>OX411758.1:15668276-18087254 GCA_948252205.1 Orthosia incerta | reverse complement strand
TAAAGAGATTTACCTAACTTATTAGTCCCCCAAAAATATGTTTGAATAATTTTCACTATTAATTGCAAACCGGAAACGTGTTAATTATGTTTTATCAGTGAATAATAAACCCCAGCTTTAATTAGTTTTACATGTATCCCAAAAATCAAAATGGCAATAATTAAGGATGCCTACATTTTTAATTTACTGTAATCGTTAATTTTTGCCCTGACATATATTATATACTAACTTTTGCCAGCGGCTTCGCCCACCCTCCTTTATTATACGTATAAACCTTCCTCTTGAATCACCCTATCTATTAAAAAAAACCACATCATAATCAGTTGCGGAGTTTTAAAGATATCAGCATAAATAGGGACGGACAGAGGGAAGCGACTTTGTTTTATACTATGTACTGATAGTGATATATCAGGGCAAAAATGGTAATCGTCCTTTCAAAAATTTGGTTTGGTTGATTACGAGTATATCATAAAAATATGATACCTAAATATAACAAGAACTCGCAAACTTCGTTGCAATTACAAAACAAAAAAGGTTGAGGTGATAATATAGTCCCTACCAGAGTTCATGGTGTAAATTAACAAAGAATATTGTACATTTTACCAAACAAATCTCAACAATTTGGTTTGGCTGATTTTATCATAAACATAATATGATAAATGTAACAAGACCTCGCAGTTGAACCTACAAAACTAAAAAGGTTGAGGTCAAAATATAGTCCCTACAAGAGTTCATGGTGTAAATTAACAAAGAACATTGTACATAATGTAGAACAAGTCACAACCATTCGGTTGATTGTATCATTGTTACTATGTTAGTTTCAAAGCAATTTATAGTTACCTATATTTACCGGGACAGTTGGTAATGAATGAGTAGCAGACTCATTTGATAAAAAATATTCGGTTAAGTGCGAGTCAAACTCGCGCACCGAGGGTTCCGTACCAACAATTTATAATTTTTACATGTTTATTTAAAAATAAGTAAGTATTACGCTTGACTAGTTTTTATTATTTGTTGAATTATGCCCTATAATCTACTCTAGAGGAAGACCCCCCCCTTATTTTTTTAATTATTTATATTTTTAGAGTTCCGTACCTCAAAAGGAAAGAACGGAACCCTTATAGGATCACTCGTGTGTCTGCCTGTCCATCCATCTGTCACAGCCAATTTCCTCCGAAACCACTGAACCAATTGGGATGAAATTTGGTAAGTACACATAATTATGTAAGTCGGGGACCCAAAGACGGACGTGTTACGTAAATGAATGAATTCTAATTATAGGGTCATACGGACGGAACCCTCTCCATGCGAGTTTAAATCGCACTTGTCCGGTTTTTTATTATTTAACGATTTGTCCGCCATAACGGTTCTTAGTACTTATGTGAAAATTTCAACTAGCTAAGAATGGTCTC
Organism: Orthosia incerta; assembly: GCA_948252205.1. Classification (NCBI taxonomy): domain Eukaryota; kingdom Metazoa; phylum Arthropoda; class Insecta; order Lepidoptera; family Noctuidae; genus Orthosia; species Orthosia incerta. Next base: position 18,085,842 of record OX411758.1, on the reverse strand, counting down.
ACTGTAAAATTGTATACTTGAAAATAATTAATTGTTTATGATTATGGTTCCGATTGACACCTGTTGCGGTGGCGGTTTGGTGTCTGGGTGTTGTAAGTACCCACGCCCCCTGGGAAAGTATCCCACCTATGTTTGACGTGCGTTTCCTGAGCCTTGCGACTCCGCTGGTGGCACACGTCACCACGCACCCCTGAATGCGTAGGGTTGTACTAGGACTACCCAAGGACCCACGTTTATGACAGATAAAGAAATAAAAGGCGGATTTTCTTGAAAATCGTTCCGCAGATTTCGGCTGTTCTTCTAGTTGTTGCCTCTTCGGTGGATGAGCTGCGACTGACTTCAGTGTTACCAACCTTTACCAAAAAAAATCCCCAATTTTTTCCTGAATTTCCCTAAAAATCCCTAAATAAAATTTATATGTAGCTCATAAAATAAAACGTTACAACATTTTATTGAATACATAGAATCAGACAAAGTTGTTAATTATTTTCAGAACCGCATCATCATCCTGTACCTCGTTTTCGTTTGACGTCTCATTTTTGAAGTCATACATACGTACGTTGCAGTTCTTGATCATGTCCACAGTATGATCAAGTTTTACTCACGATCCATAATCCCGATTTAAAGAAAATCGTACCACCATGATACTCTGTACCATTAGGGATAAAACTTAGGTAAAGTGATATAAAGACATATCGTGCGTGCCTTTCTAAGCACAAAACTAAAAACACACGCTTTGTTTTCGATTTGCAAGTTTTGTTTGAAATCCCTAAAAAAATCCCCAAAAATTTCCAGTCCCTAAAAATGTCCCTTTTAACACTTCAAGTCCCTAAATTTAGGGACAAAATCCCTAAGTTGGGAACCGTGACTGACTTCACTGGGCCGGTAGCCCGTCTTATAAATGGCGCGTTTTGAGACCATTTTTACTTTAATTTTCACTTAGCCGAAATCTTTGGAGCTGTGTAATTTATTCAAATTTCAACAAAACTACTACATATTTAGGCTTAAAAGATAGGTTTTGACCACGTACTACTTTTAAAACAATAATATTAACACATTTTACAATAGCAAAAAAGTTTCTAGAACAAAAACATAAAAATATTTGGTTTGTTTACATTTTGATTTCAAAGAAATGCGAATATCTTGCAAACGCATAGACCGATTCTCATGAAACAAGCAGATTAATTAGTTTTAGAGCAAGACCTTTCATTTGACACCCACCTTACACAAATATCTTCATAAACAAAAAAACATGTTTTCAAATTCCTCGCGTAATTATCCGCGTGTATGATATCTCTTATCACTTCGTCAAAAAACTATGTTTTACAACTTTTAACGTTCAGATTAGGAGTACGTGCTCTTGCACATGCTAATTAGACATAAAACAAAACAATTAATACTCTCTAATTAGTATCTAACAAGAATTAATCATTCATTACTGAGTACTTGTCATTTGCTTACAACTTGTTTCGATATTCTTGCTTGTTGATTGAAATCTTATTAGATCTACTTAACTAACACTTTATATACAGTTCTTATATACTTTACTTATGTACTTAAGGTTTTTTGCACAAGTAGGTAATACCTAAATTTCGTCATTTTACCTACTTTAGCTTACAAATGGTGTCTCGTCGCCGACAACACCCTTCAAGGACGGAACCCTAAAAATCTACTGCTGAATTGCTGATGCAAAGTGGCGCTGCAATCGCTATCATCAGACTTATGGTTTAAACGACTGACTAGTATTGTACATTTAACTAAAACAAATCACATCAATATAGGTAGTTTGGTTGATTTTATCATTGTTACTGTGTTTTGTGAATCATTTCGGTCCACTTTTGACCCCCCAATAACTTAAGATCTATTTGACCTTTATCCTTGCAATTTTGCAAGCCTGTAAGACGTCTTTACCTGTATTTTATATTTCTATGGGCCACCACACTCTCATTTCATTTGTTCATTAATATACGAAGTAGTTATGTAGGTACTGTAGGTAGGTACTTAAGTTGTACCAAAACAGACCGTTCGAATAGCACGTTTATTGTAAACTTTATAAGATTCAAAATCCATTAGAAGTTTATAAACATGCGACCGAGCGAAGAATTTCAACTGTACCTAACAATAATAAAGTTAGTAGTAGGTATTAGAAGTAGTAAAGTAAAGGCGCTATAAATTATCTATTCTGTGGTAAAGGCTGTCTGGAAGAGATCACTTTCTATCAGCTGGTTTTTTATACTTTCGAAGTGTAATTTGTAAGTCCAAATTGACACTACATACCTACCTACCTATTTATGATAAATATAAACCTTACTCTTGAATCACTTATCTATTATAAAAAAAAACCGGCCAAGTGCGAGCCGGACTCGCGCACGAAGGGTTCCGTACCATTATAGCAAAAAACGGCAAAAAAATCACGTTTGTTGTATGGGAGCCCCACTTAAATATTTATTTTATTCTGTTTTTAGTATTTGTTGTTATAGCGGCAACAGAAATACATCATCTGTGAAAATTTCAACTGTCTAGCTATAACCGTTCATGAGGTACACCTCATGAACGGTGATAGCTAGACAGTTCTAGACAGGCTGTAGCCTGGTGACAGATGGAAAGACAGACAGACAGACAGACGGATCGCGGATCTTAGTAATAGGGTCCCGTTTTTACCCATTGGGTACGGAACCCTAAAAACCACATCAAAATCCGTTGCGTTTTTTTAAAGATCTAAGCAGGTACCTATCTAATTACCTACATAGACAGCGGGCAGCGATTTTGTTTTAATGAACTATGTAGTGATTAATGAATCGTTTTGTCTTTACTTGTCGGTGATTAAGTTTCTGTCAAAAAATATATTTTTGTGACAAGCTTTTATAGCCAACTGTAGGTACTTTTCTTTAAACATCCAGCAATTGCTCACCAAGAGATTCTGAAGAGCCCAAATTCGGTACGATTGTTTTATTTATTACAGAGTTCCTAAGGCCAACTTCCGGCTCCATCATCAGACCAGCCCCATGGTACCAACTATATTATTGTATTGCCAAATTTCAGCTCAATCGGTTGAGGATATCTACCTACTTCAAAATTGCGTTGCAAGATTCCACCCGAAGAAACATACATAGGTACATATATAGGTACATTGCAAATTAAATTAATAAAATGCTTGTACCTAATAACATTATAATCTTGCTTTGGTTATTACTTCACCTTTCACGCCGCACAAAGTCATATTATTTTCTCCAACAACCATATTAATACGAAACATTAAACAGTATCTATAAGCCTCCTAGGTACTTGTCGCTATGGTTAAAAATTTTTAAAATTACTAAACAGTATCGTAGAATTTACAAAACCATACGCAATATAGGTAGTTCCATTTCCATCCTACCTACTCGTCCTGTACTTCTGTCACCTTTGTTTGCGACCTCTGCCGTAGGGTTGCCACCTTTTTCTTTGACGGATAAAATATTCTGATCTGGAAGTGAAGTTGTTAATTTCGAAAATTCTTGATTGGTGCGGTTGTAGTTTTTGTAGTTATTTATTTCCTCGCAAATATGATGAAAAATTCGTTAAACAATGTACTATATTTGTTTTATACAAATTTATGTTTTATTTTTCAGCTAATAACAATTTCGTATCTGCTTTAAATATATTTATGGCATCTAAACATGGTACGCGGAACGCAAAAATTTAAATAATTGCTTATAAGCTTAATAGAAGCTTTAGTTCTGTCGTCACGCCACTTCGTATTAAATACAGAAAACACCTTTTCTGTAAATTCTGAAGTGGCGGGAACGCACAGTAATCGTGACACCACTTTAAGTATGTTTGGAAAAGTATTTCCTCGGAAAAAAAAACCGGCCAAGTGCGAGTCTGACTCGCGCACCTAGGGTTCCCCGTACAAACTTTCACTTATTCCATCTTAAATGTATGACGCCGCATAAAAACGAGGTGCTTAACGCAACTGAGTTCTCCAAATATGATGTTTAAAAAGGACTAAATTTATTATGATGTAATTACTAATGTATAGTTTTCAGATTTTTCTAAGTACTAAGTTCTAAGTACTTGTAGTATGTGACGATATTACTTGCCAAATTTCATATTTCTAGGTCAACGGGTCTATCATTTTGATTCCCTCGAGAATGTCGAAATGTATGTGTTTTGCGACATAAACGGCTTTTTTACATTAACGTAGAAGTATGATTTTTTTCACAGCTTCAGTCTACGGTCCCTAGACTTGAGTATAATTTGAACTCGATACTAGCGTTCTCGAGATAAAGGGTGCCGTTTTTTCCGATTGAGGTACGGAACCCTAAAAATGGATTACCATTCCTTCACTGCACAAGAATCTTTAATAGTACTACATACTATAGATTTTCTCCCTAATTTCATTTATAAAGATTATTTCATTGTTTAAGCTATCCAGCACTTTTGATCCAGGGGTATTCCGCTTCCCACAGCGGCTTATAGTTTTGCATTCGTTTTCTTTTCCTATTACCACTGCTACTACTGCTAGTGCTAGCATTATCGTCAAAAACGTCATCTCTAATGAAATTATTTTCACTTTATAATAAAGTACGGTTGGCAACCCTAGCCCTCGCGTCGCCGCCACCGCGGCTGCGCACTTGCTCAGACTAGAGCGCGCGTGCGCGTGGCGACTTGGCGAGCGTCTCAGCGTCTGCGTTGCGTTCATTTATTAATTTTAGGCCGCCGGGCTAGTGAGTAGTCGCTAAAGTCGCTTCCCTCGCAATGGAAGAAGAAGACTTAAACTTGGGGGTCGCCGAATATTTAACAGAATGGGGACTATCTGAAGACACTATAACAAACTTTGAAGGTGAGTGCCTATTTTGATCGATATTATATACCTATATTGTTAATAATATATTGTATTGTTCATTAAACTAATTTTGGTTGTTCAATGTGTAATATTGATAGCTTATTGTGCAGTGAACTAACGATTGAGTGGATGGCTAATGCAGAATTCAACTTGAAACGGATAATAATAGCCCCTCATTGTCAAGGCCCGATAATCCACGTGCTTTTTTGTAAATAGCTAATCACTACAAAGAAAAAAAGTTATCGAGTACTATAATGTGACTAATTAATTCTACATTTATTTGTGTTCCGGTTTTGCCGCTAATGGGTCAGAGTATAGGAATTATTAGGCCTATACCATAGGCCCTAGATATTGAGCTAGAAATAGTGGTTAGGTACCTATCTAATTAATATTTTACTTTGATAGATTTACAAAACGAACTTTAGTAAATTTTACAGATTATTCAATTAAGTTTATCTCTTGTTTTTTTAGTAAATCAGATTTCATTCAAATTGCTTGACGATATACAAGAAACGGAACTGAAAGAATTAATTCCGAGTTTAAAGGAAAGAATATTATTCAAGCGAGGGCTGAAAAATCTCCAAAACATTATTCAGGTAAGTGTTCATATTATTTTTTTCAAAACTTTTTGGTGTCACGGCTCCCTCACTGGCCCGCGCGTACCGTTTTCGGAACAACTCGTACCAGCAAATTCAAACCTTATTTTTACTTTACCTATGGCTCTAAGTCGTTAATATCGTCGATAATTGCTTGTTACAGGCGACAGAATCTGATGAAACTCTAAGCATTGCTAGCGATTTTTCTGTGCCCAGTTCCACGGCCAGCACAAGCAGTGGAGAGTTGCCGACCACGAGGAGAGAGAAATCTTCTGTAAGTTTTGCCTTTATATTTTGAGTGAGCCAGTGACAAAATCGGGTATTTCAGGAATCAATCAAAGTATGAAAGCTAGATTAATGAAATTTAGTGCATTTCATTTCCCGACCACTACCTGTGAATTTGGGCTCTCATTTGTTAACTGGGAAGAAGCTATAAGGGTTGGTGTTAATGTATGGTATTTTCTCTTTGTTTAGAATGATGATTTAACGATTATTTTAAAAAGCAATAATACTGGAGAAATGTGTCTTGCTTCTTTAAAAAAAAATGGTAAATTAGACACTGCGGCACGCAACTACTTGGTTAAATCAGTAGTAGAATACCATGTGAAAAAATATGGCGAAATGAATAAACAACAATTTCAAGATATTTCCGCCCAAATTGTTTCGTTAGTCCCAACTGAAGTGAAGGTATTGAAATGCAAATTCAGTTTTTAAATTGTAATGAAATGAGATACCTATGTAGTTACGGTAGTTAGTTAATTATGATCACTTATTTACTCCCTGTAGTGTAAGGCATGTAGTGTAGTGCTTTTTTTCAAATTTTATGCACAGTAGTTTCGGAGATAGAGGGGGGGCGGTGGTAAAAAAACTGTCTAACTATCACGGTTCATGAGATACAGGATGGTAACAGACGGACGGACGGACTGCAGTCTTAGTAATAGGATCCCGTTTTATCCTTTGGGTACGGAACCCTAAAAACTTTCAAATCCATGTTGTTAAGTTGATATTTATGACAAATACACTTAATGGTTATTTTGATTTCCTTGATTTTCATGCTTAGTTCTTTATAATTTGTTTTGATTTCCATAGGAGACGTACTACATTCCGAGCCAAAAGTTTGGAAAAAATAAATATATTCCAGCAAGGGGAAAACTGCCTGATAAATATAACAATCACAAACGTTTGCTGCGGAAGAGTGGGGTAATAATAAATGAAAGGAGAGTCCACACAAGCACCAACGATGTTACGGCTGACACAGCTGCAGCAGTTGAAAATCAAAGTGGTATACATTTAATTTTCAATAGTTATATCTAATTAGGCTGAAGCTCGACTAAACTTGATCTATTGTTTACCAGTATCTAATGAAGAATTTGAAGAGTTAAAAGTTTGGCTGAAATACAACAAGGAGCCAGTGCCTGAAGTAATCGAAAATTGGAGGAAAACAACCACATTGCGCCTGAAGGAACTACAATCCGAAAAATATGCAAACTTACATGACATAGTAAACGATTGGCCCTCTTATAAATTGAGTTTCGGATATAAGTTGGTAAGTTGTGACCCTTTTTACATGCTTTTTATTAGCTTGACCCCATATATTTGTTTCAATCTTGTGAGAAATATTTAAAAATATATATATGTATATGTTACAGTCAAAACTCTTAATCGGTCAAAACTACTTTTGACTGGTTTCAGTCAAAACCCTTATTGCGTTAAAACGCGTTTATTCTAATGAAATAAATGTTAGCTATCGTACAAGGTTATATAAAGGGTCAAAAAAAAAACCTAACAACCTAATAAGTTTCCTAACGACCTTTAGGTTATTATAATTTAGTAGAGAAATAAAACAGAAACCACCTAATAATTTGTTATAATAGTTTTGACTGGTCAAAAGTAATTTTGACTGGTTAACAGTTTTGACTGTGACATATATATATATAATCGTTTTTTTTTTCAGATTGAACTGGATTTCGAGTCAAAGTTTAAAGGATCAGAGCTCCGACTGTTAAAAAAATGGCCCATATTTTTAGAGAAAGCGCTTAGTCTTTTGAAAACAATTAAAGTTGCTTCTATCTACATTAAATTGATTGAAGAAAACCCAAGTGAAGGTTGGTTATTATATACTTGTATCGATCAAAACTTTCACGAATTTCACACTAAAACTGAACTCGGAAGTTTCGGTTTGTGAAATTAGTGAGTTTTGATAATAAAACCATTTATATTTGTTATGTATATTTAAAGTGTGTTTTTATAATAGCAAAAATAGTTTCGGAGGTTTAGCAAAAAAATCTCTGATAAACAGCTATCTTCTTAGTAAAACTTAAACTAATTAAGTCAACGAATATGCATCATAACTTATTCCATTTTTATTTTTCAGATGTTAGAGACTTCTGTTATTGCGCGGCAATTGGATATAAAATAGTTCCAACTGTGAGAATACAGTGTCAAGATACAGCTGGCAAAAAAAAACCATAAAGCCAAGCACTCAAGAAGCTATAACAGTTTCATTCTTCATGCAAAGGTATGTATAATTTCACTTTTAAGACTATTGTGAGATGATGACTTTCCATACTAACAACTACAACCCTCTAAGCGTTAACCGATTTTGACACATTTTTGATATACCATCAGTCGGACCACAATCTATGTTATATACATTATCTAGTATTAGATATTTATTAAATATCAATAAACAATAAAACACTAAAACAGGAATATAGTTCAATCTTATGATGATATTGAAAAAAAGCGGAACAACGAATTTCATGACCTTCCTTTTATTTAAGATGCTATGTTACGTGGAAAAAAATAAAGCTTCCGATTGAGCCTTTTGATCGGTTTTGCAGAATTACGGTTTGTTTTTACAATTTGGCGGGTTCGATTCCCGGTTTAGATAGGAGATTATTCAAAAATGTTTGAATGCTGTTCAAATTGTCTTTATAATCAAAACAATGTCTTCTTTCAGTAAAACTGTCTATTTAAAATACATAAGATACTTTCCCTCCATGTGGCATAGCCTTGGAACAGCCTGTATAAGTACACTTCTTGCTTGAGAGCTTCGCACAGACTAATCATAAGGGTGACATTACGTTCCGAACCCCTTTAAATAAATAAAAATGCAATACCTAAGCAATAAAAAATAAAAGACTAGGAATTATAAAAAATATGGTTAAAAGTAAACAATTCATTCTAATTTCCAGAACCAAAGCGAAGTCCCCACCCAGCTGGACTATCGGCGAAAAGCCCAAACTGCTAAGGGTCTATGGTGCCAACCCATCATTATTGCTGTCGGACCAACCATCGATGCCCTAAAGGATTTCTAGCCAAAACCTAGCAGCCTTGTGTCCTTTATAATAAGAAAGGTTTTGTATCATATACGGATATAATTTTAAGATGAGTGATCTAGTGATTATTTAATTGTATTTATGATTGCTAAAATAAATTTTATGATATGTACCAAAAATCTGTTTATTTTTCTTTAATACACCGTTATTATTAAGCCCATATTAAATAAGGTTACTGGTAATTCGACGTATTCTAGAAACTGCTGATTTACTTGCTGAAAAGGAATATGTTGAATAACCAATAATCCTGTATATTTTTGAAGTGTTTGTCAAACGGTCTTAAAACCTTTTTTTTTCAGACCCTGCATTTCTTGCAAGGTTTTTTCTTCTACTATATTTTTAGGGTGTGTGGTATCATTGAAAATTAGATACTTACTAGCTAATCTCCAATATTGCTGATATGGTACACACGTACTTTCGTGGCCACTGCTGGCCACGAAAGTAGTACGTTGTTTGAAAATCTTAACTGCAATATGATTTTGCTCTCATACCATGTCAGCAATATTGCAGATTAGCTACTAATTTTCAATGATACCACACCCTATTAATATTCTGGAAATCAATGTTTAGTAATATAAACCAAAAAGTCGTGTACATTTTACTAGTGTTAGTTTGATAAATTAACCAAACTAACACCAGTAAAATTTACACTATTTATTTGGTATGTTTTACTAAACTAAGACCGGTACGTACAATTAGACAAGCACTGATAAAATATTGGTAGATATTACCATTTAAAGTTTGGTAATAACTACAGCATAAATCTGTTAGATATTACCAAACAAATGTTAGGAAAAAATACGAAACAAACATGATAGACAATACTTAATTGTATCTGATAAAATCTACGATACACTTCTGGTAGATAATACAATATTATCTCTGATTAAAAGCACGATACACATCTGATAGATGATAATAAGCTAACCTTGATAAGAACTACATTACACATCTGGTAGATATTACCAAACAACCTTTGGTAGTAACTAAAATTAAATCTGGTACTTATTACCAAACTAACGCTGATAAAATACACCGAACGTCATTAGTAATTGCTGCAAAATTTTGTTTGTTAGAGTTTACCAGATAAAATAGATTATACTTACGAGTTAAGTTTAGTTTTCTCTATCAAACTGATTTAATTCATTCTACCATATAATTAGTGCTATCTACCAAATTTTTGTTGTAGATTTTACCAAATACCTTTGCATTTTCTATTAAACTACCTTCGGTCATTTGTACCAAAAAAGTAACAGTAGAACATACAAAATGTATTTGGTAAAAATAACAAGTATTTTGGGTAAAATATACAATATCTCTTTGGTAGATTGCAGCAAACTACATCGTACTTTTTACTAAAATACTTTGATGAAAACGTTACAAAAGTACTTTGGTAAAATATGTTACTAAAGTACTTTGGTGAAAAATGTTACTAAAGTACTTTGGTAAAAATAATACTAAAGTACTTTGGTGAGAAATGTTACTAAATTACTTTGGTAAAAAATGTTACTAAAGTACTTTGGTATAAAATGTTACTAAAGTACTTTGGTAAAAAATGTTACTAAAGTACTTTGGTGAAAAATGTTACTAAAGTATTTTGGTAAAACATTATACTAAAGTACTTTGGTGAGAAATGTTACTAAATTACTTTGGTAATGAACGTACAAAATATAGGTGTAATCTACCAAATAAATTTGGTACAACATCAACTTAATGTGTTTGGTAAAATCAACCAAAATTCGTGATAGGACCGAAATCAACCGCAAACTTTGGTTACATTTACGCAAAATCTGTTAAATCCAACCTAACATTTTTTTCAGTGTGAATCTGTAGTACTTCAGCTTACGAAAAAGTTGGACGGATTAGGATGTGAAATTTATGTTGATAATTTTTTCAATTCACCTATGTTGCAGCATAAATTGATTGATCAGAATACCAAGGCATGTGGAACCGTTCGAACAAACCGAAAAAATCTTCCGAAAACTGCACCAGTAGACAAAAAAATGACGCGAGGAGACATATACACCACAAGTTTTCAGGGCATATCATACGTGAAGTGGATGGATAATAAAGCAGTGCACCTATTGACCAACTTTCTGTCACCTTTAGAAACAGACACTGTAAAACGACGCAAAGCTGGATCAGCGCAAAAAATTGATGTGAAATGTCCAAAAATTGTATCACACTATAACAAAAACATGGGAGGGGTAGATCTCATGGATCAACGTAAAGTGTGCTATGAAATCGATCGCAGATCGAAAATAAAATACTACCTTCGATTGTTTTTTGATCTCTTTGATATTTCAGTGAATAACGCACATACTGTCTATACAAAGCTTCACGCTGAAAAACAATTGGAAGGAGGACTGTTGTCTACCTTGCAGTTCAGACAAGTCGTTGCTCGAAGTTTGATAAACGGTTTCTCTGTCAGGCAGCGAGACGTGCCCACTTCGAAATCAAGTTCAGTACGCAGATCTGTAAAACGACAGTTACCCACGCACCCCATGGAAAAATCAAACACCAGGAAGAGATGTGTCAACTGTGCCAAGTACAGGATAGAAAACCGAACTAACAATACTTGTGTTCTATGTAAAGTTCACCTTTGCTATACTAATGAAAGGAACTGTTTCGCTGAGTATCATAACTAATTACCTTATATTGTTTATTTTTCATGAATAAATAAATTTTCTATAATAAATGTGCAGTTTTGAATATAAGATACCTCAAATATCGATATTAGCTCGAAAACGTAAAGTATAAGTTGTTTGGGCAAAAAGTACGGCCATCGGCCACGGGGACACGTTTGTCCCTATAATTTCCAAAAAACCTGTAATATATTTTTTAATTTAAATAAAAAAAAATGTTTATTATATGCATAATTAATTGTTCTATAAAGCTGTTATGATTATATACTCTCCCATATTCTTATGGTCCTGAAAGGGTTAAAGAAAAAAACAAAATTTATCCACCGAAGCGAAAAATCCGGACAAATCCGGACGGATGGTAACCCTATATACAAATGGGTTTTCTTAAAAGCCGGAAAGCTTTTAATAAATAACTTTATCCGTGAAGTAAGCTTTGGTGTTTATTTGCGTAATATCGCTTTTTAAGGCGTAGTGTTGGTATTTTAAATTTTATTCGATTCTGATTTTATATGGCAGAACGAAAGAAAATTTTGCAGTGTCATGTGAAGTAAACTTTGATTGGCGTTGCATTGCACTTTTTGTATTAACCCTGTAATTTATCCTGCAATTATTTTTGCAGTAACCCTGCAATTATAATTTTTGCTTTAACCATTTAATTGCCATGAGTAGGTATTTTTCTAATAGTGAAATAAAAAATATGAGTAGCTGATAGATACTGCGTCTTGAAGGCCGAAAGCCGAAGCCAAAAATCTAGCTAAAATAATATTGATTTTGACAACCCCAATTTTAATGTAAGTCAATAAACGTAGTTTCGTAGTAGTAGTTTATTGATACTAAAACAAATAATTTCGTCAAATATACGAGGCCAGTTTTATCATAATGCATTATGAGTTACAGTTATTACAAACTTAATGTAACAATCGCTGACATGACGGTTGTAAATATGAATTGAGTTTTATATTTATCGCGCTAAGGTTTTTGAATGTGGGTGTCGTCACAAGGAAAGGTTGATAGTGTTGGGCTATTGGCTTCGGCCGAATGACAGCCGAAACTTAGCAACTGTGGCCACGAAGTAAAAATAGTTTACTACTTACATTAAATCTAAATAGACATCAGATAAAATTAATTTCGGGGCGAGTGCCCATTGTGTCACCTTATGTAATGTTTCCTTCATATGTCTTTTCTGTAACTTATAAAGTGTACATAATAAAAGAGAATTTTATGCAACTATCTATCTATTGGTGCACCTGGGGATCCAGACAACCAACGTGGCATTCTGTGACATCGATTTTTCAAAACTACGTTTAAACGTAAATGTTTGAGCTTGACCATGTAAAATTTCGGCAGATCATGTCAATCCTTACATTAAATCTTATTCAATAATAATAATAGTTCACTACTTACATTAAATCTAAATAGAAACAAGATAAAATAAATGTCGGGGAATTGATTTGATGTGATGTGACATTTCATAATGTATTTAGAAGTAATTTTTACTCCTTACATATTCGCCTCGAAGCTAACAAAAACACCAAAAACACAAGAACATCGTTGTGATGACAATTTACTTCACAAAACAAAAACAAAACCTTTTCACATAATTGGGTCTCGGCATTCGGCTATAACACCCTTGTTTAGCCCAACACTAATTGTTAATACGCCGTGACAGTTTTTATATGTTTTAAGGCCAATGAGATTAAAATGTTTTATTATATTTAATTATGAGTCGTCGTCGACTGGACGGCTGTTTTGCATAATTTTGCCCGCAATATGGCGACCCAAATAAATATGTAAATGATAGTCATGGTACATGGAATAATGATTAATTGTTCTATGTGTTAACTAAGTATGTTGGTCCTTATGTAGACTTCATTAGAAAAGGTTAGATTTTTCTGTGTGATATGCCAAAAGGTGTTAATTTATTTTCCTTGACAAACGACGTGTTCAGGGTGATTTAGATTAATGTCCTTAAAAGTATAGTGATTTATATAAATTTACTTAATACTAGCTTCTGCAGCGGCTTCGTCCGCGTGAAAAGTGTATTTATTATCCCAAGGGAACATTGTACCGGGATGAAAAGTAGTGTTTGCTATTCCTGACTATAATCCATCTCTGTGCCAAATTTCATCCAGATCCGTGCAGCTGTTCTGGCGGGATTGCGTAATAAACATACATCCACACATCCAGCCAAACTTTTCACATTTATACTTTTTTTTTTTGCATCTGCTTGTACTTACTCATCGTCCTAGTACTGTGCTCAAATTTGGTATTAAATTTTAATCTTACTTTTCTTTACTAACATAATTTAAATACTTACTAATATTGGATACCGTTAAGGGTTTAATTTAAGATGTCGAAAATTTTGTATGCCGTTTTTGTGGCGAATAAACACTTTTTCTTTCTTTCTTTCTTTATATTCACTTCATTGTCTCTACTGTAGACTGTTCTGTCATGCACGTTCTTCTCCATAGAGATCTATGCTTTGGAATGTGAAACCAACTTCACCTTTTTGAGAGACAGACTCCTTAACAGTTCAAAAGTGCCTGTAAGTTTTTTATTGAAATAAATGCTTTGAGTTGTTTATTTTAGTTTTGTTCAAGAAATCAATAACCCAGCTTGGCTGACAGATTAGTGAAACTTAACAGTTTATTGTTATTGGCAGACATTATTATGAGTATTATGACACAACTACCCACAATTTTAAGACACCCACAAGAATAAAGGTGGACATTTATTCTTCACTCGAATCACCCATCACTTTACTCAAATAACATTAAATTCCATACTAAACAATGGCGCCAAAACCCACGCTACCGTAACTCTGAATAGCCGTAACTCTAGAAATAACTGACAAAATAATCGACACAATACTCAGGCTGCCTACAAATGTCCTAGAGACTTCCAAACATGTCAAATGCCTATTTTCGCTAACACTAGATGACACCTAAATCTTACTAATATTAAATATGAAAGTTTGACATGGATGTGTGAGTGGAAGTGTGGATGTATGTTTGTTATTCAATTACTCCAGAACGGCTGAACGGATCTGGATGAAATTTGGCACAGAGATAGAATATGGTCTGGAACTACTTTTCTGTCCGGTATAATGTTCCCTTGGGAAAAGAAAACACTTTTAAAACAGGCAAAGCCGCTGGCAGGAGCTAGTCATCCATAAATAAAAGCATACGCATTGTCGAGAGTGAAAAATCCAATCCAGTGCAACATGATGTAGTTGTATCTTCTATATTCTATGTCATCATCTCCACTCAACTTAACTTTAATTCAGTAAAATTGACAGTTATGGTTTGTTGCTTATTGGCCAGCGTTGCCAGACGTCTCCATTTTGGCGAGACGTCCCGATTTTTATGTGTCGGGCGGGATGTCCCGCGCGGGACAAGCTCTGTCCCGCTTTTCGGGGTGCTGAGGAAGCGCGGCCGGGCGGCACAGACAGACAAGTGCGGACTGGCCGCACTTCTCGTTCACCCTCTTCTTATACCAATTTGTTTATAAATTTCTATTTCGCGAAAGGAATAACGAATACCTATTGCAATTGTTTTATTGGTTCGAAAATCTGATTAAAAAAATCATATTTTTATTAAAATACATTTTCAATGGCTATTTTTGCTATCTATTGTCAAGTAAACCTCAAATACAAAGATTAATATTTAAAAACTTCTGATCATAATAATATAAGTTTTTTTACTATGTCCCGCTTTCGGCGAAAGAGTCCCGCTTTTTTCACTCAAGTAGTATCAAAGTCTCGACTTACCAAATAAAAATCTGGCATCGCTGTTATTGACATTCATCGAGGGTATTTTCCGTTTTCATGGAAACTGTATCAAGTGGAATGGAGGAATTTTCCTTCAAAAGAACTTCGAATAGGTGTTAGTGAAATAGGTAAAAATTTTGAATTAACGTCTTCATAGAGTTAATAGTCAAAATGGTCGACACAGTACCCTCAAAATCACACTTTACCCATTGCTGCAGAGTGCCAAATTTGTCCTGGTGTCAACGTCTCGTGGCATAAATGTAGGAATGCGCATGATTCACACGTCGCGTCGCGTCGTTAGCGGCCGGCGCCAGAGTTGCAATATCGATATTTTCAGGCTTTACGGAGAATATCGTGTTTTGTGACGATTGCAGGCGTCAGGACGATTCATTAATATTATTTCTTGTTGTTTAACATTTTTTTTACTAAAATATTCTTCTAAATGTAGATTTACAATTTCACGTACAAGGCAAGTTTTGTAACTTCGCATTCAATCATCATCATCATCTGCCTAGCCTTTTCCCAACTATATTGGGGTCGGCTGCCAGTCTTACCGGATTCAGCTGAGTACCAGTGTTTTACATGGAGCGACTGCCTATCTGACCTCCACAACCCAGTAACTGGGTAACACGGTACCCCTTGACAAGACTGGTGTCAGATCTCAAGCTTCTGACTACCCGTAACTTCGCATTCAAAAGCTAAGAAAAATACGAAGTCACAAAAACACTTATCCACTAATTCTCAAAAGGACCAAACAGTGATCTGAGGAAGGATAGACCAAAAGGTTAATCCGTACCTAATATTAAATGATTATCTCCAAAAACTCTTGTCCGTACAAAAACAAAAAAATAAAGTACTTTCTCTCTTCAAAAATAATTGAAAAATCGAATGAGGTTTGCTGTTAGAGAACCCAATTCTGGTTCTAACTCGCCCTTTTGCATAAGCTTCTCTTTGTATCTCTATCTGTTTGTATGTTTTGTGTAAAATAAAAAAATAACACTTTTCTCCTCTTCCCAAACCGTTGAATCATTACAATTTTCATAATAAACACAAATAAGGTTACATCCCTACATGAGCACACAAAATGGCACCTTCAGTGAAAAATACTCGCAACACGACGACACCTATTCCATCATGGCGGCTGATATATTACAGTGTTAAATGACGCTGGAAGACATTACACCCGTCTCGTGGATCATAGACAATTTCTTTGTTAAGCCCGGGTACATTCACTTGTGTTTAGCGGGTAAGATGATCTAGCCTGTTTTTAGATTTTGCTAGTTGCAACTTAAACGCTTAATTTTCCTAAGTACTACGCTAAATTGACCTACTTCATGTTGCGTAGAAACATACTGACAAAGAGACCATTTTTACATATTTTCCAAAATGTAGTGTGGTGGTGTAGTGGTCTCTTTGTCAGTATGTTTCAAATATATTGAGTTAGCCACTGCAAAAAAATCCAATTTGAGGTCTATCCTCAAATATCAGAGTCGTGCTCGGGACGTGGACGGACCGTGCCCCGTCAGGGGATCAAAAAAATATCGGTGTGTACATTTTATATGAACTCGTTCACACACGTCCGTGCACGGGCCAGTGACGGAGCTTCAATGCCTGGGCCCGGCCCTGTCACGTCCCGGGCACGTCCCTGATATGTGTGGATGGACCTTTAGTTGTAACATTTTCCCAAAAAACAATAGTAAAAAATAATTCTTATGAAATAATGGTAATTGCTAATCAAATAACCATCCATATCTATAGCTTTCTAGAGAGTCTCTCATAAACACGAGCATTCTAATCAAAATAATTAGGTATACAAGTCCCCATAAACCTCTCAAAAATGATCACTATAATTATAAGCCTACAGTCCTATTTGCACATACGATCTTTTATCTCCTTACTACACAACATGCGACAAAATGCCGTAACTGAAACACGACACACGTAGTGCCGTGCTTCCAATGAATATCATTACGAGGAGAAACAATTTTCAAGTTCATTGATCACGATTGTTTGTGAGACCGTCAGCCTTGCCGTGCCGGAGTGTTTTCTTTAGTCTGATGTATGTGTTGACTGAAAAAGTATTAGAACTTCGTGTTTACACATATGAAGATGTAATCTATATTAATACGTGAAGAGAAGACTTTGTACTCTTTTGATGCATATTGCTTATGCATGGGGGAGTGCGAGATTTGGCATAGTAAAACTTTTAATGGAGGAGTTAAGAAAATTGTTCTCGAAATTAGAAACACAAGTTGGCCACTACCGTTAAGGTTACACTAGTCGATAATTCTTCCATACAAATGTAGTCTAGGAATTACTCCACTGTTTGTCGATGTACGTTCAAAATAAAAAATTATATCAATTTGTCTCATCATTAGCCCTAGCCCTGTGTGAAAACAAAAAATTATAAGAGAAAATATTTGAAAGTTATGAGCGTCGAAAGTTCCATATTTCAACACTAATTTTAACGCATCTTTGGGTGGCAATAAATACCATATGAAGAAGGAAAATTGCAAAACGGCCTTCATACAGGGATAGATTAGTAGTTCAACAATGCAAATAATTTTATTTTGAAAATATACATTCATTCGTTTTTTCATGATATCTACTCCCAAAGGTATGTTTATAAAATTTCGCGCTCTCGTTTTCATCCTAAATCATCATTCATTTCGCTACAAACTTGCAAAAGTGCTAATTCGTACGCCAACTAGTTTTTTAGTGCTCATCACAGCATCTATCTCTTTCGTACGAGATGTCGGAAGAGATCTAGCAGGCATTTTAACCCCGCGCACAAAATATTTCTTGCCGTTGACTAGTGTAACCTTAATGTAGGAAAATATGTGATTAGACGCCTTCTTCTTCATCGTTCCCTTACTGCAGAGGATTGCGACCACATATGTCATGTTTCTAAGTCTTACGGTCTTCTGCAGTGTGGACGCACGATACATGCTGCCTCCGAAAGTTTTCTTTATTGCGTTTGACTATCTTACCGGACGTATCGCGTAGATGTAGATGTGTGTCTAAAAGATGATAGGATAGTTTATTTTAATATGCGAGGCTTATATTGAATTAATTAATATAAATTAATTTATTTTTAGACTTATAATAATCGTGCCTCGTGCCATAGCAGATAATCTAGTTTCTATAAGAGCCTATCAAAACTACAGTAGCGCCTATTTAAATTAACCGTTTTAGATACGGTGTCAGGTGTGAATAAATGCTTATTAGCATGTAGATTAAATGCAAATAGGAGACAAAAAGCCGTAAGAATTAAAATGCAGAAGAAATATCAATATCATTAATAATTCAGTAAAAAACATTAGCCTTTTTAGCGGGTAATAAAAAAACCGTCCAGTGATCCGCTGTCGGTACATGTTTGACATCCACCTATTTTTACTGAACTTTTGGGAAAACTTTCGTGTAATGTGCGTACAGCTGAGGAGTGGAATTCTCTACCGGAGTCTTGTGTTTCCTGATACCTGCAACTTGGGGGTCTTTAAGAGGAATCGGGGGCAGAGAGCGCCGACTGAATTTCCTTAGTAAAAAGTCATAATTCGAGGTTTGGCTCTCGTCTCTTTCCTCCTCCAATATTGGACCAATTTAAAAGATATTCCGTAAACTGAAAATTAAAGATATATAGTATGTCCCTATGTTTTCCTTTTTGATGATACATTATCTTTAGAAGCACTAGAGCCCTCAAAAATGCCCAAAATTTCGCTGTCAACAGAGGCTTAGTGTGCAAATTCGACAAATATAAATGAAAAAAGGAAAACACAGAGACATAGTATTTATCTTACTTTACCAGTTTATGGAATATCTTTTAAATTGGTCCAATATTGGAGGAGGAAAGAGACGAGAGGCAAACCTCGAATTATGACTTTTTACTAAGGAAATTCAGTCAGCGCTCTCTGCCCATATTTCCTCTTAAGAGTAATAAGTTATTTCTAGGAAAGCCTGCTTCACCGTCGACCACATCATCGCTTACCATCAGTTGAGGTAGTGTACAAACGCAAGCCTATCAGAATAAAAAAAAAACAAAACTAGTTGTACGAATGTTTTCCTTACTCGACAAGAAACGTTAAATCTCAGTGCTTACGTCACGCAGTTAGGATGCCTATTCCGCGAAGTGCATGTGTCCAATCTAGATCCTGGAATTTACGCGAATATTCGTGAATCAGACGCAGACACATTTTTTCGCTTTTTTATTTTTTTATCAATTCCGCTTTGCCCGGAAGAGCACGAAATACGTAACTGATTTCTAGTATGTTTCCTGTGATGTTTTACTAGAATATCATTTTTCATGGTGAATGCGACGTGTAAGTATTTTTTTCGTAAAATTTTGAAATATAAATCTGTAGGTATTAAACTGTAGCTATGTGCCTATATTGATAAAAACTTGAAGCGGGTAAAATAATATCCAAAGACAAACCCATGAATATTTTCATAAATTCGTTTAAGTTTGACTTTAAGTCATCCTTTGTTTATACTACAGGTTCCAGTTTTCTAATGAATGTCTTCATACTCAGACACAATTCACCTCACCTTCTGGCGGTTCATATGCCAATGCCCGCGCTCCTGTGCCAAGCTTATGTAAAGCCAAGCATATATGAATCCATTAAAATGCAAATAAAATATTAACCGCCTATTCTTTTTTTAATTGTATGCAAAACGAACTCACACCGATATCAGGGCCTATTGAATAAATGACCAATAATACATGCCGATCACGAAGCCCAAGTAATTCACACGCTATTTCTCATTATTACACAAATTCCTCCAATGATTGCGTCTTGTGACGTCATCTGACATTTTGATCTATGTTAACGACATGAATAGATATATGTCATTTGTTGCTAAGACGAATAGACATCTTAAAATGCTAAATGTGTGAATATGGTTGCTAATAAACTTGTAAAAGGTGTTTTGAAGCTAATTCTGTTAAGTAACATAAATACAATAAAACCAATCTGCATTTTCCCAACTATTTTGAGGCTGACCTCATACTCGTAATAGTAGTTTATGATACTGTCACATAACAAAGGTATTAATCATCTTATGTGTGTACTTTAGTTTATAATAGTATCACACGAATGTTTAAATACCTAATTATTTGCAGTTTCATACATTACTTTATCTAATCTCATTAAAAACACAATAATTTTTTTTCGTATTTATGTCGCCATTTGACATAAGGTGCCACAGATAAAAATCAATCTGCCTAGCCTTTTCCCAATTATTTTGGGGTTGACTTCCAGTCTAACCGGTTTCAGCTGAGTACCAGTAATTTACATGGAGCGACTGCCTGTCTGGCCTCCACAACCCAGTAACTGGGTAACTCGGGACTGACAGGACTCAAATTGGGCACCGTAACGACTATCAAATATATACAAATGACAGTCGGGTCCAATGGCAAATGCAATAATAAAATAAACGATAAACTCGCAAGATTAATAATGTCATAACTGACACACTCCATACAAAGATTGATAGTTTCCATTTAACAGCGTTTATTTGACCCAATTACTTTAACTGTTATACCGCAATAACAAGCGATCCCGTCAATCCTTAACGATGGTTCTCCGAATAAATTAACGGCCTGCAGTGGACGGAATTAGTCTCGGACGAATAAAGTCGTAACTTCAGTTATTGCCTAAATAAAAATCTACAGATTATAACAAAGAAGGTTCTTTAGAGGACTACACCACACACAACTACACAAAGTACTACACAATTCTCAATTTAAAAATAGTTTTTACAATGCATGTCCTCGAAAAGAGCGTTTTCCAAGCAGCCAAACCGTGCGGAAAGTGTCACTTTTTTTTACTAGTGCTTTTACTTTCCTGTACTTTTTTAATATTTAACTTTTTTTTAAGTACAGATGGCATAGCATTCATATAAAAGGTAAAACAAAACTAATACTTCATTTAAAGCGTTTTTAATTACTCTAGTACTTAACCACTAGATTTAGATTTTGATCAATAAATTAATTTTAAATATTCATTAAATATGTTTGGCGGAATGAAAATTTTGCTCGTGCCTTTTTGCGTTACGATGTGACAGCTATTTGCACATGTGCAGTAGATATGCCCGAGGATTGAGGAACTATGAACTATTAGTTAATCTGTGGATATGCTGAGCGCCCTTGAATAAGCGCCATTTTATTAATTTCTTGCTTGGTTCAGATATATTTTTTTATTTCCTCGCACCTTGCATAGTAAAATGTTGTATAATACACGTGCGTAAGATGATTTCCGACTCGTGTCGATTTATCCACCCACTCGCTTCACTCGCTCGTGAATAAAAATACCACTCATCGGAAATCACCTACTTTCCGCACTTGTAGCATAAATAACTATATTTTTTCCTTTTATTTATTCATTCGTTTATCCTCGCACTGGAACGCCTTGCAACTGAGCTACTCAAACAAACTATCTCGATGTCCAGGTTTCTTCACGATGTTTTCCCTCGCCGTTGTCATTGATGTCCTAGATAAGCCTAGAAAGTACATATTAATTGAAAAAGTCATATTGGTATTTGACCTGACTTCGAGCACGAGAGGCAAGGTGTAAGCCAATGGGCCGAACTTACGACTTTATGGAACGGATGGCGCAAGGGATCGCCTAAAATGCGTCAAATTAACAACGACCCGGGCCGTGCTCTGAATATTCATAGATATCACTTATTGCATTCGATATTCGCGAGACTCGTGCTCATTGAGATGTAAATATACGGCGAGATTTTATTGGCGGACGCAGTACGGTCGAAGATTTAACTAGGTGAGCTTCGTCACTACTTCCACTATGGATGTTATTGCCTCGCGGTTTGACTACTAGTGTATTTCAGCGCTTGTAATGGAGTTTAAAACGAAGTTCGTTTTAAATACTCTTGTCTTATCTTCATAGCCTCATAGGTACGTTCATATCTGTTGATTAATCTAATCTAAATAGCTTAGATAGTCACACTGCAGGCAAAGGCCTCCCTCACTTTCCCCTTGCCTTTTGCTACTGCAGAATTTTCGGTAGTAGTCAAGCTCGTCCCGCGATCATCGCTTTGGTCTGCTGCATTGTCGTCTGACGTTTCAATGGGTTCGGTGGTCTTGTTGATAAATTTGCCAACAGATAATATATTTTGTAAATAGTATTAAACAAAGTCTCTGTCTGTTTCGCCGCTTACTTCTTCTGAACCATGCAACGGATGTTGATATACGGTTTTTACATACAAATAAAAAGCGTAATAAACGAGGAAGGTTTGTGTATAAAGTTTGTATTGTGCAAAGCTGGGGCGGGTCGCTAGTTTTCCATTGACTAGAAAAGAAAAAGGCTTCAGTGGCGTAACTAGTTAAAAATATAATATTGGTAACATCACATCACACATCAACAGCCTATTAATGTTCCCACTGCTGGGACACAGGCTTCCTCTCTGTGAGAGGGGATGGGCCGTAATCCACCACGCGGGCCCAGTGCGGATTGGTGGATGTCACATGTCTTCGAATTTTGGTTCTAGGACATGCCGGTTTCCTCACGATGTTTTCCTTCACCGTTTTTGAGAGCAGTGGTGATGAAATAATTTACACAAAGTATAGCACCTGCCTAGGTTCGAACTCACGACCTACAACTTGTAAGTCGCAGTCAATACCACTGGGCCACCACTGCTCTTTGGTAACATAAAAGCAGCTTAATTTCCATAACATAATAACATTGACATAAATAATATTTTAAATCATTAGTGAGTAACATTGACAAGGTCACTACACCCACACACTATTGGTTTTGACGACTTGAGAGGTTATTGCACTACTCAATACAAAAATCATTGGCATGCAGTACGTGATAATGTTTGATTCATACAATACTGATAGGTGATAAAGACAGCTGAAATTACTGTCATTATTGTTTGATTATCACTGATAATAAAAGGGATTGCACCACTATTAATTTATTTATTACGTCGAATTTCCTTTCATTCATAAAGACAAGTTTAAAAAAATGGAAATAATATAAGGAGTGAAATTCTACCCGAATCTGTGTTTCCTGAGAGCTAGGTAGGTATTACTAGGAGATATTTATGTGAAGAGTAAATAGGTAACTTCTACGCAAGCGTGCTCCATCATCGACCAAATCATCGCTTGCCCCCTTTTTAGGGTTCCGTACCCAAAGGGTAAAAACAGGACCCCATTACTAAGACTTCGCGGTCCGTCTGTCTGTCTGTCTGTCACCAGACTGTATTTCATAAACCGTGGTAGCTATACAGTTGAAATTTTCACAGATGATGTATTTCTGTTGCCGCTATAACAACAAATATTAAAAGCAAAATAAAATAAATATTTAAGTGGGGCTCCCATACAACTAACAGTGATTATTATGCCTTTTTTTGCGAAAATGGTACGGAACCTTTTGTGCGCGAGTCCGACTCGCACTTGGCCGGCTTTTCAATAAACCCTCCTGCTACAGCTTTATTTAATTTAATAAAATGCTACTGCACTTAATTCGATTCCGCGATCCTTTTAAAACCGCGCGTGTGTTCATAATGTAAGGATGCGTCCATATTGCATTGCACAGTATAGTAACGATTGAAATTGCATGTGGTCATATGACGCATTTTATTTTACTTTGGATAATACTTTTTTATTTAGATCCATTGATTTTGTCGGTTCCCGTTACCCATTTGGTATTTATTTCGTAAGCCTAGTTACGCGATTGATTAAAAACTATTGTTGTAAATAAAATGAAACAATACGTGTATCTGCCACGAATAATGAACCGAACGAAGTTATCGCTCAAATAGATGTCCTTGATAACACGACATAGGCACTTTTATCCATCCCCAAAATAAAGTTTTGTAGTAAAACCTAGTTACCAAGTTTGACCATTTATTGTATCATCATCATATCTGCCTGGAATCATCCAATGCTGGATATGGAAGCAATGGTGGCACAGCGGTATCGGCCGTGACTTACAAGTTGTAGGTCGTGGGTCCGAGCCCAGGCTAGTAGTAGACTTTGTGTAAATTATTTCATTACCACTGCTCTCAAAACGGTGAAGCAAAACATCGTGAGGAAACCGGCATGTCCTAGAATCAAAAATTCGAAGACATGTGACATCCACCAACCCGCACTGGGCCCGCGTGGTGGATTACGGCCCATTCCCTCTCACAGAGAGGAGGCCTGTGTCCCCACTGTAATGTTCCCAATGCCCTAGCAGTGGGAACATTAATAGGCTGATGATGTGGATATGGGCCTCCTTCCTCTTCTACGGTTCTTTCACTCTTCTATGACCATCTAAGAATAGGTAAATTTCTCTGTTATATTTTATATGTATTAGTATATTTTTTGTAATATTGTATGTTTGTATTTTATGTTATTAAATCTAAGTAGTATATAATTTTTGATAATTTGTACACTGACAGCCCTAAATTCTGTTCCTATCGTTCTGTCCATCCAAAGGTTGTCTGTAAGAGATTGCCTAGTGCGATAAGACCGCCCATTGTACACTTGTTATTGTGAACGTTTGTCCTGTAGGTATGTTTTTTTTTGTGGTGTACAATAAAGTATATAATAATAATAATAAATTCGGAACAATGTCATAATTTTAAAAGCCCCTCAACATAACCCCGTATGTTTCACTTCCACTCCTATAAATAACAATAGTTTTGGCATAACAGACGAACATAGTGCATGAATAAGGCGATCGTCGGTTTACATCTATTTTAGAACAAAAGATTTATCGCTCATTGATGCGTGGAAACTGTTTTAGCAACGATTCTGTCTGGCCAGTAATGGCTTTTGTCTCGATTTTAAAGCAGGCTGACGTTGATAGCGTTTGCCGGGGTTTGATGACTTTTCATGCCTCGTTTGGTTTTGTAGTTGTATTAGTTCGTTGTACAAGTATATCTAAAAGTCGTACAGAACGGGTTGATGTGGTGACACTTGGTGGATGTTCAGCAGTGGACGTCTTTCGGCTGATATAATGATGATGATCTCTGTGTGGTCCTATATTCGATTCCGTGGCCTTTTACTTTACGCAATGACTGGGCTTCTTTTAGGGATAAAAAGTAGCGTATGAGACCCAGCAATAGTGCACCTTTTTATGAGTGAGAATATTACTGGGTAAGGTAAACTTTCCGTTTTTGCCGCATTCATTGGCAGATGTAGAAAGTTATTCATGAAGGTTTCATCACCATTTGAAGAATCTTTTATGCGTCTAGCAACTGAAACAAACAAAAGAAATTCTACTGAACTATTGGGGTCGTAAACAATCAACAGCTGAACATAGACAATAAACATAATACCCTTCGACATTTCCCAGCATAGATTCCGAAGCCATGTTTAAAAATATCTGACACGAGTTCAATAACTTTTAGGTGAAGTTACGCGTTCGTTGCCTCCGATATTTCGTTCCACAAAATTGCAATCGATTCCCAATTAGTATCGGTATTGTACATTCCGTTTTGATGCAACGTTTAATTGAAAGGAATACAGAGCAACGAAACGCCTTGGCGGGCACTGCTAGACATGGGGTTGTCACAACTTTACATACAAACCAAGCGTGTCACCAATCCATAGAAATTGACGGCCCGAGACAATTCTGATTAACCCGCTATATACCAAAGCCATGTCCTCCAACTCAATTCCACCTCCAATAACCAAACTGACAGTGACAGTTATAGCAGAGCAGCTAGAAAGATTTCTAGCAGAGTCGTTCGCCCAGATATGCATTCTCCAACCATCATCATCCCATAGCTGAGTACAGGCCCACTTTTCTTGTGCCGATCCCCCTTTCCTGTGCCAGCTTCATCCAGGTTTCAGGCAACATTGTCTCCCACTTCTGCCATTTCCATAGGTGTTTTTAACCTATCTTTGCTCTAAAATTATTAGCAATGGTATCTATAGTCGTTGCCAGCGCTTCGTTCCTTGCTCTGTGACAAGGCTCATTCGATATTCTGCTCGTCTCTTGCAAGCTAGAGATGTGCCGTAATTGATGTAGTATCATTCCCAAAATTTCCGGAATCGGTTTTGGTAATCAGATAACCTTGCCGCCTGTTACCGATTTTGTGTGTAGTGAGGTGCCTTTGAAGATAGATTCGCTTGACATTCGTTATCTTTGGTCGATGTTTCGACGTTTCCTGTAAACAGATGTATTTTCTTTGTAAAGTTTAGATTGGTCGTCATAATGTCTACTTTCGTGAATTGCATACTTATCGAATGTTTTGATTGACGTAATCGTGACGAAATATTTTATATCTAGAGATAAAAATCAAGTTAGACACTTTTGAGTCACGATTTTGACGCAGTTTCAATGTTACGATGTTTTTGGCTTCACTCTAAATATACCAATAAATAAAAGTCGTAGGAACAGATCATAATAAGCCTTTCTTCTAAGCTTAGAATCATAGGTTGGTGTACTTTTGATCAACTGTGACAAACAAACCTCTACAATAACATCGCCATGCCAAAAAAAAGAGAATAGATTGCATGAATGCGAAAAGCACAGACTAGGTTTTAATAATATGGCGAGGCGACGCACGCCTATGTCCAGCAGTGGACTTGATTCGGCTGAAATGAATGATTTTATTTCGTGGCTCATTAACTGTGTCAAATAAATAAATTCTTCCTTTCTCTATTTCTAATCTAAATATGATTTTGAAGCCAGAAGAAAGCTTCAATTGTACAACAAATACATCTTCAATCGTTTTCACTTTCTTGCATGTATCTAAACTTTCACTAGTATTCAGTAGTGCTACGCTAATTACAGCTAATTAGCTAATCAAATGTATAGTTAACGAGCTATCTATGAATTAGTTAATCAAATGTGTAGCTCACGAGCTATCTACGTATCGGTAGGAGATATCGGCATCGGAATGTATTCCGTATTAATCTTTGTTGTTATTAAATAGTTGGTAGATAAAAAAGTTTTATTTTAATTATTTATGATGGATTGTAGCATTGCTTCAGATATGAATAACGCTTCAAAGTTATATGGGACTTTCTTTCAAAATAATTACATACCCAGATATTCTTGGAATTGTAATTTATCAAAAGTAATATTATATATTGATATAAATGCTTTATTGTTTGTTTATATTTTTGTTAACCTCTGACATAAAGGTACCTACTGATCAGATTACTATCGCTGGCTTTTATCACGTAAAAATAGGCGGTTCCTGGGTGATGTTCCACGGGAAAAGCGAATTGTATCTGAATATAAAATGCCTTTCTACAGCGTAGATTGATTTTCATTCACTTGGCCAAACTATTCTGCCCTTTGGTTTTATGAACAAATTAATATCATTTTGTATTCCTGATTTACCGTATTAAATCGAACCAATTTCGTCCCAATAAACCTAACAGTACCATCTAATTTCCTCATCCAATAAAACTTTAAACACGGACATAATGAATATGATTTATTATCAATAATAAAACATATCCTTCAATTAATCGCAATAAAACGAATGATTGACAGTGGTCAATGACTGTAGGGTTATCGTCTCTACTGCCTTCATCATAGGGTTCAATAACATAATACAAATGCAATATGGTGGCATGGAGTAGATAGACATCAGAAGGCTCATTCCCGCTCAAAATGCGATAAGGAATAGTAACATATTTTTATTTAATCGTAGTTTTAATCTAAGCATTGACAGTGACAGTCGTGATTTGAGTCAATGCTGTTTAGTAATATTTACTATTTATTGTGACATTGGATTAATAATAATACCTATAATATGACGTTTTGAAATATAAAATGACTACATCTTAAATGAAACAAGTGTGACGAAACGAAGTGAGTGTATACGGATTGCAGTTGTGTGATAATGTGGCATCTGCTTTGGAAGTTTTGGTATGTGTATGTTTTAATCATTTCTTTTCCCAAATCTTAAATCAACCTTACCAATCGTTTAGTAGTTTTAAACAACTAAAAAAAAAGTACCCATATCTATTCTAGTTACTACTCGTAGATATACCTATTTTATTCTAAATAATTATTTCCATTTTTTGTACCGGCCATTTTGTCTCTTCGCCACCCTTGGTTGACAGGTAGAGAATGCCTAAATCATAAAGTATGCACCGTTATGTTGCATGAAGCTTTAATAAATAAATGTACGTTATTTATGTATGTTCGACTGTGGATGTAACACACCAATCAGTGCTCTATATGATGACTATAGCTTGAAAGTTTAATTTCTTGTTGCACAGTAAAAATAATACCCGTCTGTTTCTTTTCGCTGCAGCGTAACAATACTGCAGCTAAAAGGCCTTTTTGATACAGAGAAGCACAATGATTAATCACTACGCTTGTTCAAGGCGGGTTGCACAACATCATAATTAAGTTGCACAACAACTAAAAACTTTACAAGATAATTGATATCGTACGATGCTTGCTATCGCACATTGACTGAACTTAACCTTCTGTGCCTTTCATTCTCCGTACCTATGAGTCAGCCACTGGCCTGTTCGGACATGTTCGCTGGCCTACTTAATTGCGCACCTGTTCACACCCACCGGCTTATGACTTGTTTATTTGTAAACAGCTTCAGTTCTTACAGTTTTATGCGTTGCTTTTTATGATGTTAAACTTTGTAGTTTGTGCTACTTGGTTGTACTACTTTTATAGGCAGATTATGGCCTACTTATATACTAAAGGAGTTACTTCTTAAGGTGCTTTAATGTTCTTGTGAGATATCTAAACAGAACATGAACAGGCTTATTCTGGGTAAGCTCAATCCATCGTCGACTTTGTCTCTATCACCTCTGATCCATACAAGAGTCAAGCAAGAGCAAACACTAACCTTAAATAATCATAAATAAAAAAACGCTGCTTTTGCGTAGTCGAATAATAGTAGTTTATGAAACTGTTGCATAATAAGGAGTATTAAACATGGTGTGTGTTTTTAAAACGGTGCCGTAGGCGAGGTTTTTAAAAGTATCACACGTTTGTTTTAATACCTAGTTATGTGCAGTTTCATACACTACTTTATCTACACTCATACATTGGGATTGAATCTACTAAATAAAAGAAAAAGGCAAAAGAGTGAGAAAATTTCAGTACAGCAAAACGTATGAATGGCGCCAAAACACAGCACATTACCGCATTAACAGCGCATGCGCTAAAGCGGGTGTTGCTACAGACAACTAAAAATTGGAATCAAAACTTTTTATAATAGGTACTATAAAAAACACTTCCAACCCATTTTGAAGTCGAATATTACGATATGAGAGTAGATAAAATCTCTTTTGATTTTGCTGGCAACATTTTTTGCAGTGTCGTATCTCGGTCGTGTTAATTTGACAGTTTCTTTTCTTATAGTTCTTTGTTTAATTAACCAAAATGCCAATTGCAGTTATAGATCAAAATCTACTTCAGCCTCCGAATTACTGTTAGTTACATTTCGTAAATTTTCACAGTTCGCGGCTATACGGTTGGTGTGAGCTTGGTCTAAGATAAGAGACCTTGTATAAAATGAATCATTATTCACTATCTATTACTGTGGCTCCTTACTGTCTACGACTAAGCAAAAGCCTGCCATTGACAAGAAATGACGTAATTACTTCGAATACTTAGATATCTGATAGATAAGCAGCAATATGCACTTACTGCTAGTGTAGTTGATTGACAAGGACAATCCTATCCTATCATAATGCTCGTAAAAGCAGGCTCTTACTAGTTTCGGGAACGTATCGTTACTTAGCTATATCGGCGTTACGGAAATCGCGAAATGAGTACTTGGTTAACTTAGTGTTGGAGTTAGTTTATTAAATAGAAATTACAAAGAGTAGGAGTGCCGACCGACCGCTTCCCTAGACCGAATAAGACTGAATGCTTCTACACAATTGTTGAAAACTAGGATCTGGTCGAGGCGGCACGTTACACAAAGGTTTTTACAGATATAATGGGTTGCACAATAAACATAGAAAGTTATACATTAACAAAAGAACCGTCGGCATCATAACACAGAAACCTTAGCTAAATTCTTAAAACTACAATAATAAACTCATTGTTCCAAATGAGGGTCCCTTGCACATTACAATAACCTATTATAACATCTGCGCGCAGGCCGTGAGAATCTTTAAACGGTAATTAACAGTTAACTTAAAATACAATTTATTTACTAAATTCCATAAAGTAATACCTATTATATTACAAACAATTAATGGAGTCGCTACAGTACTCCCCTGCCAGTGATCGAGATCACGAAAAATTGGCCTGGTAGTAATCGGGAAATCGTACGCGTCTACCAGACTTTCGCGGCCCCTGCGGTTCAGGAATCTGAGGTACAGATGGTGAACATTGGGGAACTGATTCAGATGCGGTTTGAGAACGTGAAGTGATTTCGGGAGCGAGATCTACGACAATATTAGTAGCGCTGTCTGGATGACAATTAGAATCCCTTAAGAAATATGCTGGCTTTAGTCTATCGATTGATACCGTAACCTCGCGGCCACGTATATCTAATACGAATGTTTTATCCTTCCTAGAAATTACTCTATAAGGGCCGTCATAAGGTTGCTGTAATGGAACTTTGACTGCATCGTTCCGCACCAACACGTGAGTAGAGGTAATAAGGTCCTTGAAAATGAAAGTGCTTTTCTTTCCGTGTTGGGTACTAGCGACAGGCTTGAGCTTATTAAAATGCGATCGAAGCTCTTTAGCAAATTCAGCCTGCGTAGTTGTGTTAGTCGGATTGTCACCTAAAAATTCTCCGGGGAGGCGTAAGCTCTGTCCGTAAACTAACTCTGCGGATGTGCTTTTCAAGTCCTCCTTCCAAGACGACCTAATTCCTAGCAAAACGGTAGGGAGAATTCGCGTCCAACTACTGGTTGCTGCATTGTGACACTTTAGTGCACTCTTTAATTGACGGTGGAAACGCTCGACCATGCCGTTAGCTGCAGGGTGATAAGCCGTCGTTCGAAAATGAGCCGTACCGGTCAGGGTATTGAGATCTCTGAATAGGTGTGACTCAAACTGTCTTCCTCTATCTGTTGTAATTCTAAGTGGTATGCCAAAACGAGAAATCCAATTGGAATAAAATGCACGGGCTACTGTGTCGGCTTCTTGATTGACAATGGGAATCGCTTCCGGCCATCTTGTAAATCGGTCCACACAAGTAAGACAATAACGGTATCCCTCAGAATAGGGCATAACTACGATGTCAATATGCACATGTTCAAATCGAGATGACGGAAGTGTAAATGTTCCCGGTGTTGTAATGACGTGACGAGACACTTTTGATCGTTGACAATCAACACATGCTCTGGCCCATAACTTACAATCAGAATTTATCGAGGGCCAAACAAATCGTTGAGTGATAAGCTTAGTCGTTGCCCTGCCACTTGGATGGGAGGTATTATGAAGCATATTGAAAACGGACTTTCTGAATGGTTCCGTAATAAAAGGCCTTGCTGTTAGGGTAGAGAAGTCACAAAAAATTGGTTTGTCTGACTCTGGCAAATGAACAAGACGTAATTTAAGGGACGAGTTTCTATTGTCAATTAAGCTTTTTAGCTCCGCGTCATTGTGTTGTGAAGATGCAAGAGCTTTCCAGTCTATCTCAGTACATACTGATTCTATGCGAGATAGTAAGTCGGCCGTAATGTTGTCCTCTCCTTTGATGTGACGTATGTCTGTAGTAAATTGTCCAATAAAGTCTAGATATCTAAATTGCCTAGGGGAACATTGTTGATTTTTCTTCCTAAAAGCGTAAGTTATTGGTTTGTGGTCTGTAAAAATTATAAACATTCGCGCCTCAACATAATATCTGAAATGTTTGACCGCAGCGTATATTGAGAGTAATTCGCGATCATAGGCTGAATATTTCTGTTCAGGGGACGTAAGTTTTTTAGAAAAGAAAGCAATTGGTTGCCATTCATTATCGATTTTCTGTTGTAAAGCCGCGCCTATGGACATGTTGGAAGCGTCACAGAAAATAGCAAGTTCGGCATCGGGCTTCGGATGCACTAACAACGTTGCTTCAGCTAAGCTGTCTTTGCAAGTCTTAAAGTCACGCTTAGCTTGGTCGTTCCAAGTAATAGGTGTTTTCCCTTTTTTGTTGCCGCATAGTAATTCATGTAAACTAGCTTGGCTACTCGCTGCATTAGGTATGCACCTTCTGTAAAAGTTTAACATACCTAGGAATTGGCGTAGCTGCTTCGCGGTGGTTGGTAAGGGGTAGGTACGTATTGCTTCAACCTTTTCGGGGAGCGGACGTGTACCTGCTGATGACACTTGATAACCCAGAAAATCAACTTCAGATTGCCCGAATACACACTTTGCGGGGTTTATTACTACACCGTATTTCCTTAACCTATCAAATACAGTCTCTAAGTGTTTTAAATGTTCCGTTTCGTCACTAGACGCGATTAAAATATCGTCTATGTACACAAAATCAAGTTCACATAACACTTCGTCCATAAATCGTTGAAAAGTTTGTGCTGCGTTACGCAAGCCAAAAGTCATAAACTTAAACTCGAATAAACCGAAGGGCGTAGTTATTGCTGTCTTTGGAATGTCCTCTTCGGCGATAGGGATTTGGTTAAACGCACGCACTAAATCTAGTTTTGAAAACACTTTTTTTTCACTTAAGCACTGGGCGAAGTCTTCAATATGTCGCACTGGGTATTGGTCGGGAACTGTTCTTTCATTCAAACCACGATAATCACCGCACGGCCTCCACTCGTCTTCACACTTTGGAACCATATGTAGCGGCGAAGCCCACGAACTTTTCGACGGTTGAGCGATGCCTAATTTTAACATCGACTCGAACTCTTTCTTCGCTGCAATCAGGCGGTCCGGAGCTAGACGCCTAGGCTTCTGCGCAACTGGTTGACCAGGTGTAACAATTATGTGGTGTTGAGTATTGTGTTTGACCGTTTTCTGCATAGTCCCATCAAGGCGAGTAATGTCGACATATTGTGCTAACAGATGGTGATACGGCGTTTCACCGTTAATGGTTTTCACTGACTCGGTTTTGCACCCACCTACCTGCCCCTTAACGGTACACTGGGTGGTTGCATCTACAAGTCGTCGGTTGCGCGCATCGACCATTAAATTATAATGCGCTAAAAAATCGATTCCAATTATTGGTTTAGATACATCTGCCACCACGAACATCCACGGGAAATCTCTGCGTAAACCTAGGTTAAGCGTGAGTGGGATCGTACCATATGTAGCGATCTGTGTGCCATTGGCGGCCACTAACCCATAGGCGGACATTTGGCGAGCCGTATGAATCAGTGACTTTGGATAAACGCATAGGTCTGCACCGGTATCAACAAGAAAATCTACCTTGTTGCTTTTGTCCTTTATAAAAATGCGGCGTGTGGGTGGCTGGGAGTTTGCGTCATCCGCCACTAATGACCCCCGCTCGCGTTTCCCGCCGGTGGTGATTTATATGCGCAGGGTTGCACACACTTCTCTGCTGCAGGGCCGAATTTATGGTGGTACCAACACTTCCACCCTGGTGGTCTCGACCTTGATTGGCTTCTTGAGTGGCTGCGACTTGGTCTCTCTCTGGAGCGGCTGCGTGGTCGGGACTTGCGTAACTCGTCTAACTGAGCCTGCATTTCAGCTAGTAGCAACATGATTCGTCCTTCAGGCGGCGGTGCGGGCTCTTGTTGCGCAGCGGCTTCAGTGGCGCAGGTATTTCGGCTAGATCGTAGCTGGTGGTTCTCGTTAATGAGGTCTGCCACATCCGCAAGGTGATTCAATGAGGCATCCGTCTTTGTTACCACCACGTTCTGCATGTCGTGAGCCAAACTTTTTATCCATATTGCTCGTAGGACGTCGTCCGTTACCAAAGACCCAGCAAGAGTTTTTAGATGCCGCAGAAACTGTGATGGCGTGCGGTCACCGATCGCCTGGTCCTCGAGCAAAAGCCGTGTTTTTTTCGTCTGTGAGTCACCAAACCTTGTCAGCATTGTCTGTTTGACATGTTGGTATGCATCTCCTTGAAAAGCCGGCAACTCGGCTAGTATGTCAGTGAGCTCTTCCATCGCTTCCGTGTCTAGGGCGCGTACTACGCATTCAGCTTTCAAGCGCGGGCACGTTACTCCTGCCAATGCCATTAAGCACTCTGCTCCGCCAAACCATATTTCCGGCTTAGCCGGATTAAAAGGCTTTAAAATAACTTGACGTGTATTTGCAGCGGGCTGGGGTTGGTCCTCAGCGGCCATTTTGTTGTTGACACGTATTTCTTCCGTTAATGAAAAACTAACACTCGTTCGCGCACAGGTATCGCGATCCGCGCACTAACCGAAGCACTAGGTAACCCGTTCTCTTAACGACAGAGATCACGTCGGGGTCACCACTTTCGGGAACGTATCGTTACTTAGCTATATCGGCGTTACGGAAATCGCGAAATGAGTACTAGGTTAACTTAGTGTTGGAGTTAGTTTATTAAATAGAAATTACAAAGAGTAGGAGTGCCGACCGACCGCTTCCCTAGACCGAATAAGACTGAATGCTTCTACACAATTGTTGAAAACTAGGATCTGGTCGAGGCGGCACGTTACACAAAGGTTTTTACAGATATAATGGGTTGCACAATAAACATAGAAAGTTATACATTAACAAAAGAACCGTCGGCATCATAACACAGAAACCTTAGCTAAATTCTTAAAACTACAATAATAAACTCATTGTTCCAAATGAGGGTCCCTTGCACATTACAATAACCTATTATAACATCTGCGCGCAGGCCGTGAGAATCTTTAAACGGTAATTAACAGTTAACTTAAAATACAATTTATTTACTAAATTCCATAAAGTAATACCTATTATATTACAAACAATTAATGGAGTCGCTACACTAGAAAGTCTTTTTTTTTTGACAATCCTACCGCACTATTCCCAAACCACTGCAACACTTGAAAGCCATAATCAACAGTGGCGACCAATAGAAAAGCGCCAAGGCAATGAATCTCGACGAAGTCCCAGAGAATTCTCGAGCCATGGATCCCGCAACGAAATTAATCAGAAGAATAAAGGAGGAGTAGGAAAACAAAAACATTATTTTCACTTCCCTCTATATCAAGCAGGAGACAGAACAAACAAGGCCAATAGGCACAAAGGGTCGTTAACAACTGGGATAAGCCCAGTTGTTTAGCACCACGGATAAAATTGACATTACTAGAAAGTTTATTAACAAACGCCAAGCAATAGTACCTGAAACATTCGTAAACTCGTGCATTTGTTCCATTGGACTAGTAAGACAGAAAGTCACTACAGTATTTCCTGAAGAATAAGGAAGAGGTGTTTTTCCCGAAGAATCAGGAAGAAGTGTACCTCTACCTACGTATCTATAGGAGACACCCAAATTTCGCCAATTACGTTTTAGTGCCATTTAAGGAGAGCTCCTTAAATGGCAACTTCTCTTTTTGCCATCAACCGGGCAACTCCAAACTAATAGACGAGCTGCCAATAAGATATTCCAGAAGGATAAATCCAATCATAAAATATTCTCACTCACTCACTCTTCTTATATTCTTTTGCGATAAGACCGCCTTTGTACCCGTAGAAATAAGTTTTTCTTGAAAATGTGTATAATTTGATGGTGTACAATAAAGTATATTCTATTCTATTCTATTCTATTCTCTTGGCAGACTACACTAGATCCACCTCAAAAGCGGTAACGGTACTTACGTATTGCAAACTAACTGGAATCGCCCACAATGACACAATACATTATTTGCATTGTACCAGTCGCAATGTTCGACCGTATCAATGCCACCATTGTCACCAGTAGCGGGCCTCCTGCCAAATATGCAGGGAACTTTAATTTTTATCAGCATTGCTTGGTACATTAAATGTTTGTATACTATTAATCATTGTTGCGTTTATCGAAAATTGGCAACGAAATTTAGTTAGTTATGCGAGTAATGTTTTGGAGTTTTAAAATTTCTGTAAGCTAAAAACAATTCTTCACAGACTGGTCATCTTCCAAAAACAATTAATCATCTTTAGGCAACAATTAATGTTATACCAAACAAAAAACTGTGTGAAACATGGAAACTGCTAAACCAACATACGACATCAAGAAAATTAAAATGAGTAAACATAAAAAATAACATCTTATCTCCTAACAAAACCTGTCTTAAAGTTCAGTAGTTTGGCATAACTAAAGTGTGAAGCATTCACATCATCTGATAACGAACAGATTTCATCTTAATTGCAAGTCAAATGCTAAGTTTGAAGTAGCATCCGAGGTCGAGTAACCGTTTAGGCTACTTAAACAACTTGTGAACACTGAGGTAGCTCAAGTAAGGAGGCTTGATAAGCTGTACTTCATTGGTATTGCCGGTAAAACAAGATGTTTGTAGCACACGTACATAAAGCTTAAACAAGACGACTGTAGTATTTAATTGACGACAGATGATATTAGAATCAAGTTTGTTTCAAGATTCTTAAATAATCTAACAAACAAACTTGATTCTTATAAGAATGATGCAATTTATTAGTAAACATACATGTACAACGCAAGCATAAGTTTTGAAAAATTCAATTCAATTCAATTTATTCATCAACAAATTTTTGAGTACATGAATATCCTTAATACTATCACATGAACAAAGCAGGTGAATGAGGAGCCTTGCAGGTCACCTAAAAGTTTTGAAAAACATACTTTCAATACATAGAGAGAACTCACAAGTGTAGCAGACAAAACTATAATAATTGATTTGAAAATACCACCACGGTCCAACAACAGTGCGAGAGAATACTGTTTAGTAAACATTGATTAGACAAGTAAAACCTAAACAAAAGCAAATCAACCACAGACCCAGACGTAGGAAACAAAAGTGAGCAACCTAAACTTAGGGTTGGCAAACCAGAGAAGGTTGAAAATGATACTGGTTTTATTGTCACAGGGATGTTAGAAGAACTGGGAGCTAGAGTAAATGGTGTAATTCTTGATGCTGATATGAAAGTTGTCAATAATATCTAAGTAAGCATGGTTACTTGAACATAAAGCTTTTTGAAAAATCTAGATACTTAAGAGGAAATATGGGCTGAGAGCGCAGACTGAATTTCCTTAGTGAAAAGTCTTAAGTCGAGGTTTCGCTCTCGTCTCTTTCCTCCTCCAATTTTGGACCAATTTAAAAGATATTCCATGAACTGGTAAAGTAAGATATATACTATGTCCCTATGTTTTCCTTTTTCATTTATATTTGTCAAATTTGTACACTAAGCTTCTGTTGACAGCGCAATTTTGAGCAGTTTCTGAGGGTTATAGTGCTTCTAAAGATAATGTATCATCAATTTTTTTTTATCTTTGATTTTGTCGATAGTGAACTTTTGTTCACTATCGACTTTTTTGTTTGTTTTTGTTGATTGTCCATATTGAAATATAGAAAGATGTGGCCAATTACCTAAACCAGTTTTCGAATAATTAAATTTATCAAGGGATGTCTACCACACGATAAAAATGAATAATCTACAATCACCATATAAATGTATTGGAATCAAATCATTTTTTTTTTCGCATTTACCGTCCAAAGCTCGCCAACCCTAACATAACGTGTCTAACTACCCGCACCGCCTATTCTGAATGCAAGGGGCATTGTGCATTTGCATTCGCCGAAAGCCGCCAATCGATGCGTGCGGGGGTGAAGCAGGTATGCGGGGTGGGGTGGTGTGGTCACCCCCAGCCATGGCAGAGGCTTGTTGCGATAATTACAACTTCCCATGGTCATGTACTGGATATTGGAAAGCCTAGATTCGGGCTGTGGTTGATTGGAACAGTGGATTATGGTTTGCATCGATGGAGGTGGGGGAAGAGTAACGTGGTTCAGGACAATTTGTGGCTAACATACTCCGTTTGTCTGTGTTGTGTTCGTATCAGTGAAATATGATGCGATGGATGTAAGGCGCACAGGATCGGTCGATGTGGCTTCACTTGGAGAAGGCCTATGTTCAGCAGTGTGTGTATTTTTCGGCTGAATTGATGATGATAATGATGGCGATGATGAAGTATGCTAACAAATTGAGTGAGAAGGAAACAACATGCGAGTAAGTATAAGTCGTGCGCGA
The DNA here is from genome assembly GCA_948252205.1 of Orthosia incerta. Lineage (NCBI taxonomy): Eukaryota > Metazoa > Arthropoda > Insecta > Lepidoptera > Noctuidae > Orthosia > Orthosia incerta. The sequence goes on along the minus strand of OX411758.1, from coordinate 18,047,642 downwards.
TTCACTGCTAGCCCTTGCGGCCTTGTACCGCAGTCTTTTACCGGGAGTTTGATACCGCGATGGAATTATAGCAGGGCGGATTTTCAATCTTTATACTTAACACTTGCAGGGGTAGACTGGAGTGCCCTGTATGAAACGAGTAACGCCAACGAGGCATATAAGATTTTTTATAACATATTTAACAGGACTTTAGATGGTAGCACTCCAAGAAAGAGCTCCAAGGGTGTTTGCTCTCGTTATCGCTACCCAGACTGGTTCACTGCTGACATAATTAGTCATATTAAACAGAAGGCTTTTTGGCATAAATCTTATAAAAGTACTAGGTCAGACGGCGACTATATAAACTTTTCTTACTTTCGTTCTGTTGTCAAAGTTATGATCAGTACCGCATACCGTGAGTATAAAAACCGTATTGAACAACAATTTGCAAAAGAACCGAGGTCTTTTTGGGGTTTTATTGGGAGCAAGCGTTCGAAACTTAGCAAAGTGAAGATAGCTAGGAATGGTGAGCCGGTACCAGAGCATGAGTGTGCACAGGCGTTCGCTGACTACTTCCATTCTGTATATGGGGCGCTGGCGCCGCGGTTGGATGCGGCTGCCGCTGGGCTGGAGGCGCCCGAGCGCGGCGCCCGCGTTCACATGGGGCAGCTGTCTCTTGGCGATGTGGGTGCCGCGCTCGCGCGCCTCAAGCCCAAGCGTTCAGTTGGGCCAGACGGGGTGCCCCCCTTCATTGTTAGGGATTGTAGGCATGTACTAGCCCGGCCGCTCATGCATCTGTTCAATAGCTTCTTACGAGAATGTTCATATCCGGACGGCTGGAAGGTGACTAGGGTTATTCCGGTACCGAAAGGTGCCCCAAGCTCAGACGTTGGTGGATATAGACCAGTAGCAGTATTGTCACCATTTGCTAAAGTCTTTGAGTCTGCGCTGTGTTCATCTATCAAATCGCAAGTAGCCTCACAGCTCAACGACGCGCAGCATGGTTTCCGTGCGGGCCGCAGCACGAATTCGAATTTAATGTGTTTCTTAAACCAGGCCGCCACAGTACTGGACTCTGAGGTAGGTGCCCAACTGGACGTCGCTTACTTTGACTTCAGGAAGGCATTCGATAGTGTGGACAATGATATCCTATTAAGTAAATTTGCGAGAGCTGGTTTTACCCCAGCCCTTCTAAAGTTCTTTGCCAGCTACTTGGGCAACCGCAAGCAAATGGTGGAATACGCAGGCTACACCTCAGAACCGTATTGCACTCTTACGGGGGTAAGCCAGGGGACGAATTTAGGACCCTTGGAATTCATTGTCATGGTCAATGATCTCCCGGAGGTCATTGAAGACGCTGGCTGCCTATTATTCGCTGATGATCTGAAGTTATTCATGCGGATAAGCAACGATTCGCACTGTGAAAAGCTTCAGCGTGACATCGATCGGGTAGTAGCGTGGAGTGTAGAAAACAAGTTACACTTTAATGTGACAAAGTGTCATATAATGTCCTTCACGCGGGCCGTGGTACCCCGACGTCACGAATATAGTATGGGCGGTCACGTCATTGCGCGGGTGGGATCGGTGCGAGATCTTGGGGTTATATTTTCTGAGGATCTATCATTTAGAGCTCATGTCGTGCAAGTGTGTAAAAAGGCCTTTAAAAATCTTGGGTTTGTCATGCGAGAAACCCGGGACTTTACTAACATGGCAGCAGTGAAATCCCTTTATAATGCGTTGGTGCGAAGCAACTTGGAAACTAGTGCTATCATCTGGAATCCTTATGAGACTAAATATTCTCAGATGGTGGAAAAGATGCAGAACAAGTTTACACGTTACCTATATATGAGGCAATTTGGCGTCTACCCGTTTTACCCGCTTATGTACCCAACTCTCTTTGTAATAGGGATGGTTGGGTACTATAAGTTGGAAGTAAGGCGCAATCTTGCTCTGGTCAAATATGTATTTATGGTTTTTCGTGGGATGCTAAACAATCCACAAATCTTGGAATCGTTGCGGTTACTCGTTCCAAACAGTAGGCTACGGTTGGGGCCGAGGCAGAGTCTCTTTGAAACTCCGGTAGCCCGTACAAACATATTAAAGTTTGCGCCCGTGTGTCGGGCAATTACGATCATTAATTGCATCTCTCAGCGATTGGACATATTTTCCTGCTCCTTGGCGGAATTCCAGAGGGTGACAGTGAGTGTATTGTCCTCTATGTAACTTGTCGTCACTGTATGTAACAGTCGCATTGTATGACTACTTTTATTACCTTGGGTTATACCTGTAAAAATAAATGTATGTGTAAACGAATAAATAAATAAATAAATAAATAAATAAACATTTGAATGTCGAGATGAAGAATTTCTATTTAATGTTCCATAAGATAAATTCAAATTCCAATGTGGCGACGCTTGGAGGAGGCCTATGTCCAGCAGTGGACGTCTTTCGGTTGATATGATGATGATGAAGATAAAAACTATAGAAGAGTTTTTGCTTTTTTATCTTGTCTTAAATTGAGGAGCTCGTGGCTAAATAATAACAGCCGCACGGGTCGATCATCAAGGTTAAGCAACGCTTGACGAGTTCGGTCAGTGGATGGGTGACCATTTCAACATACCGAGTTTCCTCCGTGCCTCGGCAAGCACGCTAAGCCGTTGGTCCCGGCTGTCATTTGAAGATCTTTGACAGTCGTTACAGGTAGTCAGAAGCTTGAGATCTGACACCAGTCTTGCCAAGGGGTACCGTGTTACCCAGTTACTGGGTTGTGGAGGTCAGATAGGCAGTCGCTCCATGTAAAACACTGGTACTTAGCTGAATCCGGTAAGACTGGAAGCCGACACCAATATAGTTGGGAAAAAGGCTAGGCAGATGATGATCTTGTCTTAAATTAAAGTGTATTTAACTCTTAAATTCAACGATTATATAAGATCATTGAAACTTCTTGACAGAAACAACCAGTAAATATTAGTCATCCAGGAACTTAACTTATCCCTGGGATTTTCCTGATTCCTGCTAAGTTTATGCACCCGTTTTAACTTCCGCTTGGTAAAAGTCAACTGCTGCAGTGTGTTTGCTTTAACTTCGGCATCTACTTTACAATAATACAATTCTGTTTATGTTTTCTTAGCTTTTAGCCCCAGCTAAACCCTCTTCATTTTTCTCGTTTTATAATGTTCTTTTGAATCTAGTGTTTTTCTCTCGGAGTAAGGTATTCTGTATTTTAAGCTGGGATTAGCTTCAGATTTTTAAATTGAACACAAGAATTATTTTGAGCCATATTTTGCCGGGTTCTCCCATTATTCTTGTATAGTTTTTTGTTAGTTAATTTCTTTACAGACTTTGGTGTATGTTTTCGTTGCTTTTGTATATGAATTGCAAGCATTTGACTACTAGTGGTGGATGTATTTGAAAGTGTCATTCTTTTCTTGTGAAACGGTCACCCTTCGCTTTTAGTATAATCACTGATCCCCATCAAGTCGTAATTGTAATTTCTTATGAGATTCTAGATGTCCCTTCTAATAGCTTTATCGGTATTATCTTCACCTTTAGCGAATTGGGAATTGCGATAACCTCTTTGCGGTACATAATTTAGTTTACTATCTCAAAACAGATTCTCTTCTAAACTAATACTGAGAAGAGAACTATTATTTTATTTTAGAAGTATTTTTTGCTGTTGAGGAGGCAGGGAGGAGGAGGTGTTTTTACCCGACTGCCGAAGGTGGGTAATGTGTTTATCAGTCTATGTATGTATGTTTGTTCCTATGTGGCGTTCTAGAGACCAAACGCGTTGGCTGATTTTGATGATTCTTACGTCAAAATGGCGGATTTAGGGCGCCTTATTGTGGGGGCCCAATTTCTTTTTTCTTCCAAACCCATCGTGTGGGGTATCAAAATAAAGGGTTTTAAGAGTTGATTTCAAATATATATATAACAAGTTTAAATGTACCCAAATCGAAAAAAATAAGTTAATTAAAAAATTCTAATAACTCGACTCCCTAAGAAGCGAACTAAAAAGACGTAAACAAGAAATAAATCATGGTGAAAAAGTCCGTTTTATTTTTTGGATGATTTTTTTGCTTCTCGAATAGTATTGATCCGATTAAAAAAAAAATACCCGACAGAAGGCTACACTATCGCTAAGTGCCAAAGGCTAGTTTTAATAATAAAAAAATGCACAGACAATATGGAATAAGCTATGCGGGAGCGAAGGCGCGTGATGAATAAACTAAAAACACATAATTTTATCAAAATCTTTGCGTTTTCTTTGTAAAGTTAACAAAAACCACAACAGATTGACACGTAAGGTCAACTTTACCGTAATTTGTGGACCATAGATCTTCCTTACTGTATTTGTTAATTTTTGAAGGTTACCAGACTTGTTCAATACTTGGAACTGGGATATAAAAAGCTTATTTAAATTAAAAGTCAGTCGTTACGTTACTGTAGGAGCTCGGTCTTTTTCTAAATAAGACGTCAGTACAGTTACTACTTAGAAATAGTAGTCTCTTTTATCATTTTTGTGATTGATGGCTTTAGTATTCTTATCATCCTTATCCGTGTTATCCCCTTCTTGTTCACTGAACCAAGAAGCTCGCTTATGCCTGGTCCTATATGCTTAAATACTTCTTCAAAATCAAAATCATTTTTTTTTATTTTACTTAGGCCTAAATGGGCACTTATAAAACGTCGACAAAAGGTGCACGGTTCGGGTTAGTCGTTTCCTATGGAGAAGAACCGGCAAGAAACACCACGGTTACTCTTTTAAAAATGGTTTGGTTTTACAATATTTCCATGTTACAGCATTAGTACTTGGATATGGGGGGACAACGTAGGCCCGACAATAAGTCGTAAAAAATTTAAAAAAAAAAACAAAAAAAAAATGTAAAACGAGATAAAGTTAACAAATGTTAACAAGCATCTAGAAATCTTTCTGCAAAACAAAGAAAAAGAATCGATTCTTTCCCAAAACCGACTTTACGTAGTGCATATTGATACGAAAAGTCGTTTTTGGGAAGGAATCGATTCTTTTGCTTTGGATAATATACTTACGCAATTCGGCTGCTGGGCGCCATCCTTGTTTACATCATGTGTTAGGTAAATGTGAGTTTTAACTCTTTAATTTTTCTCTTTCTAGGTTGTGTGTTTGAGGTACTTCGTTCTTGACAGGGGTTGACCGCACATGTTTTTGTTCCAGCTCTATGTGGACTATATCTTTTCCCTATTTCTATATTTTACCTCCTATGTTCAAACTAAGTTTTCCCTCTTACATTACCAAGACATTGTTATGAAGCTAACGCAACTAACTTAGTTCCGGCATTCAGTGTGTTAAGAGCAGAACGTTATCCGGCTTGCATCAAAAGCTCCTAATATCGTGGGGTGCTACAATCTTGAAGTAAGTTTGGTGAGTGTTTGAGTATATAGGATAATGGGTTTTAGCGGCATTATTAGCAAAAAGAGGACAAGAAGACTAAACGAAAGATCTGTGAAATACGATATGACGATGGGATGATTACGAGTTATGGAAGAGAAATACAGCAATAACGTTCTGCTCTTAACACACTGAATGCCGGAACTAAGTTAGTTGCGTTAGCTTCATAACAATGTCTTGGTAATGTAAGAGGGAAAACTTAGTTTGAACATAGGAGGTAAAATATAGAAATAGGGAAAAGATATAGTCCACATAGAGCTGGAACAAAAACATGTGCGGTCAACCCCTGTCAAGAACGAAGTACCTCAAACACACAAACTAGAAAGTGAAAAATTAAAGAGTTAAAACTCACATTTACCTAACACATGATGTAAACAAGGATAGCGCCCAGCAGCCGAATTGCGTAAGTATATTATCCAAAGCAAAAGAATCGATTCCTTCCCAAAAACGACTTTTCGTATCAATATGCACTACGTAAAGTCAGTTTTGGGAAAGAATCGATTCTTTTGCTTTGGATAATATACTTACGCAATTCGGCTGCAGCACTTGACGATAATATCCGTACTGTGCCGGAAGGAACCGAACGTCTCGTGAACCTTCGTTACGTGACGATTTCTACCAAGCACCTCCTACTGCAAGCCGTACTAAGGAACTTCGTTCTAAAAAGGAATAAAATCAAGTGGGAAATGCAGATAAGTGTTATCAAGGAATTAGAGAGCCTTGCTCTTATAAAAAGCGGATTTGCCGGTGATCCCTGGAAAACAACGAAGTCATTGTTCTTAATTTTTAATCCCCTGACGCAAAAAGCTGCTGTAAGTTAGAAGCCTTTTTCATTGTAAATCTTGTAGAGTCATGCTGGATCATTCGGAAAAGTTTAGATAGTGGTGTTAATCCCGGCAATAGATGCTGACGGAAAAATGTTGCGATTTTTTATAACTTGTCAATTTTATTATGTTTTGTGGCTCTAGACAAAGTTCTACGATTGTATAAAGACCTATTTGTTTGGGACTGACCACAAGACATTTTGATAGCGCATGTAATACATTTTGACAATCTTTATCGCTGATATATCCTAGGACCTCTGTTTCCTTATTTGGCGTGACATCAGAAGTGGGATTTCTGCCATCTTCTTGTTTCGTGCCTAAAGTGGGTAAACCACCCTTGGTTTATTAAAGGGCTCGGATGCCTTGCGGTCAATTTGATTCGAACCAATCGGGTCGGATCCCGTCCTTTGATCGAAATCGGAGCGATATGAAATCGCTTGAATGTTTGTATCGAGTTTTATCAAACTCTGCTTGGATTGTTCGGCATACAGAACTTTTCGGAATGTTGTATTAGAAATTTTGGCTTATTTCATTGTATACCGAATTGTTTGAAACTTATTTTCAGGAATAGACTGATAAAGGGTTTATGTACTGATTGTCTTCATCTGCCATTATACATACAAATATATTTTATTCAACCATGTTTTTTTTATGCATATGATTATTCTAGCGCGGACATGTTTCTGACGTGGCAGTCCGCACTATTTTTATCGTGTTTATATTTTGTTTGTTTTTTTTTTCATAAAACTTACAATTGTTTGACTCCTACGTTGGACATTATTTCTAGGCTTACATAACTAACTTAAGTATACGTGAGTTCATCCCTTACTAAATATACATGATGTTTTTTTATATATATTTTACACACTGGCATTATAATTTTATGTTTCTATTTACTAACCTTTATGTTATTAACTATTTTGTTTACTTATTTCTATTGATACACTGCTTATGTTGTTTACTATTTTGTTTACTTATTCTCAACCATGTTGGCGGCTTCCAGTCTGACTGGATACAAGGCAGTCTTTTATAGGGTTCCGTACCCAAAGGGTAAAAACGGGACCCTGTTACTAAAACTCTGCGATCCGTCTGTCTGTCTGTCTGTCTGTCCGTCTGTCACCAGGCTGTATCTCATGAACCGTGATAGCTAGACAGTTGAAATTTTCACAGATGATTGTATTTACGTTGCCGCTATAACAACAAATACTAAAAACAGAATAAAATAAATATTAGGCCCAGTTTTTGTTCCGTAGGTAACTCCGGCAAAACGACTTTATATTTCAGTTGTAAGTATAACAAATGATCAAATAATTAACTCTCCAATTTATTTGACTGTTTGTGATAGCAAAAAAAAATCTAAATCTATGGTTTGTGAGGCTAATAATTGATGGAAAATTGCATTTTAGCGAAATTTTAAACCACCAAGCATATTTAACCATTGGTTGAGTTAACTTAATTGTTACATCACATCACACATCATCACATCATCAGCCTATTAATGTTCCCACTGCTGGGACACAGGACTCCTCTCTGGAGAGGGAATGGGCCGTAATCCACCACGCGGGCCCAGTGCGGGTTGGTGGATGTCACAATTATCATCGTTTAATTTAATCAATATAACACGTCATATACTACTGAACCTTGCATATCCTATAACGGAACTAAATTAGATCCAAAACTCGTACTAGCCATCTACATAATGAGAGAACCGCGATAACTAGGTAGGTAATGGACATTTAGTTAGATACTGCGACTGATTGAAAGGGCTCTTTGTGCGCAATTGATTAGTTCCATTGATTAGCAGGTCTTTTGATTCAAAGCGTTTTGTAATTAGGATTAACGGAATAACTGGCAGATAAACTTTGATTTATGACCAATTTCTAAATTGAGAATTTGGAGTTAAGTACGTGTCAAACAACACTAAAGTTTTACAGGTTTTCACGCTAGAGTTTAGACGAATACTCATTTTCAAATTATTATTATTACAATATAGGAATTTCAACGTTAAAACTGTATTTGACAAGCCAATAAGCGAAGCAAATGAAATGCACATTGCTTACCACCAGGTGAGATAGTAGTCAAACACGAGCTTACCAATATTAAATTTTAAAAAAGTTAGTTAAAAAATTCAAAAAACCCGATTTGTATCCTCCGACTGCACAGCATGCTACACTTTTCTTCTTGTTAACGTCTTTTTAGTTCGCTTCTTAAGCAGTCAGATTTTTTGAATTAACTTCTTTTTCACGTTTTAGTTAACATTTTTTTTTTCGAATTAGTTACATTTAAATATGTTAAGAGTTATATATTTTTGAAATCACCTCTTATAAGCATTTATTTTGAGTCACCACAATATGCCATTTTGCGCACAAAACCCGCCAATTTTCAATTTTCCAGTTTTAATGTAGCCAGTGTCACTCGCAAGGTTAAGACGAATCGATTGACGTAAGAATCATCAAAATCGGCCATAGCGTTTAGTCTCTGGAACGCCACATAGGAACAAACATACATATACTGATAAACACATCCGGTAAAAACATCGACATTTCTTTAGGTAGGTACATGATCATTTTTCAGTCTATTTACCAGCCAACAAAAAATAACAAACCTTTGTAGATAGAGGAAGACCACGAAGGAAAACAATCTAGAATTAATTGCAGCTAATCCTTAATCCTTTACTTTCCTCTTGCATTTTACCTCATCTCCTTTCTTTTAATAAAACACGGGCTACGTGATACGTACGTATTTAAGGCCGTACCCTGACCAAAAAATCAGCATGAGATATGAGCATATTGGCCTAGCGGCACTGGTGGCGCATGAATTACAGTAGTGAATACGCCCAGATTTTAGAATAAAATCTTTATAAAATCGAATACTGGTCTTTTGAAAAAAAAAAACCTACAAAATGTTCGTTATCAAATTGTCTATCCATTAGCGTTAGTACAAAAAATAATGAATGAACACTTTACGAGGGGAAGCATGCTATCAATAATGATTTCTCATTTTATGGTTTCGTTGGAAGGAGATTAGTGAAACATATACCTCTTTAAAAAAAAAAGTATCCTACCATTTTAGGATCAGTAGTAGGTAGAAATTTAATGTATTTTTATTAATTGATGTTTATATTTAAATAAAGAGTAGATAGCTCTTAAAAACTGCACAAAAACGACTAGCGCGGCGTTTTGCTCGGGGAGGCGCCTTAAGCGTAGCCGCCATGTTTCTCCCCACATAACATAGGCACAACGTAGGTTTGTGTGTAATCCTCTTATGCTGTAATTCTCTACGAAATAAAATAACGTAATGTTGGGGTAAATCTTAGTAAGGCAAAGTTTTAGAAGAATATGGGATACGATTGTTTACGTAAGCATTTGTTTTTATTTAGACTCGTTGCCGTTTTATCGAGCATTGATTTGTAGGGAAACATTTTCTTTCTGATTCATCAGTTTCAGATATTTTGTTTTATTCGGCACTATTGTTTTATCTCACGATTTGCTTTCGGTGCCCATTTCACAGGCACTATTATTTTTTCGGGTTTCACAGTAGCTTGGCACTCACACAGATAGTACTTTCTATCGCTTAGAATTTACGTAAATTTTTAAATCAGTCAGGCCCAGTTTTTGTATCTGTTGTTAATTCAAACAGTGGTTAAATATACCAATAGTTGTAAATTTCGGTAAAACGCGTTTAATTATATTTTTTTAGTCTAACAAATGGTCAAGTAATTAACTCTCCAACTTATTTGACCATTTGTGATGCCAAAATTTGATGCAATAACGCGTTCTACCGATATTTGAACCCTTGGTTAGCATAATTATTTAACTATTGGTTGAGTTAACTACGGATCAAAAAACTGGGCCTTACTCTAACTAGAGATTAACTACTACAAACATACAAATAAGTTTACCTCTTTATAATATTATTTGTTATAATATTTGTGTTTTATTGTTAAGAAAACATTTGGTACTTAGGTCATCGTCATCATCATCATCCTTTTTAATGTTCCCACTGCTGGGCAACAGGCCTCCTCTCTGTGAGAGGGAAACGAGAGGGAAAAGAGGTACTTAGGTAAAGATTAGCATCCAGCACACAATTTTTTATTTATTAAATTTTTTCTTCTTTAGGGTTCATCAATAGGATGGACCCTAATCTTATTAAGATCTAGCCTTATTAATAGACTAATAAGTAATTCAACTATCACCTAAACTATTACATGGTATTTACTAATGTATCCAATAGCACCTTTCTTATTGTGTCTATTAAGGCGAATACACTTCGTTCTTGTGTTTTTGGTAGCATTTTTGTACGTTACACTATTCACTAACACTAAACACTAACTCGAACGGTTTTGTTCTTTTTAGTCTTCTCACTATTTTTGTGTGGTCGAGAAGCTGGATTGCCTCGACGTTCGCATGCTGATGAAGTCTCTTTTCGTGAGCTTCTGCGAATTTCTGGATCACTCTTTCGATGAACTCTACTTTTACACTAATGTAAATTATAGAATTATAAATCATAATTAATATGGCGCCAAAACTGAAAAATCCATAAAAAAATACCCTCCATTTTCCCAGATTAATTAACCCCATATAATAATATAAAGCGTGACCTCTATAATAACGACCCACTGTGTACAAAACTACCCAATATTTCCTAAGTACACACATTTCGCGCCCTTGAATAAAATGGTCGGCGCCATATTGTTGGCGTCTTTTGTAAAACCCTTGACCAAAGCTTGACCAATTCTGTAAAGCTGAAACCTATTTGATATTTTGCTATGGACAGTTTTCCTTTTCAATAAGTTTCGGGTTGAGGTCAGCCATTTTTGTTTTGTTTTGTAGGTTAGAAACAAAAGGTGCCCGTTTCCTTTTATTGTTTGATTGTATGTGAGTGTAGTTGTGTTAAATTCGTTTGTTAAATTGAATTGTTATTTCATTGTGATTGTTTGTAAATACAACTTCAACTTTTGAATGAAAGCTGAACAAACAATATCTTGTGAATGCCCATCGTATCTTATTTTTAAAACTTGCCAAGATACTTTCTATTTTTTATATGATCATCTAATAGTAAGAACCTAAGATTCAATTTCCAGGAACGTTGATAATGTTCTTATTTCCCTATAACATTAACGAGCAAAATTCTTTCCAAAATTGCCGGCAAAGGTAAATCACATTCTACAGAAAAACTTTTTTCTATATTAAGCGTCAGTATTTGGTCGTTGCTTCCTTTACATACTTCTAACATAACACTACCCTTTTTGGACGACGAAGTCCTAAAATAGTTAGAACAGAACTGTCATTAAAATTCGTTCAGTAGTTTTTGAGTGAAGCTCCCACAGAGAGTAAAAAAAATCTTTCTTCCCTTGTATTTTAGTTCTAAAATAACTTGAAAGAGCCGATGTTTTTATAAATATACTTATTTATATTTGGCGCGAAGGAAAAGTGATTGACTCTTTACATTTCTATGACCGATTTTAGTCATCTTCTAATAAGAATGCCTTTTCATTGCACGTCTCCTTAATATGTTTGTCATTGAAGTAGAGACTTCAAATTTAAATCTACCAAATCAAAATCGCGTTTAGAAGACTTAAATAAACATGCATTACAATATTCCTATGATGACTATCGCATCTTCAGTAGCGAGTATTTTTACTTTTACCTCGGCAAACGAATAAGACATTATTACAAAAAAAGCTATGAAAGAAAACTGCATGCATGTATGTATGTAGATTTACATATCTAGATGATGTGTTAGTATCTTCATGAATAATAATGTGTGTCGCATAGCGTTGCGGAACGTTTACGAAGTTAATGGACTGCGAAAAGGAGATTTTTACGCGGAGAATTAATTTTACATGTTTGTGGAGATAATTTAACAGAGTAAAAGCCTGCACCGTAACGATGTGGTGTGGTTTATAAGGCTAGGAACGAACTGAGCGGAAAATCGTTGTGTTTTTGCGAGCATGGTTTCATTGATATATTTGATTTGCCTAGCTGCCGCAAGGTTTACCAGTTTCAGGACATTTTAACTATCACTATAGTGGTGAATTTGTCGAGATTTTCCGAATACTATTTTCAGGTTGTCTTGTCCTCAGAATGTCTGGTCTAAAACCGGTGTACGTTATGATATCCTTTGTGCGCAATCCAGCATTGAATAGAAATGCCATGATTGACTACCGATAATAAGAACAATTCTTTATTTGTTGTTCTTTTCTCTTCTCCTATGTTTTCACACAAAAATTCTAACGTTTTATTCTTTCTTGTTACAGCCATGAGCCGGAAGGTGGCGGTAGGTGTGCGGACGGTCCGCTAGCGCGCGCCATGCAGCCGGCGCCACCGGGTGGCTCGCCCAAGAGGCACCAGTCATCCACACCAGCACATGGTAAGATATCTACTGTTTTATTTGTTAACACACTAAACAAAAGTTATTGGCGCCCAAGTGGGACTTCAGAGTCCCTGTTGGGCGCCAATAATTGTTGCATTATAATGTTAACTATCACACACAAGAGGCAGTCATCTGCACCAGCACATGGTAAGATATACCACTGCTGCATTAGATATGACTCTAAACAAAAGCTAATGTCTCCCAAGTGGGACTTTAGATTCCCAGTTGGGCGCCAGTACCGTTTGCATGGTGATAACCGTCCACATCCAGCCTGGCTGGAACTGTGTCTTGTTATCGGGACATCAGTGGATGGTGGTGGTCCATTGCGAACGGTACGCTGGAGCGCGCCATGCAATTAGCCTAAGAGCTTGTATGATCTTCAATCTCGGTCAGTTAATATAAAGCTCATTTTATCACTTTAATACTTCTACAGAGACGATTTTGTGTCTTACTACACTCCAAAACAGCAAAGTTCTGGCCTGAATAACTGTCGTGAAATTGAAAGTTATACTGTTCCCAAAAGCAGCGCATTATATTTTAAAAACAAGCCGCAGCCACGAATTAATAACAGTCAAAAAGCCGCATTTTATTCATTACATGAAACCCATTGCCACATGGAAAATATCCACCATACACTATCAAGACGAATGGAAACAATACAATCCATACACTGCACCGTCACACAAGCCTTTTACAAAAAAAGATAGCTCCTTTGTTTCCAGAAATCCGATTACACGCACTCCCCTTCACTCCCCATTCGCCCCCCTTCCGCCACCAATATATTACAGCTTAAGGGTGCTTTTCTATCAAAGATGTGTGAGGTAACGAGGCAGTGCGCGAGAAAAATATCCACCAATGGGGACACTTCATTTTTCTTAGCCAGGCTTAGTGTAGCTCTGGTGGAAAAGAGCTAGCAGAACCATGTATTTTACGTACAAAAAACCGAGAGATGCGTGTGATGGTGGAGGTGTGTGCTAGGTGTTAGGGATGCAGGCGACCCAAGGAATGTGCCCTAACAGGCGTTGGAAAAAGTGGTTCCAGGGTAGTCTTTTAAAAGCTCACACTTACTTTTTCGTGCTAATGGAATGGTTTTAGTGAGGTAAAATCCCACAATTTCTGTTTTTTTTTTCTAAAACGCCAGGCGCCTTTTGAAAGTTTCCTCCCGTAAACAAAAATAAATACAAATTCGTGATGATTTGTATTTTAAAAGACCTGATTGAAAGATGATTTGTATTTGCAAATTTGAGACACCACTTTGGTGGAAACGATCACATATTTTCACAGGTTCGTTACGCATATAGTTTTGGTGGCAACGATCACATATTTTTACAGGTTCCTTACGCATATAGTTTTGGAGGCAACGATCACATATTTTCACAGGTTCGTTACGCATCTTCGCGCAGCCTCGCACCTTTAGTGGAAAACCCCCCTTAACGTCGAGGAGGCGTTTGTCCTTTTTTTAATGAGACGAGCATTATATTACCTGTGCTTTTAATTAAAGCACGGACATAAAACGTGTGTAAAAAAGTTGTAAGTAGTTACATATAGTTACCTCAATTTGCGACGAAAACTCTTTTTAAAGAATAATGGTCAAAGTAACGTGGTTTCACGTTGTGCAAAAACGTTTTTGTATAGGAGGGTTAATTAATTTTCTTTGTACATGCGAAATTGCTTGTGTTTAGGTTCAACGCCCCTAGCAGGAGGTCTAAGCTGAGGTTATTGCATAGTTTCGCACACTGTTTTTAAAAGAAAAAAAACCTGAGTTCTAAAGAGTCTTTGAGTAAATGAAATGATCTTTTTTTGTTTCGAAAGACCTTTGAACTCTTGTGTTTTTTTGCTGCCAAGAAGTCTCTGGTAACAACTTAAAAAATTTGATTACCTAGTTTGTGGGGAGCTGTCATTAGAGTCCATTATTTATCCGACATATATCATCTGCTGAGTACTACTATAAAAGTTTGTATGGAAGGTAATTTTAGTCGATGAAAAATCCCATGGAATTTGCAAACATTCAAACATTATGGAACCAATTTGGAAAGCATTTCCCTAATGAAACTACCCAATTTAGGAAAGCATTTCCCTAATTAAAATATAATCGAATTATATAATAGAAAAAAATTGTATTTCATTGAACAATAGCCATTATTACCAATATATAGAGTACATAATAACCACGGGGGCTGGGCACCGCGCCCATAACGACACTCCTCACAGCGTTTTTAATTCACTCTGCCTTTTATTAACCCCATTACTTAGGTGACATCCATTTAGTTTGTGGGTAGGCGCAACTTTTGTGTAATTGATCTGTTTGTGACGGGATCAGCTGACAGTTAACTGGCTTTATTTTGACGCTTATGAAAAATTGGATTGCTTTTTAGGGTTCCGTACCCAAAGTGTAAAAACGGGACCCTATTACTAAGACTCCACGATCCGTCTGTCTGTCTATCTGTCGGTCTCTCCGACTGTCACCAGGCTGTATCTCATGAACCGTGATAAGATAGTCAGTTGAAACCTTCACAGATGATGTATTTCTGTTGCCGCTATAACAACAAATACTAAAAACAGAATAAAATAAATATTTAAGTGGTGCTCCCATACTAAAAACGTGTTTTTTTTGCCGTTTTTTGCGATAAAGACAAAGATATTTTATTTCAAGTAGGCCACCAAGCGGCACTTTTGAACGTTACATTAAAGTTTATAAATAATAATAGTTGATTCTACCGTGCATTCGGAAAGTAGCTTGTAATGGAGAAGAATGCACAAGAAACTCCATACTTACTCTTTTAAAAAAAAAAACTTTTTACAATATTTAGGTACATAAGTACATACCTTGATGAATGAAATTGAGTTTATACAATACAAATATATATAGACAGTCTTCAGAAGGTCCAACAATAATTCAAAACAATAATGTTCTGCATATCACTTGTTTTTGCGCCCTAGTGGCTGTGGAGCAGGACTAGCATTTAGCCAAGCATTTTTATCATTGATGTAATCCCCCAACTTATAATATGCCAGCCTGCATAGTGTGCGTTTTATACAAGTTTTAAATTTCGTCTCATTCAGTTCAAGAATGTGGGGAGGAATTTTATTGTAACATTTTGTACAGTACCCCATGAAAGATGAGGCTACTTTAGCCAGTCTGAAACCTGGTTGAACTAATTGGTCCCTATTTCTAGTAACATAATTATGTCTGTCGCCGTTTTTACTAAAAAGATGTAAATTCTTTCTTACGTACATGATGTTTTCATAAATATATTGACAAGGAACCGTCATGATGTTAATGTCCTTAAACAGTTCCCTAAGAGAATCGCGCCGGCGAAGATTGTATATCGCTCTGATGGCTCGTTTTTGCAGAATAAAAATTGACTCAATGTCTGCAGCCCTTCCCCATAGTAAGATACCGTAAGACATTATACTATGAAAATAACTAAAATAGACTAGTCTGGCGGTATCCACATCCGTCAACCGACGAATCTTTCCAACAGCATAAGCCGCCGAACTCAGCCGCCCCGCAAGGGATACCAAATGAGGACCCCATTGCAACCTTGAGTCCAGCGTGATCCCCAGGAAAACCGTTTTATCGACGAATTCTAGCTTCTCCTTGTTTAATATAATGTCACAATCAGTACTTTTGACATTCGGCAAGGAAAATTTTACGCACTTGGTTTTTTTACCATTTAAAACTAAATTATTGGCAGTGAACCAATCCTGAACCTGCCGTAGCACGTTATTTACGTCGTCAACCTGACAAGTACGTCTATTTATTTTAAAAATTAAAGATGTGTCATCAGCAAATAACACCATGTTAAGTTTGTTTTCCAATAAACGGGGTAAATCGTTTATGTATACTAAAAATAAGAAAGGACCTAAAATTGAGCCCTGGGGTACCCCCATTTTAACGTTTAACCCGGACGAATTCACACCGTTTATTTGAACTAATTGCTGTCTATCATTCAAATAAGATTTAACTAAACTTAACGCTGATTGACCTAGCCCGTAATGCTCAAGTTTCAGAAGTAATGTTTCATGATTAACGTAATCAAACGCCTTCGACAGGTCGCAGAAGATACCTATGGCATCCTGCGAATCTTCCCACGCATCAAAGATGTGTTTTAATAGAGCGACACCAGCGTCAGTTGTACAACGTCCTCTGGTGAAACCGTACTGTCTATCATGCAAGATGTTATTCGTATTAAAATGAATGAGCATTTGATTTAGCATTATCCTCTCAAATACCTTGCTGAAAACCGGCAACACGGATACTGGTCTATAATTATTTGTGTCTTTACTGTCCCCGGATTTAAAAAGTGGTATAACCTTACTATATTTCATTAGATCCGGAAAAACTCCTTGATCCACACACAAATTGAAAATCAACGCTAAGTACGGCGCTATAGTCTGAATAATGGAGGTACAAGCTTTGATGGACATTCCCCACAGATCTTCAGTCGGTTTGATCTTGATTTGCTTAAAAGCTTTTATTACTGTCATGGGGTTTATATGTGAAAAATTAAATACAATCGGGCAGGATGAAACGTTCGCGTTTAATAATCCAAAAGCAAGCGAGGGCGAAGAATTTAAAGTTTCAGTAGTTTTAATTGGGATGTTGGTAAAGAAATTAACAAATTCTTGCGCAACTTTTTTGTTATCTCTAATAAGTCCGTGTGTGGTCTCAAGCGTGTAATCACTACTATTTCTTTTATTCCTATTCGTTTCATTGTTTATAATTTTCCAAACCGTCTTGATTTTATTTTCTGCTAATTTAACCTTATTGCTAATGTACAAGACCTTAGCTGCCTTGCAGGAATTTTTAAAAATTCTTGAGTAAGTAGCAACATACTTATTAAACGTTTCAGTGTTAATACAAGGCTTAAGCCCATATAGCTCGTAAAGTCTTTCCCTACTTTTTCTAAGTCCTGTAGTCGCCCAGTCACTGAATAAAAACTTAGGGCATATAGTTTTAGTTTTCTTCTTAAAAGTGTTATTGAACTCTTTTTGAACCACTGAGAAAACTTCATCATACAAAATATTACCATCATTCACTGTGAGGTCCTGGATGCTTAACTTACTGATTAAAGTGCTGTTAAATTTATTTAATTTACCGGATGTTATTGGTCTGGATTGAATCTGCACTTGTTTTATTAGCATAATGGACTCAAAGGCTACCAGTAGCCCACTATGATCCGAAGGCAGAGCATTTATAATGGCTTTGTCCAAGTAGTTGCAGCTACAAAAAACATTATCAATACATGTAGCAGAAGTCAGTGTAGTTCGGGTTGGTTCCATAAACACATGTGACAAATTAAATGATTTAAAGAGATTTAATAACCTACTGCTGTCTGAATTATCTTCTAGAATATTAATATTAAAGTCACCACAGACAATTATTAGTTTATTACCCATTGCAAGTTTTGCCAAAACATCTTCCATCACTGACTCGAATATAGAGTAGTTCTTATAATTTGGGGGTCTGTAAACGCACACTATGACATGCTTATCCAGCTCAACACAGGACAGTTCAACACTATGTTCAACTGATAGGTCTACTATATCTTTACGAGGTTTTGATTTAATACCATTTTTAATTAATATAAGTGAACCCCCACGCAACATAATATTTCTGTTAAAACAACTGCCCACTGTATAATTTTCATAATTGATTAACATTGCATAATCTTTCAGCCAATGCTCAGTGAAACAAACAATTTCAAACATTGATTTTTCTAAAAACAGTTCGATTTCCAATTCTTTCGAAGAAAAACCCTGAATATTCTGATGGAATAATTTCAGAGAATTCTGCTCAGACCTTTTTTTCAAATTATTTTTTTGCGAGCAAGAAGGTACCTTTTTGATGGTGGATATACTCGTAACTACTCCGTTATTGGTACCCTCCCTTGTCATAGTGATAGTGATAGTGGCACGCAAACCTTCGTGCGAGAGTCCGACTCGAACTTGGTCGGTTTTTTTTTACCTTCAATTCTTCATATTTATAGACTCGCGTTTGAATTGATGGTAAGCGATCATGTGGTCGATGGTGAAGCACGCTTGCCTAGAAGTAGCCTTTTGTCTTAAAGACCACCAAATTGTATCTATCTGATACACACGCCCGGGTATCCCATTTTTTTACTGTACGCACTCACAATTAAAATATTATCAAAACGTTTAATGCATATGGGTAAGAGGTGCCAATGCCATGCCATGTACCAAAGGCGCATTGCTTACGTCTTGTAGTCTGATAATAGAACAAACCCTTTTTATATTGATGTAGTTACCTCCCTCCCACTATGGGACTATTTTAATGGCAAGTGCTTATTACGGCAGACCTAGACGGAGATGAAGAGATGTCTATGTAGAGATCCGCAAGAGAACCAGGGTTACCGACGAATTGCCAAACTTAAGTGGCAGTGGGTAGGGCACATTGCTCGCAAAACGGATGACCGATGGGGCGGAAAGGTTCTGGAGTGGCGACCGCGAACCGGTGAAGACGCTGCGTTGGAAGGCCTCCCACCAGGTGGACCGATGACCTGGGATCCGCTGATTGCGAGACGCAAGGGACCGGTCAATGTGGCGACGCTTGGGGGAGGCCTATGTCCATCAGTGGATGTCTTTCGGTTGATATGATGATGATGATGATGAGACGGAGATGGCAAGATGAGTTGGACTCCTTCAATACAAACAGCTTTAAGTCGAGAGGAGTAGAGCGAGAGTAGGGTGGCCTATGCCCTGCACTGCAGCGAGACATCACAGGCTTTTAATAGTAGTGGTATTAATAATATCCTACTACTGTCTTAATTACCCTAAATCTCTTATATTTCCTACTTTATAAGGGGAAGTGTACATTTTGTTTTTCTTACTCCTCCGCTGTTCTTTTTTTGATTAATTTCTTTGCGGGATCCTAATAGTTGAATCGTTTATCTGGGACTTGTCAAGCTTAATTGATTCGGGGGCTTTTCTGGTGGTCACCACACTCACCACGCACCAGGATATATTCTGGTTTTAATGAGTTGCAGTGGATGGGGATAGTGTGGCCGGGCTTGCCTTTATTACTTTTCCTAAATATGGAAACGAATCTTTCTAGAGAGCATTTTCATCTCAAGAAACGATGTTATCGTCCCAAAATAACTTTTATCGAAAATCTCACGTAGCACGAAAATAAAAGATTATCCACCGACTTTCATTTTAAAGTCGATATATCATCGATTCTCAGTAAAGTCTCTCTCCGCACATATATCATAGAAACGTGACAAGAATACCTTAGAAGCTGAGAAAGTGACTGCCATAAACGTCTGGGCCCATAGGAGTTGTCGCAACCAATCAGGGCGCGGCATAAAGTATTGTCAATAGGCTGTAATGAAGCTGGGTGGCCGTGGTAACTTGGTTTCATGTTTTGAATAAAAATACAATATTACATAAATGGATGCGAGACGCACGGGAGCGATCAATGTGGCGACGCTTGGGGGAGGCCTGTATCTTTCAGCTGATATGATGATGACTACTTACCTGTAGTGAACTGTGTACTTATAGGGGTTTCTTGATGTTGTTGAAAATACTTTCTTGGTTCGTATCTTGAGGTTTATTTCTGTTGTTGTTCTTGTTGTAGAGCTGGAGACCGACCGAGTCTATCCATAGCCGCACAGTCTTTTTTATAGGAGTCGTTGGCGTCGGCGTCGGCACATATTTTTTTACTACTAAATAGACTAATCCAAAATATATATTATATATTTTTGGAATGGTCTTTTTAGTAGCTATCATTTGATACCCATAATGTTAGGACACCGAAAAATAAAAATTGAGTTGGAGGGGGCCGCCATATGTAAAAATTATACAGCCTATGTCACTCCCACAATTGAGACGAATCCAACAACACCTCATATGTCGTAATCCGTCAAGCCGTTTGGGCAGTAGAGCGTGCCATAAAAATTGACATACACATACATACGCTTGAAAAACATTACCCTCGCAGTCGGGTAAAAAGAAAGTCTATTGATTTCTAATTTTCTACTAAGCTCGCCAATCAACCACAGTTATAGGTACCATTTAAAAGTTTTCTCTTGAAAACAACAGCAGTTTTCTCGCAACTTAGCAACTCTACGAATGTTGTACGGTTTCTTTTTATTGAGAAGTTGTTTTTGCTACAAACCTATGCCAATTCCACAGTACCTCCTTGTTAAATAATGATACGCATATGCATACACAACATAACATCGCATATGCGACAGATTTATCCTAAATTTTCTTTCTATTTTACAGGCGGCGGAGGAGGCGACCAGTCCACATTGAAGGTCCACCTCCCCAACGGTGGCTTCAACGTGGTGCGTGCTTCAGCGGACGAAGATGTGAGGTCTGTCCTACGGCTGTTGGCAGCCAGATTAGCTGCTGGAGACAGAGTCTATACCTCGTGCTTCGCGCTGCGGGCCAAGAGGCTAACTACTGGCAAGGTTTGTACACACTTCGATAAGCCGGGCTGTTCAAGCTTAAGCATCTATCGAATATATATGCTGCATTAACCGCTCCGCATCAACCCAACATTCGCTTTTAAAATAAACCCCACTACGCAGCGTTAACCCGGCATTTACGTCAGCGCGACGTTTATTTCTAAACAAACACATGTAATTGACAGCTCAGCGTCTACATGGCGTCATAGCGGGATCGGCAAACACGGTACCACGGGGAGATAGCGCAGTTATGTGGGACTCCAACCCACTAAAACACCACGGTGACCTGTGCCGCTTATGGCTCACGCGGGTACGCGTGAGAACTCGTCCGTGAACCCGCCGCGGCTGTCCGGCACCGGACCCTCCTCTAGGGCGTATCCCCCATCACCGGCGCACCAGAACACATTGCACGCCGTGAACACACCAGGGACCAAAATAGCATATGGGCGCCAGACGTGTGTGGCTCCCTTGGAGGTCAAAGAAGCTGCCATCTATATTACGATGAGCTCATAATCAAATTAATGTCACTTGCAGATTTTGCTTTCCACTTGCAGCTTTTGATTTACTTACTTCTTCTTCTTCGTGCCACTGGCACGTCAGTTATTCATATTAGTTTGGCCCAAAACAACTTAGACTTCTACAGCATCAGTAAGGCAGTAAGACGTCGGTGGCAGAGCACTTAGCTAACCTCTAATCATTATTGTCCACATTCCAGTGCCGCTGGATCCACCAAGACACGCCGGTGTCAGAACTACTGACAAAATGGCCAGCAAGCGAGTGGCGACTGGAGTTACGAGTGCGCTATTTGCCCGCCAACCTGCGCGACCTGTGCGACGCCGACCGAGTCACCTTCCATTATTATTACGACCAGGTAAAGTATCATTTATAGAGAGAGCGGTAAAATCACCGCCACCTACAAAAAAGACGTGACGGCAGACAAATCCTACATGAATAGCAGCATGACAACAACCAATAGGCAGCCTACCAGACACAACACTCATCTATTCGGAGGATCCTCCCTCAGAAGAAGGATCGAAACCACCATCCCCACCCACTTTCTACCCTGTTCTGCATACCTCTTAAGTCTTTTGAAAAGTGGCCTACTTACTTAGCTTTTTTTACCCGACTGCGAAAGGTTAATGTTTTTCGAGCGTATATATGTATGTCCATTTCTATAGCACGCTCTACAGACCAAATGGCTTGACGGATTATGACATATGAGGTGTCGTTGGATTCGTCTCAATTGTGGGAGTGACATAGGCAATTTTTTTTTAAATAGCGCCCCCCCTCCCCCTAAAACATAGGGAGTGATACATTTTTTTTTCGTTTTCCTAACAATATGGGTATCAAATGTAGTGCTCACCAAACTTCTTGGCCGCCCTGAAGTCGGTTTTCCAATGCACAAGGCACGAAATCGTGCTGTTTTTCTATGAGATTTACTACTGCGCAGCCATTGTAGCCAACTTCAGGGCGGCCAAGAAGTTTGGTGAGAACTATAAAAGCTACTAAATAGGCCATTCATCACTTTTCTGTTCCTATTTTGGCACAAATTCAAGATAAGCGTAACTTTGATAGCTAAATAAATAATCTTTTGCCACATAACTTATTTGGAGAACTAGTTTATCACTAAAACTAAAAAGTCTGAAATAAAACAAATTATTGTAAAAACAAAAAACCGAACTATTAAAAATGTATTAACTGAAAAGAGAAAAACTCGTAGTACTCTACTCAGATATAATTTTTAGCAGTCGAGTTTTTTATTTTTATAATAATTTGTTTTTTTTATTTACAGGATTCAGTCTGAAAGAACATTTATAATGTTTGAAAACTTATAAAGGTCAAAAAGTTCAGAGAGAGAAACTTGACTTATATGTTTTCATATTAACGTAAATGTGTCCATAAACTTCCAAAAAACCTGTGTGGCTGATCACTACTATTTTAAAGCAACTGCGTCAGTTTTAAAGACTGGACGCCGTACGTAGGTTTGTGATCGAACCTCGGTCAGAATTTTCAGGCTTGTGACTGTTTAAACTGTGGACGGAGAATAATATGTGTCTGGAAGTCAACACTGTGATGCAGTGGTTTTGTTCTATGTTCCAGGTGCGACACGACTACCTCAACGCCAATCATCCTATGGTAGACCAGGAGTTGGCGATACAAATATGTTGTTTAGAAATTAAGTGAGTACAACCATACCTTACAAATATCTTCAAGATATGACGTTCTATGAACTTTGCGGTTGATATTTTCTGAAGTGGTGTCAACGTACCGTAGGATCCTAAGGGTGCGAGAAGCACAGAACTGCAGCCGTATTGCGTAAGTGAATACGGCAACGCAAAGAGTTTAACCGCAACAGACGGAAATCCACATCGCGTCATTCATCTCGCATGTGATTGGTCGATTGGATAGCGGTCAAGCTCTTTGCGTTGCCGTATTCACTTACGCAATACGGCTGCCGGTCAATGTGCGAACTCTTATGTGAGGCCTGTATCCAGAAGTGGACGTCTTGCAGCTGACTGGTGATGATGAAAAAGATCTTAACAAAGATTAAACGCCCTTTTTTTGGGTTGTAAAATCATCCAATGACTTCTCCCGCTCTGGGTGAAGCGGGAGGGCGTGTCAGAATTTTACTTGTTCCTTAAGTTGCTAATGCCAGCGGTAACTCTCTTTCAAATTTATCGCTACGATTAAAACCCTAGGAAGGCTATATACATGTAATCTAAACAAATCTAGTCCGTTATGTCTTACTGCTGTGTGAACGCCTCTGCTAGCCGGTATCCATATAAATGTTTCTAATATCAAATCCCTGTGCAATTCCAGATACTTCTGTAAGGATATGCAAATATCTATGGACAAGAAGTCCAACATCGAGTACCTGGAGAAGGAGTTCGGGCTGCACAAGTTCCTGCCCAAGTCCGTGCTCGACGCCATCAAGCCCAAGGTGCTCAAGAAGGCGATACAGCAGCAGTTCAAAAAGGTAAACCTTCAGTTCAGTATTAATGCTATTATTTCTAATGCTATTAGTGAAAAGAATATAGACCAAGGAAATCCTCATTCAACCTATAGTGAAATGGGATAAGATATCTATTAATTGATGATGTCTCCCTCCTAGCCAGTGTTCCGCCCATGATTATCTATACTAATATATTATACTAATAATATTATAAAGAGGTAAAATTTGTAAGTTTGTATGTAGGGGGTAATCTCAGGAACTAATGGTTGGAATTGAAAAAATATTTTTGTGTTAGATAGTCCATTTATCGAGGAAGGTTATAGATAACATCACGCTACGACCAATAGGAGCGGAGCATAAATGAAAAATGTTGCAAAAACGGAAAAAAAATATTTTAGAGATGTAGATGGTAGGGTAGATGAGTAGGTAGGTAGCCAGTTGACGGGAGCGAAGCCGCGTGGGACAGCTAGTTTTATATATGTATGGACTTACAAACGCACAAAAATCAACCAGTGGGCGAGAGGGAGAACGAAAAGCAATGAGCTCTGGCTCTAGAAGACGTAGCTGGCACTGGTCTTTCTGTTGTTCAGCCCATGTTTGACTTTCGGGAGTAGCGGGTTTGCTCCATGTCTCGCCGCAGTATCATTAGTTCGTACAAAGTTTCATACGCTGTTTGTCGTATGAATATGCATTCACTTCACAAACAGCCCACAAATGACACTTTAAGATAGAGAAGTTGAGCTAGAAACCATTCGCTTCTACTTCTCATGTTGCTAAAACCTGAATATCCTGATCTTGATGTGTAAAACAATGTTCTATTGTTTTCCCCTATTCTTTCCAGGTGGCAAACCTAAGCGACACAGAATGCATGCTAAAGTACCTGGACACGATGCATACTCACTACGGGTACGACCGGGAGACGTTCACCGGCGCGCTCGGAACTGGCTTTGCCATTCCCGTGGAGCTCGCCATTGGACCCTTTATAGGTAAGTTATAAACAACAGTTACGTCAACACTAAGGTGACGACGATCGGTAGACGTTCACCGGTTGGTGTGATTATAGGCATGAGATAATACAGATTTTTTCTGAGACCGCAACACACAGTGCTGCCAACTTAGCGCTTTCAGCGCCAGATCTAGCGCTTTTTTTGTTCAATAGCGCATTTTAGCGCCTAGCGCTAAATCTAGCGCTTTTTGCGCTTTAGCGCATTTCTTTAAGGCCGTACCCTGACCAAAAAATCAGCATAGATATGAGCATTCCTATTGGCCTAGCGGCACTGGTGGCGCGTGAATTACGGTAGTGAATACGCCCAGATTTTAGAATAAAATCTTTTTATAATCGAATATTGGTCTTTTGAAAAAAATAAAACTTACTAAATGTACGTTATCAAATTGTCTATCCATTAGTGTTAGTATTAAAAATAATGAATGAACACTTTACGAGGAGATGCATGCTATTAATAATTATTTCTCATTTTTATGGTTTTGTTGGAAGGCGATTAGTGAAACATATACCTCTTTAAAAAAAAAGTGTACTACCATTTTAGAATCAACATTATGTAGAAATTTATCGTATTTTTATTAATTGATATTTTTTTTTTAAATAAAGAGTAGATAGCTCTTAAAAACTGCACAAAAACGACTAGCGCGGCGTTTTACTCGGGGAGGCGCCTTAAAAAAAGTAATTGCGCATACTATCAACTTTCAAACGACGTGTTGAGGAAAATTGTATCCACAGATAAATATAAATGCAAGTCCAAAACTGATCAAGACCAACCATATCACTAGGCGGCAGAAGCAATTGTGGTAGAATCAGACGATGATGAGTTAATTTAATTCCTTTATTTTATAAAATAATTAACACGTTATTACTTTATTTTATTTTTACCCGACTGCAAGGAAAGGGTTATGCTTTTACTAAACGTTTACTATAATGTATGTAACTCTTATAAATGACATATTTTCATTCAATAAAAAAATAAAACATACGTTTATATAACCCTAGTCTCAAATTATTGGGCGTTTTGTTTGAATTTGGCGCCAAATACAGCGATTTTTATGGCGACTATTTAGCGCTTTCTAGCGCTTTTTTAAAGAGCTAACAGCGCGTTTTTGTTGAGACGAGTTGGCAGCACTGGCAACACAATACGATTGATTGATTGAATAGCAGAAATTCATAGGTGGCAGATTATTTTCAAACTTATCACTAATTTATCATCTTTAAAAAGGAATTAAAGTCATCACTGTTCCGATGACAAAAAATATTCCTCTATTCGTCCCGTATGACTCCATTTTTTTCTCCTATTCGAACAGAGATGAAAAAGAAAACTGAAATCACTGTTTTTCCTTCCAGATATATCGTACGTGTCTCACAAGGCAGGTGAACCCCCCACATACACGAAGATCGCGTCGTTCTGTGACATAGTCGCCGTGCAGACGCTCAAATCTAACTGCACGCAGCAGTCTCAAAACACAAGTCGCGAAACACAGGTGAGAAAAGACTTCACATGATTCTGAGCAGACCAGAGAGAAGTAGAGTTACTTTCTGATAAGTGATGACATTGAAGAGGAAACTTTATAGCCAATGACAAGTACGAAGTTTTGTAAAAATTGACGTAGACATGAAACGGCTCTTCCTGATGTTCTTGAAAAAAAGTATATCTGCCTAGCCTTTTCCAAACTATATTGGGGTCGGCTTCCATTCTTACCGGATTCAGTTGAGTACTAGTGTTTTACATGGAGCGACTGCATATCACACCTCCACAACCCAGAAACTGGGTAACACCATACCCCTTGGCAAGACTGGTGTCAGATCTCAAGCTTCTGACTACCCGTAACGACTGTCAAAGATCTTCAAATGACAGCCAGGACCAACGGCTTAACGTGTTTTCCGAGGCACGGAGGAAACTCGGGTATGTTGAAATGGTCACCCATCCACGGACCGACCTCGTCAAGAACCTTGAAGAACGACCAGTGCGGCTGTTATTATTTAGCAACGAGCTCCTCCGTGCTTGAAACAAATTGTGTTTAGGATACTCTGTTTGCGTGTAGTCTGGTGGTTAAATGAAATAATAATTCACGATAAAATAAAACCGTACTATATTATTATCTCTTAACACTTACAAAAAATACATAATTAAATTTACTCTAAACTATTATAAGACCTAACTGAACTGTATGAGTGTGGGCGAACGACTGACGTCATGTGCCGTCGTAATTCGTATATGTAGCGCCTGCTTAAATGTAAACAAACAAACTTATCAAGTAAGCAGGGGCGCTACATGTGTTTGTAAAAATGTCTGCTTGAAAAAAAATTGTGCTTTCGGAATTTCTATAGATAGTCGATCTCATTAATAACATAACATCACGCCAGCTTTACTGGAAGGGATACGCAGAAGGGTAACTATAGTATACCCATATAAATACCTGTAATTATTATTATATTAATTCCAGAGCGGGTCATGCGGTAAGGCCGCGCTACAGTTACGAGTGAAGGGAGCGACGGAAACGCTCACTATCACGTGCAGCAGTGTTGAGGTAAGCAGCAGCCTTAGGCTGCCGACAATGTCCGTCGTCAATCGCCAATCACATACGAGATGAAAGACGCGTTGTGGATTTCCTTCTATGTGATTGGTCGATTGATGGTGGTCAAATCCTTTGCCTTGCCGAATTCACTTGTGAAATTAGGCTGCAGAACTATTCACTCATTATAGGCCCGCAGGCTTATTACGTATCTTATGCAAGAGCAAAACGATAGCGATTTTTGCGCAATAATTGCTCTTCAATACAAAAGTTTTAGGTTTTTGGCGGTTTTTTTTTTTAATAAGTGCATTTGACAACACCGAGCGATTAGAAAACGATTGTGTAGGACCTACCATACCTACACTGCAGGTAATTCCGACTTTTATGACATAAAGCGTTTGATCGCTATCGTTTTGCTCTTGCAAAAGATACGAAAAAGCCTGCCAGTTTCTCGACGCTAAATTATCGCAAAATTAACGTGCAAATTGTCAAGCTCGCGTTATCTGCGGTGATTGGTTGAATGAATTTTCGACAGCCAATCACAGCTGAAATCGTCAATCAACTTAAGTGGCAGTGGGCAGGACACATTGCTCGCAGAACGGATGGCCGACGGGGCCGAAAGGTTCTGGAGTGGCGACCGCGAACCGGAAGACGTTGCGTTGAAAGGCCTCCCACCAGGTGGACCGATGACCTGGTGAAGGTTGCGTTGATCCGTTGGATGCGAGACGCACGGCACCGGTCAATGTGGCGATGCTTGGGGGAGGCTTATGTCCAGCAGTGGACGATTATTCGTCGATTACGTTAACAGCCCGTTAATCGAGTTTTGAGAAACCGGGGGATAGTAAACTAATAAATAACAATTAAAATTATAAAATGAAAAATTCTGTTCAACCAATTTTGACTCCTATTGCGTCGGTGACAAGGCAGCTATAGTAAACAGTTTGTATTGGTAACACGTTTATACTTTTTATGCCATCCTTATGTCTACGCAATAGAACTCAAAATCGATTGAACAAACTCAAAAAAAAATTGTTTAAATGTCTAATGTTATTTCAAATTAAGTATAAATAGGTGCAAAATAAATTACCTATGACATTTGAAATAACTAATGGCTTTTTTCGTTACAGGCTGCAGAGAGTTTAGCAGATTTAGTTGATGGATACTGTAGACTGGTTACTGAGTCGCAAACGTCGTTATGGAATAGAACGAGTAAGTATACCAATACCACAGATGATAAAATACAATACCACAGATAATGTAATACAATACCACAGATAATATAATACAATGCCATTCTTTCACTTAAACTATAAATAAGTAGAAGGAAAAAAATATTAGCTATCGTCAATATTTCAAGGTTTTAACCATTTCAAATTTTCTTGCAAGCAACCGTATGGAAACAACTCAATTGTCAGTGTAAAAGTAAGTAACTGAATGCGAATCTTATACTTCATGCGATATTTTGAAAATCTTTGTATTTTCAAATTAAGGTTACACTAGTAAACGGCACGAACTATTTTGTGCGCGGGGTTAAAATGCATTTTATATCAACCGACAACACGTGCGGAAGAGATAGATGCTATGATGAGCAGTAGGAAGCTAGTTCGCGTACGAATACACACTTTTGCAAATTTGTAGCGAAATGGATAATGATTTAGTACGAAACCGAGCGCGCGAAATTTTATAAACAGACCTTTGGGAGTCTGGATATCATTAAAAAACGACTAAACGTATCTGTTCAAAATAAAATTATTTGCATTGTTGAACTACTAATCTATCCCTGTATGGAGGCCGTTTTGCAATTTTCAGTCTTCTTATGGTATTTATTTGCATTAAAAAATGCGTTAAAATTAGTGTCGAAATGTGGAACTTTCGACGCTCATAACTTTTATATATTTTCTTTTTTTACTTTTTCGCTTCCATATAGGGCTAGATAATGATGAGACAAATTGATATCATTTTATTTTGAACGTACATCGTCAAACAGTGGAATAATCCCTAGACTACGTTTGTATGGAAACAATTTCAACTAGTGTAACCTTAAACGAAAATGACAAACTAATAACTTGCCACATTATTATTCAACACCTACAACTTTATTTAAAAAGAGCAATTATGTCTATGTATCAATAGAATTATTGTGTATCAATTTCTCTAAACTGGAATTGTTTTAACAGCGGAGATGAGCAGTAGTTCGTCGGAAGGCAAGACGAGTTCGTGGGAGGCGAACACAGCGACGCTACTGTCTGAAGACTACGCGGAGATCGTAGATGATGATGCGGATTATTCTACGCCCGCAGGTACGACATTATTGATGTTTTTCTTGAGATTTATTTCTCCTTTTATAACCTAAGCGTAGGCTATAAAACCGGCCAAAAGCGACTTGGACTCGCGCACTAAGGGTTCCGTACAGTTATCGCAAAAAACGGCAAAAAAATCACGTGTATAAAACAAAGGGAGCTTAAATATTTATTTTATTCTGTTTTTAGTATTTTTTGTTATAGCGGCAACAGAAATACATCATCTGTGAAAATTTCAACTGTCTAGCTATCACGGTTCATGAGATACAGCCTGGTGACAGACGGACAGACAGATAGACGGACCGACTCTTAATAATAGGGTCCCGTTTTTACCCTTTGGGTATGGGTACCCTAAAAATGGTATCTTTCACCTTTCTCTTCTCAGTGTAGTTTGAATGTATTTACAAGCTTTTTATTAGAGACGAAATGGACATCCGGTAAATATCCGGTATCCGGCGCCTAATTAATAACGACAATAAACATCAAATTTAAGTAATTACTTTATTTACTCAACATACAATCAATGATCACAAAATGTTTCTTTCTATAACTTAGAAAAATAATTAGCACTTATACTGCACTAAGAATGAATACTAATGTCTATGCATTATGAGGTAAAAAGCGGTTTTCCTTGTCTTCATTAACAAGGCCAGCTTCAGAAATCGTTAAAATCGTTAAATCTTTTTAGAATTATAAAATTACTTGAAATAACTTAAAAAAGTGCGTATTTAAATAAGATCAAACGATCGTGTTTACAATCATTTCAACAAATCAATGAAACACTTGGTAACTTCGCATATTAACGAAAGTATCCGAATTTAACCGAATCCGCCCGACCGTTCTTGCGCCAACTACGCAAGCAGAACCCGTTTTAGTGCATCGCAAGAAGCAATCTTGCGATGCACTAAAACAGGTTCCGCCGGATATCCGTCCAAACAGTCTACTTTTTTTTTAACTTGCTTTGTATGTATGTATGTTCGGGTCAAATGTTGCAACTGAATTTTAACTCAGTTATCCTCAACCGATTAAGATACAATTTTGCATACACGTTTGGAGGTTGCATAAAGGTTTAAATAGAAAAAAAAAATCCTATACAATTGTTCGGTTTCGACAGTAACCAATAGATATACATATATTTTTGTAAATAGGAACCAAAGATAGGTTTTACTCTTAATCAAGAGTATATCCATCTGTGTGTTATCTATTACTAAGGTTTAGAATTCACAAAATGTTTTGTTATTAAAAATGTTCCATGTTTGTTTCAGTTCGAGATTACGAGTTAGTACGAAATCAAATAGAACTGACCGGCATCATTGGTGAAGGACAATTTGGAGATGTACATAAAGGTAAATTCGATTTGCCATATCAATTTAATAAGTCGAATCTTTATTCGACTTTAAAGTTTGTACTTTAAGGACGTATATATCCTTTGGTGGAAAATATTATGTTAAAGAGAATTTCCGCTCCAACAGCATTTAAAACTTCACTTAAGGTAACACTAGTCGACGGCACAAACTATTTTGTGCGCGGGGTTAAAATGCCTGCTATCTCATCCGGCAACTCGTGTGAAAGAAATAGATGCTGTGATGAGCAGTAAGAAGCTAGTTCGCGTACGAATTAGCAGTTTTGCAAGTTTGTAGCGAAATGGGTGATGATTTAGCACAAAACTGAGCGCGCGAAATTTTATAAACAGACCTTTGGGAGTCTAGATATCATGAAAAACGACTGAATGTATATTATCAAAATAAAATTATTTGCAATGTTGAATTACTAATCTATCCCTGTATGGTGGCCGTTTTGCAATTTTCCTTCTTATGGGATTTATTGCCGCCCAAAGATGCGTTAAAATTAGTGTTGAAATATGGAACTTTCGACGCTCATAACTTTCAATTATTTTTCTTTTTTACTTTTTTGTTTCCATACAAGGCTAATGATAATGATGAGACAAATTGATATAATTTTTTTCAACACACTTGCTCATAAAGTGGCTCTAATTTCACCGCAATTAGGCACATAATGATACCTGTTATCAAACTGTGACTATTTCATTGCTATTATTCACAAGTGAGTTATAGAGTTTTTTTTTAATTTTATTGGTTGAGTTGCTTTGTTCTTAAAAAAGTTTCAATACAAAAAAGATCGTGCTCAATAGTACAAATAAATTAATGTACCTATCGCTTGCTCATTTCATGCAACTTCGTATTTAAATAGATAATTTCAACTTGTACGTACTTATTAAATAAAACTTTCACTCAAATATAAATTTTATTTGCTCTGTAATAAAGAAAAATTGAAATTCCCTATTTTGTACGTGGCTAAAACACTATCCACGAAAAACCAAAAAAAAAGACACCTCATTCTTTTAGTCTATGGCCGATCGCCATTGTTAAATGCGCGCGCATAGGAAAACTGATTAATTTTGCCCGCCATTGTGAAAAAAATTTCACAGCTCGTTGAAAATGATTTTTTAGTATTATTTTCTTCACAAGTGTGTTGAAAAACGTCGTATGATACACGTGTGTATTGATGATTACCGTCCTCGGCTCTCTTAAGACCCTCACCTACGGCTCGGGTCTCAATGGCGCCTCAGCGGTAATCACCAACATTGCACACTTGTACCATAATGTACTATTATTCTGTTTTTAGTCATTTTTCAACTGTCTAGCTATCACGGTTCATGTGATACAGCCTGGTGACAGACGGACAGTGGAGTCTTAGTAATAGGGATTTTGAACGTACATCGTCAAACAGTGGAGTAATCCCTAGACTACGTTTGTATGGAAAAATTATCGACTACACTTATTTGCCGATCCTAGCATTAATATTAACAGAACATCATCTATTCCGCCCCAGGTACATGTAAAGTAAGTTCATCAAACCACCCGTCACTACGGCGTCAGATCGCGCGCGGGGAGGCCGTCATACCCGTCGCCGTGAAGACATGCAAGATGGACGCCGACCTCGATACCGCTGAGAAGTTTCTGGAAGAAGCTTGTGAGTATCTTCCTAATTATTATGATCAACGCCAAAAAACAATATATCTGGAAATATCTCCAAGCATCGTTACAAAGGCCGGTCCTGGCTTCTCCGTGTCTAGTGTATTGAACCTTGATATAGCGGACCTTGTACAAACTAGAAACTGCAGCATTCCAATATAGGTGTAGCGGCACCAACGCCGCCACTTACGAACTAATGACATGACGTCACACAAATCCTGCATCGCGCAAGCAAAGTTTTCGGCGCGATTTGAACGTATACAATAGTCCGACAACAACTGTCGGGCAGTTGCCCGGAACAGACACAACACCCGTCTGGTCGGAGGATTATCCCTTTTCTATGGAGGTTTGTGGGACTTTACACCCTGTTCCACCTCCCCCAAATAGGTATACTGGAGTTTCTAGCTCGAACAAGGGTAATTGTTTTCAGCAGTTCTGTTTCAAAGATTTTGATTTGATAAAAAAAATGCCCGTTTTCAAGATTTAAACCTAAATTAATGCTTTGAAAAAGGGTTTTGGTATTAAAGGAGATTGCAACAAAAATAAAATTAACTACTAATTCAAACTTAACATACTTATATACAAACTATATACAAACGTGTATAAAAAGGGGAGGGCTCATTGGGCGTCAAAAAATTCGTCCACATCGATGTCAACAGGAAGCGTGCCCAGAACGCTGGCAGGTTTGCCACGTTGGATAGCAACGCTGATTCTCTGGTCGAAAAAAAGCCCAGCCCTCTGGTCACGTGAGGAGTCGACTATATGAATGCATAAATGAAAGCGCTAGAGATGAAAAGCCAACAGTGCAATAATATTTAGGTCCGATTTTACCAATGAAACTAATTGCGATTAGTTCAACTAAACTCAGTTTATGCAAATACAGCGTTCTGATTGTTTGAGACCGCTGAGAAACTACCAATCAGGGGGGTGACCATCAGCTCTTAGAGCGGTATCAATTAGAGATCGAATAAGAGACAGATGTATCTGACTTGTATACATCTGTCACTTACTCGATATCAAATTGATAGCGCTCTAAGAGCTTATTGTCACCCCCCTGAACGCTGTATTTGCATAAACTGTGTTTAGTTGTACTAACTTAAGTGGCAGTGGGCAGGGCACATTGCTCGCAGAACGGATGGCCGATGGGGCCGAAAAGTTCTGGAGTGGCGACCGCGAACCGGAGGACGATACGATGGAAGGCCTCCCCCTAGGTGGACCGATGACCTGGTTAGGGTTGCGGGAAGGCGCTGGATGCGAGACGCACGGGATCTGTCAATGTGGCGACGCCTGGGGGAGGCCTATGTCCACCAGCGGACATCTTTCGGCTGAAAAGATGATGATGAGTTGTACTAATCGCGATTAGTATCATTGGTGAAATCGGCCCTAAGGCGTGCATTTAGCTGTTTCCTAGAGTTAATCAAAACGGGCATACTTTTTGTGTTCTGACTATAGATGCAAGTAAATAGGTACCATTCCATCCGATGGGTCGCTTATATAAATACAGCTTCAATGTGGAAAGTTTGGATTTCGAAAAATCCATTGGCATTTTCTTTTATCATCATTATATAACAGTTTCTACTAAACAATACTGTTTATTAAAATTGATCTCATCAAAACATCCTCTTTTTTGTTCCAGACATAATGCAGCAGTTCTCTCACCCGCATATAATCGGGCTGGTAGGAGTGTGCAGCTCGCCGCCTATCTGGATAGTCATGGAGCTGGCCACGCTCGGCGAGATGAGGGCCTATCTACAGCAGAATGCACACAGGTAATATACCAATTTTTTCATTGATAGACCGATAGTCCGAGAGATTTTTGTTTATTTCGAGAAACAATAAAAAATGGACTTTTCCACTACCTTGTCTATTATATAACACATTTCCTAAGAAATTCGTTTCGAAATAGACACAAGATAATAAAATAAAAATTAACAAAACAAAATTACATAATAATTGTTACGAAATTACTTTTGTATGGAGTTTTGATATCATTATGTAACTTGCAGAATGATACTAAACCTGTTACCTCTCGAAAAAGCACGCGTTGATTGTGTGTATGTAGTCTGTGGTTTTTAGTCTGAATGTTTCTAATAAATTGTTGTTGGAACTTATTTCCATTTAATTAAGTAAGCTCATATAGTGTAAAATATAATCTTTCGTGATAGTGGAAAAATAATCTTTCGTGTCTCGCATAAAAAGGCTTTATTTTATCACTAGCATGTAGCTTTCGACGTGCTTGGCTACATCGCTCGTGTTAAAATCTCGACTTTTTTTGCTCGACACGAAATACACTATTGCATGACTGAGGACTGAACAACTGCCATTTTGTAGAAACTAGATCAAACTTTTAAAAAAATTGTGTCAGTTTACGCAGTGTCCCAAATGTCCCATTTACCTGCACTCAAAATGACTTGACAACGCCTTCAAAGCTTCAATAAACGTGACTAGGTTTAAACAGTACAATTTGATGAACCGTCAACTTGAAAAGAAGAAGAAGACCATTTATGTTGAGTGGTTGGCTATAAAGTCACCGCCAGATAATACAGAAATAAAAGTCGTTAACACCTGTCTACCATGTATTCCAATAATTCAAAACCTTACGAAAAAAATATAAAGGCAGTGTTGTTAACAAGATCAAAACAAACGTATCTCGGTAAAGGGTGTCCTTGACCCTTTCACATGGCATTCAGTAATGAGTTAATATCTCATAAACGCATGGACCGATTTAAATGATTTAAACGGATAAAATGTTCATGTGCCTATATCACAGATAATATAATACTAGCATACAGATGCCTCATCCCATACAAAGAAACCGTGCCCTTTCATTTAAGACAAAATTATCAAAAACCATGGTTTCAAGTTACGTAATTATGCTTTTTGGTACAAGTCGGATCAATGACTTTTAATTTTTAGGGTTCCGTACCCAAATGGTAAAAACGGGATTACTAAGACTCCGCGATCCATCTGTCTGTCTGTCCTGTCAGTTGTTATTTTCACAGATGATGTATTTCTGTTGCCGCTATAACAACAAATACTAAAAACAGAATAAAATAAGTATTTAAGTGGGGCTCCCATACAACAAACGTGCTTTTTTTGCGATAATGGTACGGCACTCTTCGTGCGCGAGTCCGATTCGCAATTGGTCGGTTTTTTGTTATCTGGCGGCGACTTTAGTAGTTGCGATAAACATGTATTTCTATTGTTGCAGACTAGAAACGTGCACGCTAGTCCTGTACATCTACCAGTTGTCGACTGCGCTAAGCTACCTCGAGAGCAAGAAGTTCGTCCACAGAGATATTGCAGCGAGGAATGTGCTGGTGTCCACGCCTACTTGTGTTAAGGTTAGACAAACTCATATGGGAATACAGGCGACATTTTATTTCATGATAGGACACATTTGAATACAGCGTTGCTGGCTTCCAGTTGAAGAATATGGGTGCCAGTGTAATTACAGGCACATTGGACATATCAATATTTTCTGGAATCGCAGCGTTTTGCTTTAGCAGAAGTCCTTGTGCTTTAGTGCATTTGTTGTTCCACTTCTTCTTAGTTCAAGGAAGTATACTAGGAAGTCGTGAAATGTAGTTATTTTGATGGCTCTCTTTTGCAACTTGTGACTTCCAACTTACTCAATCAATAAATCAGTCTTTATTTGTAAACATAAGTAGGTTACAGCAGTGTGCAAGATGTTTCAATAATAAGAGTTTCTATATGTGTTGCCATGTGGCGTACAAATACACATTTGTCGGGCGTTTGCCAATTAGGTAAATTAATTTATAATAACTCGGTAATCAATTTTTTTTTTGTAAAATTTAATATGTCAAGTAATGTCAATAATCTATACCCTATACTAATATTATAAAGAGGAAAGATTTTTTTGTTTGTTTGTTTGTACCGAATAGGCTCCGAAACTACTGGACCGATTTGAAAAATTCTTTCAATAATGGAAAGCTACATTATTCCTGAGTGACATAGGCTATTTTTTAATCCCGAAAATGGGTCCTGTGGGGTGGTCCACGGGAGCGAAGTCGCTAGTTAATTATAAATGCCATCATGTCAGTAATAAATAGTTATAATGTCAATAAGTTATTGTTAACAGAAAATTTTAAAAGTGATATTGTGGACAGAATTACTGATTTTCAATCGTATTCATAAACATTTCTCTTGTCCCTCAGTTGGCTGACTTCGGTCTATCAAAGATGGTGGAAGACAAGTCGTACTACAAGGCGTCGCGCGGCAAGCTGCCCATCAAGTGGATGGCGCCCGAGTCCATCAACTTCAGGAGATTCACCTCGGCCTCGGATGTGTGGATGTTTGGTACGTACCGCTGAGCTAACGCTTCTTCATCTTAAGTGATAGAAGACAAGTCGTACTACAAGGCGTCGCGCGGCAAGCTGTCTTCGTATCAGAACGTCATATGATCGGATATGTTCGTTTTAACTGTGTCCAACAAAATCCGTAGTTGAGTATTATTACGGGGTCTCATTGCTAAGAAAGAAAATTTGGTTCAAATAAATCTCTCTAGATGGCGCGACAGAATTATAAATAAAATTAACATTTTCAGGAACTGAACATAAAAATTGTATGTTCTTGTTTAATAAACTCTCCTAAGTACAAAATTATGGAATATTGGGCTCTTAATTCACATTTCAAAGATTATTTCAACGGATCATTTTAAATTGATGCCAGTAGATGGCGCATTTTTAAATTTCTGAGGCATTCCACTCGATTGTTAAATTTTGCATTGTAACGAATTTTGATGCATAAAATAAACTGTAAAAACGTGCAAAAAAAACTATAAAAAGAACCTTCACTGTATTTAAAGAAAAAAATATTCACGAACCTAGTAAACCCTTTTACTTGGAAGTCGCTGCTAACACAATCTATTGCCGTGAAACGGGATCTAACGCGATTGATGTACTTACAAAAATAAGAAGATTAATCAGATGAAAAACGCTAGTTACTTCGGCACGGTTTCTTTGTATGGGATGAGGCATCTTTAAGCTAATATTATATTATCTGTGGTATTATGTTCCGATATTCTGAAAAAAAAAAGTCTGAAATCCCGAGAAATTATTTACATTATTTTTTAAATCATCCCGCAGCAGGTGAGAGCACCTCCGATGGCCCTTTGACACTCCTCTCGGTTTAAGTTAAGATTCTATGCGGTTTATCCATTCGTTTATTTAACCTTATTTTCTCTCCACAGGTGTCTGCATGTGGGAGATCCTAATGCTCGGCGTAAAGCCATTCAGCGGCGTGAAGAACAACGACGTTATCGGCAAGCTGGAGAACGGAGAGAGACTAGCTCTGCCTCCCCGCTGTCCTCCCCGGCTGTACTCCGTCATGTCTCGCTGCTGGGCCTACGAGCCCAGTCAACGACCCGCTGCTCACCAACTGAAGGAGACGCTCTTGTGAGTATACCTTCAAATTGGTCAGAAACCATATAGCCCAAAGATATAAAAAAGCCTCGATAGCTTAAAAAATTGTTTTTATCACCTTACTAGCTTCAGCTCGCGGATTCGCCCGCGTTCAAAAAAAATGCTTCGAACGCCACCAATCTTTACAGGATTATCCGCTGGGTCTATCTAAAGATAAAATCGGTCCAGCCGTTTCGGAGTCTATAAGGAACATACATACTTTCTCTTTTATATATATAGATTTAACCCCGTGTTAGCAGCTAACTCTTAGTTATAGTTTTCATGTAAGTGGCCTTAGAGTGACGGATTCTAAACGGATTCTAAACCTGAATGTGACTTACCAAATCGGCCTCTTTACAGTAAAGTTGGGTTTCCATAATTTACTGGTAATAACCCTCTCACAGTGAGGAGGCCTGTGTCCCAGCAGTGGGAGCATTGATGGGCTGATGATGTGATGTGACTGGTAATAGCTTAAAATTGACACATATGGAGGTGCTTCTAATTCTCCTTATTTAATCTTATAGGACTACTATATTCCCGGGATAAAAAGTATCCTATCCTCTGTGCTATTCCAGACTATAATCTATCTCTGTGCCCAATTTCATCCAGCTCCGTCCAGCCGTTTGAGCGTGAAGAAGTAAAAACATACAAACACACACACTCACTCACAAACTTTCGCCTTTTTAATATTAGTGTGAAACTCATTTATTTTTTACGAGAGTTTTGATGTCTAGATAAATCTTCGAGGAGTACAAGAATAATGTTATGTTATACATTTATTATAAAGAGTTATTTTGGATTCAATCACTTTAAAAAACCTGCAGTCTAATAGCGTAAGTGAAATCAATCGACCAATCACATAGATGGAAATACATATCACGTCTTTCATCTCGCATGTGATTGGTCGATTGACGGCGGTTAAACGCTTTGCCTTACCGAATTCACTTGCGCAATTAGGCTGCTGTACACAATTGTCTAACATGGCGTGTTCTCGTACAGTGAGATCCTACAAGAGGAGCGCAGTTCTGCGTGGGAGACCATGCGGCGCGAGAACAGGCGCGTGGCCGCCGCCTCCTTCAGCGACGAGCCGCCGCCCAAGCCGCAGAGACCCTCCAACAATATTGCAGGTACATTTACTTTAGACTTATGTAAACACGACATGTTAGATTTTAAAAGAGGAAATATGGACAGAGAGCGCCGACTGAATTTCCTTAGTAAAAAGTCATAATTCGAGGTTTGGTTCTCGTCTCTTTCCTCCTCCAATATTGGACCAATTTAAAAGATATTCCATAAACTGAAAATGAAAGATATATGCTATGCTCCTATGTTTTCCTTTTTGATAATACATTATTTTTACAAGTACTAGAACCCTCAAAAAATGCTCAAAATTGCGCTGTCAACAGAGGCCTATTCTACTGTACAAATTTGACAACTATAAATGAAAAAAAAAACATAGGGCCTGGTATATATCTTTCTTTTCCAGTTTATGGTATATCTTTTAAATTGGCCCAATATTGGAGGAGGCAATAAACGAAGGCCAAACCTCGAATTATGACTTTTTGCTTTTTACTAAGGGAATTCAGGCGACGCTCTGTCCATATTTCCTCTTAACAAAACTCCTAAACCCAGTGGAGTGTTCGAAGTTATTCAGATTAATATAGATTTATATTTTTAAAGATTACATGCAGACGTTTTTTTATAATGACATTAATGTATGAAGTCTGATAATATGACTCTATACAGGATTAGTTATATCTCAATGACTACACCACCTTCCTATTCTAGCATAATTGTATTATTCCAGAAACGATCTATTAATACATTCGTACCAAAATAACTTGAGGTGGTCGGTGAAAATCATTCCTTTTCGTGCAACCTAATTGCGTAGACGGAAATCCACATCGCGTCTTTCATCTCGCATGTGATTGGTCGAACGATGGCGGTCAAACCATTTACCTTGCCGAATTCACTAGTATAAATTATATTTTTAACGACATAAAATAGGAGATCCGCCTTCTAAACGCAACTTCTTTGTCCACAGTAAGCGACACTACAACCCAGCCAGCTGGAGGCAACGCGGCACAAACCTACATAGTAGCGCAGAACCCGCTCGTCCTAGCGCACCTTCTGCGAGAGAACCAAGCGCGAGCGATCCACCCACAGGCCTACACCACCCCCGCCTCGGTATTCAACACAGTCTCCGTCGACTTCGCCGAGACCCTACCAGAAACCCAAGACATCGTTGAAAAGATCATACACCCTAGACCTGACGAAAAGATCGATATCCCTCTCCAAACTGCTCCCATTCCTGCTGCAAGTCTTCAAAAACTTGACCCTATAGTCCCCGCTCCCACTCCTTCAGAACCCCCCGATGAGACCTTAACAGTAGTAGTAGGTGCTAGGGAGAGTTGTGACAACCTCTGTCAGAATATTCCAGTGTCCCCGCGAGAACCGTCTTCGCCTTCTCCGGCCGTTGAGCCCGAAGTCCCCGAGACTTATGCTAGTCGCGTTCGGTCTTTAGAAAGAAACACTAGAGGAGCTTTATCCAGTGCCGAAAGAGCGCCCATTCGGATGGGTTCGTTAGAACGTAATGCTAGGGGAAGTGTGTCCCATCGAGGTTCGCCGGTCCCGATCGCACCGTTTACTAGACAACATTCTGTTCCGGCATCACCTCCCCCCAGGACTCGTAGGGACCAAGATGTGGGACAGTTCGCTGTCCAAGGCGCTCTTAATGCTCAACTAGCAGCCAGTGTGATGAACAAAATGCGCACACAACCGGAACCAGCTTTGGTTGAAGAGATATACGATTTTGGAGGGGATAACGTAAAGAGTTGCGTGGCGGTTGCAGCGCAGAGAGCGATGGCGCGACCGCAGTATAGACGGGAAAGTAGTATGGCGGCCTCACATCCTTCTTCAGCTTATGGAGTCCCTGTAGGAGTCGTGCAAGGAGTTCCATACTCCCCTGGCCAGTCACGACCTTCGAAGGTTCCACCAGGTTTTCTTCGCTCAGCCAGCCCACAGCCCTTTCAACCGGTACAAGGGTTTGCGTCACAACCTATGGGCGTTGTCCCACCAATGTCTTACGGAGGTCAGCAGATATATACGCACTCTGTGTCTGGAGCACAGCCGATGATGTACAGGGCTCAAGTGGCGAGTTCTCAGGCGCCACAACTTGCCGGGCCGGCTTACCGTCCGGCGATGATGCAACCGGCCGAAACATCTGTCATCTTCGCTTCTCGGATGGAATGTCAGCCGGCGGTAGTGTCGGCCGTGGCTCCGCCGGGTCCGGCCGTGTCCGGTACGGCGTCCGGCGTGATGCCAGTACACGGCGCCGTGCAAGGAGTTTCGACGGGAGTGTCGCATGTCCACGGAGTGGCACAGCCTGTGCAGGTGATTGGATTGTTCGCGTAGATTTTTCTTTTTACTTTTGGAAGGCATGTTTATTGGTGTTCATGGTTAATTGCAAAATTTATAAGTAATAGTAGTATTAGTTTCCAAAAATATTGCTCCATTCTTGGAAACTAAAGGAACTGCATTGAGGGCGTCGTTTTGCAAGTGGATCTTAACTACGACAGAAAAAAGTTTATAAAGTCAGATCTTTTAATTTAATTAGGCTATTAAACAGCACTTTCGGATATTTTTTTTTTTTTGCATTTATCATGAACACCCTAAAAAAAGAAAGTATTTGTAGATGAAACAAATTAGTGTGTGTAGATATTAGAGTATGCATGCTTGTTACGAATAAAACGCGTGAAGAGTGAAGCATAAAAGTGGTAGTATTTTATTCTAAGTATATAATTGTATATTTAACAGGTATATCGTTATTGTTATGAAGGTTCTTAATCACGCTCTATTAGTTAGGTACTAGCCCGACCAAAGTTTTCAGTTCAAACCAACAGGTTTTATTTAATTTTCAATCAGACAAACACTCATATTTTGAATTTTTGATGTGGATACACCACATCAAAAGATACCTTATCCTAGATTTTTTTTATCGAACTTGAGTCTCTGAATTATTAAAATGTGGATTAACTATATTTTCTTTTCAAATCCAATCTCATATTGGTTGTTTATTCTAGTCAACCAATATTATTGAAAATCATGAATGGAACATTGATTCAATTATTTAAATCTAGATTAACTATATTTTCTTTTCAAATCCAATCTCATATTGGTTGTTTATTCTAGTCAACCAGTATTATTGTAAATCATGAATGGAATATGACGGCAGTTTATGTTTGTTTTTTTTTTAATATAATGAATGAAGGACTTGTATTAATTAAAATATTTGTTCCATATTGTGTAAATATCCACTCCCATTCCTGATATTGAGGTGTATGTGTAGATATTGTTTATTTTTTTATTTTGCAATTATTTTTCTTTTGTCTCTGGTTTTGTTTTCAGATTTTTGTGTCATTTGGGTCTCTCCGGTAGAGTGTCGGTTTTTATTTTAATTTATTATTTTTATTTTAGAATTCATTTGTGAAAAAATGCTTTGAAATTTTTCACAATTGATTTCATTATTATTTTTAAACACATGAACTAACATTGTGGTTGTCAAAATGTCTCAAAAACTATTCGGTATACATGTCTGGTTAATAACATTTATTTTTATTTACTAAAAAACATGTTAATATTTTGTACAAAATCTGGAAATTGGCGATGTCACTAACATCAATGTTAGTTCTATAAAAAAATAAGCCCCTTTTAATGCATGCTCAATCTTAATATTTCACTTTTCAAACCAGTTTGATTTTTATTTTTGTACGCAAAAAGTTTAATATTGTTTCACCAAATCTTTTTACACATTTTATTCAAAACTTTTGATGTAAGCAAACAGTCGCTTATAGCTCTTATTCCGTATGTAACAGAGTCCGGAATGCGACAGCGAACAAGCGGTAGAAAGGCGACTGTTGGCCGAATTAGCGCGACAACAGCATCAGAGTGAAGAAGACAGACGATGGTTACAGATGCAGGAAGAGAACTTGGTAAGCATCATCACT
The DNA here is from genome assembly GCA_948252205.1 of Orthosia incerta. Classification (NCBI taxonomy): domain Eukaryota; kingdom Metazoa; phylum Arthropoda; class Insecta; order Lepidoptera; family Noctuidae; genus Orthosia; species Orthosia incerta. The sequence continues at coordinate 18,004,401 of OX411758.1, read as the reverse complement.
AAAAACCACAAATTGCTGAAATCTTTTCTATAATTTGATAATTAAATCGGGAGTTAAATCGTACTTTAGCTGTTATTGTACAACCAATGGGCAATAGATAATAAACATCGTAATCGTATTATCAAATCAGTTGCTCTGTACATTCAGTTAGAATTTCTACCTAGATCGACAAATTATGTTGCCCAAGTGATTATTTTTTCATCAGATGAGATAGTCTTCCAGCGCGAGCCTATCAATAATAAAAAATAAAAAAACGTAAACAAGAAGAAAATCATGCTGTGCAGTCGGAGGATACATCTGGATACATCATTTTCATCTTGTTTACGTCTTTTTAGTTCTGTTTTCAAACAGTCGGGTTTTTTGATCTTTTTAATTACCTTTTTTATTTACAACTTTTCAGTTATTTTTTTTAGAATTAGGTACATTTAAACATATGTGTTATATATTTTTTAAATCATCCTAACATTTTGATACCCCACACGATTGGTTTGGAAGAAAAAAAAAATATTTCCTCACAAAATGGCGCCCAAAAACCCGCCATTTTTTTCATTTCCAATTTTAATGTAGCCAGTGACACTCGCAGGGTTAAGACGAATCGATTGACGTAAGAATCATCAAAATCGGCCAACGCGTTTGGTCTCTAGAACGCCACATAGGAACAAACATACATACACGCATACATTTATACATACATAGACTGATAAACACATTACCCTCCCTTCGGCAGTCGGGTAAAAAAGGATTCCTTGTACAGTCACAAAGCTTTCTAATAATTAGTGCAAAGACCCGTTTTCAAATTTAGCGTTTAAAAAACTACATTGTAACGTATTTTCTTTCAGAAAAAGCGTCTGTCTAACGTGCAACTGTCAACCGAGTCTGAGCCGGGAACCGAACAGAAGTCAGACAGTACCAATGAACCGAGAGTGTCTAGTCAACCACAATCAGGTAAATATTATTTTAAAACGGATCTCTTCGTTTTGCAGTCGGTTAAAAACGACAGTCCAGGGGGTCTACTCTCTATCTCCGTCAACGAAGTTACTGGCCCCGTCCGAAAGTACTCCGAAACCGAGTGAAAAATACAAGTGTTAGGTTCAATTTTTCGGACCGGTAAAAAGACATCGGGAGTAGGTACAACTGTTAAATGTGTTTTCATTCATTCTTAGTTCGGGCCTCGAACGGTTCACCCGTCCGTAGGTGATACGGAGTAGGAAACACCCGTAACGAAGGCCGAAACTACGGACGTCGTGCTTAGGGAGTAGACCCCCTGCTTCCCACTTCATCATCAGCCTTATAATGTTCCCTCTGCTGGGACACAGGCATTCCATCTACGAGAGGGGTAATGGGCTTTAATCTACAACGCGGGTTGGTGAATGTCACATGTCTTCAAATTTTTGGTTCTAGGACATGCCGGTTTCCTCACGATGTTTTCCTTCACCGTTTTAAGAGCAGTGGTGATGAAATAATTTACACAAAGTAAAGCGCCTGCCTGGGTTCGAACTCACGACCTACGACACGTAAGTCGGGGCCGTTACCACTGGGCCACCACTGCTCTCACCTTTCCACTTACCAGATAATTATCTAAATATATCTTTGTATTACAGTGGCGACCTCTGCAGAAACGAGTCCTGCGAATACAGTGTCTAAAGAACGACCACCCAGTGAAGAAAAGGTAAGCACTATTAACTTTGCGTTACGTTGAAATCGACCCTCAATTTTGGTCCATTCATTGAAGCAAAAGCTCAACAGGCTGCCAAAAAGTTGGGGATCCTTGCAAAGGTAAGACGGTACTTCACGCCAGAACAGTTGCTCAACTTGTATCAAGCGCAAGTTCATGCATGGAGTACTGCTCTCACCTCTGGGACGAATCTACCAAGTACCAGCTGGATGCACTAGAGTCGATCGAAAAGCGGGCCAAGAGGCTCATCGGCAATGAGATATTGGTCGAGTCTAGGCTCCAGAGCCTTGAACATCGGCGCCAAGTTGCCAGTCTGTCGGTTTTTTATCGGTTACATTTCGGGGAGTGTGCGTTGGAATTGCATGAACTAATTCCTCCTAGCCCTTTCGATCATCGGACTACAAGACGTACGGCGATGTGTCATCGGTACATGGTGGACATCCCACCCATACGCACCAAACGTTTTGGGAATACTTTCATTATGCGTACAGCTAAGGAGTGGATTTCCCTGCCGGAGTCTGTATATCCTTAGAGCTACAACCTGGGAGTCTTTAAGTCAAGAGTGAATAGGTTTCTTCTAGGTAAGCGCGCTACATCGTCGACCACATCATCACTTACCATCAGGTGAGATAGTGGTCAATCGCGAGCCTATCAAAAATAAAAAATAAAACTGACGTTTTATATGGCCAGTGGCTATTCCATTTGAATCTATGCCTTGCTGATTATTCTCAACTGACATTCTTATTCAGAATTGGAATTTTGATAGTCAAACAAATAATTTACTAAGGCCCAGTTTTTATCGGTAGTAAACTCAACCAATGATTAAATATGCTAACCAATGGTTTGAAATTTCTGTAAATTGTGTTTCATCAATTGTTGGCATCACAAATGGTAAAATAAGTTGAAGAGTAGTAGGTAGTAGTTTAGTTTTATTTGATCATATGTTAAACAAAAATTTAATTAATAAACGCGTTGTATCGAAATTTAACTATTGGTTAATTAACTACGGATTAAAAAACTGGTCCAAAGTCCCTCCTGTCGTAGAAAGGCTTCGAAAAGAAATAGCCACATTGCATGATTGTTAAGTTTTGCGAGTATTAAACCATAAATAATAAAAAAAAAAAAATTTGCAACTTTGTTTGCCGATTATAAACACAAAAGATATAATTCACTATTGCAACTGTCTCTAGTTTGTCTCGTGGAGTCTTCGAGTTAAGCCGACTTTCGTCCAATCTTTTAGGGTCGATTTCAGTTTATGCAAATACAGCGTACTGATTGGTTGTTTCTCGGCGGTCTCAACCAATCAAAACTCTGTATTTGCATAAACTGAGTTTAGTTGAACTGATCGCGATTAGTTTCGTTGGTAAAGTTGGCCCTTATTCTCTAAATAGTATAAAACAAAATCGCTTTCTGATTTAGGCCGGGTTTCTCACCGTTAAATTATTGCAGAAACATACAATGTGACAAATGGTCAAGCCCGCGTTATCTGTTTTAATAATTAAAAGATGTAAAATTTATTACTTGAAAAAAGATTTAATGGAGCGTAAAAACTTAACCACAAAGAATACAGACTTATTCATAGACAAGAACATGTTATTTTTTTTAAATGTTTGGATACATAAATCACCTTCCCCTTAAGACTATTACAAGTCGAGAATCTGCCTTGGCTTTACATTTCTACCGCTACGCGTTCTATGTTGCTGTACATGCTCATACAAAGTTCTATATCTCTGAATTGGATCCTGTCTACTACATTTATAGTTTGGTGAAATACCCATATTACTATGGTTTTCTCTGTTACAATGTTTGTCTGTTTCTAAATCTAAACTCTCCTCCAAAAAGTAATTTCTTTTACAATCTGCACTATTATTACTGAATGACTTCTTAATATTAACAATATTTCTTCTAATTAAGTTATTTTTACCTTCGCCTTTAATCAGATATGATCTTGGTTCTTTACACTTAGCTACAATTTCACCTTTTCTCCAAATTTTGTCCTTATTAGTATTAAAAACAACTTTATCACCTACCATATATTCTATTTCTTTCCTCCTTACAAAAAGATCATGCTGAGATTTGTTCATCGACTGTTTTAATAATAATAACTTATGAACATCTGTTTCGACTCTAGGCTGTAACATTTTTGAACTTGTCGGAATAAGAGTACGAACTCTTCTACTATTTAGAATTTGAGAAGGAGAAACATCCAAACATGATAAAGGAGTATTGTTATAGGAAAGCAAAAAGTCTCTATAATCCACCTTATCCTCATGAGCTTTTTTCAGTATATTTTTGCTTATATGTACTGCTTTTTCTGCCATTCCATTGCTCTTTGGATAGTGTGGACTACTTGTTGTCAAAGTTATATCCTTAGCCTTATAATATTCATTACATTCAAAAGAATTAAACGGGTTATTATCTGATACAATTTCTTCTGGATATCCAAATCTAGTAAAGACTTCTTGAAAAGCATCAATAACAGATCTAGATGTTTTATCAAACAATGGTCTTATCTCCAACCAATGAGAAAAATAGTCAACAATGACCAGAAAATATTTACCAGAGAAATCAAGTATATCTGTACCAACTTTAGCATATCTAAGATTAGGTATTTTATGTGGCAATAAGGTTTCTCTAGGGTTCGCTGGACGAAATTTCTCACAGGTACGACATTTTATAACAAAAGAATGAATATCATTAGACATTCTGGGCCAATAAAACAATTGTCTCGCTTTATTGATTGATTTTGAAATTCCAGGGTGACCTTGGTGTACTAAATCAATAACATATGATTTTAAAGATATAGGTACAATAATTTTGCTTTCTAAAAATGCTAAACCAGATTCAAAGTAAATACTGTCCTTCAACTTGAAATACTCTTTACATTCTTTTGAGACTTTGTTTTGTTCTGGCCAACCATTACAATAATATTCCTTCAATATACTCAAACAAGGATCGCAATTAGTTTCTTTTACAAAAATAGACTTTCTTTCAGGTGACATAGGCAAGTGTGCTGAAACAGTATGTACCATACTTAACATTTCTTTGTCATTTTCTGTAATATTTAGGCTGTTTCTTGATAACATGTCAGCAAAATGTAACAACTTACCGGGAACATAATAAACATTTAAATTATACATTAATAATTTCAATCTCAGTCGTTTTAAGCGTGGTGAACCAATCTTGCAAATAGGTTTTGACATAATTGACACAATGGGCTTATGATCACTTTGAACATCCACATCAGAACCATATATGTACCTATGAATTTTTTTTACCGCAAAGCAAATGGAAAGTAATTCTTTTTCTGTTTGACTATAGTTTACTTCAGCATCATTCATGGTTCTTGATGCACAAGATACCAATCTCAAAATATTTTTATCATCTTTCTGAAAAAGACAACTTCCCAGTCCACTTTTAGAGGCATCACATTGCAAAACTATTTTCTTTCTTGAATCAAAAGGAGTCAATGCAGGTGCTAAACATATTTGCCTTTTAAGTTCTGCAAAAGCTAATCTATGTGCCGGCAACCAAACAAACTCAGTGTCTTTTTTTAGCAACTTACACAGAGGTGACATTAAATTAGCCATATCTGGGACATACCTTCTCACATAATTGAATGAACCCAATATTTGCCTAAGCTCATCTCTATTTTGGGGTTCCTTTAAACTCAGAAGTGACTCAACCCTATCTTTGTCCAGAGACATACCATTTTCATTGAACACTTGTCCTACAAATTTGACCTCATTTTTTTTGTACTGAAACTTATTTTTATTGAACACAATTCCTAGTTCTTTTGCTTTCTTAATCACACTTGACAAAGCTAGGTCATGTTCCTCAACAGAACTACCCATAATTAAAATATCATCTGCCCATATTACAACATTCTCTAGTTCTCCGAAATGCTCTTCAAGTACATCTTGGAAGAGTTCTGGTGCATTCATGAGGCCAAATGGTAAAACAAGATACCTGTATACTCCAAAAGGTGTTGCAAAGCAGCACTTCCATGATGCATCTTCGGTCAGTAGCAGATGATGAAAGCCTTCAGTTAGATCTAACACAGAGAAAATTTTTTTTCCTTTTAATTTTAAACTTAAATCCTCCAAAATTGGTAATACTTTCGGTTTTTTTACGATATATTTATTTAAGTCAGATGGATCCAAGCACAATCTTACCCTTCCATCTGGCTTTTCCACGATAACAATTCTATTAACACAAGCATTCTCATTTATATTTTCTACTTTAATAATTGCTTTTCTTACCTCTAACCTTTTGAGTTCAGACTTTAATGGTTCTAGCAAACATGTGGGCAACCTTGCTGATGGATGACAGATTTGCTCGTCTATATTTTTAGTTGGAATACCAATTTTGCCCGGTAATCTACCTATGCCTTCAAAAACTTCAATGTTTTGTTTAATAAAATTTTCTTTGTTGCTGTCCAATGTCACAGCATGCACTCTCTGTACAAGATTCAATGAAACACAGCCAGGAAGACCAAGCAGCATGGTGTTACAGTCCACAACAACAAAATTTTCATGACACTCCTGGTCTTTATATTTACACCATAAATTGACAATTCCCATTGCTTCAACCTGGTTTCCCGCAAAAGATTCAAGTTTTAAATTTGTATCTTGTAATTTAAAATGAAAATTTTTGTTGATTTTATCAAAAACTTTTTTGGGCATTATACTTATATATCTGCACCAGTGTCCAATTTACACTTAATAATTTGGTCTTCAATTGAAATATTTTCTGTCCACTCTGATTTCTGTCCAGTTTCAGATTTAACCACACCACAGTATAAACTTTCATTTGAGTCAGATGCCTTTAACTCATTCACTTTAGGATTTTTCACGTTACAGCTTACCGCAAAATGGTTTAGAATTCCACACCTTGTACATTTTTTCCCAAAAGCTGGACACTCTCTTGGACCATGACGTTTCTGACACCGATGGCAATCAAATTTCTCAACAGTCTGGTTGACATTTTTCTTGTAACTAGACTTTGAGTAGGTCTTCTTATACTTAGCAGCATCTACTTCCAGTAACGGATTCATTTCCTTGACTTGTGATCTGCTGACTTCACTGGCACGACATATGTCTGCTACTTTGTCTACTGTAAGCCCCTCACGCCGCAATAAACTTTCTTGTAGAGACTTATCTGATATTCCTTGTATAATTCGATCACGTAATAACTGGTCTTCTAGACTTTCTTGTGATGTTGCACCATAGTTACATGTACTTAACAATTGTCTCAAATCAGTGAAATAATTTTCAAAAGATTCATCAGGTGCCTGTTTACGTTCATTAAATTTGAACCTTTCAAAGGTTTCATTGCATTTAGGCTGTACATATTTCTCAATAGCCTCTATCACTTTCTCAAAACTTTGGAACTCCAGTTTGGTCAGTTTGAAGGTTAAAATAACCTTAGTACTTTCAGGCCCCATCATATTTCTTAGCAGGGACAGCTTGACCTTGTCCGAAGCTTCTTCCTGACCAATTCCCACAAGATAATCCTCAAAAAGACACTTCCAGAATTTCCATTCTGATGCTGCAGTGGGCGACCGCATGTCAAAATTTGGTGGCAACTTTACTGGATTTGCATCCATGATGAATAGTTTTACAAACACTTTACGTTGAAAACTTGAAACTACAGTAATATTTTATACTTATTTCACGAACTGCGCCATGTTTTAATAATTAAAAGATGTAAAATTTATTACTTGAAAAAAGATTTAATGGAGCGTAAAAACTTAACCACAAAGAATACAGACTTATTCATAGACAAGAACATGTTATTTTTTTTAAATGTTTGGATACATAAATCATTATCTGCTGTGATTGGTTGATTGAAATTTCAACAGTCAATCACAGCAGATAACCGGCGATTATTCGTCGATTACGTTAACAGCCCAATAATCGAGTGTTGAGAAACTGGGGGTCAGTCTATTTCTCCGCTTACTTCTTCTAAGCGACGCTACGGATTTTGTTTGATTCAGTTTTCACTATAAAGAGCGATAAACGAGAAAGGTTTATATAGGGAAATTTTTAACCGAGGGAAAAATATACTGAATGGGCGACTATTATACTAAGTAAGTAACTATTTATCCGGTTTGAGTAATACCTTTTAGGAGATTTTTGTGAGCTGCGGTAATAATATTGTTACATACTTTAATTGTATTTGGGGTTCTATTTTTTCTATTTTAGCATATTATTCTTTTGAAAATAGCTGAACAACTATCGAGGCGACATCACTGTGCAGTGCGGGAGTTCGGGTTTATTCGTGTCCAAGAGCGAGCGAAGCGAGCTCGGGAACTTAGCGCACCCCGACACGGATAGGTTAGGTTCGAAGGTGATGACGAGAGCTGAAGTGAGCGAGCAAAGCGAGCGAACTTAGCTCCCGTCATCTCCTTCATGTTAGGTTACTTTAGACCCTGCAGACAGAAAAAGGAGCCCTGTCGACAAACTTATATTTTCAAGTCGCTGTTTTAAACATTTGTATTCGCCCACTGTTTGTCGCCCACTTAGTATTTCAGTAAGCCATATTCAGTATTTTTTACACCTTTAATTTGATTTTTTTTTCGCTCGTTTAAATACTATCCGTTTATATATATCATTTATCCCGTGCAAAGCGGGTCGCTGGTAATACAAATAAAATAAATAAATGACACTACTCTTTTTGCCAGGGTCGCACCTCAAACACGGACCCAGTATACTGCGCAACCACAGGCGTGGTGCGCTGCGTCATGCGACTGGCAGGCGCCGCCGCGGGAGGAGCCGGTGCTAACGGAGTGCTGGCAGCTGTGAGGGCAGTGGGCAGCGAACTGAGGGAGCTGTGTGCCACCGTCGACAAGGTGGTGGTGCCCTTCCCGCAACACGCGCAGAGGTATGTAGTACCAAACAAGGAGCCAACCAACTTATGTTATAATTAAATGTTTAAAGCGTCTATATAACTTATAATTAAATGTTTAAAGCGCCTATATAACTTATAATTAAATGTTTATAGCGTCTATATAACTTATAATTAAATGTTTAAAGCATCTATATAACTTATAATTAAATGTTTATAGCGTCTATATAACTTATAATTAAATGTTTAAAGCGTCTATATAACTTATAATTAAATGTTTATAGCGTCTATATAACTTATAATTAAATGTTTAAAGTGTCTAGTTTCTACCTTTCCAAAATTGTTGTTATGGATCTCAGTTGTATTTCGCTCTTGGGGTGGGCGCTAATAACTGCGTCTTAGAATAGTTACTAAACTAACGCAGTATTAATGTACACACAAATTTAACATGTTTTGTTCCAATAAATATTGGTACTTGAAAAAAAAAAAACAGGCGTTCTATCAACGTATCGTGATGGCAGTTGGAAAATCGACAAACATGTATGGGATTGTCAAGCGCTTAAATTTTGGCAGCTAATATACTCTTCAAAAGAAAATGTAACGAATCCGCCAGTTGCCGTATCCGAGGGGGAATGCTATTTTTTTGCCAGTGCACCAATTTTTTAAAAACGCCACTCATGACACATCACATTCCCACTGCTGGGACACAGGTCTCTCTGTGAGAGGAAAAGGGCCCATAATCCACCACGCGGGCCCGGTGCTGGTTGGCGGATGTCACATGTATTCGTATTTTTGGTTCTAGGACATGTCGGTTTCCTCACGATGTTTACCTTCAGCGTTTTGAGAGCAGTGGTGATGAAATAATTTACACAAAGTAAACGCCTGCCTGGGTTCGAAGTCGCGGCCGATACCACTAGGCTACCACTGCATTCATGACATATAATGATATATTCTTATTCTCGCCCTTGTAAAATATGTTTTCATGGTTTTTCGTGGTATGCTAAATAATCCACAAATATTAGAGTCGTTGGGATTGTTCGTTCCAAACAGGAGGCTACGGTAAGGACCGAGGGAGGGGCTGTTTAAAGTCCCGTCAACCCGCACTATCGTGTTAAAACTTTGCACCAGTGACTCGAGCAGAAAGAATACTGAATAGCGTCTCTCTGCGTTTGGACATATTTTCTTACTCTTTGGCGAAATTCCAGAGGGTGACACTTAGTGAGTTGTCCACTGTATAACTTGTGCCTCTACCTAGTCCCGTTACTGGGACTGGCCAATTGGCAATGTATGACTATGTTTGTTTGCTTAGGTCTTACCTGTAAAAATAAATTTACGTGTTAATAAATAAATATTTCATAATATTTCTATTCTGTATCTGTAGGGAGGTGGAGATGGCTCACCAAGTGCTCAGCAAAGATATGGCCGCGTTAGTGGAAGCAATGCGGCTCGCGATACAGTATCACAACACTACGCTGCAGCATGAGTACTCTAAGTGAGTATAATTAATTACAATTTAAGTAATGACCTAATATTATAATATGAGCAATTGAGCATCAGAGATCCGCTGGAAACGCTGGCTGGTGTTGTAGGCAGAAAACACTTGGAAGATTTTGTTTTAAACAGGAAGATGGGCAGAATTCACAAAAGGTTTTTTTATACTTGACCAGAACAAGGATAAGCCATGAATTATCACTACCAACTATTATTATAAATCAATAAGTCTCTGTGACTATTTTAATGTTAAGAAAATATTGTAAAAATATCCTTGTCCTTCCAAATAGATTGTTTGAGCCCCCGCCGCCTGTGATACAGGATTACCTAGTACAGGCACCTAACATTGTTGTACCTACTTTATATATAAGACCTATTAGTATAGTTTACCAATTTGAAGTTAGTATTATTATTTATTTCCAACCAACACCCTAACATGTCACTGTTCACAGAAACATGCTCGCAGCAGCGCATATCCTAGCCATGGACGCTAAGAACCTGCTCGACGTAGTGGACTGCATCCGCGCGCGCCACCCGCTGGTGGACTGGCGCGCCGCGCTGCAGCCCGAGCGCGCGCCCAGCCCCAATGCGCAGGTTAGTGTCGCATGCTGACTGAAAGGTAAGTCGACTCTATGGTTTATTTTTATTTTTTACTCTGATTGGAAAAGGGTTGCCAACTAAAATATGTTTAAGGTTCGCAGGCATATTGCGAAATAAACTCTGTGTTTAATAAATTGAAGTTACTATAACATGCACCAATAAAATCAAGAACATACAAATTACAAAATGAAAGCTCGAATACAGAACGTCGGTTTTTACAAATTAATTACAAAATGGTTTAAGAGTAACTCTATAGGTACTTAATATTTAGCTGATAACCGGAACCGTACTATAATGTATCTAAAGGTGGAGAAACGAGAAAAAAAAGTTTATATTTCTGTGGTTCCGAAAATTTCGACATGCTTAATTGCTTACTATATAAAACAAAATTAAATAAACGAATATATTTTAATTTTAACAAATGGCAACCCTTTTTTGGTCGGTACTACCTATGTCGATAGAAATGTATTATAATAGTTTTTAGATATTTCATAATTTTTTATAAATCAATGACGTACTAAGAAATTTTTTTAAATAGATTATTATATGAAAATTTAAATACGTAATATGAAAATTTTTGAAATAGATTATTATAGAAACTTTTAAATATTATCTACGAATCACCAGCATGTTTCAACGATTTTACTAATATATATTTTCTTACATTTGCATGCAGCATTACCTAAGTAGTCGGTAGTATGTAGTCAGTATCCTTTTTCTACTTTTCTTAAGCATGTATAAAACAGGCAAGCTTTAAAAATATTCAAAAATTGAATTCTTACAGGTCGCCGTTCCTCAGAACCAGACGCTGACCTCTCAAAACCAGGTTTTCGCGGCTCAAAACCAAGAATTCGAACCGCAGAACCCGGTGCTAAGCAACCAGTCATCGGTGCAAGAGGATGAAGCCCCCCCTCCGAAACCGGACTTCAAAGTCAACCAACCAGTAACCACCAGCCAGCTCACCGTCACCGAGCAACCCAAAGAACACAGCAGTCTTCCCGCCGCTCCGAACAGAGTATCCACCCTCATACATAACTACAACCTCTATGGTAACGTGAGAGAACCACAACATATATATGGCAACACTGAATCCTCATCTTTCCAATACTCCTCTTCAAGCTCTGATGATGTCAAAGTAGATTCAGCCCCCATGGAGTCCGTCAAAAGTCGAGTCCAAGCCTTAGCTGGCAAACTGGACTCCCCGCCAATATACTCTGTCAGCAAAAAGATGATCCCTCTAGATCAGAACATTGGTCACACCGACCAGGGTTGAATGACCTATTGACGTTTTTCGCTTGTAGTGGCAATTTTTTATTTTACGTCCTATGACGTCGACAGCTTTACATAGGCTATGACCTAATATTAGAACAACTAGTGTACTTACCCGGATATGCTCATCGATTTGTTTGCCGCTTAAATTCTATAGTGCGACGCTTATTTGGAAAAGACAAAGAAATGCTCAATATTAACTGTAGCGAATTAAGTGAGCCAAATAGTTGTCGTTATATCCATCCATTCGCGTTCGTTTTCAATCGGAGTTCATATACATAACCGTTTAATAAATGTTGTATTCTAGTAAATAGTGTGGTCTAAAACTTTCGACGGTGGGAAGACGAGATGGATATAGGATACATTGAGAACCTACATCTTTAAACAAATATTGTAATTAAATAGTCTGTCTCAATTCGAAAGTTGTAAGAAGTCAATTCAGTTCAATATCTAAATTAATTGTAAGTTAAGCCTAAGGAAATAATGGCCTAAATAATACAAGCATTCTGCCTTTCCACTGTCGTAAGTTCGTAACCGAGTTTGTATTTAGCTGCGTGTTATTTCTGCTTTTTAATAGATTGAATTGAAACGCTTTTCTATAAGTTAATTGGCAAATAAAGAACGCCCTATTTACATGAATATAACCATATAATATATGTTGATCATCTAGTGATATCTATCTACATATCATCAGAATTGTTGTGCTTCAAATAAATATGTCGTGTTGCCTATTCGTGAATATTATTATTCGACATATCTCTGTTCGTTCTCGACACATCATACATCTCAAACATAAAGTCACTCAGAACTGTTGATTGTGAAATCATAATAATATTGATTTGTGATATTATTGCCAATAAAATTTGAATACTTTTAATAATAAGGACAGCTATGTAAACAGTACAGTGAGCACATTCCTCAAACTTGCACCTAATGAGTAGGTTTTGTAGTTATTTTCATACAAATTTTATATTTTTGGTGTAACGGTGTTGCAGATTTTATACTCAACCAGTACTGGTGCATATGTGTAAGAATGAATTCTTCCATAGAACAATAATTATCTGTCATTTGAAATTGATTAGAAATTATTATTTTTTAATGTAAAATGTATTATTGCGAATATAATGTGTATATTTTTTGTTAGGTAAGGTGCGTTTACAAGTCACAACTTATTGTAACATTGTGCATTTAATTCCTTATACATTCTCACTCAGTATTCAGCCGGATTTGGTTTATTTTCTTTGTAAAAATGTACAAAACAATTTGTCAATAATTATTTTAATTATTATCCAAAGTGTTTATTATAAGCTTAGATCTCAGATGGAATTTTTAGCGTACGTTAAGAGAAAACGGAGGCAGAGAGCGCCGACTGAATTTCCTTAGTAAAAAGAATTTCCTCCAATATTGGACCAATTTAAAAGATATTCCGTAAACTGAAAATTAAAGATATATACTATGTCCCTATGTTTTCCTTTTTGATGATACATTATCTTTAAAAGCACTAGAGCACTCAAAAAATGCTCAAAATTGCGCTGTCAACAGAGGCTTAGTGTACAAATTTGACAAATATAAATGAAAAAAGGAAAACATAGGGGCCTAGTATATATCTTACTTTACCAGTTTATGGGATATCTTTTAAATTGGTCCAATATTGGAGGAGGAAAGAGACGAGAGTCAAACCTCGAATTATGACTTTTTACTAAGGAAATTCAGTCGGCGCTCTCTGCCCATATTTCCTCTTAAATCGGTTAGTTTTGTAATTATGAAATCAGAATTTATTTATTGACGAATCTTCGGTTTATATGTAAAGTTGATTTTCCTAATGTGTTAGTATTAAGCAGGATATCATTCCAAAGTATAATGGTTATAGTAAGCAGTACGTAGTCCATATATTATTGTAGTGAGCTGCCTGAGATTATTTTCCAAATATCTGATAATGGTGGACCGGTTTTTGTTTACGCATTGAATAAAGGACAAGTCAATCATTCTTTTTTGTTTTTATCCTTTCCCTTGTTTGATCTACAAGTCTGTGTGCTCTTCTGGAGCTGCACTACAAGTCTGGCGCTAAAAAAACCTACGTGGTGGCGCCACGCAATTTAAATTGTGTCGTTAGGCGATGTCGCGACGCAATTTAATTTGTGTCGATAGGCGATGTCGCGACGCAATTTAAATTGTGTCGATAGGCGATGTCGCGACGCAATTTAAATTGTGTCGATAGGCGATGTCGCGACGCTATTTAAATTGTGTCGATAGGCGATGACGCGCACGTATTTTCTGAGAAAATTACAAGTGAAAATCGGTCGAATTGGATCGCAATCCATGTGAACGTAATTGCAATAAAGATGTAATTTATAAATCGAATCGCGTCGAGCCATCAGGAAAGTCGCGAACAGTGAGACCCGCAGCCTAATTGCGTAAGTGAATTCTTCAAAGCAAACAAGTCGATTCCTTCCCAAAAACGACTTTACGTATAAATATGCAATACGTAAAGTCGTTTTTGGGAAGGAATCGACTTGTTTGCTTTGCAGAATTCACTTACGCAATTAGGCTGCCGTACTTAGCAGAATTAATACCTACCTATCTACAACATCCCTTCAAAGCACCACGAAATACATGTAAGTGCTCATCAGCAACATTAGAGGGCTGCACTCTAACCTCGAAGCAGTCCATCACCACCTGGAGACTAACAGACCAGCTCTTCTTTTTCTTTCGGAGACGCAGATCGGATGTCCGTCAGACGTGTCGTACTTATCATACCCAGGGTTTACCCTGGAGCACAATTTTAAACCGCGCGCGGGTGTATGCATGTACGCCCGAAACGACATCTGATATCGTTTCGTAACCTTGAGGCACTGGTGGACACAGGCCTGGATAAAATTATCTACGCCTGTTTCTACCGATCGCACAGTAGAGATCAGGAGACAACTAAGCACACGGAACACCTGTGTGAGGCGGCTGATAAGGCACAGCAGCGGTGCCCTTCCGCCCAATTAATAATACTGGGGGCTTCCAATGCCCACCACCAGGAGTGGCTCTTCTCATGCACTGATCACGCTGCGCGAGAGACGCGAATTCTTGCGCTTGCGTTAAATCCCGCCCACCTGGTCTAAGGAGCAACGAGGGTGTCGGGGTAAAGTCTGTATCGGTCTACTCACCGCCCGATCCCAGCCCAAGAGGCACTCGGCGGGTTTGGCGGAACAAGGCAGCAGATTGGGATGGGTTGCGTTCTTTCTTCGCATCTTATCCTTGGCAGCCCACTTGCTTCTCTTCGACTGATCCTTCGATGTCGGATGCCGTGACGGGGATGTGTTGCGTCGGGGAATGGCCAAAACGCTTAAACATGAGGCGTACCTGGCATGGGTCGAAGCACGGACGCGCAAAGCTTACGACGTGAGTCAGTGGAAGAGAGCCTTCAATAGGGCTGCCAAGTCCTGCAAGAAAGTATTGCGAAAGGCTCGGTTAAACCGTTGGGATCAAACTTGCTTCCTACCCAGCTGGTAGTAAAGCGTTCTGGTCCCTGGCTAAGTCGGTTGATGAATCGAACTTGTGCCGTCCCTCACTATCACCACTACTGACCCGATGAAACACTGGCCTTCTCCGGTGAGGAGAAAGCAAACTTGTTTGCTTCTCTTTTTGCGGAACCCTTACGTCAGGATACTGGTGACGCTTGCCCCCGCCCCCGCCTTCGCCTGATGGATCCCACCGCACTATTCCCAAACCACTGCAACTCCTGAAAGCCAGAATCAACAGTGGCGTCCACTAGAAAAGCGCCGAGGCAATGAAGCTCGACGAAGTCCCAGAGAATAAATTTAACTGTCTTGGATGCCGCAACGAAATTAATCAGAAAAGAATAAAGGAGGAGTAGAAAAACAAAAGCATAATTTCCACTTCCCTCCATATCAAGCAGGTGACAGAACAAACAAGGCAAATAGGCACTAAGGGCCGTTTCCAACTGGGATAAGCCCCGTTGCCTAGCACCACCGAAAAAATTATCATTAATATTAATGGCTCCCAACAATTGTGAGCTTTTATATTTGATTCCAATACATACAAAACGCTTGAACGCAAGTAAATGTCCTGTGAGAAATTGGTCAACACAGTGATCCACCTCCAGCCACGTCCTGGGTCATCCGCTCACGAACGGATGGAAAGAATTGGTGGAGGTGTCGACACTGTCGACCCTTGATGGTAAGTATCGCACCTACATTGCCATTCGGATAAAAGTTCCTCTCAGACGTCAGTCTGTGGTTTAAATAATCTAGAGATTGTAACTCGGTCACTCTGACCGACATCCTCCAGTGACCGCCAATATGGCTCCCGCCAAAATCAGTCAACTGGGGATCTGCTTGAGTATGCCATTCACAGCTGGGGCTACAGTGTGGCCATCGAGAGACACGGGGAAGCACTTGGCGTCTCCCTCGACATCTCGAAGGCTTTTGACAGGGTCTGGCACGAGAGCCTTTATTGGTAAGCTCCCTTCATTCGGTCTGCCCAGTGGCCTGTGCGATTGAATTGCAGACTGCCTGAGGAACCGGTCTTTATGAGTGGTTATTGTTGGCCGCTCGTCTGACCAACTGGATATCAACGCCAGGGAGGGGTCGGTACTCTCAGCAACATTGTTCTTGCTGCACATTATTGATCTGCTAAAACGGCATCTTTGGGTATGCAGACGAAAGCACTGTTGCTGACGATTGATACGTATCCGACACGCGCGCTACTGGGCCTCAGATCCGCTCTCTCCGTGAGGCTATGCTACGGCGCTTGAATCTGTCCTTGAAGGCAATCTTCGAATGGGGGATTGCCAATCTGCAGCCTAATTGCGTAAGTGAATTCGGCAAGGCGAAGGATTTCATCCCATCAATCGACCAGCCTTGCGAGATGTTTGACGCATTGTGGATTTCTGTCTATGTGATTGGTTGATTGATGGGGAAAAATCCTTCGCCTTGCCGAATTCACTTACGCAATTAGGCTGCTTGTCAGGTTCAATGCTGCTAAGACCCAGGCGTGTCTTATTTCCGCTAAAAGGAGCCAATTCCACCTGCAGCCTAATTGCGTATGTGAATTCTCCAAAGCAAACAAGTCGATTCTTTCCCATAAACGTCTTTACGTATTGCATATTACACTCTGAAACGGAAAGGTTATGCTCCTTTCCATTACCAATATTTTGACGTCGAATTTATTGTAAAGAATGAACGAACGCGGAAGAATCGAGACAAAACATCACTATTGGTATTGTGTAATGTTCGAGTTTGATGAACTTCAACTCAATGGAGGATTTTTGTACGTTTTCCAAATTAGTTTGGCAATACCAAAAAAGTTGAAAGAAATTATTCTGATTCTTTGAAGGAATCGACTCGTTTGCTTTGGAGAATTCACTTACGCAATTAGGCTGCTGGCTCCTCTTTTTCAAGGTGCGGATAACGGACCATCTTGAACTTCTTGGCGTTACGTTGACATCGACCCTCAACTTTGGTCCATTCATTGAGGCAAAAGTTCAACTGGCTGCCAAAAAGTTAGGGATCCTTGCAAAGATGAGAAGGTACTTCACGACAGATCAGTTGCTCAACTAGTAGGTATCAAGCGCAAGTTCGGTCATGCATGGAGTACCTACTGCTCTCATCTCTGGGTCGGATCTGCCAAGTATCAGCTGCATGTACCTACGTGAGTCAATCGAAAAATGGGCCAAGAGGCTGATGAGATACTGGTTGAGTCTAGGCTCCAGGGTCCAGAGCCTTGAACTTCGGCGCCGATTTGCCGGCCTGTTGGTTTTTTATCGGTTACATTTCAGGGATTGTGCGGTGGAATTGCATGAACTTATTCCTCCCAGCCCGTTCCATCATCGGGGTACAAGACATACTGCGATGTCATTGGTACATGATGGACATCCCACTCCACACCAAACGTTTTGGGAATACTTTTAGCATGCGTACAGCTAAGCAGTGGCATTCCTGCCGGAGAATCTGTATTTATTACAATCCTACACTCCAATCTGCTACCTGGGAGTCTTTAAGTCAAGAGTGAATAGTTTTCTTCTAGGCAAGCGTGCTGCATCGTCGACCACATCATCGCTTACCATCAGGTGAGATAGTGGTCAAGCGTGAGCATATTAATAATAAAAAATAAAAAATAACCAGGCGGTGGTTGGGGAAGGATCGTAAGTTCCCGCGACATGGAACACCGCCGGGGTGGTTTTTAGTCAGTAGGAGTCTGATGTATCCTCCGACTGCACAGCATGATTTTTTTCTTGTTCGCTTCTTAAACAATCGGGTATTTTGATTTTTGAATTTACTTTTTTTTATAACTTTTTAGCTAATATTTTTTTTCGAATTAGGTACATTTAAATATAGAAGTGGTTTTTGGAATCATCCTTTATTTTGATATCCCACACGATGGGTCTGGAAGAAAATAAAATTGGGCACCCACAATATGGCGCCCAAAATCCGCCAGTTTTCTATTTTCTAATTTTAATGTAGCCACAGCCAGTGACACTAGCAATGAACACTGAGGAATAGCGGAATACACTCAAAGGAGTCACGAAGCCGATTTTAATCAAAACTAAAACTGCATCATTAGTTGTTTTGAAAAATCAGTAGAAGTATTGATATTTCAAAATCAACCTGGCTAGGAATATTGAAAAAAATACTCACCTTGTACATGAAATAAATGGTTTGATTATGATTTCGTTTGCTGATGAAAAATCGATTATACGAGTAGGTACATCATTCATTCGAGCGAAGCGATTCTGAAATCCTAGATTTCATAAATAAAACAACATAATAAGAATTTACGGTTTATTAACAAAATAAAAAGCAAAACATTGCAATTTGATCAATGTGAAGTGACACTTGACAAAATAAATAATGACATCCTAGCATCTCGAGTTTATACAAGTTTTATTTGAAAGGAACTTTTAGGTACATAAAAATATAAAATTTGCTAAGAATAATCGTACAGAATTTAGTGTATGGATCTACAGAAATACCTACTTTTCACAAGATTGTTTACTCCAACACCGTTAAATTAAGGCATAGCACGCATTGCGTTTTTAATTCGCGCGAATTTTTTTCCGCACATTCTGTGACCTATGGAAGTGAATGAAGCTGCACTGCGGAAAAAAAATCGCGCTCAAATATGCGTGCTATGCCTAACTGTTCTCCTCGATGGAATGCGACCCCAATCCCACCTACACGCGCGGCTCTCCTCGTTCGCCTCTTGCGCCAATAGCGAGAGTCGAACGTCAAAGTGACGTCACTTTGACGTTCGTTCTCGCTACAAACACACACACAGGGCAAACTGCACAGCGCCAAATGCACATTTAGGCTTAGCACGCACTGCGGTGTTTATTCGCGCGGTTTGTGGCGACCTATGGAATTTATTGTATGAAGCTGCACGCATTGCGGTAAAAAAATCGCACGGAAATAATACTACAAGAATAAAAATCGCAATGCGTGTTTAGCCTTAGTTGACCGTGTTGTATAAATGCGATATCCCCAAACTACGGAGTAAATAATTATGAGATTTATATCATGTATTATAATTTTTCAGATACATGCATAGTTATAATTTTATGGTATTCTAGATATCACTAAGACCTTGGAATAGAAAAAGGAAATAATGCTTTAAAATCAATCAATACTTTGTTTACTTTGGCAGAGAGTTCTACAGACTGAATTGTTCTTGCATTTTTTTTAAATAGCTGCTTGTTGTATATAACCATTTTATTTAGAGAGGCATTAAAGTATTATCGCTAAAAGAGAGCCGATATATTTCCAAATAATCCAAGCCTGTGTCAAACATAACTGCGAACCGAACCGAACCGAAAACGTGGAGAATGTGAACCGAAGCGGAGACGTCAAACTAGGTGCAGCGAACCGAACTCTTATAGAAAGCTAAGTGTGCACTCGTGACGTGAACCAAAAAACTCGTGTCAGTTAAAATGTGGCGTGAATCGAATTCTGAACACGATCATATAGTGCTTTTGACTGGATTATTATAAAAAAGGCGAATAAATTGTAAATAAACACAACCGTCGCGCGTCACTCTCGCTTCGCGTCTTGCATTCGCTCTCTGTTTGACGTCGGCGTCGTGCCAGCAGTCTCGCTCACGCCTCGCTTGGCGCGCTCGCCTTTGGTTCGCCGCGGTATCAGCACGTACTGGTTCGCTTTCGCTTTTCTATGTGACTAGATTCAAACGATACCATACATTACAAAATACAAACGCTTCTCTATGCTATTGGTCCGCGGTCTATTTGACACTGGCTAAAGAGACCTTCCTGATGGCGCGACCCAATTTAAATTGCGTCGATATATATCGCGCACGTATTTCCAATGAAAATTTCAAGTGTAAATCGGACAAGTTGCATCGCATTGCGTCCTTGTAAACATAATTGCAATTTAAATCACCTATCAGTGACAAATCGCATCGCGTCGAGCCATCATTATGGGCGCTAACTGTAAGTACAGTTCATATTAGTTCAAACGGCTTCAAAATAATACATTTAACATCAGACTTTTAGCTAAATAAAAAGATTAATTTATTTAAATTATTGCAGTCTACTCCTTAACGCAATATACCCTGAAAGGTACTTACGATATCATGTTAGCAATGAACCGACCTTTTTGGACACTTAGAACCATATTTCTAGCTTCCCAACCATTAAATCTACAAGGTATTATAAAATAGCTGACCAGACAATAGAAAAAGACATTGATCTACAAGTCTCATTTGAGAAAATTCGTTTTTGAGAAATCGAAGTTATGAGTTCTAGCTTTTCTACAATAGCTCCAAAAAGCATCGTGTGTCATACGCGTAATTTTGGAAGAAGTCTGTATTGTGTCAACCAATTATTAAAGAAATATGCATTACTCTGCAAGAAATCCCATACAATACTGATATTTTCTCTCATAGACAGTTAGGGCGGTTACGCACTGCATCCGATCCGAAGCCGATAAATGTCGGTCCAAAGTAGCCGTAGTACTTCTTGTAGGGGAGGTTACGCACTGTATCCGAACTCCGTCTATCTGAAATCAGTACATTTCCAATTCGGATGGAACTCGGCAGGCTTATTACGTATCTTGCAAGACCAAAACGATTGCGCAATAATTGCTCTTCAATACAGAAGTTTTAGAAATTATGGCGGTTTTTTAAGAAATAAGTGCATTTGACAAACAGCGAGCGATTAGCAAACGATTTTGTAGGACCTACCATACCTACACTGTACGCAATGCCGACTTTTATGACAAAAAAACGTTTGATCGTGCGATGATTGCTGATTGCAATTTCTTACGTAATAAGCCTGCGGATCTCGGCTTCGGATAATGATCGGATGCAGTGCGTAAACACCCTTTTGTATGTGTCGACACTCGACATTTGTTACAATTTACGATAATTATGAAAAATTTTGTTAATATCACACTGAATTATATTGTATTTGTGTGATCAATGATCTATGACTGACCATTTATTTTCTGATCACTTTTAATGGCGCTAGTGAAACAAAAGATTAACACAAATTGCTAGGAAGAGTAAAATTCGTGACTAACATGTTATCCCTTCATGAAAATAGTGTACCTTTCCCACTTCGAGATCACTCCTTATAATAAGTTGTCAAACTTTTTCATAACTACCCTCTTTCGTAATCCAACGTCTTACTAGCGCCATCTACCGGTACATTGCTGTACTCTTAACAGTCAAGGAAGTTGGCGGCCATGAGCAACTCCAGCGCAATTTCAGGTGCGATCGGGAACTCCGGGATCTCCGTGGAAGAATTTGTGTAACGAACCTTGTATGTGAAGTACATGCATACTTTTTGGAGCACGTGGGAGCTGGAAAAGAGAAGATCACATCAGATACGCATATGAATACAAAACGAGGTCTATAGAGAGGGGAAATCTAATCAAAATAATATTCTCAAGCATGATTATGACTGACTAGACAGACTTTGGATTCACAAACCGCACTATGGACTTTACTTTGCTAAGTAAACTTCTTATTTCATACTAGCTGTTCCCTGCGGCTTCGTTCCCGTAGACCACCCCACAGGACCCGTTTTCGGGATAAAAATAATAGCCTATGTCACTCAGGAATAATGTAGCTTTCTATTGGTAAAATAACTTTTAAAATCGGCCCAGTTGTTTCGGAGCCTATTCGGTACAAACTAACAAAAAAACTGTTTCCTCTTTATAATCTATACTAATATATAATACTATAAAGCTGAAGAGTATGTTTGTTTGTTTGAACGCGCTAATCTCAGGAACTACTGCTTGGAATTGAAAAATTATTTTTGTGTTGGATAGTCCATTTATCGAGGAATGTTATAGGAATGTTATAAAATCACGCTACGACCAATAGGAGCGAAGCATAAATGAAAAATGTTGCAAAATTATTCCTTTTTGACAGCTTCCATTGCGTGCGCTGCATAAGCGGTTAAAGTTACGTAACATTCATGTATGTAGGGTAGGGTAGGTAGGTAGCTAGTTGACGGGAGCGAAGCCGCGTGGTATTATATAAGTATATATATAGAAAGTATAGATTAGTATACATTTGTTTAAATCACATAGAAAATTCAAATCTTTAGTGCATATCACATAGTACGTATTTAACATGTACATTTCACATGGATCCTGTCACGCACATAAATTTATTATAGTAATAATAATACCTAGCTTAGTTTCAAAATCAATTAATATAAATTAGAAAAAAAACAATAATGTCAGTTTTAATTATTATTATATGATGGCATAGAATAATTATAAAATAATGAGTCTCAATTAAAGTGGCGATAAAGGTCAAATAAAATAAAAGCAAAGTCTAAGTGCGGTCAGTAAATCCAGCCTTTAGAACTTGAGCTACTGATTCTTGACTTGCTTCTTCAATGCCACGCACAACATACCAGATCAGAGTCTAGGTGCACAAAAGGGAGTCCCTACACTACTACCACAGATTAGAGAAGTTAACAGATAACGTACGTTACGTTAACAGATAATTCACCCTCCAAGATAATACACACAATTTTATTCACAATGTCCGTGACGGTTGGGTTGATTCTTGACGGCTCATTTCTTGCGAGGCTGCTCGAAATAAGACCCCCCCGCGCCCACCAACCATTCACTCCCCTCGCACGCGCGAGCTATGCGCGCGACCGGTGACAACCGACTCATGCCCTGGTTAGTGGTGGTTAATATAACGTAAAGCTACTTAAAGCAGCGTGCTTATTATACATAACATAAAGCTAACGCTATCGTGGCACTCACTTGGCGCTATACGCTATTTGCATAATTCGTTATAACGAAGTATCGCGCGCAATGCAAAAACGTAAATAAAGCATAAAGCGGGCGCCGGGCGGGCGCGACGGCGCGACGCCGGCGGCGGTCGCCTGCCAGTCGTTGCATGCTAGTGATAGCTATCGGTCGCACGCGTAATTTGCGATCCCGCGCGGCTCGCGTAATATACTTACGCTATTTTTCTTTGTGCTTTTTAGTGTAAGCACTTAACCTATAATTATAGACAGTCCTAAGCCTGGAAAGTATGAAGGAAAGTTCATTGTTTATTTTTTACTGCTCCATTTTATCGTTATGAATTCATAAACGCGATGTAATATTTTAAGCATGCTGTCTGTCCAACGAGCCCAACGCTAGGGTAGGAGCTGCGAGTTAACAGTCACCGCGCTTGCTTTATTCGTGCCCACCCCGCGCTTGTGCGTTATAAAAATGCTCGTTATAATAAAGCTTATAAAATAACGCGTTTAAAATATAAAGCTTATAGCTCTAAGCAAGCTATTGTCATATAGCAACTTTGAACACTACTAGCCCTGGTAACTTAGAACATTTTTTTTATTGTGAAAAGAGCCATCTATCCGTCACACATGGAACTTTAGGTTGCGTGTGTTACCACTTTTTTCCTCTAAATATTTGGTAGTTTACATTAATTGTTAATTTTGCTATTTTTCTTTGATTAGTCCAGCTACACAAAAATTTACGATTTCATAACATAGTATAAATTAATCTCAAAACATTTATTTAAATTTTGTATTATTTGAGATACTTTTATGATGATAGAATTTCAAGAGTAGATTACTGATACCAAACATTGGCAACACTGTCCACGTCCCTCCATAGGGAGTTTGGACCATATACGAACGTCAGATAACGAAGACCAGATCGTCGTATGCTCTTGGGATACAAGAAAAGCAAACTGGTGTTGAAATAAATTTTTAATAATGTAATAAATAAATTAATTAATATATTTTTGTATTATTTTCTCATTCTCTTTACCCCATTACCCAAGATAGTTACTTAAACTTGTGTTTCTAAAACCATTCATAAAAATATGCATAAGGCAAAACACAGTTTAAGTATCTATTAATAAAAAACGAAATAGTTAAAAATAAAACATTAGATATTCATACTACCTACGAGTACCTATACATTTAGTTCAATGTTTGGCGTTCAGAGGGCGCTGATCGCTAACTAAAATGAAAACTTCAGTTGCCAGTCTATCTCACGGGACCGCGCGAAAGTGTAGGCATTAATCGCTGTAAGTACGGCCGAGTGAAGGAGGCCTGCTATTACTACTACTTCTTCGATGACAATTGCAATTAAACTTTGTTTAATTTTACTATATAGTTGAAATTGGAATAAAAAGAACCTTTAACACCTGACCGAATTCTAGAAAAACTTATATTATACCAGGTTTACTACAGGTGAGGAGTCGGAACGCGTGAGAGACGACGGAGACGCCCTGGGCGTCGCGAGTCGCAATTCGATGCCCGGCCACCGTAGGCACGGGCTTGCGGACGGCGAGTATTGGGTAGCTCGGCCCAAGTTGACGGCGCGATGTTCCACGCGCGCCTCAAAGAGAGTCAGCAGAACTGACGGGATCCGCGAAGGCCGATGCCTGTCTGGGTCGCGGATAAATTTGAAAAATTGTTACCGCGGCCCTGGCACAAGCAACTGAAGGAACGCGGGTGGGTTTTAGTCAGTAAAAGTCTGACACGCCCTCCCGCCGCACCAGGTCGGAAGAAATCATTGGATGATTTCCAACCCAAAAAAAAAAAAAAAAACAGATTTACTACAGGTACTTACGGAATCTCCCTAAAGTTGACCTCATTAGCCTCATTCTCGGCGAACTGTCCGGGCCCACTCAACATAGCCTTAATAGTGCCCGAGGTGAGGGCATGCTCCCTCTTCACGATGAACTCGTGGCCGTCCGAGGATATCAGCTTCACGTACATGGCGTTGGGCCCCTCGCAGCCGCCGTAAAGCTTCTCTTCAGAGACCGCGGAGCCGACGCCGCTGCCGCCACTTCCTGGAAGGAAAAATTACAGTCGAATAAACTCTCTCTATTACACTGAGGATATATTACTCTTAGAGAACCCAATTCTGAGTTAGGTTTGCTTTTGTGTATAAGCTGCTGTAATAGCCCAGAAGGAAACCGCCGAGCGGGATCGTGAGATAGCCGAACCCGCTCGAAGAAGAAGACGTCGGGAAGCAACCGCCACGATGCCTAAAACTCACTGACTCTAGGGTCGCGGGTGTTCTGATTGGGGACTTTGTCCGCTCACCAAGTGACGTGCTGCCGTGCACATCGAGGCTCAGGGGAGGCGCTTCTTTTAGCCTCCCCAGGAATGTGCCCTAACAGGCGTTGCACAGAGGGAGTTCCGGGGTGGTCTTTTAAGAGGTGACGGGGTCCCTTCCTGGTGCTGATGGTGATCTCTGGGGTGGTTTTAGTGAGGTAAAAGCCCACACTCCCTGGTCTTTCCCGAAAAGTCCAGGTGCCTTTTGAAGGAATCCCCGTAATAAAAAAATAATAAACAAAAGGTACATGGATGAATACTAGGCTTTTCCAAAGATTCAATATTGTTTTATTACTCTACAACACTAATGTGCTATTTTGATGTGTGTAATTTTTTTTTAATATAAATATGTCCTGTGTAGTAGAAGTAACCTATTCACTCTTGACTTAAAGACTCCTAGATTGTAGCTGTCGGGAAACACAAGACTCCGGCAGGGAATTCCACTCCTTAGCTGTACGCATAATAAGTGTTCCCAAAACGTTTTGTACGTATGGGTGGGATGTCCACCATGTACCGATGACGCATCGCCGTACGTCTGGTAGTCCGATGATGAAACGGGATAGGTGGAATTGCAAATGTAACCGGTAAAAAAACCGACAAGCTGGCCACTCGGCGACGATGTTCAAGGGTCTAAATCTGTCCTATCGTTTGTATTGATATAAAAAAAGCAGAAGACACTAACCGGTCCCTCCAACGCTGCCAGAGCGCTGCTCCTCACCCACACTGGTTGCGGAGACGGCCGCGGACGCCGGCGCAGATCCCACTTGTTGGTCAGACATGTTCCTGCAAACAACACGTTTGAAATTAGCAACACAGCTTTACCAAAATGTCCCTTATCTCTACTAGTTCTTTGCTTTGTTCATGATGGTAAACAGTTACCAAGACATGGGCATACCCAGGGGGTAGACAGGTAGGGCGACTGCCCCACCCTGATTTCAAGACTAATAAGCTAAGTTTTATGAGTAACTAAATTAAAATGATTGACTAAATTTTCGTCTGCCACATAAATTCCTACTATTTATCGAGTTTCCTTACTTTTGCCCCATCCCTAAGCGAATGCTGGGTATGCCAAGGCAAATACTGCAACCCCAGAGACAAAGCTAAAATGCTTGGCCTTAACACGCATTGCGATGTTTTATTTGCGCGAATTTTTGTCCGCATACTGAATTTAACTAACACGCACTGCGGATAAAATTCTGCGCAATTTATGTCTCAAACACGGATTTCTCGCGGCATTATTTCCGCGCGAATTTTTTACGGCAATGCGTGGAGCTTCATACAATTCCATAGGTCGCAGAGAGGGCGGCAAAAAATCGCGGAAATAAAAACCGCAGTGCGTGCTAAGCCTTAAAGTACTTGTGATTACAAAGGCACTTATTATCTTGAATTTTTCATTTGTGTTGGTAGTACCTGGGATAAAGATTTTAGAACTTAAGAAGAAGAACCATTAACAAACAAGGTTATATTTATAAAGTTTTCCAATTTGCATTTGAACAAAGTCATGGGCAAAAACTAGTAAACACTTTCAATTCAATGGAATGGATGCTTCACACTACAGTAGGGTCAAACACCCTATCGCTGGCACCCCTCCTTTTATTCGCCTGAAATTAGGGCCTTTTTCAAGTGTTCATCTATCATAATAAATATGAGTCTATATATTTGCGAATTTAGATGTTTGTTATTCAGTTATGCCTTAATTATTATATAATAGGTAATTAGTAATTGGATTTTGATGATGGAACCTGGGGGGTGACCATAAGCTCTTAGAGAGGTATCAATTTGAGATTGAATAAGGGACAGATGTATCTGACGTGTATACATCTGTCACTAACTTGATCTCAAATTGATACCGCTCTAAGAGCTTATTATCCTAGTAGTAAGTATGTTTCTCTTCTTGCAGACAATGGAATGAACAAAAGAATACAATAATAAAAGCAATTATTACTAACTAATAATGAAAATATAACAATTGGTCTCCATAAAGATCCATCCAGACATGCATTTTTATATAACAATGATTCATTTATGATAATTTGATAATTGTGTATTAAGCAATCTATGTGGACTTTGGATTCATACAATTTCATACACTGGATTTTCTACAAAACATCACCATTTTTCTTACATACTTAAAAACAGGTGTGTATTGTTTTAAATAATATTATTTTTTTTTGTTTTAGCAAAAACTGATTGGATTTATAAGTCCAAGAGCGAGCGAAGCAAGTTCGAGCATAGGGCACCCAGACACAGATAGGTTAGGTTCAAAGGGGAGCTGAAGTGAGCGAACAAAGCAAGCAAACTCAGCTCCCTGTCATCTCAGGTTACTTTAGACCCTGCTACAGAAATAGGAGCCCTGCGCAGCGGTTTGTTGCTTAAATAGTAATCATACATACCTACTACACTGATTGAACATTATATCAAATATTATAAGAGCAAATAAAGGTTATATGAAATATAATGTGAACCACACAACACACATGAACATGAAACCGATATTATTGGTTTTTATAGCATATGATGTTATTTCAAATGATATTATACTATATGTTACTATGCCATATATTACACACCTCTTAAAAACTCACAAAGTCCATAATTACTAAGGACTTCCTGGCACTTTTCTTCTGTAACCTATCCCAGAGGCAGTGTGCATTTGTTTGTAATCACTAAGTCAAGTAACCTATATGGAACACAGCAATAGTTTTGTTTTCTACAAAAAAAGCCAGAAATTGCCTTTTACAGACAAATAAACAAATAATAAAGGACTTGACCTCTATGATATGAACTACTTAAGGTATATTAAAAAGTACCATGCTCTTATAGGAAAAGAACTGGGTACATGTATTTGGAGAATTTACTTTTTATGGTTTAGGCATGTTTGCCATAATTGTTACTTTAAAGAACAATGAGAAAGGTTGGGCATTAAGCACGCACTCCTATGTAACAAGACACAAATTGAGCTACCTTCCCCTGTTTCTTTCTTTGTTTTGTTGTAATAATCTAAATCACATGAGTAGCAAAATTGCTTTAACAACATTTAAACACTTATATTTATGCAAGGTAAATTATTTTCGAAACAAGTGTACAGTAAGTACATCAAAAGATTGATACTAATACCTAATTTAACACGTTTGAGGTATGTACACGTAGTAAAAATATCAAATGTCTTGGTGCTGATATGAACCTAATATAATTTTTTTAAACTATCAACTTGATACAGCTATTCTAAATTTAGAATATGACCTCCCAACATTAATATCGCATTATAAAAAGTACTTGATAGCGCTGTTTTACACAAATATTAATTAATTAGAACTATAATTTATAAAGAAATAAGAAAAATTATTGTCCTCACGTAAAAATGCAGAGGACTCAAGTATCTTGGATGCCAATTAACTTTGACGTCACATAATAAAGTGAATATGCATAAATAATACAATTACCTTGGTTTGTTTTTATGGTTCTAGAATTTACGAAGTAAGTATTCAGCAGCTGTTTTGGCTTGAAATCACCAAAATTATTAAATAATAAAAACTTAAAGTTAGGTTAGCAGCAGAACCAGTGATTATCAATTTTTGACACTGAATCGAATGAATGGATGGAATGGAATGAATCAAAATTAGAATGAATATGAATGAATGGATCATGAATGACAAATCCCTTTTTCGGGCTATTTGTTTTTTGGATCTGCTACGAGGCTTTTGATTCATCAGACCAAATTCTTGATTTATTTGTTTTCACCAACTTGAAGCATCCACTACTGTTTCAACTATAATTTCACACATTCATCTCATCTCAACACTCCCAACCAGAACGCTAGATGCTATAATTTATTTTGTATTCGTTTCGACAGTCTCAAGATATCCCATTGTGTACATTACATTATACACTGACTTGGCAGTGAGTTTACCTTATGGCATGGCAGCATTAAGCATTCCTGATGGAAAAACCCAATAACACTTTTCCCGAACTAAGGAGGGAACCAAGACCCCCTTGCTCAGCAGTCACACTTGTGAGTTGCGACCATTGTAAAGACGTACGCTGGATATGTGAATTAAAAGCAATAATAAAAACGCCAAAAACCTACTAAAATGAAATCTAATAACCGAGCCGTTTTGACCTTAGTTTTGACAGAATTTCATTAGTTGCGTTCCAGAGACCTTGATATTGCATAACTTTGAAGCATAATCATATGATTGAAATTGGATTAAAAGAAGAAAAAATAAATGAAAGTAACGTTGATAACGTCATCTAATAATTACTTGTATGTAGCATGTGTAGATACTAAAATATTTCAGTTTACAATATTAGTCAAATCGACTATTGTAAGCTGAAAATATATAATACACTTGTGATTCTGAAAGCATTCGATGTAGGTCAATGGACCACAGCTGACGATTCGGCGGATTTTTTTTGACATGGCTTTTGGCTTCATTTCATTATTTTGACATTTCGTGATTTCGATGTCAAGCGCTACGTATTTCTTTGAAAAAAGTAATTTTTCCATCCGTTTTCATTCTTTAACCAGTTTTTTCAATCGAAAAGTGTCGTAGGGTCGCGGCTGGAACCCATCGCTGTGTGAAAATCTACTGCAAACATGAGAAATTCCGCGAGAACCATGTGACACGAATACGAAAAAGGGCTTCCAGCAGACCGTCAATGTGACAGAAATGTTTTCTGCCATCGCGACGAGCCAGCGCCACCGCGGAGCCGATACGAGCACGACGCGAGATCAACGAACGGCGATATAGGGCAAGCGCGTCAAAAATGTGCGCGAGATGGCCAGCCCGCCACCGAACCCTAAGGAAGGCGAGGAGGGCGGCTCCGAGTTCAAAGAGGAGCCGAGCGGGGAACGCCCGGCCGCCCCGCAGAAGACGTTCATAGCGCCGCCCGCGTCTCAGCTGCCCACGAAGCTGCAGTACGTGACGCTCGGAGCGTCTGGCCCTAGTGGCATCAAGCAGTTGTTTCGCACGGTCAAGATTGCGCGCCGCATCCCCACGCTGCCGCGGCGGCCGCGCGAGGGCGAGGGCAGTGCGCCCGGTCCGGCCCTGCCCGAGCCCCGCGAGCCTCGCGCGCGCAAGGACCACGCCAAGCGCCATATCTGCGACACTTGCGACAAGCGCTTCTCTAGCCCTGGCAAGCTCAGCCAGCATGTCCTCTCGCACACTGGCGAGCTGCCCTTCTCCTGCGATCTGTGCGACAAGCGCTTCAACTCCAAGTTTAAGCTTGTTCGACACAATTTAATACATAGTGAGGCTCGAGCCTTTGCGTGCAATGTTTGTGGTAAGACTTTCAATCGTAAGGATCATCTCACCAACCATGTCAGAGTGCATAATCCCGTTAAAAAGCTTTATACATGTGAAAGGCCAGATTGCAGGAAATCCTACACATCCCTATTGAGCTATCGTAAGCATGCAGCCCTGCATTCTGCTGAAGAAGGCAACCTTCAATGTAAGATTTGTGATAAGAATTTTACCACCCGGCAAGATATAATATATCATTTAAAAGTCCATACTGGTAGCCGCACTGTTAAAAATGATTCTGATAAGAAGTTCACTTGCAACTATTGTGATCGAAAGTTCTTCACAGCAAAAGATGTTCGGCGTCATCTCGTCGTGCATACAGGGAGACGTGATTTCCTGTGTCCTTTCTGTCCACAAAAGTTTGGACGTAAAGACCATCTGGTGCGTCATGTAAAAAATGCACACCCTGAGGAATCATGGAAGTCGGCAGCCGTGGGTACATCTAGCGAGCCCCCACCTGAAGCATCTGCCTTTGAAGAAACATACACAGAGTACCCCATCGAGGGTACTGATTTTACTATGTGGAAACCACCCTCACCCAAAGAGAGCACATCAGAGGGTGGTCCAACCAGGGTACCCTCCACAGATATTATTGTTGAAATTTCACCAGACCTTGATATAAAGGTGGAACCTATAGAAATAAAGTTGGAGGAATCGCTAGATATAAAGCTTGAGGAGCCAGTGTCACCAGGATGTACGCTTCTACCAGGTCAGTATCCTATGATGTTTATGGTAGCACCGCCATACACCCAGACGTCGACCGACTTGCCGTTTTTGTCGACGCAGGAGCTGCCGGACCCAATGGAAGCGCATTTACTCCATTCAGGGAATGTGGAGTCCCTGTTGATGGATCCGGGCGAGGGCCCTTCAGGTTTGTCGAGCCAGATGCTAGAGCTGTTAGAGGATAGTGAGCCGACGTTCACGAGCGAGGAAGGCCGAGTCCAGCAACGACTGCCAGCGTTCACGCAGGCCTTCCAGACGGCACAGAGCCCTAAGCCTCCGCCGCCGCCGCCCCCGCCGCACTAACCTCCCCTCACCACACACCTCTATGCCATGTACACTTTAATCTTCTACTCGCAACAACCCAGGAGGAGCATGCAGTTCTACATTGGACTGTAGATGGCATCAGAAGGTCGAGAAGGGTGAGATTTCTGCATTTAGCTTATGTGAATACCGAACTACCTCACTAGGTAAGGTTGATCTAAGCTGTAAATAGTCTTGAGTGCAGTTAGTAATGCAACTTGTAATATTGTTGGACTTGTAATATTTTCATCTTGTAAGCATATAGGTACGGAAGCCAGAGGGCGCGCGCCCTCAGGTTTATATTGCCAAATTGTATATTTGTACGTCTCGGGTATACCAAAATGACTTCCGAATTCTACATGAATATGTGATCTAGTCGTGTATGTACTTTCGGAATTATATATTGTTTATTTATAGCGTACATGACGTTTATGGAGTATAATTGGGACCAACTCTGTGAGCTGTTAGGTGGGATACAGTAAGTGCTTAGTAGAGACGGGCCGAGTCAACGCCCGGTCCAGTACGAGTATAGTAGCAGAATACAAGCAGGGTGTATGGCTCTTGGAAGCAGTGAGCTATATAATATGTTCAGAGAGGCTTGCTGCTTCCGACGCGATAATGTAATACAACAGAGAGCATATTCCTTTCGAATCAATAAAGTGAATGTAATATTCTGCCGGAGTAGATTAACATCAGATCTGTCTGTAATTAGATTGATATATCATCCTTAAGTGTAAGTGCTAAGTGTTCATAACAGAGTTATACAATTGAAGGCTTTATATCGTAAGGTATTAGGGTTCCATTTCATTCTACTGTACAGAATGATATCGAAGTCCTTACAATTCAGCAGACTTGAGCTAGAAACAAAATGCAATAAAAATGATCAATATACCTCAGAGGCACTCGTGCTTCCTATAGAATAATATATAAACGATACAAATTGGGTGTGTGTCTGATGAGCAAAGAAGACGACTTCATGTTCGTAGGTAATTTACAGCGTTATCATTTTCATTAGAACTAAAATGTGCCAAAAGTGATAGGATTGTGGATAGGTGAAGTCGGCGTTCGTTACTGAAATCGCGATCAAAATCCGGATTTCATTTGCTCGTTGGACTCGCGTGTGCAGGTACCAAAGTCATACTTTGGTTCTTCCGTTCGATCTGCCGTTAACGACGATAGGTATGCCAAAATTTCATTATTTTGACCGTAATATTTTTTTATTTTTCATTCAGAAATAATTTTCGCAACTTGTTACTTCAGAGGAGCAATTTTCTTGGCATACGTTTTAGAATAATGAGCCAAATTATGTAATTCGTTTAGCGATATGTAAGTGTCAGATGTTGATGTTATAATAGCGAGAATTTAAACAACTTGTTCGGTGCGAAATGGAAGGATATTATAGCTTGGATTAGATGCCTTGCATTTTCAAACAAACGTTTTAACTTGCGCGACGCGTGTGTACAACTCGCGAGACGTTCTCTCCTCATCTGCTACCTCATTTACCTGATGATTCTTTAGCTTCCGAAAGCATGGTAAGCCGTGGCTGGTCCCAGCTCCAATTCGAAGATCCTTGACCGTCCTTACAGGACAACTTGTCTTACCAAGGGGTGATCCATTATTAGTTGTAGGTCAAATAAGCAATCCATCTAAAACATTGGTAGGTATTCAGCTTTATCCTGTTAGACTGGAACTTGACCCAAAAAAGATGGTCTTCATTTAACAGCAACTATCCGACTACATAAATTCATATTAGTTATTTTGACTTGGCTTCTTATCTTGCAAATGTGTAGTGTAGCATCCAAGACATTCAAACACACTTCGCCGCGGATTTAGTTTCCGTAGTGAGGACCATTGTGCGTGAGCCATTAGGAGGCTTATTTCAATTCCAATTCAGAATTTCTGGTACCTAATTTCGATTGGTGCCTATTCAAATAAAATTGTCTTTGATTATCTTGTAATGATGCACGAATTGATTCATCTCATCCCCATTCTGAGTACTCTTATATTAATCGATTTCGGTTATTTAATTAGGTTTTAACGTCTTGTCGTTATCCTACCGCGAGTTGTGCACGTGCGCTGTTCATTTTAGTTACTTTTAGAGCGCTGCCGAGATTGGAGTATCATCATTATAATAATATTAGGCAAAAAATCACATCGTCTTTTGTCATAATAGTAATGTAATAAGTAAGCAATTTACTTTGCAGCATTTAGAACTTGAAACCTACAAACCATATAAAAACTGATTTTGGGAAGCATAAGAAACTGACAACTACCCACGCTTCAGACTGTTCCTTGATTCCGAGCTTTCAATAACACTAAACAAAATTGGGATAGTTTTGGAGTGATTAGTTGTCTATTTTACAATACAAAGTCTTTTGCTTCCATAAAATGGCAATTTATATAAATTCATAATTTTACCTGTATAGAGATTTAGTATTTAAGATACTATTTGCAACTTGTGCTCCGATTTCGGAAGCACTCGAAAGTAGTTGTGAAAGAAAGTCTCATTTCTGACGCATAGGTAACACGTTTATTTAAAGTATATTTTTAAGTTTAATAATTTTCGGTAATGTAAAGGTTTTAATAATAATGGTCAATGTTCGGCGTCTAGTAATGCAAGGAGAGCATATTATGGTGAGATCATGTACACGCTTGATAGGTATGTAGCATATTATGTGAATAATTCTAATCTATTAGGTTAATAGGACTGTAAAAAATTTAATCTACCTCAAATGCAACTTATTCTTTTCTAGATTGTACTATGTTAGGTTAGTGAGAAAATTAGTTTTTTCTATTTGAGAAATACACGACCACAGGGCTGGTTGAATCAGTTAACACCTGTTGTCTTAATTTAATGTATAAGTGTGTGCTGCATATCGAAATCTTTATTGATATACAAGTTAAATATGTATGATTATTATAAATTTTCGCTTTTTATTTTATTGTGCTCTATAAGAGTGGCCTTTGAGTTCAATGTTTAATAGTTTTCGGATCGAGTTAATACAAAGTTTACAATCGAAAGATCTGGAATTATAAAGTTAATGCAAGAAAAAAATAAAAATAAAAAAAAGTTTATCTATAATAATGTTAGGACCTTTCCTATCGCACATTTGGTATAAGTAAAAATAAGCAATTTTCATATATTTTGTATATCGATGATTATACATATTTCCTTTATGCAGATATCAGAAAAGATTTCCGCAAAAATGTTTTTTATAAATACAATTTATATGAAACTGTTTATGTTTAAGTTTTTTAGACTGTTGTATGTATTTGTTGGAAATATTTTTGCTAAATCCTTCCCGAGGTTGTAGACTGAGTATCAATCGGTTTGTTGGTTTATTTTTTATAAACTTTAGTGTTATGTTCTCTTTTTTTACCCATTCATTTAATTCACTTCGTTTTGTTCAATTGCAATTCAGTCTGAGACCGTAGTTCAGTCTGCCAAAAGCATAATATCCAGCTATCATTAATTTTTAAAGGAAGCACATACATGCATGTGATAAGTATTCATACCTTTTTTTCCAATTTGTTCAAAACTAAGGCCAAACCACAAACCGATTTCGCGGGATCAGTCTATGCCCTTATACCACTAGTCATATACAATAGCAGTACATTATATTCTCAAATAGGCAGTTAGACTATACTGAGTGATATTTACCTATCTGACGATTTACAATAGTTTTACAGCAATTGGTGCAAACTACTAAGTACAAAATGTTACATTTAGCGTATAAATATTGCCCGGTTTCATCTGATTATAACTATATAATGAATTACTGATGTTTGTCCCAACAGGATAAAGCAGTGTGAGAATAAAAAGCTTTATCATGTAAGTTCTATAAAAACGTCGTTTGAAACAAAGAAAAAAAACATTAATTTACATGATAAGGCCACTAGCTAATTAGATGAAATCGGAGCTTATACTTTTTCCTCATATTTTATTATTGATACATAAATATACAACGACACAATGCAATATATTTTTATAAAGTTTTTTTTAGATTGTAAAATAATTATTAAAATAGTTAACATATCAAAGACTACCATGTACGGCCGTTTTTGTTGTCATGTAACTTGAATATTTAATATTAAAGTTCATTACCTGTATTTATTTATTTAACATTTTATAGTTAACAGATGTCGATTGACGATAAAATCTATCTGTTTTGGCGACACTATAAGTGTTTACCTTTTTATTTTGAATGGGGAATATCTATGCATAATTGTTAACTTTTTCATGTATCCCCAGTTTTTATCTTTAATGAGTGTAACTCATTTGTATTTATATTTTTGTAAAAACGAAATTATGTTGTGTAATACCAAATACATAATTATTATCATATTTTTTATTTTGTGCTTACATCTGTAAAGTTTCGAATATTTTTTTTAATTTCTCTATGTAAGTTTTGGTTACAGCAACGAAGCTGCTGTGAGTGATAGAATAATATTGTTTTTAAATCATGTTGAATTTAATTTACGATGCCTTTATTAAAACTGCATTTTGAAATATTTTTTTTTTGCTGATAGATGTTCTATAAAATTGCATGAGAATCTTGCGATTAAATGTTACCGTAAATTACATCTGCAAACACCTAAAAAGGTGGTAAAAGTCTGCACAAAACACTTATCTAGTAGTATTCTATTCTCTTACTAGTAGCAAAAAAATAAAATTATAAAAAAATGATCAATAGATATACGATATACGTAATTTTGGTACATAATACATAGGGGCCTTATATTAAATATATAAAAAATTAGAAGTTTTATTGATTTAAAAATGAAAAAAATAAATATTTTTAGAAACGTATGATATTTTATTAGAAATGATCTATTTTTGTTACGCTTTTATTGACTACATAATGAATGTTTTAAAAAAGAACGTAACGTTTCAGATTTATAATTTTATCAGTATGTTAGAAATCAAGATTTACGAAGTGACCATTTGAGACCAAAATGGGTAATGTAATAGCGGTCGAACCTGAAATAGTTGTCAGTACAAAAAAGGTTAATTAACTACCTAATAACTTGATAAAAATGGAATTGACTTTCGTCGATGGTTGTACTTTCCACTTCAGAACTTATGTCGGGCCTAAAGAACGTAAATCTTGATTTTCAGCAAACAATGCCGTTTATTGACAGTATCTACTAACGCAAACCATTTTCCCTCGCAGGATTAATGATAATAAATTATAAACAATGTACCTGGTTTATAATAACATGATGTAATGGTCTTCATTGTAATAAATATTTGGAACATCCATATTGTTTTGTTTTCCCGCCCACCCATTTTTTTTTCAGAATCGTCTGTTCCATATTTTTGTTGTTTCCGGGGCAAAGACATTTTCTTATAAATCCACTCGCAAATCACTAACTTTCGACAGTTATTTGTAAAAATATAGAAAATGATGGTATACAATATAATAATAAGAAAATATATTGACGCTAAACACTTGTTGGCAATAAATCATGTTGTCATTGTATCATTAGTCTGATTTTACGCGTATTTACGACACTACATTATGACTCAATTGTCGGTATTAAACGGTCATTATTTACCATCTAGAGGAAATAAGAAAAATTATGCGCGCGTCAAGTCTACGTAGTTGCGCGAAAATAATCTATCAATGACGTTGCTAGTTCGCAGGTCAATGATCTTTGAATGTCTTAGTTTTTTTGATGGATTTCTACTGCATTTGGTTAGACAATTGTGTTGCTAAATTGCACGTGCCTGCTAAGATGCGTCAGCGTCTAGTCTATAGATACTTCATTGATATCATGGATTTGACTATTAATTTTTTTTTACTTATGTGACAGTATAACCTCAAAATAATAAAACAAGTTTATGCAGCCAATATAGATGAAATATATTTTATTGCTGATCATTGTTTAACAAATAACACATAGACTTAGAACCAGAAATAACAAAATAAATACCTAATCCACGGTAAACAAGAGGAAACGCAAGAAATGCAGTCAGGATAAGATATTCTATCTATAAACACGAAATTTCTATACACTTACAGGTGTTATGGTTAACTTCAATTGAATTTTACACAGATATACATTCATTATTGTAAATATACAAGTTCGATGATTAATCCACATATAACATCATTTCTATTCAAGTATCTAATTTTTCTATACCTGAATTTGAACTAAATTAAAATTGTACTAAAAATACTAACACCCTCCCGGTAGCCGGGCGCAGAGGCCGCAGATTTAAATATTATAATGCTTTAGAAAAATATCGTTCTTACGAAACGGAGAGAGACCAAAGAGTCCCGTAGTTTTAAGGTTCGTCCAACCTATAAATGCACGTATTTTAAACACCAGTCACCGAAAAAAAAGGAATGTTCGTAAACGTTTCTAAACGTAGTCTTTGCGAGCTGACGCGACCCGTCTTTTCAGCCTGAGAACAAACTGGCAAGCGAGAAAGAATCATTTTACTGTCCGTCTTTTAATTTTTCTCACTTTGCCGCTTTTAGAGGGTTTGCTTTTAAGAGTTATACTATCTAGATTTGGTAAGTCGGTGTCAGTAACTTTGTCAGCGTTCTTCTTGTGGAGGACAGGGTTGTCGTTGGCGTCGTGGTCGGAGCTATCGACGCCATTCTCCATTCTCACTGTGTTGACGTAGACCGAGTTGTGTGGGGGACTGACGTCCATGTCATCATCGTCTGAGTCTTGATAGTTGCCGTTGGGCTCAGTCCGTTTGTACTGGAAGCTCGTTCGCCTGTATGTGACATCTTCGTCTGATTCGGCGGCTGCTTTGACCTTGTATCGTCGGTTTATATTTTGGAGTGATTGGTTCTTTTGCAGTTCACCGTGTAAACTATCCCTGATGTTCATTTCTGAGGTTGATTTGGTGCAGTAGTCCTCCTTGTCTGACTCGGAATACTTCCGTGACAGTCTTCTCGCGTCGAAGGTCTTGTCTTTCTCAGTGAGTGTGACCTGTTGTGCCGTGTTGGTGGGCGACTTGAGGCGCACCTCCGGCCCTCCCCCGTAGATGCTGGTGAAGAACCGCCACAGTTCCTCGCTGAGCTGAGCATGGTCGGAGCCTGGTTTGATTGTGAGCGTTGTGGTGCCATCGATTTCCTGAAAATATTTATTGACATATACAATACACCTGATAAGGATTTGACAGATTGTTTGTAAAAAAATCAAACAATATTGCTTGAATAAACTTTAGTTTGGTAACTTTATTATTAGCTAAACAGGCCTAAAAAGCATTAGCTTTAATGCTTTTTAGGTTTCCGTACCCAAAGGGTAAAAACGGGACCCTATTACTTAGACTCCGCGGTCCGCCTGTATGTCTGTCACCAGGCTGTATCTCATGAACCGTGATAGCTAGACAATTGAATTTTTTACAGATGATGTATTTCTGTTGCCGCTTTAACAAAAAATACTAAAAATAGAATAAAATTAATATTTAAGGGGGGCTCCCATACAAGAAACGTGATTTTTTTGCAGTTTTTTACGATAATGGTACGGAACCCTTCGTGCGCGAGTCCGACTCGCACTTGGCCGGTTTTATTTTTGTTGTCTAGTCGAATATACACCTGGTGGTGAAGGTCTCTAAAATAATACACACATTTCAGAAAATGGCTACTTCTATATTCTTGCTATACCTATTAAAACTTTGGTAGAATGAAGTACCTATATTAGAGGAAGTCTGAAAGTAGCCCTGGTGACTGAAAGGTTAAGCGGAAATTGGTTGTAATGGTATGAGCATGTGACGCAGAGGTATATGGAAAATTATTGAGCGGAAAGTTTTAGTATGAATGTGGAGGGCTATAAGAGTAGAAAAAAAAACACAAAAACAATGGATCGACTATGCGAAAAATCTCTGTATTGATTAAAGTAGATTTATTCAAATCCTGGTATGAACATGTGATGAGGAGGGATGAAACGCATGTTACTAAAAGAGTTATGAATATTAATGTGGATGGATGGAGAGGGAGGGGACGGCCAAAGAAAAGATGGATAGACTGTGTGATGAGTGATATGAAAGAAAAGGGAGTCAGTGATAGCGTGACAGGGAACAGGACGGTATGGAAGAAGAAAACGTGTTGCGCCGACCCCAAGTGACATGGGGTAAGGGCAGGAAGATGATGATGAGATTTTTTTAAATTCTCGATATTAATTTGAATTTGGAATGCATGCTGATGCCATATATCGCGTGGGGCCGTGGGGTCGTTCTGTTAGAACGGATAGAGTGAAAGGTACCTGTTTGCTGACGATGCCGGAGTTATCGACGGGCGGCGGCGGCTGCTGCGTCTTGTTGCGCACGAAGGCTTGCCACTGGCGGAACCAGTGCATACTGATGCCATAGATGGCGTGGGGTCGTTCTTGTTCCTGTGCATTAGAATTTTGTTTAAGATGGTTATCGTAACATTATACAAATAAGCCAGTTCAAGCAGCCGGTGTGCTAATAAGGCCCATTTGCACAAAAAACCTAACTCAGACTTAGTTGTTAACACGAGGTTAAATTGACAGTTTGTCATACAATATTGAGTTTTTCGTACAAGTGAGCCTAAGAAAAATAATGGGGCATGTCTCTAAAATAACAATTATGTATTTGCCAGTAAAGGGTAAAAGTGCTCTAAGGGCATAAAAAA
Organism: Orthosia incerta; assembly: GCA_948252205.1. Taxonomy (NCBI): domain Eukaryota; kingdom Metazoa; phylum Arthropoda; class Insecta; order Lepidoptera; family Noctuidae; genus Orthosia; species Orthosia incerta. Next base: position 17,964,000 of record OX411758.1, on the reverse strand, counting down.
ATCTTCCGTATCGCTGTCAATTGGAAAACTGCTCAAAAAGTTGGCAGCATTGCCATTGTTGATGAATGACAATGCTAATGTTTTGGCAGAAAACGCTTGGCGATGCTTTGATAAATGGGGATAGGCCCCTAGGGTTTCAACCGCAAACGGTTCGAAAAAATAACTCTCAATGAAGTTGTTACATTTGTGCCTTTTGAGATTTTCTGCACCTGAAGGCCTTTATTTAGACTTTGGATGACGACCGTCATATTATTTACAGTTGCATTTATTGCACACAAGTTTGTCTGTAAGTCTGAGAACCAAGTAGCCGGGCGAGCACGGCTTCTGTGATAGGCTTGAGACACGCATTTTATAACGGTTTTTGCTCCAAAACTGTGATAAAATGTGTGACTCAATCATGTCACAGCAGGCCTTAATTTACAATGCATTGCCATCTTGATAATAACCAAGATTTTGAGTTTAACTTCGCATACCTGGAAGCTCGCGTGCAGTTCACAGAAGGTAGCAAGTTCCCTCGCGCGCCTGGTCCGAAGTCGTTGTGCTGCGCGCGCGCACACGCCACACTCGTGCACGTGCGACACTGCCGGCCCGCCGCCGAAGCTGAAATAAACAACGTCTTATTACAAAACGAGTTCTTACAGTAATACGGGATGAGTCGAAATACAAGGATAAATAATACTTCCGACCACATTTTGGTCACGAAAGCCTCCCGAGGACCAAGAGGATGTTATGGTGAAAAAATGAGTGCGTGAAACTTTTTCCTCACTGGCTTTAGTGTGATGGGATCGGACGGTAATCAGAAAGGACCGCTGAGTGGTAAGTCGCAAGACCTTCGGCTTTACGTGATATCTGAGGAACGAGGGTATCACAAGGAAAACTACCTGAATTCTTGACGAAAAAAAAAACCTAATTTACTTTGCTCGACTCAATGATATACGGCGCGGTCGGGCCGCACACCGTCGTGCCAGCACACGAAGTCGCTGTTGTCTATGATATACTCACTGCAAATAGAAGAACTCCCACAGAGGCTGCGGTACGAGCACGGCGAGGTGATGCAGGTGCGGGGCGCGGTCGGGCCGGACGCCACCGTGCCAACACACGAAGTCGCTGTTGTCTATGATATACTCACTGCAAATAGAAGAACTCCCACAGAGGCTGCGGTACGAGCACGGCGAGGTGATGCAGGTGCGGGGCGCGGTCGGGCCGGACGCCACCGTGCCAACACACGAAGTCGCTGTTGTCTATGGGACCCGGCTCCGCCCACGTGTTGAATCTGACAAGACAGTCAAAAGTTAAAACTACACCAAAGTATTCATAAAGAACAGTGCAGAAGCGACTGACGTTCACTTCAGGCGCTCGTACCGCCCGCAGTATGATGCCCGACGGTGACGCTCACGTGAACCATGAGAGTGTAACTAACTTAAGCAGATGACAACCTACGAGGTTGTCATCTGCTTAACCAGACAATTCAACCCTGCCCCAACAGTTATAAAAAAAGCTTTCCAAAGACACAAAGGTCAGGCATCTTAGTATGGAAAACATACTCATGGCGTACACAAACGAAATATAGAAGTATGTATCGCTATATGGCTCTGATATATTATCTATGTTTTAAGGGACTTTCGAACACAGTTCACGTCAGTCCCAAGGCTCTGATATACTATGTCATTAATCACATTAATGTGAGTCACGGCAATGTCGAAAAAGATATAAAAATATCGTATACAGGCTAAGTTTTTCAATTAGTGGGTCCAATCTGAAACTAAAACAAAAAGCTTCACTAAAAGGAGTCTCGGGACCGTTATGATGAAAATTAAAACTGTATTATAGGATTTTTGAAAACGCCAGCCAGGATTAGAACCCGCTGATTTTGAAAAGTAAACACGCTGATTATTACACGATCGCTAATAAGAATCAATTTCTGGAAAGTTGACAACCGGCAAACTTAAGGACCTCATTTTTTACAAAATGTATAGATGAAAAATAAACTCCTCTGAAATCGTTTGTTTTTTTTATAGGGTTTCGTACCCAAAGGGTAAAAACGGGACCCTATTACCAAGACTCCGCGGTCCGTCTGTCACCAGGCTGTATCACATGAACCGTGATAGCTAGACAGTTGAAATTTTCACAGATGATGTATTTCTGTTGCCGCTATAACAACAAATACTAAAAACAAATAATAAATATTTAAGTGGGGCTCTCATACAACAAACATGATCTTTTTGCCGTTTTTTGGCACGCTTTGTGCGCGAGCCCGACTCGCACTTGGCCGGTTTTTTTTTAAACTATTCGGTACATTTTTCTCCATCGATTTTGAATCAAATAAATATATGCAATGGAAGGTCACATTAGACTCTTTAGTTTAAAACTATTTTGGTTAATATCCGCCACTCTTCGCAAAGCGGGTCAGATTATGCCTAAAACTGTCTGTTGGTAGGGACAATTTCTATCCTTTCCAGGTGACCTTCAGTACCTAACAAAATATTGTGTTACAGAATTATCCACTTTGGATTGATCTATATCGGAAAACCTAAATTATTATAGGCGACAATCTGTCTAAACGGGATCCTGTCTCGTAGACCCCAGTTACTTCTCATTCATCCCCAATTTTATTTGTCTTTGTCATAGACCCCATGCAAGTCTGTGTAGGTGGGCCCCTGGGGTCCTGGTGTCTGGGGGTCGACAAATTATCATTTTGGGAATCACTGATGTAGATTCTCATTGTGAACATAGAAAGTAACAGTGGCTTTGGAGTGTGTTGAAAAATAATCATTACGGTCACTTACTTGTTAATCCACTGCTTGGAGATGTAGAACTTGATATCATTGGCCTCGACGCTCGTTGACTCTAATATTTCAGTCGCCTTCTGTCGCAACGTTACCATTTGGGGGTTCACTTTCCTGTTGAAGAACAACTGTTTGATAAGTTGTTAAATGGTATATCAACATTGATCGTTCATTTAATTGAGTCGCTTTCTTTTTCGAGCTCAGAGTATTCGCAATTTACAAATACGTATAGAGAAACTTCTTTTTGATACCAAACTTTTATGTAGAAAGCGAAAAAAAAAACAAAAGTCCTGTTTTTACAAGCTTTTATTTAACTTGCAATGTATGTATGTAAGTGTTTTCGGGTTAAATCTTGCAACTGACTTTTAAAGCTATTAGACAATATGGACCCAAAATGGCGGACTAGTTGTTTTTTGTGCACTGCCATGATTTGGGTATCATGGTTTGCTGACAAGAATACGAAAAAAGCTTGTTTAAAAAAAAAAAGATTTTTAGTGAATAATTTATTTTCAAGCTTTTATTTGGTTTCACCTTTTGTTCCAGTGTCTGTGTGTATGCAATCAAATCTTGCAAGTTAAATTTGATCCACTTACCGGTGTTCGATTGAGCTGTAATTTTCCATTCAAGTTTTTTTCTTGTGTCAATGCAATTTTAAATAAAAAAGTTTTTTTTTTTATTTAGTTTGTCAAAATCCTAACTGTAACTGAAATGTACCCGTTGGTAAGTGTTTATGGCTCTCTATGGATATCTGCAATATCAGAGGTATGGCATACTGAGATGGCCATCCCAGAGCTGCAATGCATCTTGTGCCTCCCAAACCACACAGAAGCACAGCCATGCTGCTTGGAGAATTAGGTACAGTAGTTGTTCTTACCCTGACAAAGTCCTTCACAAGTTTACTTCTATGATCTGCTTACATATTCCTCTCAGAAGTTTTAAATACTCACCTATAGAACAGCACATAAGCCTCGCAGTGCGGCAGATGATGGTAGGGCAGGGGCTGCACACAGTGGTCGTCGAACGTGTACCACGAGCGACCATTGCGTGCCACGCAGGTGTAGTGGCCGCCCCCGGCTGTGCCCGCGTGGCAGATCACCGCGCATAGCTCGTAGCGAGTTATTTTTGAGGTGCAGTCTGTGGCATAATTAATAAAATTAGTTTTGGTAAATATGATATCAGCTTATCCGGGGACAATACCCACTGCAGGGCAACGTCTTATTCTCATTCGGAGAGTGCATGGGTATTTCCTTCCTTGCTCGTGCCGAAACATAATTGTTTCTTGTAATTTTAAAATTCAGTAAATGGAAATCATCGCAACTACAAAACTGACTAGCCTAAACATCAAAATTATATTCTCGGGGGTAAGATAGATAAGACTATTTTATTCTAAACTCCATCTATACTAATATATTATTATAAAGAGGTAAAGTTTGTGAGTTTGTGACGTTGTAAGGGGTAATCTCTGGATCTACTTAATCGATTTTGAAAATTCTTTCACCAGTAGAAAGCTACATTATTCCTGAGTGTCATAGGCTATAATATATTATCAAAAAAAATAGAGTTCCTTATGAGAATTGCAATAATGTAACACCAGGCAGCAAAATGTTGCATATAAAATTCATTCTTAGACGTGCGCTGAGAGAACTATTGATGATAGATAAAAATTATTAGGTAGGTAGGTAGGGTTGGGTAGGTAGGCAGGCAGGTAGTAGACGGGAGCGAAGCCGCGGGGGTCTGCTAGTTTGAAATAACATTAGAAATATTTATAACTCTTTTTACAGTCCGTTCAACCGATTTTGAGTTCTATCCCGTAAACATAAGGATCACATAAAAAGCATAAACCTGCTACCAAAACCAACTGTTTACTACAGCTACCATTTGTCGTATCACCAACGCAATAGAAGTCAAAATCGGTTGAACGGGCTGTAAAATTGGCGTATTTAAATATCTAATGTTATCTCAAATGGAGTATAGGTCAGCCAATCCGTGACCACTGAGTGTTTTATCATTAGCCCCTCTCTAAATCGTTTGGAAAATATTTTTTTACACTATGGCGAATTAGCGATACATCAGAGCTTACACTATATATTTTTGATCTACCTAATGAACTGTCTCTTACCTTTATGCGTGTAGGGCGCCATGTTCAGATCGTTGATGGGGAAGGACACCCTTGCGCCCACTTTGGCACTAAACATGAGCTCGTGCCGGAAGCGCTTCAGGTGAACACATAGCACTTCTGGTAGACGCACCACGCCCGACATCTTGACGCCGTTACGGAGTTTGTTGCAGCGGGAGCAACTGCGGCCGGGAAAATGGTTACATAAGTAAGAATGTAATTCACAAATTTGCTACTACAGTGCAAATAATGGAGTTTCATAACATAAAGGTATATAAAAAAAATATGGGCATAGATAATTATTGGCTCGTCCCTTTTTTAGGGTTCCATACCCAAAGGGTAAAAACGGGACCCTATTACTAAGACTCCGCGGTCCGTCTGTCTGTCTGTCCGTCTGTCACCAGGCTGTATCTCATGAACCGTGATAGCTAGACAGCTGAAATTTTCACAGATGATGTATTTCTGTTGCCGCTATAACAACAAATACTAAAAACCTAATAAAATAAATATTTAAGTGGGGCTCCCATACAACAAACGTGATTTTTTTGCCGTTTTTTGCGATAATGGTACGGAACCCTTCGTGCGCGAGTCCGACTCGCACTTGGCCGGTTTTTAGGGTTCCGTACCCAAAGGGTCAAAACAGGACCCTATTACTAAGACTCCGCGGTCCGTCTGTCTGTCTGTCACCAGGCTGAATCTCATGAAACGTGATAGCTAGACAGTTGAAATTTTCACAGATGATGTATTTCTGTTGCCCTTATAACAACAAATACTAAAAACAGAATAAAATAAATAGTTAAGTGGGGCTCCCATACAAAAAAAGTGTTTTTTTTTGCCGTTTTTTGCGATAATGGTACGGAGACCGACTCGCACTTGGCCAGTTTTTATGGGTTGCTGCCCAACCCTATTTTATTAATTATTGTACACAAAACAGATACAAATACAGTAGGACAGCTTATGTACAAAGGCGATTTTAACCCATAATTGAGTTCTCTAAGGCCCAAATGCGTGAAAAATTTAACTCATAGTTATTTGCCAACACGAGGTTAAATGAATAAATCTCATACAAAATTGACATAAATACACAGGGTTAGCTACTAACTCGGAATTAGTAAGATAACCCAAGATGGCGCAAGCGGGCCTAACAGAACCAGGCGAATACTGGAGTGATGTTATGTGTTATGGGAATCGATGTGTAATAGGAGCACTTTTTTGACAGCTATGTAGTAATGAAATGTCATAGAGACAATAGACTCGTGTCATGTCTCTGAATCTGGGCACCAATGTCAAACCTGAGATTGGGCTCAGTAGTGCTTGCAAACACAAGACCGACGACGCATTCCAAGTTTATTATGTTTGGAATGGACTATAGTCCTTATTCGGTTGCAATTTGGTTCAAATTCCTAACCTTATCTCTATGTTGTCTAAGATATTGTTTCCTTTAAACAAAACAAGGTCCTATCCATAGCGGAAGAAACTGTTGGCAAAAATTTAACTTCTGTCACTATTTAGCAACAGATGGAGCTATCGATGACCTACTGAAAGAGATTGACTCAAAACTCGTGTCTTATACGATGAGTGATTACTGTGTTATTTTAATTGGAGAACATGACTTTAGGAGCAGTAACAATTACTTAGAACAAATATTGAAATTACGGAACACTCTTAGTAAAATAAAACATACAAACATTATCATATGTTTACCGACCTATAAATATAACACAAACTCAAATATGTTTAATTGGCGAGTCATGAACTTCAATAAGTCTTTATGTCAAGACATCTGGACATACAAATATGCTTGTGTATTTGATTCAAATGCAGTTATTAATTATGATTATAATACATTCTTCAGACTGTCTGGCCAAATAAATAATTATGGTTTTCGCACTATTTTTGTTGGTCTCCTAGCCTTGATTGAGGATATACATTGCTTCAACACTAAGTTGTCTAATAATAATCTAATAACATTAACATCTCACGATCCCACTCACGTATTGGAAACCGAAAATCAGTTTTTTCGATACTAAGGGCCTTAACGTTATGCATCAAAACATAGCGGGACTTTTAAATAAGGCCGATGCCCTAATTGTTTGCCTGGAGGAATTGGAAGAAAAGGACTTTGGTGTTGATGTACTGTGTATTACGGAGCATTTCTTAATGGCAGGTTACGAAGATCATTTAAATATCCCCAATTACTCTTTAGCGGCATTTTTTTGTCGGTCAGAAAGTAAACGGGGTGGGGCTTGTATTTTAATAAAAAATGGGCACCAATGGAAAGACGTTCCACAAATAGCTAAATTATCATTAACTGGTGTAATTGAATGTTGCGGTGTAGAGCTCACTCAATACAATGTTATTATTTTGTGTGTCTATAGAGTCCCAAAACAAAATAACCTAAATGTGTTCCATGAAACATTAGAAAAAATATTACGGGTCACTTGTAAAAAAAAATATGAACATATTATTATGGCCAGAGACTTTAACATAGATGTAATGAAGAAAAATAATGTTGTGCTGGAATTCGAATGTCTGTTACTAAATTTTAATCTTAAATTGGCATTAACCCAACCTACTAGAATTCAAAGCCAAACATGCATAGATAATTTCGCACATGATTTTAAAAGTAAATGTAAAACTGAAGTTATTGAGTTTGCCCTGTCAGACCACACAGCGCAAATTATAAATTGCCCTATAAAAAAAACATGTATTTTAAAATATTGGCGCATAAAACGACGGGATTACAGCTTGGAGAATATGGCTAAATTTAAGGAATGTTTAAAACAATTGACATTTTCGAATTTATACGAAACAAATGATTCAAATTTCGCATTTGACATATTTATTGACATATTTAAACTTTTTTATGGCCTATGTTTCCCATATAAGCTGACAACAATAAATGTAACTAAAAAACCAAAATGGATTTCACACGGCATTAAATTATGCAGCAAAAAGAAACGACTATTGCTTTGGCGTTTCAGATTTAAACCAAATAGGACTAATAAAAACAACTTTATGAACTACACGAAAAGGTTTAAAAGGGTAATGAAATTGACTCGACGTGCTCAAAACAACTACTCAATTAAAACATCCCACAATAAATCCAAAACAACATGGAACATTATAAATAAATCTAAACCTTTTTTACCTAAGGAATCTATTAGCCATATAAATATAGATGGCACAATAATAAATGACCCACTAGAAATAGCTAATGCATTTAACAATTTTTTTATAGAAAAAATCCAACCAATCCAAGGCTCGGGCAGTAACGTAACAACTAATATCATAAGACGTAAGGACTCAATTTTTGTTTCGCCCAGTATACCTGCAGACATAATGAACATTGTAAAATCTCTAAAATCCACAAACAGTACAGGTTTTGACGGTATTTCAACTAAGGTTGTAAAGTATGTTTCCGAAACAATTTGTACACATTTAAGCTACCTCATAAACCTGTGTATTCAGTCAGGTGTTTATCCGGATGCCCTAAAGATTTCTGTATTAAAACCGTTATTTAAAAAAAACAACAAGGAACACATGGCCAACTACAGGCCAATTGCTTTAATTTCTATACTGTCCAAAATATATGAAAAATATATCTATAAAGAATTATATTCATACTTCGAAAAGAAAAATATCTTTTGTAACGAGCAAATGGGGTTTAGGCGAAATAGATCAACTAATCTGGCCATTTATGATTTTCTACATACTGTTGTGAATAATATGGACAAGAGAATGCCGGTGTGCGCTATCTATTGCGATATGACACAAGCTTTTGACTATGTTGATCATGGTATCTTATTACAGAAACTGGAAACCTATGGCATAAGGGGAAACATACTGATGCTTATTGAGTCATACCTTACAAATAGAAAACAATACACAGAAATAGTTAGAATTAATATTAAGACAAAGCGAGAAGAAACATATCGATCAAACGAACGCACCCCTATGTACGGTGTCCCCCAAGGCTGCGTACTGGGAGCCTTACTTTTTATAATTTACATAAATGACTTGCCTACTACAATTGACCACCCCATGACACTCTTCGCTGACGACAGTACAATGACTATAGCATGCAACAACAATGACGTATATGAAAGTGACATTAATCAATCTTTGTCATTAATAATATTGTACCAGCTAACCTACAAGCATCGACGACACCACCGCACGCGAAGCGCGCATCGGACACTGAGGCGCCCGTGCCAGTCGCGCGGTATTTACGTATCGCGCTACCGAGGTTCTAGGGATCAGCAGGCGAGTGAGCTTGCTCGTAATTGGTTGAGCGATATTTTGGCACACATGAAAATGTAGGTACCTCCAGTGATACCCAAAATGTATATATAGGCTAAGACATTCAGTTAATAAATCATTCATCACCAACGCTATTTTATTTACCTACCCTCGGTAAATTGGTGACCCCGACGTGATTCCGACCAACGTTCTCAAGCCGTTATCATGGATTCCGAAGAGATCGAAACCATCTCCGTCAAAGCCCGTATTCCTACGTTTTGGCGTGACCAACCAACATTATGGTTTGGTCAATTTGAAACTGTCGTCAACCCACAGAAGCCCAGCGAGGAGGCAAAATTCAGCTTGTTGGTGGCCCATCTCGAAAAAGCGGATGTTGAACAAATCAGTGACATTGTCATGTCCAAATCTCGCACAGGCAGGTACGAGGAAGCCAAGAAAAGGTTACTTTCCGTGTACGAAGAATCGGAAACCCAGCAGCTGCAAAAGCTCCTCAACGAGATGGAACTTGGGGATCAAAAGCCATCACAGCTCCTCAGGCGTATGAGAGAACCTGCGCGCGAAAAAATGCCAGATAAAACGCTCCAGGTGTTGTGGATGCGTCACCTACCCGCATCTACGCGTGCAGTGCTGGCGGTTAGTGAACAGACGTCCCTCGACGTTCTCGCTGCAATGGCCGATAAAATGCACGACCAAACAACCGAGTCACGCTCTGTATGTTCCTGCACCTGTCAAGATCATTCCAGGGCATCAAGATCGGCGACACATGTTCGAGAACGGTCATCGCACGGACAACAAGATCTGCGAGACGTCGTTATGCAGCTAACAAGGGAGATCGCCGAGCTAAAAGTACAACAGTCGAAGACAGCGGCGCACGCATCTCACCGTTCCCGCCGTTTCATTCGCTCACGGTCGCACTCACGCACTCGTTCGAACAGCCGCGGCGGGCATAAATACGACCGCACAACAGACAGCGCTTGTTATTTTCACAAACGATTCGGCGAGCGCGCACGTAACTGCAGATCACCGTGTAATTATGGCAAGCAACAGGAAAACTAACGGAGGTCTTGGCAGCGACGGGAGCCGAGATCGACAGCATAACCACCTACCGTCTATACATCTACGACTCCGCCAACAAGCTGCGCTTCCTGATCGACACGGGAGCAAACGTGTCGGTTGTACCACCCTGCAAAACAGCATCGCCGTCATGTGATATACTACTGTACGCAGCGAACGGAACACCCATTCGTACGTACGGCGAACGCAACTTGGACCTCAACCTTGGTTTACGTCGACCATTTAAATGGAAATTCACCGTTGCTGACGTGAAGAGGCCAATCATCGGTGCCGACTTCCTGCAATACCACAACTTTTTAGTTGACCTACGAGCCCAGAAACTTATTGACAAGAAGACAGGCTTATCAATCAACGGTTGTCTGTCAAGCAGCACATCAACCCCAACGGTACTCACACTCAACGTGAACGATCCGTACTACGACCTGCTAAAGAAATACAACGACATCACATCCGCCAACTTCAGTAACACAGATGCTAGCGACGTGGAGCATTACATCGTGACACGTGGACCGCCCGTGTACTGCAGAGCTCGCCCGTTACCGCCACACAAGTATCAAGCCGCAAAAGACACGTTCCAGTTAATGCTTGAGCAAGGTATATGTCGACCCAGCAAATCACCATGGGCCAGTCCTCTACACCTAGTCCAGAAGAAGAATGGTGAACTGAGACCATGCGGTGATTATAGAAAACTAAACGCCGTGACGAAGCCCGACCGCTACCCGATACCTCGCCTGCGTGACTTCACTTATAGATTACAAGGAATGACGGTATTCACAAAAATCGATCTACGCAAAGCTTATAACCAACTGCGTATTCGACAAGAAGATATTGAGAAGACTGCAGTAATCACTCCATTCGGGCTGTTCGAATTCCCACGAATGTGCTTCGGATTACGTAACGCAGGTCAAACATTTCAACGACACATGAATAATATACTGGGTGACCTAGACTTCGTGTTCCCGTTCGTCGACGATATCCTTCTGGCGTCTGCCGATCCAACTCAGCACCGACTACACTTAGAAGAAGTTTTCAAAAGGCTACATATGCATGGAATGCGAATAAACGTGTCCAAGTGCGTTTTTGGAAAAGAAACGCTCGAGTTCCTAGGCTACGACGTATCATCGGCCGGAATAAAACCAATTGAAGAACGTGTCAAAACTATAACAACATTTCCAGAGCCGACAACAGTACAAGAACTACGTCGCTTCCTAGGCATCATTAATTTCTACAAAGAAAGTATTCCACGCGCAGCGCACACACAAGAAAAAATATTCAAGTACCTACGCACTTCGAAAAAAAACGACAAGACACCAATCCAGCTAACGCCCGATGAAAAAGAAGCCTTCGAAGCAAGCAAAGCCAGTATACGAAACGCTGTTATGCTTACACATCCGTCTACACATGCATCCATCTCACTCATGTGTGATGCATCCAACACGTGCGTCGGCGCAGCCCTTCAGCAGTACATTCACGGAAGATGGCAGCCACTCGGTTTTTATTCAAAAAAACTAACCGACGCTCAAAGAAAATACAGTACCTTTGATCGGGAATTGTTAGCCATCTACCTAGCGATTCGTCATTTCCGAAAAATGTTCGAGGGTAAAGAAATAACTGTATATACCGACCACAAACCTCTGACGTTTGCGCTCACGAGAGATAACAGCAAGACGGAAACACAGCTGCGGACAAGATATCTTCACTACATTAGCCAATTTACGACGAAGATACTACATATTGAAGGCAAAGAAAACGTCGTCGCTGACGCCCTGTCTAGAATCGAAACAATAACGACACCGTCACCGATCGACTACGACGAGTTAGCGCGTCAACAACAAGATGACGATGAAATCAAAAACGTAATGCGAAATAACAACTTGCAATTTCACCGCATCAAACCAAGCAACTCAAAACACAAAATACTGTGCGAAACGTCAACAGGCAGCAACCGACCCTACATACCGCCACAACTGCAACGAACCGTGTTTACAACAATCCATGCGATGAGTCATCCCGGCATACGCGCCACCCGCCACCTGATAACAAAACGATTCTTTTGGCCGAGTATGAATACCGACGTCAGCAATTGGACACGAAGTTGCATCGCATGTCAACAAAGTAAGACACAGCGCCACACTGTTTCGCCACTCGAAACTTTTCCACGCACCGACCGTCTGTCTCACATCCACATTGACATCGTTGGACCACTACCAATATCAGATGGGAAACGATACTGTGTAACAGTCATCGACAGAGCAACCAGATGGCCCGAAGCATACCCAGTGGCTGACATCACTGCCGAAACAGTCGCCCGTGCTCTGTACGAGGGTTGGATAGCTCGATTCGGATGCCCAGAAAAATTGACCAGCGACCAAGGACGTCAATTCGAATCTGAGTTATTCAAAAGTCTCATGAAGCGATTAGGCATCGAGCGCACACGTACCACTGCCTACCATCCTCAAGCAAACGGAATGATAGAACGTTGGCATCGCTCAATGAAAACTGCACTAACGGCTCGTTTACAAAATTCAAACTGGACATACGAGTTACCTACCGTCATGCTGGGTTTACGTGCAACAATAAAAAACGACACAGATGTCTCTGCAGCGGAAGCATTGTATGGCCAAACACTGCGACTACCCGGTGAGATGATAGGCGTGAAGATAACGGACGAAACAAAGTCGCATTATGAAGACATCATAGCAAGTGCAATGAAAAAACTATACGCCGCACACATCAACACAGACCGACGGACAACATACGTTCCTCGACACCTACGAACGTGCACCCATGTGTTTGTGCGTGATGACGCAGTACGCAAGCCGCTCACACCCACATACAACGGCCCGCATCGAGTGATCGAACGCAACGACAAGGCATACACAATACTTGTTAATGCAAAACCAAAGACTATCTCCATGGATCGACTAAAACCTGCATTCCTGTTGGACTCCGAGCCTGCCGCCGACGTCATTCATGATGCACCCTACATTACGAGGTCAGGAAGATTCTCAAATCATCCAGTACGCTTCGCTGGAGGGGAGCACTGTACCAGCTAACCTACAAGCATCGACGACACCACCGCACGCGAAGCGCGCATCGGACACTGAGGCGCCCGTGCCAGTCGCGCGGTATTTACGTATCGCGCTACCGAGGTTCTAGGGATCAGCAGGCGAGTGAGCTTGCTCGTAATTGGTTGAGCGATATTTTGGCACACATGAAAATGTAGGTACCTCCAGTGATACCCAAAATGTATATATAGGCTAAGACATTCAGTTAATAAATCATTCATCACCAACGCTATTTTATTTACCTACCCTCGGTAAATTGGTGACCCCGACGTGATTCCGACCAACGTTCTCAAGCCGTTATCATGGATTCCGAAGAGATCGAAACCATCTCCGTCAAAGCCCGTATTCCTACGTTTTGGCGTGACCAACCAACATTATGGTTTGGTCAATTTGAAACTGTCGTCAACCCACAGAAGCCCAGCGAGGAGGCAAAATTCAGCTTGTTGGTGGCCCATCTCGAAAAAGCGGATGTTGAACAAATCAGTGACATTGTCATGTCCAAATCTCGCACAGGCAGGTACGAGGAAGCCAAGAAAAGGTTACTTTCCGTGTACGAAGAATCGGAAACCCAGCAGCTGCAAAAGCTCCTCAACGAGATGGAACTTGGGGATCAAAAGCCATCACAGCTCCTCAGGCGTATGAGAGAACCTGCGCGCGAAAAAATGCCAGATAAAACGCTCCAGGTGTTGTGGATGCGTCACCTACCCGCATCTACGCGTGCAGTGCTGGCGGTTAGTGAACAGACGTCCCTCGACGTTCTCGCTGCAATGGCCGATAAAATGCACGACCAAACAACCGAGTCACGCTCTGTATGTTCCTGCACCTGTCAAGATCATTCCAGGGCATCAAGATCGGCGACACATGTTCGAGAACGGTCATCGCACGGACAACAAGATCTGCGAGACGTCGTTATGCAGCTAACAAGGGAGATCGCCGAGCTAAAAGTACAACAGTCGAAGACAGCGGCGCACGCATCTCACCGTTCCCGCCGTTTCATTCGCTCACGGTCGCACTCACGCACTCGTTCGAACAGCCGCGGCGGGCATAAATACGACCGCACAACAGACAGCGCTTGTTATTTTCACAAACGATTCGGCGAGCGCGCACGTAACTGCAGATCACCGTGTAATTATGGCAAGCAACAGGAAAACTAACGGAGGTCTTGGCAGCGACGGGAGCCGAGATCGACAGCATAACCACCTACCGTCTATACATCTACGACTCCGCCAACAAGCTGCGCTTCCTGATCGACACGGGAGCAAACGTGTCGGTTGTACCACCCTGCAAAACAGCATCGCCGTCATGTGATATACTACTGTACGCAGCGAACGGAACACCCATTCGTACGTACGGCGAACGCAACTTGGACCTCAACCTTGGTTTACGTCGACCATTTAAATGGAAATTCACCGTTGCTGACGTGAAGAGGCCAATCATCGGTGCCGACTTCCTGCAATACCACAACTTTTTAGTTGACCTACGAGCCCAGAAACTTATTGACAAGAAGACAGGCTTATCAATCAACGGTTGTCTGTCAAGCAGCACATCAACCCCAACGGTACTCACACTCAACGTGAACGATCCGTACTACGACCTGCTAAAGAAATACAACGACATCACATCCGCCAACTTCAGTAACACAGATGCTAGCGACGTGGAGCATTACATCGTGACACGTGGACCGCCCGTGTACTGCAGAGCTCGCCCGTTACCGCCACACAAGTATCAAGCCGCAAAAGACACGTTCCAGTTAATGCTTGAGCAAGGTATATGTCGACCCAGCAAATCACCATGGGCCAGTCCTCTACACCTAGTCCAGAAGAAGAATGGTGAACTGAGACCATGCGGTGATTATAGAAAACTAAACGCCGTGACGAAGCCCGACCGCTACCCGATACCTCGCCTGCGTGACTTCACTTATAGATTACAAGGAATGACGGTATTCACAAAAATCGATCTACGCAAAGCTTATAACCAACTGCGTATTCGACAAGAAGATATTGAGAAGACTGCAGTAATCACTCCATTCGGGCTGTTCGAATTCCCACGAATGTGCTTCGGATTACGTAACGCAGGTCAAACATTTCAACGACACATGAATAATATACTGGGTGACCTAGACTTCGTGTTCCCGTTCGTCGACGATATCCTTCTGGCGTCTGCCGATCCAACTCAGCACCGACTACACTTAGAAGAAGTTTTCAAAAGGCTACATATGCATGGAATGCGAATAAACGTGTCCAAGTGCGTTTTTGGAAAAGAAACGCTCGAGTTCCTAGGCTACGACGTATCATCGGCCGGAATAAAACCAATTGAAGAACGTGTCAAAACTATAACAACATTTCCAGAGCCGACAACAGTACAAGAACTACGTCGCTTCCTAGGCATCATTAATTTCTACAAAGAAAGTATTCCACGCGCAGCGCACACACAAGAAAAAATATTCAAGTACCTACGCACTTCGAAAAAAAACGACAAGACACCAATCCAGCTAACGCCCGATGAAAAAGAAGCCTTCGAAGCAAGCAAAGCCAGTATACGAAACGCTGTTATGCTTACACATCCGTCTACACATGCATCCATCTCACTCATGTGTGATGCATCCAACACGTGCGTCGGCGCAGCCCTTCAGCAGTACATTCACGGAAGATGGCAGCCACTCGGTTTTTATTCAAAAAAACTAACCGACGCTCAAAGAAAATACAGTACCTTTGATCGGGAATTGTTAGCCATCTACCTAGCGATTCGTCATTTCCGAAAAATGTTCGAGGGTAAAGAAATAACTGTATATACCGACCACAAACCTCTGACGTTTGCGCTCACGAGAGATA
This sequence comes from Orthosia incerta, assembly GCA_948252205.1. Taxonomy (NCBI): domain Eukaryota; kingdom Metazoa; phylum Arthropoda; class Insecta; order Lepidoptera; family Noctuidae; genus Orthosia; species Orthosia incerta. The sequence goes on along the minus strand of OX411758.1, from coordinate 17,947,862 downwards.
ACAGCAAGACGGAAACACAGCTGCGGACAAGATATCTTCACTACATTAGCCAATTTACGACGAAGATACTACATATTGAAGGCAAAGAAAACGTCGTCGCTGACGCCCTGTCTAGAATCGAAACAATAACGACACCGTCACCGATCGACTACGACGAGTTAGCGCGTCAACAACAAGATGACGATGAAATCAAAAACGTAATGCGAAATAACAACTTGCAATTTCACCGCATCAAACCAAGCAACTCAAAACACAAAATACTGTGCGAAACGTCAACAGGCAGCAACCGACCCTACATACCGCCACAACTGCAACGAACCGTGTTTACAACAATCCATGCGATGAGTCATCCCGGCATACGCGCCACCCGCCACCTGATAACAAAACGATTCTTTTGGCCGAGTATGAATACCGACGTCAGCAATTGGACACGAAGTTGCATCGCATGTCAACAAAGTAAGACACAGCGCCACACTGTTTCGCCACTCGAAACTTTTCCACGCACCGACCGTCTGTCTCACATCCACATTGACATCGTTGGACCACTACCAATATCAGATGGGAAACGATACTGTGTAACAGTCATCGACAGAGCAACCAGATGGCCCGAAGCATACCCAGTGGCTGACATCACTGCCGAAACAGTCGCCCGTGCTCTGTACGAGGGTTGGATAGCTCGATTCGGATGCCCAGAAAAATTGACCAGCGACCAAGGACGTCAATTCGAATCTGAGTTATTCAAAAGTCTCATGAAGCGATTAGGCATCGAGCGCACACGTACCACTGCCTACCATCCTCAAGCAAACGGAATGATAGAACGTTGGCATCGCTCAATGAAAACTGCACTAACGGCTCGTTTACAAAATTCAAACTGGACATACGAGTTACCTACCGTCATGCTGGGTTTACGTGCAACAATAAAAAACGACACAGATGTCTCTGCAGCGGAAGCATTGTATGGCCAAACACTGCGACTACCCGGTGAGATGATAGGCGTGAAGATAACGGACGAAACAAAGTCGCATTATGAAGACATCATAGCAAGTGCAATGAAAAAACTATACGCCGCACACATCAACACAGACCGACGGACAACATACGTTCCTCGACACCTACGAACGTGCACCCATGTGTTTGTGCGTGATGACGCAGTACGCAAGCCGCTCACACCCACATACAACGGCCCGCATCGAGTGATCGAACGCAACGACAAGGCATACACAATACTTGTTAATGCAAAACCAAAGACTATCTCCATGGATCGACTAAAACCTGCATTCCTGTTGGACTCCGAGCCTGCCGCCGACGTCATTCATGATGCACCCTACATTACGAGGTCAGGAAGATTCTCAAATCATCCAGTACGCTTCGCTGGAGGGGAGCACTGTACCAGCTAACCTACAAGCATCGACGACACCACCGCACGCGAAGCGCGCATCGGACACTGAGGCGCCCGTGCCAGTCGCGCGGTATTTACGTATCGCGCTACCGAGGTTCTAGGGATCAGCAGGCGAGTGAGCTTGCTCGTAATTGGTTGAGCGATATTTTGGCACACATGAAAATGTAGGTACCTCCAGTGATACCCAAAATGTATATATAGGCTAAGACATTCAGTTAATAAATCATTCATCACCAACGCTATTTTATTTACCTACCCTCGGTAAAATATCATGGCTAGACAGGAACAACCTAAAAATAAATTTAGACAAGACAACTATTATGCATTTTAGGCAACGGGCCCAGCCGGGAAATGACATTAAAGTTATGTACAATGACACTTTACTTAATAAAGTTGACAACACAAAATTTCTTGGTATTATGATAGACGCAAAGCTGGACTGGAAGGCACACATCGAATACCTTAGTAAAAGGCTGAGTTCTTCTGCGTATGCCTTATATAAACTTGCCCCAGAACTGAGCACAGATGCATTGGTAACTGCATATCATGGAGTAGTTGCATCGTTGCTACGCTATGGTATTATATTTTGGGGCAACTCCACCAACAAAGAAATAGCATTTAAGGCCCAAAAGAGATGTATGCGAGCTATGTTTAATTTGAAAACCACAGACAGCTGTAAGCCTTATTTTAGAAAACATAGATTATTAACCCTTCCTTCACTATACATTTTTGAAATATTGACATTAGTTAAACTTAATCCTGATCTGTTTCCAAGACTAGCTGACACCTTCCCCCGAAACAGACGTGACAATAGCCAACTATGCTTGCATACATCAAAAACTGCTTTAATGGGCAAAAGTGCTTTTTGCATGGCACCAAAAATCTACAACAAACTACCACAGTCTTATAAGACTTTGCCGACTAATCTGTTTAAAAAAAAGATGCGAGATTTTTTAGCAGACAAGTGTTATTACCATATAAGAGACTTCTTGAACGATACAATTGCATAACATTATTTTTTTTTATTGATTTCGATTTATATGGCCTTCTGACATTGAATTGACATTCCGCATATTGTTTTATTTTTTATTTTTTATGTTTGACATCCTATTAATTATTCTATTGATATTTTACTTTTTTGACATTTATTATTAACTTTATTAATTTCGATTTTATGACATTTTGTGAATGAATTCGATCTATGACATTTTATGGCATTATTTTATTTCGATTATGTGACTTTTTTGTTTTTTTTTTTGTTTTATTAATTTCAATTTATGACAGCACTAATTTGATATTATGACTTTTTTTATTTTTATTTTTTATTTATAATTTCTGTTTTATTATTATTATTTTTGACATTGTTTCATTTTATTAATTCTGATTTTTTATGACATTTAATTAAGATAAAGGCCATCTGTTGTAATTTTTGTATAATAATATCAGACATTGCTATATTTTAGTAAATGAATTATTTTGTAAAACATATTTGTACGCCTCATTAGGCAAAACATGTTTGTAAGCGCTAAATAAAAAGTGAACATCTTGCATGCCTATTGTATGTAAACACATGTTTTGACAAATAAATTATCTTTATCTTTATCTTTCTTCTCAGTATTTTACACAGTATTTTACTAGTTTGGAGGTCAGTGTCTCACCTCAAAGATACCCTGTAAGATGTTCATAATAAAGATTATTATTATCTCCTTTATTTATCAGTTTTCTTATTATTTACATTTTTAAATATTTTTATAAAATAAATTAAAAAACAAAAACATTTAAAAATATAAAAAATAGAGGCCCACCGGTATCGGGAACAGGGTCCAAGCTACCGGCGGTCAGGGCTCCAGAGAGAGGAACCTCCTAACTATACGAGCCGTGTCCAGCAGTACTGCTTTCTGGATCAGGCCCTTGACCCAGCTGCCTAAAGAGAGCCTTCTAAGATGTTGGTCGAGGCTCGTGGCTATTAAGCCATTGGCTGACACGACTATCGGTACAATGATCGCTGTGTCCACATCCCACATGTCGACAACCTCGCGAGCCAAGTCAAGATACTTGATTTGTTTATCTTTCTCGGCTTTCACGAGGTTCCCGTCATGCGGGACAGTTATGTCAACAATCATTGCACGCCTCTCGATTCGGTCCACCACCACTATATCAGGCTTGTTAGCGATAATAGTCCTGTCAGTGATGATGGACCGATCCCAGTACAATGTGACATTGCCATTTTCGAGAACTGGGTCGGGCACATACCTGTAGTACGGTACCTCCGATGCCACAAGAGTGTATTTCAGAGCAAGTTGCTGGTGGATGATCCTGGCTACAAGGTTGTGCCTATGCAAATACTCTTCGTTAGCTAGACGAGAACATCCAGAGATAATGTGGCGGATCGATTCACCCGGGCGGTGACATGCCCGACAGATGTCAACCGTACCATCCTTCACAATAAATCTCCGGTAGTTATTCGTCATGATAACTTCGTCCATAATTGCACAGATTCCATTTATTATTATTATTATTCTTTTTTTGCACCCACTGCTGAATCTAGGTCTTCTACCTCCCTATATTGCCAAGCTACCTAATCGCTATTGGATGGAACTACAAAGTTAAATGACTTACCTGTACATATTATCGCCTTTGAGTTCGTCGGCACTGAAGAACGCCGCGAGACAGTCTTGTAGAGACACCACCGGCCCGTAGAACCACGACCGCAGCCAACTTAGGAGCCACCATACCTGTTGTATAAATATAATGAGTTATTTTATTCTATTGCTTTTGCATTTCAAGTGCGAGCGTAAGTAATTGCAATTTGAACCTTATTTCAATTACCTAAAAGACATTTACCTACGACCGTAGCCAAATTAGGAGCCTCCATACCTATTGTATAAATAGAATAAGTTATTTCGTTGTGTTGCTGTTTCGTTTTAAGTGCGAGCGTTAGTGATTGCAATTTGAACCTTATGTCAATGACATAAAAGATAGATCATGCGTACAATGCCATACATATCAACTTTATCATCATTTCAGCCGATAGATGTGCACTGCTAAACATAGGCCTCCCCCAAATATCGTCACATTGACCGGTCCTGTGTGACTTGCATCCAGCAAATTTTCGAAACGAGAGTAAAGCCTTTCAACGCTGCGCATAATTTGCGTATAGAATCCGTATTTCCCGTTGTCACGCCATAACTTGAGAACGACTTTACAGATTTCAAATATCTTTTTTTTTTAAGTTTTTCAATTATTTGCAGAAGGTTAGAATGAAAAATTAACAAATAATAATTTAAAAGTAATTAATTAAAAATTAATTCATCATCATCAGCCTTTTAATGTTCCCACTGCTAGCAGCCCGCCGACGTGGGTATGCATCGAGATGTGGTAGCGGTGGACAAGGGCCTCACCCCGCTCTCCTTGGCTAACGAGCACTGGCGCAAACCTATAGTATTGGATACTAATGACCGCAGGGAGGTATGGCAGAGCAAGGAGCTTCACGGACGCTTCTACCGGGTCCTACATGGGCCCGATGTAGATTTTTTAGCGTCCGTGGCCTGGCTGCAATTTGGTGACTTTTTCGGGGAAACCGAAGGTTTTGTCTTTGCGATTATGGACGAAGTTATGATGACAAACAACTACCGGAAATATATTGTGAAGGACGGCACGGTTGACATTTGTCGGGCATGTCACCGGTCGGGGGAATCAATCCGACACATTATCTCCGGTTGTTCTAGTCTAGCTAAAGGCGACTATTTGCATAGACACAACCTTGTAGCCAGGATTATCTACCAGCAACTTGCTCTTAAATACAATCTTGTGGAATCGGAAGTGCCTTACTATAAGTATGTGCCCGACCCAGTTCTCGAAAATGGCAATGTCACGTTGTATTGGGATCGGTCTATCATCACTGACAGCACTGTTGTTGCCAATAAGCCTGACATAGTGGTGATAGACCGACTAGAGCGTCGCGCAATGATTGCTGATATAGCGGTCTCCTATGATGAGAACCTCGTGAAGGCTGAGAGAGATAAGAAAAGCAAGTATCTTGATCTGGCTCGCGAGGTTGTCGACATGTGGGATGTGAATACAGCAGTCATTGTGCCGATAGTCGTGACGGCCAATGGTATAATAGCCAAGAGCCTCGACGAACATCTGAGGAGGCTCTCGTTGGGCAGCTGGATCAACGGCTTGATCCAGAAAGCGGTACTCCTGGACACGGCGCGTATCGTTAGGTTTCTCTCTCAGGAGCCCTGACCACCGGTAGCTTGGACCCTGTTCCCGATACCGGTGGGCTACTATTTTTATATTTTTAAATGTTTTTTTTTATTTTATTTTTTAAAGAATAATATTTAAAAATGCAAAAGTATGTAATTAAAATGAATAAATGGATTAATTTTTTTTTTTTTGTTAGGCAGCAAAAAAAATATTGGTAGGGTAGGGTGGGAGCGAAGTCCTTAATTATAAAATATGAATACTGATAGTTACTGACACTGACCCACGACTCCTGGGCTCCATGTGGCACATGATGATTCATAATAGGTTGCTGACACCTGATGACTGCGAGGTGTTCTCGTGATGGTATCGGCAGGGACAGGTCTTGGAATGTCTCCACTCGTGTTGACACCTGTGACAATTTACAAGAGTTAGTTGTTTATATCTACTGCTACATAGCATCTACCCACGATTTCGCCCGAGTGAAAAGTATTTTATTATACCAAGCGATACAAAATTTTATCCAAATCAGTTCAGCCGTTTTGGCGTGATTAAAACACAAACATACAACCTTTCACATATATAATATTCGTAGGATTTCTTAGACTTCTTGCAGGCTAAAGCGATACGCAGAGCAGAGGATAATTTGTTGCCATTTAATTATAAACATTATTTTCAGTGAAGTAAAGTGCGAATTTTTATGAATACTTGTACAATACACACCAAAATACTTCTTGGTCGTCCTTGAGCGCAACTGCATCGTATAGTTTGCACTTAAATTACACAGAAATTTAAAAAATCCCTTTTTATTATTTATTTATTTTATTTAACCATGAATGTACACACACATAATAAAGAAGAGAGTTTTGTTTTGATTGAGTTCTATTTTTTAATCATAAGGATGATAGCATAAAAAACATAAACTTGTTACCTATACCAACATTTTACTACAGCCAGTGGTGTCCCATCCCATACAAAGAAACCGTGGAGACGTACTGTACTGATTACACTGATTATTTTTTGTAAGTCGATCGCGTTTGGTGCCGTTCCACGGATATAGATGGTGATCTATCTATCGCCGTAGAACGGAACCGAACGCGATCGATTTACAAAATATAATCGGTATAATCAGATGAAAAACGCTTGTTACGTCGGCACGGTTTCTTTGTATGGTATGAGGCATGTATATGCTAGTATTATCTGTGGTACAGCTGTCATTTGTCATATCACCAACGCAATAGAAGTCAGAATTGGTTGACAGAAGTAAAGGACTGTTTAAATGAGGTCTAAGGCTTGTCTCACCGCCGGCGACGAAGCGATTAGCTATCGACTATTCTCTCGCTGAAGAAACGAACAAAAGATACAAATCCCGTGTCAATAAAAGAGACATATATATTAATAGTTGATCGCTGGCTATTCACACTTCCAGCGAGAATTTCTCACCACGAGTTTTTCGCAGTGACAAGAGCTATCAAATATAATACTCGCTCAGCGATGCTCGCTTGGCGGTCAGAACTCGCGCCGAGAGACCAGCTAAAGCGTGCAGGACTGACCGAGGCGGTCGGGTGAAGCGAGTGGTGCGAGTAATCGTTCGTCACACAAAAACACTCGCTCATAGCCGAGCGGTAAACCTATCGGAACTACACACTCGCTTCTCACACACACACACACATCATCAGCCTATTAATGTTCCCACTGCTGGGACACTGGCCTCCTCTTTGTGAGAGGGAATGGGCTGTAATCCACCACGCGGGCCCAGTGCGGGTTGGTGGATGTCACATGTCTTCGAATTTTTGGTTCTAGGACATGCCGGTTTCCTCACGATGTTTTCCTTCACCGTTTTGAGAGCAGTGGTGATGAAATAATTTACACAAAGTAAAGCGCCTACCTGGACTCGAACCCACGACCAACAACTTGTAAGTCGCGGCCGATACCACTGGGCCACCACTGCTCCCAAAACATGCTTCTCGCTGCTCGCTAACTCGTATCTAGGTTATAACTTTACTCGCTGCTCGCTGATCGTCAGCGGTGGGACAAGTGCCTTTTGCCATATCAAATGGAGTTTTGGTACTCAATGGTTATCCACAGAGAGCCGGTCGGGCGCTCTAACTTCAGCAATCAGTGACATGATTTTTATCTATTCTAACGGTCATCTCGGCTCAACATTAAAAAAAAGGATTATTTGACACAAAAAGGTAACACGTAACATAATGATGCTAACGCCCAAACTAGGCCTGCGGCTGTATTTTGGTTGCTAGTGATTCAGCCATGGTAATTAAATGATAAAATTACAGGTGTTGCTACTTGCATAACGCAATTAGAATTAAAATAAAACCAAATTGAAATCATATAAAAATCAAGTTACCTACAATCAAATAAAAAAATAAAACAAACCAAATCCATATAAAATGTTAATCAAATCGAAATCAAATTAAAATTACCTTAAAATCAACGTAAAATCAAGTAAAATTCAACATTAGTTCAAGAGGGAAAGAGGGTAGAACCTAACAAAAAACATAGATAAATTATCATTTTACCTGATTGGAGATTTTGTGAGTGTAGTTGAGATGAGCTGAGTATTTATTGTGTAAACGAGTGAAATTGAGTATGGGAGGAAATTATAAGTACCAAAAGCCAATACAGGTTCAGATTGATGGCTAGATAAGTAGTACATACCCTATTGCAGATGAGACACTGCACTGAAGACAGAAGCTTGCCGTCGAACACGTCGGATATGACACTGCGGAATCGCACACCGCCCGAAGACGTACCGTCGCCGCCACCCATTGGAACCGCGCTCTTACTACACAGAGTAACATACATCATTAAAAATATTGTAAAAGAGTTTTTGTGTACAATAAAGTATAATTTATTCTATACTGACGCAACACATCACATTAGCATGTCGGTGACGCGAACCCATAAGTTTCGCCCCTACTAGAAATCAATCTATACACAGAGTAACATCATTATCTATACTAATATTATAAAGAGGTAAAATTTGTAAGTTTGTATGTAGGGGATAATCTCAGGATATATACTGGTTGTAATTGAAAAATTCTTTTTGTGTTAAATAGTCCATTTATCGAAGAAGGTAGGTGGCTATATAACATCACGCTACGACTAATAGCAGCGGAGCATAAATGAAAAGTTGCAAAAACGGGAAAGAATATTACTTTTTGAGGGCTTCCGTTGCGTGCGCTGCGTAAACGGTTTCAGTTATGCAATCATGTAGGTAGGGTAGGTGTAGCGTAGGTGTAGGGTAGGTGTAGGGTATGTGTAGGGTAGGTGTAACGTAGGTGTAGGGTAGGGTAGGTAGGATAGGGTAGGTACGTAGCCAGTTGACGGGAGCGAAGCCGCGTGGGACAGCTAGTTAAAAATATTGTAAAAGAGTTATTGTGTACAATAAAGTATATTCTATACTGACGCAACACATTATCATGTCGGTGACGCGAACCCATAAGTTTTGCCCCTACTAAAAATCAATCTATGATTACATTAAGAAGAAGGCAGGCCTTAGCAGTTGAACCTTTATTCATGCACATTGGTCGCCATACCAACCGAATGAGCAGTCCAGCAAAATTGGGTATTCATTTGAAAGCCAATTAATACGCTCGGCACACATTGTGGAATGACCACAGCGAGTACAGGCAGGCCAAGGAGGCACTTCCCTCTTTAGATGGACGTTTTACGCAGAAAGCCATGAGACCCTTTATTCGCATAATATCAGATTCTCAAAATATTAGATTCGCTAAATATTATGTTCTCAAAATAGCTGAATTTGTACATTTGACTCGAGAAGTGCATTTTATATTTATACTTAATGAACTTTATGTGATTTGTTCGATAAAAATATCCGGTCAACTTATCATGACTCTGCTATGAGTAAATACATAAAATCGGTTCCCTATCCATTTGCATAAAATCTTTAGACATAACATGGCATACTTTTGTTTATCCTAATTATATTTACGCATAATATTATTTTCGCATAACAGCTTAAAGAAATAATTCTCATTCTATGATTATATGCCTTTTTTTTCTGGCTCCTCGCTGCGCTCGTCGCGCTCTCTTCGCTCGCGTTTTTAATTGTCTCTCGTTTTCCGTCAAAAATGTCGTCGCTCGCGCTATACTGCGCTCGCTCCTTTCTGTCAGCTAGGTTCTTGATACCCTAGGAGACAGGTTTTTTTTATCAGGTAAAAAAATGAATATACACGATACTTGCATATTTACAAGCAATTGCCAAAAATATACAGCTCAAATAAAAAAATATTAAAAAACACGCCTACCTTGTCAAAAAGTGGTTTTTGTCAGATGCATGACTATTACTTAATTAATTAATAAGTTGTAATGCATGACAGTTACATAATATTATATATTATAAATCATTTGCATGAAAATTCAACATAAGATACGTAAAAATAACTCAAGTTTGTTTCCGTTATTCCTATTCATTTTTATGCCTTAATGCTATTATGCCAATAGTCATTAGGGCTAGTAACATTATGCGAATTAATATTATGCCTTTTACATTCCTTTTTGTGTAAGTATTTTAAAATAATTAAAAAAGGCAAAACAAGGTCTTGACTTTATTTATTTTGAGTGCTTGATTGTACTTTGGCTATTTTGAGAATATAATATTTAACGAATCTAATATTTTGAGAATCTGCTATTTTGATAATCTGATATTATGCGAATAAAGCCCCTGAGACTGACTAAACCACAAATACGTGCGGTCACAGCCGTAACGACTGGCCATGTGACTTTTAACAAGCATATTTTTGTCTTAAGGAGCGTCCTCACTGGGAGCACTCTTTCGTGAGCATTTGTAAACAAGCAATCGTTGGCGAGCAACAAATACTTCCCAGCGAGCCCAGCATTCACTTTCGAGCAAAACTATGAATTTTCGAGTCGAACATTCCCTTGCGAGCTTGGAGCATTCGAATTCGATCTTGTTAAATGTCTTTATCGAATACGATTGACCAAGAAGGTCACAAACACTTAAGATCAAGGAACTGTTCCTTGCTTTACAAGTGACCAGTAATATTCCTACATACTCATTGATTTCATTATATGAGTACTCGCTTTTGAGCGATTTTTTTGCGTGAACATTCGAATGCGAGCCGTTTCCGAGTAAATCGTTGCGACGTCCACACCGGCCGAAGTTCGCGCTTGCATGTAAGCTTTGTAACGCTCGGCTCAACGTCCACACCATTCAAATATTCGACGTCGAATGCTCATTACACGTGAACGCTCTCAGTGTGGACGTTCCTTTAGGATCACATTTTCCTTTGGGATCACGGACAGTCCACTGAGCAGACCATGCATGGAGGAGGACGAGACAGCAGCACACCTGCTCCTAAGCTGCCCAGTAATCGTTGGTTACAGGGCCAAATTCCTCGGTGACTCAGGTACCGTACAGGGTATAGTTGGCAACACCAAGGCGCTGCTGGCTTTCCTCGAGGAGCTGGGGTCGATCGAGTTAGGAAGACGAATCCCACCCGTACGCAAAATACGCGTTTAGACGTGGGAGTTGCGGACACCAGCCCGTCCTAAATTAATTTACGCTCGACCCGTTTTTCTGTAGTTCACTGATACAACCGTATACCACTAGCAAGAAAGTACCAACACAGTTACAACAATGTCGCAGAGCTTCATTCCTCGGTTTCGCGTTTTGGCATCAAGACCAATGGATGTTACATTAGTTTTAACTGAAAGGTAAAGTAGTATATTTCGTGTCGAGCATAAAAAGTCGAGATTTTAACACGAGCGATGTAGCCAATTTCGACGTGAGCCGTAGGCAAACGTCGAAAGCTATGCGAGTGTTAAAATAAAGCCTTTTTATGCGAGACACGAACGATTCTTTTTCTACTACCTGATGAGCTTACTTAATTAAATGCAAATAAGTTCCAACAACAATTTATTAGAAACGTTCAGACTAAAAACCACAGACTATATACACACAATCAACGCGCGCTTTTTCGAGAGGTAACAGGTTCAGTATCATTCGGCCACTTACATAATGATCCATACAAAAGTCATTTCGTAACTGTTATTATGTAATTAAGTTTTTTTTTTATAATCTTCTGTCTAAATGTTGATATTTCGAAACGAATTTCTTAGGCAATGTGTTACATAAAGAAAAGAGTATACTAACGGCTGTTCGCTCCTAGTATCAGGCGCATCGCTGGCTCCGCTCGAACATGTCTCGTAGCGCTCTTCTGCTTCACTCGACCATGATAGTGACGACTCGGACCCGTACAGCGCTTGGTTTTGACTCCGGATGGATTCAGAGGCTAGATGTGACAATGTATTATTAGCATTTTATCAATTGGTTTTGGCCCCAAAGAAGTTACAAAGGGAACTTCATCGCCATAAGTGATATGTTATACGTAGATCAATCAGCATATTGTATTTAAAAAAAGAAAACGATGTTCAGAATAAGCTAAATGCGTAATGGCTTTCAAATCTCATCACTCTTTATTAAATAGTTGTTATTATTTTGGTCAACTCAACAGGAATAAGATGGTCAAGTACAGATTATAACCTGTAGATCGTTTTATAGTAAACTAGCTGTCCCCCGCGTCTTCGCTCCCATCTACTGGCTACCTACCTACCACCACCTACCCTTCCCACACTACCGACCTTACCTACCGTACCCTACTAACCCTACCCTACCTACCTACGATTTTTTTGTGTCCTATAGTAGCCCATGACCTTCCCCAGGATGTCACCTATCTCCTTGTCAAATTTCATTGAAATCCGTTCAGTGGTTTAGGCGTGAAAAGGTAACAGAAAAAGAGACAGAGTTACTTTCAATAATTTATAATATTAGCACAGATAATATAATACTAGCATACAGATGCCTCATTCCATACAAAGACACCTTGCCGACGTAACTAGCCTTTTTCTTCTGATTAAGATGATTATTTTTATAATCCCCGATCGCGTTGGGTTTCGTTCCACGGCTATAGATGATGTTAGCAGCGACTTGCAAGTAAAAGGGTTTTCTCATTTCGTGTCAATTTTTTCTTTAAATACAGTGACAATTTCTTTTATAGTATTTTTTTTTGCAAGTTTTTACAGTTTCATTGTACCAAAATGTGTTTCAATACAAATTTAAACAATCGAGCCTCTGGAATGTCTCAGAAATTTAAAACGGCGCCATCTATTGGCATCCATTTTAAATGATCCGTTCAAATAATCTTTGAAATGTGAATTAAGAGCCATATATGCCATAATTTTGTGCTTAGGAGAGTTGATTAAACAAGAACTTACAATTGTTATGTTCAATTCCAGAAAATGTTAATTTTACACACAATTCAATAATAAAAAATCGGTGCATATTACGCCATCTAGTGAGATTTATTTGAACCAAATTATCTTTCTTAGCGCTGAGACCCTGTGATATTAGTACGGATTACTTACCATTGGGCTGTTGCGAGTACATGTTGTATTGCAGATGGTGCGTACCCGCGAAGCTAGCCGACCGCCGGTGACGAGGCGTCATGGGCTCTTGTTGTTGCACTCTACAAATAAAACATCAGCATAAAAATGGCATACTGCTTGAGAGTTATTTATGTTGCAAATTCAATCGAATTAACATAGTGGGATATTATAAACCGAAATTGGGCACTACCAAGCCTTTATTGGGCACTCAAGATAACATTTACTGATAAAGTGTTGCCAGACCGTAATTATGTTCTGCCTTTCGGAAAGTTCAAAGGTCCACATAGGGACTTTTAATCTCAAGACACGATCGCATGAAGATTTGTGAAAGAGAATTAGAAGAAAACGTTTATAATTCTACTACTATAACAAACGCTCAGAATAACACATCATAATCTGCCTAGCGTTTTCCCAATTATATTGGGGTTGGCTTCCAGTCTTACCGGATTCAGCTGAGTACCAGTGTTTTACATGGAGCGACTGCCTATCTGACCTCCACAACCCAGTAACTGGGTAACACGATACCCCTTGGCAAGACTGGTGTCAGATCTTAGTCTTCTGATGACTGTAACGACTTTCAAAGATCTTCAAAATAAAGCGCCTGCCTGGGTTCGAACCCACAACCTACAACTTGTAAGACGCAGCCGTTACCACTGCTCAGATCAGAATAACACATCTATACTATAATATTATAAAGAGGAAAGATTTGTATTTTTGTATGTAACAAATAAACTTAAAAACTAATGGACCGATTTCAAAAATTCTTTCATCGTTGGGAACCTACACAATCCCCGGGTGACATAGGCAAATTTTTATCCCTGTATTCCCACGGGAACGGGCACTACGCGGGTGAAACCGCGAGGCGTCCGCTAGTATGCTATAATTTATACCTAAAAATATTGGGTGAAATACTGAACCAACGCAGCGATCCGCGGGCGGAAGCAGGTGTTTTCATAGAAGTAAACATAGTTTCTTCATAGTAGTGTTTGGAAATACTTTTAGCGTTATAGATGTACACTAATATGTGTTTGGTGGTGAGAGGAAAGAAATGAAAGATGAGGTTCTGTTCACTACTCACGATTATATTTATGTACACAAACACAGAAACATTCACGCTAGAAGGCACGTAATATATCGCTTAGACATACTCGGACAGGATACACAACGAGGGAAGGGATAGGTTTATTAGTCCACAGGTGTACGGCAGTACACGGTAGCACACTTAGTAGCTTAATCCTGAGGGATTGAGACGTGTATAGTTCACGATCGTAGGGGCACAAAGTTACGCCCCTTCTCATGCGCATCAACTACGTCACCGCGTGACGTAGACGCAGCGCGTTTCCACAGCACGATATATTTGTGTACGACATTTACAAACAATATATATATATATATATATAAGTGTAAATAGTATTTGTTCATGTAAGTGTATAATTGTATATGTATTATTTAATATATATGTGCGTGTATTAGTATAATGTTTATGTATTGTATATTGTGTTGTGTAAGGTTAATATTGAGGATCGCCACATACTTTCAGAACTTTAATTGAATCTATATTAAAACAAATAGGTCTAGCGTACTGGTTATTGTAGCCATGCTTGGGGCAGGTCAATATCTAGCAGTGGCAATCTTTCGGTAGTTATATTGTAAGATATTCAGGGACAACTTAACAGGCTAGAGTCTAGACAAATATTAGAGAGATCCTGTAAGAAAATCCGAAGTTATTGTTACCTCAAATAGCCTTCAGTTCTTGATTCGCTATAAGACGACGGCGCGGGCGATTTTCGCCTCATCCTTGCGAAGAATGGAGCATCGCTTGCTGTGGAATTAAAAAAATATAAGTATCATAAAATGTATTACATTTTTGATTATTCTTAAAACTATATTATTGTCATGCAACACTCATTCTTCCATAATTCGCATTCGTAGCTATAATACCTAAATTATTTTTTTTTTTTAAACAAGCTTTTTTCGCATTCTTCTCAGAAAACCCTTTCATTTGTTACCCAAATCATGGCAGTGCACAAAAAATAACTAGTCAGCCATCTTGGGTCATCCACCATATTGGGTTTAGAATGACATCACTTAGCTAACCATGCATTGTCATCCAAAATAAACGTGAATGCAAAATTTCATCTTAATCGGTGGAGGATAACTACTTTAAAATTCAGTTTGATCCGAACACACTTACATACATTGCAAGTTAAATAAAAGCTTATAAAATGGGAAACTTTATTGTTATTTTCATGCAACACTTGGTTTATAGTGGTGATATAGTAGATTAAAAAAATGCCATTCAAAGAATACTTGGTAGATTAGTATGGCGTGTCATCTAAATATCTACTCGATAACTACGTTTAGGTGTACCATGCGCATGCTTAGTATAGATGACGTAAAATCCTCATATTGCTTGATTCGGCTATACGCTTTTGTCTCTCAGCGATGCACAGACCGGTGACCAGGTGGAAATCCTATACCTCGTCACAGGTAATATAATACTAGCATACAGATGCCTCATCCCTTAAATAGAAACCGTACCGACGTAATTAGCGTTTTTTGTATAAGTACTTCGATTGCGTTCGGTTTCGTTCCTCGGCAGTAGATGGTGTTAGCGGCGACTTGCAAGCATAGATATAGTATGTACAAGATACACAGAGTCAGATGGAAAACGAAACCGAAAATATAAAATCTATGTGTGAGGGAATTTGTCCATGTGTTAGTTAAAAAAGTGTTGATAAAAAGTCCATGTTCAATATCGATATCGATACTTGGTGAACACCTTAAGAAACACGATTGCTGGGCAAAAACCATGCTTTGCTTTCATTAAAATACAAATTACAAAATAATATCTCGCATGTATTTAAAATACGAAATACAAAATATTTTTAAGTCGTGTATTTAAAGTACAGTATTTTAACTATTTTTATTTAAAATACAAATAACAAAATATTCATTCATTGGTCATTCATCGTGACATTCGTACTAATAAACTTAATCAATACACAGAAGTTCGGTGAAAATAACCGTTTGAAATGAAAATGATAATTTACAAGGTACTTGAAAATTTGACGTACGCGGTCGCCATTTTGCTTATGAAAGCTATCAAGCGCTATTTTCTGCAGAACGCATCTATTAATAAAATCGCTGAATGTATTTTGAAGCCACAAGTATTTGAAGTACTAATAAAAAAATACCGCAGTCAGGTATTTGAAATTGACGACACGGTTGGCGTAGTGGTTGAGCGATCGGCTGCTGCGCTGCGTGTCGCGAGTTCGATTCCCGCACGGAACAAATATTTGTATGGCCTGCAGATAGTTCAATGATAAATGATATTATTTCTGTAAGTTGGTTTGTACAAACACGTTTACATATTTTATAAAAGTAGATGAGGTCTGTTAGAGGTATCTAGATGGTTTGAAAACTAACACTAGGTTGGCCACTAACTAACCATACGATAGGAAGCGTCATTCTTACAGGCACAATTAAAGTAGGTATAGATTATTTCATTAGAAGTCGTCGATGTTTTCTTTGTATGCAGTATTTCGATTCAAAATGTTTACTACATATTGTAGAGTTTTTATTTGGAGACCATCCATCTCTGTTTAAAATTCGAATCCATTTTTCTCTTAATACAGAATTATTTGGGAATCTGTAGGTACATAAATATTATATATTATTATTTACACAACAGAAAAAATTGCTGATGAGCAGAGCACTGATGTATTCTAGCCACTGTAAAACTAATAAATGCATACAATTATAATGACCCTAAATAGACTCCGCACTCGGGTTGGCCGCAGCAAGGACAACCTCCTCAGGTGGGGGTTCTCTGATGGCATTAGTCTTCAGTGCTTATGCAGCATCTCTCCGCAGACCATGGCCCATCTCACGGAGAGCGCAGCATGCCCTGTCACCTGTACTTACGAAGACCTTATGACTGCGTCACCGAATGGTATTGCCGTGGCTGAATTCTGGGCCAAACACAATATTTAACTTTTTATATTTGCCATCGACACGCTAAGGAGAAGAATATAATGACATTCCTAAACCTACTCAAAGTAACAAAACATCAAAACACTCCGATTTTTTTTGAAAAATAAAGGCAGCAATAAACATGCAACTTTAAGTACAGTTTCGATAAAAACATCTTCTCAATCGTAACTTAAATCTATTTTAACAAAACCTGACTAAATAAGTTTGTATTCATGTCATGATGTCACTAAAAACGATTAAGTTTTTATCGATACTCATGACGTCACCGCTTTGTCAAGCCCTAGCGTAAACAAACAATTTACTCTTTTACATAATATTTTCTCCAATTTTGTTTATATATACGAAATATACTTATATATAACATTGGAAATCAATATACTATTGTAAGAATCTTTTTCTGAGCCGATTACTAGCAGAAATTCGTCAAAATATGGTTCAAAACAATCCAAGGACAAAATTGTATTTACCTGTGAAACGTGTATTTATTGGGGTTATTTCGTCTTGTAACGTCACATTCACTCACAGAACAAGTCACCATAATTGTATAATTAATATTATCAATTTAAATCTAAAGATTATTATTTAAATGCAAGAAATTCACCGCGGCGTAAAACAGATTGTCCGCTAGGTTTACTTATTCGCGAAAAACATGACATATCGGTACGTCATTCACGCTCTCTTTTTCTCTTGGGTGGTTTGTACTTGATTAGGATTTCTCGCTCGCACGCTTCGTGTATCTTTTTGCGTAGCAAAAAAAATTCTAAATCTATGCTTGCAAGTAAAAGGGTTTTCTCGGTTCGTGACTATTTTTTCTTTAAATACAGTGACAATTTGTTTTATAGTATTTTTAGTGTACATTTTTACAGTTTCATTGTACCAAAATGTGTTACAACCCAAATTTAAAAAATCGAGTGGCCTTCCTCAGAAATTAAAAACGGCGCCATCTATTGGAATCAATTTTAAATGAACCGTTGAAATAATCTTTGAAATGTGAATTAATAGCACAATATTCCTTAATTTTGCGCTTAAGATAGTTGATTAAACAAGAACATACAATTTTTATGATCAATTCTAGAAAATGTTAATTTTACACACAATTCAATAACAAATCGATGCATATCGCGACATCTAGTGACATTTATTTGCACCAAATTTTCTTTGATAGCTCTGGGACCCACCTCGTGATGCCACGTTACCAATTTTTAAGAGTGTATGTGAAACTAGATAGTATGTACAGTGTACACCTACATGCATAATCGCCGGTAGTGAACTCACCGCCGGACGAGGCGGCGCGGCGTCGTATGTGCACTTGGCGCGTGTCTTGATGGTCGCCGTCTGCTTCAGAGCCTAGCTTGTCTTCTGATGTACTGTCCCACACCTACAAAAAACCATGTAACATTGATCAATGGAGAAATAAAATATTAGATAATAATAAAAAACAATCTTTTTCGTATTCCATATCAAACCATTTCATTTCATACTGATAGAATATGGGTGCATAAAAATAATTGGTCTGCCATATTGGATTAAGGACCACTAGATCACGAAGAAAGTTTATTCGCAAATGTAGCCATAATGTGTAATGAATTCAGCCAGGCGAAGGGCAAAGAGTACGAACAATCGACCAAACACATGGTGAGATGAAAGACGCGATGTGGATTGCCGTTCCTCTCAAGCCATCGACCCAGTTCGATCAAAAATTGTTGGTGAAAGAATATATTTGCATATTTACCGGTTCTTTGAGCTCTTCGTGTAGCTGGTCCATGAAGCATCGCAGGAACTCCTGCGTGTCGTGTTGATGGTAACCACGGAACATTGGATGCACCTGATAACAAACAGTAATGTTATTATTTATTCGACTTATACTCGGACCACCCCACAGGACTCGTTTTCGGGATTTAAAAGTAGCCTATGTCACTCAGGAATATGTAGCTTTCTATTGGTGAAATAATTTTTCAAATCGGTCCAGTAGTTTCGGAGCCTATTCGGTACAAAAAAATCTTTCCTCTTCATAATATTAGTATAGATTATTACAAACTTCAAAAGCAGGAGAGGTAATCAATTCGACACTTATGTATGTAATATTGTTGGAATTGCACAATATTCACATACGTTACTCTGTATGGGCTTCTAAACACGTGTGCCAAATTTAATAAGTGTATGTATGTTTGTTTGTATGTTTTTCCGAAACTACTTATCGGATCGTGATCATTCTTTGACTGGATTAAGTGTCTCTCAATTTAGGGAACAGTGCAAGTTTCAA
Source organism: Orthosia incerta (assembly GCA_948252205.1). NCBI lineage: Eukaryota > Metazoa > Arthropoda > Insecta > Lepidoptera > Noctuidae > Orthosia > Orthosia incerta. The sequence continues at coordinate 17,928,549 of OX411758.1, read as the reverse complement.
AAAACTATACTACTTTAGGTAACTCACTATAGCTTTTGCTCACTTTTCAGTGATTGGGTGCTAAATCAGAAATATTAACTTATTCGTAAAAGATAAAAAGTTTTATAACCACTTGATTTTTTCTGCATGCATATTATATACACCATCACACCTAGGAAAATCCAGGTGGTAAACGAGCGTGCAGATGTTTTTAGGGTTCCGTACCCAAAGGGTAAAAACGGGACCCTATTACTAAGACTTCGCGATCCGTCTGCCTGTCTGTCTGTCACCAGGCTGTATGTCATGAACCGTGATAGCTAGACAGATGAAATTTTCACAGATGATATATTTCTGTTGCCGCTATAACAACAAATACTAAAAAAAGAATATAATAAAGATTTAAGTGGGTCTCCCATACAACAAACGTGATTTTTTTACCGTTTTTTGCGATAATGGTACGGAACCCTCGTGCGCGAGTCCGACTCGCACTTGGCCGGCTTTTTCACACCTATACATCGACAGTTCTATGTTAAAGGGGGACAAGCATAATTCTTCTCTCCATGTACAAAGTAGTATAGAGTTGCTGAGAATAATATAATAAAAAAAATCCAATACTTTGGATACCAAAGGATCTATTTTTACCCGACTGCTGAAGGTAGGTAATGTGTTTATTAGTCTATGTATGTATGTATGTTTGTTTCTATGTGGCGTTCTAGAGACTAATCGCGTTGGCCAATTTTAATTATTCTTACGTCAATCGATTCGTCTTGACCTTTCGAGTGTCACTGGATACATTAAAATTAGAAAATTGAAAACTGATAACGGATTTTGGGCGCCATATTGTGGGTGCCCAATTTGTTTTTATTCTTCCAAACCCATCGTGTGGGGTATCAAAACAAATGGTTTTATGAGGTGATTCCAAAAATATATATAATTTATATATTTAAATGTAACTAATTCGAAAAAAAAAATGTTTACTAAAAATTTATAAAATGAAAAAAGCAAACAAAAACCCCGACTGTTTAAGAAGCGATCTTAAAATACGTAAACAAGAACAAAATCATGCTGTGCAGTCGGAGGATACATCTGGTTTGGGTCAGCCAGCTCGCGGTTATGTATCCTCCGATTGCACAGCATGATTTTCTTCTTGTTTACGTCTTTTTATTTCGCTTTTTAAGCAGTCGGGTTTTTTTATAATAAAAGATCGTACCGAGCATTATATTATGCTCTGAAATGAAAGAATAAGATACTTACGTTACGAATGCCATAAAGGACGCCGTTAGGTACAACGTAGCCTCTTGTCTTCCTACTCCACATCTCCTTGACTAATTTTTGGTATGCTCTGTAAATAAAATCAACATTTTAGAGACAGATAACCGCAATAAGAATGCAAGCAGCAAGCAAAAAAGAAAAAAATCTCTTCCATGTTATCACTGTTCTGTTTCCAGTCGCAAACAGAATAGTTAATATTATTATGTTTTTCATAATATGCATAATTTCCAGTGAATGCAATGGTCATATAATAGGGGTTACTAAAACACGAGCGTGGGTTTATCACATGAGGCGAAGCCGAATGTGATATTAATAACACGCGAGCGTTTTAATACCATTTTTTTTTTATTGATAGGCTCGCGCTTGACCGCTATTGATCATTATTATATGCCGTTGCATATACTACTTTATCTGCAGTCTTATATTTGAAGTAAAATAAAAGAGGAAACGGAAAAAATATGTGGTATGGCGGGCAATATAGATTCTCATTGCGCATGACTGCGCAGCGCGCACCTCCATAAACAATGACACTACTTTTCTACATTAAGTCAATGAGCCCATAAGCGCCAATAAATTAAAAAGTAAAGTGTGCTATAAAAATTAAAAAGTTATTTTATGATGCAGTTGTTTGAAAATCGAAGGAAAATGTTGCACTGTAATGGTTTTTTTATTTTTCCTATCCACGAATGTAAAGTACCTGTTAATACTATATTTTTGTTTAAATTCATATTTGGAACATTACGTTGTGAGTGTAGATAAAAGCTATATTATATTCGAATATTCGGTGACAAACGGCATTAAATTTTATAATACTTAATCATGTATTAGAATTTCATGCAAGTAGTTTTTACAACATAGGAATGTCACTAATGGGTCTTAATTTAGAAAATTCATCACTATTAAATTTACTAGGGATGATGACTAAAAATATCTGTTTAGTATGTCAGTTAGATTACTAAAAATATTGGACACGTACTTTTACCACATACTTTTACTTAGAAGTGACGCCACAAGCTCCCACTTCTGAACTTAAATGCACTTTATCTATGTAATTTTTTGTTGACAAAGCCGGACAAAATAGTTATCATCTTTAGGGTTCCGTAGCCAAAGGGTAAATACGGGACCCTATTACTCCGCACTTATTATTAATACTCCGCGGTCCGTCTGTCTGTCTGTCCGTCTGTCACCAGGCTGTATCTCATGAACCGTGATAGCTAGACAGTTGAAATTTTCACAGATGATGTATTACTGTTGCCGCTATAACAAAAAATACTAAAAACAAAATAAAATAAATATTTTAGTGGGGCATAAAACAAACGTGTTTTTTTTGCCGTTTATGTCCTCTCACCTGCTAATCCCCGGCTTCTTGTCAGCTGCCAGCACGGCGACAGCGGCGGCGCACTCCAGGAAGTAAGACGTCAGCGGCGCCGTGTTGCTCAGCGCCTGCAACGCCGCGTTCATGTAGCACGTGTTGCCCATGTTCTGCAGACCCACCAGCCCCGACGCGTGACCGTCTGGGGAGGGAGATTCAATTATGGTGATGAAAAGTTTAACTAAATCTGACAGAGACTATGCCTTCCTGCACAACCCCCAGTAATTCCTTAGGGTAGTCCTGTCTTACATGATGTGGATGTGGACCTGACTCACAAACCATGCTCCACATCCTTCCCTCTGTACCCCAAAACATAAAGTCAAAGTGACCTGGCACCGATGATGCCGTGGAAGTGTTCACGATGTGGATCGAAAAAGTCCGAGTTGCTGAGCAGAAGGACTGCAGATGATGACGAGCTACATTCGGTTGCTCACTCCAGCCCACCTCAACTATCGCATTTCGAACATAACATGCCCGTGTCAGAGTGCCCTAATGAGGGCTATCACGTTTGAATTTGCCGCTAGGGGCGCTGCAGTATAGTGAGGTCTTCAAAATATCGAACTTCATAGTTTTTTTTAGGGTTCACCGTGAGTTTATTAACTGCTTTTTTATTGATGTGAATATTTTTTAAAGACAGATTAAAATAACAACCACTTAACATACTAAAAGAACCTAAAACGACATCCAATGAGGATGAACTAACTTCAGTTAAAACTTAGAACGTTGACTAAGGTCCATAAATATAGCTGTTATACGTTGTAATGCGCACGGAAGCAAAGTTTGCGTTTCTAATGGCGTAGAAGTGCGATTAAATATAAAACCAGTTTTTTTCGAAAAAAAAAAATACATTTTCCGAACATAAAACTCTATTAAAACCCGTACCTATCTTAATATGGAATATTTGGAAAATATACACAACAATAAAAAAAATTAAAAAAACTCGCGCTAAAAGGCAAAAAGCTATGAAATTTGACATATCGGAGACCTCACGCCACACGAGCGCCTCTAGCGGCGAATTCATACGCGATATCCCCCATTCGGACCTAACCTTTCCGTGTCAGGTATACCCGAAGTTTCTGATCTCACTTCGCCCCCTCTGGAACTATTATTTCAAAAGATGCTGTGACCGACTTGTCACAGGCTCAAATTCTAGGATTCGAGGACAGAACAGTCCTAAGGTCGAGGTTGTCGAGTAGTCGTGATAAAACCTATACATGTAATGTCTTTTTATTATTTTTAATATAACCATGTATATCTAACGTCTAGAACGTGCGTCGTGTTCATAGTGGATGTCGTTCGTGTCGGGGCCCAGCTCGTCCTCCGCCACGCTCAGAGCCACGGCACCCAGAAGAGTAGGACTCTCACACGTCGAGTCTGTTAGTATGTTTGTTGTAATATATCTCACCTCTAGAACGTGCGTCGTGTTCATAGTGGATGTCATTCGTGTCGGGGTCCAGCTCGTCCTCCGCCATGCTCAGAGCCACGGCACCCAGAAGAGTAGTACTCACACGTCGAGTCTGTTAGTATGTTTGTTGTAATATATCTCACCTCTAGAACGTGCGTCGTGTTCATAGTGGATGTCGTTCGTGTCGGGGCCCAGCTCGTCCTCCGCCACGCTCAGAGCCACGGTACCCAGAAGAGTAGTACTCACACGTCGAGACTGTTAGTGTGTTTGTTGTAATATATCTCACCTCTAGAACGTGCGTCGTGTTCATAGTGGATGTCATTCGTGTCGGGGTCCAGCTCGTCCTCCGCCATGCTCAGAGCCACGGCACCCAGAAGAGTAGTACTCACACGTCGAGTCTGTTAGTATGTTTGTTGTAATATATCTCACCTCTAGAACGTGCGTCGTGTTCATAGTGGATGTCGTTCGTGTCGGGGCCCAGCTCGTCCTCCGCCACGCTCAGAGCCACGGTACCCAGAAGAGTAGTACTCACACGTCGAGACTGTTAGTGTGTTTGTTGTAATATATCTCACCTCTAGAACGTGCGTCGTGTTCATAGTGGATGTCATTCGTGTCGGGGTCCAGTTCGTCCTCCGCCATGCTCAGAGCCACGGCGCCCAGACGAGTTGGACTCTCACACGTCGAATCTGGACTTGCCTGTGTGGAAGAAGAATAAAGTAAACTAATCTTCGAGTTTGTGTGTTTAATTGCCAAAGATCGGCATCTCATTATAGGTTCGCTAATCTTAATAAGTGACTGCAATACTGAGGGCATTGCTGTCTACTGCTCAGCTGATCACAAAATACGCAATAACAGAAAGTTTTTATACCGTCTGGCCCAAAGATCGACAGAATCTTAATACACTCGTAGGATAATCATCCAATGAACGATACAGTAGAAATGGTCTAGACCATCTTAATTCCTCTTGTATGAGTAGCCGTAGTGGAAAGTCTCCCTCTAGGTGGACTGATGACCTAGTAAAGATTGTGGGAATCCGCAGAATGAGACGCACAGGATCATTCGATGTGGCGACACTTGGGAAGGCCTATGATCAGCATTGGACGACGCCTTTGGGCTGAAATGATTACGATGATAAGTAGCATCATCGGCCTTTTAATGTTGCCACTGCTCTGCTCTCTGTGAGAGATGGAATGAGCCCCACCATCCGGGCCCAGTGTTTCAATTTTTGTTTCTAGGTCTTGCCGGTTGCCTCGACGATGTTTTCCTTCACCGTTTTTAGAGCAGTGGTGATGAAATAAATTGCCTGCTTATTACACTCGTAGGATAATAACTAAAACTGATCATAACTTTTTACTCGTTAAAACTACAAGGTGGACATTGAAAGACGTGAGGGTAGCAATCAGGTAGTAATTACTCAAGTGAAAATAATAACACGAATTTGAATAGTTTTCACTAACGGAGAGTTGACCAGCTATCCTGATATCAGAATGGCTGGTCATTTTGAAGTTCCTTTATTTTGTTTCAAAGTAATAATATGCAAGTAGTAGTATGCAATTAATTGACTATAGGTAGTAATAAAAAAACTTTTTTACAAGAAAATACTACCGACTTCCAAATAAGAAAACTACAAAGTGAAAAATAACTTTATTTTTGGAAGTCGGTGTCTTTCGTAGGTAACATTTTTTTGCGTTATGGACACCGACTTCTATTTATCACTTTGTAGTTTTCTTATTTGGAAGTCGGTAGTATTTTTTTGTAAAAAGGTTTTTTTTTTCACTTTTTCGTTGTACCTACCTAATAGGCAAGTTGTTTAGTAAGTTTCCTATAACGCCAGAATAGATTACCCGAATATCATGAAACTTGAACAAAACCGATCAAATGAGAGATCTGCTAACCCCTTAAGAGCGTACTGGCGTGATGTTATGTTATGAAATGGTATAAACAATAAACAGACATGCGATTGCAGCAGTCCCGAGAGATTTTCCGTTATTTATCGAAGAGTTCTGTTGTATATCTTCGAAGTTCTTCATCAGATCTTCACCAAATTAAAATGGGACCAATTTCGGAACATATTCTTTCAAACAAAAGAATTTTCAAAATCGGTGTACAATTGACGGAGATATCGGTGAACATACATAAAAATACATGAAGTCGAACATAGAACCTCCTCCTTTTTCGAAAGTCGGTTAAAAAGTAACAAATAGGTAGCAATTTTTTGGTTACCAGCCTGACGCGATCCGTTACAGACAACCAGCCATTCAGACGCACACATCAAACTTACCACATTATACGCCAAGGCTGCTTTGATGTGGACCTCTTTCTCGCACAGGTAGCACCATATCCGCTCCGTGGACACGTTCATGTGTACGCAGTGCAGAGGGAAGGTCTGGAACAAATGTGACAATTAGCTTACAGTCGGCACTTGTCTAATGAAAGAAGAGAATTGATTCATGCTTGGTTGCAAGAAGTATCGCCCGCCATAGCATGGAGCTTTATATAGAACTGGCGAAATTATGTGATCTCATAACCCTTGGAGGAATACAGTATAAATATTAATGTGATGATATTTGTGTTGTTTCATACTGATGTGATCCTTGAAGCCTTATTTTTCTATTTTTGGGTCTTAAAATTTTAAGATCGTATTTATTTTTACAAAAATCCTTAAAATCACTTGAATTGTACTTGATCTCTAAATAACGTCATAAATTATCCTTCCTATAAAGGAAACTTTCAGTGCCTCTTGTAATGAAATAAACCAGAGCTAATCGCCAACACGAGGTTAAATTGACAGTTCGTCATACAATATTGTCAATTTAACCTAGCGCTAGCAACCAACTCCGAGTTTAGTCTTTCGTGCAAGTGGGCCGTTGTTTTGTACGTGTCAAGCGTGAATGTCAACGTCAAGTCCTATGCAATTCAGACTACTTTATGACGTCAGCACGAACAAATCTTAAAAACTACAGCTTGATAAAACGAATTATTGAAATTAGTTGCTTAAAATAACTAAATATATAAAAACATACCGAATTGCGTATAATACTGTAAAAATTTAGATGTATGTTGTGTGCTTAATTTAAACTTCTTCGGTTCTTATATCAGTAGAATCTATCTAGGTAAATTAAAAGTGATATTATAAAGAGATAATAATTGTTTCTGTTTGTTTGTATGAAGGTAATCTCTGAAACTCCTGATCCTGGTCCTGAGCGGGCAGAGATACTTACGGGGGTGATCCCGCTAGAATCAACTAACTCCATTTGAGATAACATTAGACATTTAAATAATGCCATTTTACAGTCCGTTCAACCGATTTTGACTTCTATTGCGTTCGTGATATGACAATGGTGAGTTAGTTTTGGTAACAGGTTTATGCTTTTTATGCCATCCTTGTATTTACGGGATAGAACTCAAAATCGGTTGAACGGACTGTAAAAAGGGGTTGTAAAAAATTCTAAATTTATTTCAAATGGAGTATAGTGTTTTCATATTTAGCCGCCAGTTTGCCTAGTGGTAGCCATAGAGTATGACTACCAAAAATGCACCAGACATTTTTTTTTAATTCTGCCCTTACTAGGAATATCTTCATGTATCGTGGGTGCGCTTACAACCATTTAAACTCACATACACAAGACACCCAGATCCGGAACAACGATCTGTAGGCCATACAAATATTTTTTCCGTGCCGGAATCGAAACCGCGACACGCAGCGCAGCAGCCGATCGCTCAAACATTGCGTCAACCGTGTCGTCTGTTCATTCATTTAAGCATAGCAACACGTAGATCTGATTAACAGTTTAGCAGACACATGAAACATTTCGTATCAAAAATCTTCCGTTTCCTACAAAGTCGGCTTCAATACAAATGATTCATTTGCTCCATATCAGATACAGTTCACAGTGTTCACACACTGTTAAGACTTGCACAAATAAACTCACGCACAAAGAAGATTCCTTGTCTGATACAAGTGATACATTTGTTAACTATTTTTAGCTTTCGTTTTATTCTTAAATAGCGTACAAAGCGCTTTGTGAGGTCCTTTATAACGGGTCATTGTATTGTGACATCAGTATTCGCTGTATGCTCCTGTATGTTGAAAAGAGACATATACACGACTTGTATCGGTATGTATGGTCACTAGTCAATGAGCTGGAGGGGGAACTTGTGGCTAAAGAGTAACAGCCGCAGGGGGTCAATCTGCGAGGATATGCAACGCTTGTCGAGGTCGGTCCATGGATGGTGGCCATCCCTTGATATGCCGAGAATCCTCCGTGCCTCGGCAAACGTTGAGCCGATGGTCCTGCCCAATAGATGGCGCGGCGTTCATTGTCGATGGCTATGGTGGCGGATGAGCCGTCCATTCCAGCTCGTATGAGGGCCTTAGAAGCTAGTTCTCTGCCTGCCATTTGTACATACTAGGCAGTCGTTATGGGTGGAGAGAACCCAGAAAATCTGACAGCAGTCTTGCCAAGGGTATCTTGTTTTCCAGTGATTGGATTGTGGAAGTCAGATATGCAGTCGCTCTATGGATAAAGCCTGGTACTCAGCTGAATCCTTTTGACTGGAAATTGACCAACACAGTTGGCAACGGCTAGGTTAATTGATTGAAGTTACCTACTATAGCTAATGATTTGCATAGCAAACGATTTTCATCATTGGCCGGAATGTAATTATAGCGGATGTTAATTTTTAATTATTGAAATAAAAAAAAAACATTATCTTTCCACAAATAGCTTCTTCTGCATAGAATACTCCTAATATTTAGGTGACTGAAGATATGAGATGCGGATTTGTATAAATGTGATTGTTCATTCTTGCAAGTCTCCGTTCCGTCCGCTCCCTGGTGACACCCTTGTCTAAATCATATTATATACATATATGTATATAAAAAACTAGCTTTTGGCAGCGGCTTCGCCCGCGTTCATAAATAAAATTAAATTCGCCGATCGCCACCAAACTGTACAGTATTATCCGCTGGGTCAATCTTAAGATTGTCTGAAAATTTAAATCGGTCCAGCCGTTTCGGATTCTATTAGGATCATACATACTTTCTCTTTTATATATATAGAAGATAGATAGATGAATACAGGTCTATCGATTCAGTGCTGCAAGCGGATGAAGCAGTTTACTATCCTGTGGAGTGTTAACTCTCCAGGACTGGGATCACATAAACTTCTTTTTAATTTTGTTGACACCAGCAAACAGATACAAAATATAGCTGGTAACCTTCAAGCGCGTGTAAGCTACGTCAAGCCATTCTATATCGCGGCCACGAGGAAGACAACTTTCATCGAAAATCATCATGAGCAAGCTCTGCGAATATGTGAATAACCAAATTTATCACTTCCTGACACCGAAAAGCCGCGTCTAATCCAAGAAGAACACCCGCTCAAAATTACTGTATGGTGTGTTCTTAACGCTGAAGTCGTCATCGGGCCGCCAAACGACTACTGGTGGTCGACGAGGTCACAGAACCATGATCATCGCCTTTCTCTATCCTTAAAAGTAATAAATTAGAACTGGAGAACATGTGGTTCCAACAGGATAGTGCAACGGCGCTTACTGCACGAACAACAACCGAGATTCGGAGGGCTGCATTACCAGGACTTGCACGGGCCGGTGAGATCGCCTGATTTATCTGTTCCAGACTTCATTCTGTGGGTTTTTTAAAGTCACGAGTCTATGTCAACAAGCCTCAGACTCTTGAAGCCCTGAAAGATAATATCCGCCGGAAGTTCTGGAGTTCTGGCAAGAATGATGGAAAATGTCATAAATCGGGCCCGAATGTTTATCAATTCTGGCGACTACCACTTAGCCGTATCATTTACCAAAAGCAGAATCAAGGTTTTTAATTTAGGTATAATAAAAATCACAGCCAAAAAACATTCGGTGATAACATTTGCGCCATCCTGTATAAATTTTATATCGTGTCGGTAGTAGGGTTCAGAAATTGCTTCCACTCAATCTCACACACTCTCGTGGGATCGATTTCCATGGGGAGGTATTTGACCTCTGGAATGAAAGCCCAACGCTCTAGCTATTAGAACACGAAGGCAGTTCAGTTTATGCTAATTTTATATCAATATACAATAATTTGTATAATTCCATAAAATAATAAAGTTGAGCAAATGTTGTAGTCTACGCTAACAAAGACGCGGGTGGAAAGCTATGTTTGGATAATAATTTGCAATAGCCCGCCAGAACTGGATAAAACGAAACAGCCAAATCATGTAGCGCAAGCAGGCGCAGCCGCGGGCGGAAAGCTAGTCTATACTTAATAATATTATAAACAGGAAAAGTTTTTTTGTTTGTTTGTTTGTTTGAACCGAATAGGCTCCGAAACTACTGGACCGATTTAAAAAATTCTTTCACCAATAGAAAGCTAAATTATTCCTGAGTGACATAGGCTAATTTTTTTATCCCGAAAACGGGTCCTGTGGACCACGGGAGCGAAGCCGCGGGGAACAGCTAGTAATAGATAAATGCCTGACCAGAAGCATTATTTTGAACCGACTTTTCTATCGAATGTTAGGGAAAGATTATGTTCAAATATTGTGAATGTGGAATATGGCAAACATTATACTGCAGCTAACTTCCGAGCATGTGCCAAAGCAGAGCATGAAACTACATTATTTTTGGCGACAAATAACCGACGGATTTAGAATAGTGATAACCCATTTCCTTTATATCCGACACGAATTTTACACTTTGTCGGACGTTGGGGTGATAAAATGACGCATGTAATTTCGCTGTGCAGTTTACATGATTTGATCTGCGTTGACATACGACTGGAGGTTAATTAACCGAGATGGACCGACAAGGTTTCGTTTCTGTGGCTCGAGGGGGCCAGCTAGATAGGAATACATGGATCTTTAAAAAGAGTCTGAGATAAAAAAATAATTCAATTTGATTTAGACAAGGGGGTCACCAGGTAGCGGACGGAACGGAGACTTCCAAGAATAAACAGTCAAATTGATTAATATCCGCTTCTTGTATCTTCTGTCACCTGTTGAGTATTCTATGCAGAGGAAGCTATTTATGTACTTTGGCCAATAAAAGAGAATGATTTATTTGTGTCAATATTATTTTTTAATTGAAGTTTAACATTACGGTCATTAGTACCATCATAAAGAAACATAACAAAATAACCGGCCAAGTGCGAGTCGGACTCGCGCACGAAGGGTTCCGTACCATTATCGCAAAAAACGGCAAAAAAATCACGTTTGTTGTATGGGAGCCCCACTTAAATATTTATTTTATTCTATTTTTATATAATATTCAACAGAAATACATCATCTGTGAAAATTTCAACTGTCTAGCTATCACGGTTCATGAGATACACCCTGGTGACAGACAGACAGACGGATCGCGGAGTCTTAGTAATAGGATCCCGTTTTTATCCTTTGGGTACGGAACCCTTAAAACCCGACTGCAAAGATGTAAACAAGAAGAAAATCATGCTGTGTAGTCGGAGGATACATATTGGCGTGCTGGCTGACCAAAACTATAAATATCCTCGACTGCACAGCATGATTTTCTTCTTGTTTACATCTTTGCAGTTGGGTTTTAAGATTTTATTATCTTAATATCTCTAAGATTTACCTATAAGAACTCTTGGGTTGGACGGCCAAGACCTCTCTAACGATGTTAAATGTAAAATCCGTCAAGTGATTTGAAAGATACGAGGTAATAAATAATATTACATACATACATACAAGATACGCGCGAAAAACATAACCCTTTCCTTGCAGCCGGGTAAAAAAACATTAGACTGAAAATTTACAATATTTCGCCTTTGTTTTTGCTGTTCGACATCGACAAGCGTAGCCTTGAGACGACCCGAGCGAATGTTATTCCGATGCAAAACTCCATACGACACGTCAACAACTCAATAAATAAAATAATAAAATGGTGTAACTCATAAACAACAGACGAGTTTTACTACAAAAGCAATAAAAATACAATTACATGTACTTATATTGTTTTTTTATTACTGTTTTGTGTGGTAATTATTATCAATCTTAAAGTCAAATACCTGCATTTCAAATATTTGCATACTATAAAGATTACTGTAAATGAAATTAATGATGAGCTTACTAAACCTAAGTACTTGTTAGTTTCCTTCAAATAAGAAATCAACTAGACTATCCATCAAATCACTCTGCCTAGTTTTTTTTTTTTATTTTTTTTTATTTGAGCTGGGTTTGCTCTTGACTCTAGTCTAGGTCAGAGGTGACAGAGACAAAGTCGACGATGGAGTGAGCTTACCCAGAAGTAGCCTGTTCACTCTAACTTTGAAGAGATTCGGGTTGTATGCGTTCGGAAACACAGACGCAGGCAGTGAGTTCCACTCTTTTGCAGTGCGCATTATGAAGGATGTTTGGAAGCGCTTGGTGCGTTTGGTGCTAGTTTTTCTTTTTAGGGTTCCGTACCCAAAGGTTAAAAACGGGACCCTATTACTAAGACTCCGCGATCCGTCTGTCTGTCCGTCTGTAACCAGGCTGTATCTCATGAACCGTGATAGCTAGAGATTTGAAATTTTCACAGATGATGTATTTCTGTTGCCGCTATATCAACAAATACTAAAAACAGAATAAAATTAATATTTAAGTGGGGCTCCCATACAACAAACGTGATATTTTTGCCGTTTTTTGCTATAATGGTACGGAACACTTCGTGCGCGAGTCCGACTCGCACTTGCCCGGTTTTTTGTTATGGATTGGCTCGCACTTGACCACTATCTCACCTGATGGTATAGTAGTCACAGCGGATATGTGTTTTTTTGAAGTTGGGTCTACAAACCATTGCGCATGAAACAGTTTGTCATCAAGTATACTGCATAGAGTAAGCGAGATAGACGATACGACAAACGTAAGCAAGTGAAAGAGGCAGTTATACAATGCTATCTTGCGCAGGGTCTTGCAGCCAACTTCAGAGACACAAAGATCCGCTATGAGTATTATAAGTCTTCTCCCAATTATTTTGGGGTCGGCTTCCAGTCTAAGTGAATGTAGCTGAGTACCTGTATTTACTTGCCTATCTGACCCTCCACAACCCAGCAACTTACAGCGGTGAAACACGACACCCATAGGCAAGGTGTAATATTTTTTGGCTTCTGACTATGGTAACAACTGTCAAAACATCTACTTGCCGAGGCACAGAGGAACCTCAGTATATTAAAATGATCATCTGTGTACACGGACTGACCTTGGGCAGTGTTGCTTAACCTTGAATATCAACCTATACGTCTGTTATTATTTACCCCATCACTATCCCATCAAAATATAATAAGCATACCATTACTAATACTTTTATAAACAGGTGAAAATACTAGTCTAGACATAAAATAGTGATAAGACTTTTTACTGAAGGACATAAAGGCACTTATCATTCAATTATTATTTTGAAAGCATTCTTACTTGTAAGGCACAGCAGGTAGATAAATTATAATTTCATTCAAATCAAAAGTTTTTGGTTCATCATACAAAATTCCACCACCTTAAGAATTATTGTCGGGATATAAACTATCTCCATACTTAATTTCATCTAAATCGGTTCAGCGGTTTGAGCATGTTAACAGATAGAAAAGAGTTACTTTCCCATTTATAATATTAGTATAGTATGGGTCTTTTTTTCTCTATTTAAACTATAGGAACATGAAAAATAAAATTAATAAACAACAATAAATAATAGATACCTTTTGGTGCTGAGTGCTGTGGTCATTTTTGACTTCAGAGCAGCCGATGTGATGGCAGTCGGGCTGCAGACAGATCCAGAGGTTGGGGCCAGGACAGCCGCAGTCGAAACATGTTAATGTCTGCAACAATTTGTGTTTTTTTAATAAATACATAAAATATGACAACTGTTAATGAGGAAATTTTACTTGAAAAATTGCACAATTTATTTATTTATTTAAAGTTAAACTCCAATTACATGAGTTAACATTAAAACATAACAAGCTGATGTGGATCAGTAGTGTCGTGAGTTTAGTTTATTTAATTTATAATAATATGTTAATATTGTGCATAATTAAACTGGAAAGAAAGAAAACAAAATTGATTTTCTTTCTTTCTTCTCCCTCTCATAAATTATGAACAAAATAACAAATGTATTTGATTTACATTGACGAATGTTAGAAGTAGCGTTAAATGTTTAAGTACTTTGTTACTGGTTCCTAGACCAGTCTGGACGACAAATTACGTTGGGATCCTCAAATAACAGCTCTTGCAGGTCAGCTATGCTCAGCTGCTTATGCTGTTAGAAAGATAAGTAAGTTTGGAGTTTCTTGTGCTTTCTTCTCCTCAACAAGCTACTTTTCCAAATGGACAGTAGAATCAATTATTATTACTTTTAAATTTTTGACGCTCAAAAGTGCCTCTTATGATGAGAATGATGTAGGTATATTAGATTTTTTTTATTGTTGCATTTTTTCTATAAGAGGTGAAGTCCATGATGATTAATGAAAAGAATTTGATTTATAATAAGAAAGCGAGAGATCATTTAATAATTGTTGTGTTGGTGCAAGCTAATAGATAAGACAAAGGCCATTCTTGCAAGAGTATTGGCTACTTGTAATATTCTACAGGGCTGAATATTGACAGTGTATGCTGAATATTAATTCAATTATTATCATTAGTGCCTGAAAGGATTTGGGGGAGCCCTATGCCCAGTAGTGGGACGGCAATGGCGGGATAAAACAAAATAACTCTTCAATAGCAAGTAAGCCATCTAAATCTATGTCATTGCTAGTTTACTATCGCAGTTCAGTTTCATTTATTCTAGTTCATAAATGTTTCTACACCCATATTTCTTTTTTTATTCTCATTTAATTTTTTAATTTTACTCAGATCTAGAATTTATGTTCCATCCATGTCATTATCCAATAAAACTGAAGTACATTAAACATCTAACAAAGGTTCATTGTGTGGCACACAGTTCTTGAACTAGTTCTAATTGCAATTAAAATTCTCATTAGTAATACTTGAATAATAATAACATTATCAAGGCATGATGCATATTGTTTTGTCTTATAATGCAAGATATCATGCTATGTGTAATGCAAGAAATAGTAGTTTATGAAACTGTTGCATAATAAGGGGTATTAAAACATGAGTGTGCATTTAAAAACCGAGTCGTAGGCCAGGTTTTTAATAGTTTCACACAAATGTTTTAATACCTAGTTATGTGCAGTTTCATACACTACTTTATCTACACTCATACATTGGGATTGAGAAAAAGTCAAAAGAGTAAGAAAAATTAAAAAACCCAGCACATTACCGCATTAATTTAACCGCCAATGCGCTGAAGTGGGCAAATGTTGACGAAAAGAAAATGTTTTATAGCATTATTTTGTTAGAGAAAAAGTGTTATAACAAGATTCTATTTTTAAATTTCGGTATTGTGTTTATATAGTATGTCAATATAAACCCGTTTTGAATTTTATAATTCAAATATGAGAGTAAATAAACATTATTTATGAGATGTATACCTAATCCTTAGTTCTGTCTGATAAATACTTTGACTAAATCACTACATATTATTAAATAAAGTCCCCTGCCACATTTGTATGCGATAAACTCAAAAACTACTGAACGGATTTTCATACGGTTTTCACCAATAGAAAGCATAAGGAACGAGGAATGTTTTTGTCTATAATTTGTCACGGGCGAAGCCAGGGCGTGTCGCTAGTAATCAATAATTAACTGATGATGAAATAATAAAGAAAACTTTGTCATTAGATATGACAAAGTTTTCTTTATTATTTTAAGATCTCTTTGAACTAAGCCATGTTTTTTTATTATTGTTACAGTCAAATAGCTGGCTGTATACAATCATAATTCAACCATAAACACCTATTGATACCCACCCAAGAAAAAAAAAGTAAACACACCTTCAGTGAGGAGGTATTGAGTAACAGATAAACATGCCAGCGTTATATGCAGTTAGTGCGCTATTCCGTGGAATACTCAGTGGTCCGAGCATTACACAATGATAACTAGGACTGAACTAAGAATGCTAATTACTAATTAAATGACATTACATTTGAGGTTATAATAATGAAAAAAAACTATTATTTACCTCTTTCGTCTGCCATAGCTCCTTCCCCAGAATATCAGCTAGTTTATTCAGATGTTCACATGTCACTCCTTTATCCATTTTTTTAGATTACACTAGTTTTATACGTAAATAAGAAGACGAGTATACTGATTCACAATAGGCTTGTAAATAAAAGACATTTTTCTATACTACAGCGAAACAAAACAAGAAAGAAAATACAGCAGGAGGTACTAGAACTAAATGGTTAAGTTTAAAGGGAAACATTTCGGAAAAAAAGGGCTAATAATTGAATTAGATTACAGAAATTTCCTACAACACAAAACCTTCCGTGACGAGCGAAAAGTCGGCCCTCTTATTTGGATTCATTCTGTTCTGTCGTATTGAAATCGAACGTATAATTCGATTCCTGTAGCGCTATCTCACTTATTTACACCAGTTAAAACGAAAAAAAGATAGTCGACTCTATAAATCGACATTTTGAAGTACGAGAAACTGAATGAATACGAATAGGATGCCACTACAAAATTTAAGAGTTGCTATTTTACTAAAATAATCAATTTTTCATGTGACTGGTGGTGTTGTGAAAAAGAAAACATTTTATAAAAAAAAAATTCCAATATCAATAAAGAAATTCTTGTTTTTAGGGTTCCGTACCCAAAGGGTAAAAACGGGACCCTATTACTAAGACTCCGCGATCTGTCTGTCACCAGGCTGTATCTCATGAACCGTGATAGCTAGACAGTTGAAATTTTCACGGATGATGTATTGCTGTTGCCGCTATAACAGCAAATACTAGAAACAATTCAAACAATAAAATAAATATTTAAGTGGGGCTCCTATACAACAAACGTGATTTTTTTGCCGTTTTTTGCGATACGGGTACGGAACCCTCCGTGCGCGAGTCCAACTCGCACTTGGCCGGTTTTTTTATTGTTTATTTTCAAACAACATAAATCACGCCTGACACCCAAAGAGTTAAACAGTGGTGGACCCACATTTCACCAGTTATGTTTTGAAGTCCTATGTAAAAGGAGATGAGCCTATTGCCTTCATCCAGGCACTGGGCTACACCCAATACCTAACACTTTACCTGACCCGGGATCAGTCTACTAGAAGTCGCCTTAGATTGACTAAGGCGACTCCTAGTAGACCCACGAGGAGGCTGTTATTTAGTTATCTTACCTCATTGGTTAAAGATTGAGTTCCTTGGCCGACAGGGTTACATACTTGCGACAGCTATTTTAGATGCCATGTCGGTAAAGCAACTACTACACGGTCAAAATAACTGTGCGTTTGGTGCTGTTAATGTCACTCTGACGCTCGACTCTCGCTACTGACGCACGATGCGAAAGCGGGGTGCCCCGTGCGAGTAGGCGGGAATGGCCAATGGGGTCGTTCGACGTAAGCAGTGTAAAGTTATTTTGCCCATGTAGTATCAAGTATGTATTTGTTAATATAGACTGCGATTGTAATCAAAGAACTTCAGCAAATGTAGGTGTTGCTGTAGTTTTTTACTTAATTAAAAACGCCCCATCAGTACAAGTCAGAAAGGGAACGCCAATGGTCAAGTTACAAAGCGATTTTTTAGTAAAGAAAGAGTAATATTCGAAAAGGCACACATTTCAGTTAAACATGTGTAAACGTAGCTTTTCTGAACGATTAGCTTTATGTCAATCAAATTTTCAAAATGTCAGTGTCATGTTGAAATTTGACATTGACGTTTTGGTCGTAGAATCGATTGTTTGTTTGGCAAAAGAATAATTATGTACAACAGTACAAGTAAAATTTTAGGAATATAGATAAAACACTATTACGTCCTCAATGCTTCATTGAGCACCAATAGCAGCGAAATACCAAGAGGAAATTAGCAGTGGCCACGCAATGACTTCGGCTTCGTCGAGCAGTGCCCGATCACTGTTCGCCGAATCAAAACAGCGTTTAGCAGAAAGAGTGCAAGTTAATATGAACAACATCTCATCTTTGGCGCGCCAGATACAAAGAGGATCTAAGTCTAATGAGGTACTATGTGTACTAAATTTATTGATATATTATTTGCTTGAAATTAACAACTTTTTGTCCCGGTTTATAATAAAATGATTAAAGATAGTCCTTTCCCAACTACCCCTACTCAACCCATTAGTATTTCATCATCATCATCATTTCAGCCGAAAGACGTCCACTGCTGGACATAGGCCTCCCCCAGGCGTCGCCACATTGACCGATCCCGTGCGTCTCGCATCCAGCGCCTTCCCGCAACCTTAACCAGGTCATCGGTCCACCTAGTGGGAGGCCTTCCAACGTTTAATGCATTAGTATTTGCAGTCAGATAATCAAAAACTTAATAAAAAATCCAAAGAACCCTTTAAGTTTTGTTATGATCTAGTATAACATCTATATATTTTTTCTTTGTTCTAGCAGCTAGGTAAAGCAGCCAGAGACATGGCATCAGCCGAACATCAAATTGAGAGCAGTGAAGAAAATCTGAAAAAGATGCAGCTAATTGCAGTCCACATGGGGTACCAGTTTGAGAACATACAGAAATCTGCTCAGCTGCTCACTGAGATTGGAGAGAAAGTCTCTGCTATGTCTGGGCCTCAGGCTACGCAGAGGTGATAGGGTGTTATTTAAAAAAAAAGTTGTAGGATTATGTTGGGACATAGACAAAAGAAATGTTGGCAAACACAGTTCCCATTTGAGTTTGCAAGATGAAGATTTGATTTCTGATTTCTATAACTAATTTTCATCAGTTGTTCAGTTTGTTAATCACATAGTTTTGGATGCTGTTTGCAATATATTTAATGGCAACATAATTTGTCTGACTTGTTGCAGTGTGAATCTTCTATCATGTGGAGCATAGCATCATTGTTTTCTTTCATACTAATGTTTTGTGAATGATTACATTTACATCACTATTCGTATACAAAACAGTGGCACTGGTAAGCACTGCTGGGCACTTGTAAAATATGGTTTTAAGTGTAGTATTTATGTAAATAAACTTTAATTTTAATTACTATGGTACTTTTGATTTCTGCATGTATGAAACATAAAACTATGTGCTTACTTCCATTGCCAGTCTGGATCCCATTCAGGATCAATTGCATCCAATCTGGACTTTCAGATGAGTTACATAAAACTTTAGTTTGATGTATTCATTTGGAGGTTGATAATATCTTATTACAATAACGGAAAAAGTGCCTACTGAATAATATAATATTATTATATCTTATCTTATGGAGGGGCCGAGAAATAACTCGGACACTTCGACCCATTGGGATCTATTGTGGTCAATAGATCCCAATGGGTCGAAGTGTCCGAGTTGTTATTATATAGTAGTCTCACTAATGCGGCACTATTAATAAATCAAGTTAAATAAAATAAAGCTACCATATCATACCAATTTAATAAGGCAAGGGAAAACGTGGGCGGAGAGTACCACTTGTGGTCCACACAGATGTGCCAACGGCGACGTACTGAAGTGCCGGAATAGTGACTCTTCTGTTCTGTACTTCAGATTGTTAGTCTTGACTCAATAATATACATAAGGTATGAAACACCTTTTTTTTTTTCAGTATACAACTATGCTGATTTTTGCTAATGGCAATCACTTATGTTTTCGCAGGATTAATATTTGTTGCTATGAAAATTATTTAGGAGCAGGGATGTTATGAATGTTCGTACACTGAAACTATACGATAGGGATATCCGAAATGAAAATCTATCCGTAAGCTTAACCGCATCCGATATAAATGTTTCGGATGATTTCGGATAGGGGCGGAGTCTAACTGGGACACGTTATGACAAGTTTTCCTGCCCGACCGACGCAACGTACTAGCCGCGCGTGTAACTTGCATGTTTGTTTATTATTTCTATCGATAATTACTCGTATATTGGTTAGTCTTTGTGTTTAACTTATACAATTTCGTAAAAATCTAACATCCGTTACAGAAACTAAAACATAATCCGAAATAATTTCATATTCATACATAAGAACATAGGAACAGACCACAGACACAAACATGCACGCACAAACACACACACAAGCACACACCTTCACACACAAACAAACACGCACACACACATACATACACATTTGAGCTGCTATCTTGATAGTATCATTTACCTTATATATATCATAGTTTTTAATTTGCATTCTGTTTTCTTTTCTTTTGTATGCTCTCTTTTAGTTTATTAGTGTCCATTATGTTAATGTAAAATAGGGGAAGTAGCGAGTCAGCCCCAACACAAGTATTATTAATAACTTAATGGGGCTGCCTCATAATACACTTATGTAGGTAATGATTTTGGAACAATAAACAATTTATTTATTTATTTATCCGTAACCGTATCCGCTGCTCTAAAAACGGTGAAGGAAAACATCGTGAGGAAACCGGCATGTCCTAGAATCAAATATTCGAAGACATGTGACATCCACCAACCCGCACTGAGCCAGCATGGTGGATTACGGTCCATTCCCTCTCACAGAGAGGAGGCCTGTGTCCCAGCAGTGGGAACATTAATAGGCTGATGGTGATGATGATGAACCGTATCCGAAACCGGTAATTACAATATTATTTCTATATCCGTATCCAGATCCGAAATTTCATATCCTTAGCATCCCTGTTTAGGAACTTGGTTCACTGGGGATTCCTTTCTGTGCATCGACCATAATTTTAGCCCCTGGCTGTGTGGTCGTTGTTTCTGTCTGGTCATTATTACATTGTTGATTTACTTGTTAGAGTTTTGTGGTCTTTAATCTTTCCGTTATATTTTACAACGCCCCATGAGTCTCTTTTCAGGGGCGCTCAGGGGGTATTTTAGTGACTCTTGTTTAAAACCGGCTACAGCCCGCGGATTCACCCTTCTTGTATGCACGTTAAGGCATCATTGATTAACAAACATCCAAACGTACGGATTTTCTAATTAATATAATACTTGTAGCAAGAGCAAGCAGAATCCCCTCAAATCATTGATGCCTGTAAGCTTAGATAAAATAAAAAGTCAAGATGGAACGTTACAAACAACAAAGTGACGCCGGTTCAAACTATGCCTTGCCGTATATATACACAATAGCACGCGCACACGTACAACGAAACTACCCCTTAGCTTGTCAGTTGAGCATTATTATTTGATCTGTAAGCTCCATCTTGACTTTTTGTTTTATCTGAGCCTGTAAGTTTATTCATACATGTTCGTACTCACATAAGCGAGTGCGTCTCCATATAGATTATTACCTACCTTTATCCCATTCATGAAAAACATCCAATGATTCGACCTAGGAACTGAGAGCTCGACTGACAAGCTAAAGCGTAGTTTCGTTGTACGTGTGTGCGTGTAATTGTGTATGTATACGACAAGGCATAGTTTTAACTACTTTTAACCAGCGGCGGCGTCACCTTGTTGTTTGCAACGTTCCATCTTGACTTTTTATTTGATCTGAGCCTTGGAAGTAGATTAGGTCTAGGTAGGTAGGTACCTAGTACATCTAAATTGTGTCAAACAAGTATTTAGTCAGATCGTGACTAGTAGATACGTCTCAGGAAGTGCTCAGACCTGCTCTATTGGGACCAGGCAGTGAAAGTACTAGGATAGCCGCGAGTTTGAGTCCAATGGATTATTACTGCTTTTGTTCCGGATAACACAGTCTGATAAGGGAATATGAATGCTATTGTTTTGAACGTAGAGTTTGTTTTTGAGAAGAGGTGGTTGATGTATTTACATTATGCCGTAGATTTGTGATTTAATGCTATTATTAGATTTGACTGTCCAGTCGTGTTAAGGCGCAGACACCCCTCAGTAGCTGATTTTAAAATGAGAATCACGTCTAAACGGCTAGTCGTACTTTTTTGGAGTATAATATATGTTATATTAGACCATTTCCTTAATAATTTGATCTGAGAAAATTTTGAATTTTCGCATAACATAGTGTAATTAATTTGTAATGTTATGTTTAACACGGACAAAAAAAACGACAATCGCACCAAAACCGCCGCCGGGCGTATTTTAATGAAATTGTCACCATCTCAAAGACAATTTAATTATCTAACTAGAATAATAAGGCAAGTACAAAAAACTACTGAATTTCCCAAAATTCTGTAGTTTTTACGAAATGCGCACGCGTTTCACACCCGCGAGACCCATCTCACGGGTGTGAAACGGGTGCGCATTTCGTCGTTGTTCATTGGCGACTGTTGTCGTCTTAACAGACGTCAAAAGTGTGGGTACCTATATTAGTCCAGAATTGGGTTTCACTCAATAAAGAAGTTTTGCTCTCAGTACAGTAGAGTCATACAGGTCCAACGACGAAGATCCAAGCAGGTAGCCCTTGATTTGATAAGCCTGCTGGTACCAAGAGCCTTAATTCAAGGATATTCCACTGGATCTGCTATAAACAGAAACATAAATATGTATTTAATAATACTCTTCTTTGATTCATCATCAGTAACATTTCAGCCAAAAGACGCCCACTGTTGAACATACGCCTCCCCAAGTATCGCCACATTGAACGATCCCGTACATCTCGTATCCAGCGGATGCTCCTCGGTTTGAATTAATAATTACTAAAGAGATGGTCCAAAATATTTGGACCAAAAATACAGAAATCGATACGAACTAACTGTATGCAGATCGATTTTTTATAACGAGCGATAACCATACCTTAGTCGCAGACACCTAAATCAATGGGGTATCGGAGCTATAGGCTGACAAAGTATGTAGAAAATTCATTATCTACTAAGGATTTTCTTATTTTATTACCAAAATCAGAGTTGTCGACTGTACTGTAAGTCCTGTGAAGATAATTTAAAATAAAACCATCTTTACATAGTGACCATCACCTTTTGATCATCTTTACATAGCGAGATTCCTCCGTGCCTCGGAACGTACGTTAAGGCATTTGTCACACTGGCTGGATGCGTTTTGGGTCCTCCGAACATTCGTCACGCGAAAATTTCCCGCACCAAATGTAACCGGATTGCATTACGCGGAACGCATCCAGTGTGGCAAAGCCTTAAGGTCTATCCACACTTATCAGCGCCGTGCCCGGGACGTGGACGGACCGTGCCCCTTCAGGCAGTCAGGGGCTCAAAAAAATATCGTTGTGTACATTTTATATGAACTCGTTCACACACGTCCGTGCATGGGCCAGTGACAGAGCTTCAATGCCTGGGCCCGGCCCTGTCACGTCCCGGGCACAGCCCTGATGTGTGTGGATAGACCTTTAAGCGGTTGGAAGGAGAAGAGAGACGACAATAAATTGTTTATTTTTAGTGTATTTATAATCTAATAATAATAATAATAATAATATAATAAAAATTGTTTATTTCTCACCACAAGCCAAAAAATTCCAACAGATTTTACACACGAACAAAAGCTAGTAATTTTTGGTTGTGGATCGCTGGTGCCTGTGGTAGGTAGGAACACCTGTAATACAGGTCACCAGGTCCCCACTCGGTCATAGATTAACACATTTGATAGCTTACATCTGATATCACAGCAAATAGCAATTGCAAGTTTCAATTAGTGAGTTAATAACAGATACATTCATTTTAGAATTATAGTGAGATTAAATTAAATTAAATTTAAACCTGAAAATGAGTTAACAATAATTAAAAGTACCTTTATTTGGGCGGTTTTTATGAGTGTAATGTTTGTGTAGGTGTGTGTTTATGATGATGTGTGTGTGACAGTGTATGTTTGTTGTGGTGTATGTTAGTGCATTGAAATAACTAGACTAATACGTCAAAGAGAGCTTCTGTGGCAGTATATGTTTGGCCTTGTAGCCAGGCTTGTAAAGTGACTTTAAAATTATGTTTGTTCAATGGGTGCAGGGAAAGAATTCGGTTTAATTTATTGTAGAGATATGGACCAAGGAAAATAAAGAATCTATGACTAAAGGAAGTTTTAAGAGGCGTATTTAGAGCAACTATATAGTTTCGGCGATTTATTTGCTGGGAATAGTTGGAAATGGCGTGTTGTTTAATAGCTGTGGCCAGAACAAACAATTGCCTAACCGTGAGAACTTGACAATATTCGTAGAGCTTAACGGTGGGATAAAGTCTTGGCTTGGAACAGCATACTTTAAGGACCGCTCTCTGTGCTCGCTCGATCTGGATAAAATTAGATTTGGCTGCACCGCCCCAGGACGAGATGCAATAAACTAAAATTGACTGACACAGTGCCTGGTAAGTCATTTTCATGACACCAGCATCTGCAGAACTGCGTAGTTGTTTAAATATGTACATTAGTTTTCGCACCCTATTTGATAAGTGTGTTATGTACTCTTTAAATGTAAGGTTGCTGTCAATGACGATGCCAAGATACTTTATCGAGGTGACACTTCTATGTGTCGGTACAGTCGACAGCATGACTGATTTTGGTACTAGTGTTAAGAAAATCCTTAGTAGATAATGATTTTTTAGCTTGTAGCTCCAATACCCCAAAGATTTGTGGTATGTGTCTTGGGTAGGGTTATTTCGCTAGTTCTACGCAATCGATCGGCGTACAGTTTCATCGTTTGTTCAATTGTGATACCGTCTCCTTTAGTTACAACGATTTTCAATTTGATATGGCGGAAGTTGAAGTTTTCCTGATACCTAGGCGTTGTTTGGTTAGTATCAAGACATATATAAACAACCAAAGGTCAGTGTATTCATGCATTTTAGATTTCGTAAAAAAATATCTAATGTTTACCTAAGTGCTTATATGGGCTTCATTTGCAAAGGTTATGGATACCAAAAATGGGAATCTAAATATGGCCGTTGTAAAATTAAATAAAGCTATGTAGGTATATTTCTAGCCTAAAAAGAAAATGTTACCATACGTAGAATCAACAAATATGTTGTGGATATGTAGCTTGTTATGGAGAAGAACGCACAAGAAACTCCATTCCTGATGATTCCTGCTTGCACTGATTGTCTGTTCAGTTATACCTGGCCTATGTTGGTATGGCCCTAACATGGTCTATCTGTAGTTCTATACCTTTTAGGTCACAGACAATAATACTAGCATACCTAGGTATAGTGCAAGCCTAACCTTTTAAGTGTTAACGGAGGGGAACCTTCAGAAGACGCCTGGAATTTGGGGAATAGACCAGGGAGAGTGAGATTTTTACCTCACTAAAATCACCCCAGTGATCACCATCAGCACGTAGAATGGTGACCCAATCGTGATCTCTTAAAAGACCACCCCGGCTAACCGGTGGCTATCCCCCTAAAGCGTTGCACAGAGGGGGTACTACCTACCTAGACCTAATTCTAACGAAATCAAGACTGTCAACTCAAGATCTTTCAGTATTTATAAATAATTTCTCCATTGCTTTTACAAGATTAAAATTATCAACATCATCACCATTTCCCTACCGCTTGACAGCACCGCCTTCCCCATGGGCCGCCAACATCATTTGGTCCCACGCTCCTCGCATCCAAGGGTTCCCACGACTCTCGCTGGGGCAATGGCTCTCCTATGGAAATGAAGGCTCTTCAATAACTTTATGGGATATAGGAAGCAGTACTTACCGTTTTTGATAGATAGATAGATAAATCATTTATTTAGTGCACACAAAAGACACAACACAACACACAAAATCTTAATAAAATTATTACAATTGTCATGTAGGTATGTTTAAAAACAAAGTGCCAACATAAAAAGAAAAAGGAAACCGAAACAAAAGTAAAAATGACATCAGTAACATTAATTTTGACAATCATAACACAGTGCGGTGTGCGTCTCAAGGTTGCACCAAATGGGAGTCCAGCTCAGCACGTGTCAGGCAAATATACCTGAAGCTGATATTCTGCTGGATCCCTGCAGTGACAAATGGTCGCCAAGCAGTCGTAATATATTGGTGTTGTAACAGTGTTATGCGTATAGAGTAATTCACGTAAGTATACCCGCAACTTTAATTTAGTAGGTACTTACAATAAAAAAATATTTGATTTTTTTTTATGCAGTAGAAAAAGTTTCAGTTCTTAGGCGTGTTGAATATTTTATAGACTCGTTTTGATTACTTGGTTAGGTATATATAAAGTTAAATGTACAATGTATAAAATAATTAATTATCTCACTATAACCAATAAATAAATGATGGCGTAGGTTCAATTAAAGTAAACGATTTGGCTAGACTAAAATTAATATTCTTACAATTAATATAAAATAAATACACGTAAATAACATATGCACACAAAATCACAGTCACAGCACAGCCCAGTTTAAAATGTTTAAATAGTATAACAGTATATTATATACTAAAACTAACGGCAATTTCCTGAAGAAATTGCTTCACGCCTTTTTTTTAATAAATTTATTATCCTTAAAAATAAATATAATAGGTATGCGAGATAACTCATACAGCACAGCACTACGGTCGCTTCATACAGTGGTATCGTTTAACTTTAAAATACCCACCGTACCACCAGAGGTACGGCCAGGGGTACGGTGGGTCTGCAGTGAAAGATCCACAAGTCATTCAATTAATAAATGCCTATATCCTTCGCTCACAGGATTCGACCACGATATGCGCCAAACAGCCAGCTCGGGAAGTACATGATAGCCAGTTATATAATGGACGTGTTCAAAAAAGTAATCCCCAGTTTTTTCTGTGATGCGAGAAGAAACTGCCGCAATCGAAATCTTGTTCCAGCATTTGGATGCGGCGTATCTAAAACTTCCCCTGAAAGCCGCTGTCTTGTGCGAGTGAGTGGAGAGTTGTTGTGAGCACTGTCTACTTGCACATTCTCTTCTACTAGCGATCCAGCTAAGTTTATTATACAGATAGGTCGGCTGCTTGTACTTTATAACTCCAAAAAGTAGGCATGCCAAGTGGAACTTACGACGCGACTTCATCTTAAGGATTGAGTGGTTATTTAAAAATGGCGTTACGTGACTTCTAGGTGGGATTGAGAAGCAGAATCGAGCACAGGCGTTTTGCACTCTCTGAATCAGTCGATCAGTTCTGGCAAGCAGTCGAGGGCCAATAACTACGTCCGCATAGCTCAGATTAGACAGCACGAGAGACTCAGCCAGCTGGATCCGCAGCTCCTCTGAAAGATAAGGCCTTATCTTATAGAGGACCTTAAGCCGGTAAAAACAAGTGCGTACTGACTCTGACACGTGCGCTTCATATCTTAACCCAGCGTCCATGTTCAGACCCAGATTACGGGCCTCACCGACTCGACCGACCGACTCACCCAGCAGGGCAACGTTGAGTGTTGCAGGCACTGCACTGATTTGGTTCTTGGTTCCAAACAGCATGTATTTAGTTTTAGTAGGGTTAAGTACCAAACCATTATTTTGAGCCCAACATGCTATCCTGTCAAGATCATCGTTTAGATCCTTTATCGCAATGTCAAAGTCACTTGGTTTAAAGGAAATATAGACTTGTACGTCATCAGCATAAATATGGTAACTACATTGCTTCAGGGCACTTATGATATCCGCACAATACAAAATCTGTAACCAGAAGTGAGTGACGAAACAAGAGATGAGCCATTGCTCACTTGTATTTTAAACATGACCTACACGGTGAATCTATCGGTTTTTGACTTGGCAGATGAGCAGAATAATTATGCTGGCCATGGGTCGTGCTTGCTGCCCACTCTAGTGTTAGCTAGTCCACCTCAGCTGGAACGGTTGAAATTAGGCGAACTGTTGTACCTACCTGTATAGCACTCGTCAAACTTCTTGGCCGCCCTGAAGTTGGCTTTCCGATGCACAAGACACGGGCGGCGCGGTGCTGTTGTATTACTGCGCAGCCATTGTAGTCAACTTCAGTTCGGCCAAGAAGTTTGGCGAGACCAGATTGTATTGCGTTACTAGATTTTTTATTTTAGCAACACTATAGGCTTGAAATTTGAGCCTTGCCCTCTTTTCCAACAAAAGGATCACAGTTTCATAATTTATTGTGCTTTATGACATTTGATTTATTAGGTACAAACGGTACAATAAAATGAATAAATATTAAGAAAAGGAAATGCGTTGCTATTATGGTTCTTATTTCCTACATCACAAAAATCAAAGTCACATTTACATCCAGTTAGAGAAGTAGTAAAAAAAAATCGTAAGAAATATTTATCAATTGAAATGCGATTTATTATTGAACTCTAGGTCGATTTCACCTAGTTACATAGTTCGAAATGCTTTTACATAAATGTTTTATCAATATAGATCAATACATAACGGCCTACTAACTGGTCTAGGCTTTAGGTAACTAGATGTAATAAATTAAATAATGATGTAACTATACGGGTAATAAATTGGCTTACTTCATAAATAAATGGCTTTCGATTTGCACTTCGGCGTTCGCTCTTTGCAGGACTTGTAGATTTGTCATCATCATCATATCAGCTGAAATACGTCCACTGCTGGTCATAGGCCACCCCCAAGCGTCGCCACATTGACCGTTCCCGTGCGTTTCGCAACCAGCGGATCCCCGCAACCTTCACCAGGTCATCGTCCACCTGGTGGGAGGCCTTCCAACGCAACGCCTTCCGGTTCGCGGTCGCCACTCCAGAACCTTTCTGCCCCATTGGCCATCCGTTCTGCGAGCAATGTGCCCTGCCCACTGCCACTTAAGTTTGGCAAATCTTCGGGCTATGTCGGTAACCCTGGTTCTCTTGCGGATCTCCACATTTCTGATTCGATCACGCAAGGAAACTCCGAGCATAGCCCTCTCCATTGCCCTTTGAGTGACTGTAAGCTTTCTGATAAGGCCCATTGTAAGCAACCACGTCTCAGAACTAAATGTCATCACTGGCAACACACACTGCTCATAGATTTTCGTCTTGAGACACTGTGGTAAGTTGGACGAGAAGATACCGCGCAACTTCCTGAACGCTGCCCGCCGAGTCGGATCGACGGTTGACCTCTTTATCGAAGTTGGCCCTACTCAACTGGATCGTTTGTCCCAGATAGACATAGTCGTCCACAACTTCGAGTGTAGAGTCTCCGACCTTGATAGGAGTGGGTGTAACATGGGCATTCAACATCACCTTGGTTTTCTCCATGTTCATCCTAAGACCCACTCTTTCGGAAGCTCTACTGAGATCATCGAGCATTGTAGATTTGTAAGGAAATACAATGTTTTTCTTGATTTTCTGTTGTTCTTTTCTGATTATTTTCGTTGTGGGATTCAAGAAAGATCAAACAATCGCTTCTCCTGCAGGCTTATTACGTAAGAAACAGCAATCAACAACCATCGCGCGATCAAACGCTTTATGTCATAAAAGTCGGAATTACCTACATACAGTGTAAGTATGGTAGGTCCTACACAATCGTTTGCTAATCGCTCGCTGTTTGTCAAATGCACTTATTTCTAAAAGAAAACGCCAAATACTCTAAAACTTCTATATTGAAGAGCAATTATTGCGCATAAATCGCTATCATTTTGCTTTTACAAGATACGTTATAAGCCTGCAACTTATTGAACTTCATTACCTCGGTTATTCTGGAATTATATTATCTCTGCGTCAATGCGCTGTAGTGGATGGGAAAAGTGTAGCGGGCTTTGTCCAAGAAAAACTAAAGAGTTGGGGAGTAAGTAAATACATACACTATTGCGTATCCAAAGGTACCCCTAAACATCATATTGATTTTTGTGTATATATGTCATGGACCAAGTGATTACGCAGGGCACTATGTATAATGCCCGGGCATTATGAATCCAGTCAATTCAAATAGGGCAATGTAATGAATACTGATTTAAACTTCTATATTTATCACATTGTCTGGTCATTATGAATATTGCTACGTAACGGTTGGGAAATTCGATAATTATGCTCAATGAACTAGACCAAGAGCGAGCGAAGCTAACTTCGGAGCTTAGGGCACCCTGACACGGATAGGTGAGGTTCGAAAGATATGACTCCTGTACCCTCCCGTCATCTCCTTCATGTTAGGTTACTTTAGACCCTGCAGACAGAAATAGAAGCCCCGCTAGGTTAACATTAAAATAAGTAATTTAAAAACACATATTTTAATCACCCGGCCCATTAAGTGATGGGCATTATTCAGAAAGCCCGATCAATTTAATTAATAGCTTTTATCATATTGCCTACTCATATTGGGCATTTTTCAAATTGCCCGGGCATTATGAATAATGCCGTATTAATCACTTAGTCCATAACATATAACATAATAGCTTCTGCCAGCGGCTTCACCCGCGTGAATGTCGAAAATTATCCCAAGGGAACATATTCCCGGGATAGAACGTATCCTATGTGCTATTCCAGACTATAATCTATCTCTGGCCAAATTTCATCCAGATCCATCCAGCCGTTTGAGCGTGAAGAAGTAACAAACATACATACTCAGCCTTTATAATATTAGTATGATATAAGGTCACGTGAACTCTTGGTCGAGCAGAGATATCTCACAGACTCTTTCTGAGTTAAACTTCATGGTGTGCTTCTAGGTAACTATCCTTTTGGCAGGTGTTGCATTTACCCTTAAGTAAGTTCAGTCGTGAGCAAACCCTAAAGCTAGGTTTCAATTATTGAGTTCTCTGTAATATTTTGCAGAAAGACTTGTTGCCAATCATTGCTAATAGAAGTTCGACTTGCTGGTTTCTCACAATACAATAGCAATCAGTCTGCAAAGAGAGTCATTGCTATGTGAGCATTCAAGCAGTGTTTAGGCTAACTATATCTTGTGAATTGTTTATCAGAGGCTTTATTAAAAACAAACAGACTATCGGCCATTGATTCATCTGCTTAGGTTTATCCATAGAAATTTTAATAAGGGCACACCTAAGTACAATTTTTTGACAGCATAAAATCATTAACGCACATTAAAATTATCTTACTTTAGTTTTATTTCTTTGGTCGTTTCTTTAAATTAGGCAACTCTTGTTTTTTTAATCGGTATAAAAGATTACAATCGAAATTCGAAATTGTTAATTCGCATCGATTAACTTCAGACAACTCATTGGAAATACTTCTGTCTCTTGGATTAACTTAACATTTCGGATATGGCTGTGTAGGTCAAGAATTGCACTGCAGACATCTTTATTTCGACACAGCAATCATGTTTGAGCTAGATGAGTTTCAAATACTTGCGTAAAACCACGCTTCTTCCTTTCTGAAGACCACATTAGTAACCCTCTACTGGCCTTAAAGACGATTATCGAGTATTGTTATAAATTTTTGATACACAATCGTGCTTACTATGCCATTGTATCCATTGCCCGCTCCAATTCTTGCACTTTCGTTTTTTTTTCTGCGACATCTATTATTATTCTATTGGGCACGAGGTTATGCAACCACCGCCTTTGGAGTTTTGATATAATTTTTACTGCTTTGTGTTCCGACCGTTAAACTTTTGGCAAGGAAAAACTCCGCCATCTTTCTTTTTGCGCTGACGTAGAGTTGAATTTAGAAAGTGTAGTTTTTTTTCGGCGGCAAAGGTAAGTTTGTGTTACAGTTTGGTCGTGACTGCAGAAGCGACTCTCGGCCTCAGTTACGCAAGTTCCAAGTTGTAATTACTTGTGAGTCGAAAGTGCAAAATTAGCGGGCCAGCTAATGTTAGTAACAGTCTTGTTCTGATATTCAAGCGAAGATACGACTGCTAACTGTTTCAGGTTGATTTGAGTCGGTTTTTTGACGATTTGTTTGTTGCATGTTATGTATTGCGGTTTGTAGAATGAATACCACTTACCTATGATGATTCAGCATTTTGAAGATGTGCAAAGATGCAGTAAGTAGAATGTTCGGCTGTCGAAATGACCTTTCAGTTACAAACCTTCATTACTTTCTGTTTCGCAATCCTATGTCATAATCCTTCCTCTTAACCTTTTATTTATTTCTGCATTCGTCCCAATTACTTTAAATGCCCATCTTCAATGATTATATTAATTATGATGTTCCATCCACCATTTTGATTGGGGACCGTCTTGCCAATAGCCATCCAAGATCACCAACCGATAAAATATTGTCTTCTCTTATATCATCATCTGCCTAGCCTTTTCCCAACTGTATTGGGGTCGGCTTCCAGTCTTACCAGATTCAGCTAAGTACCAGTGTTTTACATGGAGCGACTGCCTATCTGACCTCCACAACCCAGTAACTGGGTAACACGGTACCCCCTGGCAAGACTGGTGTCAGATCTCAAGCTTCTGACAACCCGTAACGACTGTCAAAGATCTTCAAATGACAGCCAGGACCAACGGCTTAACGTGCTTTCCGAGGCACGGAGGAAACTCGGTATGTTGAAATGGTCACCCATCCGTGGACCGACCTCGTCAAGCGTTGCTTAACCTTGATGATCGACCTGTGCGGCTGTTATTATTTAGCCACGAGCTCCTTGCCCATGCCCATCTTCAATGATTATATTAATTATGATGTTCCATCCACCATCTTGATTGGGGACCGTCTTGCCAATAGCCATCAAAGATCACCAACCGATAAAAGATTGTCTTCTCTTATATCTTGACTGACTAATAGCATGATCTAGTTTCTCAATTAATATTGTTATATCGAGTGTTAGTTAAACTCTACTTTAGCTGTGACTTGTCTTTTAAAATGAAGTTTGAAACCAAAATTCAACACCAAAAGACCATACCAGACTTTAGCAATTCCTCAATTTGAAAAATTAATAATTTGAATCTTACTGCGTATGCTACGCAGTAAGATTCAAATTATTCATTACTAAGACCTTCTTAAGACGACGACTAACGCCAACGACCTTGAGGGAACAAAACGCGCACTCGTTTCACACCGGCGCGACCCAAAATTTTGTTTTTTTTTGTACTTTCCTTACTATTCTAAGACTTCAAAAAAATCCTCAGATCAAAATGTAGATAATTAAATAGTCTTTGAGATAGTGTCAATTTCATTCAAATACGCCCAGCGGTTTTGGTGTGATTGTCGTGTTTTTGTCCGTTTTAGACATAACTTTACAAATTAATTACACTATGTTATACGAATAAAACTCAAAATTTTCTCAGATCAAATTATTAAGAAACTGGTCTAATGTAACATATATTTTTTCCATAAAATTACGACAAACCGTTTAGACGTGATTCTCATTTTAAAATCAGCTACTCAAGGGTATCTGCGCCTTAAGACTTCAGACAAATCTTGTAACATAATCGTTAGACTCGCTTCTCTCTAGTTGCGCCACGACACTTGGTTCGCCTTCCGCATCCAGTGTATTCCTACCATCTTCAGGTCGTTGGATTATCTAGTCGGGGTCATTCTCCAGTACACTTGACGTTTTGCGGTCTATACTAAAAAAACTAAAGTTTTCACAATGTAATGTAACGACTAATCATTTTGTAAGTGATGTTGATAGGAATATTGGATGAATCATTGTATCAAGTTCATCAGTTACAAGATACAATTGTCTTAGAGGAGTTTTCTAAGTGATAAACAAGAAAATAAAAATAGATCGGAAACCTCGATATTTTTTTTATTACACACTTTTAAACTACATAATTTATCTAGTAGTAGACACGCTTCGATCAAAAATCTATCGAACACGTAATTATGACACGATATTTTGCGAAAATACTCCGATTCAAACAGTAAAACGCCCATAACTTTTGAACGGCTGAACCGATTTTCATCAAACTAAGAACAATCCCGATAATCACGGTAGAATCAACTTTTATTACTTGTAAATTTTAATGTAACGTTCAAAAGTGCCGCTTGGTGGCCTACTTGAAATAAAATATCTTTGTCTTTGAATATCACCTTATAACAAAAAAAAATATAATCAGTTCATCCGTTTAGGAGCTCTGGTGTCACAGACAGATACACAAATACACACGTCAAACTTAATAACAGCCCTCTTTTTCGTCCAGGGTTAAAAAGTTGGATCGTTCTTAATCAAAGTACGTAGCTTCGGTTATGGAGAGCTTCAAGATTCTCTTCTAAACTGCATGCATGCAAAATTCTGACAAAGTCGCTATTCCTTGTGGTAAAAATACTGGCGAAGAGGCTTTGCGTGTGATTGTAATCGATTCAAGTCTTCAGTGTTGAAACCTGCAGGCTACATAAGGCCGTGTTACTAGCGGACGCCTCGCGGTTTCACCCGCGTAGTTTCCATCCCCGTGGGAATACAGGGATAAAACGTAGCCTATGTCACCCGATGTAGCGTGTAGCTTCCCAACGGTGAAAGATTTTTTGTTATCGGTCCAGTAGTTTTTAAGTTTATTCGTTACATACAAAAATACAAATCTTTCCTCTTTATAATAATATTATATATAGAGTATAGGTAATCTCTAACTCGTGTAACTATTTTTTTCTACCGTCGTTATAAGCATCTTTGACACTTGTTCCGGATAGAGAAGCCATAAAATCTGACACAGTTTTGCCAAAGGGTTATTGTGTTACCCAGTTACTGGGTTGTGGAGGTCAGATAGGCAGTCGCTCCATGTAAAATTCTGGTACTAAGATGCATCCGGTTAAACAGGACGCCGACCCCAACATGGGAAAAGTCTAGGCATAATGAGATCGTTTTGTGCAAAAAGAAGTGCTACTGTAATTATCTCTGGGACGGATCTGCCAAGTACCAGCTTGATGCACTAGAGTCGATTGAAAAACGGGCCAAGAGGCTCATTGGCAATGAGGCACTGGTCGAGTCAAAGCTCCAGAGCCTTATGCATCATCGCCGAGTTGCCAGCTTGTCGGTTTTTTATCGGTTGCATTTCGGGGAGTGTGCGATGTAATTGCATGATCTAATTCCGCCTAGCCCGTTGCATCATCGGACTACAAGACGTACGGCGATGCGCCATCGGTACATGGTGGAGATCCCACCCATACGCACTAAACGTTATGAAAATACTTTCATTATGCGTGCAGCTAAGGAGTGGAATACCCTGCTGGAGTCTGTGTTTCCCGATAGCTACAACCTCGGGGTTTTTAAGTCAAGAGTGAATAGGTTTCTCTTAGGCAACCGTCTTACACCGTCGACAACATCATCACGTATGTTCCTTCGTAGCGCCTAAATTATTCATCCGATTTTGATGAATAAGATGACAATAGATTCGTTATTATGGCCCGGGTAACAATGGCTAAAAAAGACCGCAGTCGGGTTACAGTTTTTAATCTTATTTTCATGTAAGTAATTGATAATTTATTGAACACAGACTATACAAAGTCCAAAACACATATTCCCCGCTTCAATGCTTTGACGTTCTGCGTAAAACAGTGAGGAAATCCACTTACAGATAATATATTCCACACGTGTGCGAGCCCCGAGAAAGGCGATAGGTCGGTATATGTCACGGTGGGCAATTACCGACTGGCTGCCTGGTTGTAGACGAGCAAATATTCGTATGTACAGGTAGAGTCAAACATAGAATAAAATAGAAAAGATTTTTTTTTTTTTTAATTCTATGTTTAACATATCACTACATATTATAAAATAAAGTCTCTCACCGCGTTTGTACGCGATAGACACAAAAACTACTGAACGGATTTTCTTGCGGTTTTCACCAATAGAAAGAGTGAGAAATGAGCAAGGTTTTTGTTTATAATTAGCGACGGGCAAAGCCGGGGCAGGTCGCTAGTACAATATAAAACAACAACAATGACAGAGTAAAAGAGATATAAAAAAAAAAACATTTTTACAAAAAAATACCACCGACTTCCAAATAAGAAAACTACAAAGTGAAAAATAAGTTATTTTTGGAAGTCGGTGTCTTTCGTAGGTACCATTTTTTGCGTTATGGACACCGACTTCCAAAAATAACTTATTTTTCACTTTGTAGTTTTCTTATTTGGAAGTCGGTGGTATTTTTTTGTAAAAAAGTTTTTTATTTTTACTTTTTAGTTGTACCTTCCTAATAGGAAAGTTGTTTAGTAACCTATAACGCCAGAATAGATTACCCAAATACCATGAAACTTGAACATAACCGGTGAAATGAGTGATCTGCGTACCCCTTAAGAGCGTACTGCCGTGATGTTATGTTATGAAATGGTATAAACAATGAACAGACATGCGATTGCAGCAATCTCGAAAGATTTGCCGACATTTATTGAAGAGTTCTGTTGTATATCTCCGAAGTTCTTCATCAGATCTTCACCAAATTAAAAAGGGACCAATTTTGAAACATCCTCTTTCAAACAAAAAAAAGAATTTTCAAAATCGGTCCACAATTGACGGAGATATCGGTGAACATACACAAAACATACATAATGTCGAACATAGAACCTCCTCCTTTTTTGTAAGTCGGTTAAAAAAGTGCAATAAAAATAAAGGCGTGAAGGCGGCTCGGAATAAACCGCGAGTCAGTAGTTGCAAATTTATGTGACAAAGTTAATGAAAGGTGGGGTACTGTATAGCGAAAAGCGAACTTCACAGTCGTCATTAAGTTTGCATCAACCTATAAGCATGCGTAGTGATTACATCGGGCCGCGGTTTGCAAAGATCAAGTGTCAACTGGTGACATGGATAGATTTAATATGAACTGGTTCGGTAAAGATCAGTGACGGTCAGAAGATGTTCCGAGATTGGTAGATAAAATTTATTGAATTTCGATCTACCAATCTCGGAAAGTTCGAAAAGTTCCTGTCATCTCGGATCTTAGGCCACACGATGTATTTTTTAATATATTAAATTTGATATAAAGTGCTTTTTATCTATTAAACGATGGATTAGATCTATTATAAGATGAATGAAGGTCGCTCCTTACTTGGATCCTCTACCATAGCCGTTTTACAAATTGGGGTCTGCTAAATTTACAGAATGTTTTGCTATAACATACCTATTGTACAGATAATACAGATACTGTTAGTATGTGAGAACCATGTTCCTATTTATCAAATTAATGAATTTACCCGTTAATGCTATTATTAATTTATACCTGTACGTAGTATAGTGTGCAGTGCTATTTTTAGGTGCATCGTCCTCACATATTCGAATTTATTAATGTATGTACTTATGTAAATATTGTAAAAAAACCTATTTAAAAAAAAGGGTAAGTATGGAGTTTCTTGTGCGTTCTTCTCCATAACAAGCTACTTTTCCGAATGCACGGTAGAACCATTTTTTATTACTTTAAATATTAATTTTTAATTGACGTTCGAAAGTGCCGCTTATTGGCCTAATTGAAACAAATATATTTGACTTTGACTTTTAATTATACTACAGTACCCATAGCTACCTACCTACATGAAGTAATTACGCCTGTAGCAGGTCAATCGGTCGACTGGTTTAAGCAGATTATATTCAGGGTAGAGCATTGACCGCGTATGGCACGTAGCCTCTTTCTTCTTCTGACGGCTTCCTTCGTCTAACGACGTATTTCAGCAACCGAGAGCTTGAAAAATAAGTCTCTGGAAGGTATATGATCCCTGTCTTTTTATGGAAAAATTGCACTTTCTGAAAGATTGTGCCGATTTTTTTATAGCAAGCCACTAAATTGGCATAACCGATGTAATTACAGATTCTTGATCACGTTTTTGTTTGCTAACCTTTTTCAGTCCACAGACCTCATAGGAAATCAAGCACAATTTCAAGGTCATTGATAAAAAACAGCAATTTTTGGATCATTTATTTTAGTGCTACATATACTTACATAAATTTATTTATTATTGTTAAATGGCCCATAGATGAGACTGCAGGCCCCTATACTTATACTCGCGGGCTACTAGCGCAGACCACAGGTTGAGAAACACTGGATGAAATCATATGCCAACAGCGCCCTACCCTAACATAAATCGATAGTTGTACTAATAAACTTCTAATTGCGATGATTTCGTAAGGATGCCTGCGAAGATGGCTACAGACAAGGTTTGCATCAGTTAGAAAGGTCTTACGACTTGTAGTTATTAGTGTTTTGGTAATTAAAATCGGAACATCTAATGTGATGTATAGGCACATGTATATTCATATCCCGCGTTCGGTTCCCTTCCACGGATATAGATGGTGATCTATATATCGCCGTGGAATGGAACCGAACGCGATCGATTTACAAAAAATAATCGGTATAATCAGATGAAAAATACTAGTTACTTCGGCACGGTAGTATTATATTATCTGTACTCGTACGAATTGTACTCGTAGGTAGACCCTTTATTTTGTGTAATTCTTTTCATCACCACTGTTCTCAAAATGCTGAAGGAAAACACCGTGAGAGAACCGGCCTGTCCTAGATCCAACAATTCGAAGACATGTGACCTCCACCAATGAGCCTTGGGCCTGCAAGGTGGATTGTGATCCCGCTCTCTTTCACAGAGAGGAAGCCTGTGCCCAGTAGTGGGAAAATTATATTATTCCGGCTAATGAATCAGATTTGCATTCAATGTGGCAATACTGCCAGTGTTTTGGGAACTTTTACAATTGACAGCGATGAAAAAGATTTTAACCGACTTCAAAAAGGAAGAGGTTCTCGATTCGACTGTATATTATTTTATGTGTGTAACCACAGAACTTTGTACTACGTGAACTGATTTTGATGATTATTTTTTGTTGAAGATCTGATGAAGAACTTCGGAGATATACAACATAACTCTTCAATAAACAACGGCAACGGCTCTCGGGATTGCTGCAATCGCATGTCTCTTTATTGTTTACGCCATTTCAAAGACAAAGATATTTTATTTCAAGTAAAATACCCAACAAGGCCACCAAGCGGCACTTTTGAACGTTACATTAAAATTTACAAATAATAATAGTTGATTCTACCGTGCATTCGGAAAGTAGCTTGTAATGGAGAAGAATACACAAGAAACTAAAAAAATATATTTAGGTACTTATGTAAGATAAGTAAGATGAATGAGATTGAGTTTATACAAAACAAATATATTTATACAGTCTTCAGAAGGTCCAACAATACTTCAAAACCGATTATTCCCGTTGGCCACCACTAGGTTGGCCACCACTGGGGGACAGCGGGAAAACTTTTAAAAATCATTCCCGTTGGCCACCACTGGGGCACAGCGGGAAAACTTTTAAAAATTATTCCCGATGGCCACCACTGGGGGACAGTGACACGGATTTTTAAATTATTCTCGTTGTCCTCCACTGGGGTCAGTGACACGGATTTTTAAACATTCCCTATGGCCACCGCTGGGAGACAATGTCACAATTCTGTTTGTTTATTTGCTTTTTTCTTGTTTCACTTAAATATTTAAAAAAAAACATCATATTATTACTTATTAAAGTGTGAATGCTTATTTTTTTATTAAATTGGGTAATTAACCGACATAATATTTTCACACCGATAACATACTTCTACAAACTGTACTTTAGTAAGGGTGCTCAAGAACTCTACGATCTTATCCCACCGGCCCCCTTCTACCATCGGACATCTAGACGTACGTAGCCATTCCACCGATTCGCACCAAGCGCTTCCATAATTCCATTCCACATCCTTAATAATGCGCACAGCTATGCAAGTATTATATTATCTGTGGCACAGCGAATGAGTGGAACTCACTACCTGCGACTGTTTCCGAATGCTTGTATGCGTTCGGAAACAGTCTCAAAGTTAGAGTGAACGGGTTTATTCTGTCTGGGTAAGTTTACTCTATCGTCGAATCTTTCTCTGTCACCTCTGACCTAGACTAGAGTCAAGAGCAAACACAAGCCAAAGAAAAAAAAAAACAGTATTAATTTCTCATAATTTCTAGAAATTGGCCGTTTACAAGTTCCAATTTGGTTTCTTGAATAAACTGATCGATGGAAACGCACTTTTTTACGTTTTTTGGACTTTTCTTTGTTTTCAATCATTTGCATTATTGACAAAAAAAGTACCTATGAATAAACAAACACAATTGTGACATTGTCTCCCAGCGGTGGCCATAGGGTATGTTTAAAAATCCGTATCACTGACCCCAGTGGAGGACAACGAGAATAATATAAAAATCCGTGTCGCTGTCCCCCATTGGTGGACATCGAGAATATTTTTTTAAAGTTTTCCCGCTGTCCCCCAGTGGTGGCCAACGGGAATAATTTTTAAAACTTTTCCCTCTGTCCCCCAGTGGTGGCCAACCTAGTGGTGGCCATCGGGAATAATCGCTTCAAAACAATAATGTTCTGCATATCACTTGTTTTTGCGCCCTAGTGGATGTGGAGCAGGACTAGCATTTAGCCAAGCATTTTTATCAGTGATGTAATCCCCCAACTTATAATATAGAGCCTGCATAGTGTGCGTTTTACTCAAGTTTTAAATTTCGTCTCATTCAGTTCAAGAATGTGGGGAGGAATTTTATTGTAACATTTTGTACAGTACCCCATGAAAGATGAGGCTACTTTAGCCAGTCTGAAACCTGGTTGAACTAATTAGTGCCTATTTCTAGTAACGTAATTATGTCTGTCACCGTTTCTACTAAAAAGATGTAAATTCTTTCTCACGTACATGATGTTTTCATAAATATATTGACAAGGAACCGTCATGATGTTAATGTCCTTAAACAGTTCCCTTAGAGAATCGCGCCGGCGAAGATTGTATATCGCTCTGATGGCTCGTTTATGCAGAATAAAAATTGACTCAATGTCTGCAGCCCTTCCCCATAGTAAGATACCGTAAGACATTATACTATGAAAATAACTAAAATAGACTAGTCTCGCGGTATCCACATCCGTTAACCGACGAATCTTTTCAACAGCATAAGCCGCCGAACTCAGCCGCCCCGCAAGGGATACCAAATGAGGACCCCATTGCAACCTTGAGTCTAGCGTGATCCCCAGGAAAACCGTTTTATCGACGAATTCTAGCTTCTCCTTGTTTAATATAATGTCACAATCAGTACTTATGACATTCGGCAAGGAAAATTTTACGCACTTGGTTTTTTTACCATTTAAAACTAAATTATTGGCAGTGAACCAATCCTGAACCTGCCGTAGCGCGTTATTTACGTCGTCAACCTGCCAAGTACGTCTATTTATTTTAAATATTAAAGATGTGTCATCAGCAAATAAAATAAAGGACCTAAAATTGAGCCCTGGGGTACCCCCATTTTAACGTTTAACCCGGATGAATTCACACCGTTTATTTGAACTAATTGCTGTCTATCATTCAAATAAGATTTAACCAAACTTAACGCTAATTGACCTAGCCCGTAATGCTCAAGTTTCAGAAGTAATGTTTGATGATTAACGCAATCAAACGCCTTCGACAGGTCGCAGAAGATACCTATGGCATCCTGCGACTCTTCCCACGCATCAAAGATGTGTTTTAATAGAGTGACACCAGCGTCAGTTGTACAACGTCCTCTGGTGAAACCATACTGCCTATCATGCAAGATGTTATTCGTATTAACATGAATGAGCATTTGATTTAGCATTATCCTCTCAAATACCTTGCTGAAAACCGGCAACACGGATACTGGTCTATAATTATTTGTGTCTATACTGTCCCCGGATTTAAAGTGGTATATGCTTACTATATTTCATTAGATCCGGAAAGACTCCTTGATCCACACACAAATTGAAAATCAAAGCTAAGTACGGCGCTATAGTCTGAATAATGGAGGTACAAGCTTTGATGGAAATTCCCCACAGATCTTCAGTCGGTTTGATCTTGATTTGCTTAAAAGCTTTTATTACTGTCATGGGGCTTATATGTGAAAAGTTAAATACAATCGGGCAGGCTGAAACGTTCACGTTTAATAATCCAAAAGCAAGCGAGGGCGAAGAATTTAAGGTTTCAGTAGTTTTAATTGGGATGTTGGTAAAGAAATTTACAAATTCTAACTATTCTGATAACATAACATCACGGGGTGGTACGCTCTAAAGGTATACGCAGATGTGTACAGTTCACCCTGGTTCACTCTCATTTCACCGGTTATCTTCAAGTTTTATGTTATTCGGGTAATCTATTCTGGCATATTATTTTGCTCATTATGTACCACAACTAAAAAGTGAAAAATAAAAACCTTTTTACAAAAAAATACAACCGACTTAATAAAAAAAAACACTACAACAGACTTCCGATCTGTGTTCCTGATTTTGTTTCGTCGTTGTTATTTTTCATTTTGTAGTGATTTTATTTGGAAGTTGGTGGTATTTTTTTGTAAAAACGTTTTTTTATTCTTATGGCCAATGAGTAGTTCACAAATTAGTCAATTTATGGTTTAAAACCCAAGCAAGTACTGAATAATCTTTGGCAAGGAGTTGATGCCTTTTTTTCCTACGGAAAACAGAACTGCTATGCAATACCGAAAATCTTACGCTGGAAGGTCTTGCACCCTATCTAATTACTAATTCGTAAACATATTACCATCACTAGGAGGTCTGTCTATCCTAGATATAGGCAAAGCGTGCGGGCCATACAAAGTGTCAATTCAGTGCGGTTATTACTATAGATGGAACGATTATGGAGATGGCCGAAGCGACTAGTCGCCGACTATAAATATGGATACATAGTCGGCTTCCCTAGTCTGTCCATTAGTTTCGAAATACAAATTATAGTCACATAGTACGCACTAAAATATGAAAGGGTTACAAAATAGCATAGAGCGGGTCTTCTGAAACAGTGATGAACAATCGGGATTGCGGCAGACCACGAAGGAGATGGTGGGGAGAACTAGACAAATTTGACAGAACTGGAAGGAGCGCGACCGCAGGCTCGTGAGATGTGGAAGGAGTTGAGGAAGGCATTTGTCACGGATTGGGTCAGAATATGCTAGCAAAAAAAGTTCTGCAGATATAGCTGTAGCTCAGAAAGTGTCTAGTCGGCATCTACTGCCGAGTTATCGCAAACTATAAAAGTGGCCGGATAGTTGCCTTACCCGCCTAGTTAGTACATCACTAGTTATTACCATGCAAATGTGTATCGTTGCCCAAGCGCAGCGCATCTTGCATTCTCTTACGTCACTCACTGGTTCATATTATACGTTGAACATGGTGTATGGCAAGGAGTAGAGTGTAGATGGGACTGGCTCCTGAAGTAGTCATAGGAATGCGATAATTTGGCTGATTTCAAAACAGTAAAATGGGTTCATACTTCAGAAACAAGCATGAGCTTTTTGAGGTTGAAATGAGGATGATGATGATGAACTCAGAAATTGTTTCACCTGCCTGCCGTGTAGGAA
Source organism: Orthosia incerta (assembly GCA_948252205.1). Lineage (NCBI taxonomy): Eukaryota > Metazoa > Arthropoda > Insecta > Lepidoptera > Noctuidae > Orthosia > Orthosia incerta. Next base: position 17,885,498 of record OX411758.1, on the reverse strand, counting down.
ATATGGAGTCACACATCACTTTTTTTAGGGTTCCGTACCCAAAGGGTAAAAACGGGACCCTATTACTAAGACTCCGCGATCCGTCTGTCTGTCTGTCCGTCTGTCATCAGGCTGTATCTCATGAACCGTGACAGCTAGACAGTTGAAATTTTCACAAATGATGTATTTCTGTTGCCACTATAACAAAAAATACTTAAAACAGAATAAAATTAATGTTTAAGTGGGGCTCCCATACAAAAAACCTGATTTTTATGCCGTTTTTTGCGATAACGGTACGGAGCCCTTCGTGCGCGAGTCCGACTCGCACTTGGCCGGTTTTTTGGATTGTGAAATCATCCAATGACTTCTCCCGCTTTGGGTGCAGCGGGACGGCGTAAATAAAAAATTATTCGACCGATCATACATCCCTAAATGTTGTTCCTTTGAACGTATTGTGACACCATCAACTGAAGAAAATTATGCCATAGCTTCTCTCTTTGGAGTCCTTCATATGGGTAGAACACTAAAATTCATAAAAAAAGTCCTTGGTACGCTTATAAAACTTAAAATATTTCGGTTGCTTCATTTTTGCCTTCTTAAGCTACAATATCCTGTTCGCACTTTCGCTGTCCTGCATATAAATAAGTATGAAGGATAAAACTAAGTATTACTCATCGTAACAATATGACGACAACAATCTTAACAATGACACCAATATTCTTTTACAGACCGTATGTGCATATTTCATGATGGCTGGGGAGTTTTTTTATTTATTTTTATTTTTTCTTCCCAGTTAAAACACTAGGTAGTGATGAAGGGCATGCGTTTTGGGGTATTGTACAAAATAAGGCTATAGACATCAAATAAGGCCGAGAGCCAGCATATTTGAAATGACGTCCTCTAAGGCTGTTCTAATAATATATGCATATTGATTTTAGTTATCATCATAATTTCTCAACTGTATATATATAATATTTTTTATAACTGTCGGTTATCTCAAATTTATTATATATATTTTCCCCATATAACCCCCGACCAGACACGGGATTGAACGAGACCAGGAGACCACGACGGGTACAAATGTAAGTGTAGATGTAGTTGACCACTCTCCAGCTATACGGGAATCGATATCCCAAAAAACAGACCCCTAGTTACCGCTGCCGCGTTTCGCGGTTTCGCGAGTACCTTGTAGGATCCAAGATCTGCAGCATTGCTCATGGGCCCCAGTGTTGCCTCTTGGCTTGTGATCGCAGGCCTGTATTCAACATTTGGTACCCCCTGTATTCAACTGCCAGGAAAAAAATCGTTTTATCTCCTATGAAGAAAAATATACAGAGAACTCGGGGAAAAATATATTATGCTATATTGTTCCTCTAGCTATAGTGAGTGACAGCTATTGCTAGACGAGACCTAGGCATTTCCAAAGATTTCTTAGTATCATTTGGTGAAGTGGAAATGGTGAAGAAGACCTCAGATGGCCATTGGAACTCCTTAATTCCAAGTATGTCACGGGTATAAGAGTTAAGGTATCTTGAATAATTAACCGACTATGATGTCTATCATGAAGCAAATACTTATAAATAAATGGTAGGTACTGATGGAAATGGTACCATCGAATTGATCTGAAGATGAAGCCGGAAGGCAGCTATCACTCCGAAATAAAACAATGTATCCTAGTTGTGTTTGGGCTTGTTAGAATCGTCATGAGATCTACTTTGGCTATAAATGGTAATTGGAGGTATCTACCAAAACTAAAAAGAGATAAATAAAAACTTTTTAACAAAAAAAACCGACTTCCAAAACAAAAGACTACAAAGCGCAAAATAACTTTCTTTTCCGAATTCGGTGTCGAAAAACGGAAAACAATAGATACCATAGACACCGACTTCGGAAAAGAAAGTTATTTTTCGCTTTGTAATAGAAACTGAGTACCGCGATTTGTGTAACGGTTTATACCAATTGGATTTCGATATCATAAGGAACTACGACAAAAAATCCATTTCCTCCTGACATAAACAGAACCGCAGGCTTATTACGTATCTTTGCAAGAGCAAAACGATAGCGATTTTTGCGCAATAATTGCTCTACGATACAAAAGTTTTAGAGATTTCGGCGGTTTTTTTTTTAAATAAGTGCATTTGACAAACAGCGGGCGATTAGCAAAAGATTGTGTAGGACCTACCATACCTACACTGCAGGTAATTCCAACTTTTATGACATAAAGCGTTTGATCGCTACCGTTTTGCTCTTGCATAAGATACGTAATAAGCCTACCGAACTCCTTCCCATGTAAGGAAAACAGTGATAAATCAACACACAGCAAAATAACTTCGTTCCAATTCCAAATCATTGCCACATTTTGATTCTTCATAAAAACTTGCTCTATGCTCGCGTTACCTATATTCCCATGTTCAGTCGTGTCCAGGAAACGCGGGGTTATGTCGAAATATATTATACTAGTTTCATGCCAGCGGCTTCACCCGCGTGATCTTCTGATATTATCCCAAGGGGATAAAAAAGTATGTCCTTCTCGAAATTGGGGGGAATGGAGAGATGAAAATGGCCTTTGGACTGCAGTGACGCAAAACAGACTGAAAAAAATCTTCAATCTATCTCTAAACCTAAATTTATCAAAATCGGTTCTGCGGTTTAGGCGTGAAAACGTTACAAAAAGACAGATTGAGCATCTCTCTCATCTCATAGCTTCTGCCAGCGGCTTCGTCGAGTGACTGTCTATAATTATACTAAGGAAACATACCTACTCCCGGGCTAAAAATTACTCTGTGTCCTTTTCTAAGGTCCAATCTATCTGTATACTAAATTCCATTAATATCAATTCAGCTGTTTGGCATGAAAAATTGTAAAACGTAACAAACAGACAGACAGTTACTATCGCACTTAAAATATTGGTATGGATATGCATGCCTCGATAATGCCCCTACAATCTACATACAGGGTTATGTGCTGATTACATGCTTTTGACAGGGTAATAGCAAGGAAGGGTTACAAAATTACAATGTTCGAGTGAATTCTGAAGTTTGTGAAGTAATTTATTAGTCTATGTAAGGTAAGAGGGTGAATTGTTTTCTGATATTCCTGTTGGTGTGGTAATTTTGAAATTCATTTTTAGCCACTGAAAAGACGGGTGTTTAAGTTTGACATATAGTTGTCGGCATGTAACTTGGCAAGGTGTTGGCGAAGTGGGGATAAGTTCGCGTATAGTGCGCGTACTAACCAACCACCATATATGGCGAACGGAACGTGGACGCGACGCGATTGGTCAGTCGATCCTTGTGTCAACTGACTGTGTATTTGTGAGTTTGTCTGTGGCATCAAAGCTTTTAAACGGATGAACCAATATCGATATCGTTTTTTTTTGTTTGAAATGTGACTTTATCGAAAGTGTTCTTTAGCTATGCTTGATAAAAATCGGTTCAGCCGTTCTAAAGTTATGGGCTGTTTTACTGTTTCAATCGAGGTGTTTTCGCATGATATAGTGTCAAATTTACGTGTTCGATAGATTGTCGATAAATTATGTAGTTTAAAAAGCATGAAATTAAAATAAAAACTCGGGGCTTTTGGAAATTTTTAATTTTTACCTGTATATTCTTAAACTGCCTCGTGGTTATGACGGCCGTAAGCTCAACTGCTAAGTTCATAGAGTCTGAATCCCGGGTTGGTCAAACTGTTATTGGTTCCATGTGGAATTTGTAAGTAGCAGTACCCCGGAGTGTGGATTTGTGTTGATGACCAATCACATGCGATATGAATGACGCGATGTGAATTTCCGTCTGTGTGATTCTTAGATAAAGGGGTCCTTTATCTATGGTGTGATTGGTCGATTGAATAGCGGTCAAACTCTTTGCGTTGCCGTATTCACTTACGCAATACGGCTGCCGGTGTTATATGGGTGTGAACCTCCGGGGGGTTCACACCCATATAACACCGGAACTACTGGACCGATTTGAAAAATTCTTTCACCAATAGAAAGCTACATTATTCCTGAGTGACATAGGCTATTTTTTTTATCCCGAAAACGGGTCCTGTGGGGTGGCCCACGGGAGCGAAGCCGCGGGCAACAGCTAGTTAGTAATATTTTTGATGAACAAATCTCAATAATCGCTGACCTGTGGGGTGAACATAAGCTCTTAGAGCGGTATCAATTTGAGATCGAGTAAGTGGCAGATGTATACACGTCAGATACATCTGTCCCTTATTCGATCTCAAATTGATACCGCTCTAAGAGCTTATGGTCACCCCCCTGGTTAAGTGATATTACTATTAGCATAAGGGTCAGCTCACACCGAGACGTGACGCAATGAGAACGCTTGAAGAAACCGCTCTAGACAACATCTCTTGGCATTTGATGTCAGCGAAGGCGATAGTTGAAATATAAGTGCCTTTTCACACGTCCCAGTTGCCGGGTAGCCGCTACCGGGGTAAAGTGTATGGCAATGTACGTTAGCTTTCACACGTACCGGCGTATATGGCTATAAATTCGTCGCCGGTTACTGGGAACCGGCACTAAGTCCTTTTTCACACGCCCCGGTTTTCGGGTAGCCGGTGCCGGGTAACCGGCGGCGAGTTATGGAAAGGGTATTGAACAGTAAGTTGCTGACCTACCTTGAAGACAACAATCTCCTCAGTGACCGTCAATATGGCTTTCGCCGGGGACGGTCAACTGGCGATCTTCTTGTGTATGTCACGCACTGCTGGGGCGAAGCCATCGAGAGACACGGCGAAGCACTTGCTGTTTCGCTTGATATCTCGAAGTCTTTTGATAGGGTCTGGCACGCGAGTCTACTCAGTAAGCTTCCTGCTTATGGCATCCCCGCTGGTTTTTGTAGCTGGATATCAGACTTCCTCAATGAACGGTCGATCCGAGTGGTCATTGACGGCTGCTCCTCTGACTTCATGGCTATTGATGCCGGAGTACCTCAGGGGTCTGTTCTCTCTGCAACTCTTTTCCTGCTACACATCAATGACCTACTTCAGCCTGGTATTATTGGGTACGCAGATGACAGTACTGTTGCAGAGAGATACTTGTCCAGCGCAAGAATCAGCGTGGAAGTTCGTTCCTTGAGAGAGGCTATGGTGGAAAGGACAGATTTGACCTTAAGCCTTGTCTCCCAGTGGGGTGATGACAATCTGGTCTCCTTTAACGCCACCAAAACACAGGTGTGTCTTTTTACCGCAAAAAGGAGTATCTTCGATCAAACTCCTACTGTTCGGGGTGCGTCTGTACCTGTGACTGATCGGCTCGAGCTCCTGGGCATGGAGTTGACATCCAGCCTCAACTTCGGCGCCTCCATTGAGTACAAAGCTCAAATTGCGGCCAAAAAGCTGGGCATCCTAAATAGAGTGAAGCGATACTTTACGCCTGGACAGCTTTTAACCCTTTACAAAGCGCAAGTCCGATCCTGCATGGAGTATTGCAGCCACCTTTGGGATGGCTCAGCTAAGTATCAGCTTGCCGCGCTTGACTCGGTGGAACGCAGAGCCAAGAGGCTCATTGGCGACGTTGCGCTGGCGGATGCCAAGCTACACAGCTTGGCTCATCGCCGCAAGGTTGCCTGCTTGTCGGTCTTTTACAGACTGTACTTCGGTGAGTGTGCTCAAGAACTCCACGACCTCATCCCACCAGCCCCCTTCTACCATCGGACATCTAGACGCACTGCAAGTTACCATCCTTACCTTGTTGCCATTCCACCAATACGCACCAAGCGCTTCCAAACATCCTTCATAATGCGCACAGCGAATGAGTGGAATTCACTACCTGCGTCTGTGTTTCCGAACGCATTCAACCCGAATCTCTTCAAAGTTAGAGTGAACAGGCTTCTTCTGGGTAAGCTCGCTCCATCGTCGACTCTGTCTCTGTCACCTTTGACCTAGACTAGAGTCAAGAGCAAACCCATCAAAAATTAAAAAAAAAAGTGTATCGGCATGTATGTTAGCTTTCACACGTATATGGCTATACATTCGTCGCCGGTTTCTGGGCACCGGCTACCCGGCAGCCGGGACGTGTGGAAAGGCACTAAGTCCTTTTTCACACAACCCGGTTTCCGGGTAGCCGGTGCCGGGTAACCGGCGGCGAAGTGTATCGGCATGTATAATATGTTAGCTTTCATACGTACAGGCGTCCATGGTTATACATTCACTGCCGGTTACCCGGTAGCAGCTACCCGGCAACCGGAACGTGAGAAAAGGGACTTAGGGATTGATCACGTGATTTTTCGGTATCGCTTGTCAATCAGTCAATCCCATACAGTTTTGCCTTTTTGACTTTCGATGATAGAATGACACTTGACTCTTGTGTTCTTAAGGTTACACTAGTCAAAAATTCTTCCATACAAACGTAGTTTGGGGATTATTCCACTGTTTGACGATGTACGTTCAAAATAAAAAGTGATATCAATTTGTCTCATCATTATCTAGTCCTGTATGGAAGCGAAAATGTAAAAATAGAAAATATTTGAAAGTTATGATCGTCGAAAGTTCCACATTTCGACACTAATTTTAACGCATTTTTGGGCGCAAATAAATACCATAAGAAGACGGAAAATTGCAAAACGGCCTCCATACAGGCATAGATTAGTAGTTCAACAATGCAAATAATTTTATTTTGAACAGATAGATTACCTAGTTTTTTCATGATATCTAAACAGCCAAAGGTCTGTTATTAAAATTTCGCGCGCTCGGTTTCGTCCTAAATCATTATCCATTTCGCTAAAAAATTTCAAAAATATGTATTCGTACGCGAACTAGCTTCCTACTGCTCATCACAGCATCTACCTCTTCCGCACGTGTTGTCGGTTGATATAAAATGCATTTTAACCCCGCGCACAAAATAGTTCGTGCCGTTGACTAGTGTAACCTTAAGCAATAGCGATGATCGAAATGCCAAAATTTAAGGGATTGGGAACTAAAGGTATCACGACACCAAAGGGGGCAAAGTACGTACAGTAGTCACAGCGAATCTTTGTGTCTCTGAAATTGGCTCTGCGAACCATTGAGCAAGAAATAGTTCTCATCAAGTTTACTGCATAGAGTAAGCGAGATAGCACGATGTGACAAACGTAAGGCAGTGAAAGAGGCAGTTATACAATGCTAACTTCTACTTCAACACTGACACAAAAATAGCAACTGCGCAGGGTATTGCAGCCAACTTCAGAGACACATAGATCCACTGTGGCTACTAAACTTGTGGGCTCTTGTCCGCCGCGTTTATTGTTGAAGCATCGCTAGCGGATTGGTGATGACGTTACGGGATGCATTCCAAAACTCTCACTGAAATATGTACCTATTTGTGTCGTGAAATAAATTCCTATATTGTATCGGTATCTAAAAACGTGCGTTCAGCGTCGCGTCACGCCGCATTTTATGTGAGCTGACCCTAAAACTTAAAATTATCTGTCCTATTCTACCTATATTGCAGACAGACATACAGGCGTCGCATTAGACAGTATACAGACGGAACTAGTGAAGCATGCACTTGTATGTAAGTAACCTCGTTATGAGTATTAGCTAAATACTGATTAAGTATGTACTATTGCTGTAAGCGATAGTTAACCTGTTAGTTAAATCTCTATTATTGTAAGTAAGTTGGCGAAAGTATACTGAAGAAATAAGTATTACACCACGTGTGGTTGCGGTTTGACAAAATGTTTCATGAAATATTGGCCAGAACAAGTTATTATTCTTTCTTTACACATACATAGATTGACAGGCGTCACACTAGACATTATAAAGTCCTCCCGACTGACTTCAGTCATGGCGGCAGAAGAATTGTGGCCGTGTATATGGCCTCAGAGGGTGTCGGGGTGGGCATGAATTCATGCGGGCAAAGGTAGCTGCAGAACACCGTGTGGTTTTAATCAGTAAGAGACTGACAAACCAATTCGTCCTCCCCGGGCCGGAGAACATCGATTTCCAAACGTTTTTTTGTTTTTTTAAACTTTGCCCCACACTAGGAATTTCTTCCTGTATCGTGGATGCGTTTACAAACAACACTACACCCAGAGCTGGAACTCTCAAACAAATATTTGTTCCGTGCGGGAATCGAACCTGCTACACGCAACGCAGTAGTCAATTGCTCAACCACTACGCCATTCAATCGTTGAAAAGAAAGATACACCACTGCGGGAATATAGGCATGATGCTATGATTAGAGAACTAAGGTATTCTAAAAGTACTTGAAGCGTAAATGACGGTTCGTTAACCAAAAGGTTTACTTACAAGCATTAGAATAATTATCTTGTATGTATGCAAATAAATAATGTTTTTCCCCTTGTTAAGGATGGAAGTTTAGGTTCTGATTGCAACAAATATTGGCAGAATATTCTATGACACCAATGACGGACATGGCGAGCGATTTAAGTAGCATAATCAGCCTATAAAAATGTCACTGAAGGGACACACACAGGCCTCCTTTCTGTGAGAGGGAACGAGCCACCACGCGGGCAGTGCAGGTTGGTGGATGTGATCTCGTGTCTTCGATTTTTTAGTTCTAGGACTTGCCGGTTTCCTCACGATGTTTTCCGTCACCGTTTTGAGAGCAGCGGTGATTAATAGTAGATTATGAACCAAGGGGATAAAGAAGGGTCTTATGTCACGGGCTGTATATTGAACCCTGAGCGTAAATAGGGACTCTAGAGTTAACTCCCGAGAGAAGCGAGGCGAGGGAGTTTGTAGAGTCCTGAGTGAAGCGAGGGTTCAAGCTGCCCAAGACGAAGCCAGGCTTTATCCCAGAGGAGCATACTCTACTTTTCACACCTTCTGTGAGACAATAAAAAGCCAGGGCTGCATAAATTAAGTATTTATTTTGTAATTCATATAAATCAAAAGTTAATATTGATGTTGGACACATTAGTCCAGTTATGGAAGGATAGAGAAACATTTTTGTTCAGCACATTTATCGATGTTCTGAAGGAGTTTTTTTTTCTTTACTCAAAGGTGTAGAAACTTTTTCTTTTTTTTGAGTTCTGCTTATGGTGGACAGTTCGATTTTCGAACAAACCTCTTTATAATTGCCAAATCGGCATTTTTTTACTTAGTTTCCCACGAGTTTCCACACGAATTTGACGATCCAAATTCAAATCACTTTACTCCCTTGGGAGTTTAATACTACTTTACCTCCCTTAAGAGGTAATGCTTTACCGGCTCACCGCCGCTAACGTACTTTGTGGCATTACTGGTTGAGATTCCATGATATGTAATTGGACATTGTCGAGAAGGTAGTTTGAAAATAATTTCAACAAAGTAAAACGCCTGCCTGCGTTCGAACATACAACTTGTAAGTCGCGGCCATCCATCGGGCCAGCACATAAATTACACCCGTGCGAAGGCAGGACAAGTCAATAGTTATTATAAATAAACCAATTACAAATTGCGGAAGAAGCTCTCAGAATAGCTACCATAGAAATCACACATCATAATATGGCAATACAATAACAGGACATGATCAAGCATTATTTATTTATACCTGTAATTATGCGTATTTGCGTGTGGCTGTGCCCTTAACCTCTACACGTACGACAGAAGTAAGATCAAGGCTAGGATTGCGATATTTTATCGTGGATATTGGTATGAGTCACATAAGTAGCCTTAGGTAGGTACTTATTGAGTATGCAATAAGACGGAAAATGGAATTGAGTAAATGGGCATTTTGAGCTGGGAGTCGCGTAAAATATGTCGCGGTATTTACCCTGCACTCGGTTTCATACTAAAGTCATGTTTATCTACCACACGGTGATGCAAAATGAGGGAAATATGCCAGTAGAATGTAAAATACGCGACTTAAAAACCGCCACTCACAAGTCACAATTCATAAAATTACGTTCGTTTGGCCTCACCCTTAGTAACAACAGCCGGATGGGTCGATATTTAAGATTAAGCATCGCTTGCCGAGATTTATCAATGGATGGGTGACCATTAATTAGGTACATATCGAGACTACTCCGTGCTTTGAAAAGCACAATGCACCCGTTTACCCTTTCTGTCATTAATAGATATTTGACAATCGTTACGCAGTCAGAAAATCTGTTACCAGTCTTGCCAGGCTATCGTGGTACTCAGTTTGTTAAAATTTTTGTTAAAATTAAACGTGCCCCACACTAGGAATTTCTACCTGTATCGTGGGTGGGTTTACAAACATATAAATTCACATACACAAACACTCCGAGCCGGAACAACTATCTGTATGTCATACAAATATTTGATCCGTGCGGGAATCAAACCCGCGACACGCAGCGCAGCAGTCAATCGCTCAACCACTGCGCCAACCGTGCGCCCAACCGGTAGATAGCTCTGGGTCTAGCCCAAGTAGAGTTATTGGGTTGTAACGGTCAGATAAGCTGTCGCTAATTACTCAATTGTTTCCCTACGTGCAGCGAATATAACAGAACTGCAGATTTTCGTTCCACAACACTATCGTTAAGCACCCATTGTGTTCTGTCCTCAACCTGGAGTTAGTGACATATGCGGACGGCCCATGAATTATTCATTCACCAACGGTTCGCTGATATGACCAGCAATAGGCATTTGGAATGGTGGAAAATAAATCAATTTTATGAAGAGGGTTTCTGTTAAATGTTCAATTTGGTGATGTGAAGGTCCAACTATAACAATATAAGTTTTTAAGCTGACATTGTCACAATCATTAGAATTAATATTTGTTTCGGGATATTTACCAAAAAAAAAACCGGCCAAGTGCGAGTCAGAGTCGCGCACAAAGGTTTCCGTACCATTATCGCAAAAAACGGCAAAAATATCACGTTAGTTTTATGGGACCCCACTTGATATTTATTTTATTCTGTTTTTAGGGTTCCGTACCCAAAGGGTAAAAACGGGACTCTATTACTAAGACTCCGCGATCCGTCTGTCTGTCTGTCTGTCCGTCTGTCACCAGGCTGTATTTCGTGAACCGTGATAGCTAGATAGTTGAAATTTTCACAGATGATGTATTTCTGTTGCCGCTATAACAACAAATAGAAAATACATATTTGAGGGGGGCTCCCATACAACAAACGTGATTTTTTTGCCGTTTTTTGCTCGATATTAATAACGGTAACAGGTAGACGCTTGAAATATTCACGGAATCAAAGTCAAAGTCAAAGCCAAAGCACTTTATTTCAAGTAGGCCAGTTACAGGCACTTTTGAATTGTCAAAAGACAAAATAAAATATTACAAAATTATGGTGCTACAGTCCCAGTCACAAGACATAATAACTGTGAAAGTACCGTAGATGCCCATTCCAAGGCGTAGATCTCTATGGAGAAGAACGGGCAAGAAACTCCATGGACACTCTTTTTCAATTAGGTAATTATTACAAGTCATTTGTTACATCATTCATGTTGAGATTACACATTATGTTAGAACGATGTAGAAAGTTAAAAGTGTCCATAGTAAATATAAAAAGACAATTCAGAAATAAAATTAGAATCAATTAAAATAAACCATGGCAGCTAAGAGATGACCAGTCCCAACCGACAGCGCCCGTTCACGAACATGACACATGTATCAGCACCATTCAGCTCAACCATTTTGAAGGGAGCTAAATGATCCGACACACGCGCCACCATCGGCGAGACATTTGAGTGGGCATGACATACTCTCAACCACCGGAGTCATTCAAGTCAATAGAAGACGTAGGTATCTAGACAATGATAGCTCTGAAGTACATGGTACTCACACAATGCTGGCTATGCTGCTATATAATACTAGAAAGATTAACTCTATATAATGCAAAGATAGTAGCAATCTTCATCAGCTCCGACAATAACAGTAAACGATACCTACGACAGTCTTACCAAAAAATAAAATTTAAAAATACACATAAAAACGAAATTAAAAATAATAATATTTAACCTGACAGCAAGCTAATTTTGGTAAAAGAACACGAACATTGTCTTGAGTTCAACACAGCGACCAACTATGCTTATCATCTAAATAATCATTAATAGAATAGTATGCCTTAGAACAGAGATTAGCTTTTACTTTTGCTTTAAATGCGTTAAATGGAAAATCTAGAAAAGAAGACGGTAACTTGTTGTAAAAAGTTATACCAACCCCAACGAATGAACTATGCACCTTATGAAGTCGATGAAAGGGAGCTCGTAATTTGTCCTTATTTCTGGTGTTAAAGTTGTGAATATCACTATTGTTACTGTACAAATGAATGTTCTGCCTAATATATAAAATGTTGGCGAATATGTACTGTGAAGCCGCTGTGAGAATACCAATCTCTTTAAAAAATCTCTTAGAGAAACACGCGCACCTAATTGGTAATATTTAGTTGTATATTCACTTCAAAAAATGATTATTATTAATTTAAAATAAAATAAATTGAGGGGGGCTCCCATACAACAAACGTGTTTTTTTTCTGTTTTATGCTCGATATTAATAACGGAAACAGGTAGACGCTTGAAATATTCAAAGAATATTTAGTTGTACATTCACTTCAAAAAATAGTAATGATTAAATTAAAATAAAATGAATTAAGGGGGGCTCCCATACAATAAACGTGATGATTTTTTGCCGTTTTTTGCGATAATGGTACGGAACCCTTCGTGCGCGAGTCCGACTCGCAGTTGGCCGGTTTTTAGTATTTGTTGTTATAGCGGCAACAGAAATACATCATCTGTGAAAATTTCAACTGTCTAGCTATCACGGTTCATGAGGTATAGCCTGGTGACAGACAGACAGACGGACCGCGAAGTTTTTACATTTGGGTACGGAACCCTAAAAACTATTTTTTTTTTAATTCTAAAATCTAAATATACATGGTAAATATCCCGAAACAAATATTAATTCCAACTATAACAGTTGGAAGGTTCGATTAAGGGTAAGATAAAGTAGCTGTCTGCGTGTGTCTGTTTCTCCGCTTACTTACAACTCCTAAATTACTCGGCTAAGCTAAAGGACTTCTGCCGAGGGCGTAACAAGCGTATGCTAAAGGACATTTTTGACAAGCCCTTCACCGTTAATTCAATATTATAGTTACGTCGGCACGGTTTCTTTGTATGAGATGAGACATCTGTATGAAAACCAAGTGGGCCACTTTTTCACAAACAAATCTTCAAATGACTGCCGGGGCTAACGGCTTTAAATCCTTTCCAAGACATGGAGGAAGTGGGATGTAATGAATGGTTACCCATCCACAGACTAACCTCGGCAAGCGTTGCTTAACCTCAAAGATTGACCCGTGCGGCTGTTATTATTTAGCCTCGAGCTTCACGAGTACGTAGGTACCTAATCTACATGAAAAATTAAAAAGCGTCTGCAGATAAAATTGAGTATTGTATTGGTTAAGTTGATAGCTCTAGGCTATTCACACATACATCATACAGAATAACATTTCTATCATCTACATTTATCATCAACTAGGAAGTCTAACCATCTGTGACGTCATCCAGGATCAAGTAAATGACAGGTAATTATTTACCGCCATAAGCGGCCATCTTTGTTTTGTACTTATAATACGTTTGACAGATGGGGCAAAGGCGATTTGTCTTCGTCCTATAGTGTCATAGTAACTCTAGGTCATTTTTCTTTCTATTTTTGAATAAAGTATTTGAACCCATTAGTGATGTACTGACTTTTAAGTAGATTGACCGATTTGTTTAGACGTTTAAATTGATTTTCGTTCTTCTGTCATTAATAAGTTCTCGAATGGTTTTTGAACCTTCATTAGGATGAATAGATATTGATATATGATCTTCTTTGCTGAAGGACAAGAACCAATTTTTTTGTATTAATCGACCCATTTTGTTACAATGTTATTCACGCTTATTGTCATTGAAGGATCAAATTTTCGATTCAACCGTTTTATTTTGACACGCCGTGAAATATGGAACATCTTTGAATTTGACAGAAAAATTTGCTATTTTTTGCGTACAAAGCATACCAAGTTATGCTGGATGCCCTGAGATTTTGAAAAGGTTTCAGTAACTAGAAATTAATTGGGGTAGGTAAAACTAAATAAATCATTATAATGTAATCACACTAATATTAAAAAGTCGAAAGTTTGTGAGTGTGTGTGTTTGTATGTTTGTTGCTTTTTCACGCTCAAACGGCTGGACGGATCTGGATGAAATTTGGCGCAGAGATTGATTATAGTCAGGAATAGCACATAGGATACTTTTTATCCCGGGAATATGTTCCCGCGGGATATCTTCCGACTTTCACGCGGGAGAAGCCGCAGGCCGAAGCGAGTTTTAGAATATTCCACGGTTCGTGAAGCATAATATGATCAATCATAGTTGTTTTGATTTTAAGCTAAGTGCCTATAAATTATCGTTACGCTTTTATCCTTTGAAGGGTCAAGCAGAGGTGTACTGTCTTTTGACCTTTATAGATATTCTTAAGTACTAAGGATTTTATAAAGCGTCATGGTATAGGGGCAAACTGCGAGCGTACGATTTGATAAAATTTACCTGGCAAACCAAAACTAGTATGACATACCTGGATTAACCTAATTTGATACTTTAGAATTATTTATTTTATTTCGTCTGAATAAAAATACTATAGGTAATTGAGGTAAGTAATATTTTAGATATTATGTGTCAATCTCAATAAAAAAAACAACAGATATACTGTTATTGTCTATAACAATTTTGGTCTATTCAACTTATTAGCGTCATTCTAACTTATGAAATCTAACACCACACGTAAACAATCTTGTTTTTGTTTGAATTCGACGTCTTTGTCATGATGTTTTTCTTGATAATTAAACATCATGCGAAACGACATCTCCCGTAATCCACTTTTAATTGTTTTATTCATTTTTCACTTAATAAATGTTATTATCAAGACCACAACAACTTACCAAAAATTGATGTTGACATTATTACAACATTGCCATATAAAAAGTTTGCAAATAATTCGAGTGTCTACTTTCGTTTGCCATACTCTAAAGGTTGCGTAGTTATCTATCCAGACTTTATATTATAATTGCGGCAGTAACTCTGTCTGTCTGTTGGTTAATTTCACATATTAACGACCGAACGGATTTGGATGAAACTTGGAACGCGGGTGGAACATGTCCTTATCCCAAGGTATCCCTCGGGATAATTATTAGAATCTCCTTCTTGGCATACAATTTTAAGGCATAATGTTATTTGGCATAACGTTTTCGCATAACTTTTATTATGCTTCATCATCATCATCATCATCACCAGCCTATTAATGTTCCCACCGCTTGGACACAGGCCTCCTCTCTTTGAGAGGGAATGGGCCTTATCCACCGCGCGGGCCCAGTGCGGGTTAGTGGATATTGTATTGTGTTCTAGAACATGCCGGTTTCCTCGCGATGTTTCCGTTCACCGTTTTTGAGAGCAGTAGTGGATTCGAACCCACGACCTGCAACTTGTAAGTCGCGGCAAATACCAAAGGCCACCACTGCTCTTATCATTAGTAAACCAAGCCACTAGCATAAGATAGTGTTATATAAATACGAGAGAAGTTTGTACCTATTAAGGATATTTCCCGCACAGAGGAGTGCGAGTTTTGGCATAGTTAAATTTTTATGTTTTTTTTTATTGGGTTGTTCTTCTACTTGGCGATCACTTTAGTCATAATTAAATTAAATAAGATAATGCAGTAATTAAAAGTATACGTAGGTGTGTACACCTAGGATCTATTGATCATGTTATGACGTCAGCAGTTCACGAAACTCGCATCTATCTATTATGAAAACAAACATCCACTCCTACGGACCGTTCTATACAAATAAGTGAATCCTTTAGGACGTGTTTACACTGGTTAATTAGCTTGTAGTAGTAGATAAGTGTTTTTACTAATTCTTATTTTCAGTGATGGTGACAACTGGCAGGTATGTGCGGTTTCGCCCTCTATCCGATCCAAGTTCAATTGCCGAGTTCTATCCGAATTGTAAATGTTCCAATTCGGATAGACGAAGTTTGGAGTGCTCAATTCATCCTAAAAGTAGTACTTAGGGCTATTTCGGACGGATGCTGTGTCAAAACCAGTGCTCTTTAATAATGTCCAAGTGGCGGCTGAGACCAGAATCCTAAGTGGAAAAGGTTGGGCAAACGTCAACCTCAAGACTTCAGTCAAGCCAAGTACCGTGGAAATAGGTTGCGCTACTGGGATCCGCCTTCCGCTTAGTTCCAGCTGCCTTTTGAAGGCGGACACCTCCATCTAGGGCGAGAGAATCACGATGTGACAATATAACAAGGTTCGCATAAGAACTGCACAAGTGAAGATGTCCACCATGTAACGATGGTGCTTCGTCATACTACGGCTCTGGAGTCTTGACTTGATTAGTACATCGTTGACGATGAACCTCTTGGCAATCGATTCAAGCTCATACTTGGCAGTTTAAGTTTATACTTAACCCGGTCTGTGCCAGTCTAAACGCTCCTTAAAACTGCTGCGGTCATAACACTAAGCAAGCCACTTCCGTCGTGTTTCCGACGCCTGAGGCTAAACGAAGCGTTCTAACAACATTATAACGATCCATAATAATTATTATTGTATGTACGTGCGCGTCGTTATTATAATTTGATGCACTGCAATTATTATTACTTGGATACGGCTGTCGAAGCGATTTGAATGCTTTGAGTCAGGTAATGGTTTTATTTGAGTAATTTGCATGTTTTATCTCACTGGGCAGTCATCAGAGATTTGGAGCTCAGAAAGTAGACAATATCCAAGGGACAGCGAAGCAAGTGGCGCCTGTGGATATTGTTTTACACACTATTTATTAATTCTCTCGACAGAATTTAACAAATACACGTGCATTCTTTGTTCCTTCATGCTCGTTTTCCGATTTGTCGGCAATCTGAATGGGTTTAGTCCCATCTCGGCACCATCCCATCACGGCACCCTGTCAAAAATCATGTAAGGTTCACACAATAAAATTGAAACACAGTATTCTAGTGACTAAGTCAGCTTGATTATTTATCAATCAAGTTTTAATTAATTTTTTTTGAGTAGAATTTTTATTTATTAGATTATTTCAATTTCTTATTTATTTTATTTGTTTTTTTTTCATTTTATATGTCTTACGGTGTCAAGATGGGAACGTCCCGAGATGGGACTAAATAATCAAGGTGATTTAGTCACTAGAATACTGTGTTTTTATTTTTTATGTGAACTTTACATGATTTGTGACAGGGTGCCGAGATGGGACTAAACCTCCGAATGACCTGCAGGGTGAGGTCAGGCGCAAGATCATCTACTACTTTACGGGCTTTGCGGAACACTTCCAACTTCAAAACTTTACACTAATTCTGAGAAATTCCTACTTGTGAAGGTAATTAAATTAGGTAGTGCCCTTTATTAAATCGGCAAGAAAAAATCGACCTTAAGGAAAAGTTGGGCGGTATAGACCAGACAGATGGCTTTCCACAATTCAAAAACCTGAAGAATAAAAAAAATATTATCTAGGAGTGTAATGCAATTAAGCATTCATACCCTTACCCACACATTAATCAACATTATAATTGCAAGAAAGGCACAGCAAACCACTGAACGATATTGATTTGCATTGCATTTGATCATTGGCAGTCGAAACCCGAATCTATTGTGCCATTGTTTCAGTAATTTAATATCCTATCAAAAATCTATTGTATTAGAATTTGACATTTGATACACATACACTATTATTGATTTCTCTTTTTTAATTTAAAAGATAACAGTGAAAGATTTCTTTAATCTCTCTTTGATTTACATATAGTAGTTTCACGGTTGGTGCAGTGGTTGAGCGATTGACTGCTGTGCTGCGTGTCGCGGGTTCGATTCCCGCACGGAACAAATATTTGTATGACCTACAGATAGTTGTTCCGGCCCTGGGTGTTGTGCATGTGAGTTTATATGTTTGTAAACGCACCCACGATACAGGAAGAAATTCCTAGTGTGGGGCAACGTATTTTTTTTAAACAAAAGAAAAAAAAAGTAACATATACCGCTGTATGTATGTATTTTAATATATGTAAAAAGGCAGGCTTCCAAGGCTTTTCGCAATGTTGCCTGGTCTGCTTCAATGGTCTATAACAGTCCCTACACTGTATTGGAAAAACAGTTGCACGGTTAAACGGGGTGTACTATGCCAAATCGAATGCCAAATAATCGTGGGGTCCTGGATTTAAAACTGTGGTTGGGAAAATGTTATTGGCTGTATCATTTGTTTTTTTTAGTGGCAACCTTCCTTTCATATATTTTCCGAAGCAGTAGGCGGAAGAAACTTAGTCCTAATGCACGAAACTTAATTTAATGGGCAGGATGTTAAGTATTTACAAGGCAGACGTGAGTGGTAACGCTGGGAGAGGTAGCCTTAGAAGGATATCACATCATCACATCATCAGCCTATTAATGTTCCCACTGCTGGGACACAGGCCTCCTCTCTGTGAGAGGGAATGGGCCGTTATCCACCACGCGGGCCCAGTGCGGGTTGGTGGATGTCACATGTCTTCGAATTATTGGTTCTAGGACATGCCGGTTTCCTCACGATGTTTTCCTTCACCGTTTTGAGAGCAGTGGTGATGAAATAATTTACACAAAGTAAAGTGCCTGCCTGGGCTCGAACCCACGACCTACAACTTGTAAGTCGCGGCCGATACCACTGGGCCACCACTGCTCTCAGAAAGATATACACGGATCTAATTGGTGACGTTTTTCACAAAGCTAGTTGCGCAGGACTCATCACTGGCGTACGTGTATAAGTACGTACGAACGTAAAGAAAAGAAATAATTAAAAAGCAAAAAACCCGACTGCTTAAAAGGCGAACTAAAAAGACGTAAACAAGAAGAAAATCATGCTGTGCAGTCGGAGGATACATATTCGCGAGCTGGCTGACCAAAACCAGATGTATCCTCCGACTGCACAACATGATTTTCTTCTTGTTTACGTCTTTTTAGTTCGCCTTTTAAGCAGTCGGGTTTTTTGATTTTATTATTTACCTTTTTTTATTTATAACTTTTTAGTTAATTATTTTTTCAAATTAGGTACATTTAAAAGTATAAGTGTTATATATTTTTGAAATCACCTCTTAAAATCCTTTAATTTGATACCCCACACGATGGGGTTGGAAGTAAAAAAATGGGCTCCCACAATATGGCACCTAAAATCTGCCATTTTTATATTCTCTAATTTTAATGTAGCCAGTAACACTCGCAGGGTTAAGACGAATTGATTAACGTAAGAATCATCAAAATCGGCCAACGCGTTTGGTCTCTAGAACGCCACATAGGAACAAACATACATACATAGACTGATAAACACATTACCCTCCTTCGGCAGTCGGGTAGAAAGAGTATATAAGGATCATAGCACCTGGCGTTCTATATTTTCTGCCTATCCTGTATAGGGCAAGTGGCGTGAGTTTTTGTATGTAGGAGTATTTTTACTTGTAAACCTCTAATAAAGTTGGCCGAAGAAAACTATTCGAAACAAATTATGCAGAATCAACTTGCGCGTCATCAAAATTTCCAACAATATTAACTTATTAATAAGAATAATATTCATATTTATATTATTACAAGTAAATACTATCGAACAGAGACAAAGCACACGGAACTCCTTGGAGAAATATCATGATCATATTTATGTTCACATACTAATGACAGGACGTGTAAGCCTTGTCCACCATAGACTATATAAATAGGTGTTAACTGTCTATCTTCCTGAACGCTTGAACACGCGGTTTATTTGTTTAGGTATGACATGTTTGTGTTTAATGTTAAGTGCTGAGGTTTATGTTTAAGATGTTTAGTGTTATTGATTTAGTTAAAGACTTTGCCTATTAAGCGAGCTAAATAGATTTGTTACAAATTAGAATTATAAATCATTTATTTATTTATTTTATTTATTTATTTATTCATTTACACATACATTTATTTTTACAGGTATAACCCAAGGTAATAAAAGTAGTCATACAATGCGACTGTTACATACAGTGACGACACGTTACATAGAGGACAATACACTCACTGTCACCCTCTGGAATTCCGCCAAGGAGCAGGAAAATATGTCCAATCGCTGAGAGATGCAATTAATGATCGTAATTGCCCGACACACGGGCGCAAACTTTAATATGTTTGTACGGGCTACCGGAGTTTCAAAGAGACTCTGCCTCGGCCCCAACCGTAGCCTACTGTTTGGAACGAGTAACCGCAACGATTCCAAGATTTGTGGATTGTTTAGCATCCCACGAAAAACCATAAATACATATTTGACCAGAGCAAGATTGCGCCTTACTTCCAACTTATAGTACCCAACCATCCCTATTACAAAGAGAGTTGGGTACATAAGCGGGTAAAACGGGTAGACGCCAAATTGCCTCATATATAGGTAACGTGTAAACTTGTTCTGCATCTTTTCCACCATCTGAGAATATTTAGTCTCATAAGGATTCCAGATGATAGCACTAGTTTCCAAGTTGCTTCGCACCAACGCATTATAAAGGGATTTCACTGCTGCCATGTTAGTAAAGTCACGGGTTTCTCGCATGACAAACCCAAGATTTTTAAAGGCCTTTTTACACACTTGCACGACATGAGCTCTAAATGATAGATCCTCAGAAAATATAACCCCAAGTCCTAAATTCGTCCCCTGGCTTACCCCCGTAAGAGTGCAATACGGTTCTGAGGTGTAGCCTGCGTATTCCACCATTTGCTTGCGGTTGCCCAAGTAGCTGGCAAAGAACTTTAGAAGGGCTGGGGTAAAACCAGCTCTCGCAAATTTACTTAATAGGATATCATTGTCCACACTATCGAATGCCTTCCTGAAGTCAAAGTAAGCGACGTCCAGTTGGGCACCTACCTCAGAGTCCAGTACTGTGGCGGCCTGGTTTAAGAAACACATTAAATTCGAATTCGTGCTGCGGCCCGCACGGAAACCATGCTGCGCGTCGTTGAGCTGTGAGGCTACTTGCGATTTGATAGATGAACACAGCGCAGACTCAAAGACTTTAGCAAATGGTGACAATACTGCTACTGGTCTATATCCACCAACGTCTGAGCTTGGGGCACCTTTCGGTACCGGAATAACCCTAGTCACCTTCCAGCCGTCCGGATATGAACATTCTCGTAAGAAGCTATTGAACAGATGCATGAGCGGCCGGGCTAGTACATGCCTACAATCCCTAACAATGAAGGGGGGCACCCCGTCTGGCCCAACTGAACGCTTGGGCTTGAGGCGCGCGAGCGCGGCACCCACATCGCCAAGAGACAGCTGCCCCATGTGAACGCGGGCGCCGCGCTCGGGCGCCTCCAGCCCAGCGGCAGCCGCATCCAACCGCGGCGCCAGCGCCCCATACACAGAATGGAAGTAGTCAGCGAACGCCTGTGCACACTCATGCTCTGGTACCGGCTCACCATTCCTAGCTATCTTCACTTTGCTAAGTTTCGAACGCTTGCTCCCAATAAAACCCCAAAAAGACCTCGGTTCTTTTGCAAATTGTTGTTCAATACGGTTTTTATACTCACGGTATGCGGTACTGATCATAACTTTGACAACAGAACGAAAGTAAGAAAAGTTTATATAGTCGCCGTCTGACCTAGTACTTTTATAAGATTTATGCCAAAAAGCCTTCTGTTTAATATGACTAATTATGTCAGCAGTGAACCAGTCTGGGTAGCGATAACGAGAGCAAACACCCTTGGAGCTCTTTCTTGGAGTGCTACCATCTAAAGTCCTGTTAAATATGTTATAAAAAATCTTATATGCCTCGTTGGCGTTACTCGTTTCATACAGGGCACTCCAGTCTACCCCTGCAAGTGTTAAGTATAAAGATTGAAAATCCGCCCTGCTATAATTCCATCGCGGTATCAAACTCCCGGTAAAAGACTGCGGTACAAGGCCGCAAGGGCTAGCAGTGAATCGCGCACGACTTATCATGGACCAAGTGATTAATGTAAAACTACTGACTGGTCAAATTGGGGAATGTAATGAATACATACTGATAATATTTATTACATCGTCTGGTCATTATGAATATTGCTACGTAATGGTTGGGCAATTTGATAATAATGGTCAATGAATTAGTACAAGAGCGAGCGAAGCGAGCTCGTGTACTAATTCATCTTAGGGCACCCCGATATGAATAGGTTAGGTTCGAAGGAGATGACGGAACGGGGTTGGGGGGCTCCCAATATCTCTTTCTTGTGCGGAGCGGGGCTCCATGGACTTTGTTGCTCTTATTTACCTATTGTTTATTAAAATCAATGTCAACATTATAATAATTTTAAAAATACTTCTTTTTATTACCCGGCCAAATAAGTGATGACCATTATTCAGAATTAATTATTTCAATAGTTTTTATCATATTGCCTACTCATATTGGCTACTCATATTGGCAATTTTTCAAATTGCCCGGGCATTATGAATAATGCCGTATTAATCACTAGCTCCATAACATATGTAACACAAGCGGAATCCTTCAGCAATAACGGTTAACAAAAACTCCAAAATATGGTACTGACATGCATTACCGAAATATCATGGTATCACTCCAAATATTTTTTACTTTTGTCAATATGTAGCCACATGAAAGGTACCAGGGGGGTGACCATAAGCTCTTAGAGCGGTATCAATTTGAGATCGAATAAGAGACAGATGTATCTGACTTGTATACATCTGTCACTTACTCGATATCAAATTGATACCACTCTAAGAGCTTATGGTCACCCCCCTGATATTTGGAGTTATTTCAAGCAATAATGACTGAGAAAAAAAAATCTATGACGTATTAACTTGTAACTTTAACTTAAGTTTACACTAGTCGATTTTTTTTCCATACAAACGTAGTCTAGGGATTATTCCACTGTTTGACGATGTACGATTAAAATAAAAAGTGACATCAATTTGTCTCATCATTATCTAGCCCTGTATGGAAGCGAAAAAGTAAAAAAAGAAAATATTTGAAAGTTATGAGCGTCGAAAGTTCCACATTTCGACATTAATTTTAACGCATTTTTGGTCGCAAATAAATACCATAAGAAGACGGAAAATTGCAAAACGGCCTTCATACAGGGTTAGATTAGTAGTTCAACAATGCATATAATTTTATTTTGAACAGATACGTTTAGTCATTTTTTCATGATATCTAGACTGCCAAAGGTCTGTTTATAAAAATTCGCGCGCTCGGTTTTGTCCTAAATCATTATCCATTTCGCTACAAATTTGCAAAAATGTGTATTCGTACGCGAACTAGCTTCCTACTGCTCATCACAGCATCTATCTCTTCCGAACGTGTTGTCGGTTGATAGAAAATGCATTTTAACCCCGCGCACAAAATAGTTCGTGCCGTCGACTAGTGTACCCTTAAGTAGGTTATATATGTTTGAGCCGTTTGGTGTTGAAATATTAGGTCCATGGGGTCCGAGTGCGCATCGAGTTTTTCGAGAAATTAGCACAAAGCTCATCGACTCTTCACGTGACCAGAGGGCTGGCCTTTTCTTCGGCCAGAGAATGAGCATTGCCATCCAACGTGGCAATGCTGCCAGCGTTCTGGGCACGTTTCCCATTGACATCGATGTGGTCGAATTTTTTGATGCACAATGAGCTCTTTTCCGTCTCCCTTTTAAATTTGTATATAGTTTTGTTTTTTTTTACAATATTCAATTGTATATATGTTAATAAATTGTAGTAGGTTAGTCAATGGGAAACCTCAGCATTTTTCAGCAGGTTTCCTTTTTTCAGATGCCAATTATACTAACCTACTTACTTCATAGTTACAAGTTAATACGTCATATGTCTGTTTTCCCTGTTTTTGTGGCAAACATAGTAAGGGTTTTAAATCGTATCCTAGTATTAGTAGTAGGTATCTATCTTAGTTTTTTTTGTTAACCTATACCCTGGGCAAAGATCTTCTCTAAAGCCTCCATTTACCCCGGAGCGATGCCTCAGCCGACCAATCTGTCATAAACACCATTGAAATCATCATGCCAGCGTTTCTTAAGCCTTCCTCGGCGACAACGTCCGTCCTTCTATGATCTATATACCTCCTAGATCATCAACATCATCCGCAGTCGGATTTCGCCCTCAGCTGAGCATAGCCCTCTCTTTTCTTGTGTCAATCCCCACGTTCCTGTGCCAGCCTCATCCAGGTTCTGCCCGCGATGGCCATATTGTCGTCTGCCCATCTCGCCTTCGCATCGGACGACCAACACTTCGTATTCCTTTCCTTCTACCTCTTAAAGTCTCCGCCAGATAACATAAAAATAAAAGTCATTGACCCGACTTCTACCAAAAATTACAATTAGGTACGTAACTTGAAAACATGATCTTTTGTTTATGGAGATATTTTGATAATTTTGGTTCTATATAAGTTATGTAAATCGGCCCACGCGTTTATGAGATATAGCTGTCCCATGCGGTTTCGCTTCCGTCAACTGGCTACCCACCCTACCCTAATCTACCTACCTACCTTGCCCTACCCTACCCTATCTAATTACCTACCTACCTAATACCTACTCTACCCTACAGACATGATTGTACGCAACGCTCGCAACGAAAGCTCTCAAAAAGGTTTTTTTCCCGTTTTTGCAACATTTTTCATTTATGCTCCGCTCCTATTGGTCTATTGGCCTTCCCCGATAAATGGATTATCCAACAGAAAAATAATTTTTCAATTCCAACCAGTAGTTCCTGAGATTAGCGCGTTCAAACAAACAAGCTCTTCTGCTTTATAATATTAAAAATACTAATAAAGTATAGATTAACTCATTATTGAATGCCAATGCCAAGTGAAAGCTTTTACCACGATACGTTTGTTTCATCATGTTAGCGACACTGCCTTTACATTTTTTTCGTATCGTTTTGAAATATTGGAGTTAGAATTCTTGATGTCATCGATAGTTAGGGTGCGTCATAGAACCTGGGCTATTAAACTTAGTAAGGGTCATTGTGAAATAATAACCATTCAGGTTGTAAAATATAATTAATTTCAAGAAACACGATACCACTGCTTTGGCGAGATGAAGTAGGTATATACGTAATAAACATAATATATCATGTGCGATAACCGCAAAATGATGTCAAACCAAAAAACGATGAGACGAAAACCTGATTGGCCAGTAATACCCATGTCATCCATGTTCTTAGAAATGATGGTACAAGGTCTGAAGAAATAAGGAAGTATTGTCATTAACGCTCCTGTGAAACTACTGGTACTACCTTGCAGATGTTAAAAAAATGCTCGGTAGAGTTGTTAAACGCGTTTTCAGAGGCCATAGTGCGAGTTTTTACTCACGCTCAATCGCGTTAACGTAAACGTCAATTTGTATTGAAATTGGATAAGCGCCGTCTGGGAACGGTAAGGATAAACGTCTTTTTTGTATAAATTTTGACATAAGAGATCGTTTACGTTATCACGAGTGAGTACGTTAAAAACCTCGAAATAAGCTCACTGGTGTGCGTTATTTTGTGAGGAATACTTAACAACTTATAAGCTTGAAAATCGTTTGTATTAAAATTAATTGGAGAGAATGGAGGATTTTTTTTTTTTGTGTACGATCCTAAATACGTACCTATTTTTTTTCTACGCCACTCTCCAAAAAAAGAGTATTATGTATTTATCTTAGGCTAATTTTATCTTGAAAAATGCACGAATTCCGAGGGATAAGCAACTAGAATGAAGCCCGTGAAAAAGCTAGTTTAGCCCCGTTTTCTGAAATTTGTTTTAGAATTTGAGTTTTTGTCAATCTTTTTTTTATTATTAACAGTTGGCTGGCGTTTGCCCACCATCTCGCCTGATGGTATGCTGATGTTGTTGACGGTGAAGCACGCTTACTTAGAAGTAACCTATTCACTCTTGACTTAAAGACCCCAAGGTTGTAGTTATGTATCAGGGAAGAAAGACTCCGACAGGGAATGCCACCCCTTATGCTTGCGAATACTTTCATTGTGCGTACAGTACGCACAATGAAAGTATTCGCAAAACACTTTATGCTTGGTGGCCCATGTAGCGATGGCGCATTGCCGTGCATCTTGTAGTCCGATGGTGGAAAGGGCAAGGTAGAATCAAATTTTGCAGTTCCATCGCACACTCCCCGAAATGTAATCGATAAAAAATCGACAGGCTGGCAATTCGGCGTCGATGTATCTCAATTTTAGCCTTAAGTAGGGTTTGACACATTCTTAACGCCGAATACTCAATTCAGTAATCTGCAATTAATCAAATAAGGGGTAAGTTTAGGTGCATAGATTACCTACACTTCACCAATATGATTTAGTCCCCGTAACAGGGGCGAGCTAGTATAAATTGGCCTTTTATCCAATTGAAACTTCGTACTCTCAATAGTTCAATATAAACTTCGTCGACTGTACAAACCATGACACGGAGCTGATACTGAGAATTTTCAATAAAAAAACTCAATGTTATTTTGCCCAGGCTGGAAATCGTACCATAGACCGCACGTTCAGCAGTCGCACCTACAACTACAAAACCAACAAGGCACTCAAATAGGAAGTATCACCATGAAATTAGAGATTTTATAGGAAAAGCCGATTTATCAAACGAAGGCTGTATAAAACAATCAAGGCTTGCTCACAATAAAGGGAAGATTGAAACGGAAGCGAGAAAGACGTCAAACTGACTTCCGGTCGCTACTTCATTTCGAAAATATAATTTTATGTTCGGATACGGTTAAAATTAATTTTCTTGTTTTTTTATTGTCTTTTTATAGAGGTTGCCAGTTATTTTGAGTTTTGTTTAAAATTGATGATAAAATATGGCTGTGTCACAGCTTGGTGTCTTTTATATTTTCTATATTTTATTGTGGTTCCGCATAGTAATTTACTAAAGGTAGATTAATTGATTATGTAGTTTCAGGCAAGTTGCCGAGAGGTGTCCAGAATTTTTAATTGTTTTTACACGAATTCCCGGTTATGATATCGTATGAATTCTATAGTGAATGTCTGACTTACAGACAAATAACGCTAAACCAATAAATACATAATTGATTGGATATTGGAAGTGTGCAGAGAATTTTCTTTTAAACTTTTAGAAGATTTTATATTGACGTCTAATATTATTACACTCCTATTATTTTTAACATGACATTACGAAGAAAAATTACTATCATCCTGCTCTTATACTAATTTATTAGAAAAATTAGTTAGTTTAAGAGAAAAAGAAAAATTGATTATTTGCGCGAGGCATACGAAGCGCAAAAAAATTACAAAGTAAAAGTATGCGTCACAACCCCACAAAACGGTCATCGCTCAGCATAATGCTGGTACTTTCGTGCGAGACAGAGCCACAGCGCTGGTTCTCAGCGATAGCCGGTGTCGACTGGGTGACTCCGAACCAATGAAACCTTAGGGGCAAGTGACGGTCGGCGGTGGCAACCTCTCACGTCCGGCCCTGGTTCAGGCCATGTTACGGAGCGAGAGGGTATGGGAAGCTGTCTCCTCCTTCTGCGAAGCAGTAATGCTCGCGATGGAGGAGGCGGACACGTGAGGGAGACGCAACGGAGACGCCCTCACGCCTCTAGCCACCGCAGGAGATGCCCTGGGCGTCGGGGGTCGCAAGCCGATTCCCGGCCACCGTAGGCGCGGGCTTGCGGACGGCGAGTAATGGGTAGCTCGCCGTCCGATAAGGACCAGGCCCGAGTCGACGGGACATTGTGTTCCACGCGCGCCTCAAAGAGATGTCAGCAGAACTGACGGGGTCCGCGAGGGCCGATGCCTGTCTGGGTCGCGGATAAATTTGAAAAAGAGTTACCGCGGCCCTGGCACAAGCAACTGAAGGAACACGGGTGGGTTTTAGTCAGTATAAGTCTGACACGCCCTCCCGCCTCACCCAAAGCGGGAGAAGTCATTGGATAATATCCCAAAAAAACAAAAAAAAAAAAGGGCCATGTGACGGAGCGAACAGTTTTCTTTATGAATAATAAGTAAATAAGTAAATGAGTGTTTAATTAGTTTAGTTCAGATATAAAAACAAAGGGTTATACTTATTGTTTAGTGTAGGTAGTATAGTGAATATTATGGAAGGTATAATCTATACTATATGTAAAATATGCACATTTATCAATATTAATAGTCGACTCGCCAACGCACCACCGCACAGGCCAACAGACCGATAACGACTGATCGCCCCACTACTCGGACCGGTATTTATAACCGAGCGACGTATGCGTACGAGACAACATTACAATACTGTTATCGGCTTGTAGCGCGATCTATTGACACCTACATACACTACATTCCCTTCCTTGTTTTAACCAGTTGTATGTAACCAGAATTATTAATAAGGCATTTAGCATATTCTTATTTTTATTATTAATGAACTGGCATCTCTGGCATAACAAAATGAGAGCACAATAATATTTAAAAATCATTTACTGGTTTAATTTAGTGCTTCCTTTGACCCTGCCTCTTCTTCTTCTATTCCATTTTCTGATACCCATTTCAGGCCTTCTGATGAAGGTTCCCCCTCTCCATCAAATTGCTCTAACGTTAGTTGAGAACTCATGTTATTAATTAGTTACCTGGCACTAATGAATTAATACACGAATCGTCTCGCGCGCAGGCCCGACGACTTTGAGCCTCCGAACAGACTCCAGCACCGTAGACCACACATGTACGCTGCGGCAGGCTATACAGAGAGCCGAAGACAACAACCTGCCTTTCCGCTCAGCGTCTATGAAACACGTAAAAGTCCTCGACTTGATCGAGACTTGGGCTGCACTGCAGTCCCTCCAACGGCGCCAAATCGACCACCGGTACATCGAAGTGCCGAAGCGCCTGCACAAAAATGCCATTACGCTAGTCCGACCTTGCGACCTGGCTCCGGAACCCATCCCTCCGCAGCAGGTGTGGTACAGGGAGACGCCACTTCCGAAACCTTCCTCCGCTACACTGGAGGACGCCTTCAAGGTTCCGGACCGGAGAGGGCCAGGCACCGAAATCAACGGCGAGCACTTCACTCGCCTTCGGTTCACCGATGATATAGCTGTCATGGCTGAGACCATGGAGGACCCCAGTACAACGCTTGATGACCTCAGTAGAGCTGCCGAAAGAGTGGGTCCAAAAATTAATTTGGATAAAACCAAAGTGAGGTTAAACGCCCATGTCGCACCCATTCCCGTCAAGATCGGAGACTCTACACCCGCAGCCGTGGACGACCATGCCTACCTGGGACGAATAGTCCAGCTAGGCATGCCCAGCCTCGAGAAAGAGGTCAACTGTCGAATCTCACTCGGCCAGGCAGCGTCCGGGAAGCTGCGCGGCATCCTCTCATCCAGGTTTGACGGGGACGGCCACGCTTTCTTTTGCCTTGGGGATTCCAATCCAGCGCTTTCTTAGGTATATGATCAGAATCCCTTCGCAGCGTGTGGCCGATCCAACTCCATTTACGACGCTTGATCTGGCGGTCAATCGGGCTCTCGTGGCATTGCCCCAAAAGCTCTACGTTGGTGATGGTCTCGGGCCAGTAAATGCCGAGTATGCGACGAAGACAGCGGTTGACGACGACTTGGATCTGGCGTGAGATGTCTTTTGTGACCGTTCACCGTAAAGCAGCACGGATTTGAGTTGAGAAAGTTTTAAGTTTGATCCTTCAGGTCAGTTTCCGCGATTGCCAAACAGGTCTCAGCTGTGCGAAGGTAGCTGATCGTGCTTTAGCAATCCTTGATGCGATGTCCTCTTCACTACCTCCAGTCTATGACACGACGCTCCCGCGGTAAGTGAATTTGCGGACGCGTGCCACTGCCTCTGTTCCAATCAGCAACGGTGAAGTATTCTACACACCAGATCTCATCTCTTGGGTCTTCCGGGTGTGACTAGTATGTACATATAAAGTACCACTACTGCTGACTTCTCTCTTTTTTTTTCTTTGATAACTGTCAATTTAATGACCAGTAGGCATAATCTACTGCTATTATTGTCATTCTCTGATGACTGTCAATTTAATGACCAGTAGGCATAATCTACTGCTATTGTTGTCATTCTCTGATGACTGTCAATTGAATGACCAGTAGGCATAATCTACTGCTATTACTGTCATTCTCTGATGACTGTCAATTTAATGACCAGTAGGCATAATCTACTGCTATTACTGTCATTCTCTGATGACTGTCAATTTAATGACCAGTAGGCATAATCTACTGCTATTACTGTCATTCTCTGATGACTGTCAATTTAATGACCAGTAGGCATAATCTACTGCTATTACTGTCATTCTCTGATGACTGTCAATTTAATGACCAGTAGGCATAATCTACTGCTATTACTGTCATTCTCTGATGACTGTCAATTTAATGCCCAGTACCTATATTCTACTGTTTGTCAATTTAATGACTAGTAGCTATATTCTACTGCCTGTCAATTTAATGACCAGTAGCTATTTTCTACTGCCTGTCATTTTAATGACTAGTAGCTATATTCTACTGCCTGTCAATTTAATGACCAGTAGCTATATTCTACTGCCTGTCAATTTAATGACCAGTAGCTATTTTCTACTGCCTGTCATTTTAATGACCAGTAGCTATATTCTACTGCCTGTCAATTTAATGACCAGTAGGTACGTTCTACTGCATTTGTGTGCTCTTTGATTTATTATTTTAGAACTAATCATGTAGCTCAAATCAAATAACTAATCATGAGGTCACGGATTCGACTCCCAGGTCGGCAGTGTCACTCGGTTTCTCCATCAGGAACTTCCCAATAATACACCACATGCGTGATTTTATGTTATGCCAGCGGTTGCCACCTTTTTTTTTTTTTTTTTTTTTTTTGGGTGGGAAATCATCCAATGACTTCTCCCGCCCTGGGTGAAGCGGGAGGGCGTGTCAGACCCAATTCAATTCAACTCTTTTAGAATTTGATTTAACACAGTCACAGTCGTTCCAAAGAAACTTCGAAACTCTACTGCAGCAAAACTGCCAAGTCAACAGAAACCCTCGAGTAAAGCCTCTAACGCCACGGCTCTCAAACCGTCCAGCAATCGTATTGCCCTCACACAACGGTCTATCTAGACCCAGACCTCCAAAAGAGCTAAACGCAATATCGCGAACCTACGGACTACTTGTGTTGCCTCAATTATACCGATTTACGGCCAAGATTAGGCTTAACCACTGGTACGGTACATGCTACGGCTGATAGACTGAATTACTCGACCTTCTACAGCTTGCTCATCAAATATCATTATCGAAATCAACATCGACTGGAACGTGAGTACGTGATCCACTATCATCTTTCTAAACCTATCGTGTGTATACTTCCAAGTTCTAAGCGTGCCTATTTAAAGCCTTCAGTGTCTAACGATCACCGATAGCGAAAAGTTCCTCTAAGCCTTAGTAGTAATTGATCAGAAACCGTATCAGCTTAGATCATATACAACGCTCATGGCACGACTGCCGCAGCAGCTAGTGACACTCATGCCACCCATATCGTCACAACCTCAAGTGATCATCACACATCACTTCACATAGAGTCTACGACTTCTAGGTTATTACAAAACCAATACAACGAATCTCCTATGAGACCCGTGTCCCCGCTACACCACCAGCTGCCCATCGCCCCCTGAACAACTCACAAGTGAATTGCAGGTACGACTACAGAAAAGTGCGTACAGTGTGAGCTACGGTATGTGCTCTCCTGCTCGGTGGAGGAAGCCTCCTCACTGTTTTCTACGTTTAACTCGTTAGGAGCACAACTTAGAGGCATCCTTTGTATGCGATCGTGAGCGTTATTATTCATTCTATAATATTTACAGATTTCAAAAGATAGCGATCGCGGGATCTAATACTATCATCATGTTACTTTAAAAGTAAGCAAGTGAATTAAGATCTGAAGAAAAATCGATCGATCGATTTTTGAAAATGAATGAAAACGACTCACCAGATTGGCATAAAGAGCCGTGTGTATGGATCCACACATACACACGCTCCTCATTGACCTGTCCAGCTCCTTGTTTGTTGCTAGCTTTCTTGTTGCTCCACTCTGGACTTATTTTTCAGTATTCGAGATTCTGAGGGTAGTCGTAGAAAACTAGACGACTCCCTAAATTAGCCCCACATTGTTCCTGCCATGTAGACGCGAAGCAGAAGGGCTTACTTCTACTGCATTCAGTTTTGGTGGGACCAAAACAATACGACGCAGACGGTGTTGTGTGCCAACAGTGTGCACAGTGTGTGTTTACGAGGTTGAATTCCACAGCACTACAGCTCAGCAAGTGCACTACTTATCGTATACATTTGATGCGCTTCAAAACGAACCGCCACTGATTTTAACTGTCACCGTCACACACATTTTTTTCTTGTTTTATTATTATAGAATAGAATGGAATATAATGCATTGTAACCAAAGTCTTCATGATCCTTTTAGAGAAAAACAACTTTATTTTACTCTACGGTTTTATCCTCGTCGCCAATGTAAAATATGCACATTTATCAATATTAATTGTCGACTCGCCAACGCACCACCGCACAGGCCAACAGACCGATAACGACTGATCGCCCCACTACTCGGACCGGTATTTATAACCGAGCGACGTATGCGTACGAGACAACATTACAATACTGTTATCGGCTTGTAGCGCGATCTATTGACATCTACATACACTACACTATATATATATTATTTAATATTATAAAGCTGAAGAGTTTTTTTGTTTGTTTGAACGCGCTAATCTCAGGAACTACTGGTTGGAATTGAAAAATCTTTTTGTGTTGGATAGTTCATTTATAGAGAAAGCTTATAGGCTATATAACATCACGCTACGACCAATAAGAGCGGAGCATAAATGAAAAATGTTGTACAAACGGGAAAAACCTTTTTAATAGCTTCCGTTGTGTGCGGTGTGTATAAGCGGTTAAAGTTACGCAACATTCATGTATGTAGGGTAGGGTAGGTAGGTAGCCAGTTGACGGGAGCGAAGCCGCGTGGGACAGCTAGTTATAAAGAAGTTTAAGGTAGGTAAATAAGAAAAAATATTATGATACAGTTCATCCGGACTGGAGACACAGGCGGCAACCATAGAACAAGTCAAACAGATCTTAATATGAGCAAAATATCTTCCTCTGCAATATTTCTCTATTAGTATTTTTTCCCTGTCCAGTCATCTCCTTTCAATCAAGCCATCTTCGGTGAAAAGTAGACATACATTTCAAAGGCTTCATTTCTTTTTCATTTTTTTTGTAGATGAATAACATGCGTAGGTATTAGGTAGGTATAATTATCACGTTTATTGCGTTCCCGCTAAACGTCTTCTAATAAAAACCTGCCACAACTGGACCAGCTGATTACTTAACCAGAGATAATAATCGCGTGCGCATTATTTCGTGCGACTGATCGTGGCGGCCTGAATAGCTACCCCTGACCGGTTGCGCGCACGCATCGCTCTGTGAACACTTGAACCGTTCTTTGTTTGACTGGGTGTGGTGTTACGTGTTAAGGAGTTGCCGAAAGTAACTAACTGGAGTATCGGTAACGAACTGGTATTTTGTTTTGGGTGTATTAAGAACTTGTAAATGATAAATGATTTTATTTCTGCAAGTTGGTTTGTACAAACACTTTTACATGTCGATCATATTTTTTTTAAACTAGAAGCAGTCTGTGTTTTCTATCTGACAACTCTGAGAAGGCCGAAACAAACTCGGAGGTCACAAACTCTTTTAAAGTCCAGACATGTTCTTGGTTAGATCATGTGAAGATCATGTAGATTGGTGTCTGAAATGGTCTTTTGAGGTAAGAACCAGCCAGATTGAGTAGACCTGTCCAGTCAGTGCACGCATTTGTCAGTAACCGTGCAGCTCAACTCAGAATTTAAGGAGCTCAACGATTCGACGAACAATACCAAAGAAAGGATATTTGGGTTGGCTGCATAAATTACTCAAACGCCCAGACCATGATTAAAACGAATAAAGCATAATTTAAATAAAAAACAAAAAAAGGAATGTCCCACATAAATAATAAGCATACATTTACAATAATTAAAATAATATAATACCTTGAAAAGTATTTTATTCATGTCATTACAACAAAAACAAAAAAAAAACAAAATCCAGACTGCAAAATAAAAAATAAATTAGAGCAGCTCAATCCCAAGCCTTTTTGTCTTCAACGTGATCTGTAAATGATAGACTGCGTGTAAGTAATATGGTGGCCTGAAACTTTAATCATTTCTTTAGAACTCGTCCAGTTTCATTGCCTTGGCGATTTTCTGATTCTGGCTTACAGGAGTTGCAGTGGCTGGGAATAGTGTGTAGCAGGATTTGTACCAAATAATATACCATCGGTTAAGCTGGCAAGCAAGAGATAGTTAGAGCAACCACCTCCAATTTTAACTCTCACGGGTACCCACGCCTGGAACCAGTAGGTACGTTAACTTATAAATAGCTCCATATAAATTCTTGATCTACTAGGATCGCAGGGACTTCTACTAGGAGCCTCTCTTAGCACAAGATCCAGGAGAGCAGGCTTTTTGTGTGTTAATCAATAAGTTTAAAAATTAATAAACTGCCTCTTTAGAGGAAATATGGGCAGAGAGCGCCGACTGAATTTCCTTAGCAAAAAGTCATAATTCGAGGTTTGGCTCTCGTCTCTTTCCTCCTCCAATATTGGACCTATTTAAAAGATATTCCATAAACTGGTAAAGTAAGATATATACTATGTCCCTATGTATTCCTTTTTTCATTTATATTTGTCAAATTTGTACACTAAGCCTCTGTTGACAGCGCAATTTTGAGCATTTATTGAGGGCTCTAGTGCTTCTAAAGATAATGTATCATCAAAAAGGAAAACATAGGGACATTGTATATATCTATTATTTTTAGTTTACGGAATGTCTTTTATTTGGTCCAATATTGGAGGAGGAAAGAGGCGAGAGCCAAACCTCGAATTTTAACTTTTTACTAAGGAAATTCAGTCGGCGCTCTCTGCCCCCGATTCCTCTAAAGCGTAACTTGCTCTTGAGTTTAATCTTGTATACCAAATAATATATATACTACAATTTAGGGACAAGGTTAGCACTCCTAACAATGATTGATAACTCGCAACTGTAGAATATTTCAGTAATTGCTCAATCTGCTCATTTCCGCTGCTCTTCAGCGTAACGTGATATACGATAGACATATAATATCATTATGTATTATCAAAGCCTATATTGTTATCTAATAACTGTATCTATTCGTAATATGATATTTTAATAGGCATAGTGGATATCGATTTATTTTTCGTTGAATGTACCAATAGCTTTTTTAGGAGGAGCTCGTGGCTAACAAAAACAGCTAATAACATCAGCCGCACGGGTCGATCATCAAGGTTACGCAACGCTTGACGAGGTCGGTCCGTGGATGGGTGACCATTTCAACATACCGAGTTTCCTCTGTGCCTTAAAAAGCACGTTAAGCCTTTGGTCCCGGCTGTCATTTGAAGATCTTTGACAGTCGTTACGGGTAGTCAGAAGCTTGAGATCTGACACCAGTCTTGCCAAGGGGTACCGTGTTACCCAGTTACTGGGTTGTGGAGGTCAGATAGGCAGTCACTCCATGTTAAACACTTGGTACTTAGCTAAATCCGGTTAGACTGGAAGCCGACCCCAATGTAGTTGGGAAAAGGCTAGGCGTATGATGTGCCAATAGCTTTTTTCTGCAAAAGTGTTTTACACAAAACTTAATATTAAGGTTACACTAGTCGATTTTTTTTCCATACAAACGTAGTCTAGGGATTATTCCACTGTTTGACGGTGTAAGTTCAAAATAAAAAGTGATATCAATTTATCTCATCATTATCTAGCCCTGTATGGAAGCGAAAAAGTAAAAAAAAGAAAATGTTTGAAAGTTATGAGCGTCGGAAGTTCCACATTTTGACACTAATGTTAACGCATTTTTGGCTGCAAATAAATACCATAAGAAGACGGAAAATTGCAAAACGGCCTCCATACAGGGATAGATTAGTAGTTCAACAATGCATATAGTTTTATTTTGAACAGATAGATTTAGTCGTTTTTTCATGATATCTAGACTGCCAAAGGTCTGTTTATAAAATTTCGCGCGCTCGGTTTCGTGCTAAATCATTATCCATTTCGCTACAAATTTGCAAAAGTGTGTATTCGTACGCGAACTAGCTTCCTACTGCTCATCACAGCATCTATCTCTTCCGCACGTGTTGTCGGTTGCTATAAAATGCATTTTAACCCCGCGCACAAAATAGTTCGTGCTGTCGACTTTTCTTCGACGGGTAGGTAGAGGTGAATGAAGTACATTCACTTTTCACTAGACAGTAATGACGACAATCGCAATGCTAATTTATATAATTATAAGTTTGACGTATATACCTGTGTTTGTGTACATATGTATTTGTGTATCTGTCTGTGGCATCATAGCTCCTAAACCTACCCAATTTTGTTGTGTTTTTGTTTGTAAAGTGACTTTATAGAGAGTATTCTTAGCTATGTTTGATAAAAATCGGTTATAAAGTTATGGGCGTTTTACTGTTTTGAATCGGGGTGTTTTCGCAAGATATCGTGTCATAATTACGTGTTCAATAGATTGTCGATCGAAGCGTGTCTACTACTAGATAAATTATAAATAAAAACATGTCAGGGTTTTTTTTAACTTATAAATTTGACTTGTTTACTGAGAATTCTCGATGGAAAAACCTAATAACACTGTGCCAGACCGGATATTGACCCCAGGACCAAAAGTTCACGACTACTAAACAGCAGAGTGATCATCATCATCATCATCAATCAATACATATAATAAATCTGTAGAAAAGTAATTTTTGTACAAATAAAATATAACCAAAAAAAATAGCCAGGGTTTTAAAGGATAACCAACAGAACCTATTTCCGGCATTTTTGTCTGTTTGTCTGTTTATTTGTGCACGCATCACGTGAAATGTACGAAACCAATGTAAATAACTTGTATACATAAAATTATAGGTAGTTAAGTAGGGTAGGGTTGGCAGACAGATGACGGGAGCAAAGCCGCGGGCACAGCTAGTATATTGAAAAAAATAAAAAATAAACATTTTTTTTGTCTATACAGAAACATGAATGAATCAAAGACACGAAAGAAAAACTTTAGCATTTAGAATAATTTAACATTATATTAAAATATTAATATCATATTCATAAAATACGTACTTTTACCAAATACATAGTACAATAAAAAAATTGTAGTTCTAAAAACTAAAAGACACGCTTTATTGGTAAGGATAATGGGACAAACTGTTTAAATTATTGCATTGTCATCGGTCTTTGATAAGTGTGCAAAGTTTCAAATCAATCCAACGTTTTGAAGTGGGTGAAAATCACGTTCAAAGATTCCGTTACATTGATACATAGATACATACATACCAAGGTAATAAAAGCGTGTTAAAATAAATTGTAGTTCTAAAAACTAAAAAACACGCTTTATTGGTAAGGATAATGGGACAAACTGTTTAAATTATTGCATTGTCATCGGTCCTTGATAAGTGTGCAAAGTTTCAAATCAATCCAACGTTTTGAAGTGGGTGAAAATCACGTTCAAAGATTCCGTTACATTGATACATTGTTACATTGATACATTGATACATAGATACATAGATACATACATACCAAGCTAATAAAAGCGTGTTAAAAATGGAGCACAATAATTCAATCAATGTTCTCCCGTTGATGTCTTTTATAGGGACGACTTTAGCGAAAGCCAGATTTTCGTTTATTTCAGTTTTTATCACTTGTTTTTTAATATTTCATGTTTATTTAAATATGTTAATTGATTTTAAGCATCTATAACTGACTTTATTAGTGTTTTTTGTGTCTTTATTAGTGTTCTTTTTTTATTCATTTGTTCCAAGAAATAGTTAAAAAACGAATTGTTAAAGATTTCTTGTAATTAATTAATAATAGAGGCACTTTAAACGAAATGTCACGAAAAACGGCGTTAAGGCGCTTGGTAACGTGACAAGTAATCTAGAGTTCCTTATTTAAATAATATTAAATGTTCGATGTTTAAAACTAAAAGGTTATTTTTTTAAACAAACTACACCTAACAAAAATATCGTGATGGCCCTTAGTTAGGCCCTCGCCTATGTTTGTCTCTCTGCTTGCGGTCGTGGGTTCGAATCCGGGCAAGTACCAACGTGACCTTTTTATTCATTCGTACTTTGTTAGTTTATAACGGACATCGCTGGCATCGGCGCAGAAAAACATCATGAGGCAGAGAGTTCCGACTGAATTTCCTTAGTAAAAAGTCATAATTTGAAGTTTGGCTCTCGCTTATTTCCTTCTCCAGTATTGGACAAATTTAAAAGATATTCCATAAATTTTATAAAACAGATATTTTTTTTATTTAAAAAAAGAATGTTACCCCACACTAGGAATTTCTCCTGTATCGTGGGTGCGTTTACAAACATATAAACTCACATACACACACACCCAGAGCCGGAACAACTATTTGTAGATCATACAAATATTTGTTCCATGCGGGAATCAAACCCGCGACACGCAGCGCAGCAGTCAATCGCTCAACCACTGCGCCAACCGTGCGCCCGAATATGTTTTGCTTCTATGTTTTCTTTTTTCATTTATAGTTGTCAAATCTGTACACTAGGCCAATGTTGAGCATCTTTTGAGGGTTCTAGTGCTTCTAAACATAATGTATCATCAAAAAAGAAAACATAGGGACACATAACATATCTTTCTTTTTCAGTTTATGGAATATCTTTTAAATCGGTCCAATATTGGAGGAGGAAATAGACGAGAACCAAACCTCAGTTTCGCAGACATCGGACTGAACAGTCAAATGTCTGCGACAGCATTTCCTCTTAATGTTTGTATCTTCTCTATATGAGAAGAGGAGTTTGGCCTGCAGTGAGATATTTACAGAGTGGTATTAATTTTATAAAATAAAATGATCAAGGTTGTTGAATGTTTCATAAAAAATAATATAATCTCAATACACATGGATTTATCGAACCAGAACCACGATTCTTTTTTTCTTCGTATTCCCAATTGCAAGAGCTATACAGAAAAATATATATATAACTAGCTGTTCCCCGCGGCTTCGCTCCCGTGGCCCACCTCACAGGAACCGTTTTCAGGATTAAAAAATAGCCTATGTCACTCAAGAATAATGTAGGTTTCTAATGGTGAAAGAATTTTATAAATCGGTCCAGTAGTTTCGGAGCCTATTCGGTACAAACAAACAAACAAACAAGCAAAAAAATCTTTCCTCTTCATAATATAGAGTAGGGTATAGATAATATACTATAGCAATTAGCGTTCCCTAGCACCTTAAACTCTTCCTCTACTTTTCGTCTATGGTTGGTTCTTCCCCTCGTGATCTATTTTCTGTCTATAAAAAATGAATCATTCGCATCCGTAGCAGTAATTTTTAGATAATATTCAGTGCTATTAAATATAAATTAACTTAGTTCATTAAAATACAAAATAAACATAGGTTTATGCTTGATTTGTCACGTATGCTCTATTTCATTATAAACTTAAAAATATATATAAAAGAAAATGTTAAATTAAAAATATCTACATATGTTTACAGACCAAAAATCATCTGAGAATATAATAAAATAACCTTTTTCCTTAAAATACTACAAAACAAGCTTACTTGTTTTAAGTTGTACTCACGTTATTAATAAAGTCATTAACAAGTAAAAATAATAAAAAAACAAAATACCCGGCATTTTTTTTTATTTCATCCTTTTTAGATCAACAATCTATCGAACACGTAACTATGACAGGATATCTTGCGAAAATACTCCGTTTCAAACAGAAAACAACGCATAGCTTTTTAACGGCTAAACTAAATTTTCACCAAACATAGCTAAGAACACTCTCGGCAAAGTCACCTATCAAACAAAAAGAAACAAAATTGGTTCATCCGTTTAGGCGCTATGATGCTACAGGCAGACACACAGATACACAGCAATACACGTCAAACTTAAAACTCTCCTCTTTTTCCGTCGGGGGGTTAAAAAGACATCTTTTTGTACAGTCAAGGTCAAAAGTGCAGTCTTACTCTCCCAGAACTCAAATGGCTAGTTTTTGTGGCAGTTAAAATATCCACAACTGATTTAATATGTTGTATGGAAAATAAATTATAGATTATGCCTACAAACCGTGGAAGGAAATTCCGGTGGCATTCTTCTGCTTGAAATAAAAAAAAAGATGACTCTGCTGTTTTGGTAAAGACTAAACTATTGACTCTTAACAGTACATAAACGTACCAATGGTACGGCAAAAATGTCCCGTTTTTACCCCTTGGGTACGGAACCCTAAAAAGGAAAATGTAAACAAAAGGTGCCAAAATATTCGTGCCCTTTTCACTCGCTCTTACATCCTGCATTCTCATGTTTCTCAGCATTTATGCGAAAGACAGCAATCTTCAATTTCGTTATGAAATTCAATAAACCAAACCTTCCTGGTGCAGGGCGCGAAAATATTACTAACTCGCTGCGCTTACTTTTGTATTCTACATTCTCTCTTTTTTAAACTTTTCTGCTTAAATCTTTGAAGTAACAGATATTTATATATAAACCTATCAAACGGGCACTTCGGTCGCTCCTACATACACCTCAAAATCCAAAAACGGGTATCTCAAATTTTTGATATCGCTTCGCTAACTCCCTCATTTGACAGTCTCCCTATTTCATTGACGCGTCTGGCCCCTGAAAGCCACTGAAATGCCTACTACTTATCGAGTTTCCTTACTTTTGCGCTACCTCTAAGTAAACTCTAGCCACACCCATGTGTATGTATGCCATTTTAATATTTATTTGAAATAATAAATTGGCATACAAAGATGTTTTTCTATCAAGTAATAATATTTGTTTGATCTTTATACTAAAGAGAATACTAAAGAAATTAATTGTTATCATCATATATACCAACCCTCTATACGAAGCCATTTTAGTATATTGAACATCTTAACTAAACCAAGACATCTAAGGATCTGAACTACAATGAGAAAAATAAACAACCGAATCTAAAAATAGCTATCTAACAATGCCAAGTGGCAAGTTCCAATAACCTCCGAGTGAAAAGCCAGCCTAACGGGAAACGGGACTCGCTCCAGCCGGTAAGGTTCAGGTTCCATTTTCAAAAAGCCGTCGCGCCCCACTCTTGAAAAGCGAAGGTTTTATTACGTGGGGAGGCGCGCGCGCTCGCCAGTCACCCGCTCGCCGTCGCAAGCGCCGTACGCGCCGCGCGGCATTAAGTTTCCCTCACACACGGAAAAATTGTGTCGCGAGTGCGTTTGAACCTTAAAAAAAGACCCTGTGCCCATTCACCCAATGAAGGATTATGTGCATGGCTGACAAGTGCTTCAACTGTGATTTTCTCTACGTCAGTGCCCCCGGCCCTCCCTTTCTACGTTAACCCTTACACGGTGAGTATCAGACATTATGCAATGCAACTCGGAACTGTTACTGAAAGTTGCGAAAGGATTTTTGTTGAAATATCCGCCCGGGGCGTTAATGGGCGCCTTATTAGAATATACTTAAATCAAATGCAACATATGTCTGACCACTTATATATTTTTATGAAATGACTGTTCGATACCGATCCGGTTTTTTCTTGACTTTATTTTAATAGTTTTCGCGTCTGATTCAGAAGGTCATAGAAACGTCAAAGTTGCGTAAAGATTTATCGAAACTTGATAACTTGTAAGTATCTATACATAACAATAATTTGCGAATGGAATAATCCACAAAATGCAAAAAAAAAAACTCAGATTTGTTGAGTCCAAATCGCGGAAACAATCATTAAAATGTTAATAAAATCAGGTGTTATACACATTAACATATTTAATTTATGAACAAAAGGACATGAAACCTGACACCCTTGGTTCCTACTATTGTTACACACTTTATACTCGCTCGAACGTAAAACTATTATATACCAACAATTAACATATATATGAACATAGTTGATAGACGCTTACCCAACAAGATAGTTAAGCAATTACTTGGTTAAACAGTGTTTGTAAATAAAAACGCAATCGGTAATACCTCCGTTGTTAAAGTGTTCAACATTTCAACTTCAATATTTATTGGCAAAAAACTTGATATTGGTATAAATTGTTGCAGTATATAATTTTTTAC
Organism: Orthosia incerta; assembly: GCA_948252205.1. Lineage (NCBI taxonomy): Eukaryota > Metazoa > Arthropoda > Insecta > Lepidoptera > Noctuidae > Orthosia > Orthosia incerta. Next base: position 17,843,496 of record OX411758.1, on the reverse strand, counting down.
ATCTCAAATAATTACTTGTAGATACTCGGCGACTTTAAAAAAATGAATGGGACTCAAAGTTAATTGTAGTCTTTTACAGTTGGTTCGAATTTGTATGTTGGTAATTCTGGGAGGTATTTGAAATTTTTCGAAAATGGAACTTATGTTGGTTATAGAAATAGAGGAAGGCCAAAGAGACGAAAGATAGATTGTGTGAAAAAAGACATGGCTAGGAAGGAGGTGATAATTGGTATGAAGGTGAATATTATTATAATTCGTAGGATGAGTATGGAAGAAGAACATATGCTGCTCAGAATCTAAATAAATTGGGATAATGGCAGGAGGAGTCTAGCCTTGAGATTTACTAGTTCAGTGAATGGAAAATATAAGTATCGTAAGTAGCTAGATGTCGATTAAATACTACAATTTATGCCTATATCTAATAGGCATAAATTGTAGTATTTAATCGACATCTACAAAACATATTCAATATTATATGAATCACAAAGCATTATCTTTTATTTTCTTACAAGGATCTATGAGTGTTACCAGTAATTTCAAACTCTTTATATTTATATAAAATATATTTTATATATAATATAGTTAATAAATAATTAAATTAAATATTAGTAGATAAACAATATATAAATATTAATAGTTTAAAAAATAATACAATGGCTATAAATATGTATCTGTTCGCAAAAATAAATAACTCACAATGAAATATTAAAATCGTCTCCCATTCTTGCCAAGAATACGTATTTAATAAGTTTTCCTGCTAAAAAGTCACAATTACAAAATCAATATTTTATTGATTCATAAACACCATTCGAGTTTTCAATAGTATCTATAACTCAGAGAAAAATATCGATCGCAACATGACGTTTCGATTAAAATACATAGTATTATATACCTTTTATCGAAAAAAGATCTGTCGTTTCTAATGTAATTTTAAATATTTTATTGATTCGATAATCCGGTCACTTGTAGAACCTGTATGACAACCTTTGAACTATATATAAAGATGACTCTATCATGTGCGAAGCTGCGAATTTATTTGCGAATTCGTAGTTTAATCTCTCTTCTCTTGCATTATCGTGATTTATGTGGGTTTCCTATATAATTCTCTATCACTCATACCTCCAGTAGTCGTTCTCTTTCCATATAATATTATCCTTCACACAACCCATCCATCGGTTCTCAGGTATTCCTCATGGTACTCGTATATCCCTCATTCATACCCATAACTTTCTTCGCGACATTTTAATCATGCTTGTCCATTTTTAAATAGCATTGCATTTGTAAAAACCTGTAGTAGGTTATTTTAAGGTTGAAAAAATGGGCAGCATTCTCATCTTACTGACTTTTCACGAGCTTTTCCAAATTATTCGGAAATCCCTCAAATTACTATCACAAATGTCGACGACCCAAAACACAGAAGTGTTGTTATTTTAATTGTTGTTTATGTTAAACATGTCAGTTCGTAGAATCAAACATTGTATATAGTTGAATGTATTGGCAAAATGAGAAACTCAACTGACAGATGACATTTGGCGTTTAGATTACCGCCATTTTGAATGTGGAAAATTTCATATGCAACACTTGCTTTCCTCGTAAACTTAATATCAAATAGTCAGTAAAGTTTAAATAACTTTTAGAACCATTGTTTTGATTGAAAACAATCAACCTTTTGATGACGATAATTTCATGGATGAGAACTGCGATTTTAATGTTGTTATAAAAATACGTAAGTGTTCAAAAAAGTTGGAAAACCCGTGCCAAAATGAATCTTTGATGAGTTATTTGACCGTGAGTTTTGAGAGCTAACGAACCAAGAAAACAAGAGTTTGTTTTAGAAAAACTGATTCTGAATTTGACATGATTTTTGTCAGTAATTTTTTTCTTGATGGCGTGATTTATCAAAAATTTGTGTTCATGTTTGATAATTTTATAAATGTTTTTAATTTACTTTTTAAAATAAGCTTTAAATTTTCCCAAATAATACAGATAGACGCTAATCATAACAATTTATTTTTATATATTTGTGTGAATGAGACCTTATGTCGGCGTCGTTTGGCTCCACAGTGTTGACTCCGTCTGTCTTGTATAAATATTTAAGGACCGGTGGTGTCAAGCGGATTCTGGTGTTTGGACAATTCGCGTTACATCATCATTAATAGGGCAATATACGATATTTCCTTCGTCAACAGACTTAGCTAAAGAAATCTCTAGCATAAAAAAATCTTTAGGCATACCTAATTGGAGACATTGATTTTGCGTTCATTTAAGGTTTGGTCATGTATTTTGTTAAAACAACGAATCTACCTTTAAATATTATATTCAATTTTTGCAATGACATATATGATTACTTGCCAAAAAACGACACCAAACCTACAAAGTCTGACCACAAACTGCTAGTGAAAATAAAAAAAAAACAGACTTGATTTTTGATTAAAATATGCTTTATGACAGACCAAATTCAAAAATATAAACTAATAAATTAAGTCTAAATTTTTCAAAATGAGCTTATATTTAAAATTTGTTTCATTTCGACTTTTATATACCTTTTTTATTGGCCTTTATTTGGCCAGAAAAAAAATGTTTACCTTTTTTTATTAAAGACAGTTGATAGTCTGCTCTAACCTTAACATCTTAAGTCAACCATCGGTGATTGGTTAATTCATAGGCAAGTAATTTCCACAAAAACACGTTTTTAAACATCCTTTCAGCGATAACCTTTAATGGTGTTAGTTCACGTGTCGTCCAAACTTAATGGTTTACGCTAATGTGTCCTGACCACCGCTTTGGTCAAGCTTATGTTTGTGATTCGTAGCAATTATTGATGGTACATTGAAGATTATTGTGAGAAGTAGGTTACTTATTAGACCTTTTCATAAATATTTTATGTGCAGGCATTGTTTCGGTGAATATCTCTTCATAGAAAATAAAGTCTCATGGATTTACTTTACAAAATTTTAGTATTATAAAAGTACTGGAACGTAAATTTTGCTCTGTTCAAAAGTTTTTTTTTTATGAATTAATTAAATTTTAATGCAGTATCTCTATCTAGACAGGTATTTTATTTATAAGTAAGTATAATATCGATATTATTTAATTTTAAGCTTATTTTGTAAATTCAAATATAAACAAAAATATGTGGATGACTCGGTAATTATTGAATAACAATTCCTATTTGCATACATTAAGAACAAACAAGATAGAGACACAAAATGGCTTAAAAACGACAATTTAAAATAAAAGACAAAAACGTGTACTATTCCAAAAAATATTTCGTTCCGCAGAATTAATAGATTCAATTAATTTTTAATAATCGTATTATAAATAATGAATTATTCATAGTATTCAACATTCGAAACTAGTTTTTTTACATTTAAATTGTCTTAATTTTAGGCTAAGTTCAGACGGGCGACGACGCGACTTTAAAGTGACGCCAAGCAGTCGCTATAATCATGGGAACTACCAAATGAATTATGCGTTTAAAATCAGAATAGGATTGATTTTTTTGTTTTTGTTGAAAAACAAATTTTTGCTTTAATCATAATAGGTAACTTATGATTTGGAAATGTGCTGACATGACACCTTAATGTGCTGTCACTACCACAATATTCAAGGCCATTCCAATTTTAAATCACAATAATGCAAATCTATACTTATTACTTATAATATAATATTATAAAGAGGAAAGATTTTTTTTTTAAAAATTCATTCACCAATAGAAAGCTACATTATTTCTGAGTGACATAGGCTATTTTTATCCCGAAAACGGGTCCTGTGGGGTGTTGCACGGGAGCGAAGCCGCGGGCAATAGCTAGTATATAATAAAAATAACGCGTGCGTCGACAGTTGAGTCTGAACTTAACCTTATCTACGGGTCACGAGGTGAGAATTGTGAATGCTGATGTCAACTTAGAAAATACATAATATCCATTATATATATTATGGCGCTAAAACTCGCGATTCTAGTAATAATGTAGAAAAAGCAGGTATTGTGAATTAATTAGTTATTATAATTATTACGAGCTAGGAACATTAAGACGTTGTTTATTTTGTAATTATTATTATAATGGTATTATAATGACCTGGGTATGGGTTCACACCTGCAAAATGGGGTTACTAATATTTTACCAATCATCTTAGATAAGAATCAATAGGGAAAGAAAACAGTACAGACGTCTCAATCAAGTTATTATTCTTTTTCTCTCTTATTGGCTAGAAAGAACTATAAGTTACTGACTGAATTTTTGATAGATTTATTATCTGCCCGGCCGACGGACAGACAGATAGACGGACCGCGGAGTCTTAGTAATAGGGTCCCATTTTTACTCTTTGGGTACGGAACCCTAAATAAAGCTATCTAAAATCCTATTCCTGGCATAGAAATTTCAACATTGCGTTATATAAGGTTTTCCTATTTTTAGTCAATAAACTCAGAAGTTCAAATAACAGGAAGGGTGCCAGGGATAACCCGGGTGGTTTACCCTAAATACATTTTTAAATATATCAAAAATTGTTTATTTTATTATTAAGTCTCTTCACTAGTAGAGATTACTAAATAAGATATTATGCGAACAAAAATAACGTCAAATATTAATGAAATAAAACTTTCTGCAACGTAAAATTCAATAATAATAAAGTATTTAGAACCGAATCTTTCTCTAGGCAGAATGCCGAAACTTCTTTCTACACTTTACGTAATAGACTAAAAGTTTTACGTTTTCTCTTTAGTGTCTAAAGAGTTCCTAATACAAATGGCAGACAGTACTAACGGAAGATGTGGCAATTGAAAAGAAAAAAACCTGAGAAGGAAATGGGAAATCATTAGGCTTCTCATATGGGCTAGAGCTATTAGCCTAGCTCTCTCATAAAGTGTTATTGTGGGTACTTTACGTTTTTGCTATTCTATAGGTAGGAACTATGGGTCTTATATATAAGAATCTCTGAGCTATTTAGAAACTGATTAGCAAATTCTTTATTCAAATTCTTTACAAAAGTTTTGATTATGGAATCTTCTATTCTAGCAGATTCTTTATTTAAATTCGCTATAGAAAATTTGAATATAGAATCTGCTGCTAAAAAGTGTCGAGATTTATGTGGAGGTATTAGGTAGGAATGTCTCTGTCACTTGACTTTTCCTTCTTTTATTGGTTCTGTGAAACCGTAAACCCGGAGATAGAAAAATCAGGACTGAACGTTTTTCAAAATTATAAACAGACTCGCGTTTGAGCACTGTCTCACCTGATGGTAAAGGTGGCCTATACATTCTTGGCTTAAAGACTCGACATATTTTAGCAATCAAAAACTCTTACTCCGACAGGGAGTAAGAGTTGAGTTCCCTTAGCTGGGCGCATGGTAAAAGTTTATTCCCAGAATGTTTTGAGCGATTTTTTTTCTTAATTCTAATCCTTCCATGAAGTTGGCGCCTATTCTGTTCGAACTCATGCATGCTTCATTCCTTCTTTTGTGCCTCTCGTACATTCATTCCTCATACTGATTCTTTCTTTCATTCTTCTCCATACATACTGTGAGTGGCAATTCCACTTTATTTAACTACTTAAATGCAGCTTTATTTATTTATTAAGTTAAAATACAAAGTGCTAAAATATACAAAAGGTGCTGTTGATAAATGCGAAAAATATGCAACAGTGCTATGTATCACAGAAATACAGAAAAGTGCTTTTTATCACAGAGAAATATAATAACTATTTGGGATATAAAACATAGTAAAAGTGCAGTGATCACATAAATATTATCACAGTAAATCTTACACGAATAACTAGGTACTAACTCAATGTACTGCCGGCTACACGTGTCTGTGCGATATTAGGATAATGTATATTTATAATTGGAGGATTGCATCAAATTGCATTGTAGGTGCAATGTAAACATAACAAAAGTCCGAATAAGGAAATCCGAAAGCAAGTAAATGACAATACCCAAAGCGCGTGATCCGAGTTGTGCAAAACATCGTGCAAACGGGTTACCGATGCGATTGGCACAAAAAATGTTGAGATACTACAAAGGTTTGCACGAAAAACTATGTAATAGATGCATGTCATTGTTATCATATTTAGGGCTGTTTTCGTAATAAGACTGGAACGCAGAATGGTTTTGTATTATGAAATAGACGTTTTTGTAAAAAGGTTGGTCCAGTTTCCAATGTACTATTGGGGCCCTACCATGACGTGACAAACGTGACGTGCTCTGGTAGCTGGATCTGGCTTCATCACTATCTCATCTCAGCCGAAAGGCGTCCACTGCTGGCAACCAACGGGTTCCCGCAGCCTAAGGCAGTCTACTTGGCTATTGTAATTTATATTATTCGATAAGAGAACATAATCCAAGAATTAAATTTAAATTACAGATTCTCCCGTCTTTTTATCCCCGGCATTTATTTCTTCCGTCTGTCTACCTACGTCGTACTGCTCAAAATTAATCGTTGCCACGGTAAGCACGTTTATAAATAACTTCAGATAAAACTCAATCATTAGCTTCAATAAGAGATCGAGGGTTATCTCCAAGAGCGACACAAAACATAAAATATTATTATTAAACATATTATCTGACACGCGCTTATCGTAACCTATATTGTAGTTTTTGAGATATAACACGTAGAATTGTGTTGAAACATACATACATAGCTTAACGCTCTTTTTTCTTCGTAGTGGTAGGTAAAGCAGACCTGTAGGTACATTTCAGATACATAGATACAAATTGTGTCGGTTATTGATATAAGTCACAAATTCCTGGCTGCTACTTAAAAATTCCCAATATTATAAAACTTTGCCCGCCACACTTTTTTTAAAATTGTATTTCAAATTCAGGGCCTTACGTTCAGCAGTGGTGCTTACGATTATTCAAACTCAACACAATCAACCTATTTTGGCGTTAACCTATCTATGTTGGGGTAGGTTTCCAGTCTAACCAGATTTAGTTTACGTTTTAAGGCGATATATACGCCCCAATGTTAACGCAGTAATGGCCGTGCGCCCGCTCGATGCCAAAATATCAATACGGAACCTCCTTTTGAACAGTTTTGTTTGCAAATTATTATTTGATTTACATATGCTATGTTAGTTATAAAGAAAAGCCAGCCATTAATTTTTCTGTGTAAAAATATTTTTAAACATCCAAGTTGTTTTGGAGGAGTTGCCAAAAGTTGCCAAAAAATATCGTGTTGTTAATAATTTTTTTAAAGCAAAACTATTAGTTACACGAAAAAACCTCGTGTTAAAAATTATATACAGGAATCAATTTTTTTTATTTTTTTTTTTCAATCCTTTCTACCTAGCCGTTTCTAAGGAGTATGCAAGTAACCGTTTTAAGGCACTAAAGTGGTTGTAGGCCCTTAACTGACTGACTCGGTCAGTCAGAAAGATGAAACTAGTTGACCATTTCAAAGCGTAGTTCTGCAGACCAACGACCCAGTCTAATATTAAGATTTTAGAACTACAATTTTTAACTTGTAATAATTAGCAAGACGTATCCATCACACTTCGGGTGTTAAAATAAATTGTAGTTCTAAAAACTAAAAAAACACGCTTTAATGGTAAGGATAATGGGACAAACTGTTTAAATTATTGCATTGTCATCGGTCCTTGATAAGTGTGCAAAGTTTCAAATCAATCCAACGTTTTGAAGTGGGTGAAAATCACGTTCAAAGATTCCGTTACATTGATACATTGTTACATTGATACATTGATACATAGATACATAGATACATACATACCAAGCTAATAAAAGCGTGTTAATCATTTCTCTGACGTTTAAACTTCGAACGTGTCAACAGCAAAACAAAATGGCCGTGTTAGCACTTTTTCGCTCAAATTACGTATGTTATTACGTGATAGTGTTTGAGTTTTAGAAATTTTGTGGTTAATTATCGATTCTAGTATATGGTTCTGAATATATTATTGAGCTGTTGCGTGGGTGTAACAGCAGAACGATATTTAGCAAAATTATTGCTTTTGAGGCTGACAAAACTGAAAGATGAACGTCAAAACAATGTCAAATTTGGCAGGTACATCTTCGAAAGTGCAGGAATTAGTGTCTATTTTTAACACAACGAGGCTATATCGTTGAAAAGTAGTCAACCAAAAACCTTATCAGTATTACTGACCTTTAGAAGGCCACTGTTAGAATATTTCTGATTCCTCATTCATTTTCCCTCATACAGTCACGAGAAAAGCTTTTTGTATCAAAGAGTCTCACTAATCCAATTATTTCTGACGAACTTTAGCTAATCTATACTAATATTTTAAAGAGGAAAGAGTTATTTGTTTGTTTGATTGTTTGTACCGAATAGGCTCGGAAACTACTGGGCCGATTTAAAAAAATCTTTCACCAATAGAAAGCTACATTATGCCCGAGTGACATAGGCTATTTTTTAATCCCGAAAACGGGTCCTGTGGAGTGGCCCACGGGAGCGAAGCCGCGCTGAACATCTAGTTAATAAATACAATTTATAAAAAACCCCCGAAACATTTTTATTTCATGCTTTTTAAACTATATAATTTATCTAGTAGTAGACACACTTCGATCGACAATGTTTCGAACACGTAATTATGACACGATAACTTGCGAAAATACCCCGATTCAAACAGTGCACATAACTTTTGGACCGCTGAACCGATTTCATCAAACATAACTATAAAACTCTCTCGATAAAGTCACTTTTCAAAATCGGTTCATCCATTTAGGAGCTATGATGCCACAGACAGATACACAAATACACAGATTTTCCATCGGGGGTTAAAAAGAGTCAGAAACATCTCACCATCTCACTCTCATACTGGTAAACAAATATTGAACTCTACTACATAAAAAAACTAGGTACGTATGTAGATTTATTTAAAGAAAACAACACAGTGACTCCTTTTTCCTTCGTCCTTGCATACTTCAGCATCCACACAAATTAATCTTAAGTTCTGTCCTTCTTGAGATAAGAACATACATACAATAAGCAACATTTAAATAACGGATGTATTTGTTAAGTGCATAGTTTTAAAATGAGCTCATATTTTACAAAACTTTAATATTTCAATCAGTCTTTTATCTATGTCCGGAAATATTTTTCGAAGTATTCTGTTGTTTTCATCTTATTTATAAACAAGAACACAATGGAATATTGTGATGTGTTAAACGCATTAATTATCGCATTCAGAATTTTGCTGCATGTAGTTCACATGCTTCTGCCAGTGGCTTTGCCTGCGTGAAAAGTGATTTCTTATCCCAAGTTATAATTATACCGGGATGAAACTATAGGCTGGAATAAGCATTTCATCTATCTCCGTGCCAAATTTCATCCAGATCCGTTCAGCCGTTCTGGCGTGATTGAGTAACAAACATCCATCCATCAATCCTTTCACATTTATATATATACTAGCTGTCTCCCGCGGCTTCGCTCCCATCAACAGGCTACCTACTAACCCACCTTCCCTACCCTATCTGCCAACCTACCCTACACTACCTACCCTACCCTATATACATGATTGTTGCGTAACTTAAACCGTTTAAGCAGCGCACGCAACGGAAACTCCGCATCCATCAAAAGGACGTCCGTAGGGTTCTGCGTAGCCTCGATGTGAACAAAGCGAGTGGCCCCGACGGGATACCAGCAATTGTACTTAAAACCTGTGCGCCTGAATTGTCTCCGATCTTGACACGCCTGTATCGCCTTTCGATAGGGACTGGAAAAGTGCCGAAGGCTTGGAAGCAAGCCAACGTACAGCCCGTGCCCAAGAAGGGCAGTCGAGCTGACCCGGCCAACTACAGACCCATATCTGTAACGTCCATCCTCTGTAAGAGTATGGAACGTGTACTCAACGGTAAGCTCCTGGCATACCTAGAAGCGAACGACATCCTCAGTGACCGCCAATACGGCTTCCGCCGAAATCGGTCCACTGGGGATCTTCTAGCGTATGCCATTCACATCTGGAGTGAGGCCATCGAGAGACACGGGGAAGCGCTAGCCGTCTCCCTCGACATCTCGAAGGCTTTCGACAGGGTCTGTCACGAAAGCCTCATTGGTAAGCTTCCTTCCTTCGGTCTGCCTAGTGGTCTGTGTGATTGGATAGGGGACTTCCTGAGGGATCGCTCCATCCGAGTGGTTATCGACGGCTGCTCGTCCGGTCAGTTAGATATCAACGCCGGAGTCCCTCAGGGGTCAGTGCTCTCGGCAACATTATTCTTGCTGCACATTAATGATTTGCTAAAACCCGGCACCTTTGGGTACGCAGACGACAGCACTGTTGCTGAAAGATACGTGTCCGGCGCACGAGCTACTGGGCCTCAGATTCGGTCTCTCCGGGAGGCCATGGTTGAACGCTTGAACCTGTCCTTGAAGGCGGTCTCCGAATGGGGTGATGCCAATTTGGTCAGTTTCAATGCTGCGAAGACCCAGGCGTGTCTTTTTTCCGCTAAAAAGAGCCAATTTCACCCGGCTCCTTCTTTCCGTGGTGTAACCGTGCCGATAACGGACCATCTCGAACTTCTCGGTGTTACGTTGACATCAACCCTCAACTTCGGTCCATTTATTGAGGCGAAAGCTCAGGTAGCTGCAAAAAAGTTGGGGATTCTTGCTAAGGTGAGACGGTACTTCACGCCTGAACAGCTGCTCAAATTGTATAAAGCGCAAGTTCGGCCATGCATGGAGTACTGCTCTCACCTCTGGGATGGATCTGCCAAATACCAGCTTGATGCACTTGAGTCGATCGACAGACGGGCCAAAAGGCTTATTGGCAACGATGCACTGGTCGCCTCAAAGCTCCAGAGCCTCGAACATCGACGCCGAGTTGCCAGCCTGTCGGTTTTTTATCGGTTACATTTCGGGGAGTGCGCGACGGAACTGCACAATTTGATTCCACCTAGCCCTTTCCATCATCGGACTACAAGACGTACGGCCATGCGCCATCGGTACATGGTGGACATCCCTCCCATACGCACAAAGCGTTTTGCTAATACTTTCATTGTGCGTACAGCTAAGGAGTGGAATTCCCTTCCGGGGTCTTTGTTCCCTGATAGCTACAACCTTGGGGTCTTTAAGTCAAGAGTGAATAGGTTTCTTCTAGGCAAGCGTGCTTCACCGTAGACCACGTCATCGCTTAACATCAGGCGAGATAGTGGTCAAACGCGAGCCTATAGACTATAAAAAAAAATAAAAAAAAAAAAAACACTCTCAAAAAGGAATAATTTTGTAATATTCTTCATTTATGCTCCGCTCCTGTTGGTCGTAGCGTGATGTTATATAGCCTATAACCTTCCTCGATAAATGGACTACCAAAAGTATTCCTCGAAGCGCACCAACGATGAAAGGAGTCGACTTTCACCCTAAACAAATACAGCTGAATATTTTACATGAATCGTTTGTCTATGTGACTGCTACAACCAAGGAACTTAATATCACTATAACTTGGCAAGACCGGTGTTAGATTATATGGCATCTGACTACGGTAACAACTGTCAAAGACCTTCAAATGTCAGCTGGGACCAACGGCATAAAAATACACTAGCCGTGAAGCAATATAGCTTTCAAAGAATGCATCATCATTTTTTAAGGGTTCCGTACCCAAAGGGTAAAAACCGGACTAAGACTCCGCGATCCGTCTGTCTGTCTGTCCGTCTGTCACCGGGCTGTATCTCACGAACCGTGATAGCTAGACAGTTGAAATTTTCACAGATGATGTATTTTTGTTGCCGTTAAAACAACAAATACTAAAAACAGAATAAAATAAATATTTAAGTGGGGCTCCCATACAACAAACGTGATTTTTCTGCCGTTTTTTGTGATAATGTTACGGAAGCCTCCGTGCGCGTGTCCGACTCGCACTTGGCCGGTTTTTTAATTGTGTTCAGCCTACAATGCCTCTCTACTTAGTAAAGGCCTGCCCCAAATTCATCCAAGTATACTTTACCTGAGCCACCTCGAATCCGCCCAACCAAATTATGATTAAAGAACATTAAAAGATTATTGCAGTGAAAAAAGTAAAACGAGGTATGTAGGTCAACCCTAATCTTGCATAAAAAAGTATAGAGCGAGCCTGCTCACCAGAGCGTTGTATTCCGCAATGCGCCCGCGCCGCGGGTTGGCCAACTCGGCCGGCTTAAGAAACGGCCAACCCTGAAGGAAATTAGGGGACATTATCTATGCTATCATTTCTTTATAAGTAGAGGATTGTTACCGAGGTCAGTGGTCTGATGAGTCTTTGTTGTTAACAATCTGCAAACTATGAAACAAGCAGTATTATTGAGCGAGAGACAGCGAAGCGTTTCGTATGTCCGGCGCCGGATGTCCGGCTGTTCTCCTCTACAGGTCGCATTTCTCAACCAATTTTCGTGAACTTTTGTGACAAAAAATCCACATTATTAGTTTTTAACCGACTTCCCAAAAAGGAGGAGGAAAAGGGAGGTTTTCATTTCATATGTTTATATATATATTTATGTATGTTCGGGTATAACTCCGTCATATATAAACGGATTTCCAAAATTCTTTTTTCGTTCGAAAGAAATTTATTCCGAAATGGTCCCATGTAAATTTGGTAAAGATCTGATGAAGAACTTCGAAGATATAAAACAGAACTCTTCAGTAAATGACGGCAAAGCTCTCGGGATTGCTGCAATCGTCATGTCTGTTTATTGTTTACACCATTTCATAACATAACATCGGGTCAGTATGCTCTAAACGGGTACACAGATGTGTACAGTTCTCCCTGGTATACTCTCATTCCACTGGTTATGTTCAAGTCGCATGTTATTCGTGTAATCTCTTCTGGTATCACTGTGGGCATTATAGGTACCTTACTATAGAACTTGTCCATTATGTACCACTAAAAAGTGAAAAATAAAAATCTTTTTCACAAAAAAATACAACTGACTTCCAAAAAAAAACACTACACAGTGAAAAATAACTTCAATTTCGGAAGGCGGTGTCAAAAAACGAAGAATCGAAAACAGGAACAACACGGAAAAAAGGCGTATGGGTTGCAATTCTTGCTTTATATTAACTCCAACTTGGTATCTAAGAATACGAGTAGATCCTGCCACGATAAAAACAAGATCCAGTCAGCTAGATATGGTAGAGGAGTTACAGCCCAGGGTATGACGGAAAATATTTAACATTGTCCTAATCCAAACTTAAGTAGTGACTTGATTCAGTTTGAGATTGTGTCTGAATTTGACATATCTAAGCGTAAGTTTACGCCAAGCAGAAAGCCAAATCTCAATCTAAGCATCGCCATTTGCAACAGTTATTTTTGGACACAAATAAATGACATCTAGACTCTCAAATAAGCCAAACGTCATGTTTATTTAAGTGACGTACGCGATTACAACTGTCAACGGCTTTTCACAAAAGGCCCAATCATTCGGGTAGCACATGCGTAACGATAATTTTACGACACTATCGGATAGATTTAAACTAGATTATTTTTATTACACGCGAAAAATCAGTTACGTAGGAATGTCTGATGCGTTTGATTGTAGGATGCCAGACTTTGCAAGAGTAATAAACGTGGTATTTTCCTTCTGGGATTCGCTGAATTTCCGTTCTAGTACTCGAAGAAATTTCTTTACGGAATAGGTACTGAATTTTATCTGTATCTATACTAATATATCACCGAGCTTACCTTTAAATTTCTTTTGAGTGCTTCATAGATTTTTGTTAGTTTGTGTAAGCAAAGGGGACTTTGCCTTAAGAGGAAATATGGCCGGAGAGCGCCGACTGAATTTCCTTAGTAAAAAGTCATAATTCGTGATTTGGCTCTCGCCTATTTCCTCCTCCAATATTAGACCAATTTAAAAGATATTCCATAAACTGGTAAAGTAAGATATTTACTATGTTTTGTTTGTTTGTACTGAATAGGCTCCGAAACTACTGGACCGATTTGAAAAATTCTTTCACCAATTGAAAGCTACATAATTCCTGAGTGACATAGAATATTTTTTAATCTCGAAAATGGGTCCTGTGGGGTGGTCCGCTGGAGCGAAGCCGCGGACAACAGCTAGTTATTATATAATTTCCATCATTGTGATTATCAATTCAAAAGAAATCGAGAAGATTCGGTGAAAGATTCCATCTTTATTGCTAAGACGCGAAAGATCACCGATCCAAAAGAAGTAAGTAAAGAGAAATCGCTCGAATTATTTGTTTGATCTCTGAACCTTGAATTTAATTTTCTCTGCTCGCTGTAACAATCTGTAATAATACAGAAATTGAAATAAAGTGAGTTACAGAAAATTTAATAACATGGAATTTTTTTGTTTTAATTTGAATAATCTCTTTCGTGAATATTGTAAACAGGTATTGCTAGATTAGATTTCGTTTTGAAGCTCACTATGACCAAATAAGATTACACTATTCTTATGCGTGTGTCATAAGAATTGAGTGTAATAATTACTTTTGGACATCATTTATATCAATCTCTTTTGCCCGCGGTTTTCGCTGCCGTGGCCTGTTGAAAGGAACTTTGCTTTTTAGGGTTCCGTACCCAAAGGGTAAAAACGGGACCCTATTACTAAGAATCCGCGGTCCGTCTGTCTGTCTGTCACCAGGCTGTATCTCATGAACCGTGATAGCTAGACAGTTGAAATTTTCACAGATGATAGAATAGAATATACTTTATTGTACACCATAAAATTATACACATTTTCAAGAAAAACTTATTTCTACGGGTACAAAGGCGGTCTTATCGCTGACAGCGATATCTACCAGACAACCTTTGATGATGTATTTCTGTTGCCGCTATAACAACAAATACTAAAAACAGAATAAAATAAATATTTAGTGGGCCTCCCATACAACAAACGTGATATTTTTGCCATTTTTTGCGATAATGGTACGGAACCCTTCAACAATAATATAGATTTATCTCAGTGAATTTACTAAATTGGATCAGTACTCCTGGAGTCAACTTTTGCAAACATCGTAACAAACAACGAACAATTTCACATTTAAATTACATTAGTTTAAAATTGCAAGGACGTTTCTTAGAAGATGGTGAGATTGAGAAATAAGTAGACTTTAAGTCAGTTAATGATTGTCCGTGTAATAAAAATCTTAAAAAAAAACCGACATCTTTACACATTTAACCGGGTTCTATTTTCAAATGTCAGTTAAATTAGTCTGTATTACTGAAGTTTTAGTGTCTTTTTTTCCACGTTACAAAACTTAGCATTTGGAACCAAAGTGAACGTACCACAGTTGCAATGGTTGACCAATCTCTGGTAACGTTTGGTGCGTTATTCTTGAGAAAATATACTTTATTATGATTCGTTAGCGATGCTGTATTGTTTTTAACTGTTAGTTCATTTGTTTGTTTTCTTTGTTGCATTTTATTTTGTGTCTCGCAATTTTTGAAAGGTAGCTATTCAGAAAGTGTGAAAAAATTCTGAAAAATTAAGTAATGTTTTGACAAAATCTGTAAATTGGTATTTCTTGATAGCTCTATTATCGAACACATCATTGCTTACCATCCGCCGGTCTATTCTGTAAACACCTACTATGAAAACATAGGTGAGCTTGAAGAGAACTGCCAATCCACCTCGTCTGAATAGATCGATAACTCACGCCACGTTCACTTCTTCTTCTCTACTTCATTCATATATTTTACAGAGTATCACTACTGGTGAAATAGTGGTCCAACAACAATTAAAAAAAAGAATATAGACCGCTGAATATCATGATGAAATTAATAGGCGGAATTTAAAAAAATAGAAATAGCCCGATAGTAACGATTTGGTTCAACAGTTTTCACCTGATACTTTACAACAAACTGATTGACGTAATAATGTTACCGTTTTATTGGATAGCAATAAACGCCCGCATATTGCCTGAATACGCACTATTTTTCGGCAATCAATTACAAAACTAATCCTCCGGTTCAGTAGTTAGACGTTTGGTTTTTTCAGTACGGGGCGTGGGCTCTCATTGTTAGTGACTTTTCAAGTCTAGGTGTTTCTGCATTAAAGAATTGGTTACATACTCACGATATAAAAGTGGTATCGGCCGCGACTTACAAGTTGTAGGTTCGAGCCCAGGCAGGCGCTTTACTTTGTGTAAATTATTTCATCACCACCGCTCTCAAAACGGTGAAGGATAACATCGTGAGGAAACCGGCATGTCCTAGAACCAAAAATTCGAAGACATGTGACATCCACCAACCCGCACTGGGCCCGCGTTGTGGATAACGGCCCATTCCCTCTCACAGAGAGGAGGCCTGTGTCCCAGCAGTGGGAACATTAATAGGCTGATGATGTGTGATGTGTGTGTGATATAAAAGTAGTCACATTATAAGAAAATGAGGTATACAGACACTAAGAATTTCTTTTCTACTTTGTCCCGCCCTCTTCTTTAACTTATCATCCACTAAGTCTTTTCCTTTACTATGTAACTGCTCGTTCACACAGAGGTCCGTTTTAAGGCCCGCATTATCATAACGTTTGAAAGCTGGCACACTGAATAAATGTGGTGTGAACATTAGCGACAGATTCAATTCAATTCAAAATTTCAATTCCCCCAGTAGCGACGGATCCGTTAAAGTGGTACTGTAAATGTGGTGTGAACATCCCCTCCAGTAGCGACAGATCCATTAAAAATTATGTGCGAACGTGTGAACGTACCACACAGAATAGCCGTATTACCAGGATCGTTTTTTGGTTGGCCTTACGGTTGGCTTCCAGTATAACCGGAGCCCAAAGAATATCAGTAATTTACCTTGACGACCTATCTGACCTGCCCGCCTAGCCAAGTTACAAATGTATCTTATCGAATCTCTTTCTACAATCGTTAACGCCTTCTATTTGTATGGCCTGATCACGTGACTTGACGTTCAGATGTGTCATTCCCATACATTGATTCGTTTTCTACTAGCGTTATCGATTGTAGATTGTCAACTTGGCTACAGGTGCTGCAATTTCAGGCTTCTGTCGGCCGACTACGAATGATTCTTCATAAAAAGTTGACGGACATCGCACAAACTAATTTAAAATCGCACACAACATCATCGTAGGCACACGTTCACTAACTCAGTCACTCACTCAATATGAAGGTTTCAATTCCTATAGCAACTACCTGAATACATTTTATAATACTAAATTAATTCTGCAACTGTAATCTAATTATTAAGTCTATCTAAAAGTGAAAGTAAAGTACTAATAGGATCGTTCCAGTGTTACGTAAGCTAAATAGACATAAAATGTGACTCGTAGGTAAAATTTAGTACTTCATAATGTAGTTTGTACATATTTACTATGATAATTAATCTTCGATTACGCTAACAACGAGTTTCTTTATTGGACTACTGTCCAATAAAGAAACTGTGGTTAGGACTTATTATTATTATTATTATTATGAGCCCGTTACGTCCCACTGCAGGGCAAAGGCCTCCCTTCCGTCTTTCCATTTTTCCGGTCTCTTGCTATATCTGGCCAATCCTTCAGATAAACGTCTAATTCGTCACGCCATCTCTTTCTGGGCCTACCGCGTCGCCGGTTCCTGTTATTCGGAATCCAGTCAGTGGTTACTTTTGCCCAATTCTGTTGCGACATGCGGCAGATGTGGCCTGCCCAATTCCACTTTAGTTTGGCGGCTGTTTTGCCTACGTCTGCGATTTGTGTTTTGGAACGAAGTATACTGTTCCGAATGCGATCTATGATTTAGGAGTTAGGACTTGGTAAGTCGGAACTGAGTTTGCCGAGCGTTACGATTTAGGTTTGATTCTCAAGTTACCAAGAGACACTATTTAAAGTGAGATTGTATAAACGATGTCTCAAAAAGTCATAAATTTATGGCATTGGCTACCGAAATATCGCGTGGTCACATGGACGTAATCCAGCATTTGTTTTGTGGTGGGGCAAAATTAAAAATTATTAAATCTTTAGTTCGGACTAAGCATTTCGGGGACCCAGGGTGGTAAAACCAACCTAGGATCCTCGAACCAGAACGCACAAAAGCAAGATAATGTGCACTGAAGGGGCGAGCGATGTGACCTCAAAAATGTTTGCAGTGTTTGCACCCGTCTGACAGTTTTTCTCTAGAAACAGTAGATTTTTAGTTTCAAGTCAGGGTGAAGGCTGGAGCAGGTTAGCCAACCGTGGATACGCCAATGCGTGGTCATTTTTGTTGTCGCCGATAGAATGTCTAGAGCAAAAGGTGTGGATGCAAGGCTGTGTCACAAACTTTGCGACACCTCTCAGTCCCTCTGTCCCAAAACAAGCAGGCAAAATGAGCCCTGCACGACATTGCCGACGACACCGTAGATTTCCGAAGTTTTGGTCCAATATACTGAAAAGAATAGCAAGACTTTCCCTACATTACATATATCACCTGCAAATATTAAGACTGTACATTCTTGATGTAGATTACATAAAAATATGATTTATTGTATTAGTCATAATCCTTTATATAATTTGACCTGTCTGAGCTGAGCTGATTATTACTGAAATCTGCAACAACATCTCTAACCTTTCAACTAATAAAGATCACACACAGAAGAGACAGTATAATTCATCGGATGTTACTAATGCACTGTAGGTCGATTCAAACTTAACGTCATTTATGAAGATTGCTTTTCACGGCACCCCGTACCACACCCCTCAGCTCTACTCCACGCTGCCCAGTGACACGCAGAGTGTACCGAGCCGCCGCCCGTGTACGTTCAATTCTACCTGTACAAAATTACCTCATAAACACCACAGACCTATGCACATGCAGACGTTACATAACACGTAACCTTTAAGTATGTATTAAGCAATGGACGCCTCTTAAAAGCTATAATCGATGTTGCAATGCTTTCGCCGACTAGTCGACCTCTTGACACGGTAGGTTTGACCCCTCTATACATCTATTTGCTCTACGTTCTTATTACGGTGGCTGTGGGAGTTTCTTGATCATTTTTTAGCAACCTTTACGTAATTTCGTCTTGTCAAAAGAATGATTTGTAGTATGTGCAACTACGTTTTGCGTCGTATTTCAAAATAGGTTCTGAAGAAGATCTAGATGTAATGTTATGTAAGTTACGGAAATGTTTATTTCTAACTTAGTTCTTGCTAGAAAGGTTTTTTTGGTGTACGATTGGGGCAATTTTCTGGCTTACAGTAGCTGTTCAATTTTTAATGTTGCACATTCTAATCTGACCTTTCCTAATGGTAGGAGATATTGACAAATAGATTTGAGGTTGAGAATAAAATGGTATCTTTTAATAGTTCTGCAAAAGTCAAGTTAATTCAGGTGCTACTTAAGTTAAAGTTTAGAAAATAATACAAACAAATATGAGTAACGGTTATGAGAACATTTCGCAATAACAAAGCCGATTAACTATTTAACACAGAAACATTGACAGCATACACTAATGTAACCAAAATGTAAATAATACATGTACCCGTAAGGACATTACAACTTCAGATAACTGTACTTAGGTCATCGACCTGAGTTCACTCGTCAACAATATACATACGTATGCTTGTCTGTCTGTAGACGTGTCGTGAGTCCCTAATATAAGCTTTAGGACAATAACGGGGCAAGGATAAAAATGGAAGTGCTAAAGGGAGTAAGTAGAGCATAAAAGGTGCATAGTTTCACGTTAGGTGTTGTTAGTGAGGTGTCAGTCGATAAAATCGACAGCTTATTACAAGCTTATATTTTACTTGCAATGTATGTATGTAAGTGTGTTCGGGTCAAATCTTGCAACTGAATTTTAAAGCAGTTATCCTCCACCGATTAAGATTAAATTTTGCATATACATTTAGTTTGTATTGCTGCATGCTTAATTAGCTAAGTGACGTCATTCTAAATCCAATATGGCGGACGGCCCAAGATGGCGGACTAGTTTTTTTTGTGCTCTGCCATGATATGGGTATCAAATGAAAGGGTTTGCTGAGAAGAATACGAAAAAAGCTTGTTTTAAAAAAAGATTTTTTTGTGATTAATTTTATATCTAAAAAAAACTGACATGCACGGGTGAACCTACTTACAAGATTCAGCCGATTTATCATATTCATCTCAGTAGCTGTTGACGTTTTGATTTTCCACATTTTCCGCACACTATGTTCTATGTACATAGATATTTCAAAATATCTGAATGAGAATGTCAGACTAATTATTATTTTCTTTTTCCAGGTAAGTTCTGCACAATCTCAACAAGTTTCAACTGCTACGTTATTTCCACCGCAGTTGAGCTATTTATAGTAAGTAAATTTTAAAGCTAAGTAAAATTCAGTAATTTTTGTTTGCTTAATAAAACTGTACACACACATTTTTTTAGATACTGGTTTAAATACTTTCATTATGTCAGTCAGTTATTTGTATTCTACAAATTGAGGCCTATTAATTCTGCTGAAGAATCCTTAATTGTTAAAGATATGAGCTCTTTTGTTAGGGAACGAACTTAGACCAGCAGCCTAAATGCGCAACTAAATTCGGCAATGCAAAGGCTTTGACCGCCATCAATCGACCAATCACATGCGAGATCAAAGACGCGATGTGGATTTTCGTTTATGTGACTGGTCAATTAATGGCGGTTAAACCCTTTGCCATGCCGGATTGATTTGCGCAATTAGGCTGCTGGTAGGAACCTAAGTCTTGCTTCGATTATAGTGGTTCTAACAATGACTCACTATATCTATACTAATACTTAATGTTATAAAGAGGAAAGGTTTTTTTGTTTGTTTGTTTGTACCGAATAGGCTCCGAAACTACTGGACCGATTTAAAAAAATCTTCTACCCTTAGAAAGCTACATTATTCCTTAGTGACATAGGCTATTTTTTAATTCCGAAAACGGGTGGGAATCAGCTATATCTAATACTTGGACCATGACTACACAAAACCACTATGGGCATATATTATTCATTCATTTTTCTGCTATTCAACAAACATATTCTTAAACAAACTGGTGATGATCATAGACAAACCGTTGCACTTAAGTACACTATAGCCGGTAAAATTCATGTCAAGAGACTAATTTCCAAATAAGTACTCTAACGGTCAATATATTTTGCTAATGGTACGCGCGTGTCAAATAAAAACTTGTATAGGTGTTCAAGTGTTTTAAAAGAAAATAATATTTTGTTAAAAAGCACGTTAAATAAAATTGGGGGATAGTTTCTACGACTATTTATTGATTAAAAGTTTGGTGAGTCAGATAATTCTATGGGTTCTATACAACCTACTTAATTTAACAATATTTTTTAGACTGTTTCACTGCAGGTCAAAAGTCTCGTCCAAGCCCTTTCGGAGCAAAATTTTTGCTTGTTTCAGAATCAGAATCAGAATCAGAATTATTTATTTGTGAAACATAGGTGAAGAACATATATACATTAATCATACATGTCAAGGTCTTAAATAGATAAGTGTTGCACTATGCTTTGTCATTGTTGACATACAAATATTAAAGTCAGGTTCGTCAAAGTTAACAAAATTTTACGTTAACAAAATACATTAAAATAATCAATTTAATAATGTCCACTACAAGAAAGAAAAACAAAAAGCACACACAAGAAGATCATAACAAAAGAATATGCGAGAAATTATTCGTTACATTAATAATAATTATGAATTAATAAAATTACAGAATTTAATCAAATAGTCATCCAAAATTAAAATAGTCATCCAAGTCAACATTAATAATATAAATTTATAAAATTACAGAATTTAATCAAATAGTATTATCATTAAAATAGTCCTCCAGGGTATAATAACATTTCTCAACTAATAACTTGTGAAGACACTTTTTGAATCTCTTCAATGGCATACATTTTATAGCATCAGGTATTTTATTAAAAATTTTTGGTGCCACACCAAAGAAGCTCTTTTTCATTAACGCAGTATTACATTTCAACGTACATAGTTGATTTTCATATTGACTCCGAATGGGGGTCTTCTTAACTGTTGAAAATTTTGTAAATAAATGTGGATTTGATTTTACAAATAATGCAGTTTCTAGTATATATATAGCTGGTAATGTTAATATTTTTAATTTCTTAAAGTAGGGAACGCAACTATCTGTTGACTTTAAATTACACATGGATCTTACACACCTTCTTTGCATCCTGAATACCAGTTCCCTATTAGTTGATTGCCCCCAGAAAACAACACCATATCGGAGATTAGAGGCTACAAGTCCATGATAGGCTGTTAACAGTGTTTCAGAATTAACTCTCTTAGATAATTGAAACAATAGATACGCAGATTTACTCAGTCGTTTACAAACCACTTCCAGATGAGGTTTCCAAGTCAACTTATGGTCTACAGTTATGCCTAAGAATTTTGCACTCGTAACTTCTTCTATTTTACACTCATCGTAGGTAATATTAAGGGGTGGATTCTCACGTCGTTGATGAAACTGTACAATTTTAGTCTTACTCAAATTGATCACAAGATTATTATTATTTAGCCAATTAATGATGTTATTTAGCAAGTTATTGATCTCATTTCGATATTCGTTTGGATCAGTGCATTCTATGATAGCTGTACTGTCATCTGCAAAAAGTACCATTTTGTTTTTCAAATTTCTTGGGAGATCATTGATATAATTATATCAAGAAAAGTGGGGGCCCGAGTACAGTGCCCTGAGGCACACCATACCTCACGGATCTCGCCTCAGAGACATATGTAGTCTCTAATTTGCTCATGGGACAAATTCTGGAAATCTCAGTACACTGTGTCCTATCACTTAGGTATGATTCTAGGAGTTTATGAATGTTTCCCCGAATGCCGTACCCGTGTAACTTTTGCAGCAAGATCTGATGATCTACGAAGTCAAAAGCTTTTGACATATCCGTGAAGATCGAGCACACAGGATTTTTTTTATCCACAGATGTCATTATACTTGACAGCAGGTCAAATAGTGCCATATTAATATTAGTATTTTTCCTAAATCCTTTTTGTTCATTGCAAAATAACTGAAACTTCTCGAAATACGTGTAAATGGAATTATATATTATTTTTTCAATAACTTTTGCAAATACTGGTATTTTTGCAATAGGCCTGTAATTTTTTACATCAGTCTTGTCATTATTTGTTTGTAGAAGATAACCTCCATAAGAACTAATCAAACTACGAACGATCTTCCTTTTATAGAAAACTAGCTGTTGCCCGCGGCTTCGCTCCCGTGGACCACCCCAATGGACCCGTTTTCGG
The DNA here is from genome assembly GCA_948252205.1 of Orthosia incerta. Lineage (NCBI taxonomy): Eukaryota > Metazoa > Arthropoda > Insecta > Lepidoptera > Noctuidae > Orthosia > Orthosia incerta. The sequence continues at coordinate 17,820,369 of OX411758.1, read as the reverse complement.
AATTAAAAAATAGCCTATGTCACTCAGGAATAATGTAGCTTTCTATTGGTGAAAGAATTTTTTAAATCGGTCTAGTAGTTTCGGAGCCTATTTGGTACAAACAAACATACAAACAAAAAAATCTTTCCTCTTTATAATATTAGTATAGTATAGACTACAGTATTGGTGATAGCTATAATGTTACTTTTAATACCGAAAAAAACCGCAGTTAAAACCAATTCGATCTTTTTTTTTACACTATGCTGTCAGTCCCTGGATATTGCAGATGTTATTATCATTTGTTAACAATGATTCTCTAGTAGTCAAGAGTGTGGAACAGTTTCCGACTTAGGTTCCAGAAGTATATGAAAATATTTGTCTTCATTTAAATATTCGTTCCTTGTATAATATTTACATGGTTTCGGATTTGACTTCGCAAGTATTTCCGTGGTTGTCACAAGAAGGGCTGAAGAGGATTAGTGATTCAACAAGAGGATAGGTAAAATTCAATTGCTTGTTTGCAGACTTGTGCGAGTGTTTCCATGTTTGCAAAAGTAGATTCAGTCAGCGGTTTCTTTCAGATACCTGGGGGGTGACCATAAGCTCTTAGAGCGGTATCAATTTGATATCGAATAAGGGACAGATGTATCTGACGTGTATACATCTGTCACTTACTCGATCTCAAATTGATACCGCTCTAAGAGCTTATGGTCACCCCCCTGTTGACGTTTCTATATGGATGATTTACTTATTGATGTCACCGGAATATTGCAAACACCGTAAGTTTATAATAAATCGCGTAAGATTTTAAACTCTTTTTTCTCAGACATGGGTTTGAGGTGTATTTATTGTATTTGAAATAATTTCTTCACAATATATCGAGAATTTATAATCACGCAAGATTAATTACAAACTTACGGGGTCTGTGGAGACATTGTCATAGAAGATAAAAATCTTTCGAGCAAGAAAGTGTTGAGGTTTATGATGAAAATAAAAAAATAATTTCTAGAATTAACCGGCCCGTTATTACGTAAAATTAACATAAGCAAACATTAGTAATTTCTTCACTGTTTCTCTGGCTGTACTTAACGGTGTTCACAAATAGAGATGTGCTGGATTTCGCACTTCTATCACCTATGCATAATCTGTGCCTCTGAATATATTTATTACCTTATATTTTGTATTTAGGTAGTACAATGTACTGCGGTGACCTCTAACGGGACGCAGTTTATTGTCAAGTTTGAAATTTTATCATTGATGTTATAATTGTGTATTATGTGTGTCTAGTGGTGCTACTGCTCATGAGGTCATGGGTTCAATTTTCGAGTCGGGTAAATTTATTCAAGTTTTTCATCTGGAATTTCTTAATAGCAATTCTCTTTCCGGTGGCTGGATTTATGCCCGGTTCATGGCTATAAGCTCGCCCTGCCTTGCTACATGAGACTTAAAACATAACTGTCGAGATGAGTGTGTACTATTTGTGGAACAGGGTGTAAAGCCCCACAAACCTCAATAGAAAAGGGAGGATCCTCCGACCAGACGGGTGTTGTGTCTGGTCCGGCCATCTGCCCGACGGTTATTGTCGGACTCGCGCCGAAAACTTAGCTTGCGCGATGCAGGATTTTTGTGACGTCATGGTAAGTGTTGGCGTTGGTGCTGCTACAGGTTGGGCCGCTCTGCCAAACCGTTTGGGGAATACACGCGGGATATTATGTTATAATAATGTATGTACTAGCTGCCACCCGTAGCTCCGCCCGCTTGGGGTTAGTTCTTCGCCTAATATCTTTATAAATTGTAGCATATGTGTTATTCTGATGTATAAGCTTAAGGTAGAGTTTAAGGTAAGGTAGGTAAAGTTTCATCAAAATCCGTTTTATAGTTTTTGCGTGTAAGAGTAACAAACATCCGTCTATCTAATTTACTGGAAATGTAAATACATTGTATAAAGAAAGAATATACTTTATTGTATTGATAACAAGATAGTTGCAGAAAAAAAATACAAAAATACATTATATGGGTACATAGGCGGTCTTATCACTGACAGCGATATTTACCAGACCAGACAACATTTGGATGGACTACAATAAAAAAATGAACAAAAAATTAAACCGACTTCCAAAACAAAATACCACAAAGTGAGAAATAAATTTCTTTTCCGAAGTCGGTTTCTTTTGTATCCATTGTGTCCCGTTTTTTGACACCGACTTCGGAAATGAAAGTTATTTATCCCTTTTAAACAAAGTACATATTTTTCAAATCGGTCCAGGCATCTTTGAGTAATCAGGGAACATACATAAAAAAAAAACCGACGAATTGAGAACCTCCTCCTTTTTTTGAAGTCGGTTAAAAAGGGTCGGGGCCCTTATTTTCGTGTAGTTTCTTTTAATTAAATCTTGACTTTAAGTTTATTGTGTGTCGAATTTAAAATAACATTTGTTGTTTTCAAAAAAAGCAACCTCAACCAAAACAGCACAAAAACACTTCGATTACAACATTTATATTCAGCATCTAAGATCATAACTCTTTTAAATATAAATAAATAATAATTGTATAACCTTTTTCTACGGTCATTCGCGATGGATTCCAAACGCATATATATTGAATTGGTCGCACACAAAACAACACGACACACCTTACCACAACGCTCCAGTATAATCTGATCTTCCATTGTACGCAAAGTCTATACAATGTTGGGCCAGCTGAAACTGGTGAGCATAGCTTGCTAAGTTGTCGAGTGTACATTGTCGTTGCGCGAAAAAACGGCAATTTCGATAACGTAGCCATAAATCAACTGTTCACTTCCTTGTTGTGGTATTATACTGTTGTTAATATGTATAATAGTACGGTTTTTAAATGCAGTGACGTTGTTTTAATTAAAAGGAAACATACTTAGCTTCTGCTTGTAACCGATTTGTGTTTAAGTTTAAATTTGGAGCATGGGGCAAGGGAAACATGGGGCTTAAACATAAGTGGCGAAATGTAGATGTACCTCTGCCTAAACCTTCGGGAAAATAGGCGTAATATATATTATGTTACGTCTTTAAGATCCTGGAGTCTATATTTTTTAGTACTGAGAGCTGCAACTCTTAGATTTTTGACAGTCGACCAACATGCCTTTGTCACGGAGTCCCGAAGCTAAGAAAGAAAATATGGTTAAAATAAATTTCATAAGATGGCGCGATATGCATCAATGTGTTATTGGTTTAGTGTAAAATTAACATTTTCTAGAACTGAGCATAAAAAATGTTCGATTTACTTTTAGTAAAGTCAGTTTAGTCAGAAGAAAAACTTTAGTTACGTCGGCACGGCTTCTGTGTATGGGAGTATGCTAGTATTTTACTGTGATTTTCTACGAAAAGAAAAAGTCTGTCTGGAATCTGTCAAAAGATTCAAATTTTTAAATATCATTGACGCTTATGATTGTAACAAATGATTCATGTTTGCGTCTATAATAAATCAAACACGAACAATATTTTAGTAATTTTTATTTACTTATCAACGATATATTTGACGTCGTACGTACTTTGTACCGTAAGAGATTTTTCATGCTTTTCAATTGTTTTTTCTAAATCAATTAGATAAAGTTCGTGATATTATTACATGATTTACATCAGCGTATCAACATTTATAGTATTTTAATATGACGTTATTATAGAATGTACATAACATCACGCCTGTAGTACCTAAAAGGTTAATCAGAAGTGGTATACTTATAGTACACAGACATTTTGGCAGTATGTTAAGAGTAAATATAGGTTGTTTCTAGACTAGCGTGCCCCATCGTCGAACACATCATCGCTTACCACCGTGACATCAGGTGAGATAGTGGTCACTAACGCAAGCGTTTAAGAGGAAACGGGGGCAGAGAGCGCCGACTGAATTTCCTTAGTAAAAAGTCATAATTCGAGATTTGGCTCTCGTCTCTTTCCTCCTCCAATATTGGACCAATTTAAAAGATATTCCGTAAACTGATAATTAAAGATATATACTATGTCCCTATGTTTTCTTTTTTGATGATACATTATCTTTAGAAGCACTAGAGCCCTCAAAAAATGCTCAAAATTGCGCTGTTAACAGAGGCTTATTGTACAAATTTGACAAATATAAATGAAAATAGGAAAACATAGGGACATAGTATATATTTTACTTTACCAGTATAAGGAATATCTTTTAAATTGGTCCAATATTGGAGGAGGAAAGAGACGAGAGCCAAACCTTGAATTATGACTTTTTACTAAGGAATTTCAGTCGGCGCTCTCTGCCTCCGTTTCCTCTTAACAATCTTACTACTTACTACGCATTTATAACACTAATATTATAAAGGCGAAAATTTGTGAGGATGGATGGATGTTTGTCACTCTTTCACGCAAAAACTGCTGAACGGTTCTGGATGAAATTTGGCACAGAGAGATAGATAGAGATAGATTATAGTCTGGAATAGCACATTGGATACATTTTATCCCGGTAATATGTTGCCTTGGGATAATTTTCAACTTTAACGCGGCCGAAGCTAGTTAAAAATAAATTTTAAATTTCCATTTAATAGAGAATGATGTAACGTAAGATAAATATGTTTTTGTTCAACAATATTAATGATTTTATCTCATTTATGCAAATGGGCGTAACAATGAAATTATTGCTGTGTTATGTCCATAAATTAAGTAATGTAACGTAATATGAGTGATACAGGTTTTTATGAGTTAGGACACTTAAAAAAATATATTGTTATGGTCGTGACAAAATAATTAGTGGACCTTTTTAGAAAATTTATAATGTATCGTTTTTGCCAAAGATAAATTCAGTATAAAAACAAAATCAAATCGAATCAATTACCTGTAGTAATCGTTTTTTATGGTTCCGTACCCAAAGGGTAAAAACGGGACCCTATTACTAAGACTTCATGATCCGTCTGTCTGTCAGTCTGTCTGTCTGTCTGTCTGTCTGTCCGTCTGTCACCAGGCTGTATCTCATGAACCGCGATAGCTAGACAGTTGAAATTTTCACAGATGATGTATTTCTGTTGCCGCTATAACAACAAATACTAAAAACAGAATAAAATTAATATTTAAGGGGGGCTCCCATACAACAAACGTGTTTTTTTTGCCGTTTTTTGCTCGATATTAATACCGGCAACAGGTAGACGCTTGAAATATTCACAGAATATTTAGTTGTATATTCACTTCAAAAAATAATAATTATGAAATTAAAATAAAAAAAATAAGGGGGGCTCCCATACAACAAACGTGATTTTTTTGCCGTTTTTTGCGATAATGGTGCGGAACCCGAGGCCGACTCGCACTTGGCCAGTTTTGTTCTGAACCGTTTTCCTGACGACAAGCAGATGTTTTTCATTTAATCGCAAATGATACGATAAAATGAGATATTTCAATAATCACTTTGCAATAAATTAAATCGATTTGTATAATTGATGAAATGTTTGAGGATAATTTGGATGAGAAGTGAGCATTAGAAGATGTGGAAATTATTTTAGATTGAACGTGATGACAGCTTGTAAGATTGTTGTGTTGTCTTTGAGACGGATGTTGAAAACCAAATAATATGGATTGCTGAATAAAAAGATTATATCGATGTAATCAAAAACACCAAACAACATAATGATATTTTTAACAAATGAATTAAGTAATATAATCCAATCAAGAGGAAGGACCAAAAGTAAAGTAATAATAGCCAATTAAAAGTACATAATGTGACGTTTTAATATTATCAGCCCTGAAAAATCGAAATCAAAATATTCCTTGACACTGATTACATCAGTAGGTAGTTTACTTTATACTTTGATTACCTACACATTACATGATTACAAGATTACGTACAGAATTCGTACAATAATAACACGTCCTATAGGTTACGACAATTTTATATTAATTTTACAAAATCCCAGTTGTATAACTATCTAATTTTACATTTACTGGTCAAAGTGACATTCACCGGGCATTCTGTATAACTTCCGGCAACATTAAAGTTCAATTTTGTCTGTCTGTTTGTTCTCGTGACTGAAAAGTAGGTTAGTGCACGAATATTATTGCGTAATGTACTTTGGTTTGCATGAAATCTATTAAGCTATCTCTGAAAAGATTTTGAATGCATTTGTAACTACTTTGCCTTTCGTTTGTAATCTTAATGGAACTGAAATTAATTAAGATTTGTTTCAAGTTTGGTTGATGTAGGTCATTTAAATTCCAAGTGGTGCTATATATATTCGCAATTCTGAAAAAGATAATGGGGATTTGTTTATTTATTACTGACAACACTTTGCCCAATGTCATTTAAGGCCCGAGTAAAAAGCGTGGAATTAGTAAGTTCTACAGAAAAGGCAACAGATGCTGTAAACCACATTTCTTATTTTTGTTTCCTAGAAAACATGTATCAGCAAAAATATATCTTAACTCGTAAAAAAATGTAAGCCACGATATAATTCACTCACGATTTCAACTAGCCGCGTATCTCGATAAGTGTAACGTTGATTGCGCGAGCGTAAGAAGACGAAAGTTGGCCAGTCAATGACGTAACTGTTCAACTGGCCCTACTTCCGATCTCATGACCTTTGCCTTTATTATACTTTTAAATGTTAATTGGACAAATGGGACTACAATGTCATTTTTTACGTCAAAACTTTGAATGTTTTGTTGATTTTTTGTTTGGTATAACAAAGAAGCTAAAGGGTAACGTCAGTTTTTTTTTTTACATTTTGGCTGAGTTATTGTAGTTCACAAATGTAAATACGTAATATGCATATAATAAGTATTTAGGCTTAAAAACTTGCTTTGTTTGGTAAATTAATTTGCCACAAAATCTCGTAGTCAGTACGTAAAATATCTGTATGAAATAAGTACCTACATACATTTCAAATGACACATGAAGATGACAGTGCGAACATTTTTAAACGCAAATAGAGTGGCCAGTATTCTCAACTACATTTTATAACCAAACAGACCCTGAACGAACCGGAATAAATAAATACTAAAGTGAAAGAATTGCTCCAAGCAAGTTTGAGCGATGTTATCTACCAAGTCGAGACTTACTTTACATACTCTCAGTACACTCATAACATGAATACGGTAATGCACGCCTGTCTTCTTATATGAATAAGTCACTTTAGAGTACAAAGCCCCGGTGAACTTAAGGTCATATACGGTATAACAAGTATTTTTTGTTTTCAATATCGAAGCTTCTGTTTTTTTTGCTTAGTCTGTGGTTTTTTGACAGTTATTTGGTATTTTTTTGTTGATGACTACATTTTTAAACAGTTAATTGATACATTTAACTATTCAAAATCTGAGTCTATTCTTTTCTTCAAAAATTACGCAAACTATCGAATAATACAACAGAAAATAATTTCGCCAGCTGTAGTTATTTGCCGGACTTGACAAAAACAGTTATGAAACTTATGAAACAAATTTATTGAAAAAATAGATTAAACAATAGCGACTTGAATTAATTTACGTCCAACTCATATTATTATACGTTTTTTGAGCGTACTCCTTGTGCAACCGTACGGTTGAGCGGGCAGCGTGGGCATCGCAGATGTGCACGACGATATGTTGCAATACCAATGCAAGTTATAACCAGTCTGTAGTAAACAGTGGTGTTGCGCAACTAGCATTGTATTGCAAATCGCTCAGATTCACACCGTCTTGTCACTGTCATTTGTTTTCTTGGTGACGGTTCCGATTCGGTGTTGTCACGTTCGAATTTTAAACTTACGTGCTTTTTTTCTTTTGTTGACGTTGTTCACACTTCACGTTCATTGATGGATTACATTGATGTCATTTTTTGTTAGTTTACTTTATATTTTACCAAGGTAATGACGAAATTAAAAAAATCCATGCCATATTTGCGAAAATTTAAATTTAATAATAGATACGGTTGCACTTACCACGCCGATTTAAAAAAAAAATAATGATTGCGCTAAAAAGCTGAAAATAAGCAAAACGATTGACCGTGAACTTAAATTGCAACTAATTAGTGTTGCAAGAGGTGAAAATGGTGCAATAGTAAAGAAAACGATTTGAAATCACTGCATAATTGAATTAATGAAAAGTGCATCTTTGTGTGTTTTTATAGCGTAACAAGCACATATAGATTGCATAATATTTTAGATATCTTTGTGCAAATTTTTATTCGATCCTATGAGTACTCTACTATTAAACGTTTTCCAAATTCCATCATTAGGATTGTATAAGAATAGTTTATTTTTAACGTGTCTTCGTAAAAAAGTAGCCTCTGCATTCAGAGATAATTAATGTATGTAGCTATCTACCAGTAAAACATTTTTTTACTTTACAAACAAACATAAAAACATACCTCTTCATAATATTAGCTAAGATAATATCAACAGTTCATAATGTTAAAAGCTCAGATTATAATATTTACAATTAACCTCTAGTAACCCGTAGGAAATGTCAGTCCACTGGCTTGTTTCGTCCGAGTCAGGCCTACTATGTCAACACTACTTGCTTATGGTGTCCGAATTAAAATGTCATAGTTCGAAGTTTAAAATATTGGAGCCTTCATCAGTTGTAGGCTGTAAAGTGGCATCTTTACTGCCTCATTCGAACTACGAAATAGTGAGTCCTGACGTCACATAAATCCTACAACGGGCTATCAAAGCTCTCCGTGCGATTTCAACAGTCCGACATAAACCATCGGGCAGTTGCTCGCAAGCAAGGTTATTTTGTAAGCAAGGGGATTAGCAAGGTTATTTTGAGTGTGCGTAAGGGACAGATGTACCCTTAGATTATACAGGATGTACCTATATGACTTGTAAATGTCGTTCTCTTTTTAGTCGAACCATGATAGTTTTGACACTTCATGGTACGGGGGCTGTTATTGCAATGACAACTTACCATCGAGTGGATTCCTTGATACCAACCAATAATAGCAGTTTTACGGTACCTTCACACGTACGTACACAGATAGATACTTATACTTGGAATTACGATTTAAATAAGAAGTATGGACAGTTTTTAGATTATTTTTTATGCAAATAAGTAAGTAGGAAGTCCGGGTTTTAATTACCCATTTAAATTAAGGAAAATCAAATTCATTTGAATAAAATGTCCTCTAGAATTCCGAACGTATTTGAAACTCAGGTTTCACAATGCAGTTTAGTTGGTTTTTCATGACGATTTTAGCATGAAATTAGCTTTTTTCTGTCAATGTCATTTTTTATATTAAATATGGTAGTTATGTGCGTATCAAATCGGAAAATAGGCAATTTAGAAGTGCTTAGACATTGTGAAATAAGCAGGTGCATAAAAAACGAATTAAATGTCTATTGCTTTAAAAAAGTAAGACATTATTGTTTCCTATTGTTTCCTTTATTTTTTCTGTTCCAATTTTGAATTGGGGTTTAGGGTTAGTGCCTGAGCTAGCTAGAGATGTAACAGCTGTATCTGACATCTCGATAACCACGAAACGCTGTGGTCAACCAATCATTATCTGCACTGGATAATCCACCATACAGAAAAAATATAGGTAACTGCATACAGATCACCTCGTAATCTAATTATATATGACGCAACAAGAACAAACCGTGACGATCGAATCACTGTCCTCCGTAACCGTTACTCAATAACGCGTTACATTTCACCCGCTATTTTACCTGTTACGTGTAACGTTACCGCTTTTTGCCCACCTCTAGGTGCATCACTATTTAGTTTACATAATCGCTAACTGGTTGGTAATAAGGTTTTTTTAGTGATACAATAGGTTGGTTGTGGCTTGCGGTTAATGTACAATAGGTTTGTTCAGGCAACGCTTTGTCGTATGTCTGGTATCAATTTGGAACTAATTGGTAAAAGTTGTGGGAAAAGTTGGCTTTGCAATTATATCGGCTTTGTTTTTCTTTTATAAGCCGTCTGAGAGTCAAATTCTTTGACTGTATTTTGATATACCTACCTACTATTGCAGATTAAAAGTTAACAAAAAAATGTATAGAAATTAAATAAAGATGAAAAATTAAGAAAATTATGCTATATATTACAAACTTTTGAAACCTCAATTAGAAAGAAACTGTAGATATTATTAGAGTACCGCAAAAGCCATCACGAAGTTCATTTTCAAAATCCTAATCCTCGGCATCTTATTTAAAAAAAAAATACAACAAACTTCAATACACGCCGACTGTCATTTATTTTTGGGACAACCGTGCCTAGTACTGATTTCCCGTAGAACTCAACCAATGGTTTCAAATTACGGTAAAACATGTTCATTTTTCATAATTCATCAATTGTCAGTATAACAAATGGTCAAATAAATAACTCTCCAACTTATTTGACCATAAATGAGGCAAAAAAATGAAGAAACAACGCGTTCTAGCGATATTTGAACCCATCGGTTAGCATATTTAACCATTGGTTAAGTTAACTACAGATAAAAACTGGCCAAGTGCGAGTCAGACTCGCGCACGAAGGGTTCCGTACCATTATCGCAAAAAACGGCAAAAAAAATACGTTTGTTGTATGGGAGCCCCACTTAAATATTTATTGTATGCTGTTTTTAGTATTTTTTGTTATATCGGCAACAGAAATACATCATCTGTGACAATTTCAAGTGTCTAGCTATCACGGTTCATGAGATACAGCCTGGTGACAGACGGACAGACAGACAGACGGATCGCGGATCTTACTAATAGGGTCTCGTTTTTACCCTTTGGGTACGGAACCCTAAAAAAACTGGGCCTTACTGAGGCAGGCTTATCCCCAATCACTGCTACTTCTGAAAGTCAGAATCAACAGTGCATGCTCATTCGTTGAACTCAATCCACTACTCACTTGCTTTGTAAACAAGCAGATCTCCTAACACAAGTTCAAGTATACTGACTAACTCAGTGACAACCCGGCACAAAGCCAGCGAGCCAGCTCGTTTGAAAGCGAACATATAGTGTGACCTCTCACTATGTCGCAACGTGGTCGCAGCGACGACCAGCTGTGTCCGTGGTCGTTGATCAAGGAGAAAAAACTTTCAATAAATTGAAAGTTAGATCTTAGATGATAGGTAGGTTATGAAAGAAGATATCTGGGACTGGGCTGTTGTCGAAGATGCCATATAAACGGTGAGGACAAAAGGAATGTCAAGAATTTAAAGTCTTATTTAAAAACTTATTTTTACTTGGGTTGCAATACTTTTTAGTAATTTTTTGCATTGTTTGATTTAATCTCGTAAATAGTAAAAGTAAAGAATAAAGGATGATTTATGCAAGACCGTAGCGGGCGCGAGCCGAGCCCCGTGCGGGGCACGGATTCAAAACTTCACGAACATTTTATATGATGCAGTCCATGCTACACCAAGCGGCGTCCGCGTCGGCGCGCCTCGTCCAGGACGCGGATCAATCATTCATCATTAAATAATCCATAATTCCGCATAGTAAAGTTTAATTTTGGCAATCCATTTACGAAGAGAAGATTTAAGTATTAAAAAAAAAAAAACATTTGCTGAAAAGCAGATCTTTAGGATGACATATGACATCATTCCAGGGTATCTTGACCTGATTTGCTTCAAACTCTAGATACTTTCACATGAAAACCAGTCAAACCAAAGTATGTTTTGGCACCATAGTGTTTGGCACGTTCTAACCTCAAAATTCTCAATTCAAATATCAGGCGTAAGCCACTGGCACTACACCTGCAGTGAAAGTACTCAAAGCCATTGCCACGGCAACAAATACCCATTGTCGCGAACAAAAACAGACAATTGTCAAACGAGTGACACATAAACAAATAAACAGACATAAATTCGCTTCCATCCGACACCCAACACTCCTTATGTAACACATCTTCAAGAGAGCGGTATTCCGTGCAGTAAGTCAACCACGAGTGCTAACAATTGATTCTTATATCATCGCATTTTCAATTTGCAGTGTCAATACTATTATTATGAAATATCAGTGCCGAAGCATGATTGTCTATAAAAACAAGTCGTGAGTAGTGGATCTTCTTTTTTGAATGACGTTCGAAATCATTGTTCATAAATTGTACATATTTTTCTGCTGTGGCCACTTTTCTGTTTTACTAACCTGCCATGTTATCTCTTCACCACCCTTGGTTGACTGGTAGAGAATGTCCAAGGCATTAAGTTCGTCTTTGAACCTTTAAGCATTATGTCTAAAATAAACAAACCACCCAGTAAAAACAAAAGAGCGTTTTTAGAACAGATAATTTCAAAATGATCGAGCTAGGTAAGTCAACTGTTTTGATGCATATTCTATTTTAAGTCAAACTATGATTTTGATTAAGATAAAACATTACAGTCTTAGGTTTTATTTTGGATTACTTTACTATTGTTACAACTTATGAAATTTAATATAGAAACCCAAGGTGACCCATTGTTTAAATATAATTGCAATTAAGTTAGAGACAAATTTCGTTGTATCTACCTAATTAATGTTTACTGATCGTATTATGTCGATGACAATTTAATTGGATCCAATAATTGTGTCAGATCTAATTGCTTGGGGCATTATCGGAAGCATCCACATGTTTCAAAACATGCATGGTTCAAACAAGAATTTAGGTTCTTGTTTGAACCATGCATTTCCTCCTGAGTAAAATTCTTATGTTAGTTTCTTAATATCAAATAAAAAATATCAATATTTATCTATTTCGATGCTAAATGCCGCGTAGGCAGGATCGCTAAGAAGTTATGTCAATGTGCCAAATACGTGGATACCGTTGTTCAAGTTCGCAATGTTGCCAACTTTCTGGAATGTTTGGTTGCCAGCTTTACAGCTCTAAAAAACAGAGTTAATATTTCAATTTAATCTAGTATTTGTGTTTATTACTATACGGAGCTTGTGACAAGGTCGACAGTTAGTTTATGATAGTTTTATTACATCAAAATTCTGATAGTTTAATACGCTTCTGAATATGTGAAATGTAAATACATTTTGTAATGAAAGTGACGTGTTTAGTATCAATCTATCACGCTACCCACCCGCTACCTAGACCCACAGCAACCGTTATGTTTTCAAGTCCCATGTAAAAGGGGTCGACCCTAATGCCAACAATCGGACACAAGTTAGACTCCGGGCTGCTACTTAGCTGACTGACTGTTTGAGATTATGCAACAGTAGCATCAATTAAATGTATTGTAGGAACACGTTTCTAAAGATAACATACAAATAAATATACCGTTCGCAAAATAAGCGCTTGAAAGAAAAGTTGCTGATATCAGCTCGATATACAACACAATATAATTAAACATGGCCTCGGAGAACTTCGACAGCAGACGACAAAAATGAATATAAAGAGTTAAGATGACGTCACAAAGGAAAAAATCGCATATCAGAAAGGTAAACATTATAACTTCTAAAACGTTCACGATAATCAGTTTAATATATTTCTCTACTACGTTGACGATCAGCTGTTTCACACACACACACACACATTCACTCTCACAGCTCACACACACACAAGCACAAGTAGCGTGTATGAAGCATTTCCTAGACTGTCGCACTATATCTTGAATCTTTTTTGCATATTGCCGCGGTGCCGCTACATTGTTCTTTCTTTGTATGTTTACTGAGAATAGGGTTGATGAATGACGTAGAAAGTAATAGGAAAGTATATAAGGTTCTAAAGAGCAAGTTACATAATGAATATTAGCTACATTTTGTTGTCTTTCAAAAAATGGCTGTTGTTTGAGCTCACTCTTTATGTTAAAAGATATTTCATAAAACCACGTAAATAAAGCTTTTTACTATTGTATGCGTTATCTTTGGGCAAACATTAAAACACTACAATACATTTTATTTTATTTGGTAACTTGTTGAATTTCGACACGTTCTCAATATACCTAATTCAGAAGTTACACCGTCTAAAATACTAATCTTAATCAAATGCAATCCATAGACGAGACACTTTCTCAAAGGCAGTAAATCTTATACAGACTGAGAGCGAAAAACTTTTTAACAAAAAATCAAACCGACACCGACTTCGGAAAAGAAAGTAATATTTTGCTTTGTAGTTTTTTGTTCTTGAAGTCGGTTTAATTTTTTGTTATTTTTCTCTTTTTGGTTTTGGTTTGTATCTCCAATTAACATGATAATCATTTATAGCCAAAGTACATCTCATGACGATTCCAATAACCCCAAACACGACTAGGATACATTGTTTTATATCAGAATTCCAGTGCCTATTTTCCGGCTTCATCATCAGATCAGTTCGATGGTACCATTTTCATCAGTACCATTTATTTATAATTATTTTCTTCATTACAGTCTGTTAACTATTCGAGATATCTTATACCCGTGACATACTTAGTATTTAGGAGTTCCAGTGGCCATCTGTGGTCTTCTTCAGCAGTTCCACTTCACGAAATGATACTTTCTGAGTGCAAATGATTGCATTGTTGATGAAAATACCAAAATCGCTATATGAATGCCTATAATATTTGAGGAGTTCCTTCGAGTTCCATAGGATCCCATCATCAGATCCTGACCTTATGACGATGAATTGAGAACTTATGATTCCGACGAATTGAGAACCGGAATCTGTGTTTCCCGATAGCTACAATCTAGGGGTCTTTAAGTCAAGAGTGAATAGGTTTCTTCTATAGGCAAGCGTGCTCTATCGTCGACCACATCATCGCTTACCATCAGGTGAGATGGTGGTCAAGCGCAAGCCTATAGATAATAAATAATAATAATAATAACCACCTCCTTTTTTGAAGTCGGTTAAAAAGAATCAAACTTGAAATAGTCTGCCAAAGCCGAAAACATCGTATCTTCAAAACAATCACTCGCTAATGCGTTTGACTAATAAAATACCAAAGACAAGGTGACCACACCAACGCAGCAGGTGACAGCCAGTTCAAAAGGTTAGCAAATTTACCAATGTGCCCACGGCAGTGTTACAACAGAGCCTGAGATTTGACCGTTTGGTTGGTAGTACTGACATAGTTTTGTTTTGATAGGTTGTCTGTTGTCTATAGGTCAAGTAATATTATTAAGAGATTGGGTCGTAAAATAGTTTACAATATACAAATTGATTATTATTTTAGGTTTATTTGGCTCATAAAACTGAAGAATAGATCAAATGCAATCTATTTGTACATATAATCTAATATGTCAATGATGTTAGCAGTTTATGTACTGCTTGGCAAATATAAGCCTCTCTAACTGCAAACCACTAAACTCCGTCTTGGAATTCATCGCATGCGGAAACAGCCGGACTTTTCGTTGTGGTAATGCTTGGAGGAGGCATAAATCAAACAGACAGTAGTAGATATGCGTTGGCTGAAGGAACACGATGATAAAAAACCCAACTTTTAGACTTTGGCTTGGCGGGTACTCCCCAGAGGAGGGTCCAGTGACGGACAGCCGCGGCGGGTTCACGGTGAGTGCTAACGCGTGCCCGTGTTCTCGCCATAAGCGGTAAAGGAGGACACCTTGCAGTTTTAGTGGGTTGGAGTCCCACATAACTAGACTATCTCCCCACTGTAGTGCAGTATACATGAGCATTTCGTCAGGCAAAAAATAAAATGACTACCAAACTATGATAAGCCTCCTTGTTGACCAATGTCATGCATGTATATGTATCAAACGTTGTAAGTGGTTAGAAGTAAAGACTACTCAGGTCAATACTCTGTATGTATACCTAACTACCAGTGTAATATACCATTTCTCTCTAAGCCTCCGTTTAGAATAAATACGAGAAATACTTGGCTGCTTTATAGCTGTAATGATAACAACTGTAGCAAACAGCCGATCTTGATTTCTTAGGTCTTAGACCCGTGTTGTTGACGGCTCTCTTTGAGAGATTCATCTTAAGTTTAGTTGTGATAACTTTAAAGATGAAGATTTTGATTAATGACAAAACATAACATCACGTATTCCACGACAGGTTAGGCAGAGGAACTAGAATTGGTTTAGCTGAGTTTGCAATTCAGTTTTGAGACACAGTAAGTCAGAGTCAGTGTGCAGTCTCTGTCACCTTAAGGTTCACTGTAGTGACAAAAACATTTTTCAGAAACTCATGCATGACATTTTTTGAGATTTGAGGATACGAAATTATGGGTGGATCTGCCATTTTTAGCTTTTTCAATCAATCCAAAGTGATAGGACTAGAAATATGTATAGGACCCAAATCCAGACAAAAGTTAGGTTATGCTAGTATTATATTATCTGTGGTTAGGTATAGCTTCATCTTTAGTTTTAGGTAAATCTGCCTAGGGAAGTCGGGACCAATTCGACGTCTCCTGATTCCTCGTTATTTTAGTATCGGGATTGACCATTCAAATATGCATGACGGCAGTCGATCGAATCACTAGAATAAATATCTTAGTCAGAATTTTATATAAAACTAGCTGTTGCCCGCGGCTTCGCTCCCGTAGACCACCCCACAGAACCTATTTTTGGGATTAAAAAATGTTCTATGTCACTCAAGAATAATGTAGTTTTTTATTGGTGAAAATTTCAAATCGGTCCAGTAGTTTCGGAGCCTATTCGGTTTGTACAAACAAAGAAACAAAAAAATCTTTCCTCTTTATAATATTAGTATAGATAACTATTCGAGCTAGACTGAATTCAAGGCCTAAAGAGAAAGACGTTTTATTTATTCTTTAGTCTTTTAACCTTTTGCGTAACGTGATAGATTTACACTTAAAATTTCACCCAAAACTTTCTTGAAATATGTATACTATGTGCCTAAAAATAGAGTACATATCCGATTGACCGAATTTGGTGGGTGATTCTGCAACTTTTTCCATTTCCCGGTGCCTCAAAATATAATGAAAAATTAAGAGGTTGCGGTTTCCTTGACAATTTTCTGCGGACGTAATCTATGTTAAATCGATATTAAAACGATAATATAATTCGTTTCGTGTCGGGCTTTTCACCGTAACCGTCGTCGGTCGTGATCTATCAGCTACTTGGTTATACGGTCGATATAGAATTCACTAGAAGCGATAGTGATGTTTTTATCTTTTAAGAATTTTTACATGATTTTATCTTGAACATGCATGAGTCAAATAAGAGTGTTAGTCATACATTTATAGATAATACTGTAATAATTAAGAAATATTGCATAACATAAAAAATTGCTTTCAAAACTGCCTACACTGTTGAAATCCCTACGTTTAAGATCTCAATGTTGTTAAGATTATTCAGAAGTCACAAACTACGTTTAATGGCCAAGCAAATCCCACACAAACTCCCATTAAGACCACAAAATAAATGGGAGAAATCACTACGTGACAAGATCACTTCCATCGTCCGCGTCCCTGTCTCTGCACAGCACCACTTCCTTGCGGCGCAAACGCAACACACACACAACGCACATGTCGAGATATACACACATGCACAAAGCACGTGTCGAGATACACACAAATGCAAGACGCACGTGTCGAGATACACACACTGAACACATACGGAACGTGCACGTGTGCGTTTGCGTTCACTTTCGATCATTGACTGCAGGCTAATCGCGTCTACTACTAATACAGAACTGTGATCTTATTTTATTATAGTATTATGTTGTAAAAATGTTTGCTTTCTTTCCGTTTTGTTGGTTTATTGTTATTTTATGAGTTGCTTATGTTGTTAACTGTGTATTCTTCCGGTTTACCGGACGTCCTGTCGTTATTTGGTTTGTAGGAAACTTCAGGGTCAAAGATCATGT
Source organism: Orthosia incerta (assembly GCA_948252205.1). Classification (NCBI taxonomy): domain Eukaryota; kingdom Metazoa; phylum Arthropoda; class Insecta; order Lepidoptera; family Noctuidae; genus Orthosia; species Orthosia incerta. Next base: position 17,802,751 of record OX411758.1, on the reverse strand, counting down.
GAATATGTCATCGGATTATTACAAATACCGTAATTTTATAATAAATTGCGTGATATTGTAAACTCTTTCTTCTCAATAAGGTAGAGGTATATTTTAAACAATAGGATTTGGATGATATTTATTGTATTTGAAATGATCTATTTCAAATACAATAAATACAATATTCTCACAATATATCGAGAATTTATAATTGCACAAGATTAATTACAAACTTAAGGTGTCTAATAATCCAGTTACAAATATACTAGCAATTAGGTATATTTTAAAATAATATTTTAGACTTTAGTCAGAAACATTACATATTTTAAGTGATTTTATTTATGTCAAATCCAGGAGACATGAAAGCCATTTCATAGGGTCCAAATAATATAATAATCTCTTTATATAACAGTAAAATTGCTCTTATCTACTCAAAAACGATACAAATCCATAATTACGTTAAACTCTTGTCGTGAAAGTCTGTCGGAATATAAACAGTGGCCATTATATCATTATTTTATTACTGTTTAATACAAAAGTATTTCTATGTTTTATTTCTATAAAACACACCACTTATGTCATTATTTTTCTTTTTCCAGGTAAGTGACCGCTGAGACGAGAATCTCAAGTTATCATGAATCGGTTTGTCGTAAAAAATATACGGTGAGACTAGTAACGATATAACCAAAGGTGTAAGTTTAGAAGCAAGTTGAACCAAGTTTTAAAGGTTAACATGAATATTAGTAGGCACGTAACTGACCAGTAGCTTATTATGCGTAGAATTTGTCAAAAAAAAACGTCAAATTTGGACAGTATTTTTTTAGAATAGCCCAAATAATCATCTTTCTTTTGGCTCCCACAGAAAAGACTTCTATGCTGTCTGTATTCCAGCAGTGAAACTATTATAGGCTGATTTTGTGATCTAGAGTTAAATCTGTGTGCTTAGAACTAGGGCTAAATACACTTACTGCTAATCGATGTACCCTTGACCAAACCTCAACTGATAAGCACAGCCTCTGTACCATACTCTGGCAACCTTGTGCCCAGCAGTGGGCGGGGCACATACATACATAATCACTTGTCGATTCTCGATAGTGGGCCTGCTGAGATGGTTTTATTTGATTTATTACTGGCAGGATGAACTTTGGGTCTGATGAAGTAATATTTTTAATGGACGTCGGTCGACGGATCTTTTTACACACATACTCACGCCTTTTCCTCATGGGGGTAGGCAGAAATTACAGAACGCAACCTGCTGCGATCCCTACTTACTCCTTTAGCTTCGTTTAAGTTCATGGGTTATTCTTATTAGTTGTAAAAACAGAGCTTTAGTATGTGTGTTTTATGTAGAATTTTCTAAGAGGAAATTTGTATGCAATTTAGAAAGAAGAAAAATAATTTGGGCTGAGAGGCTCATCGGCAATAAAGTACTGGTCGAATCTAGGCTCCAGAACCTTGAACATCGGCGCGGAGTTGCCAGCCTGTCGGTTTTTTATCGGTTACATTTCGGGGAGTGTGCGATGGAAACGAAGTAATTCCTCCAAGCTCGTTCCATCATCGGACTACAAGACGTACTTACGGCGATGCTTCATCGGTACATGGTGGACATCCCACCCATACGTACAAAACATTTTGGGAATACTTTTATTATGCGTACAGCAAATGAGTGGAATTCCCTGCCGGAGTCTGTATTTCCTGATAGTAACAACCTGGAAGTCTTTAAGTCAAGAGTGAATAGTTTTTTTCTAGGCAAGCGTGCTACATCTTCGACCACATCATCGCTTACCATCAGGTGAGATAGTGATCAAGCGCAAGCCTACCAACAATAGAAAAAAAAACAAGTGTATTTCGCATCCATCGGGTTCCCAAATCCCAATGGCTGAGGCTATTGTATGCGTTCATAAATGCTATGCATTTCTCTTACTATAAATAACCTTTTTTGCTGATTAGGTCAAGGGACATCAGCATTCTTTTACCTGCAACATAAAAACCGGCCAAGTGGGAGTCGGACTCGCGCACGAAGGGTTCCGTACCATTATCGCAAAAAACTGCGAAAAATCACGTTTTGTATGGGAGCCCTACTTAAATATTTATTTTATTCTGTTTTTAGTATTTGTTGTTATAGCGGCAACAGAAATACATCATCTGTGAAGATTTCAACTGTCTAGCTATCACGGTTCATGAGATACAGCCTGGTGACAGACAGACGGATCGCGGAGTCTTAGTAATAGGGTCCCGTTTTTACCTTTTGGGTACTGAACCCTATTTTTTTTTTATTTTTTATTTTTTTTGTGGGGTTCCCGAGAAATAACGATGTTTCTGTTCTCGAAATTAACCCTTATTCCAATGCAATAAGGTGCATACAAATGTCCAAGTGAAGAAACCTGATCTGTTGTTGTCTGTACATAAAAAGTTAAGGACACGGATGGAAAAAAACACAAAATATAAATCTTATTTTTGGATAATATTGAAATCGCAGACACGATACCTTATAAGGGGCCTGTGTATGGGCAATCTCCTTTATCGACAGTCAATCAAAACAGTTAACATGAGTGTGACAGTTTTTTTGTATATTTTTTACCGGCCGGCCTTATAGAAGCTGTGAGTAAAGACTTGCTATGCTCTCAAGAGATTCTTTGATTAAAAAATGTTATTTACTTACAATATTAAAGGTATTGTTGTTTAATATCATATCAAAACCAAAATTCTTATTTACACACATCTTCATAACAATGCGCTCCGATGGCATTTCCTTCATAACAGCATAACATTCACAGAGATTGCAACAAAAATATGAAACCAGCTCAAAAACAATAAAAATTAAACCTTAAATCTATCAGTACAAAATAGATTTTCAGTTAACAGTGTAGAAATAGTTATTTATTAGTAAATAAAGACACACAATAGTGTTACCGTGAGGCACATTGTTACAAAATGGAGAACAATCGTTGCTTGCGTGTGTACTATCTATGCCAAGTATGTCTATGATCTCGGTAGGTGTACATAGGAATGTATCGTGAGTGTTATAGACACTAGAACATAATAATAAATTCACTAACTTTATACTAAGAAAATAACAAACTTTTACATCAGCTAAGAATATTGCTCTCTTTGTCTAAAAGGGAAAATAAAAAAGAGATGGAAAACAATTGACAGCTGTCAGATGACAGTTGATTACGCTTAAAGTTTGTCTCTTATGGTGTTTAGTTGATTTTAAAGGTATAAACACCCCAATCTTCTATGGATTAAGTTGGGCATATGCCTTGGTTAGCTAGATAGATCTCATTGCTTCAGGTAGATTGTTCTGAATCATCTTACTCCTGAATATGGAAGACCTATGCAATTAAATTTTTGCTGATTGTATGTTCTACTCGTATGATCGGTTAAACCATCACAACACTTAATGTAAGTGCTACAACACTTGACCGATCAAAGTTTCAATCCACATGGGGTTAAGTCTTGTGAAGGGAGATCAAAATCCTGCCCCAAAAACATCCTAATTTATCTTATTCAACCAGAACTGCCCATATAACCAAATATTTGCCATACAAACTCCCAAATTGCATATTAAAATAACAACCACCTTTGGCATTCTAAATAATGGTTTCCAACTTCCAATATTCCGTACATGATTAATTATCAGCATCACTCAATTTCCCGCCACGCCTGCCAAACGAAGGTTTAATTATTACTCTTACGAAACTTCCTTTATCTGTTCATCTCATAATTTCCTATATTGTGCATACATTTTCTTTTCTAAATCCGGAAGAATATATCGTCAGAAAGATTATTTCCTATAAATTTTCCGGAACACGCTGTTTAATCGTTTTATAATGTCTGGTAATGGTTTTATGGGTTTTAGTGTCCGAAGCATAAAGTTAGTTATTATGGCCTTATTTATAAAACTTTTCAACCATAATGATGTTTTAACATTGATTAGTTCTGCTTCTTTTCGACTCGATGGAAAACTCATTAAATATGTTGGGCACAGAAGGCAGAATAGCGTAGCTTGCGTAGCGTAGCGTAGGCATGGAGTTGACATGCAGTCTCAACTTCGGCGCCTCCATTGAGTACAAAGCCCAAATTGCGGCCAAAAAACTGGGCATCCTAAATAGAGTGAAGCGATACTTTACGCCTGCAGCCACCTTTGGGATGGCTCAGCTAAGTATTCGCTTGCCGCGCTTGACTCGGTGGAACGCAGAGCCTCTATCCTCTCTTAACTCTAGTCTCTGTCACCTATGACCTAGACTAGAGTTAAGAGCAAACCCATCACAAAAAAAAAAAAAGCTTGCGTAGCGTAGTTTTCCACAAGCACTCTTCCTCCCGATATATATTTATAAATTGTTCCACAAAATCCCGAGAAAATGAAGGAAAGTCCGAAATTTTAGCTGCGCACCGTACCCTTATCACAAAAATATATATCACGACTAACATGTTCGACGTGGCGGCTACATGTACAAACATGCTTCGAACTTCCAGCAAGAATTATGGACGTTTGAATCTTGTTCGAATCTAACATTTTGGTTGGCTTCGAGCATTTGTCTTGAGACTTGCATGGTACACACGTTCGTATTTGCTCGAGATCGAGCAAGTTTAACAAGCTTGTACGTACGTGTGTACCCAGCATAACGCTATACAAGTCATAAATTCAGTATTTCAATTTGTCGTGTATTCTCAACATAATTTCATACAGGATCTAGAAAACAGCTAGCCTTAATACAGTATTAGCTTAAATACTGGCTGTTAATTCTATATTAATTGAATAATCGGGTACAATTGTAAGTAATATCAAAATAAGATAGTGTCTAAGTAATTTTTAGGAAAAATTTCTGCAGATACTGGTATGATGATTATAATGAGCACAAATGCATACCTTATTATAAAAAGATGCCGACGAATTGAGAACCTTCCATAGTATATCTTCACCACTTTTGGACAACTTGCAGATAAAAGATTTCTTTTCTATTGAAATCTTTTGCAACCAACAATAAAAGATAAACCCGCCCATTTACTCCAACAACAAAAATCACAGAACGTTGACAGATATCATCTGACAGTTGCAACAAAATGGCGGTGTCACAACACTATTTCCTTCGCGCCCGGTGACTTCCTAATGTCCCAACACTAGTGAGCAAGTGGGTGACGGACGTATGTAGTTGAATGGTGATTATTATGTACTTGTCTTTTGAATTACTTGGTTGCTATGAATGGTATGGAATTAGTTTCCTTTTGTCTCCAAAAATATCAAATCAAATCAAAATATTTATTTGCCAGAAATACATTGTTCAGAAGGGAAGATCTTAAAGCCTAAAAGTAATGTATTCTGCCTGCAAGCAAGCGTGCAAATTAATTATAGTATAAATTGTAACATTAAAAAACAAAAAATGAAAACACTGATGCATTTCAATAAAACTGTCCATAAATCAACATTAAAATTCAATCAACTCAGTCAAAATCAAAAAGAAAAAAAAAAAAACAATTAATAATTCATACACTATTAACAATTTCATTCCTGATATCCTGACCTATGTTCCAAAAATTCCCTAACGCTATAGAAACAAAACAATAGCTGTTCTGTCTTTTGGAGGTTATGAAATATGTACAACTAGCTTCTGCCAGCGGCTTCACCCGCATGTATTTTGAAAATTATCCCAAGGGAACTTATTACCGGGACAAAAAATCCTATGTACTATTCCAGACTATAATCTATCTCTGTGCCAAATTATATCCAGGTCCGTTCAGTAGTTTTTGCGTGAAAGAGTAACAAACATACAAACACACACAATCACAAACTTTCGCCGTTATAATATTACTGTTCAGTTACAGCCGAGTGACTAATAATAATTGTACAATAGCCTTATTTATCGTGGCAAGGAACAAATCAGCTTGTTCATATCTTGTCGACGGTTTCAGTCCATGGATCGAGAAGTTTCCTAAAAGGTTCCTTAAGGTTACACTAGTCAACGGCACAAACTATTTTGTGCGCGGGGTTAAAATGCATTTTATATCAACCGACAACACGTGCGGAAGAGATAGATGCTGTGATGAGCAGTAGGAAGCTAGTTCGCGTACGAATACACACTTTTGCCAATTTGTAGCGAAATAGATAATGATTGAGGACGAAACCGAGCGCGCGAAATTTTATAAACAGACCTTTGGGAGTTTGGATATCATGAAAAAACGACTACACGTTTCTGTTCAAAATAAAATTATTTTCATTGTTTTCCGTCTTCTTATGGTATTTATTCGCGCCCAAAAATGCGTTAAAATTAGTGTCGAAATGTGGAACTTTCAATGCTCATAACTTTCAAATTTTGACTTTTTTTAATTTTATGTTTCCATACAGGGCTAGATAATGATGAGACCAATTGATATCAGTTTTTATTTTGATCGTACATTGTCAAACAGTGGAATAATCACTAGACTACGTTTGTATGGAAGTATTTTCGACTAGTGTAACCTTAAGTTTTCATTCACCGAGAAGCTGACTCCCTTTCTGTTGCAAAATTGCTTAAGATTGTTATGGGTGGTACATATGTATTAAAATTATGACGTATATGATTATATGCCTCCGAATTAATCAGGTATTCTCTTAAACTTAGCAATTTTACTTACAAAAATCCTTCCAATCTGAGACCAAAAATCCAGTAAGTTTCTAACTTCAATTCAATTTTGTCTAAACAGCGATCCACTTCATAGCATAGACTAATTAGCAATGCAGTTCCCGTATCAATAACATATCATCCGCGTACCATTTCCCATATATCTGATTGAATAACTGCGTGTAATAGCACCCTTATGGCCAGTAATAAATTAAATTGAACCACATTAACATGCCGCGGTTACGCATTACGCAGCGCCAGCGCTTACGTCGCCGTGTGAAACCCGTTGCTGCAGAAGCGTCTGAGTACACTGAGGTGTATCTATTTTGATAATTATGCTCGGTAGTATCAACGTTCAGTAATTCCTGTGATATTTTGGCCAATTAAAGTGCCCAAGTTTAAGCACCAGTATTACTAATCTTAACATATCAGCACTTAAAACATCACAATATCACTGCCAAACCCAGAAGTCGGCTTTGAACTCGGTAGTAGCGTTTGCAACCACTATACCAACGAATAAGCAAAAAGTTTAAAAACTGTGACCGAACTACGGATTTTGTTTTAGCCTATTTTACCCCAACCATAAAACGAATCGATTGACACCTTATTTATCAAAATCGGATGAATAGTTTAGGCGCTACGGAGGAACATACGTATATACAAACATACATACATAGACTGCTAAAATCATAACCCTTCCTTTTGGCTTTGTCATAATCGGGTATAAACAAAAAGAAATTTCGTGGCAATAAGTGGCTTGTAGGAGAGAAGATAACGACTTCTTCGACCGTTATTATTGCATCTGGCGGTGGGAGTCATATCTTCGACAAAGCATTTGATACATATTACAAGCGCTTAAAAGTACTTCCTCCCCATTTCCTAATTCATATAAGTCAAGACAAACATCACAATGCTAATAAAACTCCAACTGTTACGCTTCAGTGCGCGGCGGTCCTAAATCTCGGCAATTCAGAGCGGAACCACTGCAGCAATAACTTGTCTAAATAGTTAAGTGACATTGATCGCTACCGACCCACTACTTATGCTCTTGGTGTATTTAGTTTTAGAAGTATAGGATATATCATTAAATAATCGCTAAACTGGGATTATTGATAGATAACTCCATCTTACAGATTTCTAGAGAGAATAAATAGTACTGATACTTTTGGGTTAAAGTTAAGAAGAGCAGAGTATATTTTTCGTAGCCTGGATTTTCCACTGTAAAGAGATTCTTAAACAATTTTTCTTTATCTATTTTTAGAATAATAAACTGCCAGATTTCATATCTAAAAAATAATGTATGCATGTATATAATTTCTGACCCACTTAGATCTCAAACGAGATGATCTTGCATCTCATTTTATCTCTGATCTAGAAAAAAAAATATAACATTAACTAAGGAGGTCAAAGTTACGAAGCTTTTGTAGACGAAGCCTGCGTGGGCACTGCACAAGACGCCTCGACCTTGCTTGAGTTCATAATGCACCCTGTATCATGTCCCGTTGATATTTATTAATGTCATACTACCCACTATACACGTTTTCTTATACAGAATAAACTGACCTTGCATGATGGCGCTTTAAAATCTTTCCATTAATCATTTCTTTGTTCTTCCCCCAGCCATAACCCATGTAAACATATTCAACAACGAAGAAATGTGCAATATAGTCTTATGTAATCTGTCAAAATCTCATCTCGAAATTTGGTTGAGAGAGAAAAAAAAGAGAGCTGTCAATTGACTTGACACCAAATTTTACTCAAGCCCATTTCACCTTATTCAAGGTGAGAATTTAATAGAATATCTCTAGCTACTGAACTTTTACAATTAGTTCTAAATTCAAACGCAGTCCAAATAATACGGGCCGTATAACCAAAGAAAAGCAGACTCACTTCTTCAGCCTATTAATCCTCCGCCTCTTTGTAGATACGTACTATAGAGTACTTATTAATGCCATGGGTTGCTATAGCAAATGCAGTCTCATTCAGCATACACGCGTACAAAGACCGTTCACAAAGCGTATGGCCCACGCATGGCTTTAGCTCTTTTACATACATTACTGATTCGAATGCAGGGATGAGTGTGGTCTGTTTTGTACTGGAGAATAACTTGTACTGTGGTTTTAATTATAATGATACCTAATGGACTCCTAGAAGAGCAGTTTGACTTTGAGACTGATCTGCATCTGATGATTCTGGAGTTTAGATGATTATTACAATGAAACTGCAAATACTCTCGGAGCTCCTTATTCGGATAGATCTTAGTTACTCTCTTCTGGAAATATTTATTTCCTATCATCCATCATCGTACTCATTTTTACAAGCTTTTAATTAACTTGCAATGTATGTATGTATGTAAATGTGTTCGGGTCAATACTGTAACTGAATTTTAAAGCAGTTATCATCCACCGATTAAGATGAAATGTTTCATACAAGTTTAGTTTGGATGACAATGCATGGTTAGATAAGTGACGTCATTCTAAATCCAATATGACGGACTTCCCGAGATGGTGGACTAGTTATTTTTTGTGCACTGCCATGATATTATATGGGTATAAATCGAAAGGGTTTGCTGAGTAGAATACGAAAAAAGCTTGTTTTGAAAAAATGTTTTTAATGAAGAAATTATTTGGATATACCACCCTGCTTCTATGTCTTATGTCTAAGCTTATGTAATATAGTCCAACTAAACCTTGAAAAGAAGAATTAAGAAATATTCAATACAATAGCACCTATTCTAAGTTTTCAAATAGGATGTGACCAAATCGAATGAGTAGAGGCGACGACGACACAATGCAACGTTCAAACGTCAGACGCGAGACGAGAGCCACTTTCCAAACGCACAATGAGTAGCATTGAGTTGAACAATTATATGTTTTATTCTAATGTCGAGAGGTTCTGTATAAGTAAATCGTAAAAGTTGGATGGAGCTGATGGCAGAGATAGACGTATGGCAACTTCTTGCGGGACCTTAAAATGTATGACAAGAAGCTAGTAATGGGGATCTACTGCCTAAGCACGAAGCCCGTAGTTTCGGCCTTCGTTATGGGGGCGTTTCCTACTCCGTATCACAGACGGATGCATGATTCGTTCAGTACCCGATCTACTAATGAATGAGAACACAATTTGACAGTTGTACCTACACCCGATGTGATTTAACCCGTCCGAAAAATTTAATCATTACGATGTAGGGTTCACTCCGAAGTTCCGGAGTACTTTTGGTTGGACCCGTAACTGCGTTGACGGATTTATGGAGTAGACGTGGTTAAGAAGATAGCAGAAACTTTCGTCCAATTTTTTAAGAATAAGAAAACATTTTCATTAATAATCATGCACCTCGCGTTCTTTCTACTATGTTGAAGTCAGCTGCATTCAGATAGGATGCATTACCCAGTATTTTAATTGAAGCAACCAACTGCTTAACGCGCTATCTGAGGCACGAGACCCTAACATCAATGTGGTTGATAAAGGAGTTAGAACTTCATCACCTGCTAGGCATTACGCTTTTTTATCATCTGGAATTCCTTATGGATGTCCGCCGCCCGGGGGAAGCGGGGTCTTTTTTTATTGGGACAATCCCACCGCACTATTCCCAAACCACTGCAACTCCTGAAGAATCAACAGAGGCGACCACCAGAAAAGCGCCGAGGCAATGACGCTCGACGAAGTCCCGGAGAGTGAATTTAACTGTCTTGGATCCCGCAACGAAATTAATCAGAAAAGAGTAACGGAGGAGTAGGAAAAAGAACAAAATTTCACTTCCCTTCATATCAAGCAGAAGGCAGAACAAACAAGGCCAATAGGCACAAAGGGTCGTTTACAACTGGGGTAAGCCCGGATAAAAATTAGCATTAATATTAATGGGTCCTACATACTTTCCTACTACTATGGGAAGCGGGGTCTGTCAGACTCTAACTGAACCCACAAGGAGTTCTGCAGCTACCTTTGGACGGGAAGCCGGAGTGCTTAATGCTTAGCAGACAGGCTACCCCTAGGTAGCCAGCTAGGGAAAGTTCCTTGTGGTCCTTAACAAAACTCTTGACTTATCTAAGGATATAAATCTAATGAGCTCTACTTACTTTCTGAATCATTATCTACGGAATTATTTAATGCCACTTAATTTGGAATGTACAGTCATGTTACTTAACAAAATCAGCCGTTTTAAATCCGCCCATTATCTTATACTCTCATCATATTAAATAATTAAACACTCGCCAAAATTACGGAACTGCACGTTTTACAATGTGAGAAGTTTTAGTAACGACTCTTTGTGATAGCAGTTAGGTAATACGTGACTTCAAATAATTTCTAGTTTACACTGAATAAAAATATTGGGACTTGCGAACTTTTTCTTACTAGGAACAAAACTCATTGCGCTTAGATTGGGGATTTCGTCTAGCAAGTGTCCCCACTTATTAGCAAACAACAAAACTCTGTTTTGTTGCTAGTTAGAAAAAGTTAGAAAAGTTCGCAAGTCCCAATTATATTTTTCAGTGAATAAGTGAGTTCATATAATTTCTAGTTTAGTGGGTATTTAGAAACCTCTTAATACCCACTAAACTAGAAATTAGATAGAAAGGGGATTCCGTCAAGCAAGTGTCTCCAGCAGCCTAATTGCGTAAGTGAATTCGGCAAGGCGAAGGATTTGTCCCCATCAAACCGAGACGGAAATCCACAACACGTCTTTCATCTCGCACGTGGTTTGTCCATTGATGGGATCAAATCCTTCAATGGCATCACCATTAAAGGATTTGATCCCATCCCCCAGATTGGATGAAAGATGGTGGCACAGTGATCACGTCCTGCTGTGCACAGCGAGGCTCAGAGGAGATGATTCTCAGGCTCCCCAGGGATGTGTCCTAACAAGCGTTGCACAGAGGGCGTTCCGGGGTGATATTTTAAGAGGTAAAAATCCCACATTCCCTGGTCTTTTTTCCCAAAAGTCCAGTCACCTTGCAGTCAGAAGATTGCCTCCGATACCAAAAAAAAAGGAACAAAACTCATTAGCAAACAGCAAAACTCTGTTTTGTCGCTAGTTAGAAAAAGGTAGAAAAGTTCGCAAGTCCCAATCATATTTTTCAGTGAATAAGTGAGTTCATATAATTTCTAGTTTAGTGGGTATTTAGAGGTTCTCATAGACGCAACAATTATGTGTTGATGGCTTCATTCGTTGTTAATTTGAGGCGTGTTAATTAGCCATGGTTTTAAATAGTCTAGAATTTGGTCATAAGTAAGAGGTTGAGCAATAAAGTTGGAGAAGTCTGAGAATGATCGGGAACTTATTTGTGTGTGTGAGTGTGTGTGTTTGTATGTTTGTTAGTCTCTCAAGCAAAAACTACTGAACAGATCTGGATGAAATTTGGCACAGAGATAGATTATAGTCTAGAATAGCACATAGGTAATTTTTATCCCGGGAACATATTCCCTTGGAATAATTTTCAACATTCATGTGGGCGAAGCCGCTGGCAGAAGATAGTTTGGTCATAAATATAAATAATTATCCAAACTAATTAATAAAGACAGGTTAAATGTTTCTAAAGGTAATCGCCGATACTGAATCGATTAGGAACATCTTTCACTGAAATTTGATATCAAATCTTAAAAAAATGCAAGATGGGATAAGCGCCACCACAAATAAATTGGAAAGGGGGGCAGTAAGAAGAAGATGAAGGAGGATAAGCTTCGGGAAAAACTAGTTAGACATAAAACCGCTACTGGTCTTCGGCTTAGCAGACAGTTTTGATATACCTCGTTTATTAGTATCACGACACTCAGGTATTAACGAGTACATATATACTCTACGAACTATGCAAGGTTATCTTAGTGCGAATTTATAAAATTATGTGACGCTAATGTTCCTAGCAGGTCTATTGTTTATATAAATTACTTGTGGTACCTTCGTTGTAACATTGACAATCATCAGGGTCGAACTTGGATAAAGATTTTTAGATAGACAAAATTTCTGATTCTAAAGGCGGAAAGATGCTAGGTCAATGCAATTGCATTTATGTATTGACTTATTCTCTCTTATTTACAGATAGGTCTTAAGTTCATGGGTCCCTTTACTTTCTGTAAATTATTTCATCACCACTGCTCTAAAAACGGTGAGGAAACCGGCATGTCCTAGAACGAAAAATCCGAAGACATGTAATATCCACCAACCCGCACTGGGTTTACGGCCCATTCCCTCTCACAGGGAGGAGGCCTGCACGCACAATCGACCAAATGGGAGTCTAAGTGCGCAAAAGGGGTCCATCTATCCATATCCATAGGCCTCCCCACAAGCGTCGTCACAATGACCGATCTTATGCCATAACAACTTCTGATTCTGATAATTGAATGCTTTAGGGTAGTAGTGGTAGTGGTAGGGACCCCCTTTTCCGCAATTAGACTCCCATTTGGTCCTTTGTGCGTGGTGACACTGGCTAACATAGCCAGCCTAGCTTCGTCCAAAAGCACAGAAGCTTCCAGGGAGCTTCACGGGCTTCACGGAGCGACCTCACTGTTCCGAGGATTTCTTCGCGTTGAGATGCCACGGTCTCGCATTCCAGGGTTACGTGGCCGGCTGATTCTTCGGCGTTAAAACAGCCCCTGCAAAGTGGTCTGTCCGTGTCGCCTATGTTGAATAGATGTTTTTAAGAAATCTTTAGGGTCAACTAAACAATAATAGTAAACGTAACTTCGAAATACTCTTTATTGTAACGAAGAAAATCTTTGGTAACTAAATGTAGAGTACTAGGTCATACGTAGTTTTTTTACGGACAATCTCACGAGCTCTGACGCGGTGCTGTGACGTCATGTAAAGTTTATCTACACTTACTTGTTTTTTACACAAATATGAGTGAGAGATCAGGGGGGTGACCATAAGCTCTTAGAGCGGTATCAATTTGAGATCGAATAAGAGACAGATGTATCTGACGTGTATACATCTGTCACTTACTCGATCTCAAATTGATACCGCTCTAAGAGGTTATGGTCACCCCCCTGATCTGATGTTATGCCTTGTACACATGCAATACTTTATCGGTAGGCTAACTAGCATTGCACAACGAGTCGTCGACGTATGGCAAATAGTTGCTAAGATTCTTAGGGGTTTGAATATCTTTTTCGGTTCCAGGAATTTTATTTGATTTTGACACATTGCAATGACAGCTCAACCTCAATCTCAGAGTTCACAAATAAAAAAGAGGCAAATAAAAGATTTTTTCTTCTAAAGAGAACATACTGACGTTGCTATGTACGAGTAACCCCGGTTTCTCAAAACTCGATTTTCGGACTGTTAACGTAATCAACGAGTAATCGCCGGTTATCTGCTGTGATTGGTTGTTGAAAATTCATTCAACCAATCAAAGCAGATAACGCGAGCTTGACAATTTGTCACATTAATTTTGCGATAATTTAGCGTCGAGAAACCGGGCCTATGTATGATCAAATAAAACTCCCCAAAATTAAGGTCTGTAAAACAGAGCCACTCACGAGAGGCTAGAGCTTATTACAAAGGATTCGATCAAAGCCTTATGATTGGTTGAAATCAGTTTTAACACTCTGTAAGATCCAATTTCAAGCGTCTGTAATAAACCGTCTGCGGTTTTTTTTAATCAAAAACCTTCTGTCGTAATCCACATCTTATGCAAAACCATTATTCAATAACTTTACAAAAAGATCAAGTTACAGTTACATCACAATTTACAGACAGACAGTATTCACATACTGTTGCTACCGATGGAATGGCCCCCGCCGCGGCCGTTCCATAAAAAAAACGAAGGATACGCCAAAGCCGACTTACGGTTGAACTTGCACAGACCGCCATATTGGGTCGTTTGGACCCCATAAAGTTAATATTTAATTTTCATTGTACTGTTATTACTGACCTACTTTTGAGTCGAAGAAAAATTCGGTACATTTCGGGCAACATATTTTTTCTTAACATAACATTTTACACGTTACATTTGTATGTAATCCACTGGACAGGGATTACAGGTATAATGGCATAACTACTATTCACCAGGTTTGGTTATATTTTGAAAAACCCGGTGTATCCCATAAGCCTGTGTATGCCGTAGGTAACCTTTTTTTTTTCTTTTTTGACTTTGCAGCATCTGACTTTTAACAAAAAGTGTTTAAGCACTACTTACAGTAATATATATGTAGGTACAAGCTGTTAGAATAAGCATTCCAAGGCCCAAAATTGTCTTAAAAAGTTAAGATTACTAAAGAAATATCTACTCCCTTTAAGGAGTTTGTTATTCAGAAGATTTATGCTCTGTTTAATGACAATTACTGTCAATGACAATGTCAGTTGAAAACATCAAGCGTTTGAATAATTTTGGAGTTTTGAAACTGAAAACTTGAGTGAAAATAAGTGCGAATAAAGTGAATTACATTTGAGTGCAGAGATACGCAACACTGCTTATCCTAAACCTACTATATTTTACTTCATTTCACTTTTAATATACTTCAGGTAAAGTAATTTCATCTAGGCCTTTCATAACTTTTCTAAAGGGTTTAATTTACCTCTCGTGCCTCAATCACCAGCCCTAATGCCTCAATAATATCTGATAGGCCAACCACAATGGTCGATACAACGCCCGGTACTGTGCTTGTCGCATTCAACTGAATCCTGTGGTTCTCACCAGATCGGCGAGCACGGCCTATGTGATAGGCTTGTATCACGCATTTTATCACGGTTTTTGTTCCCAAACTGATAAAAATGTGTGACTCAGGCCTATCACAGTAGGCCGTGCTCGCCGGTCAGGTCATTTCTACCTATATGTGGGATAATTCCTTACAAAAGTCGAGATAATTATATGAAAAAACCAACATTGAGGCATAAAATTTAAGAATAATAAATCTATTTATATTGTGTTCAAAATTATAAGTAAACAAATCTTTTAATAACCACTAATCTAAAGCCATGACCGACTAAAATCTTCTAAAAAAGCATGAAGACCAAAAAATCAATTACGAAAAGCGAAATCTAGTCCGCGCCGCTAAAATGTGCACTGTACAGGCAGTAGGAGGCTTTTCACGGCTAGTTGTCACAACCTTTACCCCGATGTTTCGTTACATCTGGGTGCCTAAGATGACGCTTGTGGATTAGGTAATTTTGTGTTCTTTTTAGCTGACTTTCCAAAAAGGTATATTTTGTGTATGTTCACCAATTACTCCGTTAATTATGGACCGAATTTGAAAAATCTTTTTTTGTTTGAAATGGTATACTCTCGAGGTAGTCCCATTGTCACCAAGGCAGGATCTGATGAGGGAATTCTATAGAAATCGAGGGAACTCCTCAAATTTATAGGCATACATATAGAGATTTTGATATTTACATCAACATGGCAAGCATTTGCATTCGGAAAGTATCATTTGGTGAAGTGAAACTGATGAAGAAGACCATAGTTGGCCACTGGCACTTCTCAGTGTTAAGTATGTTTTGGGTATAAGGTATCCCAAATAGTTAAATGATGTGATGAAGCAAATTTAATTAAATGGTTCTAATGAAAATGGCACCATCAAACTGCTCTGGTGATGGCATCGGAACTCCGTAATTAAGCAGTGTATGCCAGTCATGTTTAAGCTTGTTGGAATTGTTATGAGAAGCCCTCTGGTTATTAATGATTTTTATGGTAATATGAGGTACCAAAATCAAAAAGGGGGGAAAAATATGAAAAAAACACTACAAAGCGAAAAATTACTTTCTTTTAGGAAGTAGGTGTCAAAAACGAAAAAAACCTTGCTTTGCATTATAGTGTTTTGGAATAAGGTTTTGTTTTCATGTTAATTTGTTTTTGTTACTGACAGGTTTGATAACAAATTCGTGAAAAAAGAGAGTTCTTTGCCCTGACGTGGGATAATATAGACAATTTATATTGTTAGGGATATTAAACTTTATAAAAAAATTACTTTGTATACAAGTCATCCTACTACTATTATAAACGTGAAAGTTTGTAAGGATGGATGGATGAATGTTTGTAACTACTGAACTGATTTTGATGAAACTTTATAGAAATATAGCTCAGAATAACGCTATAATTTATAATTATATTGGGCGAAGTACTAATGCCACGCGTACGGCAGCTATTTAGATAACAGATAGATGGTACCTTAATAAATTGTAGATATAATTAATAACGTAGCTAACTATATATAATAAATATTATCGACACTTCAATCTCAATTTAAAACCTCGTTTATTCACAAATTAGGCCTAATAAATCAATAATAACAACACTAAAAACTTCATGCAACACACACTTGTTACAAAGCAAAAGTCAAGCTCTATAAAGCAGGTGTAGAAACAAATTATTTAAAAATAAATTGGCAGTAGAAATGAACAATGTTCCACAATAACTGCATGATTGACTGATAATGAAATAATTTAGAACGTCACTGGCTATCAATAGAGGCTTGTTATTATATCAACTTTTACTGTACGAACTTGTCAAGTTATAACTTAATTATTACAAGTTTATTAATACGTGGTAGGAAATAGGCTCGGTTGGGTTTTAGAATTTACAACCTTCGGGCTGTTTTCTTGCTTACTTCCCGTACAATCGTTGTAAAAGTCATTTACCTATGTAAAGCAATTCGCAAATCAGTCAGTATGTTTGTCGGTATAACATGTACTTACAGTTTCACTTAGAATTTAACTTGCTTTCTGAAAAACCAATATAATTTGCTTGAATAAGGTTTGATCCAATTATGAAGTATGAATAACTTAAAACATTTTTTTCTTTACGTTCGAAAGAAATCCATCGACTATCTACTTCATAATTATCCCAAACTGACAAGACTTTAAGTTACATTTTAAAACTATAATTTCTTTTATATTGTATATTTTCGATTTATCAAAAAAATATTCTCCGAAGCGACATTTTAGCGCCCCCATCAAATCTCAAGATCGTGCGACCACCGCTGTACCGCACGGTTTCAAAACTCATTGTTTGTCCTATAATTACGTCGGTTGAGTAAGAAACGACACACTGTCGGCCTGACAGGTAACTCCTACCACCTCCTACCATTCAGCGATGACAGCAAAACGAAGGTTATGATACTGCGGTCCTATCGTCCCGTCGTATACCTAGAGTGGCATTTTATGACATTTGACCGACTTTCAGCTGAGGAGCTCGTGGCTAAACAATAACAGCCGCATGGGTCGATCTTCAAGGTTGAGCAAAGTTTGACGAGGTCGGTCCGTGGATGGGTGACCATTTCAACATACCGAGTTTCCTCCGTGCCTCGGAAAGCACGTTAAGCCGATGGTCCCGGCTGTTATTTGAAGATCTTTGACAGTCGTTACGGGTAGTCAGAAGCTTGAGATCTGACACCAGTCTTGCCAAGGGGTACCGTGTTACCCAGTTACTGGATTGTGGAGGTCAGATAGGTAGTCGCTCCATGTAATAACACCGTAACCAGGAAAAAAATCTCTATCGATCTCTCTAAGCAGTATTTTTCTACTATCGATAGATTCCGGATAAAAAATTAAAACGCCCTAAATTGCTATGTTTACCAATCTATTTTTGATAAGATTAAAGTAATTGATTTAGACTATAAAAAGTTGCAATAGCTAATTGGTAGTTTAGGGCCATTGACGTCATAAATGAGGGAGCAAGGGAAATGGGCGCTTTTGTAGTAATTTTACTTCTACGCAAGCGTGGTTCACCGTCAACCACATCATCGCATAAAATCAGGTGATATAGTGGTCAAACGCGAGACTAACCATAAAAAAAAATAAGCTTGTACTTTTAAAGTGGGTCACTCAGGCAGAACAACGCATAGGTAGAATAGGGCGCCGCTTTTCCGTAGTAATACTCAAATTCGTATTTTGCTGTTCTGTATGGCAAAAAAATATTGTTTCCGTCACTGGTCATTATTCGGTTGTCCCTTATTCTAATTTATTTAAGTTCAGCAGAATATGTCTTCTTCTTTCATACTTCTCTATCATTGTCCAACCATTGTTTGTTTGGCCTGCTTCGTATTTGTTATTGTTTTTTTAGAGTTCTGTACCTCAAAAGGAAAAACGGAACCCTTATAGGAACACTTTGTTGCCCGTCTGTCTGTATGTCTGTATGTCCGTCTGTCTGTCAATACCCTTTTTATCTCGGGAACGCGTGAAGGTATCGAGTTGAAATGACTATCGTATACTCAAGTTTGCAACCCCTTGCAGCTGTGAAAAATCAAACTTCTATATCAACACAATCAAGAGACATAGCCGTTAATGACGCATATTTTGATTTAATGCTGTTGGTAAACTGATCGCGACTTATACAAGTATGTCGATGTATGGGGACTACAGTTTTCCAACGACAAAGCGTGCGTTGAATTCTGTTTACCTTATCGTTAGAGCAATGTTCGGTGCCCTCATAGTTTATGAACTTCAGTCATCACATCACATCATCAGCCTATTAATGTTCCCACAGCTGGGCAACAGGCCTCCTCTCTGTGAGAGGGAATGGGCCGTAATCCACCACGCCGGCCTAGTGCGGGTTGCATGTCTTCGATTTTTTGGTTCTAGGACATGCGGGATGAACTTCAGTAATGTTATTTAATTATTTTTGTGAATGTAGCTGTTTGTACGGAACCCTTAATGCGCGAGACCCACTCGCACTTGGCCAGCTTTTTTCATTTTATAGTCATCCACACTCAATGCTCAAAACTCATACCCCTGTGTTCTAGGGTTAACTCGTTTCTTCTTACGAAATTATATTCTTTTTTACAAGATTTTTATTAATTTGCAATGAATGTATGTATGTTTGTATGTATAATGTAAGCCAAAAAGCTTGTTTAAAAAAGTTTTTTTAATTGGAAAAACTTATTAAGATTACATAAGTAACACATTTTCATCCATATACCTACATAAAATTACTTTTTATAAATAAGATTGTGTGTAAACGGAACACATAAAAATAAATAAATTCGATGTTTGCCGGCACTATATCCCGGAAACATGAATCGGTTCGTACTTGATCGGCAATATTACTTCTGTTCAATGCCTGATACGAATCATGCAAATATTTCTGGTAAAAGTAGATTGCCTTTTGCGTGATTAAAGGTTAATTATAGCATTAAACGTGATTTACCAAATTATTTCACAAGTATTTAAAATTGGATCTTACGCAACACGATTTTATACCCAGCGACAAAAGGAAGGAAGGGTTAGGTATACTTATTGCGTAAGGGCCGAGATATATATAATATGATAACATGCTAAAGAAAGAAATGATTTTGACTTGATTTTCATAGGGTTTTTATCCTTTCATTCTCAACTTTTTGTGAGTTTCAATGATTGGTCCTAAAAATATAAATAAAAAAATTGTAGTTCTAAAAACTAAAAAACACGCTTTATTGGTAAGGATAATGGGACAAACTGTTTAAATTATTGCATTGTCATCGGTCCTTGATAAGTGTGCAAAGTTTCAAATCAATCCAACGTTTTGAAGTGGGTGAAAATCACGTTCAAAGATTCCGTTACATTGATACATTGTTACATTGTTACATTGATACATTGATACATAGATACATACATACCAAGCTAATAAAAGCGTGTTAATAATTACTTTCCAACTTATTTGACCATTTGTGAGGCTAACAACTGTTTTACCAAAATTTGCAACCGTTGGTTAACATATTTAACCGTTGGTTGAGTCACAGATAATATAATACTAGCATACAGATGCCTCATCCCATATATAGAAGACGGGCCGACGTAACTAGCGTTTTTCATCTGATTATACCGATTATTTTTTGTAAATCGATCGCGTTCGGTTCCGTTGTACGGCGATAGATAGATCACCATCTACATCCGTGGAACGGAACCGAACGGGATCGATTTACAAAAAATAATCAGTATAATCAGTACAGTAAGTCGGCTAGGTTTCTTTGTATGGGATGAGACACCACTGGTTGAGTTAACTACGGATCAAAAAATTGGGCCTTAGTCGTGTATCTGATGCACATTGTTTCTTTTTTTTTTTTTGTTCTGTCGCTGACAACACGATACTCCTTGGCCAGACTGGTATTTGACTTTCTTCTGACTACCCGTAACGACTGTCATAGACTGACAAATGTTAACTAATTACTCAAACAACAAAAATATCAATAGCAATCAGTTTGACAATTAGCCCACTTAACAAATCGGCGCGTTACATTCGAAATCTCAGCAAAATGGACGCCATTGCCCAAGCCCGGTGTAATGTGAAGCGAAATTGCATTATAATTAGTTTATGCGCGCTTTCTAAATGTTGCTAACCCTAATAAATTTTGCTACTGAAGTTTAAGTAGGGAAGTAGATGTTTCTTTTGTTGTTCATTCGTTAGATTACCATATGACGTGTACGTTTTGTTGTTGTGGCCGAATGTTTGTCGCTGTTGTATATTACGTCTGATACGGCAATGGACATGCTCAAAATGTGATAAAACAATTACTTAAGTAATGATACACAGGTTTCCCTCTGTTTTGTAAATGTCAGTATTACAGCTGTCAGTACTCTCTCTTATTAACCATTGAAAAGTAGAGACTTCTTATCACTCCTTTTAAGGTGTTTCTAAAATCGTCTGTCTTCAAATGACTTGTCTAAAGATTCCGGTGTCAACCTGACATGTAAGTCGATCTCTTATAAACGGTCAAAAAAACAACATATGGTATGATTATGAACACTGAGACATCCTTTATGACTTGTGTCCATTTTCTGTCTTTAAACTGTAGAACATGGTTTTCCAATCTCTTTTCGTCGAGCCTCCTCGCATTGTAAATAGTATTCCTTAGTTCAGCCATTTCGGCAATGCATACGTATACGTCGCCTTCCTTGACATCTTTCTACGCCCCTCTGGTTGAGAACACCCGCTGTAGAACAACAGGCTGATAATGTTATCAGTCATCTAACTAACTAGCATCAAATAACAACATAGTAATTAACCTTATGGTACATCAGTTAGACAGCAAGTTTTTGTCCAAGGCATTGTGTTTTCAAACCGTGTCCAACGGCGGAGGGTCGCTAATTTTTTACTTCTCCATACAAAATCAGTAATGCGTTTATGTTAATTCTTCACGCACTTACGCAACTGTTCCATTGTGTTTGGTATTAAACCTTCGAGTTTATGGATTTTTTAATGATGTTGTTGAAGGGTCGAATTATGAATTGGGTGAAGTGGCATCGTTGGTTATGTTCTAAAAGTGTTGGACATCAAAAGGAGAACGTTCAAATAATGTTTTAAAAACCTCTTATTACATCGTTATTATACCTGTCATCGCAAAGTTTAATTACGTTTCATGGGCTTGAATTGAAAATGCTACAGTATAGTGCGCTAGAGAAAGGGGTAAATAGCAGGGTCTAAATAGACACAGACGACTGGAAAAAATTAAATTAATTGATCGAGGTCTTTGCTGAAGGCCACACAGAAAATTTAAAACATGAAAGTGAAGTGATGAATTAAACTATTATACAGGGTGGGCCAATAATTTTTGCAAATTGCAACACTAAATTTCTCGAATACCGTTGGAGGGAGGGGTGCGCGGGTGGCGGGAAACTATGCGTCGCTACATGCAATTTTAGTCACGATGGAGCGCTTCACGGGACAACAGCGTGCTTTTTGTGTTAAACAATTTTACAAAAACAACGATTCCTACGGCTAGGCCCACTTTCACATCAACGGGCACGTGAATAAGCACAATTGTCGATATTGGAGCAGGGAAAACCCTCGCCTTAAACACCAAAAGCCACTTCATTCACCTAAAACGACAGTATGGGCTGCCATATCAGCAAAGGGCATAATTGGTGGTGGAAAATAATCAAGGAAATAATGTAACTGTGAATTCAGCGGAATACGTCAAGATGTTGCGAGAGTTTTTGACGCCGCAGTTGCATGAATTTCAAGGATACAACAGCAGGACCTGGATGCAACAAGATGGAGCAACATGCCACACGTCAAATGTGACTTTACCGGTAGTCAAAGAAATGTTTCCGAATAAATTGATTTCTCGCAGAGGTGATATTCCATGGCCTCCGAGAAGCCCGGATCTTACACCATGCGATTTTTTCTTATGGGGGATACCTGAAAAGTCGAGTCTACCTTAATAAACCGACGAATATATCCCAATTAAAACGAAACATCCACGACGAGATAGCCGCGATCCCCCGCAGCATGTGTCAGCGAGTTTTCCAAAGTTTGCGTAGTCGATTGCTAGAGTGCCAACGACGAGACGGTGCACATCTCGACGATGTCATTTTTAAAAAATAAATTTCATTAAATTTTCAAAACGTTAAAAATATAATCAACAAAATAACAGTTGTAGTTTTATTTCTATTCATGTTTTAAAAGTGCAAAAATTATTGGCCCACCCTGTATTATGTTTCTCTGAAGTTAGGATATTGTATAATTGTATAATTGCATAAACAAAACCCAGTAAAAGATTTTCTCTACTTAAAAAATTTTGCACTTGTCAAAAATGTTTTCCTGTTTGACCTGTTTTTCTCTAGAAACAGAACCTACGGTTTTGGGCATACGATTTGCCAGAATCCCTGACAATAACGGACGTACTAAATTCATATCTTTTAACTTTTCTGAGAAAACTGACACAATTCGACTTGTTTTTATTTTTTCTCTTCTTTGAAAACTGAGCCGATGACGATTATTCGGCCAGTGTCATGTTTGTCGTAGAAATCTTTATTTGTTGTCCTGTCAAATAAAAACATTGGTTTTACTATGATTGACGTAGTTAGTCACTCACTAGTGACTATGGTTTTGTTAGTTTAGACTTGAGTGACGCAGGCACTCATAATGTTATGATAGGTATTAAAGAACGACTAAGCTTTTCTTAGAATCTTTGTAATATTGTTAATACTTCTTTGTTTGTCTTGTGTTTGGTGTGAATGAAGTTGAATTTAGAATAATGGTGGTTATGTTTAAAAAAAAAAACTCATGTTTTAAGAAAACCAAATTAAATTGCTAAGGTATTTGTGAGAAGTTCATGAGGACTTGTTTCAGGGTCCGATTAGGCTGTTTATTTTTGTTCTTAAAAGCTTGTGCCTCCGGCTTCGATGCCGCGCTAACCTACCTCTTTCTAAATGTAAACAAACAGCAATGACGAGTGATCAGACCACGCAATGACCAGTGCAAACTGCTAGACAGTGAGACAGTCCAATAATTTCACAAAGAAAAAGTTCATAGACAATTTACGCAATTTTTAAACATGCTTTGCACATTACTATTCTGCCTAAGGCGTTAATGTCACCACAACATTTGTGGTAACAATTAGTAGAGCCCAGAAATCTTGCTCAATTACTGACGTAAGTATTTGATATTTGTTATCTGTGTTTAGAGAGCAATGACCTCTTGAACTACTAAAACACATTAAATATCGGGTGTTAAGTTTTATAAAATAAATTACTATTCTGAATATTAATTAGCAAAGAAATTAAAATAATTAAATGTTGCGATGATCTGCGGTTCAGTGTGACATCCGCGATGCGTTTCGTTAGATGTGCCCAAAGAAGTGATGAAATGAGATAAAATCGTTCAGTAAACTTAGGAAATCAGCAGTGTTTGCGGAAGCTCAGCCCAATCATAGCTCATATATCTCATGTTTTCCGCTCAATATGTTCAATGTCCTCTAAATAATTAAATAATCTAGTCAAACTAATTAATATTTTCTTTTTTCCAGGTAAGCCCTTTTTCTCGACAACTTCTACATCAGTTCTATCGCAGTTCGGCTGTTCTGAAGAAAACATAAGTAAAACGCAGCTTTTTATTATGTTTTGGAAAAATACTTTTGTTTTTTTTTCAAGTCAAGTTATTTTTAATATATAAATACCAACAACTTTATTGTTGTTTTAAAATGTACTAAAAGTACTTTTTATACGCATTTTATTAAGAGATTCCAAAGTTAGTTTCTTTTAATAGCCCTTCCTTAAAATTTGAAATACCATTTTACATTCGAGTAGAATGATTTCATCGTGCTAATCGAATTTAAGATATTCAATGCATCTTGGTAGAGATATAGTTACTCGAAAAGCTTTTTTTGTCATATAAAAAATATCATTTTTTTTTGGCCTTCTCTTATCTAAAATTATTTAATAAGTTTTAGTCATACATGAAACCAATGTTATTACATAGAAAAAATCCAACTAAAGTTGGATTTAGTTAAGTTTTAAGTTAATTAAGTTAGGTTTAAAAATCCAACTAAAGTTGGATTTTTAAACCTAACTTTAAAACAAAACAACCAAAAAAATGTGCATAGAACGTGCGAATTCAATAAATGTAGATAATAAATTATTTTTTTAATTTAAAATAACGATTAGTATTGCAGCTTGTGTGTGGTAACACTGACTACAATGAACAAATTCAATAAGGAAGCAGTTTTGCCGTGATCTGCATGACTTAACAGATCGATTGGTTTTTGCTGGTGGACGGTGGCTGGTAGTAGCAGGTACTCTCCGTCCAGCCAGTAATTTAACATTTGACATAAGCACGCCTATGAAGTTCCATAATTATTAACAGGCAACCAAAGACAATAACATGCAATCCTTCATGGACGCTTACAATAGTGAAGTGACGTGCTCTTTAACCACGACAATCCGATGATTTAAAATTCTAAATCATTAAAAATTAAATATTTTCATTGTATTATCATAAAACATAATAATCAAATAAGGTTAAATATTGGATAAGTATAACTAGAATATACATTTATTTTTGTAGATAGATAGATAAAAGTCATACAAAATGTAATAGTTAATTTTAGTACATAAAACAGTCATTTAAACGCCTGGGTTTGTCTCTAAAACAATATAAAATATTGAGCAAATAAAATACTAAATCTAAAACAATATAAAATATTGAACAAATAAAATACTTATGTATTCAATCGATTAAAATTTCTTCGTAAATAAACTCGAAAAAAAAAAAAAAAAAACACTGGTACTTAGCTGAATCCGGTAAGACTGGAAGCCGACCCCAATATAGTTGGGAAAAAGGCTAGGCAGATGATGATGTAAATAAAGTCGATTGTTGTCAGAAATCGAATCGGTGTCACATTAGGACATTACTAAATGATAAGTTTATGAGCTGTCAAATGTAAAATTACAGGATGGTATGAATATAGATACCTAGCTAACAATAGGAGAATAGCTCGTGAAAGTCGGCAATTATCGCAA
Organism: Orthosia incerta; assembly: GCA_948252205.1. Lineage (NCBI taxonomy): Eukaryota > Metazoa > Arthropoda > Insecta > Lepidoptera > Noctuidae > Orthosia > Orthosia incerta. The sequence continues at coordinate 17,777,023 of OX411758.1, read as the reverse complement.
GTGAATGTAAATAGGATAAAAAGTATATCTTTCTCCCAAGTCCAATTTATTTACTTTCGATTTATAAAATTTGTATGGATTTGAAGATCCTTGCAGACTGGTTGATCTTTTCACTATATACGAATTACTCACAAGATACAATTACATAAATACAAATAACTTGTGACATCATCAGCTTCCTGCCCTTACCCCATGTCGACGGAACAAGTTTTCTTCTTCCATTTTCCCTGTCACATTCAAATAAAAAAATTGCCTGCTCTTTAAAAAATAAAAAATCATGCAATGTTTCCATAATTTAGAGCTTGTCATTTTATGCATTTTGAGACCTTAGTGTGTGGTCAAACTAACATCTCTAAATTAACTCTGACAGAAATAAACGTGTCAATTTGTTTTTTATTAATATCGGTGGGTTTTTTTCTTCCTCGTTCCAAAATAAAAAGTGTCTTTACCCTGCGCTAATCGTAAAAAGACATATATTTGGTAAAATTGTGTCCCCTTTCTGGCAACATTTGGCATTTCAAAAAAGGTTCAAAGCCGATGTGCGTCTTCCAAATTCAAAAGGTTCTCTTCGCTGTAGGTCGCGCCTTAGTGCGTTACAAGTTTATTAAGACGTTGAGAATTTTATCATTCCCTGAATGCAAATTCTCTTTTCTTAATTACCAACTTGAATTTATTCTGTAGGACGATTTGAATGTGTTGCATTCTTAGGAACTCTTTTTGGGTGGGAGCCATTTATTTTATTGTATGTAAGTGAGTCAGAGTTGCCATGACAGCTTGAGATTAGAAACATTTCATGTGTTGAAAGACCGTTTTTGTTTAGCTCTTGGCCCTATTCACGTCAAAACTTTGATCTTATACTGTCAAGTTTGCGTATATCTAAGTAAAAGTGTGCTCAATGTCAGGCAGTGCTTACGGAAACCGTAGAAAAACTGTAATCTCATGTTTGTGTTGAAAAACGATACAAATACAAAAACTATATCATTATATTTTGTTCGCGTTTCTGAACAAAATTATTTATATAACTGCTGCATACTAAACCACATAAGGCGCACAAGAACAATTTTAATTGCGACAATAATTTGCCGTTAACACAAGTTGCGTGTTTCAAATATAATTACATAAACCAAAGAGTAACAGGAACTAAAAGTGCGCGCCAATACCCTGTGACATATGTCATAATCATTACCAAGATGGCGTCTTCTCACGTTACGTCAAAATGGGCTCAGTTTTACGAATTATTCGCCATTAATATTGAAGATAAAATGTCAAAGATAAGGTGTTTTTCAATTTGTGATTTTAAGTTTTTTTTTTTGTAAAATGAAAAATGTTATACGAAAACTGATATCCGAGTTGGGGAAAAAAATTAAGATCTTTAATAAATATCTGACAAATTAGTTGGCCATTTTTATCACAATGGCTTGTCAGACTTTGATAAGTGTGATTTATTATAGCATAAAACTATGAACGTCCTTTTCACCAGCGGGGCGAGCACGGCCTACTGTGACAAGCTTGAGCCACACATTTTTATCAAAGTTTGGGAGCAATAACTGTGATATAATGCGTGACTCGAAGCCTATCACTGAGGCCGTGCTCGACCGGCTATTAGGTTTATTGTCTTGTCTGTGACAACCGTAATCATAGCCATAGTATAAGATTATCAATGTGGCTGCTGATTTAATTACCTACCTAAACTAAAGAAACGACTTATTACTTAGGTAAGTATAAAACATTCATACTTTTAGGTCGTACCGATTCTTAGGAAATGATTCAAAGTTTTTTTTAAACCTAAATTGCTGTAAATCAAATCCAGAATTGCAATATTAAGTATAAATCAACTTATAACAGTTTACAAATCCATCGATGGAAAAATGAAGTAACCGTTCCCCTCAATAAATGCTAAGATTCGTGTGGAACAGACAAAACGGCTACGTTTTCCTTTCATTCTCATTCACGCTTTATTTCATTCACTTTATAACCCATTTCATTCGATTTGTTTATGGCTCATCGACTCTGTTCCGCATCATTCGTCTATAGCATAGACAATATGCCATTTATAACAACATGACAATTTTAACAGCTGATACGAAAATTCGAGGCTTCATTAAATTTTTGATAACAAAGCCAATTATGATAATTTCTTGTCGCGGATTTTTAGCCATATTTAAGGAAATAAACATGTTTATTATTATTAAAATTGTCTAAAAGCCTGACAATAGCCGGTTTGTTTATGTTTAATTTCGTTACTTCCTGTAAAATTATGTCACTTCGAGGAACACGTTTGAAAATGTCAAATAGTTGTCTATGAGTTGTTTAAAAAAACATTTTACGTAAATATTTCGTCAGCCTTATGTTATGGTGACGATAGACAAAAAGCAAGCGAAGGTCAATGTGACCTTAAAATTCAATTAATTTTAGTTAACTTTTAAACCGTGAATGTTGACTTTCACTTGGTTGTTGCAAAGAATTGGTTTGTGTTTTCCATATTATTTTAACTTTATTACTTCCACATGAAGTTACCAAGACCACTAGTTACTGTTATACTTGAAATTAAACATTGTAGTGTACTTTTCATAGAACAAGTGTATCATTTTACAAACTTGCTCTCCGTAATCGAATTTATTGGGACTGTCAGTAGCATGTTTCGATAACTTGTGTATCATTCGACATAAAATACTGATCCCAACTCCTCCAAGCATAAATCGATTAATTTTCTTTTTTCAAACTTAGTTACGTCTCGATTTATGAAATCATCGCGATTAATACCGATTATATATCGATTCTAAATTCGAGCTCCCAGATGTTATTATATTGAGAACCATAGCTACCGTGACCCTGGCCGTTGGCCCGCACATTTTTTACTGTCAAAATACCGAATCGAATCAACACTCTTTCGACCCCCACTGTTCGGATGCTCATTATAGGTTTCTTGACCCTTTGATAAAATCCCCAATGAGTTTGCTTAACAGAATACTGTTCATCCCGTTATGCAATAATGGAGGTGACACGAAATTCATTAAACGCTTTCGCCATATTTACTTTATTCCACGCCATTTTGCATTTCCTTTTTTTTTGAGCGGCAAAAAAGCAAAGGCATACGCTCATACAGCTTAATTTAAATTTGATACTTTATAGCAATATGATGATAGGAATTTATGATTGGTACACAAAATGTAATGCTGTGTGTTGTTACTGAGTGTTGCCGCGTTTTAAAACTGTTATCTTGAATGGTGAGGATTTTGTCGAAGAAGGGAAGTTATCTTGTGAATATGTTAATTTTTATTTTTTATAATAATGTACCTACATTCACTGTTGGATGTTACGCCGGCTTTGCAGTGAGTCAGGGATTTTCCAGGATTACTTGTTCAACTTAAGTTTCTTAAAACAAATTCTTCTCGTTGACTACAACCAATTTAAAATGCGCAGTTAAGATGGAAGAATACAACACCATTCAGCTTTGTTGCTATAACCATTTTCTCAGGGAAAAACGCATTTACAAATAAACAAACTTTCATAGATGAATAAAAATAAAGAAAGTGCCAGAAAAGTTTTAGATTCCCCTCACAAGGCAAGCAAGGCAACAGAATTTATAATATTCGATGCTCGGGACATGTGAAAACATGGCCGTGTGATGAATCCATAATAGCCATTTGGTAACAAGTTTACTTTCATCCACTTTTGTCATCTATTTAGTCCGATTCGAATCTGTGTGAAAGTGCTCTTCGGATTTTTCCTTTTAAGGCTTTATGTCAGTTTGTTTTGGTCATTAGTTTTTCTATAAACGCAAATGATTGTGCGTAAAACGACCTTACCTTATTAGCTTCATATTCCGCATCTTCTTTTATTCGAATTTTAAAACAGTCATCATAATTTGACATTTCAAAATCCTTTTCTATCATTTTGTTTTTTTTTATTGGCACCAGCTACAAAACTGGCATCCTTTACTAGTTATGCAAAGCCGCTGACATAAACCACACTTGTTACACCCGACTGCTTTCTTCGAGTTCCTATCATGCTAATGTACCGGTTTCAAACTATGCGAGTGTAATCGCAACGAACAGAATCTATTACGGATTACCTAAGTCGTAATGCAAGATATTAATATTAGTTATTTATTATTTGCTAGCTTGATTAAGCTGGACGTCAATCATTACTAAAAGTCTTTCTGTGTTGTGTTGATCAAGAGGGCAGAGGTCGAGACAATTGAAACTTGAAGTACTCGTATACGTTGGTTGCAGAAGGCCCACAGATTATAGAGGATTTCAATTATGAAAATCAATCACAACTAAAGTTACCGAAAGCTTCTAAGAAATTAGTAGCAGATTAAAGATAATAGACGGCGGGTATGTATATCCGTATACGGAAAATATTATTTTCACGAATGCATTGTAACATTCGGATAAAACGTTAATTCTCTATAACTTCAGCATTAAGTTTCAGGGCATTGTAATCAATGATGCTTGGTTCATAGGTATGCGCAAAACAGATTTGCTTTTTACAGCAATATTTCAGCGTAAGTTCTTGCCAAAATCAATAATGTATTACAAAATATTATCGCATTAGATTTCCTATCGTGTGTTAACAGCTTTACTTATTTTTCTCTTGCAAACATTTTTGTTAAATGTGTCCCTTCTGATTCATGCTGTTTCGCGTACAGCAGATCACGAGAGTAGGTATATTTGCAATATCATTTGAAAATAAATACAGTGATTAGGTTTCAACTACTGGAATATAATTGGAGGTTGATTTCATCCGAAATTATACTATTTAACTCTATCTTTAAGGTCTTAATGTATCATCATAAGATTCACACGTATTTTAGATGTGGGTGTATGATTATCACATCGCTGAGAATCTGATCTGAAGACCTTAGACGATCAATCAGTCATGAGATGGAAGTAACAATGTTGGAGAATTTGGTACCACAGACAACGAGGCGGCCAACAAAAAAAATCACACATAAAAAAACCCTTTTAACAAAAACGTATCCATATCGTTTCAAAACCGATGGATGACACGCCACAACGGTAAACTGTATCGTTAATTGCCTTTTAAACAATGACATCGTCTTTTATCGCAATAAATTCGTTCCTCTGGATATCGGGACTTGACTTCCTTGAAAGTTCAACGTCCTGTACTTTTTTTAAATTACGAATAAATAATCGTCAAAGGAAAGTACATACTTAATGTTTGCTGTCGTTCAGATGGCCGCCAAAGGATTTTATCTTGAGTCCCAATTAGCGCAAAATGTTTCGGCGCGAGAAGCATGAAATGTAAGTGCTGAATAGGGTTATTTTGTTTGGTGTTTTATTCTTAATTAGATGACGGCTTTTCGAGGTTTAGAATTTTTTTTTTTTTACAAGGCTTGGCTTTATAGCTGAAATTGGATGGCAATCAAATGATAAGTCCAATTTATGTGATAAAAATGATCGCAAAATTTATGTGACCGCGCCTCGATTGGATGAATGAATTTTCAACAGCCCATCAATTAGACTTGCGTTTATGTTTCGAATATTGCGATGCGTCGATATCCAGTAACCGGGTGATAGCCACTTGATTAAATTAAACACACTACTATATAAAATGGAGAAGAGTAAATAAATTAAACCACAATGTTTATAAAATGCTTCTCCGTATCTAAGTCTTTGCTATGGTATTAAAAAAAAATCCGGAAAAACATCTCAGCTAATAAGTAAGTTTAATCAATATTTAATTTTGCCAAACATATTAATTTTCACACACTGATACTAATAGAGATACGTCATTATATACCACACATTAACAGCACCATCCATCATCTAACTTAGAACAGGTATCTTGTTAAACGAAATAAGTTTAAAACAAAAAAAAAAACAAACACAATAAGTAGTTAACTCACTTTCTTTTCTCTTGTATTAACGTTATAAATAACGTATTACTTAACCGATTATAATTTAGTTTTCGTAATACAGAGTACACCACTAGACCTCTCTTATGATTATGTTTTAATATTCTAACAACAGCATTCCAGAGCCAGGCAAATTTATAGTATATTTTCTAGTCTATCCAATAGCATTGTAATAATATTAGGCTATTTTTTATCTCATTGACTTGTGTTGTCCTAAATCTAACCTTTTATAACCTACCCTATCTTTTGTTTTTCCTTTTTTTTGTTATGGCTTGGAAAATCCTGATTGGATGCCCTCCACACTGGGCTGAGTCTGTCAGACTCCTACTGACCAAAAACCACCCCGGATCTCACAATTATGCCGGGGATAACGTACGCGTGATCCTTCCGAACCAACCTCCGCGGGCCTCAACCTCGGGTTGCCGGAAGTAAGGTGTGTGTGACTCCCCCCGCGACGTTGAGATCGGCTCGCGTGGAACACTACGCGCCGCCACCTCGGGTCCTGATGCCTGGATCCATTTAGGGGGCCTGGAAGAGGGCTTTGTCCGCCCTCCGCCGACGCCCGATGCGTCTGCTGCGGGCCGGGTGAGTGGACGAGATCGCCCTCTCCCTTTCTGCATCCTCCTTCTGCGAGACGGCTGTTTCGCAGAAGGATATCACCGCGTCCCGGAACTCCTCGCTGCCGACTATCGACTAGTCTACGGCCGGCAGCGACAGGCTACTGCCTACTCCTGAGAAGAGGCCACGGCTCGGCTCCTCCCAAGTGGCACACTCTGCCAGCGTAAGCCACGCCGTGTCCTCCCGACAGTTTATAACCTACCTAACCTAAACTTACCTTTTTATGCTAGGTTATAGCCCATTCTCAGCAGGTATATCTACTCCTTACCGAATGGTGGATTATTCTTAAAAGAAATGGAGAAGTGAATCCTAATTCTCTCTGGCAGAAAAGGCTGGAGCTGCCTGTTCTCATTTTAAAGATGATCTTTATCAATTTTACAATAAAGAATAACGTAAATAGAAAAGTAAATGTCAGATTTACTCTCACATTCACATTTTACACTAGTGTTACAAAATATTATGGACCCATAGATACATCAGGTTTGTCGACTGTTCGTTATGTGCTAACTTTAATGAAGGTGTCATAATGTTGTGTCTGATGCGTGGGCGCAGGCCTGTGAAGATGACGGTACGTTAATTAGGTGTGTCTGTTAGAAAATATGTTTATTGGTGCGTTATGGAAGATTTTTGGCTGATTTTATAACTATAAAACAAAATAATGTTACCATTTTGTTGGTTTACAGTTGCTGACGTATTATTTTATCTGACTGGTTATTTGGAAGTGATTTTACTAAGCATACTGTCTGATTATTTCATCACCATCCAAATTTTTATCAGGTTTTATTTGTAAATCACAACCACTAGCTAAAACTAGCAAAAACTCTTATAAAAGGAAGCAAAAATCAGCTGTGCCCTACATTTTGTCGAGACAAGCCAAAATTGTACTGAACAGCTAATCCGACGAAAAAAGAGGGGTGTTATAACGTGTGTTGCTGTGTATCTGTGTGTCTGTCTGTGGCATCATAGCTCCTAAACGGATGAACCGATTTTGGTTCAGTTTTTTTTCTTTGAAAGGTGACTTTGTCGAGAGTGTTCTAAGCTATGTTTGGTTGAAATCGGTTAAACCGTTCAAAAGTAATTCGCATTTTACTCTTTGAATCTGGCATTTTTCGCAAGATATCATGTCATAATTACGTGTTTCGATAGATTGTCGATTGAAGCGTGTCTACTGCTAGGTTTATATGTATAGTTTAAAAAGCATGAAATGAAAATTAAATTTAAAACTTAAAAAACCTCCGACATAAAAACCTCTAAAAAGCAAAAAATAAGCCTCGTACACACGTCGGGGAACCGCTAAGTAAATAAAATAAACTACTGTAAACGTTTCCGGTTCCCTTTTTTTAAAAATATTTTTTATTTAAGATTTATTTCGGATATTTTTTGGTTAGTTTAAAAAATATATGGCAGTATATTATTTCTGGGAGGATTTAATAAGGGTACCTACTCGCTACTTACATTTTTGGTAAACATTGCTGTCTACTAACTGTAACACGGAAAAAACAAGATTTACAAGAAAATACCTTTCTCAGCTATGGCGACTATGCTTAATTACCGCAATTAAAATATTTCCTCTTATGTAAAACATTCTTTAAAACAATTCACACACTTCATAATTACATACTCGCTTCATAATTATTTGTAGTTATTTTTATTGCAATTTTTTTCGAAAAAAATATTACGTATGTCCACGTAGATGTTATGTAAACTATTAGATACCAGACGAAACTACAAGTTTACGATCAAAGAAAATGGGAAAAACATACATACATAAACCGACGCCTTTTTCTCATGAGGATAGGCTGACATTACCAATATCCACCTGCTACAAGAAAAATTTCAAAATTTTGAAAACCTCTGACACATTTTTATTTCATGCTTCAAATGGTATCTAGTACATAGTAGATACGCTTCGATCGACAATCTCTTGAACACGTAATTATGACACGATATCTTGCGAAAACACCCCGATCCAAACAGTAAAAAGCCCATAACTTTTGAACGGCTAAACCGATTTTATTCAAACATAGCTATGAACACTTTCGACAAAATCACCTTTCAAACAAAAAAAACTAAATCTAAATCGGTTCATCCGTTTAGGAGCTATGATGCCACAGACACACACACACACTACGCTATGATACACACGTCAAACTTATTACACCTCTCTTTTTCCGTCGGGGGTTTAAAATGGGAAAATTGTTAAAAGGAAATGCATCTTTTATGAAGCTTATCTCTACATATTGTCTACTTTCATGATAAAAGTTAATCAAAGTATGAAAATAAATTGTAGTTCTAAAAACTAAAAAACACGCTTTAATGGTAAATTGGACTAAAAAGTCGCTAATCCTGAAGATCTTGGTAAGGTTAATGGGACAAACTATTTAAACGCGCTCGGTAGAATCAACTTTCATTACTTGTAAATTTGAACCAAGTTGAATAAATTTGACTTTGACTTTGGCTTTGACTTTGACCTTGACTAAATTATTTCATTGTCATCGGTCCTTGATACGTGTGCAAAGTTTCAAATCAATCTCACGTTTTGAAGGGGGTGAAAATCACGTTCAAAGATTCCGTTACATTGATACATACGAAGCTAATAAAAGCGTGTTAATAAGTAGAGAACCTTTATCGAAAACAGGTAGCTAACATTCGCACAATACCGCTGTCAAACCCAGACTTTCCCTTGCCTATCAAGCAAAGGAAAGTCTAGCTTTGGCATCTTTTGTTTTAGAACAGTATGAAAACTCATTATTATAGGTCGACACCTCATCCAGATCACACAGTATCTTTGTATATTCTTAATTACTAGAAAATAAGTTAATTAGTTTTCGTTCAGTTTCGTGCCGGTTCATTAGATGATGGAATTCCCTGCTTGAGTTTGTGTTTTCGATAGCTACAATCTAGAGGTCTTTAATTCAAGAGTGGATAGGTTTCTTCTAGGCATGCGTGCTTCACGATCGACCACAGTTTCGCTTACCATCAGGTGAGATAGTGGTCAAGCGCGAGGCTGAGTGAAAAAAAAATCCCATTCCCACTCCCATATACTAGCAACGTAAGTTGTAATAGAAGCATTAAGAGCCCCTACAAGTTTTACGAGCTAAAAACAGAAAAAAGCTACTTTCTCAGGGCAAATTTCTAAATAACTACAAGATATATGATAAATCTTTTAAAACAACTTTTTGCGTCACAAAGTTATCTAGGGAATAGACATTACACATTTTTGATAACTGCTCAATTAAAATTAGAAAAAAAATTAATTCCTAACACACGTTTTTACGTAATCCCGAAACACCAGGTTTTTCAATTGCTTTTTCAGCTTACTGATGGCGAATAACAATCTGCAAAAAATGGTGTAGACTGAGCATATACTACTAGGGAGCCTCCAGTTTAGTTTTTTAAAGTTTATTGTATTTGTACTTAAAAAAATATTGTCCTCGCGGAAAAAAGGCAATTTTATCATGTGCGAAAGCGTCGGCTACGTGTAAGAATATGATGAATATAAAAATAACTGATAAATAATTTGAAATTTGAGGTGTTTATCAATCGAATCCAATTTTTATATTTTATTTTTGAGTACTTATTTTATTTTAGTAAATTGTCTGAATATTGCCTTACAAACCGTTGCGCACGCGCGAGTCATTCAATTTTGCTTTTGGGCTTGTAGACGACGGACTTGTGTCGTTTTTTTTTTGTCATTATATTTTTTATCATATATCTTGTAGTTATTGAGAAATTTTCGCTGAAAAGGTAGCTGTTTTCGGTTTTTGGCTCGTGAAACTTGTAGGGACTCTTAATAAAAAAGCTCAAAAAGTATAAAAAACCTCCTTTTTTTGAGGTCGGTTAAAAGTGAAGAAATGGTTCTGCATTCCATAAAAAATTAGTCTTTTTAGTTCCTCTGTGAGTTTTGTGACATTACTACTTATTTCTTCAAGCATATACAACACTAGCTGTTGCCCGCAGCTTCACTCCCGTGGACCACCCCACAGGACCCATTTGCGGGATTAAAAAATATGTCACTCAGGAATTATGTAGCTTTCTATTGGTGAAAGATTTTTCAAATCGGTCCAGTAGTTTCGGAGCCTATCCGGTACAAACAAACAAACAAAAAAATCTTTCCTCTTTATAATATTAGTATAGATATAATTATCACGTTGCTTCAAAGATATAAGGTATCACTGACAATCGTCTCGTCTCCCAGCCAAATTGGATATATTTCGTAAAAACGGACATTTTGTGTGTACTGTCGTAACGACCGTTCACACGCTCTTAGCAATGATATTTTGTAATATTATAACGCGGTTTCTTTTTTTGTGGGTCTCTCTAATTTTACGACGATTTGAGAAATTAAATGGTTACAGTTTTAGCTTAGTAGAGGTTTAAAAATGCGGGGCTTCATATGAATAGCGAATTGACGGTCGTTTACTTAAAAAGGGGAAGCCCCATGTTTACTGACTGATAATCTGAAATTTTCTAACTTTATAATCTAAATAATCTAATCTTATAAACAAATAAATTAATGAATTAAGGTACTCTTATAGTTAAGGGGCCCTTAGTATATTTATTTTTTGTTTAAAGAAGAATTACAAAATACCTTCTCGGATAGAAAATTACATTTTCGCTGAGTGGACTTTTTAGCCCGGAAAATGCACAATAAAACAACTAAAAAAAAAGTTTTTTTTTAAGATGCAGAATCGTCTTGGACTTGTGGTCGAGACAAACATATTCTATACATCAGCTCTTGTAAAAACAAATAATAGAATAACAATATTAATTATGTAGTAATTAATATGGAATTCCGCTTCCTCGACTTAAAATAGTCATGCTTTACCGTCAATCGATATTTAATTCTAAATTAGCAATGATACCCGCTAGTGTTACGAATGAACCCATATAGTCTATGACAATCAGCTTTTTTAATATGTTCAAGAGCTTTCTTAGGTTTTCTAGCATTTATAGAATTATAATTACTAGCTGTCCCACGCTGCTTCGCTCCAGTCAACTGGGTACCTACCTACCCTACCCTACATACATGAATGTTGCGTAACTTTAACCGCTTACGCAGGGCACGCAACGAACGCTCTAAAAAAAGGAATAATCTTGCCCGTTTTTGCAACATTTTTCATTTATGCTCCGCTCCTTTTGGTCGTAGCGTGATGTTATATAACCTATAACCTTCCTCAATAAATGGACTATCCAACACAAAAATAATTTTTCAATTCCAACCAGTAGTTCCTGAGATTAGCACGTTCAAACAAACAAACTCTTCAGCTTCATAATATTAGTATAGATTGATTTTAAATCGAGATTATTCCCCAAAGAGTTTGCGTTGTGTAACAGCGAGGGACATACCTTAACTTATTTAAAGGCTAAAATAGGATGGATTGTGTAAAGTGATATTCAAGTAAAATTTAAAAAACCCCGGCACAAATACTTCTACAGTACATAATTTATCTAGTAGTAAACCCGCTTCGATCGACAATCCATCGAAACACGAAAAAATTTAATGCGCATAAGTTTTGAACGGCTTAACCGATTATCATAAAACATAGCTAAGGACACTCTTGATAAAGTCAAATTTCATACAAAAAAAAAAATGAAAATCGGTTCATCCTTTTAGGAGCTATGATGCCAAGACAGATACACACGTTAAACTTATAACGCCCTTTTTTCCGCAGGGTGTTTAAAAGAAAAGGGAGTCAGTGATAGCATGACGATTTATAGTACGTAATGACCAGACCCCAAGTAACAAAGGACAAGGATAGAAAGATGATTAAACAGGATGAGGAATAGACAGGCGCGATGTGACAATGCGACAACTCGCTTTCACAGAAACTGTTCAAAATTTGTTCTACAGATAGAAGCATTTCCATTAAAGAGTTGCTGCACTGTCTCGTTGCGCCTGTCTGTGGAAGCCTAAGATTTTGTAAATTTTTACGACAGTATCTACGATACGAGTTTCCTAGACATACAAATTGAGCAGGATGTTAGTTGTCACAGTTAAAGTTCGTCTATTATTAACATATCATCGTATCCATCTATTTGATTTACAACATTTTTTTAAATTCGTTTTATTATATTTAAATATGCATACTTAGCACTGTTATTAGCGTAGTTTATTAATTCATGTTTTATTACAAAATATATTCTATGCAAATTTTGATCAAGCTTATCTTTAGAGACACAATATCTAATATTTCGTTAAAGTCTAAAAATAACCAGTTGCGTTTTTAACGCAATCGTCTCTATATGAATTGAGGAAATCGTCTCTCTGATAATTACATAATTATTTAATGTTTGTTTGGTTTTAATTAATTAACTGAACCGCCTTGAGGTTGTGGGGAATCGGAATAATATTAGTTATTTATTGGATATTTGTTACTATTAAATATTTATATTCACTGCACTGTAGCCAATAATGTTTTATATAGAACTAGCTGTTGCCCGCGGCTTCGCTCCCGTGGACCACCCCACAGGAACCAACTTAAAGTTATTTTTTACTTTGTAGTTTTTTATTTGGGAGTCGGTAGTGTTTTTTTGCAATAAACGTTTTTTATTTTACCCATTTTAGTTATACCTATCTAATAGGCAAGTTGTTTAGTAAAAGTACCTATTATAACGCCAGAATATATTACCCGAATAACATAAAACTTGAACATAATCGATGAAATGAGAGATCTGCGTACCCCTTTCGAGCATACTGCGTGATGTTATGTTATGAAATGGTATATATAAACAGACATGCAATTGCAGCAATCCCGAGAGATTTTCCGTTATTTATTGAAGAGTTCTGTTGTATATCTCCGAAGTTCTTCATCAGATCTTCACCAAATTAAAATGGGACCAATTTCGGAATATGCTCTTTCAAACAAAAAAAGAACTTTCAAAATCGGTCCACAATTGACGGAGATATTGGTGAAAATACACAAAAAAAAAAAACATACATGAAGTCGAACATAGAACCTCCTCCTTTTTGGTAAGTCGGTTAAAAAATAGCCTATGTCACTCAGGAATAATGTAGCTTTTTATTAGTGAAATAATTTTTCAAATCGGTCCAGTAGTTTCGGAGCCTATTCGGTACAAACAAACAAAAAAATCTTTCCTCTTTTTTTTTTTTTATTTGTCATGGGTTTGCTCTTGACTCTAGTCTAGGTCATAGGTGACAGAGACAGTCTTTATAGTATTAGTATAGATAATTGGCATTTTCCAATCTCATGCAGCTAATGGTCGAACTCGTCAATACCTTTATTTTTATGTTAAGTTGTTCCTCTAAAAGTTCTAGATTTATCATAAATCTAGATGATACTTCAGTACTTAAAGTTACTGGTAAGTTTTCACGATTGGTAGTTTACACAGTGAAAAGTAATTATGGAACTGTAAAATGACACATAGTAATAAAGTGTAATCCTCTCTGATACATCGCAACATTTTTCAAATTTACGCCTTCTCTTTACTAAATCAGACAGATGTTTCTAAGCTCTACGAAAAGAAATCAATTCCTAAACTCTAAAGAATAAGTTTATTTAGGGCTTAGCCGACAAAGACACCCGAACATCACTTCGAAAAAGAAACTTCAAAAGGCAGAACATACTTTGCCGCAGTTGCATAAAAACACACTCAATTTACTATGTTGAACACAGAACAATCCGTGAGTAGCGAGTACCCGTAAACACTTAAGTTTCGCAACCCATAGACAATGAGGCCTAGCGATAAAACTCTATGGTTAGATACTTGTACTTAAGGGTCTGCTAACACAGAGATGCAACGCGTGCGACAGCGATACTGTGCACAGTTGTACAGAGGCCTTAGTGCGAGTTTTTACTCACGCTCAATCGCGTAAACGTTAACGCCAATTTGTATTGAAACTGGATAAGCGCCGTCTGGTGACGGCAAGGCGAAACCTCTTTTTTTGTATACATTTTGACATAAGAGATCGTTAACGTTATCACCAGCGAGTACGTTAAAAAACTCGCACTAAGCACACTGCACACGGGTGTATGTCAGTGAGAGCATAAGAATATACTTCGCAACTCGAATTTTCTCGTTGAAATATGTGCTTTTTTTTGTAACTAATAAAGTTCAATATTGTGTCAAAGTAGCAGCGTTGCGTCGAGACGGGTCTCGGTATGAGCTGACCCTTAAGAACACACCTGTGTCAAAATGTAACTGTTTGACGATAAAATGTAAGTGCTTTGAGTTGGTGGTTTGGATTTAAAGTAATTTCTTGGTGAATAAATTTAAATTAAATTTGTACTTATGTGTTGAAATAGATAACGCAAGTTGGGTGAGGCTGCCTTGTATATGTCCATGATGGACAAAATTTATGATAGATATTCTTAGATATTTAACTGATGTACCATTCAAATACTTAGCTAAAATCTATTCCCAAATGAAATAAAGAGTGTTTTGGAGTTTATATCTAGCTATATGACCCTTAGTCAAGTTTTGCAATCATCACAGTCACCTCAAATCGGATCTGTGACATGCACAGCTTCAAACAAGCATTGAAGCTGGAGGATAGGTAACGCACCTGCAATGTTATAGTAAATTCTTTCATTGAATTAATTTTAATTTTCGTTAGCTGTTGTTTTCCTGCAGAGCTTTATACCCTTTAAAAACATGGACAAATAAACCTTCTTATTTGCCGGTGTAGATACATAGTCATGAGAAAATAAATTGCAAGAACTTAGGAAAATTAATGACACAAATACTTGTATTCAAATTAGTTTTTGGCCTGCTAAAACACATGACATATATGTCATCCAAAAAAAAAAGTACGTCATTGTATAACAAATGAAACACCGTTGTCAATTAATAAACAAATCTAAAAATAAACCGAATCGTACTCGCACGGCATATTAATAAAATGTTATTACAAAATACAATAAAACAGCAATAATTTACGCCCATTGAAACTTGCTGCAATATTTTTCGGTCCTAAACACGCACGTAATTGGGCAAACGGTCTTCGCTTGATTTATTCTTTTGTAACGGCCATTTTGTTCTTATTTATGATGGTAGATACTTGTCTCGGTAATTTTTCATTACAAGCTTTTTTATCGTTGATAGTCTTTGGTCGCATGATAGTTGGGAAATTTCAATTGTGACTGCTTCTCTTGGTCCTTTTTGAAAAATTTCGAATAACAAATTTTGCTAATGTCACCTCTTTTAATATTCATGGGCGGAAAGATCTTGAGTTCCTAATTCAAAAAAAATATTTTGCATAGGCAACTCCCAGGTTGTAGCTATCAGGAAATACATGCACCGGCGTCGCCGGGAGTCGCCTTTATAAAATCAATTTACGATGTGCGTATGTCATATTAAAGTATTTTAGTTTTTGTGTTCCGTACAGCGAGTCTTGTGAAATGTATAAAGGTGAATGAATATGATAAAAGGCCACGTTGATGACGTAAATCATTTTAAAATTAATGGCCGTGTTACTTAAATGTTGTCATCTGTGATGGTTCAAGAGACTAAATTGTTTTTTTTTTGTGACTGATTAATATTTTAATATTGTTATTTTAAGTTATAGAATGCCTATTACAATATTTTCGGTTGGATTTAGTTATTAAAAAAACAGATTTTCCATATTAATTGAAAGAAACTATGCTGAATTTATTTTTTTACAAGCTTTTATTTAACTTGCAATGTATGTATGTATGTGTGTTCGAGTCAAATCTTGCAACTGAATTTTAAAGCAGTTATCCTCCACCGATTAAGATGAAATTTTGCATACACGTTTAGTTTGGATGACAAGGCATCGTTAGCTAAGTGACGTCATTCTCAATCCAATATGGCGGACGGCCAAAGATGGCGGTCTAGTTATTTTTTGTGCACTGCCATGATATGGGTATCAAATGAAAAGAGGATTTGCTGAGAAGAATTGTATTCTAAAAAAAAAGCTTGATTTAAAAAAAAAAAGAAAAATTTTGCTAATAGGTATGTACTAACCGGAACATCTAAAATAATTAGTTTCTTGGCCTGATACTGCCTGACAGAAAAAACCCATGCCTAAACCACTTAAGACATAATTAAGATAATTGAGACACATTTACCTGAAATGTAAGATAAAAATTTCCTCATATTTTTTTTAAATAATTGTAGGCTCGCGTTCGACCACTAACTCACCCATCAGGTGAGTTAGCGATCTTGTGATCAACGATGGAGCAGCAGTAAAAAATACTACGAAGTGATTTAAAAAAAAAACCTGGTAAATGTCAGTCCACACAGAAAGAAGCCAGGACACCCTTTCGCATTTAATTTTAAGTGTAACTTAAGTAAAATGCCCAGAACACATCGTAATTAGGTGGAGTGCTAATGCCTGCAGCTCGTTAAAAATGTTTCAAACTTTAGTATCAGTTTTAAACACTAATTAACGCGGTTTAAGAAAGAAGGCAGTTCTTAAAAGGTGATTAAATCAAGAGCAGGTTTTGGATGACGTCATGCTGTGGATACCATACTGTCTGCTGCCTGTAGCATTATTTTTATGGCTCAAGCCTTTGTAGAGGAAAGGCCCCAAGCAATAACTACCAAGTCATTTTGAAAAATGAAATAATCACGAAGTTGAATATAAAAAAGGCTTATT
Organism: Orthosia incerta; assembly: GCA_948252205.1. Classification (NCBI taxonomy): domain Eukaryota; kingdom Metazoa; phylum Arthropoda; class Insecta; order Lepidoptera; family Noctuidae; genus Orthosia; species Orthosia incerta. Next base: position 17,759,939 of record OX411758.1, on the reverse strand, counting down.
TTCTTAATCAGCCTAAAATGTTCTACTGCTGTACAAAGGTCGCTTCCCTATCTCTCCTCTTTTCTCTAATCCTCGAACCAGCCTTCTCTGTGAGCGTCCTGCAGCGACCAATCACGTGCGAGATGAAACTCGTTGTGGATTTCCATCTATATGATTGGTCGATTGATGGGGTTAAATCCTTAGCCTTGCCGAATTTACTAACGCAATTAGGCTGTTGGTCACCTTGTCACCTCTATCTACGCCGCCTCCACGCAATGGGTGCCAGAGGATGGAATTGTTAATAATATTACATATTTAGGTACTCGTCAAATAACAATTTTAGGGTAAAACTATTTTCAAACACAACTATCTAAATTCGCAAATATCTGCTGAGACAATAAACAAGAATTAATTACCCACACGGACTACAGTAACCATTGCTTTATTTTCACCTGTCCTGGACCGGTCCGGTCCGCAAACCAATGCGGAAACGTGTCCCGGCCGCAAACGGAGCTTTATTAATATTTCGCGGCGGCGGCGTCCGCTTCTCAGAAAAGACATTGTCCTTCTGAGCGCGAGCGTCGACCTCAGAGACTTTTTGTTTGTTTATGGTCCGCTCTGTTGGCGGCAAAAAGGAAATTTTTAATCTATACTTTTTATTTTTTCTGTTGTTGTTGTTTTTTTGATTGATTAAACGATGGAAAGTATTGCTTGGATTAGTGTTGTTTTTATGTTGGAGGCAAGAGTGTCGCCAATCGATGGCCAAGGAGTATGCTCCTTGGCCAGCGAGGTGAAAGTTGACATATAGAGGATGGGAATAGATAGTATGAAGTTAAGTACAGTCGAAAGCACTTGAAGCTTCACACTGGTAGTGCGAGTCTTACCCCTACGGCGATTGTAATAAGAACAGTAAAAAGTTCAATGTGTCGGTATAGCTCCACGGGCTCTTGACTGTACAATAAAATTAAATAAAAGTCGTAAACAAAGCAATTATATTTATATGAATATTTGAATAAAAATAATTTAGGACAAAATATAGGATAAAAGAATAATAGAGTAAAAAGAATTTGGAGGCAATCAAATGGTCTATTGACGATTACAAGATTTTAATCATAAACTTTGATCGGTCAAGTGAGTGGACTTAGGACTTTGATTTATTTACATGTGGCCCTATTTTTTGAATTTCTATGAGATAGGCTCCCCCTCCCTGCCTCCTCCCATTTGGCGACGTAGTTGGGCTCCTAAACGATAGGTCTACCGTACACGTTTTTCCCGTTTCGGAAAAAAAATCTCTTTTAGGACATCAACACGGCTAGATTTCTTGGGTTGGATTTATTTTGATTCAGGACTTTGATTTCATTGCATTTGGCTACATTTTTTAATCTCTAGGGCGTAAAAACTGCCTCTACCTGCCCTGTCTTTGGCGACGCCTTTGGTTGTAGTATTAATTTACAAGGTTCGACCACACCATGGATTAAAAGTTACTTACGCTTCAGTTGGAAGCTATGGTTGGGACAAAAAATAATACCTAAAGGTTTGTTTGTCTATAATTAATATACTGATTCTCCTTGAAAATTCTCCATGGAATAGCGATTAGTAGTGCGATCATCGTCAACATTTCCTATGGGGAAAACATTATCATAATGTTCACACGGACTAATTAATGTTTTACGTATCGTTATGTTAATTATATAGGTTTTTAATGGATCAATTATGGACCACAGTCCACAGGTGTCTACAACCGACTAGTTTGATTGGCGTATTTTATTTTAATTGACCTTTTTCTAAACTCTTATAAGTAATCTTTAATCAAGGAATTCCACCATTAAAAAAATCTAAATTTTGCCAATCCATAATCTCAAAAGCCTAGGACCTTTTGAAAGCCGAATAACCAACTGTTAAAAAAAAACAGCGAATTTGGTTTTTACTTTTTATCATAGCTAATATGGTTTTAATCGCACAGATTCTTCCATAATTTGGATGGCTTACAAAAAGGTTTTTATGTTATAAATTAGGCATCAACCAACATTTATTTTTTATTTTTTGTAGATAATTATATTAAGAATGAAACACCTTTGGTTGTGTTTATTTACTTTTTGGATCATTATTTATCTTAAATGCTGCTGTTCATCGTATCTATAATAAAATTTACTTGCAAATATTTCCTTTTTTGTGCACAAATAAACATAGTTGATTTGATTTAATTAATCGACTTCGAAATGAAGTTTATGTTTTAAATTGTAGACAGGCTCGCGCTTGACCACTATCTCACCTGATGGTAAGTTATTAAATTCTCTTCGTCTGTATGTTTATTTGTTTTGTAGAAGTTTTTTTTCTTGCCTCAAGAAGTTTTCTTTAGTCAATAATTCGATCAAAAATTACCACAGTGAAAGTGGCACAAAAGCAATCACCTAGCCTTGTCCAAGTCCACTTAAAGTCTAATAACACTAAATTAAATAATCCTATACAATCTTAATAAAAATCTCAAGCACAGGATAATAGTGGCAACGCTTTGAAAGCTATCAGATGATGCTGAGGTCGCGACAATCGCTGCGCACAATCACCGCTCACTTCCGATCTCCATGACACTTGATGTGTCAATCCGAGCGACTTTAGTACTGGCTGGCTGGCAAAGACACATTAACATATAAATCCTCTTTCGTCATGTTGGTGTAAATCCTTTTAAGTGCAAAAAAAAAGAAAATTAAGGGGCGACGCGGCAGTGTAAATGAAGAGATTTTGTCTCCTTTTAGTCATGCACTGCACTGGCCTTATGGGAGTCAGGATTTTTTCGAGAAGAAATGCGAAGTGGCGATTAAAATGCAACTTTTAGCAGTTATTTTCCTTTAGAAAGAAAACGTCAAGTTTTAAGATGTATTTGCATCCGTGCAGTTCTAAAATACTTGTTGTTTTTACTGCAAAAAATGTTGCAGAAAAAGCTATCCCAAACATTGCCAGAATTGGACAGCAAGCTGTCAATTAGCACATCCATAAAAGAGATTTGTTTTAAAAAATGCCCGAAAAACCTGTTGTATTTTACAGTTAGTTCCCAACGTATACCAGCACAGCCAGACAGGGAGACGACGCTGTCGTTTACATTAAATTTTTATTTAATATACTGATAGGTATCGCCCAAAATCTCAGCACATACCACCAATAAGTATCTTGTACTCGAAACAAGATAACGCTACTCGTAATAAGGACGAAATTTCTTACAACAAGTGTAATTTGCAACAGAATTTGCGATCACAAGATAAAGTACTATCTCTTGATCTAAGCTTGCTTGGTACTGAGAATTTCTGCAAGGACAAGTGGTAATCTCGCCGCGAGGAAATTTATTTGTATGGTAACACTGTGGTCCTTGTTTATGGTCGAAAATATCAGTCATTATGTAATGTTTTGGTGATTACTTATGAAGTTAAAATTATTGTTATGTTGAGAAATGCTGTATTACAAGGTCAATTAAAAGATTTTGATAATTTTAGATAAAGAATGGCCTTCTCATTAGATGCACCTCTTAATTCTCATGTTATCTTTCTAAAATGTTAAGTATTAGAAATAGTGTTGAAATCATTATTTTTACTCTCAATACTGGCATTGAAAGTATTCATTAGAGTTTTTGGCGGGTTTTTTTTCGAGTGTAGTTCAGCGGCTGTTACTATTATTTGCAAAATGATTCCTAGTGGATATTGTGATATAAAAGTGGTGTAGTTTTGTGACAATATGTGAAATCATTGACAGAAGTGATCTCGGGATAGTAGAGCGGAGAATTTCATTGTAGTATTGACTACCTCCGCAAAGCTTACTGGGAAGGCTGACTCGATACAATTTGCTGCCAAATACTCCAAAAAACCATTAGAATCTGTTACATTGGCATTCTGATGCATACTAAAGAATGTTAAAACCCATCTATGTATCAGACTGAAAAACTTGCATCTATGGTCATGAATAATAATAATAAAAAAAAGTATTCATCAATTTATGATTTAAGTAAAATTCAGTTTCATCAACTGTGTGCTTATTCAGAGTTTTTTAACGTACTCACTCGTGATAACGTAAACGATCTCTTATGTCAAAATGTATACAAAAAAGAGGTTGCTCCTTACCGTCCCCAGACAGCGCTTATCCAGAGGCCTTAGTGCGAGTTTTTACTCACGCTCAATCGCGTTAACGCAAACCTTAATTTGTATAGAAATTGGATAAGCGCCGCCTGGGGACGGTAAGGAGAAACCTCTTTTTTTTGTATACATTTTGACATAAGAGATCGTTAACGTTATCACGAGTGAGTACGCTAAGAAACTCGCACTAAGCACACAGTTTCAATACAAATTGACGTTAACGTTAACGCAATTGAGCGTGAGTATAAACTCGCACTGAGGCCTCTGGTAAGTATGCACTGTATGGTACCGAAGTTGTCTGCTGGTCTTAGGTATTTGGTTTTATTTTGGGATGTTCTCTGTATCGCATGTGAAAAGTTCCATCATTTTTTTATTGCTTTAAATGATTAAATATGTATCTTCTTTCGTTACAGATTCACTATGGAGTCGACGCCGTTCTTGTCGGCCCATTGGCTCTCCACATTCGTTCTTCTCTGCTCCTTCTTCTCCACACACACGCTTAATACTAAGGTAAGTCACCTATTATGTCTAAAATAGTATAAATAGGCAATATATATTGAAAATTAGCAATTTTGGTAGGTAAGAGAAATTCATATTCCGAAGTAAAGTATTAATAAAACAATGTGAAACCAATTATCTCAAAAAGTCAGCTGTAAAAATTATATGGGGTCGAAGTATTGACTGGTCTGGACATAAATTGGCCAACCAAAGTTCAAAACTAAAGTAGGCTATATTTATTCACAAGCTGAACTTCATCGCACAATTTATGTCACTTAAATGTCAATTTACGAAATAAAAAAACAACTTTTTAAATTACGATTTGAACATCAATTCACCTACTTGATAGTTGACTACGTAATTCTGTTCGTAGGAGCCTTTTACGACTCATTGAGCATGAATAGATGTATGATGAAATTGATGAAATAAATAGCCATAATCTCCGGTTTACCAGAAACTAGACGATAAATTACAAATAAAAATATTATGAAAAGCCATAAAATCTTAAAGAAATCGACACTTGACATTCTGAGTACTTAAGCGTGATCTACAGTTTATTTCGTACGAAATTTTAGCAAAACCGGATTTCTTTCTCTTTGGACCTGATTATACATGCAAATATCATGTAAAATTATTAGTTGCCTGATGAGCCCGAAACAAGTCTTAAAGCCAAATACAAATTCGCATTATTATAATTTCTGATCAAGTTTTTGTATCCTAAAAAATATAATTAAAATCGAGATTTTATTTGATTACTCGCAACTTACAGAGCGCGACGTGTTATTTAAACTTTTTATTTTATAGATCCAATCTATAAATATACGATAATTTTAACGGACACCTGTCCACCTTAATTTTTTATGTGTCATAAAACGCTGATTGGCTCCCTGCAATGTCTACCACGTGCTGTGTCCGTTACCTTGAACAAATTTTTGCAAATTAAAACAACGATCATCTCTAAGCCCAAATAAATATACCAAAAACAGCGGGAAATTTTGACAGCTGTCAAAGGACCGGCGGCCATGTTTGTAATATTGTTTAAACACGTGACTTATCGGTTGCCGTGCAATTGTTAGCGTAATACGGATTTTTTTTCGGAAGTTATACGGCATTCCAGTAGCTCGCACGTACATACATAATTCATGCAGTTACCGCATTACTTTCACTGTATCTGAGGTATTAAACGTTAGTTTGCGAGATGTTTTGCAAAATTGCCAACAGAGAGTTCGCTATTTTCAAGGCAACAACAAAATTTATGCAAATCTTCGATATTTTATTACAGAATGGATGAGAATCGTTTAGTTTGTGAGTTTGAATGGCCACAGACCGCAAAGCTGTGGTAATAGATGAGTTCATTTCAATATGGCGATACTTTCTGTTGGCCTTTTGACTTTTGAGGAGGATCAATGAGTCGTTAACTCAAACTGATGTTTCTGACGCACGTTTGAGCGGTTGAAAAACCTAAACACACGCCATTATTGTCATTTTAACATGTTTGAACGTGCAAACATCGGTCGTACACCTTGTGATTGATTGACCGTTATTTTTTGCGACTAAGTAAAAACAAACTTTTTGAAAGAGATATATTTGTAGGTAACAATTTCAGTGATTGTAGAGATTCAAAGGTCGTTAAAATGATGAGAAAACAGTATAGTTTACATTATCTTTGAACATTCTGCTGTGTATTGGTAAATCACTCGATTAAATTGATACCTATCGATGCAACGTGTTATGTGATCAATTCGAAATTTATATCTATTAATGCAATTCGTCTAGACGAATGTTTCATTCATCTTTATTAATCTCCTGAAGCGCTTAAGTAATTTTATAATAAGACTTCTATTTAGCCTATCATACTTGTTCATATTTCTTCTTTATCAATTGCGGCACTTTATTTCACTAATTAGGTATCAAGATGTATCTAATAATACCTTTAAACGAGCAATTCTTGTATATATTTATGTATACATATATATAATAATCTGAATCTCGGAAAAGGCCCCAACGATTTTCATGAAATTTAGTATGCATGGGGTTTCGGGGGCGATAAATCGATTTAGCTAGGTTTCATTTTAGAAAACGTCGTTTTCTCTATTTTCATCCGAACAGAGCTCGGTCGCCCAGATACATAAATGACAAGAGATTTTTTCTTTATATTTTTTAATCTTTTTCGAGGTACACTGGCTTATCCGCGGATGAATGGTATCAGGCAACTCAAATGGACATCAGTTAATCCATTTTGATAAAAAATTTGAGCACAATAAATTTGAGGGTTACCAAGTCCAAAATGACACCTCTCATGCATGTCTCATTTAGCAAATACCGCAATTCGCACAAACATTAACACACCTACAGATTATATCACATTACGCCACAGTAGAACCGAGATAATCTGCACAAAACCGTACTAAGTCGTAAACATATAACAGTCATCATAAGACACAATATCAAACGCCATGACAGAAGGTATAAAGTTGATTTCGTGGCCACGCCCGCGATCGGTTTCATAAGCAACCGGTTGCTAGTAATGTGACAAGTTTGCGGCACACTTATTGTTACTAGTGTGTTCACGTCTTTTAATGTGGTTGAGTCAGCAGATTTGGTTACGGGGTTAAGATATACTGACACTGCCGATTTTGGGTTTGCTTAAGATGCAGCAGCATCTAATAGAAAAGCATGCTCATATATAAAATTAAGTACGGACTGTATTGGAAAGGTAAGACGCAATTTGCCATTCTTGACGTAAGATTCTACAATCCGCAAGATTGCCTCTTGCCACTGAATGCTGCGCAATCTTGCGACTGAATGCTGCTTCTTCTATCGAATAATTATTACCAGGACAGAGAAAAATGTATTTCTAAATACATTTTACAGATAGAACGAGTCTAGACAATTACAGTTTATTAGTTACTATCCTAAATAAAATACCCATTCATGATACAGGATGCCAAAATGGATATCAAACCGTAAATGTAAATGAACTCTATTATCAAACAGCTATAAATTAGTTTCTACTCACATATTAAATACAGAGACGAACAATAAACAGCCCAGCACTGTTTTTTTTTTTTTTTTTTTTTTTTTTTTTTTTTCTATGGGGCGTCTCGTAGTTCGGTCAAAGTGACTGACAACTACTTAACCGGGCTTCCCTGCGGAGACTAAGCTATATAGCCTCCAGCCAGGCACAAATTTCTAATCCTAAGCGACAACGCTGAGGGCTACCCCCTGTGGGGTCGAACCTCGGCTCAGGGCGTCGCTGGGGGGACAACTATGGCTGGATCTTAATAAAGTGATTCTACCATCCGTTCGGAATAAGCCTACGTGGAGAAGAACGGACAAGAAACTCCAATTAACTAACTATAAATTAACTACGGCACAGCATTGCGCGGGCTGGCTTGTATATCTTGGCGGGGACGTCGCGGCGAGCCTCGGCGGCGAGGACGGATCGAAGGCGGTCTGTGTATTCTAAGTGTGCTGGTTTCTTTCTTACTCTCTTGGAGCAGGGTAGTGGCGTCATCGGGGGTGGAGAGGGCGAGCCTTGGTCGGCGAATCTTGGAGATTTGGGAAAGTTCATAGCGGGAGGCCGCTTGAATAAGGGGATTGCTGTGGTTGACAGCTTTGTCAAAGTAGCGCTTGGAAGTGCGCTTCATGAACTGTTGGATTGTGGGGATTCTAAGATCGACGTGGAGATCCTGGTCACGAACGTACCAGGGGGCTCCCGTGATTTTGCGGAGGAATCGGTTTTGTATAACCTGAAGCTTGTGAATGTGGTAGGGCCTTGCGTGCGCGAAAACTACGCTGGCGTAGGTCATGATGGGACGGATAACCGCAGTGAAAGTGCGCAGCTTACACCTAAGTGACAAGCCGCTGCTTGCGTTTACCATCCCATGAAGTCTGCCCATAGCGAAGGCGGCTCGCGAGCGTGCCGCCTTAATGTGCTTGGCGAAACTGAGGTGGTTATCTAAGGTGACTCCTAGGTACTTGGCTTGCTCTTCCCAAGGGATCGGCTTGCCGTACATAGTGATGGGTTTGGTGGGTCGGGATTTTGTGGAGCGAGTGTAAGGCTGAGAGAAGAGGACAGCCTGGCTCTTGTCGGGATTGACTTCTATCCTCCAGAGGCGGAACCACTTGGCCAGGGCGTTAGCGGCTCTCTGGAGTTTTTGGGCGATGGCATTGGGTACTAGGCCAGAAGCATAGAGGGCCGTGTCGTCAGCGAATAGAGCCAACTGGCTCTCTTTAGCTTTGGGGATATCGCTGGTGTACAGCGTGAATGAAATAGGGGATAGCACGCAGCCTTGAGGGACTCCGGCTCGTATGGGGTGAGGGGAGGAGAGTTCTCCCTCGACACGATAGCGGAAGGTACGGTCCGACAACCAATCTCGTATGATGAGCACGAGACGATCTGGCACGCCGAGTTTGTAAAGCTTATAAATTAAGCCGTTGTGCCAGACTTTGTCGAACGCTTTCGCTATGTCGAAGAACAAGGCACCCGTCATCAGACCACGCTGGAAACCAGCACTAGTGTGTTCAACGATGCGGTGAACTTGTTGGACGCAATTATGTTCGGAACGAAAGCCGAATTGCTCATTGGGGATGAGGCTCTTTCGCTCGGCAAAGTCCTTGAGCCGCTTATAAATAAGCCGTTCATAGACTTTTCCGAGGGAATTTACCAGACTGATGGGACGATAACTGGTAGGCTCCGATTTGGGTTTACCCGGTTTGGGGATGCCTATCACAGTGGCCTGTTTCCAAGCTTGTGGGAAGATATTTTTGCTTAATGCAGCGTTAAAAATGGCCGTCATTAGCATTATAATTTGGGCAGGGAGGAGTTTCAACACCTTATTGGTGATGCCATCTAAGCCCGGGGCTTTGTTGGGGTGAAGCCTTTTGATGACCTCCTCTACTTCGTCTGGGGTGACGGGAGGTAGCGGGTCATCGGGGTCTTCGACGGGTGGGAGGGAGGTCCTGCGTTCGACTTCAGCGTCTACCATATCAAGGTGAGCTTGGTCTACTGGCTGGGAGCTGGGTGAGCACTGAAGTTCTAGACTGTCAGCCAAGCATTCGGCTTTCTCAGTGTTTTCAAATGCTACACTCTTATCAGGGCGAATAAGCGGGGGTATGGCAGAGTCTTCAGTGGAGCGTAATTTCCTCTGAAGGTGCCAGAAGGCATGGTGGTTGGGCTCCAGTTCACTCAGCAACTTATTCCATGTCGCAGAACGGTGCTCAGCAGTGCGTACTTTTACAGCTTCCTGTAATTTCCGCATGTGAGCTACGCTTGCGACGCTGGGAAAGTTCCTGCTGGCACGGACAGCTGCGTTCTTCTTGGTTATCAACCTCCGTATATCGTCCGGGAGTTTCCCTTGCTGGATGTCCAGCACTGGAACCTCCCTTGAACATTCGTCCAGGACAGATTGTACGTGGGCCGTAAGCGAGTCGATCGCCGCCGTCGCGTCAGCGACTGAATTTATGTCGGGGGGGATTGAGTCTAGCTGGGGTGACGTGGTGGATTTCAGTTTCTCACTTACTTTCCTCCAGTCGGTGACCTTTTTGGTAGGGGGTGGCTGTCCTAGATCTGGGAGGCCTGAGCGGTTGCCTAGGTCCATGATCACAGGGCGGTGGTCAGAGTGGAGCTCGTCTAGCGCTTCTATCGAGCGTAACCGAAGGTTAACGTTCTTAAGTAACGCTACATCGAGGATACCAGCATTGTTTAAACAAGATGAGCTTAAATAAGATGTCCAACTGAACGGAATAGCAATTGGACGCCATTTATTTCACTGACATTTAGAATAGATTTATTGAGCGTGCAACTAACGTGAGACGAATAGGAAAGTAATTCCGTGTAGTATTTGATAGTCTAACTCTTTGTTGGCTCGAGACCAGGGAAATTGGACTGAGGAGATAAGATCAACGGGATTTAGTTAATGTATTAGTACAGCATTCCTAAACGTTCAATGTTTCACTACGTGCAGATTCATCAAGAGCCTTTGACATTTTAGAGCATTATTTTTTGAATATTATTTTTTCGTGACAATTGTTTACAGTACTTTTTGTTGTATGTGTACAATTATTTTTCGCAGTACAGAGTTATAGTTATGGAAAAACTTGTAAAATGCGATATAAATGCTTGTTGATGGTAGATAGTAGTAAAAAAAGTTGAAGTTTCTTAAAGAATGCCACAAGGAACTATTCAGGGCCATGATTTATTTATAAGTCACAAGCATTTATAAATAACAAAAATTATCAAACTGCGCAGATTTCTCATGCAATTTTCTTGTGCCTTAAAATATCTCAACAATCAACAAAATCTAAACGATTTTATAACCGAATCGATCATCGCCTTCCGTTTGCTAATTGGTGTAGTTCAATTCCTGTTATTAGTAATGGCGGAGTTGCATTGATCGGAAGTCTATGGATATTAATTTTGTTGACTGGCTCAGTAATTTTTCGCTGTTATTACTGAATTGCCTGTACTTTATTGGGATGTCATTTGGATACGGCAATTATTGAAGGTTTATAATTAAAATTGGGCAATCGAATTAAATTTAAAAAAAATTGTCTGTGCATGAGAACTTAGCAAGGTTATGTTGGTTACTTTGTTTTTTTTTTGCTTTGTTGATGTATGTGAGGTATTTATATTAATGAATTCTCTCATCTGATATTATCTATACGTTCTACAATACGCAGGTAAAAAGAGAATGCTGTCTGTCAAAAAAACCAGCCCTCGGAACCTCAACCTCCTTGCACAAGAGCGTCGCTTACGCATCAAAAACAATACCCTTTACCAAGGCGTACCTCTTTTTCGAAACCACAAGTTCATCTTGACATTTTCCGTTGATAATTTGGCGAGTTATTTCGATTAATTTGAAAAAATCGCTACATTGTGGGCTTTAAATCAATCGAGATGTCGTATGGTGTCCCAGATCTGTACAACTTTTTGTATCCTTTACGTAACATACTCATCGTACATCGTGGCTTTATTGGGCTGCAAAAGGCCATATGTGCGATCTTAATGGGTGCAGTGAGATTCTCGTGTCAATGTTGAGACATATCTGGAGATTTGGAAAGATTCCTTTTCAAATCTTCAGATATGTTGAATTGGAGACTATCCTATGAATAAGTTATGTTTGAGAGGTGATGTGTTGCCTAGCCACCTTGTAGGATTTAACTTATCTGCCTGGCTTTGTCCCAACTGTGGCTTCCAGTCTATCCAGATGCAGCTGATTACCAGTATTTTAAAAGGAGCGACTGCCTATCCTCAACAACCCGGTAACTGGGTAGCACGATACCCCTTAGCAGTGTAAAATATAGTATTGTATAGCAAGCATTTTACATAGAATTTGGTAGCTATCGAATCTCAAGAAATTAATTCCACCACATTATATTCAAATTGATGACTGTAAAAAATCCGCGTCGAATTTTTATAAACGCTTTTTGATCTTGGTTCAAAATTGAATTTGTTAGTTCAAAAAGACTTTCATACATCATTCCTGTGGTTACTCCTCGATAACTTACGTCCAGTGCAATAATTCATTTGAATATTGACAGCCCAATGCCCGCAGAAAATATTGCAGGAGCTGTTACAATTATGCCATTCGAAGTTGAACCCTGTTCCTTTGCAATAAGGGTTCATGAATCAGGTCTTGCCACACACGAACCAAAGGGCAGGTTCGTAAAGTTGAAGGACAATACTTTCCTTGACTTTTGTTTGTGCGAAGCCATTCTCATGAGACTTATTAAGACTTGCAATAAGTTATTGCTTCAGCACTGGTGTTATTAAATTTCCATTCATATTGGTGGAACTAAAAAGTATCACGTGACTTTAAAAACTGTATAGGAACAAACAAAATTTATCGATGTGCTATTAAGTCAGTTTTGAATGAGACGTCTGTCTTTGCAAAGAAATTGAAATTGCGTGAGCTAAAGATGATATTTATTTCCAAAGTGTAAATTATTTCATCTTTATGCATATTTAATTCTCTTTCACAAAGTTTTTAAACGATTTTATTACTAAACTAGCTGTGCCCGCGGCATCGCTCCCGTCATCTGCCTGCCAACCCTACCCTACTTACCTTCCTGCCTACCCTACATACACGTATACATACATACATACCAATTTTTTTCTAGTGTCATTCTTTCGCGTAAAATCTTAACACTGCGATTCAGAAAATGACTTTAAATGCACAACGCCATCTATCGAATAGCGAGTTCAACTGTCCGAGTAACTGAATTGCGTGAGCTGTGATAATTTTACTTCTTGAACACTTTAAATTCATCTAACTTTTGATAGAATGAACCGATTGCGATGAAACAAAAACTAAGTAATTCTTCAAGTTACGCACAATTTGTATGTATACAAGTTATCTACATTGGTTTCGTACATTTCACGTGATGCGTGCACAAATAAACAGACAAACAGACAAAAATGCTGGAAATGGGTTCTGTTGGTTATCCTTTAACACACTGGCTATATTTTTTGGAAATTTTTTCGATGTACAAAAAATATTTTTCTACAGATTTATCATATGTATTGATGATGATTGATGATGATTGATTGCAATATAGGTATGTATGTTCGGGTCAAATCTTGCAACTGAATTTTAAAGCACTTATCCTCAACCGATTAAAAAAGCACGGTAAGCTAAAAAGCAAATTTGAAAAAAAAAAAAAAAATTTAGGCATTAGCATGGTAATGCGATAGGCTTACAAAATTGATGTAACAATGCTAATGACTTCCAAAGTAGCATTAGGTCATTAATATGCCAATTCAGTCCACTCTGTTAGGTTTTTATAAGTCATAGAAAAACCCATTATTTATATTTATTTTGGTGATCAAGATGACTCAGATGTGTTTATAATGTCCTACTTACAGTTGTTGCTATGGTAACTAAAGTTACTATGCTAAACGATGCGTATGAACAAAAAATAATAACAAATGTAGTTGAATTATGAATTATTAATAGGATTACTATTATGGTAGTAGATCATATGAATGAGTCCAGTGAGATTATAAGTCTTAACTGATTTAATACTAAATTAGTAGCAACGCGAGCGGTCTTTCTTATGAATAATATGTTTAATTTTGAAATTAATTTGAGATCGTTCAGTGACCTGTGTGGGAAGTGAATAGTCCATAATATATATGTAGTTTAATTAAAAATTAAGACTCCATTAAATATCAGTTCAGGAGATTGTGAAAAGTTTTCATCTATTTCAATAGATATATATGTCCTTCGATCGTATGATTTTGGATTCAACTGCCATTTGATTGAAGGTCATGGATGAATCAGAATATTATTTCTAGGGGCTTCATCAACGATAGACGAAAAGTGAGTTTATGCAATATTGTGATTGATCAGATTGCACATCATGGTAAGGCCAGTGCTGGATGTAATCCCGGATCCGCTAGATGTGGCGTGGTTTCATATTTATTTTTGCTGAATGTTGTTTTGCATGTATGTATCTTCTATTTTATATCTTGTTACAATGTACTATAATATTCTACCTTACCTTTAAACACCTCGTGCATAACCTTCTCACGGTCCTTGACCCTAACACTAAATATCACATTTTTGGCCTCGCACTCTTCAACATATACAAACTAAAACATTTCATGTGCAAGTACAATAATTTGTGCACCAACTGTTGTCCCGTTTATTTCAAATAATGCACAACTGTCTTCAAATAAATCTTTAGCAATATTAATATCAGGTGTTTCGTTCAAAATTATCCATCCATACTAATATTATAAATACGAAAGTTACTTTGTTTTTTTGTTTGTTACCTTTTTTAAATTAAATTTGGTGTGGAGATAGTTTGAGACCCTGGAAAGGATATAGGATACTTTTTATTCCGGCCATCATCCTTATGGGGATGGAAGTTTAATTGTATGGTGATCCAATAATTTCTCAAGCAAGGTGGCCGACAACATACCTACATTATTGTTGTGAAGTAATAATGCTTCGCAGGCGAAGTCTCAGGCAAATGCTAGTATCGTATAAATGTGAATATCATACGTCAGGACTTGGGATTTCATATTGTAAAAAAATATTTCCTTATACATTTACATATTCTAATTTATGGCAGCGGTAAAAGTGGGGTTAATATCGGCGAATCGTTAGTTAGAACTGGTAAGGATATTAATGGTCGAAGAGATTGTGTACTTTATATACTTATTTGTCAATTTTAAACGCAGGAAGTCGAAAGATTCTTGCATAATTTTTTAAAACATCACTCGTCTTAATTTCAGATAGATTATGTTCTTCAAATTACTCTTAAAAGGTGCTTGGGGCTAACGGCTGCTTGCTGCTTCATAATAATTTTTACCTGTTTTGCTGCTATTGAACCCATCATTGGTCATCGTCGTTGCGACGCTGAAAGTTTGTTGGCTGAAATGATGATTGGGCTTATTACCCATTATTGTTCACCTCATCAGAAATTGAGTTATGTACCTACCTTTGTGGATCTCTTCTTGGGTCTTTTAATCATTCTTTCGAATCGTGGGCATGGTTCGATGCCTCTGATGGGGTGGTTTCGTTTTCACAAGCGTAGCGTTACTTCTGACTTTTTCAGTACAGACATAAATTGTACTTCTGCGTTATCAACATCAATTTCGTGGTTTGCCCACATATATAATTGAATGGGCAGTTGTCTTTAGTCACAAATCATCGTTGGATTATGTCCAGTGACCATGGCGTTAATATTACTACTACTAAAATATTAGTACGTTGACATATGAACCCGATAATGACCTGTCATATAGATTTTAATGCGATTTTTATTTCCCACTAAATGCCGTTAACTTTAATCTGTCATTAAATCATCATTAATAGGTAATTGATCGATTGTCAGTACGGTTTTGCTTTGAAGTTTACGATTAGATTAAAAAGTTATAACATCGTTAAATCTAATGAGGTTTTTTTGAATATATCTTTGTAAATCGCCCAATTGTCAGTCACGTCATTGGACCGAATTTGATTTAGTGAAAATACTGTCATCGTGCTTATGAAGAAGAAGAACTTTGGACAAGAAAAAAAATATGCGATTGACATCATCATCATCAGCCTTATAATGTTCCCACTGCTGGGACACAGGCATCCTCTCTGGGATTGACATGCGATACCGAATTATCATATAGTCAATCCCTTATGTCCCTTATGGTCAGGCGTGATGTTATGTGTCAAGTCAATACATTACATTTTCACGAAGCCTTAAAGTGCCATTCTAGAAGTTTACCATCAAACCAAATGCATCCAGAGTCATATATAAATTTAAATAACCGATTAATTGAACAGCTATATTTCAAGACGCATGTTTTCGCCAGACCATAATGACGCATCCATGTTTTTAGAACTTCGCACCATAGATCATAAATTTACCTCAAACAATATATCATAGAGTTTTGTCCAGTATATTGAACTCTTTACATTATGTCCAAAAGGCTAAACTTGAGACACCGTTATTGTGGTTTAAAAAATCATCAATCACACCGTATACTATTTGTTTGGTACTTATGATTCTAATATAATGCAACTGGGTCTGTAATGCTTGTGAAGGATGTTGACCTGTGACTATTGGTGAATATTTTTTAGTTATTGCAGGCCTTACAGTTATTATGTAAAGTTTATTGTCTATGGTCATCATCTCTCATTAACCGTTGTAGTTAATGTTACCATTTGTCTATGTTAGATTGTGGTGTACTTACCTTGGATTGATGATCATCATTTTAGTATCAGCATGTACATTAATAGATAATAGTGATCCATTTTAACCACCTGCTTCCTCTGCGAAGATTATGCTGTTGAATGACATCAGCTCATTAGTCCAGTTTCGGCTAAATATCATGCCATTTTAGAAGAATAATTAATATATATTTAAGTGACGAAATTAGGATAAAATATCAGTTATAGTAGGTACCTATCACTAGGGGAAACCAAAACCAAGACCGGTAAATCGATTTACTTAAATCATATGATTTACGCAAATCATTTCAGAAAATACCCGTTTTTGCTATGACTCAGAATGATACACTATTTCACCCAATTAATCAGGCAAATGTCACCGCTAATATTAATGAGTTTAGAAATAAATGGCGATATGACATCCATACAGCAAGAAGGAAGGAAAACATCGGAAAATAAATTTAAAAGAATACAAATTTAAAGTGTCAAAAAACCTAAAATACGTATAGAATTTTATGATCCACTTCGTAAATCGAACTCAAAGAGGTAACGACACATTGGGTTATAAAGATTCGAATCAATCAACTCTTGCGCATCGTAAATGTTGGAGATTTAAGTAGCTCATTTAGGTGTTGGTGGGTTGTTGTGAAATGTTGGTGGTACTTGAGTTGATATTTTGTAGCAGATGCACAAAATATTTACTCAATTCTGCGCAATTTTTTATGTGCAAAACAAAGGGTCTAGATAGATATTGGCAAAGCTGTGAGTATGTGTCATATCAAGAAAGGGGCCGAATAATTCGCCTTTGCAAAAAAAAAACTGCAGTCTGTAATCATTTTGCCAAATTTATATTGTTAATAATAATTATTAAATAATAAAAAACATAGGCAAAAAAAAATATTACTCAATTCTGCCCAATGTTTTATGTGCAAACCAAAGGGTCTAGATAGATATTGGAAAAGCTGTGAATACTCGTATGTGCCATGTCAAGAAAGGGGCCGAATAAATCTTCTTTGCAAAAAAAAAAATACTGCAATCTGTAATCATTTTGTCAAACGTAATAGTAATTTAATAATAATTATTACAAAAAATGTAGGCGAAACACCGGCAAGAGTTGGAAGGCAATTGGGGAGACGTTGGCCCAGCAATGGGACAGCATAGGACGAGAAAAATATGTGTATAAATAAATGCAGATAATATTAACTTACAACTAAAAGTCACAATTGTCTATAACGTTAGTATGTTCAATGCTAAATTTAATTTCCCTGTAGAAAACACTCTCTCAAATGTATTAAAATTGCTTCTTCCTTTGAGTGTAGTTACCAATTTGAAGCATACAGAGGTCAATAAAATATTCATAAGAAACTCCTTATAATCAAATACAGCTTATAATATCGAAATATTTGAAATGCATTCCTCATCTAGATGCGGAATGCATGTTTGACTAGTCAAACTAGAAGCACGTTCTCTAGTTCGGCAAAGGCTCGGCAGAGACGGATGGCTGTCATTGAAGCCACATTAACTATAACATGTTAAGGTGTTACTGACCCGCCTATGAACGACCACCATAGACAAATGAGATAGTTTCCCACAAGCACAGGTGTTGTTCGAACTAGACTAATTAATATTACCTCAAGCATACGATTATCTATGAAACCTGTTTCGCACTTTAGTTTTCTGAGAATCCGTTCAATCGTAATTTATAAGCTCGCGAAATCCTTTGAACTTCAAATGAATATAAATGATCAAATTTAAAAGTTAGTGTTGGAACGAACACTGATTTTTCTCCGAAGCCGAAGCCTATACTGAATTGCTGAAGCTGAAACTGACAACTTCAAGATTGACAACTTTTTTAAACTTGCTTTTGATGTGGCTATTTTCTGACGGAGTGTGACCCCGGTCTTCCCGTTGCCTTTTGAATCGCGCTCTCGCGCATTCGTAACAGTTCGTTTAATTTCGGCACTTACTAGGAACGTTCGACTTCGGCCAAAACTTCGTCCTATTTTAGACTAAGATAGCCGAAACCGAAGATTCTGTCGGACACTAATAAAACGTAATGTCGATATACTAACCGCAGAAGATCCGTTACAGTCAGAGGTGTTTAAAATAATAAGTGTTCAATAAAATGGTTTCGGAGAACTGATTTGTTTACACCAAAAGTGTGGACATAAGTTGGGTAAGGGTGGTTGTATACATCCGGGTGAGCAACCTAATTTTACGATATAGGTAATTAGGTATCTTGCAGGTGCACATTCCTTGTTATTGACATGTGCAAGGTCACATTTTTACCTTGTTTTTTTACCAATTATTAGCCTGAGGATCTTGTTTACTAAAATATGCCATATTTCTCCACCTATAGCAGTTATCATTAGCCTTATTGTTAATAACAGCTTACAGGAAAGTAACTACAGTAGCATTATTTTGACTGGAAACAAGTTATTTCTTAGGTGTGTTTTCGACCCAAGTTTCGTGGCCCCTTGTGTGTAACGCCACCCTTACTGTTAGTCTTTTTCCGGGTGTGTAAAAAACATTTATTGTTTTCACTGTTACATTAACTTTTGATGTTTTATTAAAGGTAAATGACAATTTTATGAATCGATTCGGGGATTTATTTTCCTGTAGTATTATTGATCAGTGTCATTGCAGCAATAAGGATTCCTAATTTCCTACGACATTTAATATTTACCACAAGTTATCAAAATTCTGATCAAGTTTATTTCCCAATAATAATCCAAAAGTAATACTTTAAAAATGACGATAGCATGTGTATCAGCAATGATAAACTTTCGTGTTTCTGCATATTCATAAGTTTGCGCAAACATGCGTGGGTCACGCGTCATTTTGACGTTTATTACATTTCAAACTGACAGTTCTGGTCCATTCAGTGATGTATCATGCCTTTACATGTATCTATTGGAGCAGTGACATGATGACATGTTATGTCAATGAATATGTAGGTAAATAGAACAAATTATTTGGTCTACTCTATATCACCAGCTTTAATTATTGTACTCTGAACTCTCAGTTTATGTATGAAACGTCATACTGGCATTTGAAGTGTATTTTCAAGGTACTTAGATGTCATTCTTGGTTCTGTATTTGATAGCAAATACCGCGAACTTTTCGATCTTTGAATTTAGCTACTTCCAGGTTCCGTAGTCAAACAAGAAACTTATTTTTTATATTTTCATGCTAGTCGATTTTATAGATATTTACTTAGACTATTTCAAATAATTTCAGCATAATAAAATACCAACTACATGTGTCTAGTTATTAAGATGTCTGACACGTTTCTCCGTAATGAGGTTTTGTACAAATGGTTACGCGCTGGAATGTGTACCTAACTTTGCCTCTGATATGCAAGGTCCAACGCTTAGTGTTTTGATTAGGAATGCCTGTAGTTGAATAATTTCGTATTGATTGTCACATTTTGAATTGTGTGAAATTTATAAAGTGACGTAATTAGGTAGGTAGTAGTGTCGTTATTATTTGGAGAGAATGTCCGAAAAAGAGTAGGATGAAAGTGAAAATGCATAAGTTCATATGTCCTATCATCATCATCAGCCTATTAATGTTCCCGCTGCTGGGACACAAGCCTCCTCTCTGTGAGAGGGAATGGGCCGTAATCCACCACGAGGGCCCAGTGTGGGTTGGTGGATGTCACATGTCTTCGAATTTTTGGTTCTAGGACATGCCGAGCAGTGGTGATGAAATAATTAACACAAAGTAAACCACCTGGCTGGGCTCGAACCCACGACCTACAACTTGTAAGTCGCGGCCGAAACCACTGGGCCACCACTGCTCATGACTGATCACCATATGTCCTATACTGAAAGTAAATGTAATGGATAATGTTGATAATCAATAAACCGCTAAGTCTGGCGTGATTTTTGTTCAATTAGCAATGTTGCGACAGTAAAAAACAATACGAACTAAAATTTGATTCTACTTATTTCTACTCTAACTTACACTTATAGTTATCTTATCATTCACCGTCGATTTTCTCTGTCCGTTCCGCCAACAAACTCATTTCCTGTTTCATTTAACAAAACGTGTCTACTACATTAACAGTGCCTTATCAGACACTATCTAACTATGGTAACGAGTTGACAGCTCCCCGTCACAAACAGCTGGACGGGTATAATCAGCAATAATCTAGGGCTTGCCGACTGAAGACAGCTAGGAATGGCTATTTCCTCGAAATTCAATTCTAATGGAAAGCGATCATCTCATATTTATGTGAGTTGCGATAACTGCGCGCGATGATCAACATGAAAACGTCCGAATCGCCATTGTACATTGTAAAATAAAAATAAAAAAAGGAAATATCGGCTAAGGGCACAAGGAAAGTTACAAACATTCCTTGTGCTGTTACCCAATATGTCGGGTCAGCTTAGCTCGTCTTTATCATCCTAAATCCTCTTCTAGCTTTACTTTTGGTGTTCATTTATTTCATTTCAAAGTTTATCTTTCATACAACACAATATATTTTTCTCTAGTCTGTCTCTTTTCTTCTAGCCATTCACATTCCACAGAAATACTAAGCACTCTCTTTATATCATGCTTTAAAACATTTATGAACTCACTAAAGCAATTAAAGATATCATTTATCTCCAACATTCCTAATCTATCAGTAATCTCTCCTCGTCGGCCTACCGGCCTTATCGCAAGGCCATACCAGTTGGACCGCGACGAGGAAACAGAAGTAGGGCCTACCAGGTCATGGTTCGAGCAACCACCGTTTTAGACTAGATGGGTGATTAGGCTGTTATATACGGTATTGTGTTGGGAGTATGGGTTAGATTCGTGTGTGTTTTTGAGGTAATAAGGTTGGGTGCGGATTGAAGGGACATTTAAGTTGGCCTTATTAGTAAAAGGTTTGATTTATTAGTTATAGAAATGCTCTTATCACGTGCTTCATTATATTGTCTTTCCAACTGGCCGGAATAGACACGAGAAGTAGGATTAAGAACAGCACGACTTAATCATTAAAATTTTGCTCATTGGATTCTGAAAAAAATATTACATATTTACTCTTTCGACTCTGAAAAAACTAAGGTCAAATATCAGGCATTGAATGCCGGATACTCTTGATAAAACCGTCATTTTAATGGTTCATGAACAGTAGCGTTACAAATCCATTACTTTATTTTTTGCATGGTTGTTGGTATATTAACCTAAACCGTATAGGTAAAAAATAAAAAAAACTTTTTTACAAAAAAATACTACCGACTTCCAGAAAACTAGAAAGTGAATAATAACTTTATTTTTGGAAGTCGGTGTCTTTTGTATGTACCATTTTTTGCGTCATGGACACCGACTTCCAAAAATAAAGTTATTTTTCACTTTGTAGTTTTCTGGAAGTCGGTAGTATTTTTTTGTAAAAAAGTTACCTACCTAATAGGCAAGTTGTTAAGTAAGTTTCCTATAACGCCAGAATAGATACCCGAATATCATGCAACTTGAACAAAACCGATCAAATGAGAGATCTGCTTACCCCTTAAGAGCGTACTGGCGTGATGTTATGTTATGAAATGGTATAAACAATAAACAGACATGCGATTGCAGCAGTAACGAGAGATTTGCCGTTATTTATTGAAGAGTTCTGATGTATATCTTCGAAGTTCTTCATCAGATCTTCACCAAATTAAAATGGGACCAAATTCGAAACATACTCTTTCATACAAAAAAAGAATTTTCAAGATCGGTCCACAATCGACGGAGATATCGGTGAACATACATAAAAAAAAAAAACATACAAGAAGTCGAACATAGAACCTCCTCCTTTTTCGAAAGTCGGTTAAAAATTACGGGTACTCGGTCAAACACACTGCCAAAACCAAAGCATTACCTAAAGCCAAGCGTGCTTCATCGTCTACCACACCATCGCTTATCATCAGGTGAGGTAGTGGCCAAACGCAAGCCTATTAGTAATAAATAAAACTAAGCAAAGTCGCCCTCAACTGTCAAATGTCGACGCTATACAGCTATCTTAGTGCTGTCTATTGAAATCTTCGAAGACAAATTGCTTTCTGTTGCTCTATTGTAGGTACATCAGACAATTTACGCGTGGCTAAGCACTTGCAACTCTTAGCACTCAGCCTAACCCGACATTGCACTATTTTTGCGCAACATTGCGTATACCACGCAATATTGACAGCTATGAAACAAAATGGCGGGTTCCACGAACATTGCCGAATAGTGCCGAATATGCGCATGGGCAGGAAGCACCAAATTATTTGAGGGGTGAATGACCTTTATTTTGTTTACGTATTTTATGAATGGTGGTCAATTCGTTCGGATATTACTAATATAAATGACCACATAGATAATTTGTGTAACAGCTATATTTACCTACTGAAACATAATTCAACAAGGTTGGAAAATGCACATACCTATTTGTACTTTTGCCTTAAAAATAGCAATATATTTGATTAAAGATGCTTCAGTTCTAAGCTTCAGTTACTCCAGTTTTTAAATTAATAATTAGAAGTTGAGTATTTGTCAAACATTACTTAGAAATTGTGCCAAATTTTGCCATTAAACTAGGTTTTGGCACGTTCCTAACTCCAAATACTTAATTCGGAAACCGTCCCTAACTGCTTTTGAAAATAGAGAAATATTCAAAAACTTTCAACATTTCAAAACGTGCATTTTAATCTTTTGGCAAATAAATAATAAGTACGTGCATTTTCCTGTTTTCGGTGCTGAATATGATTGATGTAAACCTTCGCGTCAACTTATGGTGTCTAGCTTCTCCCTCATAGGTCTAGGACATAGCTATTTGATTATAATAATGTGATATTTTGTCATTTCAGGTAAGGACACTCATAATTTTACAAATACATTGTAGCGGTAAGTTATTTAAGGATAAGCCTCAACTCAATAGCTGTAATAAATCGGAAGACAGGGCTGTTGTGACCTCCAGCGGGATGACGTCTGTCTCAACGTATGAATTTCAAGTTCTTTGCATACCAACCATCTAGTTTATACTCCTTTAGTTATATTTTATCTTTCTAAACAACTTCCAAGTTATTTTCATAACTGTAAATAGAATTTACTTCATAGTCGGTGGTAAGGTGAACAGTCAGGACAGCCGAGCCTTACAGAGCAGTGTGGCAGGAGGGACACTGTTCCTCTCCTAAGGGGGTGGGCACCTTAAACAACAAATGTAGGAAAAACGATAATTTGGATGTCATTCGATGTGAGTGACTCATATATCAGACTGCCAAAAGATTAAGATTTGCAAATAAGCTATGCGCATTGCTTAAACTCGAGGAACATGGATGGTAGATGTCACTGGATGTGAGTGACTCATATATCACACTGCCAAAAGATTAAGATTTACAAATAAGCTATGCGCTTTGCTTAAACTCGAGGAACATGGATGGTAGATGTCACTGGATGTGAGGTGAGTGACTCATATATCAGACTGCCAAAAGATAAAGATTTACAAATAAGCTATGCGCTTTGCTTAAACTCGAGGAACATGGATGGTAGATGTCACTGGATGTGAGGTGAGTGACTCATATATCAGACTGCCAAAAGATTAAGATTTACAAATAAGCTATGCGCTTTGCTTAAACTCGAGGAACGTGGATGGTAGATGTCACTGGATGTGAGGTGAGTGACTCATATATCAGACTGCCAAAAGATAAAGATTTACAAATAAGCTATGCGCTTTGCTTAAACTCGAGGAACATGGATGGTAGATGTCACTGGATGTGAGGTGAGTGACTCATATATCAGACTGCCAAAAGATTAAGATTTACAAATAAGCTATGCGCTTTGCTTCTTCTTCTTCTTTCGTGTCGATCAACTCAAACTGTACAACCATTCAGATTTTGTCCGACCAGTATGCAGCCACTCGGACAGCTCTATCATTTGCCACGTTCAAAACCCGTAAGGTGCAGGTGGTCGGGCACGAAGGGCAGACAAGGAGATGGGCCACATCTCGCGAAGGGGACCCACACTGGCATCTTCACCACGATGACTCAAACTCAAACTGCGCTTTGCTTAAACTCGAGGAACATGGATGGTAGATGTCACTGGATGTGAGTGACTCAGATCTCAGACTGCAAAAAAATATGACTACAAATAAGCTATGCGCTGTGCTTAAACTAGAGAAACATGGATGGTGTATGTCACTGGATGTCAGTGACTCAGATCTCAGACTGCAAAAAAATATGACTACAAATAAGCTATGCGCTGTGCTTAAACTAGAGAAACATGGATGGTGTATGTCACTGGATGTCAGTGACTCAGATCTCAGACTGCAAAAAAATATGACTACAAATAAGCTATGCGCTGTGCTTAAACTAGAGAAACATGGATGGTGTATGTCACTGGATGTCAGTGACTCAGATCTCAGACTGCAAAAAAATATGACTACAAATAAGCTATGCGCTGTGCTTAAACTAGAGAAACATGGATGGTGTATGTCTCTGGATGTCAGTGACTCGGATCTCAGACTGCAAAAAAATATGACTACAAATAAGCTATGCGCTGTGCTTAAACTAGAGAAACATGGATGGTGTATGTCACTGGATGTCAGTGACTCATAATCTCAGACTGCCAAAATATTAAGGATTACAAAAATTTGACACACAAAAATTATAGATACCAATTAGGTCGTCGAAGGTATTATGAATTATCAGAAACCATGAATCTATTAATCAAGAACATAAAAAAATGAAAAAGAGGATTAGGTAGGTAGTTACCTATTTCTAAAAAAACAGTAAACTAATAAGAATACTGTCTACCACCCGCTGTTCAAAGGTCACAACCTACTCGTGTCATCGCTGCAATATAAATCATTGAAGCTAACACTGTAATGCTAAACGAACAAGCAAAATAAAAAATTGTTGCTAGTTGTCAAACAATGGATACATCACAGAATAATGCTGTTGTGCTGGAAACGGTCAGTTTGAAGGTCGATAGGTATGACAATCGATTGACCAGCCGACAGGGAAACCCTAAATTAACCTAAGGGATTTAGTGCATATCTGTAATTTAGATTTCAGCCTTATTAGCAGTTAGTATGGATACTAGCCAAGTCTAATACGAAATATGTTCCACATTTAGATGGCGTGAAAAGATCTGAAGAACCGCTTTTTTGCTAATTCTTATCAAAATTAGTGAAGTAGTTCAGCTGTAAAACTTGACAAAGTAACTAAAAATGTATATAAATAGACATAAAATGATAACTTGTGCTAATATTTTTATGATTTGCAATATTCATAGGATATATGACAGGTCGAGTAGGGTTCAAAAAGGTAAATAAATATGCAGGTACGTTTGCACTTTTTATATCTCGTCAACACGGCGGTCGCCGCCATGACACTTATACGTCGACAGCATCATAAAGATGGACGCTTCAAGTACAAAAAATATTAATGAATGATAGATTTCTATATGATAGGTGGTGAATATATCATTATTTGCGTTGTAAAAGGATTTGATTAATAGCATTATACCTTGTAGTAGTTTACGCTTTCATTCAGAAATCTGTTAAAATTTGCGATGTGCCATCCAAAAAGTCAGAGTTTTGGGCCATCGACCTGCTTGTCTATAGCTTCGAGTTAAACCTCTTTTTCTCATTATGAAATAGGTTTTTGTGTGGTTCGGGTAATTAGGTATTACAGTCTTTCTGTTGAAATCAACCCTTGAGCTGGTGACAATATTTCTTGGTCTTTTTTTTTTTTTGCTTGTCACTTTAGAGACCCACCCGTTTCGATCAGCCAAACGAAAAAGATCGTCTGAGAAAAGACTGCCCTACCTACACCTAGACGTACCTACTTATTGAGTCTCTAATAGAGACATCAGGCAGATTGTCTATGATAACAAATTGTCTATGAGTTGAGCATTCAAGCTATAAAGGATGATGAACTATGCAAGACTACATCCAGTTTCAGCCCCATTGAATTACAATTTAATATCACGATGACGATAGACAACTATCGTCGAATTTGATTAAATTTTAATTGCAAAAAGACAACACCCCATCTCTAATCAAAAATCAATGCATTCATATACAGCATGTTTCTTTTCATCCCTCCAACAAAGATCTAAGAATCAATTTCAGAGATAATGAACCCGGAACTTCACATTCATAGAAATATTAATAATGCTGAAGAAAAAACACCTCTATGACTGTTGAAATAGGGTGCTAGGCAATTTTACACCTATCTTTCATCGCTCATACAGCCTCGGACACCGTTATCAGATACTAAAACACAACAACGCACACTTACGTAATGATATTCAAAATAAGAATGCACACACATGCTTTGGCAATTAAGCTGGACACTTAAACTCAAACCCATGGAGAATGCTGAAGGAAATACACCTCTATGGGTGTTGAAATAGGAGGCTAAGAGTTTTTGCAATGAATTATGTATACCAGCTAAAAATTACTTAACTTCCACGTGACACGAGAACTACAATGACAAAATGTTTCTAATCCAGTCCAAGATCAAACTCGAAGGTTTTTTAGGTTAAAAAAATGTTTTCGTAACCAATGTTGGTGTATTGGTGTTACGTGATGTTGGCCTATTGGTTATTGTTGGTGATTGGTTGCCAATTTCCGCTTTGAAATTGGGTTTATTGCTTGTAATCCATGTGTATAACGTATTTGTGGTCATTAGGGCTTATTAATGTCGCGATATTGCACACTTTGTCCATTAAATTAAATCACAATAGTCAGTGATTTATTCTGCGTGTCATTCAAGAGTTGAATGAAAACATCGTGAGGCTAAAATCTGCCAGGACCTTGAACCAAAAATCGAAGAGACGCGATATCCACCAAGCCACACACAGGGTCTACTCACAGAGAGCAAGCCTGAATCCAACTAGTTGGTATCTTTGTAGTCCTGTATGCCATGTTAAATTTGGAATTTATATCGGTATTTATAAATTGGAAAGCTTATTTTATTCTTTCAAAGCATTTTCTTACATTTAGCTGTCGCTTTATTAAAAGATTTAACTACAAAGACTTCATTTAATTAATTAACACGTAAAAACCACCGTACAAGCTAGCTACCGTACAAGGAAGACCTGTGAAGGTCTAACATGTCACATTACAAACAAAACAGCATGTCAATAATTAATAGCCTATTTTAATCCCCTGTCAACGTTATTCGATTGTATCGGTAATCGGAAATCGAGTAGTATCGATATCGTGAATCGATTCTCGTGTCTTCAACCTGTGATGGTCAACCGGTTGATACTTACTTCCGAATGCTTTTAGTCATACTCGTAGTTTATTTATATTATTATTCTTTGCAAGTGAGAATATATATAAACTAGCCATTTCCCGCGGCTTCGGTTTAATCCCTTTTCTGCAGGAGCTGATTTTTTTGGGATAAAAGCTAACCTATATGGCTTACTGTCGATAGTGTAGCTTTCTCATCATTTTCTTTTTTATTTCTTTTTATTTAACGACAGGCTCGCGATGGGCCACTAACTCGCCTGATGCGATGATGTGGACGACGGTGAAGCACGCTTGATTCATTCATTCATCATGATCATCTTCCTGTCCTAGTCCATTTTACAAGCTTTTATTTGACTTGCAATGTATGTATATTCGGGTCAAATCTTGCAACTGAATTTTGAAGCAGGTATCCTCAACCGATTAAGTTGAAATTTTGCATAGGCACACGTTTAGTTAGGATGACAAAGCACGGTAAGCTAAAATCTTGTTTTCTTTATTTATTTTTGAAAATAATACTTATAATCGGATCGGATTTTTTATTTATGTATACCCTTTGACAACATATAAACAAACACAGCCTGCCATACAGCCTTAGTTGTACTAGTTAAAATTAAGATAATCTGCAAATGAAATACATATATTTGAAAAGTTTCAAGGTTGGTAGTTGGTTAAGTTTTTTTTTCATTGTGCAATGACTTTGTCTTTGATTACGGGTCACATTAGCAAAGTATGATGAATTATGTTATTTAAATTGATAATAAAAATGGAATACGATGGTTAAGTACGAATATCTATTAATTAAATTTATGATTTATTTCAGGCAACATTTTTTATAGGTTTGTTTCGGTGGTTTATTAATATGATTTAGGATTTTAGGTTTGCACCTAGCAATTCATATTATTACTAATGATGTGGCAAATGATGAACTTTACCATTTAGGTACTTATGATCATCAATAATTTATTTGCAAAAGAAAATATTCGATTATGTTTGTTGACCAAGTGCGTCTTTGAGTTCATTTACTCGTATTTTGGCAGTTTAGGCGATTATAAAAAATATATCGTTGATATTTTTTTGAAATCGCCTAAACGCACCATAAATTTTAGTATCTACTTTTTAACATAACATCATGCCACTATTCTTTCTAGGATTAGGCAAAGGTTTATAATATGTTTAATTTTTACCTTGTTTTGTCGGCCATTTGCGCTAGTGAGGACTAAACCTTTCTGGAGGCATCAAACTCACCTTGCCAGAGGTTTAGTATAATATGTGAATCTTACTTAATATTATAAATGCAAAAGTTTGGATGGATGTATGTTTGTTACTCAATCACGCCAGAACGGCTGAACGGATTTGTATGAAATTTGGCACAAAGACAGATTATAGTCAGGCACTTTTTATAACGGGAATATATTCCCTTGGGATAATTTTCGACATTCACACAGGCGAAGCCGCTGGCAGAAGCTATGTTAATAAATAACACGGTAAAACCAATATCTAGTCAAAGATTTGTATCTGATGGTTGGACACATTGTAACAACAACAACGTTCAAAGACGTCAATGATAAATAGGTAAGCTATCGAAGGGAAACGTCAAACAATATCCCTTAGTGTCCCATAAACAACATAACATCACGTTTTTATCACAATTATCGTTTCGTCGTTTGACGTCCTGTGTTTAATGCTCGCGTCGAAAGTCGTCCGGGGGGTTATACAGGATGTCCACATTTATCCGCTGGTACATGTAGCTGATTTGAGAGAAAATTCTACTCATGAATGAAAGATTTTCTTCTGTTGTGGCTTCGAGAAAATATATATTATCAAGGTGTGTAAAACATTGTTGTAAGATGTTTTTTGAGGTTGATGAGTAGATAAGTAATTAAAATTGAATTCTGTAATGCACGGGCACTGTATTTATTAGTCAAAAAACGACATGCGATTGATTTCTCTTTGAAGACTTTTTAGTTTAGGGTAAGGCCAATGAACGCAATTTTTTGAGCTGTGAGTCGCGTTAAATGAGTCGCAGCATTTACGGTGCATTTGGTTTCATACTAAAGTCCTGATTGTAACACACGGCGACGTAAAATAAGTGAAATATTCAAGTAGTATGTAAATTACGCGACTCAAAAAACGCCACTCGCAACTAATAACATTACGTTCGTTTGGCCTCACCCTAAGTCGTCAATTAGAGGTGTTACTGTAGAACAATGTGTAATTACGAATATCAATTTAATACGGACAGATTTCGTCTTTATCTTAACTTCAATCTAGTTTTAGAATATGGACATTACCTTGATCAATGACCAACTAGTAGATTATATCAAGAGAAGAAAAATTTGATTCATATGCACTTATTATTCAACGACTATTTATGGAAGTCATAACTTTATTTACTTCAGTAATGACGTATTGACTCTACCTCTTTAAATAAGTGGTTTACAAACAAACACAAAATAAATATACAAACAAAACCACTACATGTTGACCTGTCCTTTTTCAATATTTAAAGTAAAAGTGATTCATCTTGAAGTACTGTAGGGATCTTGTTACATTAGGCATTAAAAGTACTTTCAATTTCACAGACCTTAGCGATGAATAAAGTTATGGCCTTTTAGTATACAGTATTAACTATTTTGTTGGCAAAAACTCAAATTATGTTAAAATTGCCTATTTGTTAGTTTGCCAACAAAATTGTCATTTACGAAACTAATATTCGTTTTCATTATTTCCAATAATAAATCGACTAAACTTAAACGGTTACAACACTATTCTAAGGCTTGTCCACATTAGCAAAAAGTTTGCATTCGTTGATATGTGAATCCGGTTTTAAATTTAAATATGGAATGTATTTATGAGGATACCTTTCTACGGTTTGTGGAAAACTGGCCAGTGCCCAGGTAGGCCAAAGACCCTAAAGGTTATTATTTGTCCTTGATGTCTCTACGTTTCTTGTTATAAGTGCGAACTCGTGACATGAATAAAATTAAAAAAGGTAATGATTGTCTCTTGATTTTTACCTTAGTTGATGATGTTTTTGACATATGAATCATGCATAATGCAAATACAACCTAACCGTTTGAATATTATTTCACCTGATGGTAAGCGATGATTTAGTTGACGATGGAGCACGCTTACCTAGAACTATACAGGCTTGACTTAAAGACCCCCACGTCATTGTAGGAAAACGTATATCACAGACCACACAAACTATTTCGTATAAGTGCAAATTGAAATCAATATTCTTCTATACAGACCTTGACGAAAATAGAATCTAGACTGCACCAAATGAATTTAAAGTCTCAATCGAATGACTAAGACAAGACCACGTGTCGATGTCCTCTAATTCCGTCAATACCACAAAAAACGTATAACCTTAGAGTACGCACCCGACCTCACATAAGGTACCGCTAATTTCATTGTTACACAAAACATGTATCACTCTAAATAATATTAAAAACATAGACAAACAAAAGTCAAAGTACGACCTTCATTGTCATTAGCACCATAGAGTAATAAATGCATTTTAAAATAAACCATAGACAAGTTGTATCAATGACCTGAAGTTTTATCGCTGGCTGAATTAAGATTAGGAATTTGAAAAGTAAATAGAGTTTTGGTGGTTCTTTTATTCTGGTCTAGAAATCTTAGCATAACAGAGCGTAACGGCTGACTATACAGATGTTTTTTTAACATTCCTGAGCCAACTGGTGAACTATTGTGATGTACCGCTTTCCTTCATTTATTGCATTGATAGACGCAAAAGTAGGCAATCTTTTAGACTCTGCAAATAGGAATTAAATAATTAAATTATTTAATCACCACTGCTCTCTAAACGGTGAAGGTAACCGGCGGCATGTCCTAGAACTAAAAATTCGAAGACATGTGACATCCACCAACCCGCACTGGGCCCGCGTGGATCCACCACGCGGCCTATTCCCTTTCAAAGAGAGAAGGCCTGTGTCCCAGCAGTGGGAACGTTAAAAGGCTAATGATGATGATGATGATGATGAAACAGGCATAGTTTTCTTAGATAAAGATCTATTAATTTTAAACTTCCAAAGATTTATTAGGTATACAGAATTTAGATTGTTTTCAGTAGCAGCCCGGAGACTGGATGTAAGTCCAGATGATGAAAATAGGTTCATCTCCTACTGGTGTACTACAGGTACTAACTCCTCAGAGCATACAGGCATGTTGCCCTTAAGGCGCATATACCCTTGAGTAGCTGTTTTAAAAATGAGAATCACGTCTAAACGGCTGGTCATAATATTTTGGAAAAAATATATGTTACATTAGACCATTTTTCTAATAATTAGATCCAAGAAAATTTTGAGTTTTATTCGTATAACATGATGTAATTAATTTGTAAAGTTGTGTCTAAAACGGACAAAAACACGAAAATCGCACCAAAACCGCTGGGCGTATTTTAATGATATTGACACCATCCCAAAGACAATTTAATTATCTACATTTTGATCTGGGGCTTTTTTTAAAAGTAATAGTATAATAAGGAAAGTACAAAAAACTACTAAATTTTGGGTCGCGCGGGTGTGACACGAGTGCGCTTTTTGTTCCCTCAAGGTCGTTGGCGTTAGTAGTCGTCTTAAAAAGGAAACTTTCTGATAACTCCTTGTCAACAGGCCCTCGTCAAGTTAGATGGGTCTTATAATATATGCCAAAAGTTTATGGCGGCGCTACCAAACTATTCTAAAGTCATTAAACAAACACGTTTTCAAGTTTTTACTGTAGGCCCTAAGACCTCTTGATTACCTTTTACAAAGTTTTAGTGCTCATTAAATTTTAATTGCATGTTTTCTATACTAAAAATCAAAATATGGCATGTTTAGAGACAAAAGCACTGAACAAATACATTTCTTTTTACATTTCTCATGTTTTAGAAGCAATAAGTAATACGAATGCCTAGCTAATAGACCAATTTTCTAAACAGAGCGTTCTTTTAAGGGTTCCGTTCCCAAAGGGTAAATACGGGACCCTATTACTAAGACTCCACGATCCGTCTGTCTGTCCGTCTGTCACCAGACTGTATCACATGAACCGTGATACCTAGACAGTTGAAATTTTCACAGATGATGTATTTCTGTTGCCGCTATAACAACAAATACTAAAACAGAATAAAATAAATATTTAGGTGGGGCTCCCATACAACAAACGTAATTTTTTTGCCGTTTTTTGTGATAGTGGTACGGAACCCTTCGTGTGCGAGTCCGACTCGCACTTGGCTTGTTTTTTTTTTCCCATCAACTGTCACGCTATCATCACCTTATGTTTCATGTCATTTCTCAATTCAAACATTTTTTCTTTGACCTTCCTCTCAATTTCATGAAGATATCTTTAATATCGAGTAAGGATCTGGAGCTGTGCCGGCCCCCAGACTTCTCGCATACAATTACGGTTCATGAGATACAGCCTGGTGGCAGATGGACAGACAGACAGACAGACGGACCGCGGAGTCTTAGTAATAGGGTCCCGTTTTTACTCTTTGGGTACGGAACCCTCAAAACGTACTACGCCGAGTAACATAGTACAAGGGCATGAAGGTGACTATGATGATATCTTTCATGAACCCTTTCTCGATTCATTAGTCCATCTAGCAGCACTAATTTCCTACAAATTATAAGCTAAATAATCACACAGTTCTGTGTTTTCTACGTTTACGGTCAGTGCGCAGTGGTTAAGAAAGCTGACCGCTGCATGTGGGTCGCGGTTTTGATTTCCACCTCAAGGAAGTAATTGCAATGAATGAGTTACGAAATTCAACGAGTCTCCCACGAATTGTGTGAGTTGAATTACATTTGTATGAGGTTTGGGTGGAATTTGAGATATTTGAGCTAGTTAAAGTAGACAGTAATGGGTGTGAGTGTCTTGTCAAAATGAGTGGTTATGAAGTCCAAAATAAATTATTCATTAAAAAATCTTTTTTTTAACAAACTTTTGCCATATTCTTCTCAGCATACCCTTTCATTTGATACCCATATCATGGCAGTGCACATAAAATAACTAGTCCGCCATCTTGGGCCGTCCGCCATATTGGATTTAGAATGACGTCACTTAGCTAACCATGCATTGTCATCCAAACTAAACGTGTATGCAAAATATCATCTTATTCGGTGGAAGATAACTGTTTTAATATTTAATTGCAAGATTTGACCCGAACACACTTTCATACATTCATACATTGCAAGAAATAAAAGCATAAATAAAAGCTTGTAATATATGGGAATTGACAAGAGCAAGCGAAACTTCAGGAGGTCATTGTGGTCAATGTAATATTTTAAACTTTTAAATAGATATATTATGGCCTATAGAATGACACTTTATCTGAAGTCCTAGGAGTCTATTTCACCCGCGTACAGTTTATGCGATTTTTTCGAGTCTTGACTAAGATCGGTTGTAGGGTTGACGCATCCTAGCATCAGACAGAAGTTCGTCAATCTTCTGTGTTCCCGAACGCATTCAACCCGAATCTCTTCAAAGTTAGAGTGAACAGGCTTCTTCTGGGTAAGCTCTCTCCATCGTCGACTCTGTCTCTGTCACCTCTGACCTAGACTAGAGTCAAGAGCAAAAAAAAAAAACTGCACTTTTGGGCAATCTGATCTTAAAAGATGGAAGAAACATCACAATACAATCCTGTCCTTTTAACCTGAAGGTTTGCAGGTATAGAATTTTGGACGTGTACGTTCAATATGTTTGGATTGTGTATTCATGCACCAATACTCATGAATATGTATGTAGTGCAAAAAAGTACAGTTTAAGATGACTCGGTGATCTCAATAGAAGTACCGTATTTATATAGATCAGTATAACACCTTTTTGAAGAAGAGGTTAGTCATCCTTTTCTAGTAATATTCTTAGTTTGCCTGAAAAACTTCTAAGAAAAACATTATTTGTTTTATTAAATCATGCGTTTCAAGTCATACATCCTGCTCGAATTACAGTACATCTACACAAATACTCCTTAATCGTTTGCAAATAATAAGGTTAAGCACTTCCTGGCTAATTATTTGTTAAACTTTTTGTATTTCATCACAGATGTGAGAAAAAATCTTATTTTCTTTGCAAAACAAAGTAAATAGCAAAAGGACCAAATTGCATGGTAACTGATTGGGGTCTAGACAGTAGAATTCGATTAGCATTGTCAAAACTTTTTTTTTTGCAACTGCCCTAATGACATTTCGCTAGAGCATGTCAATCTACATTTTGGATTTCTTGGTAACCGGCATGTACTAGAACAAAAAATTCGAAGATATGTGACATCCACCAACACGCATTGGGCCCACGTGGTGGATTACGACCCATTGCGTCTCCCAAAGAAGAGACCTGTGTCCCAGCAGAGGGAACGTTATCTAAAACTCGGTGATTCCCAAGTACATATATATAGATTGTCAATTTATCATACATATTTTTGTACGCGATCTGTCGATTGTCATGTCATTTCAAACCATGTATCATTTTTTTCTAATTGTCAAGAAGCTCAGTAGAACAATATGTAATTAAAGTCTTGCGGTTATGTAACACACCGATGCCGGCGTTTCGTGTGAAGATGAGTTATATAATGCGAAATGGGCACGTCTTCGCATCACGAACGCGCCGTGATGATTGATCTCAATCACACTGACTTGGTTCGGATTTTGAATTGTGTGAGTTCGATTGGTTATGTCAAATGTTACATTGGTTTGTAGTATTAGTATCGAGTATGGTTTGGTCTGATTTGAGGATTTTCTTAAAAAGATGGATTAGTATTAAGGCTTACAATCGGAAAAAGTATGATTGTAAGAATTCTCGTGGTCGAGACAAAAGCAGAATGTAATAATCGGAGCAAATGGAGTTATGTAGTTTGCCACAGGGGTAAAACAGCGTAAGTTTATACATGTCTATCTTAACCAAAGAATGAAGGGTTCCTTTTTTCTAAGACTTAAATATGAGAAGATAGAAATTACTGAGAGGACGACTAAGGGCTTTTTCAATTTAGAAGTTTGGTATCGCTGCCGCTGCGGTGCGGGTGTCGATCAATTTATGCATACACATACTCGTCCTGCAGACGTGCGTGCGCCGCATTGCGCGCTTGGTGCATAAATTGTATGGAAAAGAATCAACTGGCCGTGCGCAGTACGACACCCGCACCAGACCGACACCAAACGTCTAACTTGAAAGATAGAGAAGTATTGAAGCAGAAGACATGGTATTCTGATTCCATATAAATTGGGCAAGAAAATAATGATGTAGAAGCTATAAGCTTTAAAAAAACTAGTAAAAACAATCAACGACTTGACATCAAGAGCATAAGTTTTTTTTTTCTGCTCCTAACATTGACATTATTACGGTTCTTGTATCTGTAATTTAGATTAAATTATATACCATAGTGTTTCATACAAAAACAGTTACCTACGGCTAAGTATAATCGTGTCAATGGCAAAAAGAGAATTCGCTGCGCATAATTTTTACAGATCGTTTGTTTTTAAGATCGCCTCTTCTTTTCTTTTATTTCTATAGTTAATTATTAGAAATTGTTTAAAAACAAAACTGGATTTTTGTGCAATGAGTTCTTTTTTTACCAAAACTGTTCCAAAAATGTTTGAAACCTTGGCCTCTGAAAAACCTTTGTTACAAAAGTCTTGCAGGCATTACGCTCTTAGGACTAAAACAAGCAAGAAAAGATAGCATATTCTCAGGTTCCTAGTACCATTAAAGTTCCAATTTGTGGTTACTACTAAGGTCGCAAAACTCTTTAAACTTGACCTCCATCTACCATGTCACCGGAAATTAGATAACACCGACAATAAAGCTTCCTATTTCCGCTTGTCTACGGCATAACTTTCTTTGAATCAGCACAATGTGTTACAGTGTCCTTACAACGCGGAAAGACATGGCTTCAACCTTGGATACCAGAGACAAAATTAAATTAGCAAAAACAAAAGATATCCTAATAGATTATGACCGGAACGCCAAAGTTTATTTGATAAAACCTAGTGTTAATTCCAATTCGAGCCACGCATTGTCTCGACGATCGCGTCCAATGTCATGTTTCTAACACCCATTTTGACATAACCGCCATCTTGAATTCATACGACTTTGGCGGTTAAATCCACCTGTCAAGTGTCGTTTTTTGTTTGACAGCGCGCCGCACGATTATGAAAGGTTTTTGCGCACGCGCCAGTATTTGTGTTACTGGGTAAAGGGCAGACGTGCTGAGTAAAACGATCTATTATGATACCGCGAAAAAACCG
Source organism: Orthosia incerta (assembly GCA_948252205.1). Lineage (NCBI taxonomy): Eukaryota > Metazoa > Arthropoda > Insecta > Lepidoptera > Noctuidae > Orthosia > Orthosia incerta. Next base: position 17,723,209 of record OX411758.1, on the reverse strand, counting down.
CTTTTGAGTTGCTGCATAATCCAAGTTCGATATAAAAAAAATCGGAATAGTTTCGTAACTCTAATTCATCACGGTTCAAATTTCGAACGTACTTAGATTCTCGTTACATTGAAAGATGGTAAATGATTCGATACTGTTCAGACAATAATCGATTTGATTCAAATTGCATTCGATTAAATCGATGTCGCAATTTGTAATTTTTGTTGTTTGCTCAAGATATCGGATGTTTCTAGCTTTCTATAGATTACAAACTTAGTAATCGATTCAAAGGGACCTTTGTTTGACCTCGTTGTTTCGGACCTCTGTGACTCGATTGCGATGATGATTTGCAAGTTTATTGTCCACGTAACTTAAATGCGATTATAATTGATGCTGGCTGGTTTTTTATGGGTAAATAAGACTCCATTATGAAGACGCGTTTGCTAACAAAGTCACTAACCGGTTGAACTACTGTGGGACTTTTTGTAACGTTGATCTGCGGAAAATTTCTATTTAGTATGGTTGTTTTGGTCCTCATATCCAATCAGGTTACTTATTTATTCCTAAACTTATTATGACTTGTCTATTTATACGTCATCGGTTCCATTAATCGTTGCGAAACGGGAGGTCAAAGAGCAGCAACTTTGCATAAAACAACACGTTTTTCGGAATAAAGAGACTCAAAAGACCAGTTTCAAGGCTATTATTTATTTTAATCTGTGGACAGGCTGAGATATTGACTTAGAAAAACCAAAAATATATGGAATATAATAGGTACTGAAGTAAATATCGAAAATATAAAAGACAAGTATTTTTGGTCTGTTGACATGCTAAGATGGAAACAGATATATGGAACGTGATATTGATGTAAAAATGGGAAATATACTTGACGACACAAAATACCAGTTTCTTGACAAATTAATACATAGTGTATTTTTGGTCTGTTGTCATGTTAAAATAGAGACTACGGATAACAAAAATACTTGGAACATGATACTGAAGTACATATCGGTAATATACCAGACGGCTCAAAATACCACTTACTCAATAATTATTCATTTTATTCTGTTGGCATGCTGAGATGGAGACTTTGAATAACGAAAACAATATGTAACATGATATTGAATGGTTGTTTGGAATATTGTTCATGTTTAATGAACAATATTCCAAACATCAAAATAAAGAGATGTGCCGACTATGACTTTGGCCGACTAGCCGATTAGTCGGTTGTAAAGAGGTCGACTAGTCGGCCAAGCCGATCACGATTCTTCGTTTACAGCTGATTCGCGCGCAAGTCACTACCGACCGCCGCCCCGCCACTTGCAAGCGTGTCGGAACATGTTTTGTTTATTTCGCATTGTTTCTTGGTTTTTGCAAAGCGGTAATTTTGTGTAACAAGCTTTTTTGACCAATTGGACAATGTTTCCCGTAAAATGGGCAGTGTAAAACAGCAAAAACTACGAGTATGAAACACCATATCAAATACCGACATCCAACCCTGATATCTCAGTTAGGTTCTGTGATCAAATGTTCGACCACAGACGATTCCTCCAAGTCGCAAATCCAAGAAGAAGAAATGAATTAATAATCAAGCTTTTTATTTATTGTAATTCCTCATATATACATTTTATTGAGAAATACATACAAACAAAGTAAGAAGCCGGATAGTTGGCGCTCTTTGCCGAATAGTCGCCGACTACGAAAGTGGCCGGATAGCCGGCTTTACCGACTAGTCGGCACATCTCTATAAATAAGCTTTAACAAGAACCGATTGTTGATAACATTACCTTGGTTTCTTCCGTAAAATGAAGATTGTAGGACCCAACGTTTACAAAACCGAAATAAAAATAATGTGAATGCGTTTTTAAAACGAAAACGAGTGTGATGTGTATATTTGTCCGCATTTTATGGGAGGGACACCTAAATGTTTTGTTCTTTGTGCACATTTTAGGGTTTATGTCCTAAAAAGTACGAAATTGCCTTTTTCGCGAGATTATGAGTCACACAAGGGTTTCGTCTTGGGTCAGAATACAGAAATGGGAACATTTTTCATATTGAAGTTTTATCTTTTTAGATTGTATTTTTGGTGTCTTGATCATTGACGTCAGCACCCACAATCTTGATACTCTCTCAGCAGGACATTGGCCTTTGATGAGAGCAGAACGTCTTGAATTATTCGCATGTCTTTGATTTTTCCAAACTATTGTGTTGTAATATTTAGCGTCGTTAGCCCTCCTATAATATCGTAAAATATGTCTCTTGATGCAATGACCTTGTAACCTTATTAAAGCAGATTTTGATGTTAATTTATCATTATTATTTTTGTTGTTTTACCATGTCTTCTTCCTTACTTCTCTATTAGCTATCATCTTATGTTCAGGTTGCCCAAAAAACTTAGATAGTATGCTAAGAAATAGGAAAAAGAGGGATGTTATAAGTTTGACGTGTGTACAAGTGTGTTTGAGTATTTGTGTATCTGTCTGTAGCATCATAGCTCCTAAACGGATGAACCGATTTTGATTTTGGTTTCTTTTTTGTTTGAAACGTGACAATATCGATAGTGTTCTTAGCTGCTACGTATGATGAAAATCAGTTCAGCCGTTCAAAAGTTATGGGCAAAGTTATCGCAAGATATCATGACATAATTACATGCTATCGTGTCGATCAAAGCGTGTCTACTACTAGATAAATTATGTAGCATGAAATAAAAATAGGTTAAAAAGGAACTTTAAGCACACATCTTTATATGCAGAAAAAAAAACAAAATCTTTACTTACGAACAACCTCATGGCCAGTCTAGTTACATCGATTACCTCACAATTTCATCCAGCCAGTGTTATAATTTATAACAATAACATCATTGAGAAAGAAAAATAATCATTATTTCTGCATGCATTATGTTGCACAGAACATTAAGCTATCACGACGTGTTACTTCATCGTTTGCTGGCCATCGCTCTGGATTTCATACAATGATGTTACTGTTAAAGGTCACTGGAGCAATATGTGGGAAGGTTGGATTGTAGCTTTTGTTAGCCAACGGTTTTACTATAAATCGATCTAGCTAGGTTTCATTTTTAGAAAACGTCGTTTTCTCTATTTTCACCCGAGCGAGCTCGGTCGCCCAGGTACTTCTTATAAATCAACAAAAGTAACCAGCATTTTCATAAAAAACAATTAAATTAAATTGCATTATTATCATGTTATGTGTAAGTAGCAATTTCACAAATGAAATTTTATTTTAATCATATTTTGAATCTTGTGGACCATCAGTGCCTTAGTGCGGTCCTCGGATCACAGGAGGGAACTGGAGGATGTTTTAGCTTCTATTGTATAGGAATCCTAATAGAATTACCATGTTTCGTTTCCGTGAGTGTGTCCGTGGCATCAACAGTGGGCCCTATAAGAATATCAGCGCAGTGATATTTTCTTTTTAATATCGTTGCACATGCTGAGATAGGAGCCTTTTTGGTCTCGCACGGGGTTTTTTTTTATATTTTATTATTGTTTGTGTTTTGCTTATCTCGTGTCTCCTGTGCGGGTCACAAATAAAATTTTTTCTTTCTTTCTTTCTTTCCAAAGAACATGCCTACGTACACTCACGCTTTTTATAAGCTTTTATTTAACTTACAATGTATGTATGTTAGTGTGTTCGGGTCAAATCTTGCAACTGAATTTTAAAGCAGTTATCCGCCACCGAATAAGATAAAGTTTTGCATACACGTTTAGTTTGAATGACAATGCATGGTAGTTAACCATGCATTTTCACGACACTTAGACGTCAGTTAGCTAAGTGACGTCATTCCAAATCCAATATGGCGGACGGCCCAAGATGGCGGATTAGTTATTTTTTGTGCACTGCCCTGATATGGGAATCAGATGAAAGGGTTTGCTGAGAAGAATACGAGAAAAGCTTGTACGCAGAAACTACAGAACGCTAGCTGCTATGATCATTATATACCTCTAACTCAACATTGAACAAGTACTTTCTAACGAATAAAACTAACTAATCAGAACTTGCTTTCCTTGCCTGTTCGTCCTACTTATCTGACTCACCTACTTTAAAAAGAGTTCGTGTTATGATTATGAAATAGCGTTCAACTCATCAAGCGCCATATTGCGCGATCCAGTGATTACTCCGGGCCCTTAGATGGCCATCTGGACTGTGACGGTTGCCTGCTTACCTGCCGAGCGGGTCATCGACCTGATTATCATATGCTCAACGTTTTTTGCGTTTCTTTGTCGTGTTATGGAACACGCCAACGATTTCACGGGTTAGAGTTTATTTAATCGTAAATTTATTCTAAAATATTTTGGAGTTATTCCGGTTAGCACAAGTCTATAAATGGGCTGCATTTGGCTAACGTGGCTGCTTGACCAGAAAACCAACTTTTTCCCGGTTTCTAAAAGCTTCTTCTTCTTTCGTGTCGATTAACTCAAACTATAGTCCCAACCATTCAGATTTTGTCCGAACAGTATGTAGCTACTCGGACAGCTGTGTCATTTGCTACGTTCAAATCCCATAAGGTGCAGGTCGGGCATGAAAGGCAGACAAGCACTAAAAGCTAAGGACAAAACGCTTAAATCTATTATCAAATGTCATGCCATCTGCTGGATTCTTCTTCAACCCGTAGTTACTTTCTGCTGAAGACTGAGGTTACCTTTTGATCAGGTCGTCGGGCCACCTAGTTCATCGTTTGATATTGTGATTGGCAAAATAACTTTAACCAATCGTAAAAGTTGAGTAAAGATTCAAAAACCTGGCTGAAATACATTTCTAGCCCTTCATCTGTTGTAATTAGGAAAACAATAGACCGGCGTCAAAATCTGATACCTGCCCCCGAACGTGTCAACACTATTATAGTTCGACTGTGAAAAAGGAACAGATGCATACTAGTACGCACACTATAAATAACCTTGCTCAAAGTATGGTCACCCCCCTGATAATCTGATAGATGAGCGTATCATAAGGTTCTATATTCAAAACCCACAGATCTTTTTCTCTCACCTGCCAGTAACATAGTCTCGCTTACGTCAATGCTTATTTTAGACCACACCAGTGAGTATTGTGCGTTTCTTCTGAAGACTGTGGCTACGTACTTTGTTGTTGGTGTAGGTCGTCGCCTCGAAAGGGTCTTAATGACCTAATCTAAATTTAAAATTAGCGTCTTATTTATTTTCGCCCACTTTTGGGATAATTTTTACGACTTTCGAGTTAGTGAACCTTTTATGTTACATGCAGATGTAGATGTGTGACTTGGTTTTATGGCTAAAATATTGTGGGTACACATCAACATGGCTTAGAAATTTTCCTCTCAATCAATCAGGTCCGCCTGCTTATATTTGCCAATGTATGTAATAAAAAAGATTGTTTGCAGCTGAAAAATATCCAATTGAAGTCCAAAGGAAAAAGACAGCAGGATGTAGGTTTCCTAAGACGTATTCGGGAAGGAATTATGAATTGATGAATGCGCAAAAATCAGGACGCAGGTTTCCTAAGACGTATTCGGGAAGGAATTATGAATTGTTGAATTGAATGCGCAAAAATTATGAAGACTATTATGCCAAATCGCTTCATCAGAAAAACTTAAGCACCTACAACAGACTTCCAACAACCCATTAAGTAGCTTAGATTCTAATAACATCTAATAACAAAAGTGAAAATGTGTCCGTTTCTCAATCACGCCACTATTACAGATTCGCGACGCCTGACATTACGCGCGAGCGCAGGTAGCCGAACCCTAGCGAAGTTTAAATTAAGAACCGGTCGGGTGGCGCCTAGTGACATAACTAGTGTGTTATCACGCTTATGTGATTAGAAAAGGTCTGTGAAGTTGGCTGAAGATGACTTTGACCCTGATTCTGTGTTTAACAGACTAAACCCAAAATAATATTGCTATTTCCGTAAACCATATTGATGAACCCTTTTGGACTTTGTCCGATTTGGCATTCATAGCTTGAACCTAACCTAACAAACCTGACAAAAAGAGGATTTAATCTAAACACAATACATAATCTTGTGTTGTATAATGTAAAGTTGTAAATGTAATGTTACATAATGTTCACCACCCCTTTTTCCTAGCGAAATCATCCTTTAACCCTACACTCATACTCTCATAAAAAGTTATTTTCATTATTTCAACCGAAAAGTACCTACTGCTGGAAATAAGTGTCTTCAAAGCGTCGCGTCACCATATTAACTGAGATTTTATATCCTCTCAAAAATAAACCATTTATTCAATAAAACCTCAGAGGGTTTAACTTCAAAAGAAAAACCGCCCGTTTAAAAAAAAAAAACACATCAAGAAAATGGTAACGAAACTCCTTCCAACACCTTTTTCAGACTAGACGTCACTTACGCGCAGTCGGTCGCCCACAGCACACTAAAACCCAACCTTACCTAACCGTCACGGATCGTAAGCTACATAATAATGTATAAGAAATCAGAATTGCTACTCTATGAAAGATTTCCACTCCATCTAGCACCGCCATTATGACGCAAGAAGTATTGTCATGTCAAACTGCGCACAGCTGTCAACTGTCAATGGCGAAAACGGGAAGGAACGTGTATATATGATTTTTTATTATACTATATTATCTGTGTGATTAGATGATTGGGTGACATAATGAGTTAAGGTCTTGTGCCTTTTGTTATGTATAGAAGATTGTTTTTTTTGTGAATTTTGACGATGTGGTCGTCTTTAGTCATGCTATTGTTGGGTTTCTTATCATAGAAAAAAAATTTAGTTCTAGAAACTAAAAAACACGCTTTAATGGTAAATTGAACTAAAAAGTCGCTAATTCTGAAGATCTTGGTAAGGCTAATGGGACAAACAATTTAAACGCGCACGGTAGAATCAACTTTTATTACTTTCAAATGTACTTTGACTTTGATTAAATTATTACATTGTCATCGGTCCTTGATAGGTATGCAAAGTTTCAAATCAATCTGACGTTTTGAAGTGGGTGAAAATCACGTTCAAAGATTCCGTTACATTGATACATAGATACATACCAAGCCAATAAAAGCGTGTTAAAAACACTTCCTTCGTTTAAGAATAACTTATTACATCGCCAGAAGGCGATACAATATCCTTCCACTCCCTGAATCAGTCTTTTTCCTCTCAACACTTGACTTCTAGCAGAGGCTTCCTACGCTGATATCAATTTCATTATCATCTGCTTAGCCCTCGGTTGGCTTTCAGTATAACCAAATGGAACTGAATATCAATATTTTACATGAAGTGTCTGCCTTTTTTGTTCCACTCACTGGCCAACAGGATATCCTTTAGTAAGACTGGATATCACAGACTGAAAAAAAAATGCAGCTGTTTTCGCTTTTTTTTGTCGCCTTCACATTTCGTCTTACTTTATTTGTTTTTGTTCCAGTTTACCCATATTACTCAATGATCACTTAACTCCACACCCTCATTACGATGTCGTTTGGTGCGTAAGAGTGGATGTTCGGAAGTGGAAACTACCCTTACGTCACAATGCGTTGCGTTAGCGATGCGCGCACGCACTATCGTCTTATACCCTGTAATAAATTGATAGTGTATGTATGTGTGTGAGTGTGGGCCATTTTCTGTCGAGAAAACTGCACGAAAACAGACCCTAAAGTTTAAATTTTATGAGATATATTATATTTTAGTGAGAAATCGCAAGGTCAGATGAAAACCTTTGAGATTAAACAAGGAATCAAACCAGAATGTTAACTTATATTTACATTCTAAACCCGAGTCCAAAATCGTTAGGTTTGTAAATTATGTCCACAAATTGAGGACACTCAACTGATTTTAAAGATATCATATACATCGGGATACCTTTTCGATTTTAATCTTTCTTTTTTTGTACTCTTCGTCTACATATGCATGCTTATTGTGTGTGTGTGTGTGTATTGTCCTAATATATGTAATGATTTTCTTGTTGCATGCATGTTCTTTTTTATTACTATCTTCTTTACCCACTTCACTCCTGGGGCCTATACCAAAAGGCAGCTATTACACTCGGCAATAGTGTAGATGAGATTAATAAACAATTTTTTTTGTCTATAATTTTAGTTTATATAACGAGGATTTAATTGATATCAAGATCCTTATTAACCAGCTAGTTTCATATACAAAACACAGACTACACCAAAAACAATTAACTATGCATATTTTACTACCAAATAATTCACACTATCACGAAATAACTTCCTACTTACCTTCCTCAACACCCAAACATATTTACGAACAGAAAACAATATGTTTATTTAATTATGGGAACTTTTCGGCTGTATTTCTCATGGCGACGCTTGCAGGAGGCCATTAGTGCTATATATTACGAAACTTCGAATGTGTAATAGTAAAATTAAAAAAATATATGTTTGTATGAGAATGTTTGACGTGTGTTGCGATTTCACTTACTTATTGTTCTTTTTCTGTAAGGATCTTGCGTAAAAGTCGAGTGGGAATTTGACAAGAACAAAAATTTGACTGCAGGCTAAAAATAAAAAATGTTAACAGCTAGTATCTTTCTCACTGCTGAAAAAATAAGTCTTCTCATATAGAGAAGGCAGGAGCATTAGTCACCTTGCTTGCTCAAGGTGGGTTTGCGATTTCAGACTTAATGAACTAAAGATTAGATTTCCTAACAATGTTATCTTTCACCATTGTCAATTGCGCCCAAGATAGACGTAAAAAGTAGCCCCTAATACTTAAAAAAATAAAAAAGCTTTTCAATATCTGATTAATTTAGAGACTTTAAAAACAATTAAAGCCAAGAGTGATTAAAGCACTAGCATATTGTTATAATAATTGATCCTTTGATTCGCATTTTTCTCGCAACAGTATTTTCATTTTTCACAACACTCTTCGAAGAAAAATAACAAGTATATGTATCGCGGATCCATTCCAACATTAACTGGCGGTTGTTTATTTTATTTGCAATTCTAATTTCACATAATTGTTACTTGTATCAATTATGTTATGTACCTACACATGTAAATTCCTTTTGTTATGTTAATAATATGGTGTTTTTATTTGAGAACAATAGATGAAATAAACTCTTTCTTAGAAAGTATTGAAACTTGCTAGTTTTTTGGGTGTTGGCTGGGTGAAAATAACATGGAAAACTTCTAGTCAAGACTGAATAGGTGACTTCTAGGCAAACGTGGTCCATCGTCGACCACATCATCGCTTACCATCAGGTGAGATAGTGGTCAATCACGAGCCAATCAATATACGACACTGCCAATGTTTGTACCTTGTATGACTCACAACACCATCAAAGTATATTATTCTTTGGCCAATAATAAAAACAATGTAATAAAAATCTCTAATTCTCAGAATCACATGTATATATTATATTATCAATCGTAATAATATTAATGTCATGCACACTTTATTATTTTCTTACTCACAAGATTTATTTGACATTTTAAAACGTATGACAAATAAACTAAAAGTATTTTATTAGTTTTACGGTAACGGAAAAATATACGAAAATTTAAATTTACAACTTCGATGACGTTTTTTTTTTCTCTCTTAACAATTGAATTTCATAGTGGCCAATTTGTTCTCTCTGCATTATTAATATTGTCACACTTTTTATGGTAGCTGGCCTGTTATTATGAACAATTCCTTTCGATATAGTGACACATTTTTATTGCCATGTTAAAAGTTTGATTCTGTGAAATTGAATTTGTATTATTCCTCTCAGATTTTGATTCGATCATCGTATCTAAAAATGGTAGTCATAAAATTAATATTAGATATCTTGATTGTTTTTCTATCTCAGTTTAATCTAGGATGCTTAATTATGAGCGGTAATTATCTGCTTGATCGATTGAAGGTCATCGTCATAATGGATTTTCCCCATTTGTCAGTAACCGGTGTTACGTATTCATATTACTGAGAAAAAATAAACCTACGATAATTTTCTATACTAATATTATAAAGAGGTAAAGTTTGTGATGTTGTAAGGGGTAATCTCTGGATCTACTGAACCGATTTTGAAAATTCTTTCACCAGTAGAAAGCTACATTATTCCTGAGTGTCATAGGCTATAATATATTATCAAAAAATAGAGATCCTTATTAAAATTGCAATATTGTAAGCCAAGGTAGCTAAATGTTGCCTATAAAATTCATTAATCAATAGTTTTGCACGCCAGTGCGCTGAGAAAAATATTGATGATAGATAAAAATTATTAGGTAGGTAAAGTAGGCAGAGTAGGCAGTGTAGGTAGTGTAGGCAGGGTAGGCAGGGTAGACTGGATAGGTAGGGTAGCCAGTTGACGGGAGTGAAGCCCCGCGGGTCAGCTAGTCGTTTATAATTTATTAATCTGTTTTATTTTAATTGGTGATTTAAAAAATAGTATTTAATCAAGGCAACTTCCTTTATAGAGTCTACCTATTTCGTTTTATGATCTGAATTCTCTTAAAGATTTTACTAATCACGAAATCTATCGAAACGCTAGCAAAGTAGCACTAAATTATTAAAAACCTGTTTATGAAATAATAGCCGTGATTCACATTACCCGATTAATTAACATTGCTTATCACATTATCCACTACGACTTAACTAGTTGCCAGCCAACATTCAGTTGTTATGAAATTAATTAAAATCCAATCATCAATAAATTAATTATTCAAAACGTAATAATTATGTTGATTTTTGTTTTAAAATTCGATATTTGATGAATGTGCCTCATCTTGGCATGTTTTGAAAACTAGATAAATAATGTGTAATTTTTTTTTTTTTTTTATAATTTCATGCCATATTTCATTTTAAAATTCAATCAATTGACAGTTTATAATTAAGCCGATATGGTCATAATTGAAACAGAAAATTACAATATCTAGTTTTGGTAAAATCTTATTAAAATATATGTATTACGATAAATTCTAGAATCTGTTTCCATGGATGAATAATTAATAATAATATAAAAACATTATACAGGTATATACAAAATTTTGTTTTACAAATTATGTATTTTATTAAATAAAAATAGCTTTCGAGATATGTACCTACATTTTTTAAAACTAATTGATATTTAATAAATTCGCCGTAAGTTATTAATAAATTTTAAATAATACCAAATTCTAGGAAAAGCCAATGCTAATTCATTTAGATAAATTAAAAAATCACACGAAAAGAAAAACTTTTTATGGTCTAGAAGCTGATTGGAATATTAATTGATACCGTTTTATTTTGACCGAAATTAAATAAAACTTTACCAGAAAAAGGATAAAAAGTTAATTTTAATTAAGTTTTAAGTAACAAGGTGTAATAATTAACAAGTGTGGTTAGGTAACAGGTTTTTTTTTCAATTAACTTTAAGAGATTACTTTTTAAATTTAATCATTTTGTTTCTCAGCTTGCTGGTAATATAATTAGCAAGAAACGAGACATAATGGCAAACAAAATAAGTTAGATAAATAACTAAACGTTTTAGAAAGAAATGAAAGGAGAATTTGTCATTCATAACATGCGTGGTATATTTCTAGATGACAACAGAAGTATTATAAGATCAGTCATGCAACCATCTATTCATCTGACTTTTCCTTTTTTTCCATAACACCCCTTTTAATAAGCGGTGCTCACTAAAGATTAAAGCGATATTTTGAGAGTACCTCCTGAAATGCGTTCCGGAATAAGAAACGGAAGAAAGATTTACAAAAAAATGGCCTTTTCTTTTCTTCCTGAATGCCTAAAAGTCTTTCCAAAACCAAACAATAGCTTACCAAATCGTATCTCCGCCACTGACAAGTGACGTCACGATCACTCAGTGAAAACGAAAGTGCAACGAGAACGAAAGTGACCGAAGTGAGCCGAAGTGTGCCGAGCGTTGCGCGCGCTACATACGGTGTTACGTGGCGATCTGACCTGGATGTTTGAGCTGGTTAACTTACTTGGATTACTTGAGTAAATGTATCTTGGTACTGTTTTTCGATAATGGCTTTTTTAGGAGTGGTCAGTTGGTTGTAGTCCTTTGTTCCCTGTGGAGTTGGTTGGGGATGTCCTGATTCTAGTTACAGTATGGGCCTCGGAATCTAAGACAATCTATAGCAAACGCACATTTTGTCTGCCTTCATTGTTATCATCTATGACTTCTGTAAGGCCAACATGATTCTCCTAAGTCTCGCAAGATTGGTTCTCATTAAGTGTAAATAATTACAGCCACTATTAATTGAGCTCCAGTATATAATTTAGTTTTTATTATTATAACAAGCTGGTTGCGGTAATATCATACATTAGATAAGTCCGTGCATCGTCGTCACACCAATTAAAACAATAGCTGTAGAAAACGCTATTTTAGTAGTGAATAATTAATTGTACACTCAAATAAATCACGTGCATTTATTTTATTAACGGAAACCAACTCACACTAACCGTTGTTTATCCGACGATTAAGCAAGTCACACGCAATCTCAAACGTTCCTTTGTTATTCAAAAATTAACACTATCATTAAAAACTCAATTGTTTTCGGAAATGACAACAATTAACCATAAAGAATTTTGATAGATTTCCTTCCGGATTCAAATATGGCGGCGATTTCTTTTAAATTGATCGAGGCAGAATGTCGCGACGGCCTTGGTGTGATTAAAAATAAACCAGGAAATGAAATGAACGAATGTATGAATGAGATTACTTGATTAGTTCAGTGGCCTTTTATAATCTGTGGTCAATTATATTCTTTGTGATAAGAAACGGATTTAGGTATTGTTTTGAAGTTATTCGGTTCCGTTACAGTGTCCTAGTCATTAATTTTAAATTAGATTTTTTGGTCCTTGTTTTAAAAGTCAATCATTGGAATGGGTTCCGGCTTTTTCGGAAGCCGTTTGCGGTATTTAATAATTCGATTTGCAATTTGATAATCTTAATTTTAAATTAAGGTTGTTTGTTCAATTGTTTTTTCAAGTACAAAATAATATTACCACATTGCGAAACATCGGTGCTATAGTTTTTTCTTTCAGTATTTCAACAGCGAGTGGATTCTTTGCCAATCAGAAATGAATAGCTTGAATGGAAACATTACTCTGATTCTCTTACTCATCCACCATCTGCTTACAAAATTACATAAGTAATCTCCTTACAAACCACAAAGAAATTGCTAATTCATCCTAAAAACCGCCTTGGACCAACCTAAAAGTGACATTTTGACAGCATACCACAGACAAGCGTGAACTTCCACAGATATTATATAAGTACTTTCTATTGTGTACTCTTATTATTATGTTATAATGTGGAGTAGTCTGTTGTGAAATGTTGCAAGGCTATGAGAGGTTTCTTTGAAGGTGATTTCTATATGCCAGTATGTATTGTTTGTTTTGAGAAAGGAGGTTTTACATATACTGTGATGAATGATGAGGCTTGTTTTCGATTCCTCGTCGTCTAATTAAAGTCCATTATTTAGCCACATAAATACCTACTGCTTAGAAAGATCGAAGGGGTGTTGTTTTAAAATATAATACACATATTTACATTTATTATTATCAATACTTCACCTAAAGTCGTGACAATCTAAGAAGTCTGATTTGACAGCTCCAAAAATACGTTATGTAAGTTAAACTTGATGCTTACGAATGATACCTACTCGTTGTTATAATGTATGTATGGTTAACATAGTAGGTAATTAATTAGGATTATGAATTTGATTTTGCGTAGACCTTCATACAAAGTTATCGCGGGATAAAAAACGAAAATGAGAAACGTCATCGGACTTCTTAGATTGTCACGAATATAGTTTCAGAACTGACAATTTATAGATGAGAACTGTAAAACTCTTACATAAAAACTTATCAAAGTCTAGCAATATTTTTTTATATTCAAGTAGAGTTTGACAAGTTTTCAATTTCTTTAATTTGGATACAGGGATTTTGTCTTTCTGTCATCAGAATGTTTCTAACAAATATCGAGTGTAATAACAACAGTAACTTTTGTTTGGCTATGCATCAGAAATTATGTATTACTTGGATATTAAACTATTTACATGCATCGCTTTAAATTTTTAATAAATCATTCTTAATCTTCAATTACTCTGCCATATCAAAGTGAACAGCAACAGTAATATTTCACAAGCCCACTAATGCATCGTTTCCTCGCAAATGCTAAGTGCTGCAGTTTTTCACACGAACGTACTGTAATTCTGTGTGTCCGTTTGTAACGACCTTCTGTTGTTGGGAAACAGCTCGTGAAATAATAATTATAATTGATTGTTTTAACTCTTACTTTTTAGTGATTTGTAATGTTGATTTTGTTTATTGGTAATAACAGTTGCGTAATTGATTGAGTGACTCACTGATCGACAATAATGATTAAAATCGAAACAAACTAATTTTTGGAAATAAAATAGGATCTAGATGAAGTGACGACTGTCAAAGTTCAAAATATTTAAGACTAGCTTCTGCCAGCGGCTTCGCCCGCGTGAATGTCGAAATTTGTCCCAAGGGAACATATTCCCGGGATAAAAACTATCCTATGTGCTATTATAGACTATAATCTATCTCTGAGCCAAATTTCATCCAGATCCGTCAAGCCGTTTGAGCGTGAAGAAGTAACAAACACACACGCACACTTGCAAACTTTCGCCTTTATAATATTAGACTAATCAGTCTGATGTGAAGTGTCCACACACCATTTCCGTTGCGCTAGTCAATCCCATACATTTTGTACTATAGTCATCGTTGATAGAAGATCAAGTTATTCCTAGATACGTTTGAGCTTTAAAATAGGATTGCCTTATTTATACAGGACAAATGAAAACTGGGACTAATGAATAGCGAGCTTTCTATACACATCTTAAAATAACTTAAAGTCCTCTAAGAAAAGAAATAAACAAAATAAATCACCAGCAAAAGCTATATTTAAATGATGACTTTGGTGCATTATCTAAATTAAATAGATGCTTTTATATTAAAACTGTATAATTTTATTAATGCATGGAATCAGAGTTCTTATTTACAATGCCGTGTGTCCGTTCCACTTTATTATTCATATGGATACAAAATTGATGCCTCAAGCATCAGTCATTCGATTTCGGCAATCAATAATCGAGAAGAATAATTATATTAGCTACAGTGACTAATATTCTTCAAAATATCTTCAACTGTAAGTACTTTAAGTTGACTGTTGTTATTCAAGACGAAAGTCTATGACCAGTGTGTGTTGCCAGTGATAAAATATGGTACCGGGACGTGGTCGCTCACAATACGTCTTGTCTAAAGGGCTATGGAGAGGGCTATGCTCGGAGTTTCCTTGCGTGATCGAATCAGAAATGAGGAAATCCGTAGGAGAACCAGGGTGGGATCACCGACATAGCCCGAAGAATTGCCAAACTTAAGTGGCAGTGGGCAGGGCACATTTCTCGCAGAACGGATGGTCGATGGGGCCGAAAAGTACCGGAGTGGCGACCGCGAACCGGAAGGGCCAATGTTGAAAGGCCTCTGCCTAGGTGGACCGATGACCTGGTCAAGGCTGCGGGAATCTGGTGGGTCGAGACGCATAGGGCCGATCAGTTTGGCGACGCCTGGTTGAGGTCTATGTGGACGTCTTTCAGCTGAAATGATGGTGGTGATGATGTTTGTACTATCGGCAAAATTGAATGCAGATCACCTGAAGCTAAATATTTTACAGATATTCCTACAATTAGGTCGATTTTGGCTTGACCAATTATCTTCTTACTTCCCTAGCAACAAACTTAATAGTACTGACAGTTGACATACTCGCCATGTCATCTCAAAAAAATGTTGTTTTCCCTTCGGTAATTGATAGCGTTGGGTCTAGTTTAAGTGTATACGTTACAAATTATGGACTGTCTTTTTATGGCTAACAGTTTACAGCTTGCTGTTACCATACCGGATATTTGGGTACATGGTATGCATGTGAAATAGAAGCCATGATCAAGATTTGTTAATAACAAAGAACATTAGGTAACAAAAAGTTTATTCTAGCGGAGACTTAGATAACTAGTTTGGCTGTACCTCTTCGGTATATTACGAAATTATGCAACGTGTCTTTGACCAAACAAAACAAAGAACCAACGGCATCACACATCATCAGACATAAAATAATCCCAAAGCGAATAATCTGATTGCTTCATACAGTTCATAAACGAGACCGCTCTAAAAAACCGCTTTTAGAAAAAGTCACCTTCCGATAACCAAAAAGAGTTTAAGTTACATTGTTACCTAAGTTACTTCTTCAAGAAATAAACAGACCATCAAAAAGTGTGTTAAGGTATTTTTAAGAGCTGTGAATTTTGTGACTAATAAATAAATAAAAAATACCTCTAAACATCAACACAGATCATCAATCCCAAAATAACGATATAACTCCAACCTTGAAACCACAGATTAACCAAACCGATTATCCTCTCGCGAAAATCGATTAAAGTATCCGATTATCGATAATAGTAAAGCGTTCCGATGCGAGTGGAAAGCCGGCTGACATTCGACATGATACCGACGGCCCCGGTACCGACCTTGCTCCAGAAACCGAGTGTTTCGCAAGCTGCTGGGAAAATATAAGTTTCATACAGCGAGAACAGCGAACTGAACAGCATGGGTTTAGGACAAAGATTGTATTCTGAATATTTGATTTAGAATGTAAATTCGAGGCTTTAATTAAGGAATGTTTTATTAAGGTTAGTTTTGGACGGAAATAGGCGGTTCCTTTAGTTAGAGGAACTTTCGCAACCGTTGAATTGAATTAAGTCACAAAGTACTGCAAATTGTGGTCTTAGTATACTATAATTATTTGAGAGATTGTAAACATTGCCAAATACAACTTTGACTTTGGATCGGTGAGGGTTCTATACAAATCTTGTTTTTCTTTTAGTACTGACGTCGTAGTGTTCTAATAAAAGACATTTCTCTCTTTATTGTCTCTGATCTGAATGTTCTGTTAAAATACCATTTTGTACGTTGTGATTGGCTGACTCAAGAGAACCAGAGTTCCCAACATAGCCCGAAGAATTGCCAAACTTAAGTGGGAGTGGGCAGGGCACTTTGCTCGCAGAACGGATGGCCGATAGGGGCCACAACAGTTTTGGAATGGCGACCGCGAACCGGAAAGCCGCGTTGCGTTAGAAGGCCTCCTACCAGGTGGACCGATGACCTGGTGAAGGTTCCGGTGATCCGCTGTTTGCGAGACGCACGGGACTGGTCAATGTGGCGACGCTTAGGGGAGGTCTATGTCCAGCAGTGGCCGTCTTTCTGCTGATATGATGATGATGATGATGAACGGCTGACTGCTTCGTTGGTCTAGCTAGAGATCCAAAGCGCTACTGTTGAGCATGATTCCCGATCTGGCTAGATTTATTGGGTAATTCCGTCTAGAATATAGCAATAACAACATCTAGCAGCTTGAAGTCTGTATTTGAGCCCGGATCCGTGTTTATATATATGTGCTCATGGTCGTAGGCTCGACTCCTATAACATCATCATCACACAGTACATCCATTTTTTTTTGCCGTATCCATCCTCTCCCTTTTTTGCCGTATGCATCTTCTCCCTTTTTTTTGCCATACCCATCCTCTCCCTCTACAACATGGGAATTAATTGGCGAAGTGTGTGTGTAATATATATGGTACAGCTCTTCTTAACCTTTCGGGGAATACAGTACTGACGCTAAGATTAAGATATGTTATGAAGAGTTGATTTAAATTAAAACAATTAATACCTAGTTTTTCGATAACGTGAGTTTTGACAACAAATTCAACTGAATAGTTATCTAGAAACCTATATGACGTAGATTTTAATTAATTAAGTTTAACACAAAATTTAAACGAAATAGGGTGCGAATCGTTGTGTGATTTACAACTGGTTTTCGCTTTGACGTGAATAAAATAGATGTGTTTACGTTGGTTTTCGTTCTATATTCAGATTTATATATTTTTTTTTCGTTTTTTTGCAACCGGATCCTTTTGACTGATAAAGTCATCAAGCTTAATATCGTGTCAAGGTTTAAAACTAAAATAGATATTCGTTTTGTGTTTTAATCATCCTCCTGCAATTTTCGCAAGTTATATGGAGCTTTCCCACAAAATCTTAAAACGCAGAGCTATGCTAGAGACGTTACTGTCAACACTTCCCATATAAACGAAGCATATCAGTGACCATCACAATATACCATTGAATCTGAGGGTATCGTGACAATTATGAGTATGCATATGACAGCCGAAACAGCAATTTTAGCTGGCACTATCATCATCATTTCAGCCGAAAGACATCCACTGCTGGGCATAGGCCTCTCCCAAGTGTCGCCACACTGATCGGTCCAGTGCGTTTCACATCCACCGGACTCCCGCAGCCTTGACCAAGTCGTCGCACCACCTAGAGGGAGGCCTTCCAATGCTACGTCTTCCGGTACGCGGTTGCCACTCTAGAACTTTTCGACCCCAACGGCCAATTGAGCAATGTGCCCTGCCCACTGCCACTTAAGTTTGGCAATTCTTCGGGCTATGTCGGTAACCTTGTTTCTCCTGCGGATGTTTTCATTTCTGATTCTATCACGCAAGGAAACGCCGAGCATGCACTAGCTGGCACTCATATTATTTTTATTAGTAACGACATCTCGAGTCGTCGTCGATAGTATAGTGGGTTCTTTTTTCTCTATTTAAATTGATTGTCTGTCATGTCCACCTAAGGAATGCAATGAACCTAATCCCTTAATATTCAGTCAGTAGGAGCAACAGGCGTTTTCCTTTCATTGTGAACAGTATCATTGTTCTGGGATCATTGTTCTTACGTTTTTGCATGCAATTCATACATCTACATACAAATGAAATTCTCAACGGTTGTGTTACATTATGTAAACTTTGTTAAATGGTGCGATGTCCCATTTGATTGGCTTTTTGGTAGTTGCTCTGTCAGGAGTTCAATAAATCTATTTGGTATATTTTTTTGTTCTAGGCAGAGTTTCTCTTACATTATCACCATATTATCTATACTCTACTATAATATTATAAAGAGGAAAAATGTTTTTGTTTGTTTGTACCGAATAGGCTCCAAAACTACTGGACCGATTTGAAAATTTCTTTCACCAATAGAAAGCTACATTATTCCTGAGTGACATAGGCTATTTTTTCTCCCGAAAATGGGTCCTGTGGTGTGGTTCACGGGAGCGAAGCCGCGGGCGATTATTTATATTTATTATAATTATATATGAAAAGTCAAAACTACGTCTGTCCCGAACAAAGTACGAGTACGTTCTTGTCACAAACATAAGCCACAGCTGCTTCCAGTAACTGATGCAGTTAGAAAGAGTTAATTTTTTTGACTTTTCAAACAGAAAGTTTTTATTTTAGCTTGTCTTCTTTATCAACCCTACCTAAAGTGGAGAGTCAAAGGTGCAATGGAAGAAACATGCTCTAAGCATTGGGTCTAGGAATATGTCTCCTCTCTTTTTAACCCCCGACGGAAAAAGAGAGGTGTTATAAATTTGACGTGTGTAACTGTATGTTTGTGTATCTGTCTGTGGCATCGTAGCTCCTAAACGGATGAACTGATTTTGATTTCGTTTTTTATTTGTTTGTAAAGTCACTTTATCGAGAGTGTTCTTAGTATGTTTGATGAAAATTGGTTCAGCCGTTTTAAAGTTATGGGCGCGTACTGTTTGAATCGGGATGTTTTCGCAAGATATCGTGTCATAATTACGTGTTTAATAGATTGTCGATCGAAGCGTGTCTACTACTAGATAAATTATGTAGCATTAAATAAAAACGTGTCGACAGTTTTTCGGAATTTTTAAATTTTACATGTTAGCTTGTCTATTGGTCATGTTTAATACTCCAAGGACCACTATTGCATCTATGTTTCTAAAGCTCACATTCCTAAATACCCATGTCTGTTTAGTCCCTACATTTAAATCATTGATAACAAAAGACAATATGTCCGCCTGTCATGATGATTTGCTGATAATGTAACAACACATTGTATTGTTCTTTCTATGAGTACCATCACTTGAAGTTATTCGTTTTCTTTTGTGCACCATGGCCTTACTGTATATAGGCCGGAGTTTTAAGTAGAATCCTCCTTATTTCAATGAAAATTCATCTCTCGTGCACGTATCCCTACTGAAAGAAGAAAGGAAAATAATTTATTGCCACTGATTTCGCATTGCCACAGAATGTTTAGTTATGCCCAAAATGTATAAAAATTAACCATCGATTCAAAAAGGAGAAGGCCAATGTAATACTTGTCAGTTTAGTGTTTGAGCTGATAGACATATTCAAGTGTGTTAATATCATCAACATCTCCATCATATCAGCCGGAAGACGTCCACTGCTGGACATAGGCCTCCCGCAAGCGTCGCCACATTGACCGGTCCCGTGCGTCTTGTAACCAGCGGTCCACCTGGTGGGAGGCCTTCCAACGCAACGTCTTCCGGTTCGCGGTCGCCACTCCAGAACCTTTCTGCCCCATTGGCCATCCGTTCTGCGAGCAATGTGCCCTGCCCACTGCCACTTAAGTTTGGCAATTCTTCGGGCTATGTCGGTAACCCTGGTTCTCTTGCGGATCTCTACATTTCTGGTTCGATCACGCATGGAAACTCCAAGCATAGCCCTCTCCATTGCCCTTTGAGTGACTGTAAGTTTTCTGATAAGGCCCATTGTAAGCGACCACGTCTCACGTCTCACGTGTGTAAATATAGTATCACGTAACTATGGTCTGTAAGCCTAATTTAAATGTACTAATTATTCTATATTTGGTGCAACAATAAATTCCGGACGTTGACACTGTCCTTATCAATCAATTGAATGTGAGAACTGATAGCAATCATCATAATGAGTTGTGAGAACTTCGGTAGGAACTATCAGCGATCGGTATTGTGCCTTATTTGGGTTTTCCGGTGCTACAAATCATAATTTGGTTTTGTATGACGGTAAAATGTAATGGCTAAATAATAACAGCCGCACGGGTCGATCATCAAGGTTAAGCAACGCTTGACGAAGTCGGTCCGTGGATGGGTGACCATTTCAACATACCGAGTTTCCTCCGTGCCTCGGAAAGCACGCTAAGCCGTTGGTCCCGGCTGGCATTTGAAGATCTTTGACAGTCGTTACAAGTAGTCAGAAGCTTGAGATCTGACGCCAGTCTTGCCAAGGGGTACCCAGTCAGTCAGTGCGTGTTACCCAGTTACTAGGTTGTGGAGGTCAGATAGGCAGTCGCTCCATGTAAAACACTGGTACTCAGCTGAATCCGGTAAGATTGGAAGCCGAACCCAATATAGTTGGGAAAAGGCTAGGCAGATTGATGACGGTAAAATGTAATGCCAGCATTACATTTTTTTTTGCATTAGCTTATTTATTTTCAGAAAAGCCGTCTGCCTCAAAAGTTGCCATTAGCAAAAAAGGTGAACTTATTTCCAAACTTTCATCCCTTACTTAACCTCTGTATAGGATGATTCTAAATTCATCCTTGTTTAGTTCTCACCTTCGATCTATAGGGAACTCTTGGCATAATGTCATACTTCTAGACCTTGTTAAGTTTGTGCTGTCTTTGGTAAGAAAACATTTGTTTGAAGCATCATTTATGTAGTGAAGGATTAAGCGGACTTAATATTTTACTGTAACGCACATGAAAACGTGTTAGTCAAAGACACAGGATATAGAGAAGGGAACGTATGTCAAGTCCTTACACAGATAATATATTATAACAGATAATGAATAAAATGACTTTGTGTTGCCATCAACAATATTTAGGATACCGAAAAACTAACACCGACGAACAGCATTATGTATTCAAACACAATGAATCTCACTTCACATTTAAATATCAGACATTACTATAAAATTATTATTTACTATTATTCGCTCGTCAATCAAAATGCTATCTTTATAACATCATTATGTAATAAACATCTTATCACACCATCTACACAACCTAAAATGAACTTTAACTTTTTAATGCTAAAGTTCAAATTTGATTGTAGTAGCAGTCTATTGTTCCTTGCTTTCTAAATTAACCGACAGCGGAATCGTTTCGATTATGTTTTAATTAATCGAATGATTTCGAATCGTTTTGCTATTGTGTATCGATTGTGAACAAATTGTCTTCCTTAGTTGCGCTTGCGCATGGTAACAGCGTTAAAGTAACATTTAACTCATTAACAGATCTGTTATGTTGCTCAAGAGTAACATTCTTGATTTAAAGGTCTGGGTTTAGAATTTAGATTCTTTGTTTGTTGGAATGTGTTCCGAATCGGTGTTTGTCAACAGTTTTATTGTTTACACCCGTTGTTCGTCGTTGTCGTTCCTAAGGACCTGTTTTTAACACGCTTTTATTAGCTTGGTATGTACCTATGTATCAATGTAACGGAATCTTTGAACGTGATTTTCACCCCCTTGAAAACGTCGGATTGATTTGAAACTTTGCACACATATCAAGGTCCGATGACAATGCAATAATTTAGTCAAAGTCAAATATATTTATTCAACTAGGCCAATAAGCAGCACTTTTGAAAGTCAAACAAAAATTAAAATTTACAAGTAATAAAAGTTGATTCTACCGTGCGCGTTTAAATTTTTTGTCCCATTAGCCTTACCAAGATCTTCAGGATTAGCGACTTTTTAGTTCAATTTACCATTAAAGCATGTTTTTTAGTTTTTAGAACTACAATTTATTATAATTTTTATCATGTTACATACAGGTGGACAAAAAGTGATCGGATGAAAGTTCCTTAGTCAGGAGAGTTGATGGCAAGATACACTGTTCAAGCTGCACAAAATCTGCCTTCATTAATCGTGTAGGCATTTTTAACCAAACAACTAGATTAATTAATTTGAATTCGATACAATATACTTATTAGCACCTTGTAGTCACAAAACTAAGAGCGCGTTGATGTCTTTTACTCTACCAAACGAAAAACATAGCTTTTATTTTAGACCATTTTCAAATCTTCTAAATATGGCCTAAATATACAATTCCAAGTACAAATTAAATCACAAACTCTTGTCTACATTAATTCTAGAGCAGTTCTAAGAAATGCAATGCGTAAACTTGTAAATATTATGTATCAATAACGAAATCTATGCGAGCGTCCTTCGCTATGCCAACTCAATAGAACATGGAATAGACTAGAGACGGCGTTGCTAATCCTTACAAAGGGTAGGTCTAGGAAACGCGTTGGATAAGTCAGAAAAGGTAACGCACCAGGAAGAGTGGTATGCTATGGGGAAGACCTTTTTTAAGCTGTGGGATAAATGAGGTAGAAAAAAAAAAGGAAATTATCTGTTTATGGTTAGACTACCGAGAAATCTCCGTGTCTCGGCAAGTACGTTAGCCGTTGGTCCCTGCTGCCCTCAGTCAATCTTTGACAGTTGTTTTGCGTAATCAGAAGAATCTTACACTAGTCTTGCCAAGTGGTATCGTGTATTCCTGTTACCCAGTTAGTGGGTTATAAAACACTTTTGTTTTGATAAATTCAAATATTAATATAATAAAATAATAATAATTTAAATAATTAAGATAATTTATTCGTTTGCTTGTTGTTGTTGTGTTTTGTTTGTTTGGTTGTGTTGGTCATCTCTAGCAATGCCCACCGATGCGTGTCAATGATCTGTGGTCAACTCTGTGCAAACGCACTGCGACCTTGGTGCACGCGTTGTGGCGTAGCGTCGGCAAATACAACGCACTTAGGTACTTGTAGCGTTGGCAAATAAATCGTTGATGGTTTGTTGGTAATGAGTAAGATGAGATGTTTTGTTAGGCGTTGACGGCAAATGACGTTCTTATACTCTTTTTTACAAGCTTTTATTTAACTTGCAATGTATGTATGTAAGTGTGTTCGGGTCAAATCTTGCAACTGAATTTTGCATACACGTTTAGATTGGCTGACAATGCATGGTTAGTTAAGTGACATCATTCTAAATCCAATATGGCGGATGGCCCAATATGGTGGACTAGTTATTTTTTGTGCACCCATATCATATCGTGTAAAATGAAAGGGTTTGCTGAGAAGTATTCGAAAAACGCTTGTTTAATAAAATATGTTTTATTTAATCATTTGGATGCAGTGTAAATGGTCTTTAAATTAATGCGGCGATACTAAATTGTAATTTTGCATTATAATGATATAGGTAAATGAAAAATAAAAAATTTTAAACATTTAAAATTACAGCCTTTTTGATAATTATTACTATCCTTGGTTGGACTGGTGGAAAAATACTAAGGCAATCTGCCTTTTTGATGTAATTATAACATTTTCATTAAAAAAAATATTTTTTTCGATCGTAGAAAAGATTTTTGAATTCTAATACACTGTGTGGTCACGGACTTACGACCTTTGAATACATAACTTTTATAAGAAACCGGTTGTTTTAAAATAACATCAAAGTTACGCAAACCTAAACACGATGAGATGAGAAGATAATCCATTAGATCATTTTGATGGAAACAAATAGCGCCTTTTGACCTGAACTAACATATTTTAGCCTAAATTGATCGTGACTTTTAACCCATTAGATAAGGATTCTTTAGTACGAATAGTAAAACGCTTATCCACAGAGTAGAAACTCTCTCGAATTCATTGCTCAGCTGTAAGTTTTGAGACGAGAATTGTTATTCAGCTGTCTTAGAAACTAACAAAACAAACTACTGAGCGAATATGTGTTACTAGAATTCAACAATATTCTTTTCAAAATCCCGAAAGTTTTCGTTGTCAACATTTGTTTGAGTTTTTGTTAACTGGAAGAATACCTGCGGAACTCCGCGCGTGCTCTAGCAAACGCACTTGCCACTTTTTTATTTAAAAGCGTTGACTAATGAAAGCTCACGCGCGTTTACATAACAACACAAAAGCTTTCTAACGTAACCTTGTGCGTTAAGTTTAACCATTCCGTGACTCATTACCGACTCAGTTTCGCAACACCCTGTACATACCCTTACATACAAACAATTGAATTTCGACCTTGTGTTTAAACTATTAGATCTCAATATCAATTGTTCCAATTTTAAAACTCTGCTCGAAGGAATTTGAACTTTGTTTCTAAAAGGTATGGTTGGTATTTGATTGAATGGTATTTCGTACTGCATAAATGAATCCCTCAAAGGAATTTCTACTCTATTTGTGTTTATTAAAGGTTGGTAATTCTTTAAAGGTTGTCGTGGAAGTGAACGTAAACAGAAGTGGCATAAGGAAAAATGGTTCAAATTTTCGTATTGCAAATGTAATTAAATATGTAACAGAATTCTGCGGTTCATAATAATAATACAAAGTGCTATGTCGTGTGCTTTGTTGAGTTCCTTGAGTTTTAAGTTAATGAAAGGAAGAATTGTTTGTATTAAATACTAGCTGTCCCACGCGGCTTCGCTCCCGTCAACTGGATACCTACCCTACATACATGATTGTTGAGTAACTTAAACCGTTTACACAGCGCACGCAACGGATGCTCTCAAAAAGGAATATTTTTGTAACATTTTTCATTTATACTCCGCTCCTATTGGTCATAGCGTGATGTTATATAGCCTATAACCTGCCTCGATAAATTGACTATCCAACACAAAAAGATTGTTTCAATTCCAACCAGTAGTTCCTGAGATTAGCGCGTTCAAACAAACTGTTCAGCTTTATAATATTAGTATAGATTACCATACAAATGGTGGAGGTACCTGATGGTAGTGGTTGCAAATAAGAAATTAAACTCTGGTTTAACTTTCAATCATACAATTAAACACAGTCATCATTGTTGGCATAGTCATCATTGTTGTTGTTTTCGTGTCGATTTCTCAAATTTTGTCCGACTAGTATGTAGACATCATAGCTCTGGCATTCATAGGCATCATTGAAGTACCGGTACATCATTGATATATTATCAGTGCATTTTTAACTAGCTTTTGCCAGCGGCTCCGCCTGCGTGATAGTCGTAAATTACCCCATGGGTACATACTACCGGTATAAAAATTTGCCTATGTGCTATTTCAGTTCAGACTATGATCTATGTCTGTGCCAAATTTCATCGATATCCGTCCAGCCGTTCTGGCGTGATAGAGTAACAAACATACATCCATCCAAACTTTCACATTTATAATATGTATCAGTAAGAAGTAAGATTAGTAAGATAAGATATCCAGTACCCTTAAGGCTTTAAATTACAGTTTCTCTAACCAATCTTTACTTTTCACAATGCTTAGGTAGAGATACAGGTCCTTCAAACTTCTAAAGAGTTTCCATGGAGTTCCTTAACCGTTATTCTTCATAGATATCTAGGTTGACCGGCCGAACCATGGCCCGACTTTGCCGAAGATAGCCGAAGTAGCGTCGCACGTAGAAATAGTTCCGATCACTTCCGATTTGAAATAAAGACTCTTTATACCGTCTTTATTTCTCACAACAATTTTCGCTTTGGAACGAGCAACTAGCTTCATCTTTCTTACTGACCAACTCCCAAACAGTGCAAAAGTGTCTGTAAATGGTTTAATTGACGTATAACCTTAAGTTTGAAACTACTTAGTATTTCAAACACTTATTATTACTTATTGACACAAAACAATGCTTCTAAAAACCTAAGAACCACCTTCAATTCAACCAACGACATTCCTTCAAATCGGAAGTGATCGGAACTACATATTTCTACGTGGGACGCTACTTCGGCTATCTTCGGCAAAGTCCGGCCATCGTTCGGCCGGTCAACCTCGACTCACTGATCCAGTTATGACATAAGTCGGCATAGATTAGATTTAGTTGACACACTGCGTTCGTATGACGTAATGAAAATGAGAGCAAAATTAAGTATATTTTTAATGTTAATTATTACATTGAGAAATTAATCTTTGAGTTAATTTATGATTGTGGAGCAGTGGGTTAGGTCAGTTATTTTAATGCGTGAAACGATGCTAAATAGGTATGTTAATGTAGCGTAAAAAGAAATAAACAGTACCTTTGTACTCTATTAATATTCTCTTTGTGGACATTTATGTCCACAAAGAGAATGCCTTGGGCCAGTATAAAGTAAAACACAGAATAATAAACGCAGAAATCATCATCATCATCATTTCAGCCACTGCTGGACATAGGCCTCCCCTAGGTCTCGCCACATTGACCGATCCCGTGCGTCTCGCATCCAGTGCCTTCCCGCAACCTTAACCAGGTCATCGGTCCACCTAGTGGCCTTCCAACGCATCGTCTTCCGGTTCGCGGTCGCCATTCCAGAAGTTTTCAGCCCCATCGGTCATCCGTTCTGCGAGCAATGTGTCCTGCCTACTGGCACTTAAGTTTGACGCAAGGAAACTCCAAGCATAATTATCTCCATTGCTCTTTGGGTGACTTTAAGCTTTCTGATAAGGCGCGACCAAGCCTCGGTCCCATAGGTGATCACTGGCAACACACACGCCGAAAAAAATCTTTATTAATACAATAAAACTAAAACACATGAACTTTGATTTCAATTATCCAATTGATTTTAATTGCATTTATTTTTTAAATTTCTCAAGTAATGTAAACCGGCAGAGCGGAAATACCTAATACAAGCAATTTTTTGCTTAAAAGGTACTTTCTGTCATTATATTGTAATTAAGTATATAAGTTGTAGAAATAAATATTTTATTTTTATTTTGAAATATGTGACATGCGGTACATTACATCAAAAATAAGAGAGACATATCTGAAGTAATTTTCGCAAAACTTCAATAATTGTCAAACTAAAATATAAACAAGAAAAATAATAGACTAATTAACTAGACTATACAAATCACAGAATCTTTAACAAAAAAGCATAACAGTAAGTCTTCTACTCCTACTCAATCGATCCATTTATTCACAAATGCCCCAAATATGGCTTCCATCGCCAATTCACCGTATAAATCTGGAAATATTATCGCGAAAGGATCTTGAGCCAAGTACTATTGACCTCTGCCAAGGTTTTCGAGTTTCGCACCGGTGACATTCAAACACAAACCGATACGGATGTACTTGTGGAACAGTTATTGACTGGTGCAGGTGTGGTTAAGTGTATACTATGTTTGAAGTAGTGGGTGGTTGCAGTATGTCAATAATCGTGTTTTAGATGATATGTCATTGATACTGGATCTGGTTGGTGAGGAATAAACAGGCGATATGTACTTCCGTATTGAGTGTGGCCTAAATAATGTGATTGTTCAATAGTAAAATGCAACACGCTCCAAACGTTTTGGGAATACTTTCATTATGCGTACAGCCAAAGAGTGGAATTCCCTGCCGGCGTCTGTATTTCCTGAGAGCTACAACCTGGGAGTATTTAAGTCAAGAGTGAATAGGTTTCTTCTAGGTAAGCGTGCTACATCGTCGACCACATCATCGCTTACCATCAGATGAGATAGTGGTCAAGCGCGACCCTATCAATAATAAAAAAAAAACAGATAATGTTCAAAGTTTAGCAAGTAGGGCTTTTAAGGCTAAGAGTTTGATAAATACTTATTCAGAAATCGGTGGAGTATGTTCGTTAATTAATCAAGCCTCAACGGCTGAACGGATTCGAGCGAAATTTGAGACACGAATAGCCCATGACCTGGATTAATTAAGGCACAGGAAACGTAATTTATTACTCCGGTAGTAATCCTTTACAAATGGACAAAGCTTCGAACAGAATCTTTTTGTAATGATACGAGTATAATCTTTACTACAAACGAAATATCACAACATAAGCCTCTGATAAAATCTGATTGAACTAACGACATCAATCATGGTAAAAAATACAATTTACTTTGCTACTGGCAAAACCTTTTTCATTCGTTTTTGTGCGTTAGTATTTACTGTGCCTTTACTTTGTGCTTATTTTTTTATCAATGATCATAATCATAATTATTGATGATTGATCAGCAAACTCACTTGATTACTTTACGAAATATTCCTGTCACTATCCTCTTCTTTTTATCGCACCTTTATTGATCATCATCTAAGGGAGTCAGTGATAGCGTGACGGTTGACAGGAAGGTATGGAAGAAGGACGTATTCTACATTGGGCACCCGTTTTAACGGCACCTGAGGTATTCTACATTCGGCACCTATCAATGTTTTTCCCAGGTGCCGTGAGTGGAATGATTTATTATTTAAAATTTTATTCCACATTTGGCACCTACGGCTGTGTAAATGTGGAATAAAATTTGTTGTTGTGTGTGTTGGGACGTTTATTTTTTTTTGGATATCTAAATAAAAAACGCGACTAAAATCAGTAGAGAATTCGTGTATAACTTGATAAAAATATAACTTCCTTTTTTGCATTTTTTTTGCTGCCAGAATGCCAGAATCATAAATCTTTCAAATCTACTGATCTATAGGTGCCAAATGTGGAATAAAATTTTGAATAATAAATCATTCCACTTACTGCACCTGCGAAAAATATTGATAGGTGTCAAATGTGGAATACCTCAGGTGCCATTAACTCAGTTTCCGTTAAAACGGGTGCCCAATGTGGAATACGTCGCGTCGTAGCGAAAACGTTTTGTGCCCACCCCAAGTAACATGGGACGAGAGGAAGATAATGATGATGATCCATCCTCATCTCATCATTTCTCTGCCCTTGACCCATGTTGGGGTCGACGCAACACGTTTTCTTCTGCCGTTTGCCCTTAGTATTTTTCCGAGACTCATATTCTTGTTTAATACAAGGTTACCATTACGACTCTCCAAAATGCTTCGTGGATATTTTCGATATGCAAAAACAAATTATCCTTGATTGGGTTCTTCTGATAACAGGTTTAGTATCGAAGTAAGATTAAGAATAAGCCCGTGTTATAATTATCTGAATCCCTTTGTTAATGGAAAAATAACATTGAACTTTAATATTACAACGAATTTGTTGGGACGTAAAGTTTATAAGGTTTCAGAGTCGGAACCCGAGATTTGACCTCAGAGATTCTAACATGAATCTTGAAATCATTCACGGATTCGTTATTTTCTTGTTTTATTATCTTAGAAAATACTGGGTTTCCGATACATTCGGTTAGTCTGGAAGCTTTGCGACTCCAATATAATTCGAAAAAGGCTAAGCATATTATGATGATGATAGTTTTAAAATTTCAAACGTACATAATTTTGAAACAAAACACTAACAGCACCTTCTCAATCTTTCCAGATCCATGAGCACATGACCCCCGAGGAGCTACAGAGAGTCTTCCACGTGGAAGACCACTCCTCAGTTCCAGAATACCACACTATATATCTCACCCACCACCTCGCTAGACGGCACATCACGGGGACCCACCACAACACCTTAACCCAGGGCAAGACCAAGATCCCTCACGAAAAGCCCTCAAAGAACAGCTGGAAGACAGAAACCAGCCCGCCATCTTTGCTTAACGATGAGATGTTCGTGAAAGCTAAGGAGAGCATCAAAGATGTAGACATAATAGGAGATTTAAACAACACAGTGAGTGTCAATTTCGATTTGACGAAATCTAGTGAAACAAGTGACAGTGCAGTGTTGAGTGATCTCGAAAGGCTGGTGGATGGACAGCAGTTGGATGTGCATAAGATAGATCTGGAGGCTTTCGGGAGACAGCTGAAACTGGTGCTGAAGAAGCAGGAGGGGTTACTGAAGAAAGATGGCTTGAGGATGTGGAAGGCGCATCAGAATGAGACGCAGCCTCATGGAGTAGATTATGAAGAGTTAATTTCGGTAAGTGATTTGGTTTTTGATCCTAGTGCTTAAGATAGGTTGGGTATTAAAATGTTTGTTTAGTCACAGATAATATAATACTAGCACACAGATGCCTCATCTCATACGAAGAAACCGTGCCGACGGATCTAGCGTTTTTCCACTGAGTAAGCTGATTATTTTTACAAGTACTTCGATCGCTTTCGATTCGTTCCACGTTTGCACGTTTTTGCACGTTTTTAAAGTTTCATTGTAACAAAATGTGTTACAATACAAATTTAAAAAATCGAGTGGCATGCCTCAAAAATTTAAAACGGCGCCATCTATTGGAATCAATTTTAAATGACTCGTTCAAATAATATTTGAAATGTGAATTAAGATCCCAATATTCCTTAATTTTATGCTTAAGAGAGTTGATTAAACAAGAAATAATTTTTTTATGATCAATTCTAGAAAATATTAATTTTACACACAATTCAATAACAAACCGATGCATATCGCGCCATCTAGTGACATTTATTTGAACCAAATTTTCTTTGTTAGCGCTGGGGCTAATTTGTGACTATGTAGAAATATAACCGATCAGTGTGGTGAAGCTCGGAGGAGGCTTATGTCCAGCCGTAGACGTCTTTCGCCTGAAATGATGATACCTTTAATGCCCGACGATAAGCTTCATGGTATAAGCTGTAAGTCTTCTTTTCGATTCGACGGTAAACCTTTAGACAGTTTAGGACCAAGTGGATAACCACTACTATTTAATAGAAACTATATTAGGTTTGCCCAATTTATGTTAAATCAACTCAATTAAATTCAATTATATCTGGAATCTGCAAATGCTAATGCAAATGGCATCTGCGGTTCTATAGAATACTGCACACAGTAATTTGCATATCACATTAGAAAAAGTCACAACAAATTATCAATTTGAATAATCGCTTCACATTCCCATGAAGCAACAATAGTTCACCCATATACGGTGAATATAGAGTGAAAAGCGAAAATCGAATCGATATCGTTCGGCAATGGAGACAATGTGGAGAAGTGACAACTCTTATTATAACTTACACAAGCTAATTGGAGGTCGGATTAATTAGGGCTGGAGCGTGAAGTCTAGCAATTATGATAGAAATATGAAACCATTCTCAGGCAGGGCTTAAGCGTATTGAGAAGAATGCCTATGCAAAACAGCTTCAGCAGTGATGCCCAATGTGGTCTATATCGACGCCCCAGGAGTCTACACAGACTTGTAAGGGGTCTGTGACAAAGAAAAATAAAATTGAGGGGTCATGAGAGGTAAACGGGGGTCTACGAGATCGAGTTGTCGCCAATATTAATTTAAGCTAATTAAGATTAAGTTCATCTATACTAATATTATAAAGAGGTAAAGTTTGTGTGGTTGTAGGGGGTAATCTCTGGATCTACTGAACTGATTTAGATGAAATTTGGCATGGAGATAGTTTGAGAACTTAATGCAATCGGTTTCCACTCCTATCAAACTAATATCTTCCATTGTTCTAACAGACACGATGAACAAAGAAAATTGACATAATTTAGACACCTTTAATTTTCTATCTCTCAATGTCACTATACGAAATCTGTTGTTTAATGATAAATGTAAATTGTATGAAGCTCAATTTAGTTCAAATCACATACACAATTAAGTAACAGCCCTAGTCTGAGCAATTGTTCTATAGCGGATGATATAAAAACGCGGGCACCTGCCGTCGGCGTGCGGCGGTGAAAGCTGCTTCCCACGCTCTTATCTAACCGAGAAGCGGTGTCTTCTGTTTACAAAGAACTAGCTTAGGGGATGAAAAAAACTCGTTTGCATTTTCTTTGGCATATATGTTAGAAAGGAAAATGTGGAAGAAAGCGTTGCTAGACACATAAACGTCGATAAAAATTTTAGTTGTTTTAAGTGTTTTATGCCTCTAAAATAAGCATTATACGTCATCATCGACTCGCATTACAGGGCCTCTAGATAGACCACATGTGTTGGATCATACGGTTCCCTTCATGATAGTTGAGCTGAGTGGTGCCAATACATGCGTCATGTTCGTGAACGGGCGCCATCAGTTGGGATGGGTCATAACCTCGGCCTGTTTTTAATTAATTATTGTATTATGAAGTTGTTTATATTGTGTTTGTATATGTTGTGTGTATGTATGTTGATTGAATTGAATAATTATAGCCAATCGTTAGCAATGTTACACATTTCCTTATCACGATAAAGTATGACAACAATTAACAAACTTTGCCAATTTGAAAACACAAATTTTATTATCTTCAACACCACAATCAGTAACGATTGCAAACAAACCAGCTTGTCAAACTATAACAAATACATAACTTGTGCCGATTACATAACTTAGAGGTGGACAATATAAATACACGTCAAAATTGTGTACAATATATATACCGTCTAGGACTGGGCTTGCCTAGGTTTATCTGAAGTGATCTTAACAGCCTTGTCGTGTTATGTTTGACGCCTTAAATTGTGACGAGTGTTTTATGGGATAAGATCAGGCACA
The DNA here is from genome assembly GCA_948252205.1 of Orthosia incerta. Taxonomy (NCBI): domain Eukaryota; kingdom Metazoa; phylum Arthropoda; class Insecta; order Lepidoptera; family Noctuidae; genus Orthosia; species Orthosia incerta. Next base: position 17,690,141 of record OX411758.1, on the reverse strand, counting down.
TACATACTATACTTAATCAGCTCAGCTAATCGCAGTACAATGCTGGACATAAGGCTCTACTAGACAAATGTTATTCTATATCCGCGACGGTGAATGTCAAAATGCCAGAATGTAAGGGATTGTTTGACAATCCCTGAAATTCTTGTCATTTTTACAAACACTTTCTCGACGGTTTCCTTGATAGAATGTCAGTTGTCTAAAGCCTCTGGACGTCTTATAAGTTTCGTCATAGTTGCCTGCCTTCTTCATCATTTGTGGCTGCCTTCTTCATCATTTGTGCCTGCCTTGACTATTCATTTAGCAGAGGGTACGCTATTAATTGTATATAGATTCGTGTTCACCACATATGGTCCTTTCACACCTAATTGCAATCGGTACTCCAACAGACGTGTCACATTACCAAAATTCTTCATATCTTGTTTCTGTTATATTGTTCACAACCCGTGTGTTGCATTAATTTTAAAAGGAAATGACTATTTGCAATAATGGAATTAGGTTAGCAACACATTTGATGACTTCTGACAGGATAATTTTCAAATTAATAAAGAGTTACATTGATTTTTTCCGACAATTGATGTCACTTTTGCGAAAAGTCCGGGCAATTAAAAAAGTAGTATAAATCGGAAAATATTTAACAAATTATTATACCAATGGATTTCATAATACAAAAAAGTACTGCTTGGTATATATCCTGGTATAAGTTATGGTTACCTTGAACCAGAAAAATCGCCTGTCTGTGGCCTGAAAGGGAATGAAAAGTGTCCGCGTCAAAATATTGGCTTTCTATGAAAAGTCCACATAGTGTGCGCCCTATCTTATAGTGTAAACAAAATGCTACTGTTTTGTATTCTATAAGGCTGTTTAATTTGTGAACTGGAGCAGTTTTGTTATTATAATATCCGTTAATTTGGTTTATTTGACTTTTAAGGCTTGTCTGCCCTCGAAAATTAACCTAAGATCCCTGATTACTATCAAGTGTTTTATTAACCGTTTTGGTCATAAAATTAAACATTAAATGGCACTTCATAAGTTAAACTTACCTATTAGTAAGTAATATTATATTTAAGTATATGAGAATAATACTACTTAAAGGGAGTCAGTGATAGCGGGACGGGGGACGAAGAAGAAAACGTATTGCGCCGACCCCAAGTAACAGGGACACGGGCAGGAAGATGATGATGATTGCTGAACAATAATCCTTTTATTAAAATCTCTGGATCTGTTAAAAATAAACAATGATTTAAAAAAAAAAACTACCGTGATAAAACGTGAAGGCAGACAGTCATATAGACAGATAGACAAATCTCACCGAAAGAGTTTTCGATCCTTAGAAAACATTATACATAAAAACTATCAATAAAAAAACTATCTAATACGTTCAATCCAGAGACATTGTAATACCTAGACGGAACGTATTTACGACGAAAAAGAAACTGTCATATCTTTCGTTCTTGCTTATAGAGAAACTCTATGAAAAAGAAAGAGACAAACATAGACAAACGCTACCATCCTAAACGTCAAAGAGACCACTTTTTAGTCACTGTTGTAACCCATCGGTTAGCAGCTCTAATGAAAGTTTTTCGCTGTTTTCAAGCCTTTGTATCGTTTGTATCAGGAAGAATTATGTTGTTTAATTATCTGCATGAACCATGTCGTGTGTGGCTATCGGTTGCAAGAGTAGAAAGAGTGTATTAACAGAACATAATCAAAGGATATCTTTCCACAGGTGAGTTATCGACTAGCATATTGAAATTATTGTGCAGGGAATATATTTCATAGGCTGTCCGGAATAAAGGTATCTAAGTTCTAAATACGTCGAGGACGTATAGTATCATTTAAACCATTCTATCTAGTGAAATAATTAACTTTTATACGTTCGCTGATAGAGCTATGACAGTTTACGTACTTACGTTCTGATGTTAGAGATGTGACAAAAGTCACGAGAAAGATTTATCGATACTGTATTTTATTTTACTTACTTTAATTTATTTCATAAAGTTTTTTTGCTATTTGTGATTATTAATCTAATATCGAATGTGCACAGGTTTCCTTAGAGTACTTATTTAAGAAATAAGTGGATCAAGAATATGAAACGAGCTAACTGGACATCTTAACTATATTCTCGCTTGTGTTCACTGCATTTTAATGAATCATGCTATCGCTATCCCTTAACCCATTTATGGACACAGGTTGATGAATCATGTTAATTTTTACATATTATTGTTTTAAATTAAATTATGATATCTAAAAAATATTGTTTTTTTTTTTTTAATACTTTTATATACATACTCGTCTGTAAACTTTTTTTTCAGTCTTCATCAGTATATCGATCAGTACATGTCTGTACAGTCGTACGAGTGTACCAAAAACTGTCACTTTGATCTCATGATGTACCTCGTTTTTGCGTAAGGTATGAATAAACATTATTATACAACTCGTATAATGCGCAGAAAAATTACGAAAGAATGGAATTGTACTCTTACAATGACTGATAAGTTCACTCTTTGTACGAGTACACATTCACTCTTTAAACAATTATAAAGATTCCCTACAAAAAAAACGTAAAATTAGCCGCAGTCAGGGACGATTCTTACAGACATTTGACCAAATTTGTAGATCGCTCCAAAACTAGACTCAATAATATCGATATGACAGTGGCACAGATCTAGTACTGATATATGTATATAGATAAGTATCTATAGCATACTCGGCCACACTGGCACAAAAGATGGCATAGACAAAAGTATATCTATCTCTTTTTGCTTATGACGTTATCTGTTAGTGCGAAAGTGAATACCGATATTGAAATTGCGTCTTAAACACGTTCCGTCTAGGTATTACAATGTCTCTGGTTCAATCCTTAAAAGCAGTCATAGACAACCAAATCATAGTTCATACTGTTGACAGCTGTGGCAACATAAATGTAAAAATTATATTTACATTCATAGCAGGCAACACTGGTTGGTTTCGCTCTCTTACTCTTGCTCATTTATTTCATTCAAATTGTATCATTCCTTTGATTTTTGGTTCGATTCATTCTTCTTACAATGGCGAATTAAAGACAGGCCGGGAATTAAGAATTACTTTATTTAAGAGCCCACCCGACATCTCCAGCCATCCATTTGGTAACCTAAGTACAGCTACAGTCCTCTTCACATACTAAAATTACCATGTTATCTAGATTTTGACGTTTGAGTCTTGCCTAGGTCTAGTTCTAGTTCCAACTAATAGTGCATATTATCATAAATACATAATACATGATGCAGAAGCCGAAAACGGTGTCAAAAGTACTAGAAACAAGTTTGTATCCACCTATATTTAGTTGTATATTTATATTTTTGTTTACCTTGATAGCAAGTGTACCAAGTTTGATTGAAATGCGTAGATCGAGGTTAGGATTCGTGTTAGGAATCTAGGTTCTAGGTTTTCAAGTTGGCTTTGACACTAGGTACTTAATTATAACACTGTTATTTCTGCCTGTTAGAACTTAGAACATAATCATTGTTAAGGGTCTTTACGCCCGATTAGTGCCTTAAAACGGCTACTTGACTATTCCTCATTAACGGCTAGGTTTAAAAATTAAAAAATAAACATTAAAGATAAAGTACTTCATAACTAATTAAAACATTTGCTTTAAAAAAAAATTAACAACGCGATATTTTTTCGCTACTTTTGCTTCTCCTCCAAAAAGACTTGGATGTTTAAAAATATTTTAGACTGAAAAATTGATGCTTAGACTTTCTTCTTAAGCTACATAGGATTTATGTAAAACAACAAATATTTTGCAAACAAAACTGTCCAAAAGGTGATCCAATAAAAATATATATATATATATTCAGTGTCTGAGCGGGTGCCAGGACCGTACCGCGTTAGCATTGACTAACTTTTGCCCGTAGCTTCGCTTCAGTGGTCTTAACCGAGAGATAACGTGCATTTTTCTGGAATAAATGTAGCCTATGTGACTTCACGAGTGTCGCTTCAGTAAAATAATTTTCGTAATTGTATCAGTATGTCCTTAGTTTATTATCTTCACAGCAGCTTCGTCCGCGTGAATGTCGAAAATTATCCCAAGGAAACATATTCCCAAGATAAAAAGTATCCTATGTGCTATTCTTGACTATGATCTATCTGTGTGCCAAATTTCTTCCAGATCCGTCCAGCCGTTTGAGCGTGAAGAATAACAAACACACACACAAACACTCACAAATTTTCGCCTTCATAATATTAGTGTGAAGTGTGATGTGATGTTATTTGATCGTTTGTACCAAAAAATTAAGTTTACAACTTTGTAAAATTAGTTTGGATTCAAATTTCGAAGACGACTGACAGATGTGGTTACGATTTCTGTCTCATTTTAAAAGATTTATGATATCATTATATTCCAATTATGACAAAAATAAAACCACGCTTTTCTAATCATACAATCAAAATAAAATCTATTCGCAAAGCATAAGAAAAACAGAAAGATTTGCATATTAAAATAACGATAAATTTTATCTTGAAACTTTTTTGATTTATCAAAAAGTTTTTATTATTTATTTTCGAGACGAATTTTGATAGCCTGCTGTAAATTGTAAAGGACATGTTTACAGCTGACTGATTGAATTAATTACAGAGTTAATTAGCTGGGGTGTCGGGCTGATCAATGAATCTATAAGATGTTTGTGTATTATAAGATGAAGAGGTCGTATACCTAAAGTTAAGTCTTATTTAGAGCCACGGACTTGGTTAATGAAGGCTAAAACTTGAGGTACCTATTGCTTGCCGAATTTCTTATTTTCAAAGGCCTCTAAACAATGATATTCATCTTCATAATATTAAACTCTTACCACCGAATTATCGTACGCGGGTTGGCGGTAAGGCTTCACATAATAATATACATATTACGCGTGTTATCGTGCCCTGGCAACATTACATGATGGCACTAAGCAGCATCAGATAGCTGATACAGAACCTAAACTTCGTGTATAAGTTCAGTAGGTACTTTTTTATAAAACGAGAACAATTAATGAAACGTTAACACCAACCTTACCAAAACAGTAAAATCTTAACTTACATAACTACAAACAGCAGTAACTGTATTATTTAACCTAAACCTCTCAATGTCCATCAACAAGATATGTAATGGTTTTAATTTAACCACGCCTAGATCTTATACCAGTTTCAATATTTATGAAACGCATATTTGAATATATCATTGCATAATATTCATATCGGTCTGATTGGTGTTTTAGTTAACTATTATATTATATTGATAAAGGTTTTTGTTGAGCCTCGTTCAGAAATACCTAATAATAACTATGTTCTGCCAGTGGCTTCTCCAGCGTGATCTTCTAAAATTACCCTTAAGAGGAAGTACTACTCCTGGAATAAAATTCGATGTCCTACTATGAGGTTTAATCTATCTCTACAGCTACCAAAATTCGTCAAAATCGGTTCAGTGAGAATAGAACAAACAGACAGAGTTATTTTCGATTTGTTATATTGGTTTGAATAAGATACCTACTAGGTTTTTCGGTGCTAAGGGGACTGTGCTTTTGCCGAAATAAAAAGCTTCCTCTCAGAGATATTGTAGTTTTCTATTAATAAAATTTTCGTATAGGTGATTACCTACGAAAATTGTTTCGTAGGTAGGTTAGTACGTAGGTTTACTGATTATTAACTACATACTTCTAGAGACAACGTTCTACAAACATTGAAACCAAGGCACAAAAAATTTTGTTGCTCTCAATTAAACTTTTCTAGAAAATCATAAATTTTCAAAATTAAGCGCTTTATTTTAACCAAAAATGTTGCATTTGAAAAGACAAATTAGAGTTCTATTCATTAAATCGACCGTATATTATTATCAGCACAGATGACAAATTAATGACGATTCATCACTTGGATATTTAATTCTTTTTAAACGACTTAAAAAAGGAGCAGGTACTCAGATTGTTTTTATTTTTATTATTAAGTTCGGTAATAATATTCCTAATGATCTGTGTCCAAATCATAACAAATAAAAAGATTTAATTAAGTAAACTAATTAATAAAACTTTTTTTGTTCCTTTGTCTATGCTAAGCCAGCGTTTTGTTTTATTTCTTTTTTATTTATTATGTATTTGTTGGCTGTGAAAATAACATTCTAATTCGTTAATTAATTTATGTTAATAAGCGTAAATAATAAAACTGGCTACCTACAGACCAATATTGATTGCAGATCTGTATATTTATTATTTTTAAAAACGTTTTTATCTGTCATGTGTCAACTCACGTGTGAAAACACAGACCATAGATGTTGTTTATAATCATAATATTTCTATCTATTAAATCGTAAAACTTTATGGTGCGACTTAACGAATTAATTATAATTATTCGTTTATTATTACTTGCAAATTATTTAATTTTTCCGACTCTAATTAATATTCTAGTATAAAAATAGATTTTTATTAACATATATACAATTGAATGTTCTAAAAGAAAAAAACCTTCATAAAAATACAAAAGGGAGACGGAAAAGAGCTCATTGTGCATCAAAAAATTCGTCCACATCGATGTCAAGTACGCCAAAACGCTGGCAGTATTGCCACGTTAAATAAAAATCATTGAAAATAGATTGAAATAAAACCTTATCAGGTTCATAATTTTACTGATTACTTATTAAAATATTGGCTGATAATTAGGTTTTATGATGAAGATGACTCTTTTAGTATGATAGGAATATTTATTTGAATGATTTGCATTATAAAGGTTACTGGCACAAACTGCTTTAGTTTAGAAATAGCTTTTATTGGATTTTAATAGTCGTAAAATATATCAATGCTGAAAATTTCTTGTGCTCAGAAAGAAGCTGTTTTATACTTCCGATGAACAAGCTGCTGGTGTCATTGTTCATGCAGTTATAGCAAGAACTTGTTTTAACTTCTGCATAGTCTCTAAATACCTATATTTGAACCCATCCATGGATAAATGCACTAACAACAAAGCATACATTTCGAATTATGACGACAATATATGTCTTGCCAACACTACAAATAATAATTTAGCAAGTTCTTTGTAAATGTGGCGTTACTTTTAGTGTTAAAGCCCGAAAAAATCCCATCTCGGTATGACCAACCACACAAAAATGTACAAACACTATAATTACTACAGATATATAGAAAATTTAAAAAGATTTTGTAATCCAGTCACAATTCACAAACGATCATAAAACTCATTTGATATTCAAATTCAGCTAGTTATTATAATGAGTTCGCTTTTATTCCTCCACTGTCTCGCACACGTGGCCAGTACTGTCGAATTTGTAAATTTTTATATATTTGCATAAATATCGCATGGCTGAATAGATATGAGGTGAATATGAAATGGAGTTTTGATATTGCGCGATAGTCGTATTTTTTTTTGCGAATAGCAATTATTTTAATAATTTTTTTTCGAAAAATAATAAAAAGAAGCTGCTGATTTAGTAATTTAATAGTATCAATAGCTCTATATTTCCAAGGTGGGATGCTTATCGGGTAAGAAATATTGTTTTTCAGATAGAATCACACCTTAAGGATTACAGTAACTTAGCAATTTGTGTGATATACAGGAAAAGCAGATACAATTCGTCCCAAATTCTAAATTTGCTAAAGACTTCAGACTCCCTTAAGAATTTATTTTTATTCGTGTTATCATACGAAACCTTTAAAATGTAGGCTAACCCAACTTTATAGGTCTTTCAATCAAATAAAGCACGAAATTATGGGTCAATTGATTTCACAACAACAATGTTTGCATGTCCCGCATTTTAACCATTTATCGAGCACGTTCGAGCACTTTTGTGCGCTTTCGAGCAAAATCCATATTTTATGGGCTCTGATCCCATAGTAAGTATACATTCTTGTGAGTTTGATTCAGAATTTATTGATGTTTCTCTTGCACAAATCTGCAATTTGTGTAAGAATTTTGAAGTCAAGTAACATTATAAATTCCTTACTTATGAAGGTACCTGAAATCTATTTAGGTACGTTCACATGACATATTTTATTTTCTTAGCTTCATTCCTTATTCTCTTGTCCCTATCCAAATTAAATTGGGGTCGATGAAACGTTTTCTTCTTCATCCATGCTTCTCTATTGATCATCGTTCATCTTCTCAGCTATCACCCTAGAGAGCCTCAGACAATCATCTTTCAAACAGTCCATTCACCATGCATTAAAACAGAAAAAAAGCATTTGACGGTTTTACCAAACTTTTGCAAAACAATTATTCAAACTAAATATAACTTAATTTGATTTATGTATCAACCATAGATTTTTATGTCCAATAATGTGTACGATTATCCTCCATTATGTATATTTTTTACATTTTAGATGGGCTATTACTTTATTTTAGCATATATATATATGTTTTGCGCTATCGGCACGTGGCGTTGTTTATGGTATTTTTATTTTCATTCTGACAGTACATCTCCTACTTATCTATGGTGTGTCCGTCACTGATTTGTTGTTAGGGTTACCATAAGTCGTGAGGTATTTATTTCATATAAATGCCGTTTATATAATAAGACTAGTTGACACTTGACATTATGCTGACTCTGACAAAAATAAAAAAATACTACAGTTCACAGGTCAAACAATAGTAATAAATAATAACTTATAAATTAGCATGAAATGGTATTGATTAGAAATTATAATGTCATCTCATTAGCGCTCACGTGTGTTTGCACCGGGTGGCTGGTGACGTCATCCACGTGCTTTTAATATTTATGCATATTTGTGTTCATTAAGCGATAGTTTAATAAGTGCTTTAAGTAATTAAAAATATAATTAATTATGTTTTATTTCCTACTTTACAAATTGATGTAGAAAGGAACAAAAACAATACAATCGTGCTTTATCCAAAACAGGCGAGCCAAGCAAAAAAAAACATGGCGCCGCTCAAGCGTTTGAATTTAGGCGCGAAAGGACGACAATATGGTGGTTATGTTTTATGCAAATATGAGTGTAATGCGATGCGAGAGCAATTACTCAGCTCTATGACCCACAGAAATTGTTTATTGTTTTCGAAAAGCTATTCCAGTTTCAAAGTGCGTTTTATGACAACAGCCTTTAACGGGCCAGTGCTTTGGAACCAAGGTGTGAACGAGGCATGAGTAGAAAGCATGGATTTTATACAGTATGGCTAGCCAGTTGAATTATGGCTTTCAAAGTTTTATTAATCATTCAGACTATAAATATGTGCACTTGGTCCCATATGAGTCAAATCTTGCACCGTTTAGGTACAAATTTTCGACTTACACGCTCACGCCATAGAGCTAAAATGGCGCATGTATCTGTCAAACAAATGTCAAATATTTTTATTATACTTCCATAGCTAGCATACAATATAATCTTTGTCACACATGACAATACAAATCAAAACAGAACAAAAGAACCATTGTGCATCTCGATATTTTTCCTTTATTATAAAAGATGCTCCATCAAAGGTAATAGAAATTGACGTCACAATAATAATTATAATTGCATATAGCAATAAACAAGTAACGCAGTAAACAATTAGCATATGAACGAGGAACATCCTCTTGGCAAATTGTTTGTTTTTAACGTTATTCTCACGGTTTCTTGAGAGGATACTTGCTTTTTGATTTATTGATGTTTTTAAGATTATTGTCCTGTCATTTGCTGTCAACAAGCCGTGTTTGACGTCAGGTGACAGATCGCAGAGTTATGCAAAAGATACCTGTGAATGCATATCATTAATTAAAATATTCATCTTCGTCTTCCAAGATTGCATGTTAGATGATTTTATTATGATTGTTTTGAAAATGCATGAACCTAACACTTCACATATATATGAGTTGGGAATAGAGAAATTAAGTTAACTAATAACTTATATCGTGCACCCTAATTACGTAACTTTATTGAAATATCAAAATTATCAAAGCACACAAGTATGATAAATTGCTTCATCACACTAATAATAAAAAAAGTTTTTTTTTTGAGTGTTTGTGTGTGTGTGTGTATGTTTGATACTACTTCGCGAAGCCGCTGGCAGAAGCTAGTATGTTTATAAAATCCATCTACTCGACAGCGTAAAACACGCAATGACTTCTAGTGAATTGTGAAAATGGACCGTGTGCGCTTTTTTGAGCTTTCATTAAGTATTTGCAATTAAGGTCTGCTGGTACTTGAGTCCTCTTTGGTTACTCATGGAAAGAACCTGAACGATATGTTAGTAGCCGAGGCCACAAATAACGAAACAATTGACAGTCAATAAAATACGAATGAATGTAATTGCCAACCAAGGGTGTCACTTGAATTATGAGTTGACAGAATTGGAGTAAAACCACAGCTGTCCTTAAGCTAAAATGCCACTATCTGAAAATTCGTCGATTTTGGTTTTAGACATCACCGCATCGTAACCCGCAAAAAAATCTCTATTGATCTGTCTAAGCAGTATTTTTAACTACCAATAGATGCCAGATAAAAAAAATAAAAACGCCTTGCCCTTACTTCTCCAAGATGCTATGTTAACAAACCTATTTTTATTTAGATCACGTCATTGATATGAGCTTACAATGTCTATCCTAAAGTGCACAACAAGATCTATTTTGTAAGGAAAAACTCGCACGTAATAGGTATATGATTTGTCGTTGATAAACAGCATACATTTTTAATTATTTTGCGGTTTGTAATTTTTTGTCTATAACTCACAATAAGTATGATTTTGTCAGATAGCGTCTTTTTAAAATGAGAACGATGACGACGGCAGTCGGCAGCACAGATAACATATAATATTATTTGAATACTGGCCTGGAAGAATTTAATAGGCCTTTATTCAGATGTTTAATTCAAGAGATTTATTTGGTTATACTTTACAACTAACGCAAACAAGACAATTAATTTGGTTAAATTAAGTATGTATTTGTTACAATTTTAACAATTCAATAGACTTTTAATTCATTTAAGTATCCCGGGCGTGACTTCAAGCTATGTTTTGGAAGGTACCCTATCCATTTGCATAAAAACTTTAGACATAATATAACATGGCATACTTTTGTTTATCTGCAGCAAGCATGCAACATGCAGGCAAACATGCAGCAAGCATGCAGCATGCAAGCAAACATGCAGCAAGCATGCAAACATGTAAACAAGCATACACCATGCATGCAGCATGCAAGCAAGCATGCAACATGCAGCAGGCATGGTTTCTGTCACGGCTCCGGCACTGCGGGGCTCCGGCGATCTACCGCGTGATTTAAAGCCACCTGCTCCTCAGCTAGCAGGCCGCCTCGCCCCTCCACGCCTACGTGATTTTAAATAACACTCTAGGGGTAGGGCAGACAAGACTACGTGGAGTCGGTTTTGCAGCGATTCGTTTCTGTCACTATAAAATTAAATACGTAAAAATAACTCAAATTTGTTTCCGTTATTTCTATTAATTTTTATGCCCTAATAATATTATGCTTATAGTCATTAGGGATAGTAACATTATGCGAATTAAAATTATGCCAAAACAAATTAGCCTTCAAGATAATTATGCCAACATAAACAGTATGCCAAAAAATATGGCAAAGGTTTATTATGGCAAAACAAATTATGCCAAAACAGTTATGCCAAAGTATATTAGGAAAAAGAACATTATGCAAAAAAAAGGATCCCGTTTTGGAACTATTAATATCTAGTTTATTTGGAAAACTAGATCTTTGGCTTGATTTTTAGGTACATTTTAGTATCATTACACCTTTTCGAACATTTGCATGGTAAAGCACCTACTTTCAAATCCTCACTACTTGCTGAATTCTGTTAGTAATAAAATAAGACCTTCGAAGCGATAGATCGTACTTACCAAGCGGTATGGTGTTAACCAGTAAATTTTGTTTTGGAGTTCAGAATGACATTCGCTCCTTGTAAAAAAATATAAATTGTAGATCTAAAAACTAAAAAAACACGCTTTAATGGTAAATTGAACTAAAAAGTCGCTTATCCTGAAGATCCTGGTAAAGATAATGGGACAAACTATTTAAAATATTACACGTCATCTGTCCTTGATAAGTGTGCAAAGTTTCAATTCAATCCGACGTTTTGAAGGGGGTGAAAATCACGTTCAAAGATGCCGTTACATTGACCAAGCTAATAAAAGTGTGTTATACAGGCATCAGGTTAGATTGCCGACCCCAACATAGTGCATACCTAAAGAATTTTATTTACTTACCTATCTATCTTTACCAGCTTTGTTTCTTGCTACTCGTGCGAGGCTACACATGATGACGATAGAAGGTACATCGTGTACTACAGCTACAATTATAAACTAATAAAATAAACATAGGAGGAAGCGTCTACCACATTCCTTTTATTACCGTATCAGCATATAAAATGGATAATTGTCTAGAGGTTATAGTGGCAAACAACACATACGCACAAATATCGTGTAACAAACAGTAACTTATAGTTACTTCCTTATCCGTATATTGCATTCATGGAGACTCATCTTTTTATTGTGTTCCTAAATACTTCTCATCATCATCATCATATCAGCCGAAAGACGTCCACTGCTGGACATAGGCCTCCCCCAAGCGTCGCCGTCGGCACATTGACCGGTCCCGTGCGTCTCGCAATCAGCGGATCCCCGCAACCTTCAACAGGTTGTAAAAATAAATAATTCTAGTAATTTTAAATGCTATGATGATGCATTGAAAAATCATTAATTTTCTAAAAGGCCTTAGTCCCTAATGCTAAATCAGTTCTTAAATGAATGTTTGTGCGCTGCTTCAAATTCAATTCGGAACTGCCATCTTAGTTTTTCGGCCTTATTTTCCCGCGTCATCTTCTGTCATTAGTCATAGACATAGAGAAATGATCTGAGCCTTAAATTTCTATTTCACTAGTCGATAATTCTTCCATACAAACGTTGTAGACAGTGGAGTAATCCCTAGGGATTACTCCACTGTTTACGATGTACGTTAAAAATAAAAAATGATACCAATTTGTCTCATCATTATCTAGCCCTGCCTGGAAACAAAAAAGTAAAAAAGCAAAATATTTGAAAGTTATGAGCGTCGAAAGTTCCATATTTCAACACTAATTTTAACGCACCTTTGGGCGGCAATAAATACCATAAGAAGAAGGAAAATTTGCTAACGGCCTCCATACAGGGATAGATTAGTAGTTCAACAATGCAAATAATTTTATTTTGAAAATATATTTTCGTCATTTTTTCATGATATCTAGACTCCCAAAGGTCTGTTTATAAAATTTCGCGCGCTCGTTTTTATCCTAAATCATCATCCATTTCACTACAAACTTGCAAAAGTGCCAATTCGTACGCGAACTAGCTTCTTATGCTCATCACAGCATCTATATCTTTCGCACGAGTTGTCGGATGAGATAGCAGGCATTTTAACTCCGCGCACAAAATAATTCGTGCCGTCGACTAGTGTAACCTTAAGTATGGAGTCTGTCACATCAGTTTTATAAATATGCTGTTTTACGAACGACCTATGAATTATTACGGAGTTCATCTAATAGTTGTCTTAAACATAAGGAGACAAGTATGACAAGTATGACCGCAAGTCGCTCTGACACCAGAGGTAGCCACATCCTCGCACGAAAAGAAGAAGAAGAGTTAAAAAAATCAAAATCGCTTTGTTTATTTCTATAAAGAAGTTAATTTTGTGATAGTATTGCTCAGTCTATTCTTCTATGTCTATGGTCAGATTGAAGGGCTGCAGAAATCATGAAAGGACAACCGGGCTATATTTTATACCAACAAATGTGTCATAGACAATGATTTCCTTGCTTAAACTTCCTTTTATGCTAAGATCGTGAAAATAACTCAAAAATATCTCCGTGACTTTATGATACATGGTCTTGTAACTACCATAAAATTCTTTGTTTGCGAATAATCGTGAGATGATATTCATCATGAGATGGACCACGGAAGCATGTTCTTATTTATGTCTTCATAAGTTATAATATTCCTTATTTTATTAATAATAGGTACTTTGCATATTACGGCCTCCTTGTTGCAAATTATAAGTATTAATTAATGTTTGTTGAGAAAATCTATACTTACTGCGAATCTAAGAAATACTGCAGTTTTTTTTCTTTTCTAACTGTATGTTCCAATTTTGAATGGCCACTCACAGGTTTCGTTTCAATTATATTTTTAGTAAATCACTTCCTTTTTCACAAATTCGCAAGTTGAATTCGTGACCGTTGCATGCGTGAGATAAGCTGTGTGGCACAAGAGATACCTCCACTAGGATTGTTTTACATGCTGTTTTAAACTTAAAAAATTAAGTTCAAATGAAATTTTATTTCGTTTTGTTGATTTGAAGATAGGTTGTAGGTCTACAAGATTTTTAACAAAATTTCTAAACTTTTCAGTCCGTGTCATAGATTTGTCTCAAGTTTAGGAGATTGATTCGTTTCTCTATGTAAGGCGTATAACCGCAGAGTTTGGTTTCTTTGTATTTAAGGCGCCTCCCCGAGCAAAACGCCGCGCTTACCGTTTTTGTGGAGTTTTCTACTCGTTATTTAAAAATACATATCAATTAATAAAAACACATAAAAAATTCTACATAATATTGATTCCAAAATGGTAGTATACTTTTTTTTAAAGAAGTATATGTTTCACTAATCTCCTTCCAAAAAAAACATAAAAATGAGAAATAATGATTGATAGCATGCATCTCCTCGTAAAGTGTTCATTAATGATTTTTTATATTAACACTAATGGATAGACAATTTGATAACGAACATTTTGTAACTTTTTTTTTTCAAAAGACTAATTTTCGATTTTATTCTAAAATCTTGGCGTATTCACTACTGTAATTCATGCGCCACCAGTGTGCCGCTAGGCCACTAGTAATGCTCAAGATTTTTGGTCAGGTACACCCACGATAGATGCAAAAAACATGAAGGTTTCATTTCAAAGAATAACATTATTAATCTTGTGGCCACTGCCGGGAATTTCCTTATTTCACGATATTTACATTGTGCCTCAAGATTGTTGGTCTGACAATCATAAATTAGCATGTATGACTAGGCCGAAGGTAAAAGATGATGCAAACTGCGTGCGCAGATCTTGTGATAAAGTTCTAGCTAGGTACCTGATTGGTGAAATGAGATTTTACGTTTTAACCTCTTCTTTGTACGTAAGTCTTGTAAGTAGACAACGGATTATATGCAGTTGCATAAAACCCTTATTTTATTATAGCGTTAATACCTATTTCAGTACTTTTTCTTTGAAAGTGCATATTTTAGTAGTTAAATGAGTTAGCGGTGATATATTATAAATTAAATGATTTTCTGCATAAAACCCAGGCTCTGCACAAATGGCGCCAAATTTCATGTTCTTTCTAATAACGTCAGCGGACGTAGACGTAATGTTCAGCCTACAAATTTAAATAAAGTAACAAACATCACAAGTTTGCTCTAGAAAATCTAGAATAATAGTTTTTTGTATGTGTAACAGAAATTGCAAGTGATTATTAAATATATTGTGACAATAAGCGTGAATTATAATGACAAAAAGTATTTAGATGGTGAATATTTTGTGATTATTTCGTCCTTTTTCAGTGCATATTTGCATACATATTTTGGCATTTTGATAGTGCATATAATCCGATGTCAAGTAATAAGCTTTGTAACTGGATTTTTCCGCGGTTTCGATACCGTGGTCTTTCTCCATAGTTCCGTGCATTTTTTTTGGAACAAAAAATAGCCAAACGATAGTGTAGTTTTCTACCAATATTTTTTTTTTTGCATAATTTAGTTAATAATAATTTATTGAATCATGGTTATAATTATTATTGCCTTATTAGTAACTTAGCGTAACATACACATACATAGGTTTGTAACTGTTAGAAAATTTAAGTCCCAAACTAGGCGGTGCCTGTATCTTGCCGCAGTTGTGACACATTTTACAATTTATAAAACTTGAAGTCTTTAATTGAAGTGATTGTATCAGATCAATGGGTACCTATAACTCTGATAAAAACAATGCTGTATCTTTATTGTTGATTTAGATTAGATATACATATACGTTAGTCAAATATTATATCAGTACAGCAATGGACTGAAAATTAACTAATTATGTAAGGCCAATTCAATGTCAAGGATTTGAAACGGACCTTGCTCGCAAAATTCGCCAAGGTTTCCACCATAACAGCACAATTAAAAGAACAAACAATGAAAGTAAAAGTGATACGAAATCCTTTGTTTTATACGCTTATCACGAAGTTAAAAACGCATGATTATTAGTACCACAGTGCAAAGATATGCTATGGCGGGCACTGCTAGAGATGGCATTGTTAAAAAATTGCCATAGACACCAAGAATGTCAGTGGGTGTCACCGTTTATTCCTAGTATAGTCTAGTCTTGAGGATTCTGACTACTGGCTTTGATAGCCGAAACTTGTGCTCAGCGCATTTACACGGGCACGAATTAGCATCTGCCAGGTGCTTCGCCAGCGTGAAAGTCGGAAAGGGAACGTACTCTTGAGATAAAAAGTACCTATCCTATGTCTTCCTCCAAGATCCAATCTATGGTTCAATGGTTTAAGCGTGAAACGTGAAAATTTAACAAATGGGCAGACTGAGTTACTTTCGCATTGATCTATATCTATACTTATTAATTAATATTTTAAAGAGAAAAGACTTTCTTGTTTGTTTGTACCGAATAGGCTCCCAAACTACTGAACCGATTTGAAAAAATCTTTCACCAATAGAAAGCTACATGATTCCTGAGTGGCATAGGCTATTTATTAATCCCGAAAACGGGTCCTGTGGGGTGTTTCACGGGAGCGAAGCTGCGGGCAACAGCTAGTACATAATTTTAGTGTGGATGGATGCCTTCTGTGCTCTATGGTAGACACATACGTAGAGTAAGATAAGTAAATAAATATGACTCGCCCAGCCTCCGCCGGGCATTCAGATCACGATTTGTGAGTTCCCACGCTATTTCACGTTCTAGCTAGACTAGACTACAAAATATAATTTGCAGTTTTGTTACTGGATCGGCAGTTTTAACCTTATTTCCTACGCCGACATTTTTGTTTTATAACAAGAAGTACACAATTTCTTCTCGTCTCAGGATATTATGTACAATGCTTTAATATTTATTCCTTTTGTCTGCAGGAAGATGAAGAAGATATCGGTGACCTATACCAGGATGAGGAGAATGGAGCCGCGCTTGTTATCAGAAGACACCCCAAACATGGCAAGCTGGTTGTGGTAAGTTAACGAACCATTCATACCGTCTTATTAATAAACGTGGAATAAGGTAAGAATAACTTTATTCCAAGCATAAGGTTGGTACTAAAAAAAATCCGTATTAATAAACACGGAATAAGGAGGGATTATACTAATCTGACACTAGTCTCGGACTAAAAGTTAAACCATGGTGCCAGCTAGTTTAAGGTCGGAATAAGAGTAGTGTAACTATGGCAACCACAATTTTTTTAATTTTTTTGCATCACCCTATTCGGGCAGGCTAAGGTCTTAGACCATACCGCCTCGTGTTCAGTGCATAATATCCTTCTTGAATTCTTTAGTATGCATTAGAATGCGGATGCAACAGATTCTAATGTTTTTTGGAGTATTTGGCAGCAAATTGTATCAAGTCAGCCTTCAGACTGCTAAGAAGGCTGTAAGCTTTGCGGGAGGTAGTCAATACTACAATGAAATTCTCCGCTCCACTATCCCGAGATCACTTCTGTCAATGCTTTCGCAGATTGACCAGTTGCGTAGACAGTTGAGACATAAAACTACACAAATTTAATATCACAATATCCACTAGGAATCAATTTGTAAATAATATTAACAGCCGCTGAACTACACTCGAAAAAATCCCGCCAATAACTCTCAATTATTACATAGACTCTGATTTTTTATTTCGTAGATGTGGAACATTAAAAAAATAAGGTCATTGGCAGCTGTTTAGCTTTAGTCAACGAAATTACAAATTAAATAATCATTACTTTATGTAATTTTTAAGTTTAAAGGTAATACGATAATTTGAAAAGGAGGGATCCTTCACCTTTACTGTCAAATCTCTATGGCAGATGTCATTTTTTGTTTTTTTTCTACACAATTTCTTCAACTTGCTTATTTTTCATTCACTAGTTCATTCTTTTTACTTTTAAATTCAACTGGGTTGCCAGAGCTTACGCGTAAATCCAAGACTAAGAAATGAATAGTTAGTCCGAGGTTATTCCATGTTTATTAATAACATTGCTAGATCTATGTTAATCCTTAGTTACTCCAGGATTAGCTAGTCCAAGAGTAACTTCGGAGTAAGCTGGGAATACGCCATTTTTATTAATAAGACTGATAGTGTTTATAATAGGATTAAGGTCAACTTTTTTTACCTCATAGAATCAACTAAAAGAATAGTATTTTAATCGATTTCAATGACGCCATAGGCAATTATATACTGGCCACTAATGAAAATAATTCATAATTCGAACACACTTGCAATCTGCCGCCATATTTAAGTTTTAAATGTCTCTATAATTTGCGAGTTGCCAACTAAAGTATAATGTTACCAAGTTACTCCACTGCACAAAATTAAAGCAGTGAGACCGCCAACTTAATTAAAGGGCCTTAACACAATTGTTTAACGATGCGTGTCAAGAATGAATTTATTAATAATTATAACAGCTGTTGTAATATTTGGAGCCATTTGCATAAAACGTCATGGTAACTGCTGCCGTTTATAAAAGCCATAGTTCACTTAAAATTTGTTGTTAAGCTATTTATCTACGTCGTATTAATTGAAAGATTAATAACTAAATTATTGAAATTGATTAATATTGTTATCGATATTCCGTACGTGGCCCTGTCCTAGGCTGAGTATTGACAGTCCCTTTGCCTTCAAAGACAAAGTTCAAATGTGACATTTGTCAAACTTCTGATTGACAGTTTAAGCTCTATCCTTGGACTATGTAAAAAACCCAATATAACGTGAGCCAAGATCCTAAATATTTGACGAGATTAACATAAACGTCACACATTCAACAGGATGCGACAATCTCTGGATTTCGGACACGTACCAATGTCAATGCTATCCATAAACAAGAAACTATAGAGACGTGACTAGTAAAGATTATAAAGAAACTATGTTGCTATGGGCTTGGTTATATGTTTTTTCCCCAAAATGGTAGACAGATATGTGTAATAAACTAATAACTTCATCCCCATTTCGCCTGCTAAGGATCCCGCGTTTCCATATAAATTCTTCATAGAAAATTGGTTTGACCCATAGAATTAAAACCCTAATGTCTAAGGTATACATTATATACGGAATTAAGAATTAATACTAGAATCAGTTGTCAAACCATTGCTGTCGAATCTCGCTTGTCTGCGGAGAATGCCTAAGCCACAAATAATATAATACTAGCAAACAGATGCCTCATCGCATACAAAGAAACCGTGCCGACGTAACTAGCGTTTTTCATCTGATTATACCGATTATTTTTTGTAAATTGATCACGTTCGTTTCCTTTCCACGGCGATAAATAGATCACCATCTATATCCGTGGAAAGGAACCGAACGCGATCGATGTACAAAAAATAATCAGTATAATCAGTACAGTACGTCGGCACGGTTTCTTTGTATGGGATGAGACACCACTGCCCAAGCTTAGCAGTCGCGCTTCTGATCACTAGATAAACGAGACAGTCACAGATAGACATAAACCGTGGTCGTTATCCACTAGATTTATACAAAAGAAAATACCTGTATTGAGAGAGGAAGTGCCTATAATGACTCTATTCACGAGTTCGAGTATATTTGCATACTAATAAACTAATCATGAATGGCGTAACAGACAGGCTGCTAAAACTGTTTGACGAATGGTTAATCTTTTTCGAGTCAAGGACAAAATGGCGATTGTGTTGGCAGAAAAAGCTGTGTTAAAAGTTTATCCGCTAGTTTAATGACTTGGTTAAATGTTTTTATTAATTTTAATTCAAATAGCCTAAGGTTTGGTTGCCTAAAATTTAATTTTGTTAATCATCGGTTTTGTACACTATTTTGATGATTTTGATATATACGATATTTCCATCAATGGGATGTACAATATGCAAAAGCATTTCTGATTCATCGTTATCTGCCGTCCTCTGATATTTCTATTCAACGCCTATTTGAATTGATTCGAAACCAATAAATGTTTTCAGTTGTACGCAGATAAGTAGCAGTTTATACATAGATAGCCATTTTTACAAAAGCTAAAGTTGAAATACAAATCTCTAAGGGACTCTTCTATTGTGGGTTTACAAACAGAAAACTCGCATGGGCAATATCCAGATTATATGCATTATTAAGTACCTCGTATAGCTTTTCATCAACCATTCACAATTATTAAAATCCAAGCCACTTTTACGGCTATCAAAGGTGTACATCTAGCGCTGTGAGACCATAGACACAATGGCGTTTCAAACAAGACTAAGGTCAATTGCTCAACAGTCAGCCGAGCTCAAAGTACGTAGGTAGGTGTGAACGAGAATACAAGCTGTGAGGTTTTTGAATAGCCTTCGAAATTTAAAAAAGTTTGAGGACTGAAAACAATAACAATAATTGTTAATATTTGTTTATAATTTGTACAACGGGATAAAACTGTTGTAACAGCTAGATACATTATCTTTAGAAGCACTAGACCCCCAACAAAATCTCAAAATTGCGCTGTCAACGGAGGCCTAGTGTACAAATTTGACAACTATAAGAAAAACATAGAAGCACAACATATGTCTTTTTTTTTAAATTTTTGTAATATCTTTTAATTTTGTCCAATACTGGAATTATGACATTTTACTTAGGAAAATCAGTCGGAGCTGCCCGCATTTCCTCTTAAGGGTACACTAGTCGATGGCACGAACTATTTTGTGCGCGGGGTTAAAATGCATTTTATATCAACCGACAACACGTGCGGAAGAGATAGATGATGTGATGAGCAGTAGGAAGCTAGTTCGCGTACGAATACACACTTTTGCAAATTTATAGCGAAATGGATAATGATGATGAACTACTAATTTATCCCAGTATGGAGGCCGTTTTGCAATTTTTCGTCTTCTTATGGTATTTATTTGCGCCCAAAAATGCGTTAAAATTAGTGTCGAAATGTGGACGCTCATAACTTTCAAATATTTTCTTTTTCGCTTTCATACAGGGCTAGATAATGATGAAACAAATTGATATCACTTTTTATTTTGAACGTACATCGTCAAACAGTGGAATAATCCCTAGACTACGTTTGTATGGAAAAAAAATCGACTAGTGTAACCTTAATAACTATGATCAACATATTATGCGTTCTTTCAAATCGATTTACTATCAAAAAATCATAAAAGGTGTGACATGTGAAAATCAATTTTATATTATATTTGCATCTGATTAAATACATTCTTCACCAAGTTTCATTACAATACCGTGAAATATGAATCGTAAAATGCATTTTGAAGCAACATTGTTGAGACTATAAAGTTTTTGATTGCTTGCTTGGTATATGCACCTTACTCACTCGTATTTTCCTTATGGACACCTCGTGAAATTACTACAGGTTTTATGATAGTAATCTTTGTCATAAGACGTGTTACTTTTAACAATTCGTTTTGTAAACTTCTTTCTGTTGTAATTTATTTAAAAGCGATAAACACGTGTTGTGATAGTCGTCACTATACTTCGTAAAGATTGCTTGATCTCTGCGACAGATGTCAAACTGACGTATACGTTATTGTTAGCCTGTCAAGCGCTATTGTTACTGTATTGATACTGACAGCTGTCGCAGAGATCAAGCTATATTTTATGAAGTATACACACCATCATGCCTGTATTTCGTGTAGGGGTAAGCAGATATTAGCACCTCGTAAACAAAATATTTCGTCAGTTCTGTCATCCAATAAGAGAATAACCTATTGTCATCAACGGGGCTCGAATCTAGGCTCTAGGTTTCTAATGATAAACTCCTCAATGAAACCTTACCAACTTCTTACTAAACCCTTAAATAAGTCGGGTCTAGAAAATCGGAGTTTTGGCGGGAACGTGATGGCGTCTATGTTACTTCTCTGTTTTATTTTCCTATAATTGTGTTAAATTGAATATTAATAGTGTATGTATGTATATGTAAGTGTATAAAATGGTGGTTTTTTATTCTAATAATATTAGTGAACGTGTACGAGTGTGGGCAAGTAAAACACAGCGATAGAACAAGAGTTTGTATATGGTGTCGACAAAACTCCGTAGAAGCTTCCAATAAAGTTACCGCCATTTTATTGGGACCTAACTTGGACGACTAAAATCTAAAGAAACTAGAACTTCTATTCTAAACTTGACACTGGCTTGACACAAACCGTGCGAAGCCAAATTTTTTTTTTTTTTAAGTTCGGGTCTAAGTCATATTTTAGTTTTCTATTTAGCGTTGCCTTACGCTATTAGATATATCAATAGGAGACTTAATGCCTTATGAATTCGAATTCGTATAAATCGTGAATTCGTGACCCGCCAACGCTAACGCCAAGCAACCAAACAGAAAACAAAATAGCCATTTAAACTTCATTTGGAAGTTCAAAGTGATAACCGATGTTGATAAGACACATAATAAAAATAAAGCCAGCAATACAGGTGCCTACTTTAAAGGTACCTTACCCCTAACTGTAAACTTTGAACAAAACAAGCCGACAGTTGCTATTGCAAATGTTGTCTCTTTTCTTTGTTATTTGTGCCAGAGTTTAAATCAAAAGTCCCTTTGCAATATATTGAGGTGTTATCGCCAGTCATGCATGAAAAAAAGCGCAACAATAGTTTTCTGCATCACTCAGCGCACCTAGCAGCGTCTTGACCTGTGTTTAAAGATTCGAACAGACCACATTTATGCCCTTTGGGCTACTATTTTATCTAAGCCCTGTGTAAGACTAAGAAAAACAACTGCAACTAATTTACCTATTTAGATCGCGTGCCTTGTTTATTTGTGAGACCACAGATTTTATTTATCATCATGGTGTTTGTTTGTCTGTCTGTGTGATGACACAGACAGACAAACAAACACTAACTTCATTTTTAGATTACAATCTTATCTTAGACTACAAGCCATATTCACACATTATTTCCAAAACAATAACATGTCTCCTCTTTTATGCGCAGGAGGGCTCAATCGGTCACGACCTGGTGATCCGGCCCATCCCTGACTCCATGACGTCAGCGGCACAGGACGACGAGATGTTTATGGACCCCTCCAGCATGGCCGATATGGTCTCCATCGACACTGGACTGCCTTTGGGTGAGTTACTACTATACTATCCACCTATGTTATCATTATTATAAGCCCTAAATTTCTTACTACAGGACAAAAAACTTACCTATTTCAGCCCAAAACAAAAAAGCTTAGAAGAGGATGCCTGTGCGATAAACTTTTTTTTTATATCGTATCTGCCTTCGCGAATCTTATAGTATCCACATAGAAAATAGGTAATCTTTTTAAGGCGCAGGCCACACAGAAATGGCGTCGGGCGCGGACATGGCACGGGCGGCTTCCTAATGCATTTTGTTTTAAATTTAAATGGAATAGGAAGCCGCCCGTGCCAAGTCGCACCCGACGCCATTTCTATGTGGCCCGCGCCTTAGGTAGGAAAACCGACAAAAAGTTGCAATTCTGAAAAGTTTTGGAGAAAAACGGCTAAAAGTAAAAAGAATTACATACTTACTTAAAGTAAGATCAATCTTACCGTGATGCAGAATTGCGTTGTTTTAAAAAGAAAATAGCTAGGAGGAACCCAACTTCCTCATTGATTTAACAATCTGTTGGTGCAGTACACCTCTAATGTCTTAATGTGCATTTTTCAGTGAAAAGAAAAAGGGAAGATCAACAGAGGTTAACACAGGCGCTAAATGGCGCTCAGCACGTAATCATTAAGAGAGACCCCGGAGAAGCAGAACACGACCATTTAGGAGATTACGGTAAGTAACACTAACCACTACAAGTTAAATTATTGAAAAGTATGAAATATGGTACAAAAACGAGACATATTTAGAAATAGAGAGGTCTTTTCTCGAATAATAATCGACTAAAACATGATTCGAATAACGATTTACGTTTGCATTTAAAAATCGAACATAAATCAAGACGAGCCATTTCATTAGGTACTTGTACAACACTTCTGAACTTGTAAATATGTTTACTCCTTATATAAGTTTTTTAACCAGTAAATGATTCTTACCGTAATAAATCAGAAGGAATACAGTAGAGATAATATTTCCCCATCATTATTATTTATCTGTAGCCACGTGCAGTTCCATAAAATGACACGTGCATTGCGCATCCATCGCCTTTACAATCGAAATAATCGATTATGTTAATAGTACCGGTTTCGAATGCCACCACGTATCTCTATGTTTCTTGAATGATTATGCTCATATGTTGTATCGATTTAACTGATAATAAAATCGTAAATAAGTACAAAAACGTGCTTGTGTGTTAATTTAAAGAAAATTTTTACTGGGTTAGTAGATACCATTCTTATAAGTCTTTGAATTAAACGTTTGTCTTGATCAACACACATACAAGTATTTGAGCATGATAATCGTATATTATATAAAAATATATGTATATATTAATCATACTAATGACAGGCTGCAAAAACCTTCACCGTCACCTACTTTTAAAACAAATTGGCCAACAATAATTATATAACAACTTACAGCAGTGACTACATTTAAAAAAGTTACACATTGGAATCTGATATCTCGATTGACTCGACTAAATTATAGAGTACGCAATACGATTACCATTAATTTAGTCGATTAGGTCAGGGGTCACGTCAAAAGTCTTTGTGGTGCTGACTTTTTAATAGGAAGTTTAGAAATATTGACTATTAATAGTTGACATGCATAAGGATGAGTGATTCAAAATAACTGGTTAGAGCATCTTTACAGAACTTGGCAGCTGCTGTCAATTAGTTTCCAAGTCGACTCTCAGGGTATGTAGTCAACAATAATGCATCAATGCCAGCTAATAAGATGCGTAAAGTTTAAATTGGTAGGAAAAAAAAAGAAACATACCTATAAAATTTTCATAATTTTCTTTTGCACTTCGATGGGTTAAAAATTATATACATAGGTACCAACTTACTCAATTAATTTTCTATAGTCTGAAGACATATATTATCATCACTATTTTAAAAATTATTGACTCATTCTATTAAAATATTGATGTACCTGCCAATTGTTAATATTGTTGTTGTTCTTCCGTTTTATTAAATTTATATGTTTCCAATCACAGTGACAAATTAATTTTAAAATTTTAACTTCGTCGCAGATCCGTCAAAGCATCTACTAATGACAAATTAAAATATTATATTAGTCACAGATTTATCTCCACCAATAACGCTGTTTCGTGTTCTTTTATGTGAAATCGAAATAGGTATTGCTTTTCAAAATCAGATGCATAGAATCGCATCAAAAATAAAAGAAATTCGTGATAAATTACTCCTATTACAATACAGGCGATGCTCGGTCATGTCCTAAATGACACAAACAGTAAATATACAAAAGACTTAAAAGCATCTTTATATCAAAATTATGCATCGATCTATTTAATAAAGGAGGTAGGTTAAATTATACCACAAACATAAAAACTATTCATGACTGAGATACCAGCAGTCCTCAGGACATAGTAGCAAATTATTACTTTAATGAAGACACCATTTCAAACCATGAATGAGGTCATGCAGGACAATCTATCTATCTAGCCAGTTTTGCCCCACTACAAAGCGTCATCCTCCCTCTTCCGTTTTCACAAAATTCTGCTATCAGTGCCTCCTTACTGCACAATTTCTTATAGGTAGCTATTACTGCCCTAACTCCATGAAGCTAAGGAAAAAATAGTCTTATCTAATTAGTAAAATCAATAACTAGCACTAGTAGGTAGTGGCGCAGGTGTAAAGGCATATAGAATTGATAGATCAATACAGTTAGACCAATTAACATTTTAATATATTTTGGATCTTATCGCAGATATTACTAAGTTGCGAACATTATCATATTTATACCATTTCACGTATTAATTTGTGGACACAAGTGTCAACGATATAATCTTATTAAACTCCTCGTTGGCATAAAACTAGTTGGTGAACTTTTGACACGTGATCTGCTAAATTGGCAAACGGTAGCCTGTTTAATAAAATCTTATTAAGTAAAGAAGACATGTAAAACTAGAAGGTCAATTAATCAACTCGGCCTACCCATTTTCATCCAAAGCTCAATATAGACATATCCCTATTCGCACCACAACACTCGCTTCTCCAACTTCCGCATCCAGTCTGTCCCAGTTGCTTTTTAAGGTTGTAGATCTATATAGTTCTGAGAGGGGGTCATCAGGTGCTTTCGGACTCCACAGTCTATTGCTCCTACTCTATAAATGAAAACTATATTGATAGAGATATTCCAGTCTAACGTAAGCCCGGAATAATCTTCTAGCTTCATGTGTCATCTATAGTCATCATCTGAGTTGAGATAATCTGTGGATGGCATTCCTAATTTCCAAGACTTGATCTCATAAGCATCATCGTATACCTTGTCATGATGTTTCTATGCTTCAGCAATGACAGAAAGTGCCTTGATTTGTGACCAGCTCTTTGCTAATACATTGTCTTTAATAAGAAACGACGTAGATGATCGCCTAGTCTTCATAAGATTATTATTATAAACGATAGAGAATTAGCCATTAATATCGACGGATCCAAGATGGAAACCGAACTTGTTTGAAACAAAATGTCACTCTAGTCTGTATCTATGTGATCAAGCTAAATATACTAAGCAATCAATTAAAAATTAATAGAGCTAACATTTACTCAGTGATTTGCTGAACTGTCAAAGATCATTTGAAACTTGTCTGTCGATTGTCTTTTGCTATATTTCCCAACGATCAATGATTTGCGGATTCTTTTATTTGTTTAATGGCTGAAGAATTTTGATGATACGGACGCAGTTAGTGGCAATCATTCTTCGTGACTGCGTTCGTTCGAGTTCCTGCTCTTGAACGCCTTTGATATTATATAAATAGGTGATAGAATCCCAGCAAAACGAAGCCTAATGGAGTATCTAAATATCCTTATTTCGGTATATATAGGTCGTATTCGACTGCATAGCATCGGGCAAGGTTTGAAGGAAGATTTTCTAGCGCATTTTTAGTTCTTATTATACTAGGTTTTCGGTTCTTATTAAATTAAATGATAGGTAGGTACCTACAACAAAATCTCATTCTTCTCCACTAATTTAAACATGTAACTTAGCATACCTAACCACGCAAAAACAAATTGTTTAGATTAATATTTATATCTTTTATTACAAAATCGTTCGTATAATGTCATGTTATCATAGATTTCCGAGACAAATCTCGTTTTGCTAATAAGTTCGTTCGTTATTCCGTCTTGGACGGGGTCATAAGGTCAGACTTTAACGTCACCCATTATTTTAAATTCACGATTGAAAAAAGCTTCTAATAATTCTGTGGTTCATGAATAATCCACTATTTTGGGAATACCGACGAAATGGCAGCCTATTTATGTGTTTTTACTGGGCAAAGGCCTCGCAGGTGCACGTTTGAACTTGTTCGTGACCACAAACTGTCTAATAATGTTGAATCGACTAACCTTGTATTCGATTCTGGATTAGCACTTAAAAATCGACTAAACTAATTAATTACACTGGTGATCTTCGTGTTCATGTTTTTTTTTTTTGGAATGGATACCAATATGGGTTGATTTTCAAAATAAGAACAAATAGGGAAGCAAGTTTAATTAATTTTTTTTCACAGAGACACGGGCCATTTTTTGTCTGTGATTATTTGAATCTTAATCGAAATCTGAACTTGGAAATTATCCTCACAATTATATCTTGAGGCGGATGTGGGATACCTACATGCTGCTGCTATTATGATTTGTGTTACCTAATGAAGTAATAATATTTGACCACAATAACTGCTTGCGATATTAGACGTACCTAGGTATTTATGCAAATTGCCTACGTCGCTAACTAAAGCCTACTTACGTGATAGCGGTTTGGATTTATATACTTTGTTAAAAATTTATTAGGTAAGTAACAAAAAGCCACATTCAAAATATTCAAGAACACTTACCTACATAATTAATTTAAGACTGGCTAGAAATTTCCGGTTACTACCTAGGTACTTCTGTTTTATCGAGAGAATAGTGCGTAATTTTTACGCTTTATTCGTAAGTACATATTATTATATAAGAATTAATTCACATTCCTTAGGTATAAAAATACTTACCTACGTTGAGGGATAGCCTCGCCGTAACTAAAGGCGACGCTAGCCAAGAGGAAACGGGGGCAGAGAGCGCCGCCGCCGCCTGAATTTCCTTAGTAAAAAGTCATAATTCGAGGTTTGGCTCTCGTCTCTTTCCTCCTCCAATATTGCATCAATTTAAAAGATATTCCGTAAACTGAAAATTAAAGATATATATATACTATGTCCCTATGTTTTCCTTTTTGATTATACATTATCCTTAGAAGCACTAGAGCCCTCAAATAATGCTCAAATTTGCGCTGTCAACAGAGGCTTAGTGTACAAATTTGACAAATATAAATGATAAAAGGAAAACATAGTGACATAGTATATATTTTACTTCACCTGTTTATGGAATATCTTTTAAATTGGTCCAATATTGGAGGAGGAAAGAGACAAGAGCCAAACCTCGAATTATGACTTTTTACTAAGGAAATTCAGTCGGCGCTCTCTGCCAATATTTCCTCTTAAATGACAGATTTAAGGCGTAGGTACCTAAATTATTATATTTCACGCTGAGAAATGGGAGCGAGAGCTGAGTTCGCTCGCTTTGCTCGCTCACTTCAGCTCCCGTCATCTCCTTCGAACCTTACCTATCCGTGTCGGGGTACCCTAAGCTCCCGAGCTCGCTTCTTTCGCTCTTGGACTAATTCATTGCACTTTCACCTGGCTCTGTGTCTGTTGGTCAATTGTTCGTTGGGAAAAGTAATTGGTCAAAACATTCTGATGGTTAAGCATTCACTGACGCTGAGTTATTTGGCGAAACGTTCGTGGGTGAAGAGTTCTTTGGATGAAGAGTTAATGGATTAAAAATACTGTTGACTAACGGTTCATGGACCAATCGACTGTTGACAAAACGTTTCAGAGCCCATTTGACTGCTATAAAAATACCTTATAGTTAAACTTGATGCTTACGATTGATAGTCGTTGTTATAGTGTGGGTAACTGGATGAATGAATTTGATTTTTCGTAGATGTTCATACAAATATAGGACTTCTTAGATTGTCCGAAAATAGTCTATTTATGAATTTGCCCAACTCTCGATTGTTATAGTTTTTTGTGAATGAGATTTCGAGAAGCTTTGCGCCGTCTATAGTTTTTCGTTAGAAGTAGTTTCTTAATAGTAACCCAAAGTCCTCAATAGATGGCGCTACTTACGATTGTTTTGGTATAGACACTTTATATTTTTTCTAGGCTCTATATTTACTTCAATGTATGACGTTTTCATCATGTTTTATTTGAACTTTTACAGCATTCATGGAGCCAGATCACCTGGGCAAGCGATTCAGGCGGAAACGCTCAACAGAAACACACTCCAGGCGGAAAAGAGAAGCCCCCTACGTCATCTACCCGGAGATTCTGGTCATCGTAGACTATGATGGCTACAGGTAAGGTTTTATGCAAAAAAAAGAAAGTTTTAATTATAATAAATCTATCAATAAGAGGTATTATTAATTTCTAAACAGTAACCGGCAATCTACTTGAACAAAAATGGCGGTGATAGCGCCTGCAGCCTAATTGAGTAAGTGAATTCGGCAAGGCAAAGCGCAAAGAGTATGAACAATCGACCAATCACATAGACGGAAATCCCCATCGGGTCTTTCATCTCGCATGTGATTGGCAATTGGCAAAATAATGGCTCAATCATGTTTTGCGCATGCGCCAGATGTTTGTAAAAATGTAATGCAGTTTGTTGGTAAACGCATCACTCGATAATGGCCCGACCAATTTAATCACTTTGTGTTTCACAAGGACTGTTTTCGGTATCGTATTATCGTACGTTTGATTTGGATGACAATGCACGGTAAGCTAAAACCCTTGTTTAAAAAATGTTTTCTTTTATTAATAATATTATTTTTGTTTCCAGGTTACACGGAGGCGACAACGTCCAGATCAAACGCTACTTCGTCTCGTTTTGGAACGGTGTGGACCTCAGATACAAACTGCTAAAAGGACCCAGAATACGGATATCCATTGCTGGTATCATTATTTCTAGGGTGAGTTTATTGCTGAGCGAAATTGAACTTTATTTATATTCGATTTAAGATTGGTTATTGTGTAGCAAGTTAATGAATTGAAGTCATTTTATTTACATATTGAAAAGAAAATATCTGCCAGGAAAACAGAAAAAAAATCATGTAACAATTATTTATAATAATGGATATTTTATTCTTTTTTTAATCCTGTTTCTGTGCCACTGATTGTTAACTTAAAAAAGAAAAAACAACACTTTAAAAAAGGAAGATACAAAATATATAATATTTATATCATTAGCATACAATCATCAGCATATAATTCATAGCAAGAAATTAGGATGTCATCAACTTAAAATCAACCATTTCATCCGTCTCTATACAAAGTTCTTCCAGTAATGTCTTCTTAGATTTCGGATAGCCTTCTAGTATTGCATCTAGCATGTCACTGCAGATTCTCTTGCGTTTTCTGAAACATAAAAAAAAAAACAAAATAGTCTATGAAAACAAAAATTGTCTATTGAATAAAGCTCAAATTCATGGAACAATGAATAGTAAAAACATACTGGTCTATTTATTTATGGCATGACCAATTTGTTTAAGTTTAAGAAAGAAATATACACCATTTATATAAAGTTATTTGTATTTTTGTAGTAGGTACTTACACAAATCTTTAAAAATATTTACCTGTATTCTTTCAACAGTTTTTCATGTTCAGTAACTAAAATTTTCTTTTCCTCTGGACTCATGACCTCTGTGGAGGTTTTCAACACTTCCAACTTTTGCTCTGTGGCTTCCATCCTTTTTTTAATTTCATCTATTTTTGTTTTGGCTGCATCAGTTGTTGGTGTAGAGATAAGGTTCTTGAGGCTTATTTCAAAAGCTTTCAAACTATTTGTTGTGTCAGCTAGTTCTTGTGTGAGAGTTTTTGATAAAGCATCATAATCTAAAATAAAAGTATACAATGTCAATAAACAATACGGCTACTAACCGTTTTAACCTAACCTAACCTAAGTCTAGGTACTTGTTCTAAGTATTGGTAAAACTTAAATCATAAAGAAGTACTGAACCTGTTGCATCCCCATCTTCTGCTATAGTTTCTGTTTGTATAGCAGCGAAAACTTTTTGTTTGCCATACAATTTACACTTTATTTTCCCTGTTTCACTCAAAGCGTCTAACGCTTTCTGTATCGCTGACTTAGGAAAAGCTCCGCGCAAATTAACTGTTACGTCCGCGCATGAATACGGGCGATTGGTATCCACTAAGTATTTTAACACTGCTTCACTAGCCATTTCAATAAAATTATTCAAAAGCTATCAGAATTATTGCTTTTCGTGAAATATTTAAAAAAGCCGCCAAACTAAAGTTCGATTTTGATAGTTATTTTTTTTTTTTTTTTTGTTTGTTCCTTACGGAACAGGCTAAGGTCTGAGACCATGCTGCCTAGTCATCAGTATTTTTCTTGAATTCATTAGTAACATTAGAATGCGGATGTAACATATTCTAATGTTTTTTGGAGTATTTGGCAGCAAATTGTATCGAGTCAGCCTTCCCAGTAAGCTTTGCGGAGGTAGTCAATAGTACAATAAAATTCTCCGCTCCACTATCCCGAGATCGCTTCTGTCACTAATTTCACATATTGTCCAGTTGCGTAGACAGTTGAGACACAAAACTACACCAATTTTATATCACAATATCCACTAGGAATCAATTTGCAAATAATAATAACAGCCGCTGAACTTCACTCGAAAAAATCCCGCCAAAAACTCCTTTTTTTTTTTTTTTTTTTTTTTTTTTTTTTTTTTTTTTTTTTTTTTTTGTTCCTTACGGAACAGGCTAAGGTCTGAGACCATGCTGCCTAGTCATCAGTATTTTTCTTGAATTCATTAGTAACATTAGAATTTGGATGTAACATATTCTAATGTTTTTTGGAGTATTTGGAAGCAAATTGTATCGAGTCAGCCTTCCCAGTAAGCTTTGCGGAGGTAGTCAATACTACAATAAAATTCTCCGTTCCACTATCCTGAGATCGCTTCTGTCAATGATTTCACATATTGTCCAGTTGCGTAGACAGTTGAGACACAAAACTACACCACTTTTATATGACAATATCCACTAGGAATCAATTTGCAAATAATATTAACAGCCGCTGAAGTTCACTCGAAAAAATCCCGCCAAAAATCCAGTTATTTTTTTATTGCCAGTGCCAAAAGAATTTAGTGACGCGCGTAATATAGACTTAGTAACATGTAAAATCAATATTAAATTATGACATTTAAGTCATTAATTTTGATGGATAATGATAAAGAGCAATAAATTATGCAGAAATAATAAAAAGTTACCTTTACATTGACAATATTTTGGGTCAATATTATGCAAATTTAATGTATCTTGTTTTAAATAAATAGGTACCTACCTATCAAGTTTATAGTGTATTTAGTAAAAGGGACCTTTTTGTATTACGCAGCGAAAATGCTTGTAACCAGTATCTCAGTAAATTAACGTAAACTTTTACTGGATTATTCAAATAATAGTAACTCTTTAGTCAGGTGTAAATATGTTTAACTGGTTTTTTAACTTTGTGGACAGTAGATACAAAATAAATGTTTGTTTCAAAGGTCAATAAACATTTAAAATACCTATTACCTAATCATCTCATTTACATAAATAACTATTATAAATTTAAAGGAGAAAAGTACATTTTATGTCTTAAAGCAATAAAACTAGAAATGCCTCAATTGAGTCAATTTGTGTAAATTAAAATCACCTACAATATTAATGAGATGAATCGTGGTTATTTAATTGTTATGGCATAAAATCATGTCAATTTATACCTAATACCTAACGAAAACAAAATATAAAGCGGCGAGTGGAACAAGTTTTGTTACCAACTTGGGAAATTAAAAAAAAAACTGATTATTCAAGGTTAGGAAAGTTACCTGAACACAAGTTTTTGACCTTTAATCCTTTAGGCACATTGTGACTAATAAGTATCCTTGAGTATTTCAAGAAGCGTCGCTTTTTCGATTACCTATTATATTAATTTGACGCGGGTACTTATTCCATTTTATAATTATGTCTCAATAGTTTTTTCTTCTTTATTATATTTTGATCAAAAGTTGACCTCTTTTTATCTAAAACTATTTCCCTACGATACATCTGTTAAACTCCGAATCTGTATTGACCGGCCAATTTCCTATATTCCAGGGTCGGGATGCTACACCATACCTTGAAAGAAATCGTGTTGGTCGAGACGCGATAGACTCAGCAGCAGCGCTCACTGACATGGGCAAGTATCTGTTCAGGGAGCGACGGTTGCCGGTCTACGATATTGCTGTTGCTATCACCAAGTGAGTTCAAAACTAGATTTTTTTCATACATATTTTAAAACCTGAAAACTGCATTGCTGAGGCAAAACTATGACATGCTAACGCCATCACGAGTCCGTTGTATTCGTTATGCACCGTCTCTCTCTCTAATCCTAGAACTCGAAGTCTAATCGTTAATTTAATTTAAGTGGCACTTTGACTGTCAAAAATTGTATTTATAATAATAATTGATTCTACTGTCCATTCGCAAAGGTAGATTATTATGATGTGTGCTATGATGGCTTTAACCAGTCATAGTAAGGCCCTGATAATGTTTAAACTTTTTGATTACTGTCACAAAGGCAGTCATGCAGATGTACCTACCAATTTTGGGTGCACGGTTGGCGCAGTGGTTGAGCGATTGACAGCAGTCAGCGCTGCGTGTCGCGGGTTCGATTCCCGCATGGAACAAATATTTGTATGATCTACAGATAGTTGTTCCGGCTCTAGGTGTTGTGTATGTGAGTTTATATGTTTGTAAACGCACCCACGATACAGGATGAAATTCCTAGTGTGGGGCAACGTTTCCTTTATAGAAAAAAAAACTGCGATGTACTTGGCATATGGATTACTGATTGCAGTATGTGTTAATACCAGGGTGTCTGGTCTCAAACATTTAAGGAATGTCTGTCGTTAAAACCTAAAAAGAATAATATGCGATCGCCGCTTGAATTGATGTCGACAGTCAATATCATAGGCAGTATTTCTCAATATTTTATAGCGATAATCTGTTTGTTGCACATAACTTATGCAACAAATTGTGGTTTGTTTAAAAGTTTTTCATTTAAATAAATTATTGACACAACACTGAATAGATTATTAAACAATACCTACCCAGTCATCCAAATTGTCAGAGGCATTACTACTTTTGAAACAATTAATATAGAGAACCTATTTCACAATTGTGTCTGTGACCAATATCGCGTGAGAAGATTATAGCTATTCAAATTTTATTGCTTTTAAACACATGCGAATGCAACTTTATGCAAAGCAGATAGTAATATTACTAAACAATCTTTGTTTTCCATTTGAATATAACAAATCTGTAGAATATTCTAGTTTCGAGATATTTTTTTTTTTAGTATACTTTGCTATCATAGAATTTGCTGAGGCCTTATTGGTTTGTGTTTATGATTCACTATGAGAGCCTGTGTACACTCAACAGTATTATTTATAATTTTATTTTGTTGTCCACGCAACGCTTGCAGGACTGATGGTAAGATGGTAAGTATATCAACGCATTAAAATCATAATTTAGCGCCATTATTCAAAGTAATTACTGTATAAAGTACGGACTATGGTCTCAATATAGTTTTAAGTCAAGATAAGGTGAAGGTCAAGGATTTATTATGAAGACGAAGAAACTAATTTGACCAACAGGTATGACATGTGCCGACGTCGCAAGGGTGGTCGCTGTACAAAAGGCACCGCTGGTAAATTAAATTTTAAACCAAACGTTCATTAGGATGGTGTTGTCAATCGGCGCGGCATTAACCGAGGCTTGAGAGTGAAACATTAATTATTTGCTTCATTATTTTTAATTATAAGGTAAAAGGATTTGGTAATGGCGCTGAATATTAAAAAGTTACACTATACAATAGTCGCTTGCACAAGAAGACGTGTATGAGAACATTGCAGTTTTATTTCATTTCGTACTTGGAATGAGGTGAACTAAAAAAGTTCCACGACCAGCCGTCGTAGGTTTCTGTAGAAGAACAGGAATATATAGCATCTTATTGAGTTTTATTCTTTCCATACAATTTCAGACTAGACATGTGCAGAAGACAATTTCCGAACGATGCGTGCAATAGAGGGACAGCAGGTAGGCGTGTTACAGAGACCTTACATTTTCCAAAAGCACGCCTTTTTCATCAAAGTCCCTCACCAATTTGTTCACGATATACACTATGGATCCATATTCCACTTGAATACCTTTACCCAATTCCGTAATGTCATATTCGCACCTTGTGAATAATATTCTGTCTTTCCTGCAATTATTTTCTTCTAGATACATTGTAAATCTTCGTGAATGCATCATTTTAGATTATCTAGACGACGTTGTAAATATTAATCTTCTTCCATTGTATGTAGTTTGATCATAAAAAGTTTATTATATTTTATTATTTCTACGTTGTCTCTATCTACTTATTCCTAATAATTTTGACTAAAATATTTAAGCGTTTATTTTCATCATCATGTATTGTTTTCTAGATACTATCTGACTTCATCGTCATATAAAATGACGCCAGAGTACGTAAATTAACAAAGTTACAATTTAGGCATGAACTGCTTTCTAAAATTAATTAATAGCATGTATGTTTATTAGATACTCATTGATTGATTTCTTCAGTTCTGGTAATTTATTATATCTTAGAAGAAAGAGAATCTACACAATAAAAAAAATATCGATTTAGTATTATTTATAATCGACTTACTAATTCTTGGCTGTATAAAAATTGTTTGTTGCACATCACTGTCTTGATGTCAACTGTCAATTTATCGAAGTTTCTACTTTAGGAGTCAGACGCGGGAAAATTAATTACTTGTGCTTTTTGCTTCTACTTTATTTATTAATATTTTTTTTAAATGATACCAACTGCATGTTGTTATTATAAGCTCTAATAGTATGCACAATTTCTAATCCTATTTGCATGCTTTTGATAATGGTCCAATACTACTAATGACGAGTTTTGCAAAAAATACTTTAATCTGGGTGATTTTAACGCTTCTGCATGTTAAATAAGTTTGCATTGCATGTTTTGTGTCTCCTTTTTATCCTCAACACATCACTGTAAGTATTTTAATTAAACATACTCGTATATTTAAGTATTTTTGTGTCTTCGCATCTATTTCACGCATAGATCATCGAACTGTAAGTAGCATTAGCTTTATGAATATTTATTACCTCTTTTTACCTAAAATTCCTTAGTCCTACAATCACGCATTCATTGAAAAGTTCTATTCTTAATATTGACCTATCCCCTTTCTTTTTGAATAATGTTGGCAATTGTACCTACCTACCTATCGCATATTGAAAAGTTGCCAGACTAGATCATTATAGACAATCTACAAGTTAATTAATCCGGCCGCGTGTCAAAAAACACTGGCGCCAATCAAATCACTTCCGTCCATAAATTCTTTTTTTTCTTTTTAATGTTCCAAATTCGAAATTCTTACACATTCCTCAATGCAAAGGTTTCGCGTACGTCGGCGGTGCTTGCGTTGTGAACAAGAGACTCGAGAAGGTGAACTCAGTCGCCATTATTGAAGATACTGGTGGTTTCTCCGGTATCATCGTTGCTGCTCACGAAGTTGGACATTTGTAAGTATTTTACAAACTTTAGAAATTCCTCCCTGCCACAAGCCCACAATCCACCCACCAGCAGGCGTCTGGTCATTAATAAATGTAGGTGTCCCATTTTAAATAGCACCATATCTCGATAACTCTTCAACAGATAAGCCAGATAATGATCACCTGGAAAATTATCGTTTAGGTAGTTGACAATGCATTCAGAGTAGTTGGCGCGAAGTTGTAACGTTGCTATAATTTACTTTTTAGAAACTGGCCATTGCATTATTGTGATATCCTTTTCTCCATCTAAGTTATTCTCATTAAACTTCCAGACTAGGAGCCGTGCACGATGGCAGTCCACCCCCCTCTTACCTTGGAGGCCCAGGTGCTGAGAAGTGCCGCTGGGAAGACGGCTACATCATGTCCGACTTGCGACACACTGAGAAGGGATTCCGGTGGTCTTCTTGCAGTGTGCAGAGCTTCCATCATTTTTTGAAGTAAGTAGACTCATCCTCATTATTTTAGCTGAAAGACGTCCACAGCTGGGTATAGGCCTCCTAAGCGTCGCCACATCGGCCAGTTCTGTGCCTCTCGCACCCAGCAGATTCAAAAATAGAATCACCAGAATAACGCAATGAGAAAAATGACTATTTCCGGCTTGATTCTTGACATTGGTATTATAGACGTGAGTTTTACAAGTTTTTGAAAGGTGAGTTGAAGTTGACTATCACGTCCATAATATTGACAATCACAGTGATAATTAGCTCGTGGTCGCTACGATAGCGACTGTTAGAAATGCGTTTACTCATTTGATTGTAAGTTATCGTTGGCTTTGACAGTCACAGTATTGAGTAAAAAACTGGCCAAGTGCGAGTCGGATCGCGCACGAAGGGTTCCGTACCATTATCGCAAAAAACGGTAAAAAATCACGTTTGTTGTATGGGAGCCGTACTTAAATATTTACATTATTCTGTTTTTAGTATTTGTTATTATAGCGGCAACCGAAATACATCATCTGTGAGAATTTCAACTGTCTAGCTATCACGGTTCATGAATACAGCCTGGTGACAAACGGACAGACGTACAGACAGATAGACATTCGGATCGTGGCGTCTTAGTAACAGGTCCCGTATTTACCCTTTGGGTACGGAACCCTAAAAATTTTTTTTTAAACAAGATTATTTCGTATTCTTCTCAGTAAACCCTTTCATTTGATACCCATATCATGGCAGCGCACAAAAAATAACTTGGCCGCAATCTTGAGCCGTCCGCCATATTGTATTTAGAATGACGTCACTTAGCTAACCATGCATTGTCATCCAAACTAAACGTGTACTCAAAATTTCATCTTAATCGGTGGAGTATAACTGCTTTAAAATTCAGCTGCAAGATTTGACCCGAACACACTTACATACATACATACAAACATGATGTCTAGTTGCTAAAAAAGTACGGGATCCTGCCGTACTCGTCTACATACCTAATCAAAGGGTAACACTTTTTCCGATGAGCTTGCTGTTAATCAGTTGAATGTTCTACGATAGAACAAGCGTGCTCAGTCGCAAAGAAAATGTCAGTTCATAATTAAAATTATTATTTTGAATTACAGCGGTGACACAGCGACGTGTCTATATAACTCGCCGCACGAAGACGACTCTCTGCCGCGAGTACTACCCGGACGTCTGCTGACGTTAGACGCACAGTGCCGGAAGGATAGAGGGACGAGGTAAGCTAATATTCACTGACTTATAAACCTATGGACTTGCCATACCTACGAGATTAGCGTGCATACCTACAACAATCAGGCAATTAAGATGGCTGCCCATTTGCAACTGTTTGACAGCACAACTACACAGATAAACGTATATATACGGCACACAACTACCAATTTTACTCGGCAATCAACATGGCGACCGGTCACGCATAGACATGATTTTGACGTCACTCAAAAGTGTTACCAAGTTTAGTCCTTGACAAACAATTAGATGTCTCTCTTATCATATGCAGCTCTTGTTTAGTTAAAAAGAGACAAAACGCTTTTTGACATGCGTGTGTCGATATTATAGATATTTGTATAACTATTCTTCATATAGTAGAATATGCAGTCTCCATTGTTTTCCTACCTCATTGCTAATATTAAACACATTATATCTAAACACTAGGTTTTGCCAGCGGTTTTACGCGCTTGAGAGGCGAAAATTATCTCATGGGACCTCACTCCCCGTGTTTCTAATTCCCAATCCGTTCAGCCATAGTGTTTTTACGCACAGATTTAAACACAGATCATCATCAGCTTTTTATTGTTCCCACAGCTGGGACATTGGCTTCCTCTGTCAGAGAGGTAATGAGCCTTAATACCCGGGTTCAGTGCGGGATGATAATATAACATGTCTTCGAATTTTTTATTGTAGGACATGCTACTCACAATGTTCTTCTTCACCGTTTTTAGAACAGTTGTGATGAAATAATTTACACAAAGTGTAGCGTCTTACTACTGGGCCACCACTGCTCACAAAAACACAGATAACTTCAGTAAATGACATTCTTATACCATTTCTCAATTTCCAGCGCATGTTTCAAAGACGAGCGAGTGTGCGCTCAGCTGTTCTGCTTCGACGCGGCGAGCGGCTACTGCGTCGCCTACAGGCCGGCCGCTGAGGGCTCGCCTTGTGGAGATGGACAGGTACGACACTAACGTCAACCTTACCATATTAGTTCTTAGATGTAACATGCTGGACATGAGCCCAGTTGCCTATCCCACTCACCGAAAAAAAAAAGAAAAATTAAAAAAAAAACTTGTGCCTTTCTTGGACTATGATAGAAATTAGACTATCTATTTAATAACTTTGTAATTTATCCCTAGTAAAAAAGAATTCAAGAGACCATGGGTACATAAATCAAGTATTGTCTCTTAACCCCTTGTATGCCGGCATTCGAGACACAATGAAAAAGCAATTGTGTCGCTTAGCTCTGCGTTCCGGCATACAAGGGGTTAAGGGTACACTAGTCGACGGCACGAACTATTTTGTGCGCGGGGTTAAAATGCATTTTATATCAACCGACAACACGTGCGGAAGAGATAGATGCTGTTATGAGCAGTAGGAAAAATTATATATAGGTAAAATTATATGCATTGTATTAATCTATCCCTGTATGGAGGTCGTTATGCAATTTTCCGTCTTCTTATGGTATTTATTTGCACCCAAAAATGCGTTAAAATTAGTCGAAATGTGGAACTTTCGACGCTCATAACTTTCAAATATTTTCCATTTTTACTTTTTTGCTTCCATACAGGGCTAGATAATGATGAGACAAATTGATATCACTTTTTATTTTGAACGTACATCGTCAAACACTGGAATAATCCCTAGACTACGTTTGTATTGAAAAAAAATTATTATCTTTTTCGTTCCAGTATTGTATAAACGGGCGGTGTATTACCGAACACGAGAACATAATCCCCGACTATTCGCAACACACGCCGAGCTACGTGCGTCCTGAAACGAGCCCGTTCTTCGGAAACATTACCAGGTGTGTACCATTCTGACACGGATTGTTAACATAATCAGTGTGATTGTTGTTATATGCCCAGCGAGCGGATTTGAGAGTCCAATAGTTACTCGCTCCATATATAACACTGGTATTCTGTATCTAAATAGACTGGGAGCCGACCCAAACTTAATTTGGACAAGGCTAGTCAGATGATGAATTGTATTAAAAGAATAATTGTTGATTGTCAATGTGATAATATTACTTTTATTGATGGATTTTATAACTACCTTCTGTTTTGACAAAGTTTGTAAAATGTGTTTTAGTAATAACAAAATTGTATTATGGCTAAATAAATAAGAAATATTTATACAACCATACCACGCACAAACCTACTCAGAAATAGTCACAGCACTGGCCTAGTCAATGAGAACACAGCACATTCTCATTGCCACCAGCCTGTGTACATACAGGGGCACACTTAACTAATACTGTATTTTCTAACACATAGTTACGATGGAACGACACAGCCATACGTAGCTAGTACCTCGGCGCCACCTGCACAAACTCAAAAATACTACCAAAAGAGCACAGAATACACCACAAAATCAACAACCAAATTTACCACCACAACAACAACAACAACCGAGAAACCATACTTCCAGTATACAACAAGAAAACCTTATCAATTCTTCACTGAAAAGAGTACGACGACCAAACAGCCCAGTTCGAGCGTGACATACCCTCCATCGATAAACAAATACTCGATTACTTCAACGAAGTCTCCATATGATTTTAAAGACTTTACCACAAAAGCGCCAACGCCTGCTTCGAGTACAGTGAAGAGAGGGTTCTATAACAAGGATGATTTTGATGGATTCTTTAGACGTTCAACGACCAAGAGTCCTTACCAAGACAAGGGCATCAAACCTGTCTTCAAGATCGGGACATACTACTCTCAAGCGAAATCGAGTGACAATTCGATTCGGCCCGATGCGAACTCTCAGCAAGTACAAATTGAACCGGCGCGGTTCACGTTTTCTTACCGAAGGAACTTGACGAGCGGCGAGTTAGTTCGACAATAGGTTGCCAATTATTGGTAAGGATGGACGGGTGGATGATCACTCTCTTTCATGCGTCGACATCGATATCTCTTGTTTCATGTCTTGACTTGTGAATGTTGTTGATTGGATTCACTTTATTTTCTCATTAGGGAACTATCCGCAAAGCTGCGCTCAGATGGCGCCACAGGAATCGGAGTAAACAAACTAGAGAAGGGCGTTTTCGGTTTTTTGCGCAAACGGTTATGTATGTGTTTTCATATCGATATCGAAAACGGTTTTCAGATATCGATATCAGTAGTACAGTTTGCAAAAGTTAAAATGTTATTTAGATGAACAAACTAACAACGAACGCGAAATAATACTTAGAAAGATAGGTAGCACATATGGTTCCTAACGTTTGTGAAGTTTGCGTTTTGTTCGTAGTTCGTACGTTTTCGCATTGTTACGGTTTTAAGTTTTGATTTATTCGCTCTCGCACGCTAGAAAGGTTTTTATTAGATACAGCTTTTGTAACATCGGTTATTTTGATATCAATATCGATATTATATGATATCTAACACATATCCGATATAAGTTACGTTTTGATATATCGGACACATCCCTAAAAAAACCAAACTGTCAAAGTCGAGTGACAAAATTTCGCAGTTGCATGCATACAAAATATAAAACTAATAGTGAAAGAAAAATAAAGCTAACTAACTGCCCCAATATTATTATTTGGTTTTTGGACACAAGTTATCTTAAAAATAGTAAAAAATAGTTCGGTAACCACAAACAGTAGCAGTAGTAGACGCCATGTTGTTATGTTTTTGTTTACTCCGAGCCGTCAAGCGCCATCTGGCGGGAGCAATTGGCAGTAATGTTCCAATTGGTATCTAAGTGCAATTTTTATGGTACCCACAGTTTTTTAGAATCATGGCCTGTTTCACTACCTCCAGACAATACATAAATACCTTTTTTTATTCCCATGGGGGTAGGCAGAAAGTGCAGAACGCCACCC
This sequence comes from Orthosia incerta, assembly GCA_948252205.1. Classification (NCBI taxonomy): domain Eukaryota; kingdom Metazoa; phylum Arthropoda; class Insecta; order Lepidoptera; family Noctuidae; genus Orthosia; species Orthosia incerta. The sequence continues at coordinate 17,647,684 of OX411758.1, read as the reverse complement.
GCCACAATCCTATTGTAGTAGTACATACTCATTTTGCTCTGTGGGCAATAAATTGCTTTTGGATAATTTATATTTTTACTAACTTTGTAGGTATTTGGACACTGAAACAAGGCCGTAAAATATCGTTTTCAACGAATACCATCATCCAACAATAAAATACAAAGCGATGATTTTGAATCCAACTTGAAATTAAAGAAAAAAAAATCATATTCTTAAGTCTTGACTCTAATACATGATCTGGAATGACATCATAATATTATGTACATAAATAATTCTACATACATATCAAGTATCTTCCACATATACTTCAAACATTATGGAACATTACCTACATACATTGTACATACCTACTCTTACTTCTAAGTTTTTGTGCCATACCTTATGTTAATAATATTACTTTATTCATATTTTACTATTGTTATTTTATGTCTTTTTGAATGTACTTATACTTAATCATAAGCATGTGTGTTTTCAGTCTTGGTTTAGGATTTACCCCCGATTTCTGAAGTTGATTACGTATTTGTAAAACTCTAGCCAGAAAAACTGTCAAACTTTGCCATTCATGTAGGGTTTGACATGTTCTTGACTGCAAATTCTCAATTCAGAAACCGGCGCTTAATCCTAAGTATCATGCCTATATTTTTTTTATAATTACAGAAAAATTCTATTGTATACAATTTTAGATATCATTTTCTTCTTACATCTTCGTTTAAGAAATTTGCCATCATATTTAATAAGTTATTTTTTCTAGCAGCCGCCATTAACGATAAAAGCGGGCCGAGCCTTGAAGACTGTCTCACTGGAGCGACACGACTTGCCCCCACGACGCTTGCGCAGCGACTAACCGCTAACCGCTGGGGACAGGGCAGTCTACCCTCCAGTCTCAAACACATTACAGATTGTAAACCGCACACTACCCGCCAGCGAATATCACCAATTCGTTTTAATTTTATAATATCAAATGCGTAATACTCGTTATAAAAATAATCGTAAGAAATAGCAATAAAAGCAAGCAGATCTGTTATTTGCTTGATTTTATTCCGAATATCAAACTCGTAATAATAGACACGGGAGTGTGCGAATTGTGTGTGAAATAAATTGTGTCCGAAGACAATGCTTTATGAAAGTGTCGGACACAGTTCCGTGAGTGATATTACAATGTGATTGTGTTTTAATGAACTTATAAGTACACTAGAATATTAGAAACGTTAGGAACAGAATAGTCCAAGTGTTCTAAGATCTTGGATAACGAGAAATACTCTTAGGTTTGAGTTTAAAAAAGGTTGTAAAATATTCATCAATGTTACATAAAAGAAACTGCCAAGAAGTGCCTTTTATACAGTAATTATTAAGAAATGTTAAAAATAAGATTTATTTTTTTATTTTATTTTTTTGTTTTTAAAAAGCTGACTTCAAGAGCGACTGGTTCGCGGTCTTCTGAAATTAGGTTTATTTTCTTATTTTTTAAGTAAATTTTACATTTTACGAAATTTCAGTTGGTTTTTTTGTTCTTATGAAAAATTCAATTTCGTTATAATTTAAGCTGTTTTTAATGTCTAAAATTATTTATGAAGAGATATTAAATTTATGATAAAGTTACCAATAGTGTAAAAATCTTTACAATTTATTTCGGTTGTATGGACCATGCCTTAGATCAGTGATATTGTAACTTTGACATCACTTGCCGTTGATTATAAATTATTTATTGTATTCAAACTATTTATGTATAAAACCACTTTTTTCCTCCAAAACTGTCTAAATTTTAAGGAAAAATATAGAAAATAACGAATACGGATTTTTATTGTTTTATTGTTCCTCTCCCGAATCTCTAATACATCGTACCAAAGTAATGAATATTATTTAGAAAATGGCAACACTATTATAACAATCATTGTGATAATATGTAGATAACTAGCTGACCCGACAAACTTTATTTTGCAATAAAAACACGAAACATTCATCTACCCTACCTACCCTACCCTACCTTCCCTACCAAACCCTACCCTATTCTGAATCTAAACCATCCGGGGCGCCACCCAAACGCATACAAAAAAAAAACATTCAAATCGGTCCAGCCGTTTAGGAGGAGTTCAGTGACATAACACGTACATGGTGATTGTTTTATGCAAGAAGATAAATCAAAGAAAAATAGAAAAGTAAATAAAAGTCAAAACTTCCCAACACCATTTATATTGCCATCAATTATAAAAAAACGTGCTTAACTTGAACTAAATATTACTTTATCATAAATTAAATAGTTTACTTAATGCAAAGAAAAAATGAACACAGATATTGCACCAAGAGTTGTGCGGGCACATAACATAACAAAATATACAAAAACATCATACTTTTTTAAATAAACGCGTTTCAATGCACTTTAAACTTCATTTCATTGTTTAACAACTTCTTCACTGTAAAATTAAATATAAAGTCAGTAATAGCCATTACAGATTATAAATTGTTTGAAAATGGAACCAAAAAAATGAAACATTTCATCAACCTATTCTAATAAATGAATTTCACTTATAACTAAGAACCAATTTATTTTCACTCAGGGCACTTTTATTTTTATTCTCCTGGGTTTAATTTGTGTAAAATATTGCCCAAGGAGTTGCTAAATAAAATGGTTCTGTCCATAATTACCCTTTGGTGGCGATTGGGGAATTGACGCCAACATGCTTGAATACAATCTTGGCTAACATACCGACAGACAGACAGAACACTAGACCTGCTGGCATGAACTTCCTGCTGTTGTAATACCTGTAATTAAATAAAAAATTGATTAGTTCATAATTATTTCCTTTGGCAATACTGTTCATATGAAAATACAGGAACAACCGCGAAAGTTCCCCGTCGACCATTTTTCGCCTTAGCAGTAAGGTTGAAAACTGTTCGACTTCGTACTTCGCTTACGTTCAGTTGTTGCAGAACAAAGAAGTTACAAGGGTCTTTTTCCCCCTGACACATACATTATTATATCAACCGAAAGACGTCCACTGCTGAAAAACCAATTAATGCCGAATACTGCCATGAAAACTCCATACCTACACGGTCACGGAGGGTGTGAGCTATTTCAGTATCGTATGGTGATGGCAAATCTAACAATTTCAATGTTTGATTACCTTGAGTAAAGTAAAAGAGGTACACTGCAAAGTATGACTGAGGTAACACAATGGGACCGAGTCGAAGCGACGCGTCAAAACCTTTAGCTACTGAGACTGCATTCTCTTTAGCTGCTAGAGAATGCGGTCTGTCGTAGTTCGACAGCTTGCGTTGGTATGACAGTCTTACCAATGCAAGCTGTTTCTGCCTTTTGAGCATTCATTTCAGAGTTATTTTACCTTTCCACTTGGGAAGTAGGTACCTAATAGCCGAGACATTCTAGGGTCTTATTGACTATGATAAAAAAACAATAATTACCTATATCCCATAAGACCACCGAGAGCTGACGTGGTTCCTAACATAAGCGTGTAGTTTGAGGGATCCCGACTCAGCTGGTAAGCTCCAACTCCTGAAAATTACACAGAAAGCTATGTAAATAAGATTTCAGAATTCTAGTTAGTGACAACATAGTACATTCTTTTTCCACTACCTGATAGCTTACTTAATTAAATGCAAATAAGTTCCAACAACAATTTATTATATAAATTGGTTACATCGCCCGTGTTAAAATCTCGACTTTTTATGCTCTACACGAAATGTACTATTCAGAGTATCGTGAATTTATCATTCCAAATATACAAGATTGTTTTCATGGATTCATCTATACTAATATTATAAAGAGGTAAAGTTTGTAAGTTTGTGAGGTTGTAATCTCTGGATCTACTGAACCGATTTAGATGAAATTTGGCATGGAGATAGTTTGAGACCCTGGGAAGGACATAGGATAGTTTGTATTCCCTTGGGATAATACAACAGTTTTTACGCGGGCAGAAGCTAGTAAATTATAAAGGTCCTTATTAACCAATATATGGTACCACCTGGAACCAGGCAGGCATGAGCGGTTATATATCAAATTGTCTCTTGGCTGATCTACTGCTATAAGTAAAAAGGTGTTATATCTTACCTAGAATTGAACCGAATATGAGGCCAGCTCCCAAAGAAGGTACGGATCCTGAAAAACAAATGGAATTTATTACAGACCAAATCTTTAGGTGAGTTTCGCCAGTAATAGTGGGCAACCCTATTCCTATCAACCAGGCAAAAATCCCAGACACCCAGCTGCTACCGAGATATTCCAGATGGAAAACCAAATCAAACGGACACCAAACCCGGTTTAGACCAATGGCAGGTCCAAATAAAAATAACTACATATAAGTGAAAAATAGCTTTCGTCTTTCATCGATGTCTTTGGTATGTATAATTTTTTTTTGTCATTGAAGAGTTCTGTTTTATATCTCCGAAGTTCTTCATCAGATCTTCAACAAAATAAAATGGGACCAATTTGGGAACATACTCTTGCAAAAAAAAAAGAAAATTCAAAATCAGTCCTCAATTGATGGAGAAATCGGTGAAAAAAATAAAAATAGACAAACATTATGTCGATCATAGAACCTCCACCTTTTTGGAATGTTGGTTATTAAAAAAATACAACACTGGCATATATGACTGTTTCTAGGTTGCAGTGTGTGCAAGGAAATAATAAATAATGGTAATTATGATCAAACAATACTTGTCGGACAATTGTAAACTGTATACATACATCCACAAGTTGTATGTATTGTAAACATTGCCATTCAATTTAAATACAATAGTGTTTTCGAAGTTGAAACCTATACATTGGACATTATTAAGCGCTTGTTACTATATTATTCTGCGGTAAATGCTATCTTTGACCTTGTGAATTAATCAAAGACCTATGTATATTATGTATATGTACATTTTAATTTTTATGTTTATTTTTAAGTACATTTTGAGTTGAATGTCATCATAGTTCATCCTTAAAGTATGAGTGGCAAACATGAATGTAAAAAAGTATTGATAATAGTCATGGAATAATGCATGAAAAATGTGTCAATGTGTGAAGTAAGTAGTGAGAAATTACGTTTATGAAATGTAGTCATACCGCATATTAAATGTTAGCAATTACATACTTCCTATATATCTTTGTATAACTTCACCAACACGCATCGGTGGCAAAATGTATTTTAAGGGCTGTTTCGAGGGAAAGAAAGGAATAAGAGATGAGAGAGGGAAAGAAAGGAATGAGAGAGGGAAAGGAAGGAATGAGAGAAAAGAATTGTGAGTAGATACTGGTAGTGTACCGGCTGCTGGCGGAATCAATGTGCAGCGCGCGCATTGTATTGGTTACACTACTTTTGTTTGTTCCTATGAGGCTGGCATAGTCACCCAGAGTGCACTGAAGCCTCAAAAAAAAATAGATTATAAAAAACCGGCCAAGTGCGAGTCGGACTCGCGCACGAAGGGTTCCGTACCATTATCGTAAAAAACGGCCAAAAAATCACGTTTGTTGTATGGGAGCCCTACTTAAATATTTATTTTATTCTGTTTTTAGTATTTGTTGTTATAGTGGCAACAGAAATACATCATCTGTAAAAATTTCAACTGTCTAGCTATCACGGTTCATGAGATACAGCCTGTTGACAGACAGACAGACGGATCGCGGAGTCTCAGTAATAGGGTCCCGTTTTTACCCTTTGGGTACGGAACCCTAAAAAAAAGAAAGGGCTGTTTCCGCAACTCCAACAACCAAGCAACTATTTTGCATATGCAAAATATTTAGATATAAACAATTACTTTGTATCTCGTTGTAAGTGAACCTATGTATTGTTCTTATGAGAATAAATTCTTTAAACCAAAGTATTACGATGGGAAGATTTTGTGTGTTAATGATTTATAAAAAACAATATAGAAAATCCAAGTTTTCTGTTTAGTATAAACTAATATTAGTAAAATTGCTTGTTTATATGTTTACAAAGGGTCATCTGCAGAAGGCTACTAATCCAGTTAAGGTTACACTAGTCGAAAATTCTTCCATACAAACGTAGTCTAGGGATTATTCCACTGTTTGACGATGTACGTTCAAAATAAAAAGTGATATCAATTTATCTCATCATTATCTAGTCCTGTATGGAAGCAAAAAAGAAAAAAAAGGAAATATTTGAAAGTTATGAGCGTCGAAAGTTCCACATTTCGACACTAATTTTAACGCATTTTTGGGTGCAAATAAATGCCATAAGAAGACGGAAAATTGCAAATGGCCTCCATACAGGGATAGATTAGTTTAACAATGCAAATAATTTTATTTTGAACAGATAGATTTAGTCGTTTTTTCATGATATCTAGACTGCCAAAGGTCTGTTTATAAAACTTCGCGCGCTCGGTTTAGTCCTAAATCATAATCCATTTCGCTACAAATTCGCAAAAGTGTGTATTTGTACGCGAACTAGCTTCCTACTGCTCATCACAGCATCTATGTCTTCTGCACGTGTTGTTGGTTGATATAAAATGCATTTTAACCCCGCGCACAAAATAGTTCGTGCCGTCGACTAGTGTACCCTTAAGTACTAAAATTATTATACCAATGAAAAGCTAGACTATTGTTTAGTAACATAGGCTACTTGTTGTCCTATAGGAAAGAAACATTGGGATAAAGCTAGGTACTTAATTTTATTATATTTGCCTTTTATGAAGAGCATGATTTATATCTGTGTTACCATACTTACCATGCAGTTGCTATGCAGAATAAATAATTTCATTCAAATCACCTTTATAAGCGGAGACCTACATGTTATTATTATTTATCTTTTAATATAAATCCTTGATAATAATATAACAATGATAATTACCGTGATTGCGATCAATAGGTAGTTAGCTTTTATTTTATAAATGGAACAAATTAAACTTGTATTCTAAAATGATGTTTTGAAAATAACTATTACTGGCACAAAATATTATCTAGAGAGCATGAGTAGCCACTTAAGATTCGGTTAACTTATCCACTTCCGCCTCTTGTCTTGGCCGAACATGCAAAAAAGGTAGATACTTTTATCAAATTGATTTTGAACTGATTACATAAAAGTTTGAGTACACATGATGAAATAAACAAATATTTCCAAATTTTTCAAAATAGTGCGCAATACATATTTGCTATGGTTGGTTTCATTTGAACTTTTTTTTATGCAAAGGAATATTTTTTAATTTATTTATAAAAACTAACCTGCTTTAGCATAACCCATAATCCCACCAGCAGCAACAGTGGCGGCGTAAGCAAAACTCAGAATATCGACGCCCATTTTGCAATTTATAAGGAGATCCTAAAATAACTTGAAGTTTTTTACTTTTCGATTGAATTCAATCTAAATTTTTATCAATACGTGCTATCCGCTATCAGTGCACTATATGTCAGCTGCTGTCAGCAGTGCTGTCAGCTGAGTTGATGAACCTGAAGTTTCTGTTCTGTTTTCAACTTGTCATTTATTTTGACTTTGTCATTGTGTCAACTTGATTTATTAATCGATAATCACCTTGGAATTTCTATATTTTAGTCGATTTTTTTTGAGAGCAGTGGTGGCCCAGTGGTATCGGCCGCGACTTAGAATTTGTAGGTTGTGGGTTCGAACCCAGGCAGGCGCTTTACTTTGTGTAAATTATTTCATCACCACTGCTCTCAAAAACGGTGAAGGAAAACATCGTGAGGAAACCGGCATGTCCTAGAACCAAAAATTCGAAGACATGTGACCACCAACCCGCACTAGGCCCGCGTGGTGGATTACGGCCCACCCCCTCTCATAGAGAGGAGGCCTGTGTCCCAGCAGTGGGAACATTAATAGGCTGATGATGATGTTGATGAGTCGATTTTGATTACATAACTTACTTGAATAATTGATCAAACTAATTTAGCTCAGTTTGACCGCATCAGACCACGACATGATTATACCACAAGCAGATATTCATTCATTAATTTTCTGGGTAAAAAAAGGGTTCAGCGAAGGCTTTCAGGATTTGGGTCGAGAACTTGAGACCCATTTAAGTCAGATATTTTCTTTTTCTGCTCTGGCTCTGAGACAACCAAACCGGGGTCTCAACTGTTCAGGAAAACGATGGCGGAACGAAATAGATAGATTTCGGCAAATTAAACTAAAAGAAGCAAACGAGGGCTAAATGTGGAACAACACCACCATTATAAACCTTTTAATGTTTCCACTGCTGGGATAAAGGTCTCTCTGTGAGAGAGAATGGGCCGTAAAACACCACGCGGGTCCAGTGCGGGTTGATAGATGTCACATGTCTTTGAAATTTTGATTCTAGGACATACCGGTTTCCTCACGATGTTTTCCTTCAGCGTTTTGAGAGCAGTGGTGATGAAATAATTTACACAAATTATAGCGCCTGCCTGGGTTCGAACCCACGACCTACAACTTGTAAATCGTAGCCAGTACCACTGGGCCACGACTGTTCCCTGCTTCCACTTTTTTTTCTTCTTGGGTGGTAATCATTCTATAATTTCTACTGCTCTGGGTGAAGCGGAAGGGCGTGTCAGACTTTTACTGACTAAAACCCACCCTTCCGTCAGTTGCTTGAGTCAGGGCCGCGGTAACTCTTTCCCAAATTTAACCGCGACCTTCCTGTTCCCACTGGAACAACACCTTCACCTTCACAACACCTTCGAATTATCAAATTGTTATAAACAGATGCCTTGATGAATAGCACGCTATTTCAAGTATACGTTTTACGTGAGATTTGCTTTGCATTGTTACAAGATTTCTGTATAGAAATTATGATTGTAGCATAATGTGCCCGTTTGTGAGAGCGTTCTGTCGCTACACTCGCTACCGTCAAGCTTATCCTCCCTTATCATCTCTTTTAAGCGCGTGTTTTTACTTATAACCAGTTCGGTTTTATATAAAAACTCCACCTAAACCACCAACCCACATGCAAAAGGAAACCCCTCGATTGTTATTATAATGTAAAGCTAGTATCACACTTGCTATATCATAGAACTGCTCATAGCTGCAAACATCCTTAACTTTGCTTAGCTGTCAATTTGCCTAATGTCATAATATCATTCATAAAAGTTTGACATTACATTCGTGATAGAATATTTATCGAGAAATATGAAAATTCCTTGAAATTCTAGTATTGCCGACTCATTATTCAAATGCCATACCTCCGTCAGCCTACAAAATAACCTTACAATTATGTTGTCTCAACCGTATTGAGCGATTTCTTCATAATTTGCAATACGTCAAAGATATAACTTCTCCAGCTGATTGTATATAAAAATTATGAGTTTCCCCGTGCAAGGCCAGTACTCAGTCGTTCTCAGTCTCAGTTGCCGATAGCGGTCGGCTGCACGTTCTCATTTCGAATATTGCGCTTGAGGTATTTTTTGTGTGTGGTATTGGCCGGTAACCTTGGCGGTGTGCGAGGCGGAGTACGTACTTCGAACAATTAAAAAAAGTTAATCTACTTGGTCACGATGTTGAAGAGTGCGTCTAAAGTGACAATTAATACTGGGAATGTGCTGAACTTGATTGATATCAAGAAGAAGGCAGGACAAAACGTGACAGAGGAGGTTAGTCTTTTTTACTTTAATTCTATGAAAAACATAGTGTTGTTGGTTGTGTGGTTAGCCTGTTGAAATTACATGTATAATTTACATCATAAGACTGCGTGCTGCGGGTAGTTTGTGCTGTAAGGTTTTTATCAAAATATCCTATATTTAATCAAGATTGAGATAACTCTTATAAGATCTATTTGGCTTGACAACATTCATATCCTTATTCATGATGTTATCAGTAAACTAATTCCCAATTACCTCAATTTGGCAGAATTCACTGTATCATACTAAGTTTTTTTATTTATTTTTAACCATTTGCACCATACCTAAAATAATACCGAAGACTTCTAATTTATTAATCATAAATTAACTTATTTAAAAATAATTCCATTAATGAAAATTAATTTGCAAGTTAATACAATTTTAATTAAAGCTTATTGGAACTAAGATTTATGAGATTTTCTTGTATTGCAATTAATCTTAGATACCACGCAAATACAGGTTTAGTGACTATTATTAAAACAGTTTTAAATTATAAAATAAACCACTAAAGGCGAAATTAGTCAGTAACTTAGAAGACTGTTAAACTGTAAATGAAACTGGATCAAATAATTTATTTGTAACTTTAGTGAAATGCCATTTTACTTAGCTTTGCTTACATACTAAGAATACACTAATGGGAATACTCTGAATATCTATTAAAAATAATTAAATTAAATTTGTAGAGAAAACTATACCCAAGCATTCTCCAAGACAACCAAATCATTGCTTACCAATAGGTGTGATAGCAGTCAATAGCAAGTCTGTCAATATTAGAATGAATCGTTACAATTCTTATTGGGATATCTTCACATTTTGTATGCTAAATACACACTCAGACTTGTAGTTCTCGAAACCAGCCAGTTATACATAAAATTTTCAATGAATACAATGAAAACTTCATTTTAAAATCCTTCTCACCTCACATAAAAAAAAGTGTTCCTACCTACATAAAATCACTTTGTAAATTTATTTCTACACCATTCTATTCAATTTAAAGGCAAATGCTTCCTTTACTCCTTTCTATTTTTTACTCTATCTTTTGCTACATCTGGCCATCATCATTTCAGCAGAAAGACATCCACTGCTGGACATAGGCCTCTACCAAGCGTCGCCACATTGACCGGTCCTGTGCGTATCACATCCAGCGCCTCTCCGCAACCTTAACCAAGTCATCGGTCCACCTAGTGGGAGGCCTTCCAATGTATTGTCTTCCGGTTTGCGGTCGCCATTCCAGAACTTTTCGGCTCCATTGGCCATCTGTTCTGCGAGCAATGTCCTGCCCACTGCCACTTAAGTTTGGCAATTCTTCGGGCTATGTCAGTAACTTTTCTTCGGATATCCTCATTTCTGACATGATCACGCAAGGAAACGCCGAGCATAGCCCTCTCCATTGCCCTTTGGGTGAATTTAAGGGAAGGTTCATATCTGACGGAAGATGCGTCGAGCGTAGTCAGCTAAGTACAGTAAACGCACTAACGCATCATCGGTTGAGTGCCCTTATAAACCGTTGCGCTCGCGCGTGGTATTCAGTTTCACTCAAGGGCTTTTAGACGACGGACCTGTGTATTTTTGTCATTATGTTTTTTATCATATACCTTGTAGTTATTGAGAAATTTGCCCTGAAAAAGTAACTGTTTTCTGTTTTTGGCTCGTGAAACTTGTAGGGACTCTTAATGTATTATTATATTTGTCTGTTCTGGCGTTACGCGACCGATGATACGCGACGCATTTTCCGTCAGATGTGCACCGTCCCTTAGCTTTCTGGCCAATACTTCTATTCAATTCAATATAATATAATATACAATAAGTACAATATAATTATCTACAGTAATCAATGAACTTCCTTTATTATTAGCTAGGTACTCAGATAACAAACTTCATGTGGTGTGTATATTCTATTCTTGTGTACTATGTCATAGATAAAAAGATACTGAGCTAGAATATATCATGGTGACTGGCAACTTTTTAACATCTCCCTATCTTATCATATCTATATTATCTATGGTACCAGTTTGTTATTTCCTGAGATTTATTTATTTTATAAATGAAAAAACCTCTACTACTATTGTAAACATGAAAGTTTGTGAGGATGGATGAACGGAAGTTTGTTACTCTGTCACACACAAACTACTTAACGGATTTTGATGAAACTTTACAGTAATATAGCTTATATATCAGAATAATATAGGTTATCATTATAATATATATTATAATATATATTATAATATATATAAATATAGCCAGCATTGTGTGAGTACCATGTACTTCAGAGCTATCATTGTCTAGATACCTACGTCTTCTATTGACTTGAATGACTCCGGTGGTTGAGAGTATGTCATGCCCACTCAAATGTCTCGCCGATGGTGGCGCGTGTGTCGGATCATTTAGCTCCCTTCAAAATGGTTGAGCTTGGTGCTGATACATGTGTCATGTTCGTGAACGGGCGCTGTTGGTTGGGACTGGTCATCTCTTAGCTGCCATGGTTTATTTTAATTGATTCTAATTTTATTTCTGAATTGTCTTTTTATATTTACTATGGACACTTTTAACTTTCTACATCGTTCTCACATAATGTGTAATCTCAACATGAATGATGTAACAAATGATTTGTAATAATTACCTAATTGAAAAAGAGTGTCCATGGAGTTTCTTGTCCGTTCTTCTCCATAGAGATCTACGCCTTGGAATGGGCATCTACGGTACTTTCACAGTTATTATGTCTTGTGACTGTGACTGAAGCACCATAATTTTGTAATATTTTATTTTCTCTTTTGACAATTCAAAAGTGCCTGTAACTGGCCTACTTGAAATAAAGTGCTTTGACTTTGACTTAATGATATTTTGCAATTTAATTTTATGAGGATTACAACAACTATTTGTCTACTAAAACAATAAAATAAGTTTTCGAAAGTTTAAAAAATATAAATGTATTATTTTGAGAGCCTGGTTTTCATAATACTTAATTTATTTAATAAAAGTATGCAAACAAAAACAATTTTTTGTGTACATTTGCTCCCAATGAGCAACATTCTTGCCAAGTGCAATAATTACCAGCCTAAAAAAAAAAAATAAGGTATTCATTTTGCAAAAACATACCAGAATGGTATTCCAAAATACTAATTGAATAAAATAGCAGCCCTAGTTCCTTTGAACTATTAAAAATTTACACGTAATTACCTAAATTAATTCAGTAACAGTTCACATTGCGTTTGAATATAATCCAGCATGATTAAGCACTGTGTATAGTAATCGAGTTATAAGTGCATCTAGATTTCTGTGTAATTGATAAATGCCTGGGTAATATACACTTCACAGATGCACCATTCCTGTTGTTCCAATCCAGCCATAAAAAAAAACTCTTTAACAAAAAAATAAAACTAACTTCTAAAGCAAGCGAAAAATTTTTTTTTTTCCGAAGTCGGTGTCTTTGGTACCTACTGTATGTCTACAGTTTTGAGACACTGACTTCGGTTTTTTTTTTTGCTTTAGAATTCGGTTTTATTTTTTTGTTAAAAATATTTATTTTTCACTTTTTGGTGGTACATAATGGACAAGTTCTATAGTTAGGTACCTATAATGCCCACAGTGATGCCGGAATAGATTACCCGAATAACATGTAACTTGAACATAACCGGTGAAATGAGAGTGTACCAGGGTGAACTGTACACATCTGCGTACCCGTTTAGAGCATACTGGCGTGATGGTATGTTATGAAATGGTGTAAACAATAAACAGACATGCGATTGCAGCAATCCCGAGAGATATGCCGTCATTTATTGAAGAGTTCTGTCGTATATCTTCGAAGTTCTTCATCAGATCTTTACCAAATTTAATTGGAATCATTTTGGAATAAACTTCTTTCAATAAAAAAATAATTTTGCAAAGCCGTATGTATGACAGAGTTATGACCGAACAAAAATATAAAAAAAAAAAAAAAAATAACATCCGAATTGAGAAACTCCTTCTTTATGGAAAGTCGGTTAAAAACTAAAAAATAAGTATTTTTTCTTTGAAAAGAATTTTACTCATACCATGACTTTGAAAGAATGAACATTAAACAATAGCTAGTTGTAATAATTATTCATTAGCTCTCAGTAATCTGTGGCTCTAGGTACTACAGTAAACTCACATTATGTTATTACTACTTAGATACTAGGTATATTAAGTAACAGAATACTTTTACCCAACCCTGCCTAAGAAATTTTCAGCAACCAGTTGGTGGCATCAAATCTAAAAGAATATAACTGCCACCAAGTGAAGCTCTTAAGCTTTTTGAAATATGCAATGAATATTTTTCTAACATGGTCTCCTTCTCTATATGAGAGGCCTTAGTCCTGCAATGAGACATGGCAATGGCGGACGGGACTTTAGAGGATTAAAAAAAAAAATACTTATCCTCCAGAGAAAACCGCGACGCGATGCTGCGAGGCTAATCACCGAGCATTGAAATATAATTAATTTAAAATCAAAAATCCGACTGCTTAAGAAGTGAAATAAAAAGCTGTAAACAAGAAAAAATCATGCTGTGGAGTCGGCGGATCAAGGTGTCATGATGATCAGCCAGCTCGCGAATATTAATCGTCCGACTGCACACTTGCACAGCATGATTTTTTCTTGTTTACAGCTTTTTTGTTCGCTTCTTAGCAGTCTGGTTTTTGATATTTAAATTAATTTTAACTAATACCTACATATTTTCGTACAATTTATTTGCAATTTAGTTGCAAAACAAAAGAAAAAAAAATCTTGAACTAGGTACCTACATGTTGCCAATAATGCTTTTTCTGTTTCGTTTGCCTTGTGCCAGTTTTTATGAATGACTGGCTAGTAGTTTTTCATTGATTATAAACAAAAAACCGGCCAAATGCGAGTCGGACTCGCGCACCGAGGGTTCCGTACAAACCTCAGCTTAAAGGTATTATAGACCTGCAGCCGAATTGCGTAAGTATATTATCCAAAGCAAAAGAATCGATTCCTTCCCAAAAACGACTTTTCGTATCATGCACTACGTAAAGTCGGTTTTGGGAAAGAATCGATTCTTTTGCTTTGGATAATATACTTACGCAATTCGGCTGCTGAGTATTTGATATGAATTTCAATTTAATACCTCTACGCGTTCATGAGGAAAGGGGTAGTAAGTTAAAAATATTTTTATTATATGATGTAACAAAACAATTTACGGTTTTCGAAATTTTTCCTTTATTTGTGCTATAAGAAGTTGCTTCGTACCAAATTTCAAGATTCTGAGTTCACGGGCAGTACCCTGTAGGTTTTGATTCCCTTGCGAGTGGCGAAAATTTGCGGCATAAACGGCTGTATCTTTTAATGCGTTGGCTTAGAAGTTGGATTTTTTCACAGCTTTAAGGGACAATAGACAGTATTTGATATAAAATTCAGCTTGATACCTCCATGCGTTCCAGAGAAAAAGGGTCTTGACAGACAGACAGACGGACGGACGGACAACAATGTGATCCTATAAGGGTTCCTTTTTTTTCCTTTCGAGGTACGGAACCCTAAAAACTAGCTGACTTAACAATTACCAACAACAAATATCTTGCATTTTCATGAGCTCGGCTCAGTAGAGAACCTACATCGTTAAATTTATCAACTTATCAAGTATATATTTTGGATCAACGTAAGATTATTAGGTTTGTGGCGGTCGTGTTTCTCGCAAGTCATGGCCATAAATTTGTCTAGCAAAATCTGGTTTATTTCCAACACGCTTACACGACGTTTTTTGACTAACTTTAAATCAATGACGATCTTATAACGGTGACAATACGTTTTTACTAAACATTCATGTATCTAGGACCATGTGCTTAGTTTTTACTCACGCTCATTCGCGTTAACGTAAATTGAAACACAGGCCTTAGTGCGAGTTTTTTAACGTACTCAGCAACAAATGTATACAAAAAAAGATGTTTCTCCTTGCCGTCCCCAGACGGCGCATAACAAATTTAAATACAAATTGACGTTTACGTTAACGCGATTGAGCGTGAGTAAAAACTCGCACTAAGGCTAAGGCCTCTGGATAAGCGCCGTCTGGTGAGAGTAAGGAAAACCTCTTTTTAACACGCTTTTATTAGCTTGGTATGTATCTATGTATCAATGTAACGGAATCTTTGAACGTGATTTTTACCCACGTCGGATTGATTTGAAACTTTGCACACCTATCAAGGACCGATGACAATGCAATAATTTAGTCAAAGTCAAAGTACTTTTGAAAGTCAAACAAAAATTAAAATTTTACAAGTAATGGTTGTTTCTACCGTGCGCGTTTAAATTGTTTGTCCCATTAGCCTTACCAAGATCTTCAGGATTAGCGACTTTTTAGTTCAATTTACCATTAAAGCGTGTTTTTTAGTTTTTAGAACTACAATTTATTTATTTGCATACAAATCGACGTAGGATTACGTTTACGCGATCAAGAACGTTAAAAAACTCGCACTACGGCCTCAGTGTCAGTCTCCGTACTATAACGTGTTAACGCCATCATGATTCCGCTGTGATAAAGGGATAGTGCTCGTCGTCCTGTATAGCTCCGTCTCTCTCTCTCTCTCTCACAGTGGAACCATAATAGTTTTGGTACGCCAGAGTTAGGCCCCAGTTAGTATTCAAATACATCGAATGACTTGTTAATAATTCGCCAAGTAACGATGCGTCATTTCATATCTTTGTGGAACTTGTATAGTAAGCAAGCATATGTTATTTTTTACTCATTAAAGTTTGGGTAGTGAGTCATATCTTTATTGATTTACTGTTTGTCATATAAAAACTAGCTTATCGCAATTCATTGAGGGGCTAAAGTCTTGATTAGGTTAACTGAAGTGGATCAATATAAAACTGTGAAGATCCTTCTTCAAATCATCAGTCTTTTTTGACACCATTATTGTCTTGTTTTTTAGGGTTCCGTACCCAAAGGGTAAAAACGGAAACCTATTACTAAGACGCCGCGGTCCGTCTGTCTGTCTGTCCGTCTGTCACCACTTCACCAGGCTGTATCTCATGAACCGTGATAGCTAGACAGTTGAAATTTTCACAGATGATGTATTTCTGTTGTCGCTATAACAACAAATACTAATAACAGAATAAAATAAATATTTAAGTGGGGCTCCCATACAACAAACGTGATTTTGGGATAATGGTACGAAACCCTTCGTGCGCGAGTCCGAATCGAACTTTTTAATAGTCTGTTCTGTCCTACTCTTGGGCAAACGCTTCTCTCCACTCATTCCACTTCACACGAGCCCGCGCTATCTCCTTCCAGTTCTAGGCAAAATCTGTCTAATTCGTCCTGCCATCCCCTTCGTGGTCTGCTGAGACCCCATCTCTTAGGCCTACTGTCCACGGACGCTTAGTTTCATAGACGCTCCAAAATACGCCGTGCAGCTTGTCAAGCTCAGTGTACTGAACTCTGTCCACCAGGCGTATTGCACGCGTACGTTTTCAATCATTTCAAAAAATTCCGTTGCCGTTCCCGTCATTTGTACAAAAAATGAACACGTGCGTCCATGCGATGTACGAACGCCCTAGTGACATGCAGTACGGCAGCCTCGGCAAGGGTCATGCATGAAGCCTGCATGCAGCGACGCAAACGCGGCGTTTACGCTCCGTCGAACAGAGTTTCATAGATTTGTATGTAAGCTGTAAGCAGGCGTACACCAAGCGTACGAATACGCGTCTATCAAGCTACGCGTCCGTGGACCGTAGGCTTTAGTATGTTGCGCCAAATTCAAATAATTTGGGGTTATAGACCCCAAATTATTTGAATTCGGCGCAACATGCCTTCTTCTTATATACTTCTGTGAGTCGTCATATCAGTAGCTCTTTTATTACATGTATAATACTAAGCCTAGACTGGTCCTGTCCAATCGCTAACACAATGGTCCTACGAGCCGAAATTTATTTATTTATTTAAGTATACATGTATAACTTTACAGGTCACACCTAAGGCGTTATACATTGAGAGAAAAAAATACACACAAACGAAACATAAAAGAATTAGGCAAAATTAAATATAAACAAATAAAAACTAATTTAAAAAAAATACAACAATGAAAAAAAATCTAACAGTAAAAAATTTACAATAGTATATTATGCAACTAGTGAATAAAGGACGGTTTTAAAGCGATGGCCATAGATGAACCACGAGCAAGTGAAGGATTCTAACAACTGAATCACGAGCATAGCAAGTGATTCAAGTGTTAGAATCCTGAGCGACGCGAGTGATTCATGGCCCTCGATATAAATCCGTTTTATTCAAGAGTTGCATACTATATTTTATACCATGACTACGAGAAAAAGTAAGCGAAAATCACAAGGAAAAATACTAAATAATTCAAAATCAAAATTTAAAAAAAATGTGAAACCTCAGGTTTTCACGTTTTTTTCTAAATTGAAGCAGAGGCAGAGCTAGGTAACAGCAACTGTGTTTCAGGAGCCAGTGACCACCTCCGTTACGTTACATAATTATAATTAATTAACACCAATGCAATTAATATTAGAATTACAATCCAAATAAGTATTCACTAAACATCCCAGACTAATATCAATATCATTATTATAATCCTAAACATTAACAAACTGAAAATCAAATCGATAAAGGATTTTGAAAGTCGAATATTCATTGCACAAGGAGTTTGTATCGAGTATTTTATGCGCATGGAGGTTGTATAGCATTGAGATGGACGTCGAATATATTATTATATTGGTGTGTTCTAAATTCAAACACCAAAACAGTGAGTAAAAGTGCTTTTTATTCACTGTTTTCAGTGAATAAAATAAGCTTTTTAGAGGGGGAATGGTATAATAGTATATTATGCAACTAGTGAATAAAGGACGGTTTTAAAGCGAGGGCCATAGATGAACCACGAGCAAGTGAAGGATTCTAACAACTGAATCACGACCGTAGGGAGTGATTCATGATGATTGAATCACGAGCATAGCGAGTGATTCAAGTGTTAGAATCCTGAGCGACGCGAGTGATTCATGGCCCTCGATATAAATCCGTTTTATTCAAGAGTTGCATACTATATTTTATACCATGACTACGAGAAAAAGAAAGATTTAAGCGAAAATTTAAAAGATTTATTACCTTCAAAATTTACAAAAAATGTTAAAACAGGGTTTCTTATTTTTTGTAAATTGAAGCTGAGCTAGGTAACAGTATCTGTGTTTCAGGGGCAAGTGACCACCTCCGTTACGTTACATACTTATAATTAATTAAACACCAATGTAATTAGTATTAGAATTACAATATCATGAAAATCATTATTGAAATCCTAAATATTAACAGACTGAAAATTAAATCGATGAAGAAGTTTGAAACTCGAATATTCTTTGCACAAGGAGTTTGTATCGAGTATTTTAAGCGCAAGGAGGTTGTATAGCATTGAGTTTCTTATTTTTTGTAAATTGAAGCTGAGCTAGGTAACAGTATCTGTGTTTCAGGGGCAAGTGACCACCTCCGTTACGTTACATACTTATAATTAATTAAACACCAATGTAATTAGTATTAGAATTACAATATCATGAAAATCATTATTGAAATCCTAAATATTAACAGACTGAAAATTAAATCGATGAAGAAGTTTGAAACTCGAATATTCTTTGCACAAGGAGTTTGTATCGAGTATTTTAAGCGCAAGGAGGTTGTATAGCATTGAGTGGACGTCGAGTGCTTTTTATTCACTGTTTTCAGTGAATAAAATAAGCTTTTTAGAGGGGGAATGGTATAAAGAGTATTATTTGTACATTTTTTACTTTTGTAAGATTATTCACTAATCAAAATTTCATCCATCTTCTCACAAAAACTTAAACATTCACAAGTCACTTTTGCATGTTGGCTAGTCGAAGTTATTTCAGAAACACCAGTTCATGTCCTGATATAATCTTATCTAAGTCCTCTACGAAATTGAATTGCATGTTTTTGTACGTAAATGCGAATCGTTTTGTTTTTCGCCGCTTGCGAAGATCGATAATACTTACGCAACTATCTGAAATGCTGAACAGCTCACAAGGTGCTAAACAATATAACATTGCTATCACACTGATAAATAAATGATTAAATTATTTATCAAGTGATCTTATATAGAATTCTGTGAACAACTACCGACCCGCCCATGCTTGGCTTCTAATAATTTGACGAAATGTCAAAATAGTGGCTCCCTTTTCTTTCATATCACTCCTCACACCGTCCATCCATCTTTTCTTTGGCCTTCCTCTCCCTCTCCATCCATCTAAATTTATATTCATAACTCTTTTAGTAATATGCGTTTCACCCCTCCTCATCACTTGACTATACCAGGACAAACGGTTTCCCTTCAAATTTTTTGCCACTGGCGCCACTTTCAAACTGCCTCTAATATACTCATTTCTCACTTTATCCAATCTCGTCACGCCGCACATCCATCTCAACATTCTCATCTCTGTTACATGCAATCTCTTTTTATCCATCTTTTTCACAGTCCAACATTCTGATCCATACAGTATGACAGGTCTAATCACGGACTTGTAGATTTTCCGGAATTTGCTCTAAATAATGGTTCTATAATGTTAAAGGGTTTGGTTTCCGCATTTAGTCCTTCAGGTGAACCATTGTGCGTGGGCCATGGCGGCCGTTTGTTGGTTATTCCAACCAGCCCACCTCCCTCCAGAAGTTAATTAAAGCTCCTGGTTTGCTCAGAACATCTGTGTAAGATCAGGGTGACCCGAGGGTTTGTGTTCTAATCTGGGTGACGCCTTTACATTCAAAGAGCACTTGCGCGACGGTTTCCTCAGCCTCCATGCCCGCCCTGCACAGAGGGCTGTCCGTTATGCCTATTGTGTGGATGTGTTTGTTTAGCAAGCAGTGTCCCGTGATGGTCCCCGTCACCAGGCGCAGGCCGTTCCTGTCCAGGCGTAATAAATGTCTGGTTAACCTACTATCCAAAGATTGCATAGCATTGCTTCTTTGGACTTCAGCCCGGTGTCGAGTTCCACCAGTACTCCTCGGTGTCTGTGTGAATTCCTGTAGCCACCTGCGTGTTTGGTTGAAGAGGATGGCTACGGCAGGCTCGGGTTCACAGATCGCCGTGCTGGATCCTCGTTTAGCAAGCTCGTCAGCCGCTTGCCTTTATTCATTGCAGTGTTACCGTGTTGCGGCTAGATACAGTTATTTCTTCCTGTGCGTTGTGACATTCTAGTATTAGCTTTGCGGTAATATATTTTTTCCGTAAGGATTGGAGAACAGGGGCGCTGTCGGAGAGTATACGTATATCCGTAACCCTCCTGGCTTCTAGGGCGTGGACCGCTTGTATGATGCACACACACTACGCCTGATAGACGGTGTTGAACACTCCTAGCGGGGTGGATATATAATGAGGACGTGTGAGATTACTCCGACTCCTGTACCGGAGTCAGTCTTCGATCTGTCGTTGTATACCTCAGACATAATTCTAACTAGATATCGCAAGTCCCTCCATCTGTATGAAAACCAAGCGTGCCAGTTTTTCACAAACAATTTAAAAATAAATTTACTTACCAATGAAAGAAAACATTTCCAATGCCTCGGCCAACTTTTTCTATACATTCTTTACAGCTCAATATGGCATAAAAAGGCATTTTTCTAGATTTCGGTGGATTACCGGTGCCGATAATGCTAAATGAAAAGCTCAGAATACGATCATTGATCGTAACTTTACTCCGTTTTTTGGCACGCGAAGTACATACAATCGCGTCATCTAGTTAGATTTGTCTGTGGTGTATACTCTATTTTTTATAAATAATGGTTAAAACCACAGAACAGAGAAGACAGTAGAAATCGCATATAGCTTTATTAGTATCGGAACCAGCGTACCCAAACTCACACATATACAGTTTATTTGTATTTCATAACACTAAGAAATCTTTGGTGTGATTGGTAGTTTAATTTTTAGATGAAAGTAGAAAATATGTCAGTCGTCGCTTATTTGAAAATAAACCACAGCTTTATGACAATAGAGTTGGTTTATTGTCTACTCTTTTTGAGTATTTATTACTTTTTTCGTTTAAAGCGCACACGGAATAGTTTAATGAGCAAGTTACGCTACCCGCCGCTAGATGTCACTATAGTAAATTCATTTAATTTAAAGCCGTATTTCGTTACCGATAAGATTTATATTTGCGTAATGAGGTCATTACTACTCGTCCTCCTGTAGTGATGTACCACGGTCGTTGACTTATTTATCGACATTCCGTTTTATTTTCAAACAAAATACAGTTTAGTTTTAAAAAAAAACGTTGCCTCACACTAGGTATTTCTCCTGTATCGTGGGTGCGTTTACAAACATATAATTTCACATACACAAACACCCAGAGCCGGAACAACTATTTGTAGATCATACAAATATTTGTTTCGTGCGGGCATCGAACCCGCGACACGCAGCGCAGCAGTCAATCGCTCAACCACTGCGCCAACCGTGCGCCCAATAACTAGAGTCGATAAATATTATTATGTTTGTAATCAAGTTTTATAGAAATTTATTCCAATACTTACGATTTATAGAAAGTATTATTAAGATGTTTTATGGTAAACTACTGATCCGATTTTAAAAATGATTCTATTGATACAAAGATGGGCGTATCTTTGTATGTGGTGTTTTTGTTCTATCAATAGAATTATAGAATACAATACTCTTTATTATGTACACCATATAAGTTACAGAAAGTATAGACGACTTACGACGACGACTTTTTCCTACTCCTCCGTTATTATTTTCTGATTAATTTCGTTGCGGGATCCAAGACAGTTAAATTCATTCTCCGGGACTTCGTCGAGCTTCATTGCCTCGGCGCTTTTCTGGTGGTCGCCACTGTTGATTCTGGCTTTCAGGAGTTGCAGTGGTTTGGGGATAGTGCGGTGGGATTGTCCCAAAAAAAAGTATAGACGAAGAAAACATTATACTGGGTGGCACAATGGGCGGCCTTATCGCTAAAAGCGATCTTTTCAAGACAACCTTTCCATGGATTTAAAAAATGAAAGGAAAGACAGTACTGTACGTAGTCTTTGGTGAACTATTATTAATTACAAGCTGTGACCGCGGCTTCGCTCCCGTCATCTGTTTGCCAACCCTACCCTACTTACCTTCCTGCCTACCCTACTTGCCTACCGACCATATTTGTTTCTATAGTTATCAATCTTTCGCGGTGAATCTTAACACTGTGATTCAGAAAATTACTTCAAATTCACAACGGCATCTATCGAATATCGAGTTCAACTCTCCGAGTATCTGAATTGCGTGTGTTGTGATAATTTTACTTCTTGAACACTTTAAATTCATCTAACTTTTGATAGAGTGAACCGATTGCGATGACACAAAAACTAAGTAATTTTTCAAGTTACGCACAATGTTTATGTATAAAAGTTATTTACATTGGTTTCGTACATGTCACGTGATGCGTGCACAAATAAACAGACAAACAGACAAAAATTCCAAAAATGCCGGAAATAGGTTCTGTTGGTTATCCTTTAACACACTGGCTATTTTTTTTGGAAATATTTTCGATGTACAAAAAATACTTTTCTACATATTTATTATATGTATTGATGATGGATGATGATGATGCGATAGACTATACTACAAATGCAATACGTCCTACTGATATGGGAAGCTTACGCTTTCGCCTGCGGCTACACTCTTATTCTGATTAGCTTGACTAACTTCCTTAATGAACTGATGAAATTTAGGTCTATACACCAGTAGATCTTAAATTTCAGACTAACACATAAGCTACTTTTTAACTGACTTAAAAAAAGGAGGTTCTATGTTCATGTGTTATTATTATTACACTTTGTTGATTTTGAAGGCTGTTGTCTTTGTAACCGACTTCAAAAAAAGGAGGAGGTTCTCAATTCGTCGTAATCTTTATTTTTACACGGCTGCAAGGAAAGGGTTATGTTTTTCGCGCGTAAGAAGATTTTTTCGAATATTGTAAGTTTAAAGTATCGATAACTCATTATCGATATTGGTAATCTCTAATTGAGAAGCTGAATGTGACATGTGCATAGTTGGAATCTTCGAGAACAATGTTTGAGTTTTAAAGAAATTAGACCTTAAATTTAACGTCATAAAATCAACTTTTACTTGTCTTGTTTAATAAAATATTGTTTTTACATTTTTATCGAAATAAAATAAATTAAGACTTGCCGATGGTAAGATATACCTACATTTGATACATTTTTGGCTCTGCTATCGTGTTTACATTCAAAAACAGCACAATAAGGCATTTTTGTATTGTTTTTTCAAGTTTTTGTCACCGTGACGGTTGAACCAAGACTGATGTGCGTAGTGTGTGCGCGGAAGGAAACATATGCAGAACTGTGCAAAACTCGGGGTACGCGGGCCCCGCCCACTTGCGACTTCTATTGTAGTAGGCGTTTTTTTTGTTCTGTGGTTAAAACCGCATCAAAATCTGTTACGTACTTCTGAAGAACACCACTTCATACATGCAGATACGAACAGCGGCTTGGCTTATACCATTTACTTATTATAACATATGGAGATCATTATTGCAACAAGCACGTATCTACAAGTATTTAAATGACCTAATAACCATACATTACATTGCTAATGTCTTTACTGAAATCTAATGGCATTGTCACACATACACACACAGCTCTAAAACAGACACACACACCTTCGAAATAGATTCACACAAGCACACTTTTCACGGTAAATGACTGCTGTAAGATAATGCCAGTAATGCCACATTGGATACCTTCCTTCTTCACTGAATGAGTAAACACCATATGAAGACAATGCGTGTATGAGTTACCGTTCGATTTCAATGACGTAATTATAGCTATTTTATTTCCTTCCTTGCATGAGTCTTAAATATTGATTTACCTACTGAACTAGCGGAGGGACAGTCTGTTATAGATTTGCCTGTCATGTAATTATTATAGTTGAAAACCTTTCTGAGTACAGTCATGCTAGGGACTGATTTTCCCAACCGAAGGCAAATTCTAATGAGAAATACAAATTTGTTCCTGCTAGTCATTTATCACTATACCTAAGATAGTTCTTTTTAGGGTTCCGTACCCAAAGGGTAAAAACGGGACCCCATTACTAAGACTCCACTGTCCGTCTGTCTGTCTGTGACCAGGCTGTATCTCATGAACCGCGATAGCTAGACAGTTGAATTTTTTCACAGATAATAGCGTAACAACTTTTAAGTATTTCTGTTGGCGCTATAAAAACGGAATAAAATAAATATTTTAGTGGGGCTCCCATACAATAAACGTGATTTTTTCGCCGTTTTTTGCGATAATGGAACGGAACCCTTCGTGCACGAGTCCGAATCGCACTTGGCCGGTTTTGTTTCTGTTTATCTCTTGTGTCTCCTGTGTCGGTCACAAATAAATTGTTTTTCTTTATTTCTCTAATTGTAATAATTACGTGTCAAAGTTTTTACGGAGTTGGTTTCAATTTTTACTGTACGAGTCCAAACCAAAATGTGAATCTAATAGATTCATATTTTGGTGTTATAGATTGGCAAACGGTGTAAAACGGTCGGTACTACACCCGCAACCGCAGTTTAATTTTTTACCGATAACTGCACCAACCGAACCACAATCGTACACAGTAATTCTACTTGATCAAATAAAAATAAGTATGATCGCCTGAAAAAGCCCTTTCAAAAGGCAATCTACTGCCATTATTCCTAAAAACTCTTCATTAACTAAACCTATTTCTCCAGCTTTCAGAAAGCATCAAGTTAACGCTAACAGAATGGGGGACCCAGAACGGGATACCTGCATCCGTCCCCATTCAAAACGGTGTTGGTCCTCCAGGGGGTCACCCACATACTTCACGCCACCATTCAGACTACATGGTGGTATCAGCATCCACGAACCCCAATCCTGAAGCCGTGGTGAACATCACCAGGCCACACGATGACGTACAAAACAAAATGGCGGAGGAAGAACGGAAGAATTTGAAGATAGGCGTCAAGATTTTTATAAATGAAGACAGCACGCAGGCGTTGACTGAGTGTTTGGAAAATGGTGAGTTATTTTTGTTATTTGTTGTATATTATTATGTTGGTACGCAAATCTTGAAGAGTTTCCCAATAGGGCTACTGTAATACCGTTTTAGTGCACACCAGTTGGCGCCACTGGCAAGTAAGGTAATATAGTTTATTAGCAAAAGTTGTTACTACGCGCACACGGAAACAAAGTTTTAATTGAAATCATTTGTAATGTCATAAAAGTGTGGGTGTACCTAATATATTGTCAGTGTTGGGCAGTTCCGTTTTATTCGGAAAAAGGAACACATTAAGTTTCGGAAGGTCAAAACTCTCTTAAAATCGAATCGTATCTTATTTTGCCGTAATTAATCAATTATTAGAAAATGTCCCACAAACAGTGACATTTCGGGGACGTCACTCGACAGTAGCGCCTCCAGCGGCAAATTCAAACGTGATAGCTCCCATTCCCACTTCTAAGATTCCGTTATGAAAAATGAATAATGCTATTCATCCTGTATAGTTCCGTCACTCTCTTACACCGGAATCATGATGGATTTGAAGACCGAAATGATGGATTCGATAGGTTAGCCCAAAATGCGCGTGTAGTTACGTTTTTATAGCCAACCAGCTACGAAAATGGTGTAAAAATATGTTTAAATTAGCGTTGTTACGTTTATTGCTCGTGCACACAAACATTTACTTACGGAATTTTAAAATAAAATGTAGACTCGCCGAACTAATATTTACTTAGATGCGGAAATCACGCCGAAAATAGTACAAACGTACGCAATTCGGTCGTTTTTAGCGTTCCGTACCCAAAGGGTAAAAACGGGACCCTATTACTAAGACTCCGTGATCCGTCTGTCTGTCACCAGGCTGTATCTCAAGAACTGTGATAGCTAGACAGTTGAAATTTTCACAGATGATGTATTTCTGTTGCCGCTATACTAAAAACGGGCTCCCATACAACAAACGTGATGTTTTTGCCGTTTTTTTGCGATAATGGTACGTAAACCTTCGTGCGCGAGTCCGACTCGCACTATGCCAGTACTTTTTTTGATTGCTTCTTCCACTATGGGTGAAGCGGGAGGGTGTCAGACTTTTACTGACTAAAACCATAAAACCCACCCGTGTTCCTTCAGTTGCTTGAGCCAGAGCCGCGGTAACGCATTTTCACATTTATCCGCGACACGCATTTTGGTCTGACTGCCTTATTTGGTATATTGTCTTACTAATTTTATTGATCTTGAACTGGACATAATTCTTCGGAGATCGGAGGACTCATAGGATATTTCAGCGTCATGTCATTTCTTTCTGTAAATTGATTGTAACATACACTTTAACATATTATGTCACTTAAAAAAAACCCATTTTAAAATTAGATGTTTCCTATCTGACTAATCTGAGAAGAAACGCCCAAACTAACCTGGAGGTTACAGTCTCTTTTAAAGTGTCCAATTTATCTTGGTCAGATCCTATGAGAATTATGAAATTCAGCGTCTGAGATAGTCTTTTGAGGAAAGAGCAACACAGATTTGAGTATTAATGCACGCATTGATCTGCAATCGTGTACCTCAACTCAGGACGAAACACTCGCGGAACTAAAGAAGGACATTTTGGCGTACAGTTTGAATATTTTGATATTGTGCGATCAAAAGCAGTAGATTTGCTTACTATGGCTGTTTGTGAGGGGGTAAAGTGAAAAAAGTTAATTTAAAAAATCAAAATACCCGACTACTTAAAAAGCGAACTAAAAAGATGTAAACAAGAAGAAAATTATGCTGTGCAGTCGGAGGATACACCTGGTTTTTGTCAGCCAGCTCTTGAACATGTATCCTCCGACTGCACAGCATAATTTTCTTCTTGTTTACATCTTTTTAGTTCGCTTTTTAAGTAGTCGGGTATTTTTTTTTTTTTTGTTTTTTTTTTTGTATTATAGATAGGCTCGCGCCTTTATAACTTTTTAGTATTTACTTTTTGAATTAGGTACATTTAAACATATAAGTGTTATATATTTTTGAAATAACCTCTTAAAACCCTTTATTTTGATACCCCACACGATGGGTTTGGAAGAAAAAAAATTTTGGGCCAACAATATTTCTTTTTTTTTTTTTTTTTTTTTTTTTTATTATTGATAGGCTTGCGCTTGACCACTATCTCACCTGATGGTAAGTGATGATGTGGTCGACGATGATGCGCGCTTACCTAGAAGAAACCTATTCACTCTTGACTTAAAGACTCCCAGGTTGTAGCTCTCAGGAAATACAGACCCCGGCAGGGAATTCCACTCCCTTGCTGTACGCATAATGAAAGTATTCCCAAAACGTTTGGTGCGTATGGGTGGAATGTCCACCATGTACCGATGACACATCGCCGTACGTCTTGTATTCCGATAATGGAAAGGGCTAGGAGGAATTAATTCATGCAATTCCAACGCACACTCCCCGAAATGTAACCGATAAAAAACCGACAGACTGGCAACTTGGCGCCGATGTTCAAGGCTCTGGAGCCTAGACTTGACCAATATCTCATTGCCGATGAGCCTCTTGGCCCGCTTTTCGATCGACTCTAGTGCATCCAGCTGGTACTTGGCAGATCCGTCCCAGAGGTGAGAGCAGTACTCCATGCATGACCGAACTTGCGCCTGATACAAGTTGAGCAGCTGTTCTGGCGTGAAGTATCGTCTCACCTTTGTAAGGATCCCCAACTTTTTGGCAGCCAGTTGAGCTTTTGCCTCAATGAATGGACCAAAATTGAGGGTCGATGTCAACGTAACGCCAAGAAGCTCGAGATGGTCCGTTATCGGCACGGTTACACCGCGGAAAGTAGGAGCCGGGTGGAATTGGCTCCTTTTAGCGGAAAAAAGACACGCCTGGGTTTTAGCAGCATTAAACCTGACCAGATTGGCATCGCCCCATTCGGAGACTGCTTGCAAGGACAAGTTCAAGCGCTCCACCATGGCCTCCCGGAGAGACCGGATCTGAGGCCCGGTAGCACGCGCGTTGGACAAGTATCTCTCAGCAACAGTGCTGTCGTCTGCATACCCAAAAGTGCCGGGTTTTAGCAGATCATTTATGTGCAACAAGAACAATGTTGCCGAGAGTACCGACCCCTGAGGGACCCCGGCGTTGATATCCCGTTGGTCAGACGAGCGGCCATCTATAACCACTCGTATAGACCGGTCCCTCAGGAAGTCTGCGATCCAATCGCACAGACCACCGGGCAGACCGAATGACGGAAGCTTACCAATAAGGCTCTCATGCCAGACCCTGTCAAAAGCCTTCGAGATGTCGAGGGAGACGGCAAGCGCTTCCCCGTGCCTCTCGATGGCTTCATTCCATATGTGAATGGCATACGCTAGAAGATCCCCAGTTGACCGATTTCGGCGGAAGCCATATTGGCGGTCACTGAGGATGTCGTTAGCTTCTAGGTATGCCAGGAGCTTGGAGTTGAGCACCCGTTCCATACTCTTACAGAGGATGGACGTAACTGAGATGGGTCTATAGTTGGCCGGGTCAGCCCGACTGCCCTTCTTGGGCACAGGCTGAACGTTAGCTTGCTTCCAAGCATTCGGTACTTTTCCAGTCTCATATGAAAGGCGAAACAGGCGAGTCAGGATGGACATATGGCGTCCAAAATCCGCCATTTTTATGTATTCCAATTTTAATTCCACTGGCTACAGTGACACTCGCAGGGTTAAGACGAATCGATTAAAATCGGCCAACGCGTTCGGTCTCTGGAACGCCACATAGGAACAAACATACATACATACATAGACTGATAAAGACATTACCCTCCTTCGGCAGTCGGGTAAAAATACATTGCTATGTAACCGAATCAAAGATAAACTAATCAAATCTCAAGCTGCGTCTACGCTAAACGCGCCGAGCAAGAGCAGAGCCGTTCGCGGCGTTCGAGGCTCGTAAGTCAATCTACACTACACGAATTTATGCTCTGATCGTGCAGCGTAGACGCAGCTTTAGACTTTTGCTAAAAATAGGTAGGTAATGACAAGTTAGGAAACTTCCGAAACTCGATTACTATTTACTTATCAAGAGCTGATTGGTATAAATGTTGTAACTCGTAATAAGTTGACATGAAATAACTTCTGTTATCAGTACGTGCATTGATCATCTGTGTAGATTACTGCCTGCTAATTAAGATGATGTGATTTGATTTGATATCACGTTTTTGACGGTCAATGCTTTTGGTGTAGGATTGGAGATGATGTGTCGAATAGGTACCTAAGTAATGGTTTATCGTATTGTTCTTGGTCTCTCAAGATCCTTTAATGAGTACTGAATAATAACTTATTTGCCAGATGCAATAACTTTGTAGTTTGTGATGCAACTGGAAATGATATCATCATCAACATCATTTCAGCCGAAAGACGTCCACTACTGGACATAGGCCTCCCCCAGGCGTCGCCACTTTGACCGATCCCGTGCGTCTCGCATCCATCGCATTCCCGCAACTTCCAACGCATCTTCTTTCGGTTCGCGGTCGCCATTCCAGTACTTTTCGGCCCCATCGGCCAGCCCATTTTTTTTTCTTTTTTTTTTAATGTGGGTAAATGCTCATGCATACTGCGCTATCATGTGCAGTCATGCGGAATAGCGCAGTCATGTGGGACTCCAACCCACTAAGACTTCACGGTGTCCTCCTGTGCCGCTGATGGCGGGAACACGGGCAAGCGTTAGCACTTACCGCGAACCCTCCTCTGGGGTGTGCACAAAGTGAAAGCTGCTAAAGCCTATTTTTACAGTTCTATATATTTCATACGGAAATTAAAACAAAACAACAATAAAGTACTTAGTTCTGGATTCAAATTATTATACAGGATAAATCGAATAATTGATGGATATGGAAATTAGCATTCGTTTTTATTCGGAAATGCGATGATTGCCGAGGGGCAATAAGAAAATAGTTGTACTTTACATAATAAAAGCCGCACGGGTCAAGTTATCGAGTACTATTTCATGGTTAAGCAACGCTGGCCGAGTTCGGATCCCTGGATGGGTGAGATGGACAGTATCATACATACCGAGACTCCGCAGTATAGTACTCGCCAACATCCTGGCCGCCCTGAAGTTGGCTTTACGATGCGCAAGGCACGGCACGGTGCTGATTTTGTATGAGATTTACTACCGGCGCAGCCATTGTAGCCAACTTCAGTGCGGCGAAGAACTTTGGCGAGAACTATATCTCGGAAAGTATGTTGGTCCCGGCTGTCATTGATCTTTGAAACAGTAGTAGTCAGAAAGCAGAGAATTTGACACTAGTCCTTCCAAGAGGTTTTGTTTTACCGGAACAGGTTTGTGGAGGTCAGATAGACAGTCGTCCTATCTATATCTACTATGCTAGTATTATATTATCTGTGTCTATACTAATATTACACACAAAACACCCACCCACATACATACACACACACACGCAAACATACTGGTTATATCTAAGGTACTGAATGAATTGTATATTGCTGTGGAAGAGCGGAGTCTCCTAACACAGGCATTATTTTCTTAAAAGGAGGTTCCAATCACCAACGAATGTAAAACTGTTTGGTTCAGAAATAAAGATTTTGTATTATAAAGAGGAAAGATTTGTATTTTTGTATGTAAAGACTACTGGACCGATAACAAAAATTATTTCACCGTTGGGAAGCTACGCTATCCCCGGTGACATAGGCTAGTTATTATCTCTGTATTCCTACGGAAACGGGGACTACGCGAGCGAAACCACGAGGCGTCCGCTATGTAAAATATTGGTCCTCACCTGATATTGATATAGTATTTCATCGATTTGAGCGTACGACGTTATTCTACGTACTAACAATAGGTATTATGATTATACATTTACATTACCTATAATATTTATGTCTCGGTACCTATTGGTACTTAACGATGTCGATAACTTTCGGTACTTCGTAAATCAATTGTATTTTTCCGGTGATGACATCATCGGTTATACTTTGACAGTTACGATTTACGAGTCGATTATTCAGGGTTTTCACTTCGTGTTTTCATTTTCCATTGGTAATTTACGATGTCGATAACTTACGGTACTTCGTAAAACAATTGTATTTTTCCGGTGATGACATCATCGGTTATACTTTGACAGTTACGAGTCGATTATTCAGGGTTTTCACTTCGTGTTTTCATTTTCCATTGGTAATTTACGATGTCGATAACTTACGGTATTTCGTAAAACAATTGTATTTTTCCGGTGATGATATCATCGGTTATACTTTGACAGTTACGATTTACGAGTCGATTATTCAGGGTTTTCACTTCGTGTTTTCATTTTCCATTGGTAATTTACGATGTCGATAACTTACGGTACTTCGTAAAACAATTGTATTTTTCCGGTTATGACATCATCGGTTATACTTTGACAGTTACGATTTACGAGTCGATTATTCAGGGTTTGCACTTCGCGTTTTCATTTTCCATTGGTAATTTACGATGTCGATAACTTACGGTACTTCGTAAAACAATTTTATATTTCCGGTGATGACATCATCGGTTATACTTTGACAGTTACGAGTCGATTATTCAGGGTTTTCACTTCGTGTTTTCATTTTCCATTGGTAATTTACGATGTCGATAACTTACGGTACTTCGTAAAATAATTGTATTTTTCCGGTGATGACATCATCGGTTATACTTTGACAGTTACGATTTACGAGTCGATTATTCAGGGTTTTCACTTCGTGTTTTCATTTTCCATTGGTAATTTACGATGTCGATAACTTACGGTACTTCGTAAAACAATTGTATTTTTTTCCGGTGATGAGACCAACAGTTATACTTTGACAGTTACGATTTACGAGTCGATTATTCAGGGTTTTCACTTCGTGTTTTCATTTTCCATTGGTAATTTACGATGTCGATAACTTACGGTATTTCGTAAAACAATTGTATTTTTTCGGTGATGACATCATCGGTTATACTTTGACAGTTACGATTTACGAGTCGATTATTCAGGGTTTTCACTTCGTGTTTTCATTTTCCATTGGTAATTTACGATGTCGATAACTTACGGACCTTACGGTACTTCGTAAAACAATTGTATTTTCCGGTGATGACATCATCAGTTATACTTTGACAGTTACGATTTACGAGTCGATTATTCAGGATTTTCACTACGTGTTTACATTTGCCGGTATGTTATTCTTGTATCTGTTATTACAAGGTCCAACAAGAGTAAAGTTGGGGCCTTACTTGTCAAAACTAACATGGTATTCATGGTTCCACTGTGAGAGTGAGACGGAGCTATACTGGACGAAGAGCACTATCCCTTTTTTTTACAGCAAAATCATGATGGCGTTGACACATTATAGTACGGCCCTTGGGGCCCTACCATAAGCTCTTAGAGCAAGGTTAGAGGGCT
Organism: Orthosia incerta; assembly: GCA_948252205.1. Lineage (NCBI taxonomy): Eukaryota > Metazoa > Arthropoda > Insecta > Lepidoptera > Noctuidae > Orthosia > Orthosia incerta. The sequence continues at coordinate 17,614,746 of OX411758.1, read as the reverse complement.
CACGGTAGGTTCCCTGATATTTTTGCTAAATATTATGGAAAAAAGACTGCCTTTACCACCATATCTTGAAAGATAATGTTCTCTGAAACACGTTATTGATCAAATCTTATCATCGTATTTATAAAATGCTATGCTTGCGTTTTTATCTTGTGATAACATTTGCCTACCACCACTGCAATTGCACTGCTCCGGATAAAACTGGTTAAACACGTGAACCTGACCAAAAAAGATAGATAAGCACTATCTTTTTTGGTCAGGTTCACGTTTCCCCAATTATATTTGGTTTTGCTTTCAGTCTAAATGAATATTATTTTGTACTAATATTATAAAGAGGTAAAGTTTAGAATAGAATATACTTTATTGTACACCATAAAAATGACACATCTATTTTATAAGAAAAACTTAATTGTACGGGTACAAAGGCGGTCTTATCGCTGTCAGCGATATCTACCAGACAACCTTTTGATGGACTGAGAGAACTTAGAATCAAAAAAGGGGGTAGTCTGTGGTTTACTGCTACTACATTGAAACATAAATATATACAAAACTATATTTCTATAGTAAATACTATCCATAAACTTAAATACACATTTTATTTTATTTCTTTTTATTAGGATCTCCAACAAAGAATACAGCTTACATGCTATATTATTATAAAGTAACAGAAAACAAGAATAACTATGTGCTTCCTCAATTATAGGAGACCACATCATGCAATTCAATATTTTTTTTTTTTTGTCGCTTTTTTTTTACTACAATTTCAATTCATTTAAATAAAAAAAAAGTTACAAAAGATCAAAGAGCAAAGAAAAAAAAACAGACCTACAGACAAACAAAAACGGCAGTAAACAAAACACAACTAGGCAGGCAGATCAACACCTACATAATACGCAACTGTGTACGGATCAATGACCTACATTTACCCAGAGTATTAGAAAAATGTCTATGTCTTCTGATGCACATGCTAAGGTATTGTACTGCTGGCTCATCCTGGCAACCGGTGAGTGTTTACCCAGATTTGTTCGGCATTGAGGGGCATATACTTACATATATAAACTTAGATATATACATACATAATATTACATGTTAACAAATTCAAAGAAAGAAGGGACAAAATAATTTATATTTTGAATAATGATGAAAGAAATTAGATCCAAATGTAAAAGCGTTAGAGAGAAAGGAAATGGTTTTTAACTAGGTTCTTAAAAGAAGCCAGTGACTGGGCTTGTCTAACAGGCAACGGCAACTCATTCCACAATCGCACAGCCTGGACCGTAAATGATTTGTCGTAGATCTTAGTGGAATGAGCAGGCATCAAAAGTTTCAAATTCTCCGATGATCCCAAGTGTCTAGAATGTGTGTCATGAAGGAACTTAAAGCGTTCTTTGAGATAAGAGGGGGTTGTAGGAACCAACAGAATACTGTAGAGTAAAGATAAAATATGGGCATTCCGGCGAAGGCGAATTGGCAGCCACTTGAGCTTAATTCGAAATTCAGAAACTTGTCCCGAGGGAACATATTCCCGGGATCAAAAGTATCCTATGTGCTATTCCTGACTATAAGCTATCTCTGTGCCAAATTTCATCCAGATCCGTCCAGCCGTTTGAGCGTGAAGATTTAACAAACATACAAACACACACACACACTCACAAACTTTCGCCTTTATAATATTAGTGTGATTAAATAATCGATAGCATATTTGATATATTCATAATTCTTTATTGTACACAAAATAAACATTTCAAATAGTACAGGAAACAAACAAAAACAAACAACAAAAAAGCAAACAAACATACAAACTTTGTAAAAAAAAAAAAATTGCATATAAAAAAAAAAACACAAACAACAAAATTATGAATTATGTAAGTACTTATGATTTTGGTGCCACCTGAAGCTGTTGCCCGAAATTTTAGCAACTCGCCTCGGATTTTTGATACGGGGTGCAAATGCACCTCCTTGCATTCCCTCCCGGTGCCCATATGAGCCCTAGTCGTCTTGCATCATGCTAGCCGCATGAGCAATGCACGTAGGTACACAATCCAACTGTACCGACCGCGTTGTCATCCCTTGGTGCCTGGTACCCGGGGCGGACCGCCCGCCTTCCCCCCGCGCCCCACCTTACGCCGCCACTGTCACAGCGCCAGGTCATGCACAGTTAAGTTGACCGTGTAGTACCAAACCACTTATTATATACTCAATTTGTAGATTTAAGTAAAACGCAGTGTTTGATGTTAGTGACATGTAATCAGCTGTTTTTCTCTCTTTTTTTGGTTAACAGGTGACAGTAGTTTGAACCTTACATCAAATAATACTTTCTATGGCCAGGGTGTTGGCATTGTAACCAAAGTAACCAAGAAGGTTTAACAAAACCAACCCTAATAAACTGCGTACAAATTATTGTTATCAGCTAGGTAGGCATAAACACTAACGATAATGATTGCGTTCAGATGCCTTATCTTAATTATTACGTTTAAGGCGCCTCCCCGAGCAAAACGCCGCGCTAGTCGTTTTTGTGCAGTTTTTAAGAGCTATCAACTCTTTATTTAAAATTAATATCAATGAATAAAAATACATTAAATGTCTACATAATGTTGATTCTAAAATTGTAGTACACTTTTTTTTTCACTAATCTCCTTTCAACAAAGCCATAAAAATGTGAAATAATTATTGATAGTATGCATCTCCTCGTAAAGTGTTCATTAATTATTTTTTATACTAACACTGATGGATAGACAATTTGATAACGAACATTTTGTAAGTTTTATTTTTTTCAAAAGGCCAATATTCGATTTTATAATGATTTTATTCTAAAATCTGGGCGTATTCACTACCGTAATTCATGCGCCAACAGTGCCGCTAGTCCAATAGGAATGCTCATATCTCATGCTGATTTTTTGGTCAGGGTACGGCCTTAACTACCTGCTTTGGTACTCAGCCTATTTAAAGAGGTCTCTTGATCAGTTTCTTGATGCAAATTGTAAGAATGATTAATGTTATGGCGTTTGGAAAGTCTGCTATTTATGTTATTTTATTTTAAAAAACGTGTGGTCGGGGGACTCCCGTCGGGTCGAATTTCATGCAGGAGGCATAACACTTTTTCGTAACGTCACAGATAATATAATACTACAGTACAGATACCCAATCCCATACAAAGAAATGTCACCTCCTTAAGTCGGGCTATTCGTCGGGCTATTTTTTCTTTCTCCATATTTTTAACAGGCGGCAGCACCAGTGACTCATTAATAGCCCGAGGCTGTGGTTTTTTAACGCCATCTAGAAGTTTGCGTAGATACTAAATCATATGGCAATTTGAGCGAGGAATCGCATCATGTAGGTACTCAGAGACGTTATTTGCCAGTTGTCCTTGAACGCTTATTTCGTATTCGTAATAATAACATTAGGTATGATCGGGACAGACTCCTCAGTCCGCTCAGACCGCGGTAACTTCTTAATAGTGGTCGCATTGTGTAGCGAATTTCACAATATTCACGAATATTCCAAATCAAAACTATAGAATTCCTTGTAAAATTTAATGTAGGTAGGTAACTTGCTTCCGCGGCAACGGAATGACATGATATAGGTACCTACTTCATGTCATTTTATTATTCACTATAAGGGTTACCCTTTTTTATTTTCGGTAGGTACTTAGAAAGAACAGGATATTTTTACAAAACATATTACTTTTAATACTTTAGTTAGGTACGTAGCATGGGCTACTTGAACAAATTTGATGTAGACTAGAATCAAACTTAATGGCGACTCGCAACAGACAATGAAAATTAAAAAAAAAACAAAAACTCGACTGCTTAAAAAGCTAACTAAAAAGACAAAAACAAGAAAAAAATCATGCTGTGCAGTCTGAGTATAAATCTGGTTTTGGTCAGCCAGCTCGCGAATATGTATCCTCCGACTAAAAAATCATGCTGTGCAGTCTGAGGATACATCTGGTTTTGGTCAGCCAGCTCGCGAATATGTATCCTCCGACTAAAAAATCATGCTGTGCAGTCTGAGTATAAATCTGGTTTTGGTCAGCCAGCTCGCGAATATGTATCCTCCGACTAAAAAATCATGCTGTGCAGTCTGAGTATAAATCTGGTTTTGGTCAGCCAGCTCGCGAATATGTATCCTCCGACTAAAAAATCATGCTGTGCAGTCTGAGGATACATCTGGTTTTGGTCAGCCAGCTCGCGAATATGTATCCTCCGACTGCACAGCGAGATTTTTTTCTTGTTTTTGTCTTTTTAGTTCGCTTTTTAAGCAGTCGGATCTTAGGATTTTTTGTTTTTTTTATTTAAGGCCGTACCCGGACCAAAAAAATCAGCATGAGATATGAGCATTCCTATTGGCCTAGCGGCACTGTTGGCGCATGAATTACGGTAGTGAATACGCCCAGACTTTCTTTGATACCACACAAGATGGGATTAGAAGAAAAAAACAATTGGTCCCCACAATATGGCGCCCAAAAGCCGCTATTTCTCTATTTTTCAATTTTAATGTAGCTAGTGACACTTGCAGGGTTAAGACGAATCGATTGACGTACGAATCATCAAAATCGGCCAACGCGTTTGGTCTCTGAAACACCACATAGGAACAAATATACATACATACATAGACTGATATACACATTACCCTCCTTCGGCAGTCGGGTAAAATTAATTGTGCCAGCGGTGGTTAGGGGTGCGCAGCGACTCATACGAGTGTTCCAAGCCGCCATTAAGTTAGAATCGAACTGTACGAGTAGTGGAGCCGTGTAATCACAACGACAAAAAATATTACATGTTATTATTTACGAATTTACTAACGGGACGCGCGTCGATTCAAACTTAGTGATGTTTTAAAAAAACCCTACTCGCTGCGCAGTACCTACCCTACCCCTCACCCCCACTGTCACATGAAATTGCTAGCTCGTAGTAGCTCACGAAGTGTTTCGAGCCGTCATTAAGTTTGAATCAAACTGTACCTACTAGGCGGCGCGTAAACTCGGACGGCAAGCGGGACTCACGTCGCGTTATCTCTTTATTTATTTATTTATTATAATAGGGAAAACAAACAGTAGTATACTAAAAATATACAAATTGTCTTAAACATACGACTTAACAAATATACTACCCACTACATTTTCCACAGATTACTACTTATACTAAGACAAACTGATTAGCAAACGTTATTGTAGTCAGGATAACTATGTAGAAACATTAGAAACTACTGCTGATCCTTCAAAATGTTGATTATGTTAGTTCTAAAGGTATATCTGCTTATATAAAATATGTCAATTGCACAAAATAGTTCATTGTATGTATCGACTAGACGGCGTAGTGGTGAGCGCACACCAGCATTGGATTTGCAAGAGATAGTAGCGAATAGTTGCCTGGAGCGCACCTCCCGCCGCTGCACTGTTCGAGGAACCAGGTAACACAAACGGTTCACCAAGTCGGGGCAATCAAATTTATTTCGGCATATACTGTATAGAGTCATTGTCTCAAGGAGCGTGCGCCTTGACTGTAATGTAAGTAGACCATATTTTTTTAAAACCGACTGATATGACGTTTTTTTTCGAAAACATCTATACTCCATGGTTCGAAGGTACCTACGTTGAACTAATTCTATAATTTCACAATACTTTGCATAATAGGGATTCCAGATAGGTACTGCGTATTCTAATTGTGGTCTAACTATGGACCTGTACAAGTGCAAGAAAGTGGAGGGTCGATGGAATTCTCTAGATGCTCTCATCACAAAGCCATACATCTGGTATGCCTTATTAACTATACGGTCAACATGACTATCCAGATGAAGTTTCGAGTCCAACTGCACACCAAGATCACGAAGACAAGTAATTTTGTTGATAATACTATTATCAAGTCGATAATTAAAATTAATAACATTTTTCTTTTTAGTAAATGTTATACTATGACATTTGGGCAGGCTAAGGTGAAGTTTGTTAGAAGAACAATAGTCAGAAAAACGGTCAAGATCCTGTTGAAAATCAAGACAGTCTTGTTCATTTGCAATTTTTTTATAAACTTTTAAATCATCCGCGTATAAGAGAAATTTTGAATTCTGGAAACATACTTTAATGTCATTAATGAATAGAATAAATAATAGAGGTCCTAGAATTGAACCTTGTGGGACTCCGGATGTGACTTGGATACAACTGGACTCAAAGCCATCAATCACCACCTTCTGGGTCCTATTAGTTATATAAGAAACAAACCAACGTAGGAGGTCCCCTCTGATACCATTGAATGCGATTTTATTAAGTAGCAGTCTGTGATCAACTTTGTCAAACGCCTTCTGAAAATCAGTGTATACTGCATCAGTTTGTTGCCTATTGTCCATATTTTCAAAAAGTTGTGATGTAAATATTAAGAGATTGCTTATGCAAGACCTATCCTTGACAAAACCATGCTGCTCCTTTATTAGAACACGACGAACAAATGGGTAAATCTCAACATGAACAAGCCTTTCAAAAAGCTTAGAGAATGCTGACAATATTGAGATTGGACGATACGTCTCCACGTCATTTTTAGAACCACTTTTGTGTACCGGTACAATATTTGCGCGTTTCCACACGTCAGGAAAGACACCACATGATATACATTTGTTAAATATTATAAATAAGGGATAGCATAATGTATTGTGGGTATTTTTTAAAAATATCGCAGGTATACCGTCCGGGCCAGGTCCTTTGGTGGAATCCAGCATTTTTAATTCTTTACGAATACTTTCTAAGGAAAAGTGTAATTTGAATAAATTTATATCATTAGCACCACTAGCAGACGGAGGTTCCCATGAATCAAGATCAAATGTGGAGGGTTCATACACCGAGTGAAAGAAACTAGAAAATAAATTACATGTTGTAGTAGGATCATAGGCGAAATTTTGTTTGTAATGTATTGTGTCAGGAATTTTATTTGTGGATTTACGGTTGGAGACGTATGTCCAGAAGGCCTTGATATTGGTATTAATGTTATCTTCAACTGACTCCATGTATATTTTATAACATTTATGAGCCTCTCTTCTGAAACTTGCTCTATGAAGGGAAAATTTTTCATAATCAAATATATTTCCGCGTTTCTTCCACTTTATCCATGCATAAGTTTTATTTTTAAATAAACGAATAAGTGATTTTGTGAACCAGTGGGGAAAGTTACGATTCTTCTGTTTACATGTGGGTGTATGCGATCCAATAATTTCGTAAAGCTTCACGTAGAACGAAGAGACTGCTTCCTCAGGCGTCAAGCTATCCAGCAAACCAGCCCAATCAACACTGTCAATATCTTTATTAATCCCACAGTAGTCAGCTTTATAATAATTAAGTTTATTTGGAACTTTACTTTTCGACTTACGCGTTGTACTTGCAAATGGTATATGAGTATAAAACGCAGGATGATAATTATCAATGGGCAAGAGGGGATCATCAGAGGAGAACGTTACAGAATGACTATTACATAAAAAAATATCTAAGATGCGACCGTTACAATTGGTCGAATGATTATACTGTCTCATATTTAGTTGCGAGCAAAAGTTTAACAGTTGACGACTTACATTGGAAGTATTATTAGTATCGCATTCCATGAATGATGATTTTTTGACCCAGCTTAGTTGTGGCATGTTGAAATCACCCACTAAAATAGCCTTGTCTACACGAGCATCATCAAACATCACTAAAAGAGAATTAAGAAAAGTAATGTATATTTCGTCTGTAGTGTTCGGTGGTATGTATGTAGCACATATTAAATTATAGGTATCATTACAAGCAGGAATTTTGATTATTATATGTTCAGGTAAGATTAAGGGAGGAGACAATGACAGACAGGAAGGCTTCAATTCTCGAGAGACGGCTATAAGAACACCACCACCATCTTTTTTGTTTGTAACTAAACGATCACGATCGCACCTAAACACAACATAACGTTGGTCAATAAATTCGTTATCTGAGATGGTCGGTGTTAGCCAAGTCTCGGTGAAAACGATGATATCATATGCATGTGCTAATATATTTAAATACAAAGTATTAAGTTTTGTCCTGATCCCTCGACAGTTCTGGTAATAAATGGACACATGAGTATTAGCCATTGATTAAACTGGTTAAATTAATAGTATTGAAATAATGTAATTTTAAAAACCAGCGACATGTTACAAGATGTGCAATCGACAGCATGACAATTACATTGATTTTAGTAGAGGCAATAGAAGTGCAGATATAATTACAGCAATTTAGAAACAATTCACGGATCAAAGGTAGCTCCCTTAAACAGTAAGCGAATACATTATTATTTATAATAAAAGAAAATTTACACAATAGCGTACTATAGCAAAAAACAAAAGGCAGATAAGCAAAAAGTAACCCCGTAGGACACAGAGTTAAAAAAACATTCGTTAAATTTATTATTAGAATGGAAATTCTTTCGCCAATAACAACAATTATGGACACATTACTTTGCCGCTTTATTTGGTATGATTTTATTTGATATGTCGGCTTCCGTACGAATGGATAACGTAGCCGAGTCCTCCGCTTCTTTAACCAAGATGGTCGCGTTTCTGATCCAGACGTATTTAAATTTGCTGATTTTGGCTGCCTCACGACTTTTGCGAAACAAATCCTTATTTCGGAGAGTTAAATGCTCATTGACGTAGATACGACATGGGGTCCCAGCGAGGCCAATGCGATCAGATGTAAGTTGTCCCTTGGATAGTCGATATGCACTTAGCATATTATCGCGAAGCAAGCGGGAAGCAAACTTGACGATGACATTCTTAGGACGACTATTTTTCGTATGAGCATGGGGAACGCGGTGAATTGCAACAATATCGTTTTTAGCTAGTGGCATATTAATTGCTGACGCAATTGACTCCAACACAGCGACAAGGTTTTCACCTCTTTTTTCCGGTATATTCCCCAGCTCGATGTTACATTGTCTTGCCTGCTGCTCAAGCAGATCTATTTTACTCTCCAAAAGAGCCACTGATGTCTCCGCAGATTTTCTGGTACTCGTCTCAAGTTCAGTAATACGCTTTGTACTGTCGACGTAGTTTGCCGAGTTAAAATTTACAGTAGTCTTAAGCTCAGCCACAAGTTCAGACAGATCATCATATCTTGCAGTCAGACTCGATATTTCCTTTTTGGCCTGAGAGTATTCAGTACGCAGCTCTCTTACTTCAGATTTCAATTGGTTAGCGAATGTAGATAGGGTATTCAACTCATCCCTAAGGTTACTAATATTCGTATTAATGCCCGAAAGCTGGTTATTTATGTCAGCGCGCAGGTCGCTTATAGATTTTTTAAATACAGCAGATAACTCGGCAATGGCGTCTGTAAGCTCGCTATCATGTTTCCGTTTTCTTTGGGTGATATTATCGCTCAGATCCGGACTCGATGTGCATTTGGTAGGTGAAGGAAACATAGTAATGTACGTACCTGGACGGTGATGATACCAACTTGCGTAATAATTTCAGTCAACGCAAGCGCGATGCAGGTACGACATGTAGCATAAAGTTTGTAGCCGTGGATACGGGTTCGAAACTTCGCCGCTGGGATTTCGCGCACGGATGGCTCAATGGCTTAAATCGCTACACTCGTCGCTCCATCGCGACGCGACCTCAGGTTCAAGCCTCGCCACACGCACGTCTTTTTCTCAATGTTTCGTCCAATTTATCCAAACTTACAGGAGAGGGACACCGCTATACGAGTTCCAAGATGGCGCAGACACAATACGGCACACCCCACAAGATAGTAAGAGAGGCACCGATATAATGTTAACGAGCAATATAACCAAAACAACTAAATTAACGTAAAATTAGTCCCGACACGACAACAAAGATCAACAACACGTCTGCTCACAGTAAGTGCTACGAGTCAAGTTGATCTCTTATTTTATAACCCGTGCGATTTGAGTAGGCCCTGTATAGTGCGATACGAGTCCTGTTCCAGCGAGTTATCAAGTTAATTCGACGTGTAAACAAGCTTCACAAAAAAGTGATTTTAAGTAATAGACCACGACTTTAATATTTAAAATTACGGCTATAATAAATATTATATTTTAAGTTTAAATAATAACTGTCTTACAAAATGATTCTGACGATGGATATGTAGTTTAGGACAAATTGTGAAAAACGCCATCTATTGCAAAGAACTCAAAACAAAACGAAAAGTAGATAGCTACTTTCAACTAATTTAACATACAAAGTCTTCAACTTATCTTTTTTGTTCAAAAACCCTGATTAATGAGTGTAAATGGATAAATTAACATTAAAGAAGCAAGTTTTGATTTTTACTAAACTTATTTCAGCCTAAATCTGATGTTTAACATTTATAAGTGATTGTTACTTTCACATTTGTTACCTATGCTGCCATCTATGATCTTTTTTTAATACTAATTATAATTTGTTTGAATTGAGACCCCATGGTAACGTGAAGATTTCCACCAGGCAACTCCTTTTTCGTTACCAAAATAGTCTGTTTTTCTGGTTTTAGAAACCTTTGAAGATACAGTAGATACTCTAGTTTTTATTTTATTCTAACTGGTGTGTAAAATCTTAAAAATGATAAACTGAACAATCATCAACACCATAAACCCCAAGGGCATAGAAATCAACTTATATCTTTAATCAACTCTAGATCTCTAGAACGCTACATAGGAACAAACATACATACATAGGCTGATAAACACATTACCCTCCTTCGGCAGTCGGGTCAAAATGGGTGTGTTGCACCGAACCGCAAGCAGCGATAACAAGCAATAAAATCATGAACGATGACATCACACATGTATTTAATCTATTATTTATATAACTTGCAAATTACGCGAAACAGACAAGGCATGGATAGTGAACATGAACATAACATGTCTGAACTTAGTTATGTCATTTATTTATTATATTTACATATTTTTACATTTTTAAATATCATTCTAAAAAAATAAAATAAAAAAACATTTAAAAATACAAAAATAGTAGCCCACCGGTATCGGGAACAGGGTCCAAGCTACCGGTGGTCAGGGCTCCTGAGAGAGGAACCTCCTAACAATACGAGCCGTGTCCAGGAGTACCGCTTTCTGGATCAAGCCCTTGATCCAGCTGCCCAACGAGAGCCTCCTAAGATGTTCGTCGAGGCTCTTGGCTATTATACCATTGGCCGTCACGACTATCGGCACAATGACTGCTGTATTCACATCCCACATGTCGACAACCTCGCGAGCCAGATCAAGATACTTACTTTTCTTATCTCTCTCCGCCTTCACGAGGTTCTCGTCATGGGGGACCGCAATATCAACAATCATTGCGCGACGCTCTAGTCGGTCTATCACCACTATGTCAGGCTTATTAGCAACAACAGTGAACTTAGTTTATTATTAGTAGCAATGGAAATAACCTTTGACTTATCGGCAAAAAATGGAATGGTCAATGACCTGTATGGAATATTTTTTATTTCTGTCCGTGTTTAATTAAGAAAAGATTTAATGATAAGAGAGTTTTTAATAATGTTACCAAAATTTCTGCACGTACTCACAATTTATGAAAGGCCAAAATATTTTCATTTACATATACCGTAAAAAAAACATGCTTTCTGTTTGGGCTTCTCAGAATTAAGTAAGTATCTGAAGAGGAAACAGAGAGCGCCGACTTAATTTCCTTAGTAAAAAGTCATAATTCGAGGTTTGGCTCTCGTCTCTTTCCTCCTTCAATATTGGACCAATTTAAAAGATATTCCGTAAACTGAAAATTAAAGATATATACCATGTCCCTATGTTTTCCTTTTTGATGATAAATTATCTTTAGAAGCACTAGAGCCCTCAAATATAAATGAAAAAAGGGAAAACATAGGGACATAGTATTTATCTTACTTTACCAGTTCTTCGACCAGGGCAACCTTAATGGAAATAAATACATAACATTTCTTTTATTTTTACGATTTTCCTGTTATTTGGCAAGTCCTGTATGCAAAATGACTAAACCTCGTTGTCTATAGATTTTCCTTTACAGCTTCTATTTCAATAATTATAAGGATAAAAACCTTTTTAATCATGGTACGAATTAAGGTCTCAGCTCAGTAGATATTTTTTGCTTTCTTAATGAGATAGAACAGACTGGTTAAACTAGAACTTGAGTCCCACTAAAGGTTACTTGCTATACGCTAATATAAGCTTATGTAAGTATGTAAGTTAAGAAGTCTTGCCAGTTTAGGATTGGAGACGGAACTAACAGCTCAGGATTTACGGGAAGAATGCTTACTTGTACATTACTCGTCTATAGCACCCAAATAAACTGTTATTCTTGATCCAGATCATAAGAATTCTCATTTTTGGCAGAAAGCGTCTCGCATGCAAGTTTAATTACTTTTTTCACTACCTTGTGTATTATATAACACATTGCCTAATTATTATTATGTAATTATGTTTTTTTAAATAAAAATGTAAAAAACATAATTACATAATAACAGTTACGAAATGACTTTTGTATGGAGTTTTGATAGTTTCTAATAAATTGTTGTTGGAACATATTTGCATTTAATTAAGTAAGCTCATCAGGTATTGGAAAAAAATCGCTCGTGTCTCGCATAAAAAGGCTTTAACACTTGCATGTAGATTTCGAAATCGGTTACATCGCTCGTGTTAAAATCTTGACTTTTTATGCTCGACACGAAATGTACTATTGCGGGGCACGATTGAGCGATTCAGCGCTTAAACCTCAGCAGCCCAGAATGTAACGCAACTTGCATGCAAGCTGGTTGCAGGTAGAAAAGTGGCCTTAGATATCGTGTTGCCCGATTCTTCTAACAGCACTAACATAACCCTTATTTCTCGTTTCCAGTATTCACCGCCCTGCACACGACATACATAGACAACGTGATCCTCGCTTACAACCCCGACACTCACCGAGAAGAAGCCACCGATGATTCCAACGTTAAGACCACCTACTCCACCAAGGTGTCTCCCATCTCGCTCGGCAGCACTGGTGAGTTCAATAATTTGAAAGTCAGAGGTGATGCTTCAGAGAAATAACACCTATATTCTTGTCCCTTTGAAGGCAACTTTTACAATAGGGATGTAAAAAGATTATAATTTTATTTAGACCGTCAGTGAGATTATCAAATAATATTGGACACGTATTTTTTGCTTTACCAAATTACTAAAGATTTCAATCAACCGAAATCAATAAAAGTTAAAGCGAATCAAAGTTCAGGAGTGGGGGCTTGTGACGTCACTAAGGCAGTATAAAGTGTACTAGCGGTGTGAGGTTTCACGATATTTCAATGCGTTATATCGTCGTCACTATAATTTTACACGGAACAGAAAAAACAGTGGAAATGCAAAGTAGGCGTGGCACGCGTGTCACTAATAAGCACAACCACGCAAAACTGATTCCAGTCGTGTTTTAACATCGCGTCGAGTTACTAGTCTCGCGACAAATTTATTTTTCCGTAACTATGCCGTTTTGTTCCATTTTGGAGTGCAAAAATGATAGTAGGAGAAACAATCTTAAAAATAGAGTTGTTTCGTATCATCAGTAAAAACGATTTTATTTGTTTTCTAATAAAATCTTAGTAAATTTAAATTTACTTATAATTTAACAAAACGTCTAGTTCAAATGAACCTTACGCGATTAAAATAGAGTTTATTTTGGATTGAATGTGTTCACTATTTCGTTCTCGAATGTTCTTCGCTACTCAATTAGGGATGTAGTCGGGTCGGGTATTGATTTTATAGATAGATATCGATAAAAGAAAATAGGCACCTATATTTTCTTTTATATTAGGTGGATTAAATATTTCAAAAAAAAAAAATGCTGTATTGCATGCATAATAATTATTACAATGATTGTTTGTGCAGCAATTTCTTGAAATCACTAAATGAAAAATCCTTCTGATTTTTAGATTTCCCAAAGAAGCTAGCGTCAAAGAGAAATAGATAGATGCAACGGGGAGAGTTAATTGGATGCCATCCAAATCAAATACGATAAGCTCTGAACATGTTTTAGAAGTTGATTTATTAAGCCGTTTTTGAGTTTTAGCGAGACTAACGAAAAGTAATATATTTTTATACATATAATATTTTATGTTTACACAATACTACGCCATTCATCCTACAGTTTTACTGAACTCCAAACAAGGTTAATTTTTTCGAATTAAGAAATCTGGTATCTTTTTTATTTATTTTTTTATTTTCTATAGGCTTGCGCTTGATAGATATATATATATTATTATATATATATCATTATATATATATATCATTATCATATCGCATATATATCTATCGATATCGATAATGTAATTAAAAATGTAATGTTACTTCCATGGTTGAGTAGCAGAAGATATCGACCTATGACACGAATGTCAACCTTACATCGTTCGCAATAAAGTTTATAATAGCAACCACTGAGAATACCGCCATCTATGGTCGGGTAGCGGAATTTACTTGGCAATAGAATCTAGTTTGACTTTAGATTACAAAACGTCATAAATACTTTCTGCACTAACGCAAAATAAATCCTATTTAAAGAGTGTGAAGATTTCTTTCTTGATGTAGGATCTGTGACTTATGCTTGTTTTGACTAAAATTAAAACGACAAATCAAACGATCGGCTTATTTGTAGTGCATTATATGATTATCAGTTTATTTGTGTGAGTTTGGCGACAACGGTTCCCAAAGTAATTTTGCTACATTGCACTTCCACTGTTTTTTTAACACGCTTTTATTAGCTTGGTATGTATGTATCTATGTATCAATGTAACGGAATCTTTGAACGTGATTTTCACCCACTTCAAAACGTTGGATTGATTTGAAACTTTGCACACTTATCAAGGACCGATGACAATGCAATAATTTAAACAGTTTGTCCCACTATCCTTACCAATAAAGCGTGTTTTTTAGTTTTTAGAACTACAATTTAATTCTGTTCCGTGTATTTAAACGTGTCAAAAGAATAAATACGTGTCCAATATTTTTAATTAATCTACCTGACGGACAAAAACAAATTTTCAGTAAACTATCCTATTCTCAAATCTTGATTAAAATTTAAGTCAAATTTTAATACGATTTTCAATAGAGAGTGGTGAAAATGAATAGGCAAATAGGGTATTAGAAGCGAAATTGGCATTGAGCTGTACTTCTACTTTGGTGGTATGGTAACCAATCAAGCTATTGGGGCAGTTGTAATCAGGAGCGGTGACCGCAAACGCATTAGCAGTATTGGATCTATTTTATAATAGTTTTGGAAATAGAATATTTTAGTTATAGTATAGCCCAATTTGTCAACAATATTCTAAAATATATTCATAGTAGGCACCGTGACGTCTGTTTCAGTGCGCATGTCCAGCACTGAGGTAGAGGCCGACAACGAAGCAGATGCGCGCAAGTGCGAGGCCATTCTTCCTGGCATCAAGATCCTGTGGGGGGTGCTCGAGGATTTCGTTAAAGAAGGTAATATTACAAAATGATTATAATCTAAGGAACTTACTATTCTGGTTTTTCTCGAACACCTGCGTAAAGTGTGCGTTGCACAGTACATTATGAGAAATATAAAGACCTGAAAGACTGTAGCTACGTTCTGACTTGAAGATCATGTTTTACAGGAAAATTAGGCGGTGTGCCGGTGATCTTCAATCGTTTCTTGTTCTGTGCCTTTAATATATTAAACAGAAATAAAATCTCACCTATGATTGCTTCCTGAATCTTGGTGCTGAGACTCATGACACCTGAGTCTGCAAAGAGAGCCGATAGTTCGGCGGCCGCTACCTTATCTAATAACCTACAGTGGACTTTGCTATTACATTCCTAACCATTTTATTTTTCAGGTCGCGTCCACCAACTAGGCGTCGCCGACGTTGGCGGCGGTTGCCTACGCAAGCTCCACGCGTGGGCGCGAGTACGCCCCTCCATCGCGCAGATCAACCTCGCGTCCTGCTGCGTGGTACCACCGTCCCTGCACGCCTTCTGCCGCGCCAACGACGTGCAGCTACTCACCCATGCGGATCCTCCAGGTAACATCTCTAAAAGTTTTGACAATATGCAGGAAAACTGACCAATTGTCGCCATCTTGGGTATTTATTTATTGAGACCTCATTTTCAGAATTAAAATCCTTTAAAATCTTGAAAAAATACCAATGAAAAAAAACAATGGGCCGCCATATTGGATTTTGATTTTGACTCCATTTTCGGCATTAGCATCCTTAAGAATATTCAAAATATGTTTGTATTATTGCCATTTAGGATTTTTCTAACCTTTTCTTTTTTTTTACTTTTTTAATTCTCCGTATGTCCTTTTATTCTCAAGATGAAAAATACTAATTCCAACTATTTATTCTCCCACAGATCTACTCTCCATAGCCGCAGTAAAGACCCTCTCAGACGCCGGGGTAGGTTGTAACAACCTAGACTGGTGCGCTCGGTACCAGGTACACATAAAATGTAGGGGAGTCCTCGCACTAAAGGGGTACGTGTGTACGGCCACGCTCGGGAACAAAACAGATAAAAAACTAGAGAAAATTGAGAACATTAAGAGTGCTTGAACCACTTGTTAATATTAAGGTATTTATTTAAGCATTTTATTAAGATGTTGAGCATACTCTAGACAAAGTGATAAATTTTTAGGTTAGGCCAAGTGACATTTTGGTTCCGTATGTCAATCCAATACATTTTGGAAAATTTCTGATATAATGTGACTTTGTCTAAGCCTTTAGACGCTCTATAATCTATTCGCTGGAGCAAAAAATAAAAGGTAAACAAACCATAAAATTGTAGTTTATGCAACGGTCGTATGATAATAGTATCGCACGAGTGTTTATATGCCGTTGCAAACACTATTTTATCTTCACTCATACTGTTGAAATAAAAACAAAAGTGGAAACGGTAAATATGAATGTGGTTGGTATGGCGGGAAATTTAGATTCTCATTGCGCATGACTGCGCATCGCGCGCATTCATAGACAATGACACTATTTTTCTACATTAAGTAAATGAGCCCATACGCGCCATTAAATTAAAAAGTAGTGACAATTGATAGTGGTCAAACGCGAGCCTATAGAATATAAAAAAAATCTGCTTTAAAAATTGTCGTTTATGCAATTGTTTGAAAATCGAAGTAAAATGTTACACAGTTACTAATTTTTTTTACCTATCCACGAAAATACCTACCAACGTGTATAAACAATGTTATTTGAATTCATATTTGGAACATTACGTTATGGGTGTAGATAAAAGGTTTTTATAAGCATCTTCATTGCTGTCACTACAATCTAAAATAAAAAATATCATGAAAAAATGTTAATTTCATACAACAACCAAAAACACACATTTATAAATATGTCAAAAATTTAAATTAGTATTTTCTCAACTATATTTTACAATAATACCAATATTTTAAATGTATAAACCAAAAAATTTGTATTATTAAAATCAAAATCCAAAAATGAAAAACATCTCAAAAGCCTGGCATTCGAACTATTAAGATAATAAATGAGTGCTACAAAAGTAACAATTTTGCGTTGTAAGGTTATATTTTTTTTAAATAGTCGGTAAATAACCGTTTGACGTTTGTTTGTTTACCTTTTATTTTTTGCTCCAGCGAATAGGGTATAGTCAACTGTAAAAGTGTTTTCATCAGCGATTACGGCATTTGAAATGCCAAGATCTAAGCGATTGATCACGTGGCTTTAACATACCGTAAAACGGGGTGAATAGGCATGCAGGCGTTAATGAGAACAAAACTTTGAAGAGAATTTTCACTTTATTTAAAAGTTGTTTGCAGCATTTTAGTAGGTATTCCAATAATTATAAATAATTTATTCATTAAAAATATTTGTTTTAAAACATGCTTTTTTCGTATTCTTCTCAGCAAACCCTTTCATTTGATACCCATATCATGGCAGTGCACAAAAAATAACTAGTCCACCATCTTGGGCCGTCCGCCATATTGGCTTTAGAATGACGTCAATTATCTAAACATGCATTGTCATCCAAACTAAACGTGTATGCAAAATTTCATCTTAATCGGTGGAGGACAAAAATTAAAATAATAAATTTAATTAATTATTAAAATTCAGTTGCAAGATTTGACCCGAACACACTTACATACATACATACAAACATACATACATACATTGCAAGTTAATTAAAAGCTTGTAAAAACGATGCTATGTTTGAAATCATAAAGTGGTATCAAAGTAAAAATCCTAGTCTAAGCCGGTACATTTTCGACTTTTGTTAATACTATCACGACGCTTTCGTTGAAAGAATGCCACTTGTCTAGAGTGCCAGGCTTTCAGGTTACCCAAGCTATTTCATTTGCTCTAAACTGTTGGTTTTGATATTTTTCTTTGCTGTATGCTACATTAATCCAGCTAAATCATTAGCTCAATGACTCTGGAAGTCTGCGTATAGGTACCATTTTCAATAGTCAGTATTGTGACTTGCATTCACTTTTGATGAATGGTATGCCCTATTGTCACAGACATTAATCTAACTATATCCTCCTCCATCTGTATGAAAACCAAGCGTGCCATTTTTTCACACACAATTTAAGAAAAGCAAAAAATAAAAAACTATCAACGAAGATCAAATTTAGGTAATTAATTTGCATGTTTGGCGCCAACTCAAAATGCTAAGAGATTGCACTGCACTAAGAGATTTTTTATTTTTTGCTTTCAGTACCTTTTTTAGTTGGTTAAGTTTTTTGTTAAAAAGGTTTTTTGACACTCGAAGTACATATACATTGACGTCATCATGTTAGATTTATGTCTGTGATCAGAAGCTTACTTATTATTTTAGAAACCATAGATTACCAGTGCATTTTAGAAACATAGACTCATGATGTGTATAGCATAAATTGTGATATAGTTCGATAAACTATGTAAACGTACTAATATATGTACTTATATTGTAACTTAATTTTTCTTAGACACTGATGATAAAGTGTCCGAAAATTCTGATAGTTTTCGTTATATTTTTTTAAGCTAGCTTTTTACCCTCTATCTCATACCTCAAGAACTGTGCATTTTTCGGGATAAAATGTAGCCTAATGGCACTCAACGTTAGAGTAGCTCACGAGAAGGAATTGCCAATGTCGGATCAGTAGTTTTCAAAAGTTTAAACAATTTTTTTTTATTTTTTTATATTAGTTTTGAACAAAAAGGTATAAACGTTTTGTTAATTTATATCGATAGATAACTCTTTGAAATTCAAAATATCGATTACAAGAGATTTAATTATTATTGCAATGTAGATTTTGGAAGTAGTAATAATAGGTACTTATTACTTCCATGCTTCATATCAATATTATAACCGATTTAGATTATATCGATATTGTAGGTAGGTACTTATTATCAGTGTCTAAGAATATTTTTAATTCTAGTTGGTGCAGAAGCAAGGTGTTGTGGTTATTTCAGTAAAAAACGCTATTAGCTGTCAACTTGTCTTTGATTAATGGAAATAACTAATATTTTAGTCCAAGAAAGTATTCATAGAATTATTGAGAAAAATGAAAAAAGGCTGTGACAAAATACTTGAAAATATGGTATAAGGGGATTGAACCTAATTGGCGTAGTCACCATTCGCCTCGTTTTTTTTTTAATTTCTATGACACTGTGATAGTGCCAATCAATGATATTCTAGTAAACAGATACGTTATACACTCTAAAAACAACCGAAAAAAGTGTTCCGCACAGCATGACAGCAGCGGCAGCATAGATACCTACTCACTTTTCATTCATCTGACATTTCACTACAAGTCGAAAGGGATGGCTTGATAAAACCAACGAGAAAAAAAGAGACAGCTAGTGTTTGTTACTTGCGTGTGAATGTAAGCAAAGGTTATTCTGGCCATCAATGTATTTACCATTTCTTTCTTTTTCTAACCTCCAAATATCAGAATATTAGAAAAAAATATGAAATAAATTAGTAAATTGAGGTATATTGCGTACTTACAAATGGTATGAGATCCCTTCTGTTTTATGTACTTTGGTATCATAATTTGTACACTTTCTAAATACACACGATGGCATTTTTAGAATTTTGTTTGTGTTTCAACAAAGCGTATCGCTCTTCGCCATGCGTGACATAGACTAAAGACTATAACGTCCCAATTAGGACTTATTCGAGTCTTCACAATGCGCGCGCTCATAACATATCTGTTTACTAGAATATCATTGGTGCCAATATTGTAGTGACTATGCCAGCTTCCATAGACAAGTTGACACTTTAAAACTTAAAATAGTTACCTTATTAAATTGTTGTTTTATTACAATGAAAAAAAAAGGTTGTTGGCAATTTTGTGATAAGTAATAAGAGACTCGGTTTTATATGCAAGAAAAGTCTTAAGCGCCTGACGATTTTATTTGAGCAACATTGACCATAAAACTTTGTTACTATTGCAAGTCAAGCGTGAATAGGTTACTTCTAGGCAAGCGTGCTTCATCGTCGACCACATCATCACTTACCATCAGTTGGGGTAGTAACTAGTGGTTAAACGTGAGTCCATCAAAAAAATAAAAAAAAAAAATTTAAAGAAGAGTACTGTGTTTAACTCTTCTGTTTTTTATGAGTTTTATAATATTAATGCCATTATGCTTTTCTTGCAAATAAAAACCAGTCTTATTATAATTATAATAATAGTATTTCCATGCAGTTAACCATATTGTTTTATTTTAATGTTACTTAAATTTGCAGACAAGAGAAAAATAAATGTGTGTGTCAGCCACAAAATTAGTATGCTGACTGTACTTCGGATTTGAAATCTCAATTATTTATTGGATACTTAATTTGAAAGTTTTATGTAAGGCATTCGTCTTAAAACTTATGGCCAATGTTGAAATTATTTATCCATATGCAAGAGGTGGACATACCAATAGAAAATTATATCCTAATGGTGCGTACATATACTGCCAACTAACAAAGTATGGATAGGGGCAGCCAGGTAATAATAATAAATTAATATTTTATGAAACCAGTGAGTTATTTAAAATAAACAATATTATTTTGACTTTAGGCAACATTCCTTCTTGCGATTATTTTTCCTAGTTTGTCGAATGAAAATTATCGCATAATAATTAATGTGGCATATTGTCAAAAGCTCGTACACTGCTGCGATTGGCGGTTGACGAATCGTTCAACCAATTACAGCATTTTACGCATACTTGACAGTTCGATAAACTTTATTTAAAGTCTCAAAAAGTTTGCAAGTGTATCATATTGAAGCGATAGCGCGAAACGCACACTGTGATTATTATTATTATCACACACAAAAAATACCCATTTTATGAAATTATATTATTTAAATACTTCACTCATAGAGGTGCCTCATACTTAAATTAACACGTATTAATTTACTTATATAAAAATGCTTAAAAAGTGTAAAAATGTTAATAATACATTCAAACATGTATAATGTAAGATGAAACCCGAATTGTTTTAAAATTAAAGTATTTATTGAATTTTACCGTGTTTGATTTATTTGTTTTCCTTTCCCCACATTGCAATTAAATAAAAATAATAGTACCCACATACACTACCATTAGTAACTTATAAATACATACATTTTCTTCGCAAAGTAATTGCTAATAAGAACACAACAGGCGTTATACAATATGTCCGGACTTGTTGTAATAAAACTTTAAGGCCGTAAAATACACAAATATTTTATCATTAGAAACACTCCACATAGGGGTGCATTCATCCTCAAATATAAGAGCAGTTTTAGTACCTGTCTTATTACTACGATACGCACATAGTCTAACAACTATAACTTTGGACCTAAGTCTCATAGAAGCGTACATTTAATGTTATTTATACGGCCACACCACAGTTGAATAACTAACACAATAGATAAGACATTTTTGTATTGAGCCACAAAAATTCTATGGGCTCCAACACAAACTGCGATGCGATGCGTTTTAGATAGATTTAGTACTTAATTATTTTTTTTTGAGCTCGCAGATATTTGCGATGCGTTGCTAATTCGCAGTTATGTGTGGGAACCGTATCTTTTAGAATAGTTAAACAATCACGTGATTCATATATGACTCGTTGATTGTATGAGTCGTTAAAAGAACCCCTGCACATTTTTGCATAATTTTAGAAAATGCAATCAAAAAGGGTGGGGCTTAAACCCCTTATAGCTGTTTTTATCGATAAGATTAAGTGTATATAGCGGCCTTAAAGTTTTATTACTACAAGCCCGGACACATTGTATAATAGCGTGTGCTTAAGTTATTCGAGCTTTGTAGTCGTTGAAGTTCTCTGACCAGTGGCTGACTGGGGTCCGGAGCAGTATTACTGATTGGCTTCCCCCGCCCCTGTACGCAGAAAAACTTCAGAGATAGGAGACTTAAAATTTAAGAACGAGCGAAGCGAGCTTTAAATTACTAGCTGAAGTCGCATCGGAAAGGTCATAATAGTGATAGGAGCTACATTGTTGTGTTATGACGAGAATATAGCATGCTAGAACGAGTCAAGCGAACTGAAAAAATGTTGCGTCTCGTCTTTGTGTGATATGTTGTTTTTTTACTGTTACAATAATAATTAACTATACCGTAAAACGAGGTTAAATTGATTAATTTTGAAATTAAAATTGACAACTATTTCAATTATATTTTGAAAAATATGAATAAAATGCAGTGTTGGCGACTTTACATAAAAAATACTGCAATATAAAGTAACCACAATTTACAATTTATTTTTAATGAATTCACACTGTACAATTCAATATATTATTTGAGCAACAAGTAGGAAGCATAATTTTGTGCTGAGGTTGACGCAAAACATGGCTGAGCGTTCCGTGTTCACGGAGTTAGCTTTCAAACCCCAAAAAAAATAAAGTTTTCATCAAAATTACACCAGCAGCCGAATTGCGTAAGTATATTATCCAAAGCAAAAGAATCGATTCTTTCCCAAAACCGACTTTACGTAGTGCATATTGATACAAAAAGTCGTTTTTGGGAAGGAATCGATTCTTTTGCTTTGGATAATATAATTACGCAATTCGGCTGCAGGGGGGTGACCATTAGCTCTTAGAGCGGTATCAATTTGAGATCGAATAAGGGACAGATGTATCTGACTTGTATACATCTGTCACTTACTCGATATCAAATTGATACCGCTCTAAGAGCTTATGGTCTCACCCCTGATCTCAATGTAACCCCGTTTTACCGGTACGCATCCAAAACAACATAAAGTTAAGAGATCGAATGTAAAACCAAGTCCATTAATTTGTTTAGTTTGGGTTTGGTTTGGCCTAAATGAAAAACTGATTTCTGCCAACGCCCATGACGGTAGAACGAAAACAGTACGCAGAAAAAAAGTAAAATATTTTTCAGTGTTGCTACATAAATCATCAACTATATGGGCACCTTATTTGTCTCTGATTCACATACTGTCAGGAGGCTAAAAATCATGAAAACTATTTCTAACTGGATCTTCTACGTAGTAAGAGCAACACTAAGTGGCGCGGGCTTTGCTACTATAAAAAGCGCGGGTACGGTTAATTTGGGTATATTGCATAGAAACCAAAAAATATGGATTATTATCAGAATAATTTATCTGTGGATTAATAAAAATTACGGTTTTACTGACAGCTTTTAGCTACCTCTATCCTTCTACCCTCCATATTTTAGCAAAATAGGTATCTGACTATCTGTAATAGGTAGGTACTCGTATGTAAATATGTCAAATCACCAGCAGTTCGCCAGATTTAATTTTAATTCTTCAATTTAAAGCTATCGGATCATTGAAAAATCAACCCTTATTTAAATATTTGTATTTGCTTATGTATTGATTAAATCGAACAAT
Organism: Orthosia incerta; assembly: GCA_948252205.1. Lineage (NCBI taxonomy): Eukaryota > Metazoa > Arthropoda > Insecta > Lepidoptera > Noctuidae > Orthosia > Orthosia incerta. The sequence goes on along the minus strand of OX411758.1, from coordinate 17,590,966 downwards.
TATAAAGAAAAAGTCTGACTAGTCTCTGTACTGATTTGTGTTGTTTTAACGGCTTACATTGGAGGTAGGCAAGGTATACAGCGGCTGCGAACCATTGATGTCTGCGGCTGTAACAGATTCTTCATTAATAAATAAAATAAACACTTAAAGTCCTTCCGTTAAGGACTTGTGTTGTGTAACCAACATGAGAATTGTTAAGTATTTCATTGACTTGATATTTTTATACACATACATTTTTATTATTTAGAATTTACTGACGACAATTTTGAATTTCAGGGAAAAACATACTGGCTTTAATTGTCGCGAAGAATATATCGAAAAAGCAATATAATAGGCAGAAATATGTTCAAGAATTATCTCGAGACATACCCACTTACAAATCGCTGCCTTAAAAAAAATAACTGTTATCCAGCTGCAGAAGATTAAACAATTACAGAAAGATCTGCTAAAGTTTACCGGATCAGTCTATGGAATGATTTGTTCCACAACGGCTTACTATGGAGGTATACAGCAAACCATTGATTTCTGCAGCTATATCAGATTTATCAATAAATTAATATAATAATTACTAAAGTCCTTCATTGAGTAATCAAAATGGAATTGTTGAGTACTTCATTGACTTGAAATTTTTGATACAGAATCTAGGTACTGACGGAAATTTTCAGTTTCAGACTACAAGTGTTTTGGCTATTGTTGTCGCATGGGGTTTGACAAAAAGGCAATATGTTTCTTTGCATCAACGTAATCAAGGATCATATGTAGAACTACCCACCTATGAGTCGCTGGCTCAAGAAAAACTTAACTGTTATCCAGCTGCTGAAGATTTAACAATTACAGAAAATTCTGCTAAAATCAAACTGCAAGCCCTGATGGACTTGACCTCGATTAGGCTATTAAGTTTCTTAGCAACCTCTTCCGTTGCCAATCAACAGCTCGATTTGACCAGCCAATGGGGCTTTGATAGATCTTCAAGCCATAGTATTTACCATGGAGATACTCCTAACTTTATGATAAGTGTTGTGCCCCGAAGGCTCGTATCAAATGGTGTTACAATCTGGAAAAATGAACTACCTTCCTCAGTATCATTTTGCCGTCCTTTACTATTTAAATTTATGAATGACACAAAAGAAAATGTGCAGGCAGAATTGGCTACAGTTGAAGCTGAGATTGAGGCCTTAACTCCAACTACCCTCGCTGATGGAATAACTGTCTCTCACCAGATGATGTTGACATTGATTGACGATGAATATAATTCCATTACTTCGGATACAGTAGCTTCAGTATGCCAAATATGCAAGGCTAATGCAATAAAATCGAATCCTCATTTGGAGTCAGTAAAATGGAAACATGCAAATAAAGATGTGTACAAATATGGGCTAAGCTCTCTTCATGCTTGGACTCGTTCAATGCAAAGCTTGTTAGAAATCTCTTACAAATTGGACATAAAGTCATGGCAAGGATATAGCTTTGAGGTTAGAAAACAAGTTAAAATGAGGAAGAAATTCATTTTAGAAGCGTTAAGGAATATAAATCTTAATCTCAATCCATCTGACCAACTCGCATCCATTTATAGGGGTAGATCAGCAAAAGGATTTTTTCAACTCAGCAAAACTTATAGTGAACTGACAAAATTAGATTGTGAGCTATTAAGACAAATCTGTGTAGTTTTGCAGTGCATTTCATCAGGACGGAAGATAAAAGTTCCTAAATTCCGAGAGTTCTGCTTGGATATTGCTAAACGTTACATGAAAATGTACCCATGGTATTATATGCCTTCTCCTCTTCATAAACTCCTAATACATGGGCCAGACTTTGTTGAGAACATGTCAATAATACCAATTGGTATGCTTTGTGAAAAGATAACTGAGGATACAGATAAAAGATTCTGGAAGTGCAGAAAAAAATCTAAAACATTCTACAGTTCCTCATGGAATGAACAATATATGCTCAGACTTCTATTGGTGTCTGACCCAGTTCTTGCAAATTTGACCTCTAAAGTTAAAAACTCTGCATATAAAGAATTTTATATTCTTACAGAAATTGTGAAAAATGAAAATACTGACAAAAGAAATGTTCATGGAACTGATGATCAATATGTATTGACTACTAGTGAAGATGAGGATGATGATTTGTAAAATGGTATCTTATTATTGATCGATACCAACTCATTGACAGATATCGATATTGTTAGTTATATTATGCCAGTCAATATTAGTGTGAACTAATTTTTATTAAAATTTGTTTTATGTACCTACAAAGCTGGAGACGGCCGCTAATAAAATATAAGAGGAAATACTTATTTTTGTTTTATTAAAATGAACCTATAGTCATCGAACCTGCAGAGGTCTCGCCTTAAGTAAGAACGAGTCGTCTCACGATTACATAGATATCTAATGTACCTATTGCAATTTTCAATGAGAATACAACTAGGAATAAATCAGGTTTATTCAACGTAGTTTTATTCTATAAATAGTTCTATTCATTCTATAAAATATTAATAGTGTATTATTGAACGAAGTTGGAAGAGGTACTGGGTGTTTTAAAAAAAACTAACTTTTGTAGATGCATAACAAATTAACAAATATATACTACTCAAAACAAAATAAGAGCCACTCTCAATTTTCACATTTCAATGTAATTTAATGAAGATTTAACAAATTCCTCCATACAAACGTAGTCTAGGGATTATTCCACTGTTTGACAATGTACGTTCAAATTAAAAGTGATATCAATTTGTCTCATCATTATCTAGCCCTGTATGGAAACAAAAAAGTATAAAAAGTTAGTATTTGAAAGTTATGAGCGTCGAAAGTTCCACATTTCGACACTAATTTTAACGCATTTTTGGGCGCGAATAAATACCATAAGAAGACGGAAATTGCAAAACGGCCACCATACAGGGCTAGATTAGTAGTTCAAAAATGCAAATAATTTTATTTTGAACAAATACGTTTAGTCGTTTTTTAATCGTTTAGTCTGTTTATAAATGACGAAAGTTTCAAAAATTTTGGTCGGCGCCATTTTGAATTTTCATTTTGAGTAATATTCGCAATTATTATTTTTATTTTGACTAATAAACCCAAAAACAAAAAAAAATACACCCATGACGAATATTTCGGTCTACGAGTAACAACTCAAAAAATAAACCGATTTCAGAACCACCTCGTTACTTTGAACTTTCTTTTGTGACACTGCACACTGTGGTCTCAAAATAAATGGGCCCGCGTGGTGGATTACGGCCCATTCCCTCTTACAGAGAGGAGGCCTGTGTCCCAACAGTGGGAACATTAATAGTCTGATGATGGGATATGATGATGTGAAGAGCCGTATGGTGGCCGCTGTGTTATTTATTATTTTATTATTAAAAAATAAACTACTTTATAAATTCTACCCTGAGAATAAAGTTCTATAGGTTGTTAACTTGTTTAGGTATATGTGTTTTAGGTAGAGAATCTTTCATAATCTTCTAGAACAATAAGAAAATGATCAAAAAAACATAGTTTTTTTTTTTTTTTTCAGTATTTTTTTATTGTGTGAAGTTTTCTAAATCATGTTTTGAATCTCAGAAATGAAAAGTAATTTTGTAAACTACAATATAAATATTTAAAAAATCACTATTTTTTGTTTATTATTGAATCAAAGTGATGTAAAAGTCAGTCGGGTTTTTTGATTTAACTTTTTTATTTATAGCTTTTTAGGTAATTTTTTTTTTGGAATTAGGTACATTTAGGGCCGATTTTTCAATCCTCAGATAAACAGTTAGATAGTACTTATTCGTCAGATAACGAAATATTGCATTTTTCAATCGTCAGATAAGCTCTATCTGGTCAATAACGGCCCTAACTGAGGAATAAATGTATTTGCCTCTTTGACGGCCAGATAAACGTCTATTCAATAGATAAAACTAGATCATATAGAAACATAGACGTTTAGTTTGAAGTTATTTCTTCTTTTTTTCCAAAGTTATGTCAACATTATGGAAATTTTCGACACTGTTGACGATTTGGCAATTGAAGAAGAGGCTATAATGTATTATTTCAACGTCATTAAAATCTGGAGCATTTGAAGGTCCTCCTCCAGTTCTATACATCTCCTGCCTTTGCACAGAGGACTTCTTTTTTGTACTTTTTGAATGCCTCCATACTTTAGTTTTAATGTTTACCATGTGTGAATACTAGTTGGTATTCCACATGAGTTAAAATAACTCTCAATTTTCTTCCAAGCCGCAAATCGAATCAAATAAAATCAAAATGTTTATTTGCCAGAAATACAAAGTTTTGAAGGGAAGATGTTAAAGCCTGCAAGCAAGCGTGCAAATTATAAAAAAAAAAAGTCATTAAAATAAATTAAAAAGAAACCATAACAACATTCATGCATTCCAATAAATTAAATTACAACTGTCCATATAAGTACAGAGCCCAAAACAAAATTTAATAATATTTAAAAATAAAATACCCAAAATTAAAAAAAATACATAATATAAATGAAAAAGTCAAAAATTAAAATAATCCATAAAAAAGTCAAAAATTAAAATAATCCATAAAAAAGTCAAAAATTAAAAGAAATCCATAAAAAAATTAAATGTCAAAACTAAAATTTAAATGTTTGTATAAAATACTGACACTATTATTTATTCATTAAACCATTATTTCCACGTTCTATAAATTCAAATTATAAGCGCGCTCTCTTTTCTTGGTTTCCATTATTATCAAAATAATAACAATTCATTTACAATAAACCAAACTACAAAAACACCACACACGAAACAATAAACGATGTTATGATACATGGGATGCACCATGGAAAATTTAGAGGTTATTTTACACGTCAGATAAACGAGTGTCAAAGCATTTGCTATCCTCTTCTAACACACATTACACCGTATGCGTGTATCACGCTCCCACAACATTACAGTGAAGTTGGCAACTAAAATCCACAGATAACTATTCGCTTGCTATCTGGCCATTGAAAAATGAAACCATTTTATTTGTCCTTTTATCAGTCAGTTAAGTTAATTCGCTAGATAGTTATTCGTTCAGTTATTCGATGATTGAAAAATCGGCCCTTAAACATATATATTATTACGAGCTGGGGTTCAGGGATAAATTATATAACTGATTTTAATTAATTGCACTTTATTACAAAAGCACTTCTTAAACAATTCTATTAGTTCGCACTATTTTCCTTTTCTGATCGCTCTGTGTCGCTTCCAAATCGAAACTGACACACGACGATATTTTTTTTTTGTATTTTACTTCTCGCAGTTCAGTCAAAGTGACCAGCTACTGCTTAACCGGACTTCCCTATTAAGCAGTAGCCGGTCACTTTGACTGAACTGCGAGACATCACACCCGACCACTCTTTATATAGCACGGAAGATGTTTCTAGAACGTTCCATACTGTTCTAGATAATTCGAGAATCTTCCAGAATCGACTTTCGAATTCACTGTTCCCGATGTGACTAGAAACTTCGAATGGAATTTTCCAGAATGTTCGAGCCGAACTATTTTCTATTTTCCAATTTTAATGTAGCCATGTGACACGAATCGATTGACGTAAGAATCATCAGAATCGGCCAACGCGTTTGATCTCTTAGAACGCCACATAGGAACAAACATACATACACAGACTGGATAAACACTTTACCCTCTTTTGCAGTCGGGTAAAAATAGACATTGATTGTGGCTCTGCTGCAGAGCTTACCTACTTTCTAGCAGAGCCACACAGAACATGTACTCAGGAAAGTTGCTAAAAATGATGAAAACTGTTGAACGTGTTGAAAAATATCAATATTTTTAACACGCTTTTATTAGCTTGGTATGTATGTATCTATGTATCTATGTATCAATGTAACGGAATCTTTGAACGTGATTTTCACCCACTTCAAAACGTTGGATTGATTTGAAACTTTGCACACTTATCAAGGACCGATGACAATGCAATAATTTAAACAGTTTGTCCCACTATCCTTACCAATAAAGCGTGTTTTTTAGGTTTTAGAACCACATTTTTTTTTAACTTTACTAAAATTTTCATGGAATGCGCCTGGTTATTTTGTGTCAGCAAAATGTTTTGTAGCCATTGCTATATTTGTGATGATGCGCACAACTATAAATATTATGATCGGGGAAAATTTGCATGTTATGTAGTCCACAAACGCTTCATTCCTGAGCTAGCCTTTGCGTAGCTCAGGAATGAAGTAGCTACTTCATTCCTGAGTTACATATGCTATTTTTTTAATTTAACCTTTTTTGAAAATTCTTTCACCATATAGCTTTCATCACATCATCAGCCTATTAATGTTCCCACTGCTGGGACACAGGCCTCCTCTCTGTGAGAGGGAAGGGGCCGTAATCCACCACGCGGGCCCAGTGCGGGTTGGTGGATGTCACATGTCTTCGAATTTTTGTTGTAGGACATGCCGGTTTCCTCAGGATGTTTTCCATCACCGTTTTGAGAGCAGTGGTTATGAAATAATTTACACAAAGTAAAGCGCCTACCTGGGCTCGAACCTACGACCTACAACTTGTAAGTCGCGGCCGATACCACTGGGCCACCACTGCTCTCAAATAGCTATATCGTGAAAGAATTTTCAAAATCGGTTTTGTTGTTTTTGAGATTATCCATTACAAACAAATCCTCTTTATAATATTATTAGTGTACTAGCACTCCGCCCGTGATTTCGTATTTTATACTACAGACAACGCGCAGTTAGTGAAGGCGACTAAATATAAGCTATTGTTAAATCAATATAAAATGGTATATTGTAGATATCTAGGGTTTATTGGTTTTGGGACGATTCGTGACTTAAAGGAATAATATTTTTGAGGCTACAGCCACAAAGTAAAATCATTCTCTAAAAACTTAATAACACCTTTTCGCCCCGTTGAGGGTCGAGATTTTAACAATCCAAATATGTTATTCACTATTTTCTTCTTTTTTTCTCATTTGTTTTAGACATTTCATTTCATTTATCACATTTCCAAAGTATCTATTTTATTCTTTTCGGTTTCTCTCAGCGTATCATTCCTTAATGTGGGGAACACCAGTGCCCGTAAGAGCCCGGTTTTCGTGGCTTTGGTGACGTTGTGTTTCCTCCATACTTTCCTCAGTCTATCCATGGCAGACCTGGTGATAGCCATGCGTCACTTGATCTCGCCCCCGCAAACACCATGGAGAAAACTTTAACACCCCCTAAATCGTCTTTTGGGGTTGTTTTGAAAAATAATAATAACTACCTTTATTATTTACTTACGTTGGTATTTATGTCAAGTTTCAAGTTAAAAAAAACAATAATAGCCGTAAATCGTCTTTTAGGGTTAGTTTTTAAAAACTAATAATAAAAACCTTTATTATTTATTTAGGTTAGTATTTGTGCCAAGTTTCAGGTTTATTAACCCAAGACATAAGATTCTTCAAAAAAACTTTATCACCCCCTAAACCATCTTTTGGGAGTGGTTTCGAAAAGCTAATACTGACAACCTTTATTGTTTACTAAGGTTGGTATTTATGTCAAATTTCAAGTTTATTAACTGAAGAAATATTCTCAAAAAAAAAACTTTAACATCCCCTAAATCAATTTATAGTTTCGAAAAACTAATTTTAATGACTTTTATTATTTATTTAGGCTAGTATTTGTGCCAAGCTTCAAGTTTATTAAGCCAAGAAATCAGATTCTTCCATACATACTTCAACAACCTCCCAAAACTCACGGTTGGCGCAGTGGTTGAGCGATTGACTGCTGCGCTGCATGTCGCGGGTTTGATTCCCGCACGGGACAAATATTTGTATGACCTGCATATAGTTATTCCGGCTCTGGGTGTTGTGTATGTGAGTTTATATGTTTGTAAACGCACCCACGATACAGGAAAAAAATCCTAGTGTGGTGCTACGTTCCTACTAAAAAAAAAAAAAAAGTCTTTTGGGGTTAATTTATAAAAACTAGTAATGATAACCTTTATTGTTTACTTAGGATGGTGTTTTTGCTATGTTTCAAGTTTATTAATGCACGAAACCTTTAACACCCACTTTCACCCCAACCGTCATTTGGGGGTGGTTTCTAAAAACTAAGAATGACAACCTATATTATTTATTTAGATTACTATGTGTGCTAAGTTTCAAGAATATTAGCCAAAAGAATAAGATTTTTCATAAAAGCCTTCAACACCCGTTGCCCCCGCTCCCCTAAAAGAAGGGTGGAATTTCCAAAAATCCTTTCTAAGTGCTCACTTGCGTCACTTGAGGAATCTTTCTGCCAAATTTCATGCTTTTAAGCTTGTTGTTATGGCTGTGCGTTGATTGATCAGTCAGTGAGTCAGTCAGTCAGTTTCTTTTTGTATATACGAGTGTTAGATAGATATAGATAGAAGATATAAGATGATAGTGTAAAAGAACTTACAGTAAGCATCTTTATATCTAATTTCTGGCTCATAGTATAGGTTTAAAGTTTATGGTTTCACATCATCAGCCTATTAATAGTTTTTAGTTTATAATTTATATTTTAAAGTTTACAGTTTATAGTTTAAAGCTAAAAGTTTATAAAAAAAGCATACAACATGCAGCATAATTATAGCATAAAGTATGCAGCTGAGCTAACCTAACCATGTGAGCTTACCTTTTTTTTTTTTTTTTTTTGTTTCGTTGGGTAAAATGCATTACGCATCATCCTCCCTCCGGGGGAAGGGAGGGGTATGTGGGACTCCCCGGCCTGCTTCCGGTATACCCACAAAAAAACCCAACGGCACTCCCGCATCGTCTTAGTGGAGGAGGACTGGGAAACCGGCAGAGCCTTTACCTCCAGTCCCCCGCCGACGACTGCCCGCTGTCTCACAGCGGGCCCCTCATGCCCCTCTCAAACGGAGGGGCCCGGGAATGACCGCGAGTGCTCGGCCATTCCCTCCCGCGGGTGGTGATGTGCAATGCGGGCGAAGGGGCCCCCGCACCTGTCGCCCGCGTATCACCACCTTCGCCTCCTTTTGCGATTTACCACCCTCGCAAAAGGAGGCGACCGCTGCTCAGACCCGTCGCCTTCCAGCATGGCGCTACCCACGCCAGGAAGCGAGGGGTCCAGGCCCTCCGACGCGCCGCAGTCATGGCACGCCGGAGCTCCCCCTGTGACGGGTCGGGTCTGTGGCCCCGTCACCTACCACCTTTCGGCCGCAGAGGACAGGGACAGCGGCAACGATACACCGACAGTCCTCTTCCCCTGCGGCCCCACCGCGTCCGCCATCTGACGGTGGCGGCCCCGTTGAGGCCGCGGATGGTAAGGGAGAATGGCCGAAGCCACGCCGACACTCCCCCCCGCCGCGGCCCCCCGCACTCCACCGCGATGCCCCCCCCCCCACCAGAGGGGGGGGGGCATCGCAGCCCGCTCAGTTGCGATGCCGCTACAGGCGGCACCCACGGCACCGCAACTATTGGGCCACTCGTCGTCGGCTTATCGCCAAAAGCCTAGACGAGCGGTACCCGCCTAGGTTCCTCTTGGCTTCACCGTGGGTTTCCGCCACCACGGCTACTGAGGCCGCCGCGCCAAGGCGGGAACCAATTCGGGGGGGATGTGAGCTTACCTAACCTAACCTTGCGAGCTAACCTTAACATAATCTTATGAGCTACCTAGCCATGTGAGCTTCTAACCAAACCTTATGAGATAAACTTCCCTTGTGAGTTAACCTTACCATGTGAGCTAACCTAACCTAATTTTATGAGCTAATCTAACCTAACCTTGAGAGCTAACCTAACCTATAGTTTATAGTTTATACTGTATAGTTTATACTGTATAGTTTTTACAAGAGTCATCACGAATCGTCTCGCGCGCAATTATGACGATTAAGGAGGAACTCCTGAGGAGAAAATGGAGCTTCCGAACGCTCCAAGTGCCGGTCAGGCCATGACGATGACGATGTCTTGCTTCTTTATGCTCCATAAGGATGGCGTTGTAGAAGTCATAGCATACCCTTGCTGCTCCCCCCAAATAGTTTATAGTATATAGTTTGTAGTTTATACTTTATACATTATACTTTAAACTTTATAGTTTATATTTATTTATTATTTATTTATTTAATACTTCAAGCACACAAATGTACAGAGGCGGACTTAATGCCTTAGGCATTTTCTACCAGTCGACCTTTGGGTGATGCAGAGACAACTAGTGGTAGGTGCAATATTGACGAATAAGGGTTATGCAAAAATATATATAAACTATAAATACTATATAATTATAACATATATACACAAAAGAATAAACTAAATTTATAGACATACTTAAACATTAGTAATATTAGATTAATAATTGAAAAACATTAGCGTTGTGACGTTACTGCTGCCAACTTCTTGCGAATGTGCTCGCGAACTTTAACTTTGAAGGTTAGCCGGTTGGTTGCCATCCTGATTTCCTGGGGGAGCGAATTCCACAGAGAAATAGACTGAACGAAGAAAGAACAGTGAATGAAGTCAGTACGGTGAGTGGGACATTGAAGAAGGCGGTTATGGGATGACCGCAGATTTTTATTGTGGTTATCGCAGATGTATTGAAAGTGAGGGGCCAGGTAACCAGGGGAATTAGAAGAGGCGAGAAATGAGAACAAGGTGGTTAGTGCCCTTTGCTCTCTGCGCTGGCGTATAGGCAACCACTTTAGAAGCGATCGATGCGCAGAGATATGATCATATTTACGCAAATTGAAAACAAATCGAATGCAGTAATTTAGAAGACGGTCAAGTTTGTTGAGAAGATCTGCATTCAGGTCATAGTAGCACACATCACCATAATCGATGATAGGCAAAATTAGGGCCTGCACAAGCATTGCCTTCGTGTTCGATGGTAATAAGTTTTTCATACGATACAGAGCCCGTAACGTTCCAGTGACCTTCCGACTCACACTAGCGACTTGAGTACGCCAGTTAAGGGTATTATCGATGTGCAAGCCTCCTTCTCCTTTACATCAGTACTAAAAGGAACAACTTTACCGTCAAATAAAACAGGTGGCAAAGTTGCACCATCCACTTTAGCGATGCTTCGGTGACTCCCAATGATAATCGCCTGACATTTATTGGGGTTTACTGCCACACCGAATCTATCGGACCAAGTTTTTATAGCCGATAAGTCCCTGTTTAATTTACTGATAACGTCAGGTATTTCGTCAATACTCCCCTGACAGTACAACTGCAGGTCATCTGCATACAGATGATACGCACACTGAAGTTCGAAAGTAATGAGATTTATGAAAATAGAAAAAAGAAGAGGAGAAAGAATGCCGCCTTGAGGAACGCCAGTTTCCAAATTACACCATTGAGATGATGAATCCCCAACGCGAACCGACTGCTGACGTTCCCGAAGGTAAGAGGTAAACCATTCCAGTGCATCGGGAGAGACCATCAAATAGGACAGAATGGCTAATAGGATGTCGTGACTGACGGTATTGAAGGCATTCGAGAAGTCGACCAACACTAGTATAGTGACTTTGGTATCCTCCAAGCCTACCCTCACATCGCCAGTCACTTTAAGGAGGGCGGACACAGTGCTGTGCCCAGGCCTGAATCCAGATTGCAGAGGGCTAATGAGTGAATTACACTGCACAAAGTTTGCAAGTTGTTTGTGGACACAAGCCTCAAGCACTTTGGATAGGAAGGGTAGAATAGAAATTGGACGGAAGTGGGTTGGAAGAGTAGGATTGGAAACTTTAGGTAGTGGACGAACATAGGCTCTACGCCACAGGGACGGAAATACTCCGGAAAACAAAGAAAAATTTACAATATGTGTGATAGGAGGTAGAAGGTGATCCAGAATAGCTATGATCATATCACGAGTGATATTATCACAGCCCACCGCTTTGGATTTGATGGAGAGTATGTAGTATTTTTCTGATCTCGCCCGGCTCAACTGGAACGAAACGAAAAGGTTTTATGAGTGGACGCGTTAGACCAGAGATTAGAGACAGAGTATGTTGCTTGGTTAGACGATCCATGGTAGGCATGTTTATAGTTTTTAGTTTATAGTTTATAGTTTATAGTTTATAGTTTATAGTTTATAGTTTATAGTTTATAGTTTATAGTTTATAGTTTATAGTTTATAGTTTATAGTTTATAGTTTATAGTTTATAGTTTATAGTTTATAGTTTATAGTTTATAGTTTATAGTTTATAGTTTATAGTTTATAGTTTATAGTTTATAGTTTATAGTTTATAGTTTATAGTTTATAGTTTATAGTTTATAGTTTATAGTTTATAGTTTATAGTTTATAGTTTATAGTTTATAGATTATAGTTTATAGTTTATATAATATTATAGTTTAAGAAATATAACACTTCTAGCCATGTCTACAAGTTACATTACAAGAGTCATCAAGAATCGTCTCGCGCGCAATTATGACGATTAAGGAGGAGCTCCTGAGGAGAAATTGGAGCTTCCGAACGCTCCAAGTGCCGGTCAGGCCACGACGATGACGATGTCTTGCTTCTGTATGCTCCCTAAGGATGGCGTTGTAGAAGTCATAGCATACCCATGCTGCCCCCCCCAAATAGTTTATAGTTTATAGTTTGTAGTTTGTTGTTTGTAGTTTGATCTTTGTAGTTTGTAGTTTATAGTTTATATTATAGTTAAAGAAATATAAGCCCGTCTCACTTCTAGCCATGTCTACAAGTTACATTACAAGAGTCATCAAGAATCGTCTCGCGCGCAATTATGACGATTAAGGAGGAGCTCCTGAGGAGAAATTGGAGCTTCCGAACGCTCCAAGTGCCGGTCAGGCCACGACGATGACGATGTCTTGCTTCTTTATACTCCCTAAGGATGGCGTTGTAGAAGTCATAGTCATACCCTTGCTGCTCCCCCCAATTGGTTTATAGTTATAGATTATAGTTTATAGATTGTAGTTTATAGTTTTTACAAGAGTCATCACGAATCGTCTCGCGCGCAATTATGACGATTAAGGAGGAACTCCTGAGGAGAAAATGGTACTTCGGAACGCTCCAAGGGCCGGTCAGGCCATGACGATGATGATGTCTTGCTTCTTTATGCTCCCTAAGGATGGCGTTGTAGAAGTCATAGCATACCCTTGCTGCTCCCGCCAAATAGTTTATAGTATATAGTTTGTCGTTTGTAGTTTGTCGTTTGTCGTTTGTAGTTTGTAGTTTGTAGTTTGTAGTTTGTAGTTTGTAGTTTGTAGTTTGTAGTTTGTAGTTTGTAGTTTGTAGTTTGTAGTTTGTAGTTTGTAGTTTGTAGTTTGTAGTTTGTAGTTTGTAGTTTGTAGTTTGTAGTTTGTAGTTTGTAGTTTGTAGTTTGTAGTTTGTAGTTTGTAGTTTATAGTTTGTAGTTTGTAGTTTATAGTTTATAGTTTATAGTTTATAGTTTATAGTTTATAGTTTATAGTTTATAGTTTATAGTTTATAGTTTATAGTTTATAGTTTATAGTTTATAGTTTACAGTTTACAGTTTACAGTTTACAGTTTACAGTTTACAGTTTACAGTTTACAGATTACAGTTTACAGTTTACAGTTTACAGTTTACAGTTTACAGTTTACAGTTTACAGTTTACAGTTTACAGTTTACAGTTTATAGTTTACAGTTTACAGTTTACAGTTTATAGTTTATAGTTTATAGTTTATAGTTTATAGTTTATAGTTTATAGTTTATAGTTTATAGTTTATAGTTTATAGTTTATAGTTTATTCTTTATAGTTTATAGTTTATAGTTTTTACAAGAGACATCACGAATCGTCTCGCGCGCAATTATGACGATTAAGGAGGAACTCCTGAGGAGAAAATGGAGCTTCGGAACGCTCCAAGGGCCGGTCAGGCCATGACGATGATGATGTCTTGCTTCTTTTTGCTCCCTAAGGATGGCGTTGTAGAAGTCATAGCATACCCTTGCTGCTCCCCCCAAATAGTTTATAGTATATAGTTTGTCGTTTGTAGTTTGTAGTTTGTAGTTTGTAGTTTGTAGTTTGTAGTTTGTAGTTTGTAGTTTGTAGTTTGTAGTTTATAGTTTGTAGTTTGTAGTTTGTAGTTTGTAGTTTGTAGTTTATAGTTTGTAGTTTGTAGTTTATAGTTTATAGTTTATAGTTTATAGTTTATAGTTTATAGTTTATAGTTTATAGTTTATAGTTTATAGTTTATAGTTTATAGTTTATAGTTTATAGTTTATAGTTTATAGTTTATAGTTTATAGTTTATAGTTTATAGTTTATAGTTTATAGTTTATAGTTTATAGTTTATAGTTTATAGTTTATAGTTTATAGTTTACAGTTTACAGTTTACAGTTTACAGTTTACAGTTTACAGTTTACAGTTTACAGTTTACAGTTTACAGTTTATAGTTTATAGTTTATAGTTTACAGTTTTTACAGTTTACAGTTTACAGTTTACAGTTTACAGTTTACAGTTTACAGTTTACAGTTTACAGTTTACAGTTTACAGTTTACAGTTTACAGTTTACAGTTTACAGTTTACAGTTTACAGTTTACAGTTTACAGTTTACAGTTTACAGTTTACAGTTTACAGTTTATAGTTTATAGTTTATAGTTTATAGTTTATAGTTTATAGTTTATAGTTTATAGTTTATAGTTTATAGTTTATAGTTTATAGTTTATAGTTTATAGTTTATAGTTTATAGTTTACAGTTTTTACAGTTTACAGTTTACAGTTTATAGTTTATAGTTTTTACAAGAGACATCACGAATCGTCTCGCGCGCAATTATGACGATTAAGGAGGAACTCCTGAGGAGAAAATGGAGCTTCGGAACGCTCCAAGGGCCGGTCAGGCCATGACGATGATGATGTCTTGCTTCTTTTTGCTCCCTAAGGATGGCGTTGTAGAAGTCATAGCATACCCTTGCTGCTCCCCCCAAATAGTTTATAGTATATAGTTTGTCGTTTGTAATTTGTCGTTTGTAGTTTGTTCTTTGTTTATAGTTTATAGTTTATGGTTTACAGTTTACAGTTTACAGTTTACAGTTTATAGTTAACAGTTTATAGTTTATAGTTTATAGTTTATAGTTTATAGTTTATAGTTTATAGTTTATAGTTTATAGTTTATAGTTTATAGTTTATAGTTTATAGTTTATAGTTTATAGTTTATAGTTTATAGTTTATAGTTTATAGTTTATAGTTTATAGTTTATAGTTTATAGTTTATAGTTTATAGTTTATAGTTTATAGTTTATAGTTTATAGTTTATAGTTTATAGTTTATAGTTTATAGTTTATAGTTTATAGTTTATAGTTTATAGTTTATAGTTTATAGTTTATAGTTTATAGTTTATAGTTTATAGTTTATAGTTTATAGTTTATAGTTTATAGTTTATAGTTTATAGTTTATAGTTTATAGTTTATAGTTTATAGTTTATAGTTTATAGTTTATAGTTTATAGTTTATAGTTTATAGTTTATAGTTTATAGTTTATAGTTTATAGTTTATAGTTTATAGTTTATAGTTTAAAGTTTATAGTTTATATTATAGTTAAAGAAATATAAGCCCGTCTCACTTCTAGCCATGTCTACAAGTTACATTACAAGAGTCATCAAGAATCGTCTCGCGCGCAATTATGACGATTAAGGAGGAGCTCCTGAGGAGAAATTGGAGCTTCCGAACGCTCCAAGTGCCGGTCAGGCCACGACGATGACGATGTCTTGCTTCTGTATGCTCCCTAAGGATGGCGTTGTAGAAGTCATAGCATACCCATGCTGCCCCCCCCAAATAGTTTATAGTTTATAGTTTGTAGTTTGTTGTTTGTAGTTTGATCTTTGTAGTTTGTAGTTTATAGTTTATAGTTTATAGTTTATAGTTTATGGTTTACAGTTTACAGTTTACAGTTTACAGTTTATAGTTTATAGTTTACAGTTTACAGTTTATAGATTATAGTTTGCAATTTGTCGTTTGTCGTTTGTAGTTTGTAGTTTGTAGTCTGTAGTTTGTAGTTTATACATACATACATAAACTTACGCCTTTTTCCCATGGGGGTAGGCAGAAACTACAGAACGCCACCTGCTACGATCCTTACCTACTTCTTCTGCTTCACTCACATTCATACATCTTGTCATACACACACGCCGCCGCCGGTTATGAGTACTGCGCACCTTGCCTTTCTTTGTAGTTTATAGTTTGTAGTTTATAGTTTATAGTTTATAGTTTATAGTTTATAGTTTATAGTTTATAGTTTATAGTTTATAGTTTATAGTTTATAGTTTATAGTTTATAGTTTATAGTTTATAGTTTATAGTTTATAGTTTATAGTTTATAGTTTATAGTTTATAGTTTATAGTTTATAGTTTATAGTTTATAGTTTATAGTTTATAGTTTATAGTTTATAGTTTATAGTTTATAGTTTATAGTTTATAGTTTATAGTTTATAGTTTACAGTTTTTACAGTTTACAGTTTACAGTTTACAGTTTACAGTTTACAGTTTACAGTTTACAGTTTATAGTTTATAGTTTATAGTTTATAGTTTATAGTTTACAGTTTTTACAGTTTACAGTTTACAGTTTACAGTTTACAGTTTACAGTTTACAGTTTACAGTTTACAGTTTACAGTTTACAGTTTACAGTTTACAGTTTACAGTTTATAGTTTATAGTTTATAGTTTATAGTTTATAGTTTATAGTTTATAGTTTATAGTTTATAGTTTATAGTTTATAGTTTATAGTTTATAGTTTATAGTTTATAGTTTACAGTTTTTACAGTTTACAGTTTACAGTTTACAGTTTATAGTTTATAGTTTATAGTTTATAGTTTATAGTTTATAGTTTATAGTTTATAGTATATAGTTTATAGATTTATAGTTTATATAATATTATAGTTTAAGAAATATAAGCCCGTCTCACTTCTAGCCATGTCTACAAGTTACATTACAAGTCATCAAGTATCCCTGTAAAATCATAATGTCAATGTGTGCGTGCAAAATGGCGCTTTGTTCGTAGAGGACTCTGCCTGCGGCACGCCACCGCTTACTTAATTTGTGCTTTAACCAACACTTTTTTAATTCATCTCTAAGAAATCTTTTATCTGCAAAAATTCTAGTATCAAACAAGTTTTCAGCTTACTAAATCAGTGTTGACACCTGTAAGATTTTTGAATTTGCTCCCTTTTTAATGGGACACGACTCGCTAGACAGACTCTTGCTGCAGTTTTAAAATCAGTCGTGGATAAATACCGCCAGTGCAGACGCTTGTATTTATATAGGATCATCACAAAATTACGCGGCTCAAAACCCCGAACGCTAATCACGGCTTAGCTCTATATAAAAACCGGCCAAGTGCGAGTCGGACTCGCACACGAAGGGTTCCGTACCATTATCGCAAAAAACGGTAAAAAAACACGTTTGGTGTATGGGAGCCCCACTTAAATATTTATATTATTCTGTTTTTAGTATTTGTTGTTATAGCGGCAACAGAAATACATCTGTGAAAATTTCAACTATCTAGCTATCACGGTTCATGAGATTCAGCCTGGTGACAGACAGACAGATAGACAGACATACAGACAGACGGACGGACAGTGGAGTCTTAGTAATAGGGTTCCGTTTTTACTTTTTGGGTACGGAACCCTAATAATGAAGGGAAAATGGAGCTGGAGTCTGGCTTCGGTTCACTCCGCGAGCTGGCTTTTGGCTTTGGCCCGGGCCGGTTCGGCTGGCGGACCGGACCGTCCTACCGGGCAAAGTCCCGGTATTCCATGGGGCCAGTCTGATCCTGACATCCAATGAAATAATGTTAGTGTTTGTGAGCAGAACCTACGAGTTTTATTAGCAAAGGTGTCTTCTCATACATGTAATGAGCATTGGTCACAATGCTTGCACAAAACTGATTCGCGATTTCAGACTTATATCAGTGGTCTCAACTTCTCAAGTCCAACCCCCGTACCATGACGTGACAAAACTATCGTGGTTCGACTGTGAAAAAGGGACTTAGGTAAACTCAAAATAATCATGCTCTAATAGCTTATATCTATATCTATACTAATATTATAAAGAGGAAAGATTTTTTGGTTTGATTGTTTGTTTTTACCGAATAGGCTCCAAAACTACTGGACCGATTTAAAAAATACTTTCACCAATAGAAAGCTACATTATTCCTGAGTGATATAGGCTATTATTATAGGCCTGTGGGGTGGTCCACGGGAACAGCTAGTAATTATATATTTTCACAGTTGTCAATGATGTCCAGAATAAACTTAGGAAGTAGAATTATTATGCAACTAATGGCCCACCCCGTCTTTGCATGGTTCATAATAATTTATATATATACTCATCTGGAATTATGTACCTTTCAAATGGAGAAAGATTTATTTAAATAGGCGTAGTGATTCCAGAGATTACCCTTCACATCTCAACAAACTCAAACTCCCAACATTCAGGCTCTCTCTTTATTATAAAATTAGTTAATATTTGAATGTAACAACAGGCTTGATTGCTGACGAAACGGAGAGCGGATACAGTGTAGGTACTTGTGGAATTGACCCAAAAACCATTGTTTCGGCAACTGTCCAACTCATTGGGCCATATCTAATACGCCTCAGCCAACACCTGAGGAAATTTCAGTTTCACCATGAGTACCTACCTAAGTTGTAAGTGGGATTAAACTTGAAAATCATATCAGCTTTAGGTACTGCAGCTACCTATAGATCAAATTGCTTTTCGGTAGATACGCGTTTAAGCATATTATTATCATCTTCCTGCCCTTGTGCCATGTTTCTTGGGGTTGGCACAATACGTTTTCTTCTTCCATACCATTCTGGTCCCCGTCACGCTATCACTGGCTCCCTTTTCTTTCATATCACTCCTCACACATTCCATCGATCTTTTCCTTGGCCATCTCCATCCATCCACATTTTTATTCATAACTCTTTAAGTAACATGCGTTGCATCTCTCCACATCATATCAGAAATAAAGAAAGAATCATCTAGACACGCGGCAGCGTGTCAAGCCAAGTTCAAGCAAAAAAGGAAGTGGCGACGTAGCTGCTGTGTGTAATATTACACGAACCATTTGGAGCCACTTTTGTCATCTTAATAACTCAAAATCTATTTAACTTAAACACATTAAATTTGGTTTATGTATTAAAATCGCTAAGATGAACTATAAACCAAAATTTTATAAATATAGCTCTAACGGTTATTTAGATATTAACGTCCAAAAATCTTCATTTTTAACACTGACTGACCTATAGACCAAAACTCTAACCCAGTTCCAGATGACCTAGAAAGTTCAAATTTGGTGTCCAGATAGGTAATTGGGTGAATACAAAGGAATAAATCTGAAACTAGTAATTTTTTTGCATTTTATTATAATTTTTTAACCGACTTTCGAAAAAGGAGGAGGTTCTATGTTCGACTTCATGTATGTTTTTTTTTTTTTTTATGTATGTTCACCGATATCTCCGTCAATTGTGGACCGATTTTGAAAATTCTTTTTTTTGTTTGAAAGAGTACGTTCCGAAATTGGTCCCATTTTTTTAGTGAAGATCTGATGAAGAACTTCGAAGATATACAACAGAACTCTTCAATAAATAACGGCAAATCTCTCGGGACTGCTGCAATCGCATGTCTGTTTATTGTTTATACCATTTCATAACATAACATCACGCCAGTATGCTCTTAAGGGGTAAGTAGATCTTTCATTTGATCGGTTTTGTTCAAGTTTCATGATATTCGGGTAATCTATTCTGGCGTATTAGGAAACTTACTAAACAGATTGCCTATTAGGTAGGTACAACAAAAAATTGAAAAATAAAAAAACTTTTTAACAAAAAAATACTACCGACTTCCAAATAAGAAAACTACAAAGTGAAAAATAACTTTATTTTTGTAAGTCAGTGTCCATAACGCAAAAAATGGTGCTTACGAAAGACGAAAGTTATTTACGAAAGTTTTTTTCAATTAATTTATTCTATTAGGAACACTTACCTAAAGTGCCTATAATGTAAGAATCAGCAATCAAAATTGATGACAGCCGGTCTTTATGTGGATTTTAAGGTCTTCACGTGAATATATAACGAGTGGAATACCACCCTTAATTCTAGAACGAGTCAAGACCAAGTTTCAGATCTCAAGTAATGTATATGTTAATTAACAGGGAACAATTCCCTATTTGTTTAGCATATGCTGTTACACTCCACAAATCACAAGGCCTTAGCCTTGAAAGTGTTCTTCTCGTCACAGGCTCCTCTATATTTAGTAAAGGGCAGACTTACGTTGGACTCTCCAGAGTTACAACCTAAGATGGTAGTACATCTTATCAATTTAGATCCAAGTCAAATCAAGGCACAAGAGAGCTCTATTGTAGTGTACAACCGCCTGCGCACGTTATTCCGCCACGACTTGGCCAAATTAAGGATAAACAGAAACCGCGTAAAAAAAGATCCGGTTACTGAATGGGCAATTCACTCGAACATTTCAAAGGTAGAAGAAAATATAGAAAACAAAACAAAAAACAATTATGCCCCGTAAACTTAGGAAAATACAGTAGATTAACAAAAAACATTTGGTATTAATTTACCTACTAATAATTTCTGTACAAAAAGTAATGATATCCCATCAAAAACATAAATGTGAAAAAGGGAGCCAAGTTCAATACTAAGAATATGCGCGGTTGTTGATAACGCCGACAAAAGAATTGAGATCTAAATAGGTGCCAAGCACTGTATCCTGAAATTTATTTACAATAACATAAAATATTCTTAAATAAATTTAAAAACACAATTTCATGCTTTTTCTGCGACAGCAATATTTGCTGTTTTAAAATATAACTTCTTAAATTTAAATAGTCGAATTATTTACATAAAGCAGATAACTTAGGATAAATTCTAGCTCATGATTTGACTTGGCTACTGCACGTAAGTTGGGGCCGTTACCACTGGGCCGCCACAACTCTATAATGTCCACCTACTCTGACCACCTACTCGTATATGTTTGATAAAGGAAATCTATGGAGATACTTACTGATCGTGCCAGAAAGCGTTTTATACCATTAAAGATTACGTTGAGGACAAAAAGGCTTGGGATTGAACTGCTCCAATTAAAAATTAATTTTGTTTTTTTTATATTTTCCACCGTGAATTTTGTTTTATTATTTTTTTTTGGTTTTTTTGCAATGACAAGAATATTTAATTTTTAAAGTATTATATTATTTTATTTTAATTATTGTGAATGTGAAGATTATGTGGACCATTTCTTTTTGTTTTTGTTTTTAATTTGTCTTAGTTTTTAATCGTGGTCTGGCAGTTTGAGTAGTTTATGCGGCCTACCCGAATGTCCTTTCTTTGGTATTGTTCGTCGAATCGTTAAGCTCCTTAAATTCTGTGTTGAGCTGCTCGGTTATTGACAAATGCGTGCACTGACTGGACAGGTCCACTCAATCTGGCTGGTTCTTTCCTAAAAAGACCATTTCAGACATCAATCTACATGGTCTTCACATGATCTAACCAAGATTTTTGTCTGGATTTTAAAAGAGACTGTGACCTCTGAGTTTGTTTCGGCCTTTCTTCTCAGAGTAGTGAGATAGGAAACGCCGACCTCATCTAGTTTTAAAAACATGATCGACATGTAAAAGTGTTTGTACAAACCAACTTACAGAAATACAATCTTTTATCATTATCATTGAAATAAAAAAAAAATATTATAGTTAAGTGTCGAAGGCTACTTTTTATCCCGGGAAATAGCCGGCCACAGGGAACTTGCGGAAGAAACTTGACGAAGGAGATTTTACCAAACGGTTAAAAGTCGTGCTTCCCTGCGCCATTTCGATAGTACGTACTTTACTTACGAATCCACATCGATAAAAAGTTCACGTAGGAAAAAACTTTTTGCACGATGTCCTGCATTTTGAATATACAACAGCTGCTTATGTTTCCTCGAAACACAAAAGTCAGCCGAACAAAAACTCAATTAAAGGAATTCGAAATTCGTCGTTAAGAATCTCGTTAATACTTAACATTGCATTATTTTAACATAATAATATTAATTTCAAACACTTTTGGATGAAATTCGTACAACATTGTCGGTAATTGAACGGCTGACATTTGGTAGGATCATGATATGTTGCCATAAAGACTTACTTGGATATTTTTTTTTTAAATATTGATTCTAGTAAGTGTTACAATAGACCCAATCAATCAATAGAGAATAGAATGTAACGTAGCTAGGATCAGTTCGGGAAAAATAAAGCGCAAGATTCCAATATACAAGTGGATCTCCCCGAAACACGTCACAAAAAAAATATGTTAATGTTATATTGGGTTGCTGGTTGCAGTTAGCTGGTCAAAGGCAGAAAGTACATTATATTTACAAATATACAATAAATAATGTTGTATAAAAAAAAAAATGTATTATCCATAGATTTAGTTTTTTTTTGCTGTATCTATGGTATTATCACACAGTTTTTTACCTCTCTGAACTTGACGTACATTCTAAATTTAGTGCTGTCCATATAGAAGACATTATTAATATTATGAAGTCAAAAGAAAATGTTTTTTTACTTACACACATCCAGGACAGGTGTGTGAAACAAAAATATTGTTTTATCCAATAAATAATTATTTTTACTCATTTGTTTTATTCTTTCCTTTTGATATTTGATTACTTTAAATAAAATATATACGGCACCTTTAGAAATATACATAAAATAAATAAAATTGTAAAGCTATTCTTTGTTATTAATGCCACATTTTTTGAGGTCCAACCAGACTCAGTTTAATAACATGCTTATCATTATACAGCTTAGGAGTCTATTAATTTGTTTAAATTATTGTACACTTGCTTTTATGATTTTTTGTCCTGTATATATTTTGTAGTGTACAATCCTTATATTATATAGTATAAAACAAAGTCGCTTCCCGCTGTCTGTCCCTATGTATGTTTAGATCTTTAAAACTACGCAACGGATTTTGATGTAGTTTTTTTTAATAGATAGAATGATTCAAGAGGAAGGTTTATATGTCTAATACACGCGGGCGAAGCCGCTGGCAGAAGCTAGTAAAGAATATAATAAATAAATAATGCTAAAATCATATCAGGGGGGTGACCATACGCTCTTAGAGCGGTATCAATTTGAGATCGAGTAAGTGACAGATGTATACAAGTCAGATACGTCCCGAGATGTCCCTTATTCGATCTCAAATTGATACCGCACAACTCACAAATGTTTGCTAATTTAAAGCGCCTGGCGTTTTTTCAATAGCGAAATCATTATCTGTACACTTATTGCAACGATCTGATTAATAGGTTTAATGAAACTGTTTTCGTCTAGTCTGTTTTTGTGACGAGTTCTTGGAGTTTTTTTATTTATCGCAATTGAATGTGCTTAAATTCACGAATATAAAACAGCAAGAACCATTATTGTAAATTAAATTCGATAACTAAGCCTACGCCCATGCAAAATCTGTCCATGTCCTTTATAAATGGAATATTTATTACATAATTTTTACATTGAGGGTGGAAGAACGATTAGAACAAAATGCCTGTCGCTCGGAAGGGTCGCAGGGCAGCCAGTTAACTCCACACCACGAAGCCCTGCCTCGGGCGGACGGCCTCAGCCTTAGCCTTAGCCGAACATACGGTTTTAGCCGAACAACCGGGCTTAGCCGGACAGTCAGCCCAAGCCAAACAGTCTCCTCCATAGATAGCCCTAACTAAACGTCAGCCCCAACTCAACTTATTTAAATAATACCAGCATGTATCCCAATGCAGGGCAAAGGCCACTTCTGAATTACAGAGAATGCACGAGCATTGATCGCCATGCCTGCACAAGGCAGGTTGGCGAGATCAAACTTATCATCATTTCCACCGAATCGCCAAATCGAGTGGACCCGTGCGTCTCGCATCCAGCGGATGCCCGCAACCCTGACCAGCAGCCTGATTGCGTTAGTGAATTCGGCAAAGAACTCGTATAGATAAGGGTGACGATACCTATAAATTAACGACTTTCGTATCGCGTAATACACTCGAAAGGGGATAGGTTATTGAAAGGATATGTAGAGAAAGAAAGAAAACACATTTATTTGTACACAATATAAAAAAGAAAAACAAAAAGAAATCTTAAAACTAAAAAAAAAAGGGAAAAACAATATAAATGTGATATTGTGTGTCCCACGCCTGCGCCAAATAGGACCAGTTCAGCAAAATGTGTATAAATTCAACTCATAGGGTGGAGGTCGTACCCTTTCTAAATTACATATTTACGCAATACCGAAAACATTTAAAGGAAATGTGTCATACTTTTTCATGGAGTTGTTCCCTTTGCCCGTCCGAACTTACGCAATAAGGCTGCAGGTCATCGGTCCACCTAGTGAGAGGCCTTCCAACGCAGCGTCTTCTGGTCAGCCGAGGCTATAGCTAGGGATTAAAAGCTCACTTCGAGTTCACTTATGTCACAACAGCGAGATTTTTATAGAATATCACTACTACAGATAATATAATATGCTAGTATTATATTATCTGTGGCACTACTGTACACTTCTGTCTAGCCCTCCGAGGAGTACACTCGTAATGTAATGTTCTTTTAGATTTTCTTAAAAAAATACCAAATCAAATGACCAATAACGTACAACC
The DNA here is from genome assembly GCA_948252205.1 of Orthosia incerta. Taxonomy (NCBI): domain Eukaryota; kingdom Metazoa; phylum Arthropoda; class Insecta; order Lepidoptera; family Noctuidae; genus Orthosia; species Orthosia incerta. The sequence continues at coordinate 17,566,439 of OX411758.1, read as the reverse complement.
CTCAACCAATAGCAATAACTTAAACACAACTGCATTATTACGTAAAATAAATATGAGACCACCCCTGCATTTACCTTTATAAGCCAATTTATATGCATCGGAGTGGTGCTGACGAAATCAAGCGAATAACTTTATAATTGTGCATTAAAATAAAAAAGGGGTTAGCAGGAAACAGGATATTGCCTTCCGTGGCGACCCCACGCTACCGGCGACTGTGTTTTTTTGTAAAGTTGCCAACCTGGTAGCATGTCGTAACGTTGGTAGATTCGATAGAATACACAAGTAGGTTTGTCTTTGAAATGGAAAGTTTGTATGATGGCGAAGTTTAGCTAATCCTCGTAAAAAGATTGGAGACGAGATGAGATATTTAGTATAAGGATTGACAGTGCCAAGAGTGGTTTAGTTTTGTTCAGGGTTTTTCTGGCTGACATAATGTAAATGTAATGAGACCCTCCTAAGGTGTTAGTCAAAGCTTGTAGGTATTTATTTAGACTTCATGCACGAAAGGTACAAAAGCGGACTTAATGCCTTAGGCATTCTCTACCAGTCAACCAAGGGTGGTGAAGAGATAACATGGCAGGTGCATTGTTTAAACAATAAAAACAAAAAGTTGTTATTAAAATATTTATTTATTTATGTACACACAAAACACTTAACAGAGAAAAGAAACAATACAGATAGAAGAGCACAAAGGTACTGCTTATTTCAATAGAAATTTCTTCCAGCAGACCTGCGACAGGAAAGTTGGGTGGTATACGAAGACACAGTGTGTAGAAGGAAATAAGGAAACTTAAAATAGAATAACAACTATATAACTTAACTAAATATATAGAAGATAAAAATACATACATATATATAATAATTACAATATGGTGAAGAGGTAATGATCTTTGACTTGTTTCTTAAATAGATATACATTTTGGGAGTCACGAATTTTAGGTGGAAGTGAATTCCACAGTCGTACTGCATGAACAGAGAAGGAGTGGGAATAGAAATTTTTACTATGGGATGGGAAGTTTAGGTGATGCTTAAGGTGGGATCTACATGGGACATCGGCAGGGCGAGGGAAGGAGAAGTGATCGCGCAGATATTTAGGGTAAGTAGGGTTAAACAGGATGTTGAAGAGGAGACATAATACTCGATACTCTAAAAAATAAAACTCGATAGTTATGAGTATCGACAAAATACTTAGATAGGTAAAATAAACGCACTTATATATTGAATGTAATATATACTTATATAAATATATATATTTATGAAGTAACAGAAAAGAAGAAGGTGAGATGACTCTCTCAACTCTTAGTTTTTTTTTTTTACCTCAGTATATATTTTTTATTTTATTCTTAGTTGTGTTGAAAATAAATCCGCAATTTCCGCTTGAATGCAAACCGACTTGTAGCCGCCATGATCTCGAGAGGAAGCGCGTTCCAAAGCAGAATGGACTGAATATTAAAGGAAGAGTGAACAAAATCAGTAGTTTGAGAAGGACAAAGCAAGAAGAAGTTATTGGAAGAACGTAGATTCCGAGCATATGAAGAACATAGATATTGAAATGTAGCCATAAGATAGGAAGGAGGAGTGGGAGAATTTTGTGGTACACTTAGTTTTAATGCACATTGTTACTAACCCTATATGAGTCTTCGCTCAAAATAAAGTTTTTGAATTTAAAATAGGCTTTTGGCTGACACGACTATTTGTACAATGATTGCTGAGCCCACATCCACAAGATACTTGATCAGCATCCTAATTCCGTAAGTGAATTCGGCAAGGCAAAGGGTTTTGACCCCATCAATCGATCAATCACATGCGAGATGAAAGACGCGATGTGGATTTCCGTCTAAGTGATTGGTTGATTGATGGGGTTAAACCCTTTGCCTTGCCGAATTCACTTAAGCAATTAGGATGCTGCTTATGTTTCACGGCTTTCACGAGGTTTCCGTCATGCGGGACGGTTATGTCAACGATCATTGCACGCCTTTCGGTTCGGTCCACCACCACTATATCAGGTTTTTGTACCAGTCAGTTAAACAAGTTTGCCCAGCTGTGGGACAATATAGGCAAATAAAAAATTAAATAAAAGAATGCATAATCGTCTCCACTAGGGAGGGAGTCGCGGCGATATTATCGTCGTGCCACGTCACCGTGATTCTCTCGCTCGTAAAGACAGCCCCGTAATTAGACTTGAGGTACCCTAAAATTGTAGCATCAGAATGAGGTAGTTAATTTGGGTACCTAAAGTTCAAAATACAATTTCCAATTAGTGATCAAAGTCTAGGAATCCCGAAGAGTGAGAGGGAGAGAAGTGCATCTATCTACACCCTCATTTCGCTATTTATAAGTCCCCTAGCAAGCGAACTTATTGACATCAACCGGCCACAAATCTATACTACGTGTTGCTATTGAGACATTTCAGCTGGAAATCTTCAATAACATGCCCGAGAATCGAATCTCATACCCAACTCGACAGTAGGTAGTGCTTGCGACTTGCGACTACAAGACCCAACGAAGCAGTCATCATCATCATTTCAGCCAAAAGATGTCCACTGCTGGACATAGACCAACCCCAAGCGTCGCCACACTTATCGGTCCTGTGCATCTCGCATCCACCGGACGCCCGCAGCCTTGACCAGATCGTCGCTCCACCTAATGTGAGGCCTTCCAACGCAATGTCTTCCGGTTTGCGGTCGTCACTCCAGAACTTTTCGGCCCCAACGGCCATCCGTTCTGCGAGCAATGTGCCCTGCCCACTGCCACTTAAGTTTGGCAATTCTTCGAGCTGTGTCGGTAACCCTAGTTCTCTTACGGATCTCTACATTTCTGATTCGATCACGCAAGGAAAACGCCGAGCATAGCCCTATCCATTGCCCTTTGAGTGACTGTAAGCTTTCTGATGAGGCACATTGTAAGCGACCACGACAGGCACGAGGCAGTATTTCATTTAATACATCAGCATGTCTAACACCTTGTATCTAGACCTGTATAATTCAACAAACAGCTCTGCAGTCATTACGAAATCCTTCATCCATCCAGCGACAAAACCGTAACGAAATCGCACTTTGTCCAGCCACTTGGAGTTCGGACAGACAGTTTTCCTGCAACCCATACTTTGAAACGACGTGTGGCCAATCATACGTCTTGTGTTACAACTGAGATTACGACAAACAGCTGATTGACACTGTCTCGATGAAATCTGAAGCAGCGTTGAGAAATCCATACTAATAATGATAAATAAGAAAGTGTATGTCGTTGTCTGTCTGTTGCGATGCCGCGGGTTGACTTACCGTAGACGTTAGTTAGCAAGACATCTTTCTTTTTTTTTCTTAGATAGGCTTGCGCTTGACCACTATCTCACCTGATGGTAAGCGATGATGTGGTCGAAGGTGTAGCACGCTTGCCTAGAAGTAACCTATTCACTCTTGACTAAAAGACCCCGAGATTGTAGCTATCGGGAAACACAGACTCCGGCAGGGAATTCCACTCTTTAGCTGTACGCATTATGAAAGTATTTCCAAAACGTACATATACGTATATGCTATGCCTATGCTGATTATGTACCTACCTGCGTATCAGCATCAGCTTATAACTTCCCTACCCAATGCAGGCCTCCTGTATCTGTGAAGGGCGATGGGCCAAAATCTACCTCGCAGTTCTAGTGCGGATGTTTTTGAATGATGAATTACGATATTTCCCTTCACCGCTTTAAGAGCAAATTACACAAAACGACAAGAAGATTGCTGCACTCTGAAATCTGGTTTTCGTGGCATGGAGTATTTTTATAATTTGTAGGCTCACGCTTATGCCAAAGTCTCAAATACATTCAGACGAAGTCGCAGGCAAAGCGCTTGTTTAATTTTATTATAACAAGCTCGTTCTGTGCTCACAAACTTTGGTTGTTAGGTAATCGAATTACCAAACATGTGTGCGTTACACAATCATAGACAATATGGAAAGTGGCGGGAAATTGCGCAGAGACAATTTCGGCGAGATCTGCGCAAGCATCGACTCGAGTCGGGTAGTGGTGGCAGAAAAAGCAATTGTGGGTTGGATATTTTTTGGAAGTATATAATATATGGAACATATTTTTGTTTGAGTATGTTTCTTTGCTGCCGCTAAGTTTCTTATCTTTTTGTAGTGACCAAATCCTTCTTGGTAGGAGTCGCATGCGCATGGTGCTTAGTCATTAGTCTGTATTTTGACGTGAGATCCGTAGTAAAGCAGTGCTATTCTTCTCAGATTCTTCACTCATGTTGGTTCCTACATGATAACAATCCCACCGCACTATTCCCAAACCACTGCAACTCCTGAAAGCCAGAATCAACAGTGGCGACCACCAGAAAAGCGCCGAGGCAATGAAGCTCGACGAAGTCCCGGAGAATGAATTTAACTGTCTTGGATCCCGCAACGAAATTAACCAGAAAATAATAACGGAGGAGTAGGAAAAAGTACAAATTTCCACTTCCCTCCATATCAAGCAGGAGACAGAACAAACAAGGCCAATAGGCACAAAGGGTCGTTTACAACTGGGATAAGCCCAGTTGCCTAGCACCACGGTTAAAAATTTGTATTAATATTAATGGGTCCTACATTGTGAGCTGCTATATTTGTTTCCAATAATAGGTATGGCAAAAATGCTTGAAAGCACGGAAATTTGTTCTAGTTTCCACAAGGTCCGTATAGTAAACAACTCCAGATGCAGCCTGTACATTATTTAACATAAAATTGCGCTCATTCTGCCAAAGAATACACTCCCATAAGATATGATGTGCAGATTGTACATATTCGCAGTCAGACGTAGAACACTGACATAAAGGTGAGGCAACGAGCTTGAAGGAAAATAATTTACTTTTAAAGTTACCATGCCCTGTGAGAAATTGGGCAACACAGTGATCCACCTCCAGCCACGTCCACGTCCTACATGATAGTAAAGTATTATTGTAATTTTAATACAAGATTTAGCAAGCAGGCACATATGTTTCACTTCGAAATCGCATTCAAATGTACCATAGGCCGCATTTGCATTGATTAAAATGCATCAGAAAATATATTAGGTTATATCAAATTATCGTCAAACTTCGATTTGCAGGTGTTAACAATTGAATAATTTTGTTCGGCAAAATGTTTGAAGTATATAAATGACTCTATTACTCACATATTTCTTAGAAGAGGACGTGCGTCGTGCAGTAGGTATAGGTACTTACATAAAGATGCAGAATATGACCACGTTCGACTCTTTTGACCTGCGCCAAATTATCAATACACATTTCAAACCAATCGTTAAAACATGCACATACTTAATGTCGTGTTTCGGGTATACTGTTGTGGTTGACTTGTGTTAAAATAATATACATACGAACTACCGACATTTTTTCTTTTATAACAAAAAAAAAACCGGCCAAGTGCGAGTCGGACTCGCGCACCAAAGATTCCGTACAAACCTCAGTTTAAAAGGTATTTTAGACCTGGGTATTAGATCTGAATTTCAATTTAATACCTCTACGCGTTCATGAGGAAAGGGGTAGTAAGTTTAAAATTATAAAAAAGATTTTTATTATATGATGTAACTAAAAATTTACGGTTTTTGCAATTATTCCTTTATCTGTGCTATAAGACGTTGCTGTGTACCAAATTTCAAGATTCTGAGTTAACGGGAAGTACCCTGTAGGTTTTGATTCCCTTGCGAGTGTCGGAAATTTGCGGAAATTTGCGCCATAAACGGATGTATCTTTTGATTGCGTTGGCTTAGAAGTTTGATTTTTTACAGCTAGACTTGAGTATTTGATATAAATTTCAGCTTGATACCTCCACGCGTGCCTGAGAAAAAGGGTCTAGACAGACAGACAGACGGATGGACAACAAATTGATCCTATAAGGGTTCCGTTTTTTTCCTTTCGCGGTACGGAACCCTAACAAAACATCCATCAATATAATAGGCTCCACATAGGTAGACGATCTTCGTAGGATGGTTGGCAGCGTCTGGATGAGAGTTGCCGAGAATCGAGATAAATGGCGTGTGACTTGTGATGCTCTACTGCTGTATCTACAGTCCACTGCTAAACAGGCTGGTGATGATGATAGACTGTGTGTCAACATTAGTCAACAATTTATTTACAGATAACAATTAAAACTGACATTAAAATGGGTACCATAAAATAGTTCGAGAAAGTCATTTAATAAGTTTATTAAGCTCGTGACATAAAACTAATACCTACACAAAGTTTACTATATAGCAAACGAGTGCCGAGTTCGTGCCGGTTTCTGAATTGAGATTTCGGAGTTTGAATGCGTCAAACCCTACTTTCATGTAAAAGTTAGGTTATTAGCAACCTTATTGCGTACCTAAGTGAATTGGGCATACGAGATGTGGATTTTCGTATGTATTCAATATTAGCATCATTATTATTTCATGTTTCCAAAATTACATTTTAGCTTAATATTTAGCTTAATAGGATGCCAAAACGTGCTTGAAAAATCGATTATCAGTTGCCAGATAAGCATATTAGGAAGTTACCTAATATAAAGCTTATAATGAATGCGATGAAGAAGATTTTTAAAGTAAAAGTTCTACTAAGGAAAGCCCTCGTCTGCTGTCGCTACACGATCTCGCATTAGACGTCAAGTTCAGTGCGCGTGCGTCGCGAGCGTGAAATTGTCACACTCTTACTTTCTCGATGGTACGATAGCACAACCGTCCTTCCTTTCGCTTTAATTACCACAAATCATCATTACTGAGAGGTCCCTGAACTGTCATGTTGGTTAATGCTTCTAGAGTTACGGTATACCTTTTAATTTCGAAGCAATGAGCTTTGGAAATTTCACGCCACCAGTTGGCGCCACTTTGGTAAGGGGCCTTCTACTTGGAAAGAGTAACCATGAACCACAGACATATAAGAGAATATGTCTGTGCCATGAACATAATGTTAACGTCCATTCATCATCACTGGGTCCCTGAACTGTTCTGTTAGCTAATCGTATGTTTCTTATGATAATTATGTCGTAGATCTAGAGATAATTAAATTGTAATTTGACATTAGGACAATACAAAATGGAGAGGGCGCTGTCCCGTTGGAAGTCAGGACTCCCGAACTAGGCGGACCAGTATGAGCTTAGGCTTCAATAACTGCTGTAAAAAAACTGTCAATAAAGATTATTTGTATTTGTAGATAGATAAAATATTCCTACTTTCATGGCTAACATGGCTATAACTACCAGACCTGAGTTAGACTGAACGAATTTAAATATTAAGAGGGGTCTTGTTCTGCTAATAAATATATTTATTTATTATATACTTTATTGTACACCATAATTTACATTTATAAAGGAAACTTAAAACTAAAAAAACACATACCATGGGCGGCCTTATCGCTTAACGCGATCTCTTCCAGGCAACCTGGTATGGACAGTAATCGCTGGACACGAATAGATGGATAGTAGCTACTTAATACATACATAATAGGAAGATGTTAGAGAGAACAAGGCAGATTGATGATTAAGGCCGTACCCTGACCAACAAAATCAGCATGAGATATGAGCATTCCTATTGGCCTAGCGGCACTGGTGGCGCATGAATTACGGTAGTGAATACGCCCAGATTTCAGAATAAAATCTTTATAAAATCGAATATTGGTCTTTTGAAAAAACAAAACTTACAAAATGTTCGTTATCAAATTGTCTATACATTAGTGTTAGTATAAAAATAATTAATAAACACTTTACGAGGAGATGCATGCTAACAATAATTATTTCACATTTTTATGGTTTTGTTGGAAGGAGATTAGTGACACATATAACTCTTTAAAAAAAAAGTGTACTATCATTTTAGAATCAACATTATGTAGAAATTTAATGTATTTTTGTTAATTGATATTTCTTTTTAATAAAGAGTAGATAGCTCTTAAAACTGCACAAAATTCGACTAGCGCGGCGTTTTGCTCGGGGACGCGCCTTAATGAAGAAATTACATTAGGTAAAGCAAATTACATTATAGAGAGAAAATTGATTCATACCACATTAGTGTCTAGTTGTAAAATTGGTAAAAAATGCTACGAAAGTGCTACGCTGCTACGAAGAAAAAAGACGCTCTACGGTTCACGGTGCTGTCTTCTATGCGATTTTGATATAATTCCTACAGAATACTAAATTGATGATGATTTTGATATTATTCCGTGTTGTATTACTTAGATACATATATGGACTTGCGTAGTTAAATAAAAATAAATAAAATATTTATTTATCTTCCACAAAGGTTTCATAAGGTGCAATATTATTTGATAAATCCTTTCTGGGAGAGAAACTCGTATCTGCACTAGGAAATTCTGTCACACAGATTACCAGGCCCCCCAACAAAACTGTGATTATTAGTCCATTTAATTACAATTATTGGTAGGTATCTTTTGTAAACTACACGGAAAAGAATGAAATACATATTATTTTTACTATTATTTTTATAATGTTATTAAATTATTAAAAATTTTCTTATTAAAGTATTATTGACGTAAATTAATATTAGATTATTATTCACATAAATTATTATAAGATTATTATTCATATAAATTATTATTAAATTATTATTCATATAAATTATTCCCATGTATTTCTTTTGTTTGTGAGGTTATTTGAGGAGAGGTAAGGTGCGGTACGACACGGCTACAACGAAGTCATTCCTGTTCAAGTTGCTTGAACAGTTTGCAATATTATTTGAAAATGCATTATTTTCTCGGATGTGATGTCTTCATCATATCAGAGAAAACAATGCACTTTCTTTATGGTTTACAGGCTGATTTCGTTTTCTTTACAATTTGATCGTGATTATTTGTCAATTGGACTCAAACTTGTCCTTGTTGCATAAGCACCAATTTTCTGCCTAATATTTTGTAATGACTGATGACTATGGTTTCCGTTCATCACAAACCTACTTGTACCTATGATAAAAAATTTGTTGTCTAGTATCACTCATAAAAAATAACAATTCAGAATTCGAATTCAATAGATACTCATTTTGCACTAAATCTTTCTCGTATTCGAAATTGAAAATCAATAACATTGTCTAACTCAGTTTTGAATTTAGACTATAATTTATGGTAGGTACAGTGCCTATATACTTCGGCAGCTGCCTAAGAGTCCAGTTATAGGCGGCAACAAGTTTATCTTGCACATAGACAGACAGCCAGCTTAATAGCTCTATATTATGTTTAGAAGTCTATGGTTTATATCCATTGGAATAGTTGTCAAACTACTTTGACACACAGGTCTATGTGAATCGGGTAATACCTTAATAATTAATGTTATCTTAAATGCGAAAGTGGAGTGGTCTGACTGTCTGTTTGCTCAGCTGTTCTTTTCTGCTTAATTTCGTTACGGGATCAAAGTGTAGTATTGTTTCTTTCTCTTTGTTCAGCGCAAAAGTATTCTTCCATAATTTTATGTAAGACGTTATTTTAGGCCCAGTTTTTATCCGACTGCCGAAGGAGAGTAATGTGTTTATCAGTCTATGAGTGTATGCTATGTGGCGTTCTAGAGACCAAACGCGTTGGCCGATTTTGATGATTCTTACGTCAATGGATTCGTCTTAACCTTGCGGGTGTCACCGGCTATATTAAAATAGGATAATAGAAAAATGGTGGCTTTTGGGCGCCATATTGTGGGTTTCCTAATTTTGCCAGACCCTTCGTGTGCCATATCAAAAATAACGAGTTTTCAGAGGTGATTTCAAAAATATATAACGCTTATATGTTGAAATATAACTAAATCGAAAAAAAAGTTGGCTAAAAAGTTATAAATAAAAAGTTAATTCAAAAAAATTAAAAACTCGACTGATTAAGAATCAAACTAAAAAGACATAAACAAGAAGAAAATCATGCTGTGCAGTCGGAGAATACATCTGGTTTTGGTCAGCCAACTCGCGAATATGGAATGCTTTCCTCCGACTGCACAGCATGATCTTTTTCTTGTTTACGTACTTTTAGTTCACTTCTTAAGGTTACACTAGTCGAAAATTCTTTCATACAAACGTAGTCTAGGGATTACTCCACTGTTTGACGATGTACGTTCAAAATAAAAAATCATATCAATTTGTCTCATTATTATCTAGCCCTGTATGGAAACAAAAAAGCGAAAAATATTTGATAGTTATGAGCGTCGAAAGTACCACATTTCAACACTAATTTTAACGCATCTTTGGGCGGCAATAAATACCATAAGAAGAAGGAAAATTGCAAAACGGCCACCATACAGGGATAGATTAGTAGTTCAACCATGCAAATAATTTTATTTTGAAAATATACATTTAGTCGTTTTTTCATGATATCTAGACTCCCAAAGGCCGGTTTATAAAATTTCGCGTGCTCATTTTCGTCCTAAATCATCATCCATTTCGTTACAAACTTGCAATCGTGCTTATTCGTATGCGAACTAGCTTCTTACTGCTCATCACAGCATCTACTTCTTTCGCACGAGATATCGGATGAGATAGCAGGCATTTTAACCCCGGGCACAAAATAGTTCGTGCCTTCGACTAGTATAACCTTAAGCAGTCGGGTTTTTTGATTTTTGAATAAACTTTTTTTTGATCCGTAGTTAACTCAACCAAAGGTTAAATATGCTAACCAATGGTCCAATGGCCCAGGGGCTAAGGACTCGCCTCTCGTGCGATGTCGAGAGTTCGAATCCGGACAAGTACCATTGTGACTTTTTCAATTCATAATGTACTTTCCAAGTTTATCTTGGACATGGCTGACAACGGTGAAAGAAAACATCGTGAGGAACCTGGACTTATAGTGAGTTTATTGTAAGATTTTGCTCCATTGCTGCTGCAAGGCTTTACAGTGCGAGGACAAATCTAATAAATAAATAAATTGTTTAAAATTTCGGTAAAACGCTTTTATTAATCGAATGCTAGTTCAACAAATCCTCAAATAATTAACTCTTCAAGTTATTTGACTCGTGAAAGTAGTTGTTTTTTTAAATGTCTACCTGCTTCCAAATAAAAACACTACAAGTGAAAAATTTACTAACTGAAAAAAGAACAAACAGTTTTGCTATAATTTTTGTTTTTCCCCGCCTGCAGCACCTCATATTATTTAACGTACAAAATATATCTAGTACATACATGTTTTTCCTTTTACAATTAGTTCATTTTTAGCAGTCGGGTTTTTTGTTTTTAATTCAGACTTTTTAATTATAGTAATTAACGAGTTCTATAAATCAGTTATGTGGTAAAATATTATTTATTTTGCTCACAAAGTTACGCTTATCTTGCATTTGTGCCAAAATAGGAACATGAAAGTGTTACAATATATTTCTGCAATAGCCTATTACGCATATTGCGGCTTTCATTTGTTACCCATATTGTTAGAATAAAGAAAAAAAAATGTATCACCCCCTTTTTTAGGGCCACTATTCAAAAAAAATAGCCTATGTCACTCCCACAATTGAGACGCATCCAACGACAACTCATTATGTCATAATCCGTCAAGCCGTTTGGGCTGTAGAGCGTGCTATAGAAATGGATACATACATACATACTTACGCTCGAAAAACATTACCCTCCCGAAGTTGGGTAAAAAAAACTTCAATTTCGGAAGTCGGTAGGTTCTTAGTATGCCTGCTTCTTCGTTTTTTCACACCGAATGCCGAAATTAAAGTTATTTTCCACTTTCTAGTATTTTACTTGAAAGTTTGTAAAAACGGCTTTGATTTTTCACTTTTTGGGGTTCCGTACCCAAAGGGTTAAAATGGGAACCGCGAACAAAGACTTCGCGGTCCGTCTTTCTGTCTGTCTGTCCGTCTTTCACCAGGCTGTATCTCATGAACCGTTATAGCTACACAGTTAAAATTTTCACAGATGATGTATTTCTTTTGCCGCTATAACAACAAATATTAAAAACAGAATAAAATAAATATTTAAGTGGTGCTCCTGTACAACAAACGTGATTTTGTTGCCGTTTTTTGCGATAATGATACGGAAAACCCTTCGTGCGCGAGTCCGACTTGCACTTGGCTGGTTTTTAGTTGTAGTGGTTGACGTTGGAGGGGGCAAGTTTTATAATACTCGTAATGTACTCGAATACCTGTTTTCTTTCTATCTTTTTATTGGCTTGGAAGTACCTACTTAGAATTGTATATTAACAGGGATTGTGCTTAATATAATTCTCTCTCATTTGTTTGTGGTTCATTTAGAGATACCTCTACCTACTGTAAAGTTTATTTGTGGGCTCCGTCTGTCTCATTGAAATTCGGTTAACAGTGCAGATCGTTCAACAAGGCGGGCAAAAAATACTGCGAAAGGTTCCGTACTTCAACTGTTAGTCCATTTCATCATTTCATTTCAGTCCGTCAGTAATTCAAATAGTAATCAAAACGTTTGCCAGTATTGGTAATTCAAGCTTAGAAAGATACTAAAACTTTTTGAAGGAACCTGTTTGGCAATGATCCAGGCTCATAATAAAATTTGCTTAATTAAAGGTTACTGATAGCTGTGTAATCCCACTGCTGGACAGAAGCCTTTTCATACAGGCTATTGTTTATTTGTAATACAAATTAAATATTAGAATCTTTTTCTCGGTTGACAAAACGTCATCTACAAATATCTCCGACATGAGCTTTCCTGTAATTTTGGAGACAATATGAAAATATTCATTGTTTTTCTTTTATGATGCGCCCACATGTGTACTGTGTAGGTATGTTGTCGTTCACCGAGAACTGCGCGGCCATTATGGGTGATTTTCCACTTTCATGATCTCCGAAACATGCGCGCGCATTTTTGTGTACAACTGAAGGGAAAGCTGGCGTTATGAATACTGAAGAATTCAGTGGGTTTCTATGTTCCAGTGAACTAAACAATGACACGTAACTGAAAAAAAAATATCTGCGAATGGCTGATGGTCCTCTTCGTTGTTGCTTCGATTGTGTGCCGTAGTAACAGAAATAATTAAAAATTATTAAAACAGAAATAATTTAAAAAGTTATTGTGTCTCGCGTGAATCCACGTTTTATGCACTCAAGGGGTAAACTAAATTCACCCAGAAATTTCTGTTAATTAGTTGAATCGGTCATCATCATCAGCCTTTTTAATGTTCCCACTGCTGGGACACATGCCTCCTCTCTGTGAGAGAGAACATAAATAAAATATTGTTGAAATTCGATTGCGGCCAATTATATTTTGACATTACCCAAATTTAATTTAATCATCATCAATCATCAATACATATAGTAAATTTGTAGTAAAGTCGTTTTTTGTACATCGAAAATATAAAAAAAAAAATAGCCAGGGTGTCAAAGGATAACCAACAGAACCCATTTCCAGCATTTTTGACTGTTTGTTTATTTGTGCACGCATCACGTAAAAAGTATGACACCATTGTAGATAACTTTCATACATAAAAATTGTGCGTAACTTGAAGTATTACTTAGTTTTTGTTTCATCGCAATCGGTTCAATCTATCAAAAGTTAGATGACTTTAAAGTGTTCAAGAAGTAAAATTATCACAACACACGCAATTCAGATACTCGGAAAGTTGAACTCCATATTCGATAGATGGTGTTGTGCATTTGAAGTCAGTTTCTCAATGGCGGTGTTAAGATTCTCTGCGGAGGTAGGCAGGAAGGTAAGTAGGGTAGGGTAGGCAGTTGACGGGAGCGAAGCCGCGGGCACAGCTAGTTTAAAATAAAACTCTACTTTGTATCTCAACGATCTCTTTATTTATTTTCTGTTACCTCTATCTAATACGATTTTGTAGAATGATCTTTCTTTAGTACTTTTTCCAGAAATCACCACAATGTCGCTTGCCTGTACTCAACAAGGCAGTTGACACAATCAAGATGTTATCTGGGGCGTACACCTCGCGTCCACAGGTTTCACACTCGTCACCACTCGTCTGATCATCGTTACGGTATCATACACTATCATACCATTACCTAGCAGAGCTCCGTAACCGTAACTATCGAATATCAGAAATAAAAATCTTTCCGTAACCGTAATCGAAACCGATATAAAGGTGCCGGATCATTTTAGATATTCTTTAAATTTCGGTGTCTAAATAAGACACGTCGACACACTAGCTGCGCGCTTCACTTGCAATGCAAATACCAAATGATAACATAGATATAAATTTAAATGATTAAAAACATCTATTTGTGTATTACTTTTACAATTTCTTAAAAATCTAATACGAGTATGCGTAATCGAAACTATCGATAATCAATACATATAATAAATCTATAGAAAAGTAATTTTTGTACATCGAAAATATTTCCAAAAAATATAGCCAGGGACTGTGCTAAAGCAGTGATAATTGTTCTATTATATCGTTCTGTAGGACTTGAGGGCAATATCTTCTTGGAGAATAAAAGATAAAAGGAACTTTACATTTGTTCAGAAAATTTTGAAACTCTTTAAGAAAATATTTATAAAAGCCCACGCATTTGGCTTATTTTTAAAGAGTTACGGGACCGCTCTTTGCACATAAGGCCTTCTTTCCTTTTAACTCCCAACAAAGGATAACCAACAGAACCTATTGCCGGCATTTTTTGATTTTTTGTCTTTTTGTCTGTCTGTTTATTTGTGCACGCATCATGTGCAATGTACGAAACCAATGTAAATAACTTTTATATTATTAATAAGAATTACTTAGTTTTTGTTTCAACGCAATCGGTCCTTTCTATCAATAGTTAGATGAATTTAAAGTGTTCAAGAAGTAAAATTAGCACAACACACGGAATTCAAATACTCGGACAGTTGAACCGGTATTCGATAGATGGCATTGTGCATTTGAAGTCATTTTCTGAATGGCGGTGTTAAGATTCTCCGCGATAGAATGATGATTATAGAATCAAAAATGGTAGATAGGTAAGTAGGGTAGGCAGGAAGGTGACGGTATGACGGGAGCAAAGCCGCGGGCACAGCTAGTTCGAAATAATTTCAAAACCGTAAACTTATCCAGATCCGAAATTTCATATTTCTAACATCCTTGTGATACCTAGTATCAATCATTTTCATAGTATACTTTACTAGAGAGGCTCGCAGTTGAAATCCCAATCCAGTTGACCATGTAAGTATAATCCGTGTCACGTTGTATTTCCATACATTACATGCATGGAAATTACAGTTGTTGCCGTTGCCTATTCGGGAAGGAAAACTAAATATTAATTTAAAAAAAACATACAATCTACATGCGGATGCGCATGTACACAACCATGCGCAAAAGGTGCGCATCCATGGTGCGCAGGATGTGGGGCAGCTCCAACAGTATCCTAAGTATGATTTCGTGTCGCCTAGACTGTGTTTTCGTGGGTCGCTGTTGTTCCATCTCACATGGGTTGTCGCAACGGTGATCCACTGTTATTTGTTGTTTTGTTTTAACCGACTTACCAAAAAGGAGGAAGTTTTACGTTCGACTTCATGAATGTTTTTTTTTTGTATGTTCACCGATATCTCCGTAAATTGTGCACCGATTTTGAAAATTCTTTTTTTGTTTGAAAGAATATGTTCCGAAATTGGTCCCATTTTAATTTGGTGAAGATCTGATGAAGAACTTCGGAGATATACTACAGAACTCTTCAATAAATAAGCGCAAATCTCTCGGGATTGCTGTAATCGCTTGACTGTTTATTGTTTATACCATTTCATAACATAACATCACGTCAGTACGCTCTAAAGGGGTACGCAGATGTGTACAGTTCACCTTGATATACTCTCATTTCACCGGTTATGTTCAGTTTCATGATATTCGGATAATCTATTCTGGCATTATTGGTACCTTACCTAACTACTTGCCTATTAGGTAAGTACAACTACAAAGTGAAAACAAAGTAAACTTTTTCAAAAAAGTACTACTGGATTTCGCTGTCTTTGGTAGGTACAAATTTTTTGCGTTATAGAAACTGACTTCCAAAAATAAAGTTATCTTTAACTTGGTAGTTTTCTTATTTGTAAGTGGGCAGTATTTTTTTGAAAAAGTTTTATTTTATTTTAGTGTCAGTTTGTTAATATCTGTGTTACAAACATAGTTATTAGTTTGACTAACCATCTTTTGAGTCATGGATACTCGAATAAAGAGAAATTATATTCTATTATATTCTAGGAATAGCAGCTTGTATGTAGCCGACAAGAAGTGAAAACGATGTTTTTGTAGAACAAAAAAAAATAAGATACGAAATTGTCTTGATTTTTTTTTTGAGACATATTCGTAGCTTTAGTGATGCTGATCTACGTATCCATAATATTATGTAAAATGCAATAAAAAGTAAATTCAAAAAGTAAAGAAATGGCTTCTGAAACACCTCGATTATCAGTTATCACATAACGGCTACCATTAACGTGATACCAATACAATTGGTTTTTTCTTTGGGTTTTTTGAACTAGCGATTTTCCATTCATTTACCATGGCAACAAACCTAACTTTATTCATAAAACCACGCGTTTTCCCTAATGCAATACTTACCTAGTAAATAAATCGAACATTTAACATTTCAAAATTGAAAACCTGGAAATTTCAGTGTTACCTAGAATATAGTTGACAAATTACATACAATATGAATGTTTCCTGGATATAAAAATAATTATTTTATTTAGTTCGTCAGTGAGGTTATCAAATAAAATTTGGACCCGTATTTTTCGCTTTATCAAACAAATTAAAAAATACAATGATACAGCGCATCAAAGTTCAGGAGTGGGGGCTTGTGACGTCACTTTGTCACTATAAAGTGTAGCACACCGTGACGTCACACGATATTTTAATGCACTGTATAGTCGTAATTTTTTTGTTTACGTGATCATAGAAAAATTATCATCATCATCATATCAGCCGAAAGACGTCCACTGCTGGACATAGGCCTCCCCCAAGCGTCGCCACACTGACCGGTCCCGTGCGTCTCGTAACCAGCGGATCCCTGCAACCTTCACCAGGCTGGGGTCAGAAAAAATACGTGTCCTATATTTTTAAATTATCTGACGGACTAATTTTTTTTTTGTTAACTATCCTATTTTAGTGTATATCAATCATGACATACCTAATATTACATCACAACTTTAGGTATTCCCCCAAGAGTTGGCAGAGATGCACACACATTTTGTCATCAGTCAGTAAGTTTTAAGCAGGGTCGCACCCAGGATTTGCAACTGGGGGGAAGTATCACCGGGGAGTTCAACCAAAGGAGCCGGGGATTTTTTTAAATTTGGGTGCGTAAAATTGCGTTTTTAGCCTTTTTTGATACTTAAAAATAAGTCAATTGAAAAATGATTATATGCGTTGATATACTAATTATATTATGGGCGCACGGTTGGCGCAGTGGTTGAGCGATTGACTGCTGCGCTGCGTGTCTCGGGTTCGATTCCCGCACGGAACAAATATTTGTATGACCTACAGATAGTTGTTCCGGCTCTGGGTGATGTGAATGTGAGTTTATATGTTTGTAAACGCACCCACGATACAGGACGAAATTCCTAGTGTTGGGAAACGTTTTATCTATATCTATACTTCTATACTAAAAGGTAAAATTTGTAAGTTTGTATGTAGGGGGTAATCTCTGGAACTAATGATCTAATTCTAAAAATTTTTTCACTGGTAGAAAGCTACATTATTCCTGAGTGCTATAGGCTATATAACATCACGCTACGACCAACAGGAGCGAAGCATAAATGAAAAACGTTGCAAAAACGGGAAAGAATATTACTTTTTGAGGGCTTCCGTTGCGTACGCTGCGTAAACGGTTTCAGTTATGCAATCATGTATGTAGGGTAGGTAGGGTAGGTGTAGAGGAGGTGTAGGGTATGTGTAGGGTAGGTGAAGGGTAGTTAGGATAGGGTAGGTACGTAGCCAGTTGACGGGAGCGAAGCCGCGTGGGACAGCTAGTTTATAATGAATTAAATGAATTTCGTAGAGGCGGATAGAATTATCTTAATTCGATAATACTTTTAGAATAATTCATAAAGTTTTTACTCGAGCAAGCCAGTGAAAAAAAATATTATTTTTTGGACTCTCCGCTTCAGCCCCCTTACCTCCGTGGGTGTGCCACTGCTTTTAAGTCTCATGTAATAAAAAGTAGAGAAGATCATTCCGGTATCAATCCTGACTGCAAGCTGAGAATTTCGACCCAATTAAACTTTGCCTGACTTTGGAATCGAACTCAGACTCAGATCCTCATGTTCAGTTTTAATTTACGCTATCTGTATAAAATAGCAAACAAAATTTAAATAGATATAAAATATAATAGATAAATAATAATTATTATCTAAATTATCTATGAGAATTTACTTAAAGTACTAAACTTAAATAATTACAACATAAAAATATACATAACAAATAAATAACCAATTAATAGCGCAACATTAGACAAACAGACAAAATGAACAAAAAAACAAGTACAGTTCGCAACAAAATCAATTACACGACACGTTATAAAAAGCGTAATAAATAAAGATATAAATTTAAATACTCCACATGTAACCTGATGACTATTAAAATGCATTCGTCTTTAGCGCTTAATAAATAACATAAAAAAACAGCCCGCTATGTAATACTGTTTGTAGCTGACGATTTCCTCCTACCTACTAAAATTAACCGATCACTACATCTGGGAAGATCCCATTAAAGCCACGTCTCTTCGGTCCATAAAGATGTAAACATTATGTTGTCCCCCTCTATCATACTGCCGGACATACCGAGCGAAAGAGACGTCACGAAAAGATGTATTCTCGCAACTAATCAAACGTGTCCACTGTCCGGCTGCGCGTACGCATCCCACGCCGAAATTATCATTCAAACTCCTCAGTTGAACTTTTCACATTTTTTATTTATTTAATAATTTCACGACCAACCTAAGTTTTAATTTGAACCGTTAAACGCATTAAGTTGCTAAAATTAACATATTTTAAGCTCGATGTTTTCCAAAATTGTGAAATTGGAGATAAATACTTTTGAAAATATATCTTATTGCATTTGGAGCAAGGCTTGAACTTAAATGACTAATACTAACTTTACTTACAACTTATTGAAGCGATATCAATTAAGCTAGGTCTTTGTGAGTTAAGTTAGAGCAATAGCAGCATCTCTTTCTAATATGAGGTAATTTGTTCTGTGAGGGAAAGAGACAAATGTGTTTATCATTTCCAACATTCAACGTTCTTTGCGTTCTCAATCGCTGACTTAACAGGTTATAAGAGGAGTAACCAACAGTTTGTTAAGTGATATAAATATCAAACAGAGATTTCAAAATAATGTGATAAGTTAATTACAAATATAGTGGCTATCTGAATCTGAAAAGCAAAGAAAATTTAGTTTAATATTATTTAGCTAATTCTTAAGGCTCTACAGTAACTTTGATTAAGTAATTGCTAAGCAAACTGATTTAGAAAATAACTAACGAGATAGAGAAAAGTAAATTAAAATTACTTGTATGGTAGAGGTATCGCAGTCAGATGCTGCAGCAGCAATAGTTTGGTCGTTAGGATAACTAACATTAAATTGGATAACTAACATTAAATTAATAGATATCTAAAGAATTTCAAAGTTATAAGAGTTTCAAACTCTATAAAAAAATACCCAAGTCTCTAAAGTACTCTCAACCTACAACCAAGGTAAGAACTTGCAAGACTGCACTACAAAATCATCCAATGAAAATGTTGCTTACCCCTGCATTCAGCGCCGGCCCGTGTAGAGGTGCGCTTGCGACTCCAGTCGATCGAGCGCCGCCGCTAGCGCAGTGCCTCGCCGCGTCAACGTCCGACATTACGAACTTTTTACACACCACCTCCGAGTACCTTTGCAGACATTCAAATTAAAAAAAAAACCCGTGAAAGTGTCCAAGTGCATAGTTCTTCTGTTATTTTTTTTTTGCAAATGTGATAGAGGTATAGTGCGTGGTAAAGTTCGAAATTCGAATCTTTGGATGTACTGAATTTTTGAAAAAGTTGTGCTTTTTATTTTGTTTTTGGCCAGTGATGTACATTGAAAACTTTATACATTGACGTTATAAACGATACGTTCGTTACACAAGTTTGTTAATGGTGCGTATTTATTGGTACTATTTGCTGCAGTCTAGATAAATATTTGATGGAAGTACTGGAGTATGTCTTACTTATCTAAGTTTATTGTGTGTTTTGTTTTGTTACGTATCTTGTTGTAAATTATAGATATTGAATAAGTGTATACTCAATGATTTTATTACAATATTAACAATAACTACTAAAACTGTTTGCGAAAAGTATGCAGTAGACTTCTATGCTGTCGTTACTTTAGTAATGCTAAGACCATGTCACAATTTTAAGTTCGTACGGGAAAAATTGATCTAAGTTAAATAAAAAAAATATATATTAAAATATTTTATACTGAGTAAATGTGATAAGGTTTTTTCCGTTTTAAAATTCCAGTATAAGTAAGCAAGGATAAGGGATTTTAATGTATACGAACCGTCTTGCTTAATTTGAATATTAAGCATTTAAATATGCATTGAAAAGGATACTTATATGTCGGTCAAATTGACAAACAAAATAAGTACCTGATTAAAAACGATGAAGCTAAAATACTAATATTATAGTCTAAACGTCAAAGGCCTATTTAACAAGAAACAAAATGTAAAACAAACAATCAATTCGAAGAAAGAAAATATTCATAATTTTTAGAACAATAGGTACACGCAAAGTTCAATAGGAAGATGAAATTATGTACGTTTATACGTACATCATTTCATGATTATTTATGAGATCTTTTCTAAAAGATAATATTTTCCACCAAACTGCCACAGAGATCTAGAGACAATGTATTCGAGGTCTATGCTTTACTTAAACCGAGAATAAAACCTCTAGTTCGCCTTGATTGGTAATGATTTTGTAATAAAAATGAATAAAGAAAATAAATAATTTTCAAAAAAATCCTTTATGATTTGTCCTCTTAAAAATCCGAAGTCGAATCCTGTCATTGATACTGTGCATGACAACCTAATAATCCAAATTTTGTGACTAAAATCACCAAGATGTAAACTGTTTTGAGAAAAACAATATTTTACAGATTTTTCACTTTTATAAAAGCAATTAACAAGCGACGAAAATGTTAAAAACCGGCGAAAAGCGTGCAATAGGTAATTTTCCAGACTTTTCCAAATAAGAAACAGTCGCGGTCGGGTTCTGCACCTATATATAATACTAAGGAATGACATAGCAATATGTCACTTATGCAAACATACAATAAAGATAATATTCTAATAAATAAAGATTATACTTGCACTAGAAATTATAGATAGACAGTCTCTGCAACTTGTGATTTCAAACGCACATAGAGAGATAGCGACGCAACCGTAATAATTAATTTTGTTCATGACAAAAGTTACCCTTTGACTGCAATACAGAACTTACAAGAATTCATTGGAAATATAGAGTCATTGCTTGCTGCTTTCAAGAATATTAAAAAGAAAAGCTTGCCTATGATTTTTTTGAATATCGAAAAATAAATGAGGAAATGAAAAAGAATCATTACTAGCCTGTATCACTATAGGGCTTCTAATCATATAGAGAAGGCAGGATAATATAAAAAAAAAAATTGCAAAAAAAAAAAGAAGTAAATTTTGCGATGCCCTGTAATGACATTGGACCCAGCACAGTAGTGACATTAGGCCATTGACGTCCATACACGTCATCGGAGGTGAAAAAGTGACAATCACGCTAAAACATTTCTTTAGGTAGCAGCTATACCAACGACGTCAAAAAAATCAACAGGCATATCGCGAAAATAAAGTTAAAAACCTACTTTTCTTCTTAGCAAAAATTCTTCCTGCATTAAAGTTTTCAACTTAGAAGAAAACTAATGATATTAATGCATTTTCAAAATATGCTAGGGCTAGAAAGGTGAATATTAAAATGACAGCAAACAGAAAGATGGAAGAAGAACATATTATTATGCTGTGAAGACCCCAATTGAGATAAATTAAATTGCAATGATGTAGTTATCGAAATAACTTAAGTAATCAACACCGTTACATTGAAGGTTGAGATACCAAAACGATATCAATTCAGTAGCCCACCAGGACTACATAAAACAAGCCGCCTTGTAATACACCTGGCTGTTACTGTATTATCTGTGGCATTATTATGATTTACGAACAATATGCGTGGGACCTCCGTCTAATGGCACAATTAGTTAGCATCGAATATTCTATAGCCGAGATATCGGTATTACACGTTATTGCTAGTAAGGGATAGCTTACATCGAGATTCGAAGCGATGCGACGCGAATAGTGTGCGCTGATGTTTATAAATGGCGATACAATTTAGAACATTATTTACCACATAAACGGGTTTACCGTTATCGTTCAGTGAGAGAATTCGATTTAATTCGAATTTAATTAAATTATAATAATTTCTGCAGGTTGTATTCGAGTTCTCTCATTTTTTATAATGTAGCAGTACACCGTAGGCTACCCCCTGTTTTATTTTAAGTTCTTTAAGTCCATCCAAAGATTGTCTGGTAGATATCGCTGTAAGCGATAAGACCGCCTTTGTACCCATAGTATATGTGTAATATCTGTTTTTTGGTGTACAATAAAGTATATTCTATTCTATTCTATTCTCTCACTGAAATGAGAAGTATATAAATTGTAAGTTAAAATCTTTAAACAACTTTTTAATGATCACTTGATGTTGAGGAGTTATGGCCACTTGCCGCACCAATCAGATCAGCTCCATTTAACGATAATATTGCTTTGTATCTAAAGACACATAAGCCTGGACAAGCTTCAATTTAATCGGATGATAAGAAAGCTTGAAAATAGCTCGCATGTCGAGTCGCGTTGCGTTTCAGTGTGAGCTGTCCCTAACAATGATAATTTGATATTAAGTAGCGCAAGATCGGCATAAACAAGATTATTAGAATTGTATAAACTTTATGTTAAAAGGATTCGGTGTACTTGTGATCTTTGATTATTGAGATATTAGAATAATCTACTGTGTAATTGCAATGATTTTAAGCAACAATGGCCTTTTGGCTCAGACTTTACTGGTATGATTCAAACTTATTCTACCAAATTAGTTAGTATGATAAAGAGGTTAAATTGAAAGGAGAGCGGTGACCAAAAAGTTAAGACAATCATTTCGTTGCCCCTAAGGATCACAGACTTAAGCAAGCAGAAGTGGAAAACTGTGAAGAGACTGACGAGAGTTGATAAAAAGCATATAGCATGTCGCGTTTCAGATATTTATAAATGGGCAAACTCCTAAAAAGTGCGAATACAAGGCAAGTCAGAGTAAAACTTGCTTAGTGCATTGGAATTGGGCTTAACGTTGGTCAATTTGCTGAACACTGATAAAAGTGATGAAGAATTAAGTTCTTAGATTTTTCAGTAGGATTTTGTTAGATTTGGATCTAAAAGCAACGTAAAACAGTAAATTAAACACATCTGGATCCAAGTTAAGTATTTTTTACAGCTGAGTGACTAGATATCTATATCTTACTCACTAGTTCAATCGTTCTTAGCAGTTCACGGCAAGCCTGCTTGACAAAAGACCATTTCAATGTCAAATTGAGTTTTATCACGGGTTTTACTTTAATCATCATCTACCAACATAAAGATACTTACGACTAATTAAGTTTTTACATCAATGTCATCACTTTTTTCTGTCAGTGGCTTGAGTTGTAAACGTTAACTGTCCATTCAGCCTCTTGGTATGTCTATAAAAATATCTTGTTCTATTATCTGTGGCTTAAGTATTTATTTAATAGTTTTCTACGCACCTTACGCTTTGGTGACATTTTAAGTCTATAATTAAAAGAGTAAGCTCGCAAGTGAGTTTTATCGGGTGCCATTTTTTTTTCATAGAGAACTAAGAATTATTGAAGTTATGGTCAACGCGTGCAAAAATATATATTGGTTTGGAATTTTTCGTTTAGCTAGGTTGTCCCTTGAAAATAAAAAAAGACAAGGAATATTAACTACCTATTTTAGCAACAAATAAGTAAATAATTACAATATATAATATCATAGCGTTAGTGACATAGAGATAAAATATAAGAATATATAAAATCCAAAAAATTACCTAATCTAAAAATATTGTAAAATTTGCTGTGTCTCAGTGATAATTCTCTTTTAGTGAGTAATTTAATACTACTCTATTGTCTCCCTATGGAGACAAATACTTAAATATATTTTTAAATATACTAAGAATAGCTTAGATTCTAAAAATGACAAGATACTAAAACTTAACAAAAACGAATGTCTTGCATTTAATAAAACTATGTACACCGTATTAAAGCTGGTATTAGCCAGTATAATATAGAAAAATCACCTTTTTTAAACAAAATTCTTATTTCTTATGGAAAACTACGATTTAACATTAAAAAACGAATTCTTTAAAAATCTCAAGAGTTTAGCAACTGTTGCAGATTCTAAATTCAAATTCTCAATTGAAAATTTGAATATAGAATATGTCAAGCAATTGTTAAACAAACTGATTTTTATAAACAAGGGTACTGTTTCAGTAATTTGTTCCGAAAAACGTTTAGTAAAAAGCCGTTGAATTTAATTTCTAAATACACATAACACAGGCATATCCGCATGGCAATATACAGTACAATCGCTCCACGTTCATTGATATCTTACTCGCCGGATGTTATTTTTTATGCGGACTGTACTTAACCAAAACATGGCGATGTTTTAGTTCCAGCTGTTTCCTTACCATTCTAGTCATGTGTTATGTTCATGGTTTCTTACCTTTCAAGGTAGAAGGGACGGTACTGAAATGGTAACGAAGGGGACAGGATGTCTGGTATCGATATTTATTTTTATAATGACGAAAATACGATAAAAGTAAAGGTTGTCCCAACACTAGGAACTTTTCTTGTGTTTTTTTTTTATGTGTAGTTTGAATGTGTTTTGTTCCTAGTATAATATAGCCGGGTTTTACCTTAGTGGTAGAAGGGACGATACTTATTGAAATGGTAACGAAATAGACGGGCAGAATACTATCGATATTAATTTTCTAGTAACGGAAAAACGATAAAAGAAAAGTTTGTCCCACCATTACTTGGAAAATTTTCTTGCCTTTTTTAAATTGTAGCAAAGTTTGCAAATTTCTTGTCACTGCCCAAGTTCACACACTTTTTTTGTTTAGATTTAAATAGTGTTACATAATGAATGAGCTGAAATAGACGTTTGGGCAATATAATGACTCTTCAAAACCTGTTTTAAGTTGTATTTTGTTACAATAATAATACACCAAAGATACATTTAAGGCTATCTGATATCATTAGAGCGAAAATAGGAAATATTATTCTATCCATCTGCCTCGAAGCAAAATAAAAACTGATTATATTCTGCTTCTGCTTTTTTACGGGGCCCAAGTATTTTTTATCCCTTATAGGTTTCAAGGCAGAACCTCTTTTTTGTTAACCTTTTCTAGCTATTATTTTCAACGTGTAGTCTGCTATTTTTTTATCGGCTTACACAGTGTTGTGTCAAGCCTTCCACTTAGATTACCATCTACGTCTAGAGCGGTGACACTCAGTGATTATCGATAAGTTCGGTAGCGAGATTTTTATCGATACATTGATCAGAACTGGAACGATACTGGCTTGGTAAATGTCAAAACAAGATTTTTTGAGCGGGGATTTGCAATTAGAAAGTGAGTTGGTATTGCTTTAAAATTTTTAGATTAAAAAATAATTGGTAACTTTCAGAAGTTTCATTTAATAACGTGAAAGAAAATTTGACCATTAGTTTTAAAAGTGGCTGTGATAAAAACAAAATTTTAAAATAGACATGAAGCAGTGTTTAAGTTTAATTTTAAGTCTGGTTTTATCTCCTCTGACATTAATATTCCATTCAACTAAAATTAATGTTAACTAGAGAAGTAAACATTTAACATTTACGTACATTTTAAGGATTATCGACTTCATTTTATTACAACACTTTTGAAACAACTGCTGTTGTTGCCATTTCTGAATGGAGTATTTGGAGATAAAAAACGTGTCACACATATTTAACTTTAAAACCATAGATTTATTGGTTTTCAAGCTAAAGTAGAGTTTTATAAATACATAAATTAAAAATCTGCACTTAGAAATTGGCGTTTAATTACCTTGATTTTGATTAAATCCAATAAAACTAAACATCTTACAAAACAAGAGGGTTCCTATTCCTATAATAATTTGGCATCAGTTTTCTTCTTCTGCCAGTGCGGGTTTTTAATAAGTTAGCTTTCCGGCTGAGCCAGACAGCATTCCTGAATCTTTTCCGCCACGCACCGACGCTCGCAGGAAATAAATTGTTGGTACCAACATTACAAACTTATAAAATATATTAGAGGTCTGTGTCGAAACTGTGATGCAAAATTATTGGTCAGTTGAAGATTTTCATTAAGGCCAGTAATGCCATTAAACAATAATTTAAATGAAATAGTGAAATGATTATACGACACAAAAAAAGCGAAACTTATGGCATTAACTTATTATTTATTAACTCTTAATTTTGAAAATTTGTGAACCATTTTTATCAAGATTAAATTGTATATATTAACAGAACACTAATACAAAACGAAAACTAATAGAAGATTTGAGTAAGGGCAAAGGCCCAGCACTGGAACATACTAAATAAAAAAAAACATAATGACGACACATTTGTAGGCTCTTACAAGTAGTAACATACTTACGAGTATCTATTTATTGTTTTATATTTCTCTGTTAATTCTTCGCTAAACCGTTTACTTAAATATGTATACTAAAACTGAATTAGTAACACTAAAAACGATTAATGTAGGAATGCAACGAGTTTCAACAATTACCTACTTCTCCTCGGCATAATGTTGCCAGTTTACGACAGTATGATGACGTCATTATACTATAAAATAAGATTTACTATACGATGCCATTTTAATGATTTATCTCGTGGTTTTCCTCGTGTTTCCATGTGTATAAGTCTGTTAAATTGTCAATGTAAAAGGTAGATAATCTAATCAAAGTCTGTAATGTTTAAAATTAATTAAATTATTTAAATAATACTTTTAAATTGCAGACATTCTTACTTTGCAAAGGTTATGACAGTTCAGGGTTATACTAAATTTAATTACTAAAACGACACATTAAATAAGAACTAGGAACTTCTACTAATGTAGGTACTATTTCAGAAAAGTCCTACTAGTTAGTACTAGTCCACATTATTCCGCGATCCAGTACCTCTATTTTGCGAAATTAAGTTGAGGTCGTCATTATTCACATTCATTATTGACTGAAATGATTAAAGTTCATTTCGAAACAAATATATAGTTCAAACCCTTAAAAGTAATCATTTTTATTCACAACATAATACTTTTACGCTGACTATAATAAATATGTACAACAGATAAAGAAAATACACATTTGCAAATCCTATCATTTGGAAGTAGGTATCTCTAAACGAATATTATAAAGAAAAAGATTTTTTAGTTTGTTTCTTTGTTTGTACCGAATAGGCTCCGAAACTACTGGACCGATTTAAAAAATTCTTTCAACAATAGAAAGTTACATTATTTCTGAGTGACATAGGCTATTTATAATCCCGAAAACTGGTCCTGTGGGGTGGTCCACGGGAGCGAAGCCGCGAGGAACAGCTAGTCTATTATACGAATGAAAATCAGATTTTCTCAATTCCAGCGCACTGATTGAAGAAGGTGAAGTAAAAAAAAATAATGTGTCTTAGGTAGATCCTTTCAACTGTTCAGAATGAGTTACCAGTCCTTTGACAATAATAATAGAAGGAACTGGGTAATTAAATGAAGAAGTTATGTTTACACAGCTTGCAGTCATTAACCATACATAGGCTTTGAGAATTTCTGCAACTTTCCTGCCAGATGAATAATAAGCTGCTCAGGCCCACGCAACCAGGAAGTACTTTACAGGACAGCTTTATTATTGACTACTATTATAAAATAGTTTAGATGTTTCAAGAAAATAAGCAGTTTTATACTTACGTAAAACAAACTGCTAATGCGACATTAAGATATTTAAAATTAATTTTGATATGCCTACACCAAATTAACAACGACACAAATATAATAAATTCGTAACACTAGCAAAAAACCTAGCAAAAACAATTGAACATTTAAAAAAAGAACATTATTTTCAAAACGAATTAGTGACGCGCAGTATACCGTAGTGCTCAGGCGCGGCGACGCGTCGCAGTGCCGCCAACATTGACAGCTGTCAATCAGGGCCAAGATGGCGGCCGGCCGGTTCCGTCGGTACAAACGCGGGTCGCTATCTCCGTCAAATCTGACGCAGGGCTCTCATGAGATTAGAAATGTTTTTATACAACAAACTGTTGGGTGACCTCCTTAATCAGTTCAACTGTGCAGATGAAATGTCACGCGATGGCAATTGCTTTCATTAACACAAGTTAATTCACTTTCTGTTGGAATACCCGCTGATTTTAATGATAAATCTAACGAAGTCTATTAAACTATCACGACTAACTGAAATCAGTTGCAAACTGTGTGTAATCTACAGACGGTAGAGCACTAATTAGGTATGCTTCATCTGACTAGTGTGACTACCCGCAAATAGCTAAAATCTAGGTTTTATTCTGAACTTCATATCATCTACAATTAAGGATGTACTTTTGAATTTAGAAATAAGTACTTACCTGTACTTGTCACTTTTTGTTCTGATATACATTTATTGTATAAAAAGTTTGAGTTTAATCGCCTTTTTGCTAATGTTGGTACTATTTCGTTTCCAGATTATGCCACAAACACTAGTGATGTGACGTACATAATGTGCGAACGCGTCATAGTGACGCACGCGCGGACTTTGAAGAATCAATAGTGAAGTGCGTGTACCGATACATTTACATATCGACAAAGAAATAGATCGCCTTGTGAGAATTGAACACGAATGAACACCCTGATGCTCACAACCAGCGGAACGGTGGACGACCAACCCTGTGTAGATAACAATATGGCGTTTTCTTCTTATAAGTGAGTATAGAACAAATATATTCTAGTCTAAGTGGCCTGAATTATTGAGGAATGTTCACTGAGATTTCTGAATAAGTAAACAAAAGACGATCGTTGCCTTTAGAAGTCTTGTAAACCCGTGATACAACAAAAAATTCATGGTATTATCCAATATTTTTTTCAATTGACAACATCACAAATTCATGACACTTACAACGATGACAACAAAAGTCACTAGTGTCAAGAAACTGTAAAATAATTGTTAGAAAACAAATTGAAGGTTGACTTTTGACACGATTGGCATCTAGCAAAACATCCTTGTAAATAACGCTATATTTGTGTTGCCGTTTCACTATTTTAGTAATTAAAATATCATACAGCTAAGTGCATACATGTCCACCGTTATTCGACTAAGTATTTCAGAAAAAAACGAGTAGAAACTGAGTTTTCTCCCACAATGCACAATGACATCGATCCAGCCATACAAATGGCGTTAGCTACATCCATGACAGGCAAATTACCACATACTTTTTGTAGCGACATAATGAAATTATCTTCATGAAACACGTAAAAAGCCGTCATAACCATAACTCGAAGGAGTCTTGACAGCATCCCGTAGTGCGGGATGAAGCCATTTATCCAAAAACTGCACCGGGGATCTCTCGACCAATCGCAGCCAGAATTCAGATGACAAGATTACTTATACTTGGAAATCGACACAAGTTTTCGATGCATCATTAACAGCATTACTCGAATTAATTATACATTTTTTGCTTGGATGACGACCAATTTCTAGACATACAAAGACGAACAGGCAGACGCGTAAACGTTTTAAATTTCCTCCGATGAAGCCGTTGTGTAACACTTCGTGAAGTACTCTATGACATTTAATTTTTTACGCGCTCCAAGGCGATGCTTTATTTGCGGTTTGACTATAAATTCATATTTTACTGTCAGTTGTATAAACTGTTGCCGTTCTCCAAATGGATTCATAATCTAAGTATAGTAAAAACCCTGCTATTAGCATTGGAACAACAGAACGAGATCGGTCGCTTGCATTAATTTCATTTCATAACCTATAAAGTAAATACAGCAATTACCGAACGCAAAAAGCCGTTGACCAATGAATTCGTCAGGCGGTTACAGTCCTCAATCGGGCACCTTTCATTTAAAAAAAGAACCATACGCCATTTCATGTCAATTTTTGAATTATTCATCGTGCGAATGCGCGAGCGCATCGATTGATGCAAACAAAAAGCGCGCGCTCGCTAATCTTCGCCCTTTTTCGCCGAGCTTCGGGCTTCCTCGGGCCCAGTGTTGCCAACCAACGTATTTATTATTCCACTAGTTTTTACAGTCACGCTGCGCAAAGACATAACAGAGAATGCATTTATTTGATAAATGATATTTTTTTCTAAAACCCCAAACTGGAGATTTTTTAAACTAATTTTTCCGTGTCAATAGTGGAGGACATATTCTTTTGTTAATAATGTGTGCTCCATTCATGTCCATTCAATCAAAAGAGAAAACATAATGCTGTGTCATATAATCCGATACGTTCTCATAACAATGTTCTGTGAAACCGATCAGAAGTTTAAATTTTATACTTCTCATATTGATTTGACAAGATTAACTGAGCCGAAGTTTTTGTATCGACACATTCTAACTAGTGGGCCTGGTGAATTCTTAGATAACATCTGGCGTTCGCAAATATTTCTTAATGATTAATAATAACTAGTTTTACATTTTTCATATAAAGTTCTAATTTCTTGTAAGTCAAAGTAATAACTCATAAATAATTGATTGCATTCTAAATTCGTTATCATTGGCCGTCAAGCCAATTACAAGTAACATTACGATTCTTTGAGTGCAGAAAAAATATAGTATTCGAATTTCCGAGCGTTCATCCCCCGCGCCCGCACGTCCGCCGCGCCTCGACGCCGCGTCTCGACTGTACGTGATTGGTTTATTAATTAGGCGAATCATCGTCGGGTTCCATTTTTAAAAATAGGCGGGTTTCTTGCTGCGCGACTTTTCTTTTTAATTTTGGCCGGCGTTGAACGCAATTAGAGCTGGCATTATAGCTTTTTGTGTCATAATCACCGCACGGCGACGATGATAGTTTTAAATACTACTTAGGATAATTAATAAGGCAATTTGAACGCTATCTTAATTCTATGAAGCTAATTTAAATTTTATTGACGTCTCCATCCGGTAACCCTCCTATGATTTAATGCCATTCTTCTGGTTAAAGTGTCTTTAGTGTAGATCTTACTAGTTTAAAGGAAGCGACATCATTTGATTATCAATTTAAATTACGACAGCAACCTTTGTGAAACTTTTGAACAAAACCCAAGAAAACGGCATTTCAGTCATAAATCAAGCTGAAAACAAAACAAAACTGTAACTTTCATATTTATTTTTAAGGAGGACCGATTAAAAAGATTCGAAATCGATCGCAAACGACTAAGGTCAGCAGAAAAATAACATAAAAAGTATTGTCGCGTCCGTCCCGATGCTATGTCTCCCGAATACCGTTAGGATGCCTTTGAAACTTAAAACGGAGAAAAAAAAAACTGAAAACTATTCCAATTGCCAGTATTTGGAATCCGTTTTGTCTGCTATCGCGTTTTAAGGCTATTTCGGTTACGGAATAT
Organism: Orthosia incerta; assembly: GCA_948252205.1. NCBI lineage: Eukaryota > Metazoa > Arthropoda > Insecta > Lepidoptera > Noctuidae > Orthosia > Orthosia incerta. The sequence continues at coordinate 17,534,876 of OX411758.1, read as the reverse complement.
TTGTAATTTTTGCTTTTTGCGCATCATATGTTGCTTTCCACTTCTTACGCATGTGATCCGAATTTTTGACATTGATCCGAGCTTCTTTCTATAAACCAAGTTAGAATCCAAATATTATGGAATTTATCTCTTTACTTAATATATTCCGGACATCAGCTATATTTGTGAGATCGATCTGCAAACGGTTCTCAATGAGCTTCGTGAAATGACCTTTAACAAATTGGCTTCTTACTTGCTTACATCATTTGCATTTACGATGTTTCAGTAGGAACTATCCTATTCTCCTGTCTTTCTATTAAATTATTCATATTCTTGTGCATATTAAAGACGAATGGTGACATCAACTTATGAAATTCATGTATCTAAAATGCTTCCACGTCTATTTGTAAAGCTGATGCATAGAAAACAGTTTTGGGGTCTTTATTGAAGTGAAATTTGTTACACGACTCCTTTTACCAATATCTGTCAGTATAATATGGAACCCGCACATTTTGGTTCCTATAGAACATCGAACAATACAATAAAGAAATTACCATTAACATCATGCAATTATTTTACTTTACAAATTTAAGTTTTGCCTTTAAAAAAATTTTAAACTCCTAAAACCGTGATATCCTAAATACCAGATCCATCACAAATTACCGTCTCCTCATTCAGCATGTCACAGTAATATGAGAGCTGAACAATCGCAAGCGACTCCGTCTGTCACGACTTGGAGACACGTGCCTGCTTCCGATGTCCATTGTTCACGAGGCGTCACACCTTGCGTAATGTTGTGTTGGGTGTTAGCACTAAGATCTGGTTTGATAGAGTGATGATAGTAGGGGTGGAATTAGATGGGATTGGAGATCGACGGACTGATTTGGAAGATAAAGGACCAAATGAAATTATCTGATGACTGGTGTCAATCAGATCCCGTAAAAAGGAAGGTGAAAATTGAGGATAGCATGATTTCAAGGATAAAGATCCTAATTAGAATACCTGATGACTTGTGTAAATTAGCTCTGGTATAAAGAAAGATAAAAATTGGGGATCAAAGGACAGTTTTGAAGGATAGGTAAAGGATAAAATGAAACCACCTTAAAACTAGAGTAGATCCAGTTGTGTATGGTATTCAATTTTAAGTAGTTGAAAACTTTTAGGAAGATCCGAGGTGGCTTTCTTGAACCACGATCGTCCACGATAGTCATTAAGCTGCTTCAACTCCCAACTTCAAGCAGGCTTCACTTCAACTAAAATAAAATAACCTGAAAGCCGTATCACAAGCTCACAAACAAAACTGCAAGTACAAAATACTTATAGCGTCGCGTATCGAAAGCCCGAACATTTCTCGGAGCCGGTCAACTCGGCAACGCTGACCGCCGCTACTAAGTAAGACGGGGACATAAATTCTTCAAAGGGCTAAACAAAAATAAAAAAATACGCAAAAACCCCTTTAACAGAGCTACCGAACTATAATTTATGGGAGTGGGTTCGCGACTGGCATCGTATGAAAAAAGTAAAAAACGCTACGGCCAGAGAGGCAAAACGGTGAAATTTGGAATAATTTCGCGATAGCATCGCGCACGCCGGTACCTTTCAATTTCTTTATACGTTTGCAAATTTGTGTTTTTGTTTTGTCGCAAAGTGGAGTTATGGTCGCGCGGAGTCGCGGTACATTAGTTGAGTTTATTTTGTGCTAGGCTTGTAGATCCACCTGCCACTGCGGCAGCGAATTGCGCTTTAACTTTTTGCCTTTCAATGTATTTGCGTTTCGGTCTGAATTAATACTCATTGAAATAGTCCCTTATAATTTAAGCAGATCAATGGCGATGCTTGTCACTCAAGGTCCTTCGAATCGAAGGTAAGTACTTGCGTCTCTAGAGATTAAAATACACAATACTACAATGAAGAGACATTATGACGTAGATTTTATTAATTACGTACATGATTATATTATTTAACATGTTTTTATAACCATCCTTTACGCAAATCACTCCAAAATTATGGAAATTAATGATTTAGAATGAGAAGCGAAAATTTGAAAATAATCTCTTAACTGATCAAAAAATTTATATCCAGTTGGATAAATACAAACTTTTATCAAGGTCTGTGGCCAGCTGCGAATATAATAATTTGACATACCGATGATGATGAACAATAGATATATAACAGAATACTAATCTGGTCTTTGATTTAAATGGTCCTTTCGGTTCGGCACACTGTAGGCGATTAGCCAACACCATTATCTCTATAACATTTAGAAGTTTACCAAAACCTACTAACCTCATGTTCCACAACTCATTAGTTAGGTCTGTTTCCTCTCGCTAAATAGTTAGCTAAGCCGATTACGAAGCTGTTACGTAACATGATCAAACCTTACGAGTCAATGACTAGTGCAGCTCCATATCTGTCGCGTCTGTGGTACGCACGTGTTTATGTGTTTTAGCTAAAAATATATCTAGTTGTAGGTATACTAATAATTTCGTGGAAGGTTTAAGTTCTGTCAAGAATTGTTTTTCTTTTAAATCACGCGCTACACGGTTTCTTATTTCAAACCGTCTTGTCAATCGTCACGATATCACTGACTCCCTTTTCTTTTATCACACAGCCTATCCTTACTTTCTTTGACCCCCCCCCCCCCTTCCCTGCTACCTTTCTTTTTATCCTCTCTTCTATATATTTTATGCTGTTCCTTATCTTAATCAGAACTTCTGCCGCTTGATCAGATTTTCTAAATCATTTCATTGTTACTCGTATAATGCCACTAGATGCCAACTGTACCTTCGCCCGTGTGTAATTAGTACTTCCCTCAATATCTTTACCAATATATAGCCTTATATAGCCTATTTGTTATTCTGATGTAAGCAATACTGTAATTTTGATCAAAACCCGTTCAGTCAACCACGCATGAACGTGAGCAAATATCCATCCATCCTCACATCATCTACCTAGCCTTTTCCCAACTATATTGGGGTCGGCTTCCAGTCTTACCGGATTCAGCTGAGTCCCAGTGTTTTACATGGAGCGACTGCCTATCTGACCTCCACAACCCAGTAACTGGGTAACACGGTACCCCTTGGCAAGACTGGTGTCAGATCTCAAGCTTCTGACTACCCGTAACGACTGCCAAAGATCTTCTAATGACAGCCGGGACCAACGGCTTAACGTGCTTTCCGAGGCACGGAGGAAACTCGGTATGTTGAAATGGTCACCCATCCACGGACCGACCTCGTCAAGCGTTGCTTAACCTTGATGATCGACCCGTGTGGCTGTTATTATTTAGCCACGAGCTCCTCACAAACTTTCGAATTCATATTAGTAGTACGATGGTGGAAATAACTTCCTTTACGCCAGTAACTTGAAGTTTCTAACAAATGTGTATGACGCTTAGGACCACATGTCTCATCTTCATGGGTTCAATAGCCCAAACTGATTGGATCACATCAGTATGTTTTGATAGTTCGTTTTAATTTGATTAATCTACTGTCAGAAGCAAGGTAATCCTATTATGGTTTTTGTATCTTGTTTGTTTGAAATAAGGTCCGGTGAGTTAGTTCATAAAAATAAATTGTAGTTCTAAAAACTAAAAAACACGCTTTAATGGTAAGGATAATGGGACAAACTGTTTAAATTATTGCATTGTCATCGGTCCTTGATAAGTGTGCAAAGTTTCAAATCAATCCAACGTTTTGAAGTGGGTGAAAATCACGTTCAAAGATTCCGTTACATTGATACATAGATACATACATACCAAGCTAATAAAAGCGTGTTAATATCTTTTATTGGTGGGTTTTTATAGAGTACTATTTAACAAGATTGTGCCTCTGAATTGAAAATATTTGATGTTAAAAATTTATCAGTCTTCTTTAATGCTAAACTTTGACGAGTTGTCATGCAAAGTAGAGTTTGATTAGTTCTCAACTTGGAGGAAGTCAGAATCTAAAATGGAAATATGGCTACTAAATAAAAAAAGAATTCCAAAATTTACTCGTACTAATCGTTACTGAGCACATAATGTTTGGTACTTTGATACTCTTTAGGCAATTTAAAAGTATTTTAAAATCTCTGGCATCCGGTTTTGTATTTAATACTCAAAAGTATATCCTCCAGTAATTGGTAACACCGTAGCTAGTTTAAATAATATAATTGGTGGCATAATGTCAGAATAGATCACGACGCATCAATAACGATTTGTCAAAATCGCCAGCCTAGCTCCGTGGCCTCGTTTGCAAACGTTGTGCTTTGGTTTTTGGGTACCGTAAGCAGTAATAAAAAACCTAAATACTTCGTCAAATATTTGACTAAGAATCTTCAAACTCTTACACTTTATACGGCAATTTTTTTTTGTTTTATTTTAAGATTGAATAGGTTACTTCTAAGCAAGCGTGTTTGACCGTCGACCAAATGAGATAGTGGTCAAATGCGAGCCTATCAATATTAGCAAAATTATAAAAATCTCTTCACTTCTATGGGTTTTCTTGTTTGATAAATATGCTACCTATTAAAATATCGAACTCATTTTATACCGACGATCTTTCACACGCTTTCCTGTTTGGATAATCCTGGTTCTAAATTTATTTTGGTGGTTGGCTTAGTAGGTACCTATAATTTATTTATTCTTTTATCCTCACTCTGGAACTTAGACATAACTATAAGTTCAGGTTTCCTCTCCATGTTTTCATACACTGTTTCCTCTCATATCCTTCTTCGTTCGTTCCGCTTCCGTTCTATTTGTGTCGTCAAAATAATATAAATATTTTTGGGTTTTTTAAAAGGATAGTCTGTAAGTACCTAAGCCACGAAAAACCCAGCATCGCCGGCGCTGTATGGTTATCCATGATAATCATTTATAATATAGTATTAATAGACTATATTTTTTATTCAGATATATGTATTGGTTTCGCCAGGTTGTGCAATATTTAACATAATGCTACTGTAGATAATATTTATCTTAAAATATGTTGCCTGTGGTAAGTTTTGATTAATTGTAAGTATTTGTATTTTTAAAGTTTGTCTCTTCGGGATGCTTCTCTAACAACATAATCTGTTTACGTCGATGCTTCTGTCTGATGGGACTCTGGCTTTCATTTCTATGAAAGGGTTTGGGTTGTAATCCAATAAACGGGCCAAGTTAGGGTTGGTGGAAGACCCATTTCTTCGGAAATATCTTGCACATTTGTAGTGATGCATTGTAATCTATAAAGACCTTAATCTTCACCTTCTCTCATTGTATCGGTTTTGATAGAGTCTAGTTAATATATCAGGTACCCAAGTTCATTAGTATCACCAATTTTCCCTCCATAAAATTACTTACCTGTTTCCACCGTGCGATGCTCTTGAAGCAGTAGCACTAGAAAACTACTGCCAAGTGGATATTCAAGCGTTGAAGTGACGATCATGTAATATTAACAAGTGGCTTTCTTGTGCGTGCGCTAGAAACTCTACTTTTATCTCTGTCTCTATGGTCGGCATTACCCGTGAGTTCATGCCTAATGAACTCTGCCAGACGAAGTGAAGTCTTACTGACTAAAGGAACACTGGTTTCCAGCAGGTCGATTCTAATGAAATGAGCTGTCAATCCCAACATCGGTTGGAATGATAGCTCACATCACGTAAGCCATCAAGGTGAGATGTCTATAGAATAGCACTACAGAGGCCATAACCAAAGTGACATTCATTCAGGGAGTGCTGCCGAAATGACACGTGGTAAATTTCATATATTTTGAAGTTTTGACGTTATCGCTGACAAGGTCTATACATGGTGGCCACAATTTTCCAGCACATTCCTTCCTCAGGGGACATTTTCTCAAAGCTTCCTAATATTTGAATACGGAACCATCTATCAACATCACATTCGGAGACTCAGATACCACGACATTTGAAACCGGTCCGAATCGTGCGCTACACTCATAGAAAGTTAAACAGTAGTTTAATTAACTATAGTTAACGCGTGCGGACCGTCGCCTCGGGCTGTAGAGACATATTGATCGGTGTTTATTTATAAATATTGTCCGTTACGGTCAACAGTGATGCTCTGAGCTCTGACCAACCTGTGGCAACTATGTTGTGAATTAGCAAACTATTTCTAATGTTTTGCATTGTTGATAGATGATATTTATTACCGTAAATTGGTTTGAACAAACAGTTAACATGACCGTAAATAATTATTTTAAAACTAGATATGATCCGTGTGTCTTATCCAAATAGTTTGTGAGAAGAAACACCAAAATAATGTCTGAGGTCACCGTCTCTTTTAAAGTCCAGACATGATGATGATAAAGGGGACTTCCTTATCCACACTTAGACTCCCATTAGGTTCGTTGTGCGTAGGGGTTCTGGCTAACACAGCCAGCCTAGCTCCACCCAAAAGCACAGAAGCTTTCTGGGAGCTTCACGGGCTTCGCGGCGTGGCCTCACTGTTCCGAGGATTTCATCACATTGTGAAGCCCCGGCCTCGCATTCCAGGATGACGTGGGCGGCTGATTCCTCGGCGTCAAGGCAGCCCTTGGAAAACGGGCTGTCTGTGACGCCTATATTAAAATATGTTTGTTAAGGGTGTTATGGCCCATGTTATTATTTTTTTATTGATAGGCTCGCGCTTGACCACTATCTCACCTGATGTGTGATGATGTGTTCGACAATGTAGCACCTAGAAGAAACCTATTAAATCTTGACTTAAAGACTCCCAGGTTGTAGCTATCAGGAAATTCGGCAGGGAATTCCACTCCTTAGCTGTACGCATAATGAAAGTATTCCTAAAACGTTTGGTGCGTATGGGTGGGATGTCCACCATGTCCATTGTTCCTATGATTATTCTAAGGTTAATTCTACTCAGGCTGAGAAACTTTTTGGTTAATCGCGGGTATACATTCGGTAAGCCAAGTGCTCGAAATCATCAAGTCCAGACATGATCAGTATTGGACTGTTCGATCTGGATTATGCAGATAAGTGTCTCAGATGGTCTTTGGAGGAAAAACTTGGCTAGCACGTAGATGTGTGCGGTTTTAGTCATTGTTATGCGATTTCATTTACCAGCTCATGGATAGATGACTGGATAGGTGTTCGCCTGAGTCCGGATATAGACGAAAATTTAAACTAAAATATATAAATCCTAACTCCGATCATAAGGACTACTTACCTCTTGTGTCTTTACAATAAACGTTTTCAATCTTTCTGCCTAGGAGAACATACCAAACCTAGCTTGTTGAATAATGTTTATAATATAAAATATATTATAATATTTAATCATTCTTCATTATTCGTCAAGCCAATCCCAACATTGTTAAAACCCTTCAAGAAGATCAGGTCTTCGGAGCCACCAGTTATTTCAAACTTGACATAATATATGTGCATACATATACCAGTACATAAATCTTGGGAACTGGCTGAACTATTATCAAGCCAGTAGAAACCTAGTACTATTAACCTCTCTAGATGTTCACTGGGCGCGCACGTGCATTGTCCTTATCATTCTTATCAATATCTAGTATATTGTCCTGGTGACGTTTGATTGTTTAGTTCAAGTTGTTGCTGAGGTTTCCATTTAGAAGTGTTTTGGATGTGGAGCAGTTTCAGTTTTTCTGTAAATTGTACAGTTCTACTAAAGACGTCTTCGTTCTCTTTATGGGATTCAGGTCTTCTTCTTTCAATTATAATGGTAGTATCTTATATAATTTTAGATGAGTCATGAACTTGGGCTGTATTAAGATCGCTTCTTGATCTAGCTTCTTTTTTTAAATAGTTAAGCTTTTTCTGTGACTTCATCATGTTCTCTTATTATTTAGCTGTCTTTTTAATAGATAAATACAGTGTGATAAATTGACTTATCAATCAGGATTAACGTATCTTCTTTACAATTTAATCATTTTCTGGAGATCATCTGCAGGCCTTCAATCATAAACCAATTTCAAAATAGCACCAATCAGTTTTCTTCGTCATCAGCTACCAGGAGCTCAGAACTACCAAGAAATATTATACATTTATCACTAGAGACCGGATTATATGCATTTGCATATTTGCATATGAAATTGCATATTTACCCCATTCACAGCGGAAATTGTATATTATATCTAATATCTAGTGATGATGCATATTTTCGCTATATTTATTATACTTTTCGGTAGGTTACTCTATTAATAAGTGTGATAATAAACTCTTTAACCAACACTTCGCCCTATACACTAACAATTTTCACTTATAAAAATATTTTGATTAATTGAGGACTATACATTTAGAACAACTACCTACCTGATTGTTTACGTTTACAAAAATGTTAAATCATTTTTCGTTTTAGTGCATTGTTATCGTCTACAAAGTTGTTACATTTTGGTATTGACAATTTATGATTGAATAATTCACCAATTGTATGCTGATTTAGAAATAAAATAATGAAAACCTACCACATTTTTCTCTTTTATAGTTTCCTTAAACTTTAATGTTGCATATTTTACAAATATTCATGCATATTTTGCGCTTTTTCATGCATATTTCAAGCATTTTATGTTGCATATAATCCGGTCTCTATTTATCACCGAAAACTAATGCCTATCATTCCCTCTGTAATCTAGGTAGCTATGAACTAGCTTCGTCCGCCAGCTTTCCCCGAAGTGTTTGTTGTGCTCCCACCTCCAAGTACTGTATGTTTACGAAGTGTGTTGTGTTATGTGGACGATCACAATGCCGTGTGTTTCTCCTACACGATCGACTCTGTAAACTAAAACGGTTATTTTTCATTTTGATCCGCGAGAATTTCTTATGACGCGGTCTATAACAGATAAATATATGTTAGAAGTTGTGTCAATTATCTTGGTTGTGACTAGTGACGTTGACTGTTAGAAAACTTCACCTCTTCATCTTGTAGTTCTCCTGTGTGTTTCAAGGTGACACAGAAATATGTACCGATAGAAGTATCTGTATCTCAAACTGAATTTCATATATCAAAGTGATTAATGATCTTCTGCAAAACATTATTAAATCATGTTGCAGTCTACTGCACGTGTCTATTGTCTTAATATTATTTGGCTGTAAAGTCTTCCGAAACTTTTTTGTGGATGTCATAATACACATAATAAAAAGAAGAAATAGGAAGTCATTTTCTAACAAAAACATGTAGAAGAAACGAAAATCGCTTTTGGAAAATATTTGAAGGTATAATAATAATTTAATTATGGTTAGATACTTCTATACTAATATATAAGAGGAAAGATTTTTTTGTTTGTTTGTTTGTACCGAATAGGTTTCCAAACGACTGGACCCATTTGAAAAATTCTTTCACCAATAGAAAGCTACATTATTCCTGAGTGACATAGGCTATTTTCAATCCCGAAAATGGGTTCTGTGGGGTGGTCCACGGGAGCGAAGCCGCGGGCAACAGCTAGTAGAATATAAATGTGAATGGATGGACGGAGAGGGAGGCTAGTGAAGAGATTTGTGTGAGGAGTCATAAGAAAGAAAATATAGAGATGTCAGTTTCACGATTGACGTCGGGGAAATGGAAGAAGAAGACTTATTGCGCCGACCCTAACTCTTCTTTTTCATCGGTATGCTCTTGGCAGAGTGGTCGTGATCATCATGTTGCAGTGAGACTTCGGGCTGCCATTATTCGCGTCACGATGCTACGCCATCCCTCTCTGGCGGCCGTCACTCGTGTGCACTCATGCATGGTCGGTCCGTCGCATGGGTGACGTGCCGCGCGCTGTCTTTGCCTCGTCGGGACAAGTGACCAAAGAACTGGGGTATTCAAGCTTGAACTATAGCCGATTCAGTCCTCGATACTCCAAGCATTTTTCTCCAGAACCCAAATTTCTCTTCCGTCTATTCTCTTCTTCTCAGCGTCCAGGTGTAAGCTGCGTGCTCCAACAATAAGTATTAGTTACCAAAATACCTTTTTCAAAATTGATTTAGTTAGCCTAAAGCCTATGTAAAGTTTTCAGTACAGTATCTCAAGTTAAAGTCCCAACATCTCGTCAAAACGTTCGCCCACGCACACAAGCTTGCACTCGTATCAGTCGCACTGCAATGTGCATTACTGATAAGTTATCAGTGATATGCGATCTCCCTTATCTTAGACGCAGCAGACCACGACCGCTCCACAATCAAATTGTTTCAGTAAGCAACTAACATTTATAAGATATTACGAGTGGAGTACTAATCACGAATGTGATGTTATTAAAAATGGCACGTGCATTGGTTATTAAGGTGGTTTGTCAACTTATTACTTACATGGTTTATTTAAAAATACTACTATATAGGACCTATGGAATTAGGTTGAAAGATCTCAGAGATATAAATAAAACCCGTTGTCACAAAGAGATAAACTGTTCAAACGTACGTTCGTGTCGCGGCCAGACGCAGGACGGACTGAGTTCACTCAAGCTGGTTAGCTTGTGTTTGTATTGCCGCGCAAATGTCGGTAAAACGTATATATATAACATCATTGGGTAGGGCATTTAGATTCATGAACTTTTTCATAAAACCTGAGAGTAATGCCCGTATTTTTGAGTTTTTTGACAGATTGTTACGGAGATGCGTATGCGAACGGTAATCGCATGGAAGGGAAGATCAGGGGGATCAAAATAACCTCACTCTAAGAGCTTATGGTCACCCCCTTGATTGTTTTTGTCTTTGTCTTAAAGATTGCCGAAATATTGAACGATCAACGATGCTAAGAAAAAAAGAATTGTGAGCAATTCTCCCTTAACAAATCTTACAAAATCACAAACATTTGTTTCAATTAACAATGAAAGAAAGAAAGAAAGAAAGAAAATATATATTTATATATTTTTTTTTTTTTTTTTTTTTTTTTTTTATCAATGCTGTTATAACTATTTATAACATAAGATTGTTAAAAGTAATAACGCTGGTTTTGTTTAGGCACTTTATTACCTAAAATTTAGTAATAATTTAGTTAATTAAATTACCCAAAAATAACTAGTTAAAGGTACGTAAACAAAATTTATTTTATGTAGGTACTTCATGGAGGAGGGGTATTTCATGTAGACGTTAAATATTAGGATTCCGGTGTTATAAACATTAGAATATTTCAAATATTCGTTGTTTCTTAATGATCAATGTTAAATAATTAAGTTTAATAACTAATGTAATACTAATAACTAAATACTGTTTGAGAGCAGTGGTGGCCCAGTGGTATCGGCCGCGACCAGGCAGGTGCTTTACTTTGTGTAAGTTATTTCATCACCACTGCTCTCAAAAACGGTGAAGGAAAACATCGTGAGGAAACCGGCATGTCCTAGAACCAAAAATTCGAAGACATGTGACATCCACCAACCCGCACTGGGCCCGCGTGGTGGATAACAGCCCATTCCCTCTCACAGAGAAGAGGCCTGTGTCCCAGCAGTGGGAACATTAATTGGCTGTTGATGTGATGTGATGTGTAATACTAAGTCATTAAATTGTTTTATGTACTTTTAAGACTAATACCTACTAATAAAATCCTAATTATAGAGTTTAAAATTCGGGGTTTAGTTAGATACTATGAAAAGTATCGGTTCTGTGGTTACGGTTAAGAATTTTAACATGGCAATACTCTTTTGAACTTGATCCATTTTCTTTATTGATTTACCTTTGGCTTTTCTAATGCTTTGCTTGCCTCGTTTTTTTCCTTCAAGGGGTTTTAGGCAGTTACTATTACCGATTGTCGAAATGCCAAAGCTTTTTGACCACGTGTAATTTTCCGTAGCGCGTCAATCTTATAACATTTTTGATTTTAGACAATCTTTACCACCGATAGAACATCATTTTGTCTAGATGTGCGGTCTATAGTCTATACTTAATGAATACGCTTGTTTAAACGCGCTAATCTCAGGAACTGCTGGTTGGAATTGAAAAATTCTTTTTGTGTTAGATAGTCCATTTATCGAGGAAGGTTATAGGCTATATAACATCACGCTAAGACCAATAGGAGCGGAGCATAAATGAAAAATGTTGCAAAAACGGGCAAAATTATTCCTTTTTGAGAGCTTTCGGTATAAGGTAGGTAGGGTAGATAGGTAGGTAGGTAGTCAGTTGACGGGAGTGAAGCCGCGTGGGATAGCTAGTAATATATAAGGTATATGAGGTATTTCGAAGTAAGAACAGATCATGACTTAGCACGATTCCTGCCCGAACTTGCTTTTTTTTTCGCTACCTTACCTTACAAATACAGGATTCTCAATAAGTACAATTGACAATGAATCATACTAACCAACGACATGTCGTGTTTAAACCTAACAATACTAAAATGTGACTCACAAAGTTCTTGAAGACATAACCGAAATTCTGTTTAAGTGAAACTTGGCCGAAGTTAAAGCATTTTGCTTCGTTCAATGTAATTGAGTTGCATGGGAATACTTAATTGGATTAGTCATAACTTTGGTGTATTTGATGCAGATTGGGATAAGCTGGTTGCCCTAATTTGTTCGGTAAGAGGTTTGTTAGAATAATGCCACCGCTAAAGCTAATTCGTCACTATATTTATTTGACTCTTGTAGTATCAAATACTGAAATATATTTGAGTTACTACAAAAGTTATATATAACATGCCTCAGGAGGCCTAATAAACCCTAAAAGAAGTAATTAGACATTTGCTTTTTAGGATTCCGTACCCAAAGGGTAAAAACAGGCCCCTATTACTAAGACTCCGCGATCCGTCTGTCTGTCTGTCCGTCTATCACCAGGCTGTATCTCATGATCGGTGATAGCTAGACAGTTGAAATTTTCACAGATGATGTATTTCTGTTGCCGCTATAACAGCAAATACTAAAAACAGAATGAAATAAATATTTAAGTGGGGCTCCCATACAACAAACGTGTTTTATTGCCGTTATTTGCGATAATGGTACGGAACCCTTCGTGTGCGCGAGTCCGACTCGCACTTGGCCGGTTTTTTTGTAAAAAGGCTCTGAAAAGAAGAAGTTACAGAATATAACTTGCATTCACAGCCTTTTTACGTTAAACGTCTTCAATCGAGCAGGATTGAAGAAATAAACTATTAAATTGTATTTTCTGTAAATGCTTTCCATAAAAAAACCATCTCCACTCATATCCGTTGTGAATATTAATGAACTTCTTTGAAGTATCTGCTCATTTTTCAGTTTTGCAATATAGCACATTTTCTCAACCACCGTTTCCGAAAACCCCAAACCGCGAAAAGCGAAAACCTTTTCATCTGACGCGTTCACGAAAAATCCGCTCGCTCATCAAAATCGATTGATTCGAGAGAAGAATCGATAGCTACCGTGTGCAGTTCTCCTCGATATCTCAGCGCGGGTCCTCTGAACGCTGACGGCTCGTTTTGTCAACAATCGCTATTGTCTCGTTCGATGTTTGAAAATAATATATGGACATCACCCTTCCGAAGTGCAGGAAATATTCAAGAGTGGCGCGTCAGGGCGTTGATGAGGCTTGCGACACGTTTTGGTAGATTCGGTGGAGACTCTTCTGATGTTTTTAGTTTAGTTTTCTGATTTTAAGAGCCTAAGCGGTTCACTTTTTACTTTAGATCGTATGTTTTTATTTCCGAATTTAAATTTAAATTGGATTGTATTCTTCTTTAAACCTTAATTTCGATTTTAAGAGTATACTACAACCTATTTCATGGTTAATTATACCTTTATGTAAAATGGGTGATCTGTCCTTATCTATCTCAGACACCCTTCTCCATACAAGGTTACCTATTATGATAGTCACTGTAATTTTGATGTCGGGATATTCGCTTCCGTAAACTTGCTACCTACCTACCCTACCCTACCTACCCTACATACATTAATGTTGCGTAACTTTAACCGCTTACGCAACGGACGCTCTCAGAAAGGAATATTCAACAAACTCTTCAGCTTTTTAATATAACTAGCTGTCCCACGCGGCTTTGCTCCCGTCAACTGGCTGCCTACCTACCCATCTACCCTACATACATAATTGAAGCGTAACTTAAACCGTTTACGCAGCGCACGCAACGGAAGCTCTCAAAAAGGAATAATTTTGCCCGTTTTTGCAACATTTTTCATTTATGCTCCGCTCCTATTAGTCGTAGCGTGATGTTATATAGCCTATAACCTTACTCGATAAATGGACTATCAAACATAAAAAGAATTTTCAATTCTAACCAGTAGTTGCTGAGATTAGCGCGTACAAACAAACAAACAAAAAAACAAACTCTGCAGCATTATAATATTAATAATAATAATATATTATATAATATATATAAGTATAGATTACCGTTAAGTATGTCTAGTTTCTTACTGCTTTGCTAAGATTTTTGGATAAGAAGTAGTAGGTTTTGCCAGATGAATAGCTATAACTCAAATAGTAGACCTACGTATTTTATGTTCTAATACTTCTCGTCACTTATGTACCTATGTATTTCACACCAGAGTATTTTACTAGAGCTAAAATCAGCCAGTGTATCATATATTCATAGTTCTCAATAAATGGTAGTGATTTCTATCTATCTGCCTAGCCTTTTCCATTGGAGTCGGCTTCCAGTCTTACCGGATTCAGCTGAGTACCAGTGTTTTACATGGAGCGACTGCCTATCTGACCTCCACAACCCAGTTATTGGGTAACACGGTACCCCTTGGCAAGACTGGTGTCAGATCTCAAGCTTCTGACTACCCGTAACGACTGTCAAAGATCTTCAAATGACAGCCGGGACCAACGGCTTAACGTGCTTTCCGAGGCACGGAGGAAACTCGGAATGTTGAAATGGTCACCCATTCACGGACCGACCTCGTCAAGCGTTGCTTAACCTTGATGATCGACCAGTGCGGCTGTTATTATTTAGCCACGAGCTCCTCAAAATGGTAGTGATTTAGTAAACAATTTAATAGATAGATGCCCGATAATGTATGTTGGTTTACAAATGTCCTCTTGCCTAGTATTCGGCTCTCTTCTCTTTTCCTGATTCAAATATGGAATTATTTTTGATTCATAATGGGCCATTAACTTATAAATATCCGTAGAGGTTAGTAAGTACATACTTATAGGTACTCAGAATGGCTATATCGGCAAAGCCCGTATCTAAAATTTTACCTCAAGACTTTATATCTGTCACGCGGCTTCGCTCCCGTCAACTGGCTATGTACCTACCCTACATACATGAATGTTGCGTAACTTTAACCGCTTACGCAGCGCACACAACGGAAGCTGTCAAAAAGGAATAATTGTTCCCGTTTTTGCAAATAAAATAATTTGTGCTCGGCAAATTGGTCGTAGCGTGATGTTATATAACCTATAAACTTCCTCGATAAATGGACTATCTAACACAAAAATATTTTTTTAAATCCACTCAGCAGTTCCTGAGATTAGCGCGTTCAAACAAACAAGCTCTTCAGTTTTATAATAATATATAAGTATAGATTAGAGAGCAGTAGTCGCCTAGTGGTATCGGCCGCTACTTACAAGTTGTAGGTCTTGGGTTGGAGCCCAAGTAGGCGCTTTACTTTGTGTAAATTATTTCATCACTCCTGCTCTCAAAACGGTGAAGGAAAACATCTTGAGGAAATCGGCATGTCCTTGAACCAAAAATTAAGACATGTGGCATCCACCAACCCGCACTGGGCCCGAGTGGTGGATTACGGCCCATTCCCTCTCACAGAGTTGAGGCCTGTATCCCAGCAGTGGGAACATTAATAGGCTGATGATAATAAAATATTTTATTTAAGGAAAATATAACCATTCAAAAAGTAATAATATTTATATTAATAATACATTGCATATGAAAAGGAAATTACATATATAATATGCATTAATTATTAGGAATAATAACATAAATAATTACGTTGTGCTAATTATAGCTGGGGTAAAATTTATCTAGTGTTATTAACTGTATTATTGTTGCCAACCTAATCCATCATAATTCATCATCATTATTATCTTTTTTTTTTTTTACTTTTTACAAACGTCTCTTTACAAATCTATCAAGATTTTCTTAGGCCCAGTTTTAAAAAAACTGGGCCTAAATCAGATTCCTATATCTAACAAACTATTACCCAATTCTTATTAATTTGGGAACATACTCCTCTGCCTTGTTGGCCTAGGGGTCGCCAGTGCACGTCCGTCGCCCCCCACACATCAGGATCCGAGGTGGCGGCGCGTAGTGTTCCACGCGCGCCCCTCTAAGACGTCGCGGGGGTAGTCAAACACCTCACGCCCCCCAACCCGAGGTCGAGGCCCGCAAATGCAGTTCGGTACTAGACTGGTGTTGCGGATGTATCCAATGAGGACCATACAAGACAGAAAAAAAAATGGGTCGCAAGTGCTGAGCTTGCGGCCGTGGGATTGATTCCCGGGTCCGGCAAAGTGTTATTCGGTTTGCCATCTGGAATTTATCAGTAGCAGCCCGGAGTCTCAATTTGTGCACCGATGACGGCAGTAAGTTTGTGTGTTGTTGTTTTGCATGGAACTTAGACATACCTGATGAAATGTGGTGTTGGTGTAGTGGTGTGTGTGAAACCTACTATAGGTGCGCCAGCGCATCTCTGCCCAACCCTTCTTCATCTTCATACATAACATCTGTATTCCTGTGTCCTTTATTTATTTAAACTTCATGTACAATGATGATACATAGGCGGACCTAATGCAGCAAGGCATTCTCTACCAGACAACCCTACCTACCAACCCTAGGATAAAACAGTGGTAGGCGTACACAAAAAAAAATGAACACATTCGGATATTCGTAAACTAACTAATAAAATACATAAATAATTTCTAAAACAATAGACTAATAAATATTATAATAAAATATCAAATTCTGTAAAAGTCAGTTAAAAATGTAATAGCTATGATGGAGATCTAGCTATGTATGAGAGGACAAATAATAGTTCCGGCTTCTATGCTTAAATAAAAATTTACTCTCAGCTTTTGTCAAGGGGCTATTAAAGAACAAATTAATGTATAATGGTACCGAAGTATTTTAGTTTAACAAACCGATTTCCGATAACCAAACGTATTCGATTCCTGCTAAGCTTAGGGAAAGTAATTACTTATCCTTTATGTATTGTTGGTTTTCCAAATTATTTTTCTATGAGTACACACGTACCAGTAGATTTTTTTTTGGAAATCCCGAAATGACCGACATTCTGCTTTGTATCCTATTTGGATTCAGTACCTACATATAGGTGGAGTTTGAGTTCATAAAGGTACATGACATGATGTGTACTTCGAAAGATAATAATTATGCAATTGTACTAATAAAACGCAGGCCAGGTGCGCAGTACTCATAACCTGCATGCGTGTATGACTAGATGTATGAATGTGAGTGAAGCAAAAGAAGTATGTAAAGATCGTCGCCGTTCTGTAGTTTCTGCCTACCCCCATGGGAAAAAATAGACTGAGTTTGTATATATATAGCTATTAAAATAATAAACTTTTAAATTATAAAAAAAATACGTAGTATAAAACTGTAAAATTTCATCGTATTCTGAATAAACTAGTTTCAGGTAAATTTTATTCAAATTATTCATTAACATTAGAAACTAAGAATAATATTATATGATACGAAGGTTAACGAAATACCTGCTTCATTTATATTAAATGTTATCTAATATAGACATAATAAATAATATTTTTGACATTAATTTCTTTGAAAGACGTCACTGAAATAAGAAGTGCCTGAATTATGATAGCTAATTATAATTTTTTGCTGTGCTTACATATTAAATGGTGTTTTTATATCATTATCTCCATGATATCGTAGGTTAATTATTTTCTCGATGGTCTTGGAAAACAATAGAATATATTAGTTGTCTTATCGCGCAAAAAGAAGTCGGGAAGTGACTGAAAAGTGGTGTGGCAATCCGTTGTGACGGTACGGGGATGGATGTGGAAGAAACAGGAGAATAACTTGATGCATTTGGGAATAAATGAGGATGGATATAAAAAATTGCAAATATTTTAATTGTGGGCTACGTGCTGATGGTGAGCACCGAATTCACCGGAGAGGTTTTAGTGTGGTAAAAAGCCCACACTCTTCCCCAAAAGTCTTCGTTTTTTTATTCCGCGAAAGGCCAGAATAAAAAAAATAATTTTTCCACCTTATAATGTATTCAAGCCGTTAACAAAAAAAAAATGGAGCAGACCAAAGAAACGATCGTGACATCTAATTTTTATTTCAAAATTATAGTTATATACATTTGAAACCAGGAAAAAAAAATGTCTTTATTATCTATAGAAATAACAAAATCTCAAAGAGCAAATTTTCCTGATATCTTAAAAAGGCACATTTGATGTTGATCAAGCTGAAATAACAAATGCATATATATTAATTTTATTTCAATAAAATTTTGATGCCTTGCTAAGTAGAAGAGGCTCATTTGATAGGTGTTAGATTAAAAAGGCCAAATCGGCCTTAGATTAAAAAGGTAAATCACCAAGGATATTCCTTTTCTATATAAAGGGCACAAGTGATCAGTTTGGGCCCATTTTGTGTAATATTTTTGTGTGCAAGAGTGTTGGGGTATACACGTATTACATAAGAAGGACACAGTTGAGCAGAATGTTCCCTTTTCGTTATAATATTAAAACTGGTTTAATTTTTTCCGAAATACATCTAAAAACATTAAACACATTTATTTCGAGATTCATAGTTTGTTAATTGTGCCTTTTTCATTCTGACGGCAGAATAAATGTCAAAAGTCCAAAATATTTGGGCTTG
This sequence comes from Orthosia incerta, assembly GCA_948252205.1. NCBI lineage: Eukaryota > Metazoa > Arthropoda > Insecta > Lepidoptera > Noctuidae > Orthosia > Orthosia incerta. Next base: position 17,516,245 of record OX411758.1, on the reverse strand, counting down.
AGCACGCGATTTCGGACTCATTTTTTGACAATTATTACCGCTAACAGAATGTCACTTTGCCTACTGCTTAAGGCGCCGATTCCCTTGAGTAGCTGATTTTAAAATGAGAATCACGTCTAAATCGCTCGTCGTAATTCTTTGAAAAAAATATATGTTATATAAGATATTATATAACATATATTTTTTTAACAATATGCTATTTTCTTAACAATTTGATCTAAGCAAATTTTGAGTTTTATTTGTATAGCATAGTGTAATTAATTTGTAAAGTTATGTCTAAAACAGACAAAAACACGATAATCACACCAAAACCGCTGAGCGTATTGTAATGAAATTGACACCATCTCAAAGACAATTTAATTATCTACATTTTGATCTGAAGCTTTTTTTTTTAAAGTCATAGAATAATAAGAAAAGTACAAAAAACTACTAAATTTTGGGTCGCGCGGGTGTCAAACGAGTGCGCGTTTTGTTCCCTCAAGGTCGTTGGCGTTAGTCGTCGTCTTAAGCATCAATTTCAAATCTTCATCACACATTCTAAAATGATTCAAAGTATAATGTGACCCCAGTTTTAGATTCCTAAACGCATTACGAATCAAGAATCCACCTGACAATGGTTATAGTGAAAACATTTAATGTTATTTCTCATTCTTAAGCATTTTGTTTAGATCGGTTGGAATGCAAGATTTCTAACGGAGAAGCGAACGATTGTGTCAATCAGTTTTTATTTATATTTACACAATAAAACTGAGAAAAACAATAGAAATGCGTACAAGCGTATTATATTTACGTTTTCGCTAGAAATAATACGGTGATGGAATGGATACAGTTTGTGAAACAGTTCTAATGGAAAGTGTTTGAGTAAACAAATGTGATTGGATCATCGACAGTGAAGGTTTTTTATACCGTCATTATTTTTATGTAAATTCTAAAATGTATTTACACACAGGTAGTAGATTCGTAATATGAAATATATTGTCAACTAGTGATTGCATTCAATGGTCTACAAATGATAAAGAATTTATAATGGTTTGAGATTAGTCATCATGAAACTTTATTCAAAACTTCATCAATCACCTATTATTACCAGCCTGTTACACCTTCTCACACAGAGAAGGCACCACGCTTGCTCAAGGCGGGTTGCCGAATTTAAACTTGTATTAACTATATGCATGCCATCACCTACTAACTTTAATCCTAAACATTTTAGTATTCAAACAATCTTATTTATGCATGTCTGTCCTAATACCTAGCTGATCAAATATTCCTCTACTCATTATTTAAATCAATCACCTATCCACCATACAAACCTGTGCAAGATCATAAATCACTGACATTTTGCTATGACAGCTGTCAAATAACACGCGCGAAATATTTGACATCTGCTTATAACGATTTTGCGTTGACAATTAAATATTTATTTTATCGTCTACTTAAGTAAATGGGTTAGTTAAATATTTGCAATATATTATTTCCGTTACATAGTAACAGTGTTAGTTATTCTCTTAGTTGCGGGACTTCGAAATATAGAGTCTGGCTTGTACCGTTATGTTGTCTTTGGCAAGGGCATAGACAATTCGCTTTTCAGAAAAGCAACGGGTTGTAAAATAGTTTCTTTGTCTTCAATTTTCTTTCGCATTTACTTGTTTTCAATTTAATCATTGCTGACATAGGAAAAACGCTAGTTACTCGATCATAGTTTATGTGAATTGTTTTATGTTAATGTTTGTTGTACAAGAATTTCTTAACTAACGGAGTTGACATGAGCAGTTTGATGACTGCGTTTTAAATACCTCTGTTCTCTTCCAAAGTAGAGATAAACTGGGATGTCTACAATGTGCTAACTATAGACTTATGAATCAATTTTAATCTTTATTGCTTGAATGCAGCCAGACTTTTCAGGGTTATTCTAAATAGGTAAGCAGAATCCTTTAATACCTAAGTGCTTTATCTGAGGCCCTAGATAAAACCACCTTTTTTGGCGATAATGATTGTCACATGGTTCAAAATGTATGGGATTGACATGAACTACCAAAATGACGCGTGGTCTAACCCAAACATGTTAGATATTTAACAATCGTTGTAACTAGTATATCACTTTGTCTGGAGCCCCCTATCAGTGACAAAGGTTGCGTTTAGAGACAACAATAAAATGTTTTGATGTGCCTTTTATGTCACCAACACAACAAATCTCCTAAGCACTTTAAAGTAAAAGCAAAAACCAATTGAAAATTAGATTAAACCCTTACTAAATCACTGTCTCAAAAACATGTTTTTCATTACCAAACGAGCGAGACTTCATCAGTATTGCCAACACACTTTATTGCCTTATTGGGGAAACGCTTGACAATTAAAAACTGTCCTATATATGGGCCGCTGTCTCGAACCTGTCCAATTTCGTTGACTTTACATGAGTTGTAAGAACTCTCGAGTTTTGTTCAAATTCTTTCGGTGTGCGTGGATTATTTAAAGAGTTTGTGATTTGTAATTAGATTAGTTCAGGGTGTGGCTACTTTGCTCCACTTTATGTCAAGATTCATACGGGAGGTTCGTTTCCATAGAGTAAAACATGTTTTTTTTTTTAAAACGTTGCCCTACACTAGGAATTTCTCCTGTATCGTGGGTACATTAGGAGGAGTACGAGTAGGGCTGTTCTAATCCTATCTCTGGTGCTTATGTAATGCAAGAAATGTGTTAAATATGACATTTCTAGACGTAAAAACTTTGTAGCAAAAGATTCAATTAAAAAGTCTGGCTGTCAACTTTCTAGAACACCTTATACCACATGATCGTAATAATTTGCCGTACACTCTTAATGAACTGTTACTAGTACCTACATATGTCGGATGAGTCTCAAGTGAAATCAGAGGAACAATGCTACGCGGTTCCCACACGGTGGCGCCTCTACCGGCCGTTCCGAGAAACTGCGGTGTCGAGTGATCGGCGCCCGCACTTTCCTTTAAATTTGGAATTACTCATTATTTGTATCGCGTTACCGTTGTGTTGACAAATAGTGTCTTTATCGCACTTGTGGGTACTGCGTGAGGACTGCGGTTACGTCTTGTAGGAACAGATAAGAGCTTCTGTTAAAGGCTTCGGTTACGTTGGGTTTTTTCTGTTTTGTGCCATATTTTGTGTTCTTTGTGGGATTAAAGATCTTCTGTGCCACGTTTGATTGGAAATCTTGAAAAATCTTCAGGTAAGTTTTAATCTTACTAAAATAACCAGATCGCATTCGCATACAAGTGCTAAATCACTTGCACAAGAGCTCTTGAACTATAATAGTCGTAACAATCACGAATTCTCGACCTAGTTCATACAACTGTTCTGAGAAGATGGGAGAAGGGTTTGAGTCGAGTTCTTTATAAAAAAATACGCCCTCAATTTTTTGGTAAATATAATTTTACAGCAGACTTTTTTTAAACCAACGAGTACAGGGGCAACTTATTGATCATTCGATTTCAAACGCAGAAGCCAGGTGCACGCTTACAATTGGTCGTTCCCCATAGAGAAGAACCGCTAAGAACATCTACGGTGAAAAATAATTGGCTTTTACAATATTTTCTTATTACAGTGTTCGTTGGTAAAGATATTTAAAGCAATGAGCACAAAATAATTATTGAATATTGACTGCAAAGTATTAGCTTCTAGTAGTAGACATGCAAAAACATAAAAATAAAACGTCTTGTGATTTCTACCACTTACCTGCAAAATGTGGAACGGGCTTCCCGCCTGAGATCTTTACGCGAAGCTACGAGATGGTTGGTTTCTAATAAAAGTTGCAGTCTTGTTTAAAAAAGGTTAAGAAATGGACCTAGTGGTAGGTACCTACCTCTGGTATTGCAGACTGCAGTGACTTCACCATCAGATGAGCCGCCACAGATTTGTTTTGTTTTTGCCATAGTGCGGCAAACTACATCACACTACGGTATAAAAAAACAGAATCGATCTTTTTCTCTAAGCTGCCAGTGATCCGTCGTCTAATTAATCAGGGCCAAGGCTTGATTGAGTGTCGACAACAGGATAATTTGCAGCGAGTCAGTCAGCACGCAATTTGACTGATTCTAATCACACCTTACAATGACTGATATTGATTGCTTGAATTAATATTAATATTCAGACTAGGAATTCAGGAAAGCCTAATATCGAACTTAAACATTAGTACCTACAACTCTTTCCACATGTGTTTTTTGTATACATACATACGACAATTATCATTTATTATGGATCTGTATTTTTCGTAAGCGAGTTCTATATATTTAGGGTTCCGTACCCAAAGGGTAAAAACGGGACCCTATTACTAAGACTCCACGATCCGTCTGTCTGTCTGTCCGTCTGTCTGTCTGTCTGTCTGTCCGTCTGTCACCAGGCTGTATCTCATGAACCGTTATAGCTAGACAGTTGAAATTTTCACAGATGATGTTTTTCTGTTGCCGCTATAACAACAAATACATACTAAAAATTAAAATTTAAGTGGGCCTCCCATACAACAAACGTGTTTTTTTTTGCCGTTTTTTGTGATAATGGTACGGAACCCTTCTTGCGCGAGTCCGACTCACACTTGGCCGGTATTTTATTCTATGGATACGTCTGGTTGTCGTTAAAGCAACGTGGTTTTCGAAAACCATTTTCTATAATATGTGTGTTGTTCTATTGCCTATGCTTTCATGGTATGTTAAATTTTTCTTATTTCATGATCCATGGTTTCTATAGCAATGTTAAACGACGATTTTGGGACCTTGCTAAATATCTTAAAATATTTGTTTTATCCAACTCGTTCTAACTTCAAACCTTATTTTTAAATCGACGCATCGACTTGTTGTCAGAGTTGTCACCCTTCCCTTCAGTCATTCCATTTTCAAATTTATTTTTTTAATTGAACTATCGGCTTTTTGCCACCTTTCCTCCAGCCAGGCATAGACTTAGCAACAGACGTCTACCGCTAGACCAGACGCGTCACATTACGGGTGTCGATTGATTAGCACGATCGCTATCACTTGCCGGCTCTTCTTACGTTGTTTCCTGCAATACCGGTATGTTAACGGTAAATGATACCGAAGCACATGACACCATCGCATCGCGGATTTTTCAAATTCCGAAGCTTGGTTTGACACTTTACCTGAAACCTTTGAGCGATGTGGGAGGCCTATTGAGGAAAAACTAGACATTTTCTTGCTGGACCTAATTCAAAGGCTTTTAATTTTTTTTATATTAAATAAGATAGTGACTATGATGTGCGTTGGTATGGGTTGAATAATTTAAACCAATATAAAGCAATTAAAATACCTACTAAGATAACAAGTACAGGAAGTAGTCTGCGTTGCCTGATAGCTGTAAAAAAAAATGATTTAAAATTATAAGTTTGGAGATATGCAAGCATACGTATGCGCATCATATTAAAGCTTAATTTGCTTTGTCATAAGTAAATTAAGCTCTTTTTTTTTTGGTTCAATCCCGTTGCACTATTCCCAAACCGCAGCAACTCCTAAAAGCCAGAATCAACAGTGGCGACCACCAGAATGAAGCTCGACGAAGTCCTGGAGAATGAATTTAACAGTCTTGGATCCCGCAACGAAATTAATCAGAAAAAAATAAAGGAGGAGTAGAGACAGAACAAAAAAGCTCGTGGCTTAATAATAACAGCCGCACCGGTCGATCATCAAGGTAAAGCAACGCTTGACGAGGTCGGTCCGTGGATGGGTGACCATTTCAACATAGCGAGTTTCCTCCGTGCCTCGGAAAGCACGTTAAGTCGTTGGTCATTTCAAGATCTTTGACAGTCGTTACGGGTAGACAGAAGCTTGAGATCTGACACCAGTCTTGCCAAGAAGTATCGTGTTACCCAGTTACTGGGTTGTGGAGTTCAGATAGGCAGTCGCTCCATGTTAAACATTGGTACTCAGCTGAATCCGGTAAGACTGGAAGCCGACCCCAATATAGTTGGGAAAAGGCTAGGCAGATCGAGAGACAGGACAAAAATATCAATAGATATAAAGGCTCGTTTACAACTGGGATTAAGCCCAGTTGCCTAGCAAATAATGCATGCTGATTAAACAAAAATAGAATTCCCATTATTTACCTGAATATCCCCAAAAACAATAACGTCATCGGTCACAGATCGGTGCATCATCCTCCTGTCGGATAGCAACAAGTAACAACAAACAGTGTCACCCAATGTGATGATTAGAGTTATTTTCCATGTTTTATTCCAAGCGGTAATTGGGTGAGCCATGTCACAGATAATATAATACTAGCATACAGATGCCTCATCCCATACAAAGAAACCGTGCCGACGAAACGGGCGTTTTTCATCTGATTAATCTTGTTATTTTTTTGTACATCGAACGCGTTCGGTTCTGTTTCACGGTGATAGATAGATGGTGTTAGCAGCGACTTGCAAGTAAAAGGATTTACTAGGTTCGTGAATATTTTTTTCTTTAAATACAGTGAAGGTTCGTTTTATAGTATTTTTTTGCACGTTTTTACAGTTTTTTGCACCAAAATGTGTTACAATGCCATTATTAACAATCGAGTGGAATGCCTTAGAAATTTAAAAATGCGTCATCTATTGGCATCAATTTGAAATGATCGGTTTTAATAATCTTTTAAATGTGAATAAAGAGCCTAATATTCCATAATTTTGTACTTTTTTGTACTTTGGAGAGTTGATTAAACAAGAACATACACTTTTTATGTTCAATTCTAGAAAATGTTAATTTTACACACAATTCTATTGATTTGTGTGTACAAGTCGCGCCATCTAGTCAGATTTATTTGAACCAAATTTTCTTTCTTAGCATTGAGACCCCGTGCCCAAGAGAACATATTCCCGGCATAAAGAATATCCTAATTCGCTATTGTCTGGAATAGCAATAATAAAATTATATAATTTATCTCTGTGCCAAATTTCATCCAGATCCGTTCAGTAGTTTTTGCGTGAAAGAATAACAATCAAACAAACACACTCACAAACTTTCGCCTTTTTAATATTAGTGCGGTTAGTGTGATAAGTAGGATAGGCTCGCGCTTGACCACTGTCTCACCTGATAGTAAGCGATGATATTTTCAGGAAGATCTGAAAAGTTGTTTTGAAATTAGGTTATCATGGTTGTGTTTATATTATATTATATTTGCCCCGCGGTTTCGCTTCTGTGGACCACCCCACAGGACCCGTTTTCGGGATAAAAATATTCATGTGCCTATGTCACTCCGAAATAATGTAGCTTTCTACTGATGAAAGAATTTTCAAAATCGTTTAAGTGGTTTTGAGTTTATGATTAAAAACAAGCTTACAAACAATCAAATCTTTCTTCATTATAATATTCGTGTAGATTAATACAACAAGAGAATATATTAAAATTATATATACTTGTATCAATATTAGTTTTCTACAAGTTTCAATGCATCGCTTAAAATTGCAGAAAACTTCAAAAACATATAAAAGAACAACAAGAAAAATTCGAACAAAACTAAAACAAATGAACGCTGTATATAGCAGTATGTTTTTAAAACGATGCGTACAATAATAAACAAATGCTGGTTTTTAATAGATAGACGTATGAGGACATCTTCTGTGTATTTTTATATTATCTATTAGGTATATGGGAAATTTATGTGTTGTCACTTTATTTATTTATTTTAGTATTTAGTGCGTCTACCTGTTTGTTATGACGGGTAATTTTAATTTAATATTTTTAAATGAAGTCTAGAATAAACATAAAATAATATGCACACATTTGGTTTGAACAGAGTATTAGGAAAATGCTAGAATGCTCGATGGTAATTTTATTGACATTGAAATCTACTTAATCAACGCAAACAGTTTAGGCTAGAAGTGATTACAGTTATTCCTGGACAAAAACTGTTTTTTTTGCATAAGTATATTGTCCGACTGCTAGGCAATGGTCCGACTCCCCCAAAATCTTATACTCTTCTTGATGCCTTCTCTGATCAATTTGACAGATTTGCCAAATAGGAAGGAGATAAAGAAGTTGTTTGCGTAAAAACCTGAAGACAATCAAAAATTCTACGGTTCGTCAACTACACTCTTACTAATCCCAATAATCTCTTTCCAGCATGATGGATTCCGGAGGAGCAGGCATCGCAGAATCCCCCCCTACCTACCACCGTACTTACGAACAATACGTGCAAGGAGCCGTGGAGAACAGTACCGATTCTGTGCAAGAACAGACCAGCCCCGAACTTGTAGTTTGGTCAACTCTACCTTATGGCCTTGACTATAGAGCACAATATGACTACAGAAGCCCTTACGATACTGGTCGAGACTACTCTACCCAACAGTACGCTAGGGCCCCATTTACGACGAAGATGGGCCAGGCTAAGGCCTTAAAGGAGGCTAGGATAAGGAGGCCGATGAACGCCTTCATGGTTTGGGCGAAGGTTGAAAGGAAGAAGCTGGCTGACGAGAATCCCGATCTGCATAATGCTGATTTGAGTAAAATGCTAGGTAAGTGGTTTTGAATTTCATAAATAGAACGTTTTGTTTTCTTTTTTTACTGTATTTATTTTTGTGTTTATAGTGGAGTGCGTTTTTAACAAAGGTTTTCAGTCGTCGAGGTTTTTGTTATGTTTTAGGTACCCACGATAATTTTGTCAGATATTGTTTAATTTTGAGGTCATACATTTTATTTACAAACTTTAATATTTCGATTATTTATATGATTAATGATTTACCTTGGTCAAAATAATTTATTACTGTGGCCTATACAAAACTAATTTTGTTTTAACTTATGAAATAAAATAAAATACACAAATTACTCAAGTGTTAGTATTCAAATGCATGAAGGTTTAAGTATGATTTTAATAAAATTATATATGCATTAAATGTTGTTGTGTCCCGTTCCTTAAATAAATCACAACGTAATCATGTTATCTCAAAGGGTAATAATACACCACAAAATATAAATATAAATGCTGAATAATTAGACATTTATTCTAGTATATATTTATTTTAAACAATTCAATTAAATACAAACTCAACAAATGTTTTAATTAAGAGAGCCAAAGATTTTAGCCATTGAACCCAAATGAGTCAGCAAAAAACTTTCAATCTTAAACACAATTGGTATTTTTTTTATTGTTTTAAATAATAAATAGATTTCTTGACGTCATGACTTGACAAGACTTTCATATTTAAGTATTTATTTTCCTATGACTATAATAACGCTCAGGACGTTGTGTTTTCCTTTCTCTGTGATTTTATTTATATTTAATTTTAGGTCGATTTAGAATTCTTAATTATGTGAATTAATTTTTAAAACGGGTAACAATACCCCTAGCGCATGTCCTTTATACAACCATTGCTAGCAAGTTTTGCCTACAACATTTCTGCCAATTTCATAAACACCACGAAGTATTTTCTAAAAACATTCTTGTCTATGCCTCATACCTTTATAATAACTCCATTACTTCTACAAGGTATCTCAACAACACATTGAAGTCATTAACCATATTAATATAATGTCTTTACCAACACATAATAAGAATCTAATTAATACCACAAAGATTCATTAATAACACAAATAAAAAACTAGTATTGCATAAATGCGAGTGGAAGTATAAGAAACTATGTCGTTCGGAACTTGCAATATTGTTCCTTATAAGTAATGTTACATTCCTGCTTTTTAAAAGGCGATACTGAGTAAGTAAAGCAAGTTAATTAAGCTATCACCATGATTACTTGAACTTACTTAAGTGGACCGTCAGCAATAAAAATAAATAATACTTCAAAAAAAATCTTCTCCAACATCATTTCATCCGAAAGACTACCACTACTACTGTATCTATTCTCGTATGCATCCATTCATGAAAATATAAATTAATAATACAAATAATTTGATGCAATTCTTCCAGTATTACGTTTTATTTTCCGTGTCTAACCTCTGTTCCAACTTCTCTTCAACATACTCCTATTTGTGTTCAGGCGATTATAATTATATATTTTAAAATCTTTAATGTCAAAGGATTTTTTTGCTGACTGTACACATGTTTTTCTTTAGCTTAGATTTTTACGTTTCTGTGAGTTGTCTTGATTAACATGTTTGATTTGGCCATAGTGTTTTAAACGGTATTCATTATTAGTAGGAATGTGGTGAAGTTATCCGTATCTACTACAATAAATACCCATTTTGTAGTCGTCGTTTTCGTCTGGTTGCTTAGTCCCATTGGTCCCATTCCCATATTAGCTACTAGGAATCAGCGAAATTAACAATTACTCTCTGTCGGTCATACAATTACATCATTAAATTATTTCATGCAAGTCATACAATCCATCAATTTTGAATCAAACTACGACAAAATTAATGTTTCCTTATTTGGACATAATAACCTGGATTACACTCGAGGTAGCGGTCGCAAAACAATAATAGAAACAAAAATATGTAGAGTACCTTGTGGTTGTGTCAATTGTACCTACACTCGTCCTTAAGTGCCCTAACCATGAGTTCTTAGACGTATGTTATATCTAGTGTGAGTAAGGGACAGGTGTATCTGACTTGTATACATTTGTTCCTTACACACAAAGAAAGAACCTTGCTCTAATAGCTCATGGTACGGGCCCAACACTGTCTATAATTTTATTATGGTATGCAGTGGCTACTATGCAACGTCCTTTGTACTTAAGGTCTTCATACATTAATTCTTTTGGCGCTACAACACTTTGTGGGTTTTGGTCTCCTCATCGATCTTCTTCCATTTCCTCCTTCACCAAGATGTTTTCCTTCCTATCCATGTTCATTCAAGTATATTTTAATACGGACTTCTTAGTAGTAAATCACTATATTTAGGCTCAGAACATACTCGTAGCACGAAGGAAGTCATGAATGAACTCTGAAACATACTTAGGCATACATCCAAATGTTCTAACTAAAACCAACTGGTTCTAACACGTCCTTCCGTATTCATATATTTATTTAATACTTCATGCACACAGACGTACAGAGGCGGACTTAATGCCTTAGGCATTTTTATAGTCGACCTTTGGGTGATGCAGAGACAAATAGTGGTAGGTGCAATATTTAAAGTTAAACACGATACCTAAGGTAGGTATTCATTCAAGTAGCATAACATAGCATTATCAGCCTATTATGTTCTCACTGCTGGGACACAAACCTCCTCTCTGTGAGGGAATGGGCCTTAATCAACCACGCCGCCGGCCGGCCCAGTGCGGGTTGGTGGATGTCACATGTCTTCAAATTTTTGGTTCTAGGATATGCCCGTTTCCTCACGATGTTTTCCTCATTTTCATAAAGAACCTCCTAATGGTTGCAGTAGTATTTAAATCAGGTTTCTCAGTAGGTAAGGTATTTTAACAAAATCCGGTACATGTGGCGCTTGTCAATTGTCATATCTGACTAATAATCACGGTGACCTCGCGTAACTTTCTACGAGGTACAAAACACAGGAGGCGCAGACGTGAACTCTGCGCCACGAGTCCACGACGCAATGGGCGAAGTATACCGAGTATAGTCGGGTCAACAAGTGTTATCTTTTTCTAATCAAAGAATGAGTAGGTATTTTATTTGTAGTTTTCTGGAAATTTATGAAACGTATGTGACTGAAACAGTGAGAGGTGAGTGAGTGAGTGGTGTGGTAGATTCATTAATCTACCACACCACTCACTCACTCACTCACCTCCTTTATTTAGAAAGGATGGATGGATTGCGTACCTAAGGAATGCTTTGAACGAAAAGGGAGTGAATGCGTGACTGTAAACAGAGGCGAATGGAAGAAGAAAACGTGTTGCAACGAAGGGTAGGACGATGTCGATGATGACGAATGCATGTTAACAAGTTTTAAAGAGGAAAAATAGTGGTGTGAAGAAATTGTGGTGTATTTAACCGGTACACGAAGGGAGATGGGGCAGTGTGTGCGCGAGAGTAGTTTTTAGGGTTCCGTACCCGAAGGGTAAAAACGGGACCCTATTACTAAGACTCCACTGTCCGTCTGTCCATCACCAGGCTGTATCTCATGAACCATGATAGCTAGACAGTTAAAATTTTCACAGATGATGTATACTCAAAACAGAATAAAATAAATATTTAAGTGGGGCTCCCATACAACAAACATGATTTTTTTGCCGTTTTTGCGATAATGGTACGAAACCCTTCGTGCGCGAGTTTGACTCGCATTTGGCCGGTTTTTTTTCATATTGGGTTCTTTTTTGTTTATTTATTACCTTAACGTTTTATAGATACTATTCTAAAAATATTAGTCATTGTATCATAATCAGTACATTGTGGTTTTCCTTTTATTTAGGTTTGCACAACATTAGTCAATTGCCTGAAATAAAAGCTAGTTATATTAATAATTTTTCAGTGAATTACATTTTTAACATACGAGTACATACATGATTGTATAATTTATTAAGTTTATTCTAAACTAGCTGTTGCCCGCGGCTTCGCTCCCGTGGGCCACCCCACAGGACCCGTTTTCGGGATTAAAAAATAGCCTATGTCACTCAGGAATAATGTAGCTTTCTATTGGTGAATGAATTTTTTAAATCTGTCCATTAGTTTCGGAGCCTATTCGGTACAAACAAACAAACAAACAAAAAAATCTTTCCTCTTTATAATATTAGTATAGATATACATTAAAATATATCCTAAAACAAGTACAGAAACTAATAAATTGTACCAAATTTCCTCAAAATTAATATTGTAAAAGGGAAATTAATGCTGGAACTGAAGAAGGTACATGTTGGATTTGAAATATTCTTTGACTAACAGAAAGCTACAAGGCTTTGGCTTCTTTTTGTGCCGGAAAATTTACGATTCCAGTTTGTTACTCTTTTACGCAAAAACTACTAAACGGATTTTGATGAAACGAATAATACAAAGGCTATAATTTATAAAGATATTGGGGGAAGAATTTATAATGCGCGGGCAGAGACGCGAGTAAAACTATAAAACGTATAAATCAAAACTTAACCGTAGGATTTCTAACAGGAAAATATTAAGGAACTTATCCTAGCTATGTATTGGACTCTTATCACAGGATTGACGTTAATTGATAACACTCATTGCTAAACGCCCACCAAGATAGGACTTTGATAATGTGCGAAAAGAAAATACAAAAAACTGGCCAAGTGCTAGTCGGACTCGCGCACGAAGGGTTCCGTACCATTATCACAAAAAACGGCCAAATAAACACGTTTGTTGTATGGAACCCCGCTTAAATATTTATTTTATTCTGTTTTTAGTATTTGTTGTTATAGCGGCAACAGAAATACATCATCTGTGAAAATTTCAACTGTCTAGCTATCACGGTTCATGAGATACAGCGTGGTGACAGACGGACAGACAGACAGACAGACGGATTGCGGAGTCTCAGTAATAGGGTCCCGTTTTTACCCTTTGGGTACGGAAACCAAAAATGAAAAAAAAAAGTTACCTATTTTTTTTGTTTACAGACTTTTTACTATTCATTAATCAATGCACCAAATGCATGAAATCAAGACCAAGCTCAGGCAAAAGTAGCTTATTAAATATTTAACTAAACTAGATAACAAAACTATAACAATTATACAATTAAATCCTCACCTATTGCTATTAAACACAGTTTAATAAACTGTGATGACATTGTTATAACTTTTAAACTTAAACAATTCACTTATAATTATAATAACTTCCGCTTCGTACGACCATATGTGACTAAGACTTGAAAATAGGTCAAAATGAACGGTACGTCTTGTGTTCTCGACGGTACCGTCGAACTAGGTTGGATATCGCAAGTCATTATAACAAAGCGTGGGTGGCAAGATGCTATCAAGCTTAATGAAATAAAGCTCGAATAAAAAAATAATACCAGCCAACATGTACCAGTAAATAGTAAGCAGTCTTACAACTATAACTCTATACCCCCAAAAAAAATTACTAATCTTATCACCACGTGACAGAGGCCAGTTTCCAACGACATTTCTTTTCTTATACGTAAAAGTAAGTTGGTACGTCTTTAAGCTATTATTCACTGGTTTGATGAGTAATGGTATGTATTTTAATCGGTCAAATTTGGGATTACCACTTGAACAATCCCCAGTAGTTATTGCGATAAAAAATACCGTCAATTCGTTAAATTTGGAGCGTTCCTAAGCATATTTGCGGATGTTTTCGAAATAATAAGGAATTTTCGGTTAGGTATTAAGGAAGATTTAGCCGTACGTACGTATACTGAAGCCATATATATTAACAAACCCGTTATCAGTTTGACGTCTTGGGTGTGAAATCCCGTGTCCAGCAGAAATGTAAACAGGATCTAAATTGCAATTAAATGTGGTCAAAATATAAGCAATTAGTGGGTTCTGAAATCATTCCATGACCAAGAGATAGAATTAAATCTTGACAGGAGAAAGTATCTAGTATAAGATTTAGAAATAACTCTTCCAGCATGAATACTTTCAACTAGCCTTGTTACTAGAAAAGGTCAAATTACATAGGAATATGTATAAATAAATACTTTTGGAACGAAATTTGGCATGATTTGCTGCAGTACAGTATCTTTAGAACACGTTAGCGTTGGAAACTTCCTAAAATAAGAGATTAATAAAAAGAAAATGCCTAGAATTTGTATTTGTAATGTCTTTCCTTTAGAAACCAAAGCGTGGAACTCTCTGCCAGCATCTGTGTTCTTAATCACCAACTTACAGTCTTCAAAGCAATAGTGAACAGGCATCTCCTGGGCTCGCCCACTCTATCATAGACCTATAGTCACAGACAGATACAAAAAAATAAAAGTCGTTAGCATCTGTCTACCAATGTATTCCAATATTTCAAAACGATACAAAAAAATGTAAAGGCAGTGTCGGTAACACGATCAAAACAAACGTATCGCGGTAAGGGGGCGTCTGTGACCTTTCATAAACGCGTGGACCGATTTACATCATTGCTTACCATCAGGTGAGATAGTGGTCAAGAGCGAGCCTGAAGACAAAAAAAAACGTGACTTAAACGAATAAAATGGTTCTAAAAGGAAAGAAAGAAAAAGTATTTATTTGTGACCCGCACAGGAGACACGAGAAATCAGCTTAAAATTAAACAAAATTAAAAATAAAAACCCCGTGCGAGATCAAAAATGCTCCTATCTCAGCATGTGCAGCGATAATCAAAAAAGGAAATAACGCTGCGCTGATATTCTGATAAGGCGTCTATACCTTTAATTTGAGACCAAAATTATCAAAATAACTCAATAAACAAAAAAACATGTTTTCAAGTTAAGTAAGGTACAATTGACAATGACTTTAATATTTTTTTGTTATCTGGAGTTCTTTTTTTAAATTCCTCGCTTACCATCAGGCTAGATCGTGGTCAAGAGTAGGATATTACAAAAAAAAACGTTCACAAATAGCTATGGTTATTAAGCAGCTAGTAATTCGTTCCTGAAAACTGACTTTGTATAAGAGTCATACAATTTTTCAAAGAAGGAAAAGCTTTTACAAAACCCTTTTGTGGCCAAAACTTGTTCCCCCAGGAACTCAGGAAACCAGGGGCGTTCCCGAATACAGTGGTGTCACTAAGGATGTGGTTGTTCTATAACAACCTTCTATCATTCTAGGTACCTACTGAGTCACGCCCTTAGCTTGAAGGATATTAAAATCTCACCAAATTCAGCAAAGAGGAAAATGCTACTAAATAAAGAAGGAAATTAATTACTGTCCTGAATGGTTTACCTTATATTTATTTTAAAACAAATATTATTTATTTTAGTGTTTATTATTTAATAACCGCATTATTCAAAGGTAATTGCCACAGCGTATATGGAAAACAAAAGTAATGATAAAATTTATTGAATAAAGTGCGTGCGATGCGATTTCGAGCGAATACCATATGGTTTGTGGTTTCAGTTGATAGTGTCTACGTAATAACCTTGTTGTTATGGGTCTTCGATTTCCTCAATGTCGTAGGTTATTCCAATATCATGCCAAATACCAGCTTGGTGCACTAGAGTCGATCGAAAAGCGGGCCAAGAGGCTCATCGGCAATGAGGCACTGGTTAAGTCAAAGCTCCAGAGCCTTGAACATCGTCGCTGAGTTGCCAGCTTGTTTGTTTTTTACGGTTGCATTTCGGGGAGTGTGCGATGGAATTGCATGATCTAATTCCGCCAAGCCCGTTTCATCATCGGACTACAAGACGTACGGCGATGCGCCATCGGTACATGGTGGATATGCACTAAATGTTTTGGAAATACTTTCATTATGCGTACAGCTAAGGAGTGAAAGTCCCTGCCGGAGTCTGTATTTCCCGATAGCTACAATCTAGGGGTCTTTAAGTCAAGAGTGAATAGGTTCTAGGCAAGCGTACTTCACCGTCGACCACATCATCGCTTACCATCAGGTGAGATAGTGGTGAAGCGCGAGCCAATTCATAAAAAAATGTCCCGAAAGTTAGCCGAGCAAACGGATTGTGTAGGATATATACATACCTACACTGTAGGTTATTCCAACTTTTATGACATAAAGCGTTTGATCGCGTGATGATTGCTGATTGCTGTTACGTAATAAGCCTACCGGATATCGTGGCACCCAATAACTGGCTTGTAGAGGTTTTATATACAATGCTCCATGTGAAATAAGGTATTCAGTTATGATGGTAATTGATGCCAACATAGTTGAAAAATGACTGATGAAGAGGTCTTGTTCTAAACCATTTTTTTTTTGCCTGGAGAAATGCTCATGCATACTGCTCTACCACGGAGAGATAGTGCAGTTATGTGGGACTATTACCCACTAAAACCTACACGGTGTCCTCCGGTGCCGCTTATGGCGGTAACACGAGCACACGTTAGCACTCACCGAGAACTCGCCGCGGCTGTCCGTCACCGGACTCTCCAGCAGCCTAATTGCGTAAGTGAATTCTCCAAAGCAAACGAGTCGATTCTTTCAAAGAATCAGAATCATTTCTTTCAACTTTTTCGGTATTGCGAAACTAATTTGGAAAGAGTGCAAACATCCTCCTTTGAGTTGAAGTTCATCTACTGCGTTATGTTTCATCAAACTCGAACATTAAACCAATAGTGAAGTTTTATCTCGATTCTTCCGCTTTCGTTCATTCTTTACAATCAATTCTAAGTCAAAATATTTGTAGTGGCAAGGAGCATAACCTTTCCGTTTCAGAGTGTAATATGCAATACGTAAAGTCGTTTTTGGGAAAGAATCGACTTGTTTGCTTTGGAAAATTCACTTACGCAATTAGGCTGATGATCTAACCCATCCTAGTGTAGCCAATATTACTCTGTACCACTCTATTGTGTACGCACTGGGCCCGCGTGGTGGATTACGGCCCATTCCCTCTCACAGAGAGGAGGCCTGTGTCCCAGTAGTGGGAACATTAATAGGCTGATGATGATGATGATGATGACTCTACTGTGTTGTAGTTCTTAAGATTCTTCAGCAGGCTTTGAACCTTGCCTTTCGACGTGGCAGTATTGTTGAATAGTTATGCGATTGTCATCAACGTTTGAGTTTTCCTCGTTTTGGCGCTACAGCATCCGGTTGCGGTTAGCTTACCATGAACGGTCAGATTTGCCTATCTAATAATAATACTATTAAGTACTTAGTTAAAACACGTGTATAAGTTGATAGCCAGGATTTAAATGAATCCATGATATAACTGTCAAGAGGACGATTGAGCAAATCAAGTCCCAGATATTTTAAAATTTCTGACGAATAGAATAGAGTAGGGACTCCCTTTTCCGCACTTAGACTCCCATTTGGTCCGTTGTGCGTGGGGTTTCCGGCTAAAGTAGCCAGCTTAGCTACGTCCAAAAGCAAAGAAGCTTCCTGGGGGCTTCACAGGCTTCGCCGTTCCGAGAATTTCTTCAAGTTGGGAAGCCACGGCCTCGCAGTCCAGGATGACGTGGGCGGCTAATTTCTCGGCGTTAAAACAGCCCCTGCAAAGTGGGCTGTCTGTGGCGCCTTTGTTAAAAATATGTTTGTTAAGAGCACTATTACGAATCGATATTAGTAATAGAAATACACTTTGTCTAGAAATTTCGGTAGTGTTAGTCAAGCGGCACCCAAAGAAAAAAGATACCTCATCTTTTTTTTTATTATCTATAGGCTCGCGTTTGACCACTATCTCGCCTGATGGTAAGCGATGAAGGGTTCGAAGGTGAAGCACGCTTGCCTAGAAGTAATCTTTTCACTCTTGACTTAAATACCCCAAGGTTGTAGCTATCAGGGAACAAAGACGCCGGAAGTGAATTCCACTCTTGAGCTGTGCGCACAATATCATCTTGTGATACAAAGATTTTGTAATCAGTAAGCATTGCCAGACTTGTATCATAGATGACGAAGAAGCGCTTGGTATACTGCACTATCGTCGCTTAGTAGTCGAGTCTTTATATGCACTTTTGTGACCTATTTTAAGGACACTATTTCTACAATCGCAACTTTTAAATCTAATTGGTCCACATTCTGTTACTAGATTTCCATACGTTCATGCAGCAACCGTCATTCTTCCATACGAATCTCTGACGTCTTCCTCATCCATATCTCTTGTTCAACGTCATCATACGAAGGTACAGACTATATTTGTCCAATATCACCATGCTCTGACGTCAGTTCATTAATTAATATCGCTTGTTATATTGAAAACAAACACACTGGATTTCCCCCTTATATCGCCTGCTGTACCTACGGGAGGTTATAGGTCACACTTGTACCTTCGTTTAGATGTGAGCTGAAATGTTTCATAAAAGGTCGTGTTACGGGGTATTTTTGCTTGAACCGTTGTTAGTTAGTATATAAATTGAAAAAGAAATGTAAATTGATTGTTGGATTTACCAAAAGTATTGATTACTGTTAGCTTTCATCATCCGACAGTTGGGCACAGTCCGTTCCCCACGACTTCTCTATTTTTGAGCATCGTCGAAATGAAAATTGCTCATAAAATTAATATAATTTCTCAGAATATGAAGATTATCGATTTATTCAAGGAAATAGGTAATTATTTATCTACTTTTAAAACGTATGTGTGAAATATGTTTAATGGGCTAACATACAGAATCAGGCTATACCTTAAATAAAAAAAAAACGACATTCCTCAAATCCGCTAATGTTTTTTACCTCATTAGATGAAAACTTTTGATCCCCAAAGTTTAGTGATAAATATCTTAGGCCTGGTCAGCTAGGAGCAGAATAAAACAACGTAACGTCTCGATAGCACAGCGTATATTCGCAGACTGGGCAAGTGGGCACTGGCAGTTGGCACCGTGGCGCAGCGGTACTCACAATAACAAATTATAACCTACTACTTACTTAGTCTAAATATCAACACATACATCACACTTAGCTATCTGTGATTGCGTTCGCAGACGATAACCAAAAACTGACGCTCCATACATAGGAGTATTCTTGGTAAGCATGCCTGATCCCATTGATTTCTGAAAATTGGATTAGATATCAAAAACTTGGTCTCGTTATATTTTCTATATCAAAACTTAATAGATATAGTTTTACAAAGAGAATAGACAAAAAGTAGGTTAGAATATTCATCTTTATGAGTCCTGATAAAATTTATCATAATGCCATACTGACTGCCAAGGTCAATATTGGTAAGGCAAAATGCAGGCTTGAATCTACGGACGGCAATACCAAGGGGCGCTGAATTCATAAGATTGAAGAAAAAAATTTATTCACAAGGTAGGCGCTTCCCATTCCGCGCACATTATTCTATCGATCATTCATTTGATTTTGAAACGCTTTCAATTTGTAAGTTCAATTATGAACAAATACTAAGTGGAATTTTGGACGCTTGCTATGTCTATGTCAGGGGAATCCCCGTCACATCCAAAACACAATCTTTTACGCAAGCAAAAGAGGACGAAGTTACGAGCTAAAGTGTAATGTGTATGTAGCTAATTGGGTGAGCGAGTAATCAGCGATATTATAGTAAAATTATTTAGCGCCCGCGTCACTGTCAAGGTTCTGCCGGATTCGGCAAATTCGTAGATTCGGAATTGGCAAAATGTCCTGAAAATTTATCGTAGCAAGTCGTTCATTGGTCCATCTTTGGCAGAGTATATTTACGGTCTGTTCTGTACAGGATGGACACTTTTGGAGATATCAACACCAAATCAGTCCATAGACTCCAAACAAAGTAACTTTCTTTCACCAATAGAGATTTTCGAAATGTGAAAATATATAAGGCATTGACCTCGTGACATGGACTTTTTTACGATCGTTATTTATTAAAATCGCAGTTAGAATGTTGCTATATATAATATTGGGGAATTTAGAAGGAGCTCGTGGCTAAATAATAACATCTGCACTAGTCGACCATCAAGGTTAAGCAACGCTTGACGAGGTCGGTCTGTGGATGGCTGACCATTTCAACATAGCGAGTTTCCTCCGTGCCTCGGCAAGCTCGCTAAGCCGTTGGTCCCGGCTTTAATTTGAAGATCTTTGTCAGTCGTTACGAGTAGTCAGAAGCTTGAGATCTGACACCAGTCTAGCCAAGGGGTACCGTGTTACCCAGTTACTAGGTTGTGGAGGTCAGATAGGCAGTCGCTCCATGTACAACACTGGTACCCAGCTGAATCCGGTAAGACTAAAAGCCGACCCCAATATAGTTGGGAAAAGGCTAGGCAGATTGATGAATGTCGCTATATCCAAAATCTTAAGTCCGTCCGTCCTGTTAAACATATAAACTAGAGATTCCAGTTCAAATCAGTCCAAGGCCTCAAAATTTAATATCGACTTCAATCAAACACCTAACTCCTCTAGAGCGGACAGCCTAACTTCGCACTTAAGGCTATGTTACGCCACGTTTTCTCAATAACCGCTCCGACCTTGAGCCTGCTGTCATTAATTGGCTAAATTGCATACCTTTTAAGGTGGCTCCACACTGCGATAATGACATCCTTGTATCAGTACGCGACGCCGTACATACTTAGTGGACTTAATTAAATGAAGACCTTAAGAGGACGCTGGACTTGAGTCAGGGAGTGAGTAATATGTTATGATTTGAATGTGCAGGAAGCTTTATGTTATTGAAATTGCTTTTTTATTGGCGTGCTTATGCTAAGGGCGGCCATTTTTTGGTTTGCCAATAAGGTCAGGCTGGTGATAAGGTTTTGCTTGTAGCCTTTTGTTTGGGGAAAAGCGGCGTGTATTTGTTATGTCTGTCGAGTCCGGGTGCGGTAAATTAATATTTTTGAGGTATCAAGATCAACAGATTGATGCACCCTGACCCTTTTAGAATGCGTGCAATAAGGTCAATGATAAGTCCTATTTACTCCTTGGTCTTAATTTAATTACTCACCGATACGTAAGACGCAGGCATCCGTCCTCTCCACCCCGTGCCTGGCACGTTACTTCAGGAAGGACGATATTTAAGTTTTTACAGCAATATGATATTTTGCGCAGATTCCCTGGGACCTAACAGAAAAATTAAGGGTTAATGACTTCTTAATGCATTATATGTGTAACTAATTGCATTTAATTTATTATTACAATTTATTTTTACTATAACAGGTCCAGAAGATTTAAATTGGACCCTACTATAACAGGTCCAGAAGATATAAATTGGACCCTACTATAACAGGTCCAGAAGATATAAATTGGACCCTACTATAACAGGTCCAGAAGATATAAATTGGACCCTACTATAACAGGTCCAAAAGATATAAATTGGACCCTACTATAACAGGTCCAAAAGATATAAATT
Source organism: Orthosia incerta (assembly GCA_948252205.1). Taxonomy (NCBI): domain Eukaryota; kingdom Metazoa; phylum Arthropoda; class Insecta; order Lepidoptera; family Noctuidae; genus Orthosia; species Orthosia incerta. Next base: position 17,494,564 of record OX411758.1, on the reverse strand, counting down.
GGACCCTACTATAACAGGTCCAGAAGATATAAATTGGACCCTACTATACCAGGTCCAGAAGATATAAATTGGACCCTACTATAACAGGTCCAGAAGATATAAATTGGACCCTACTATAACAGGTCCAGAAGATATAAATTGGATCCTGGCGACATAACGCTTTTGTAATCATCGTCATCTTCCTGGCCTTATTCCATGTGCATTTTGTTCTGCCATTTCTTCCAAGGTTATAAAGGCAGAGAGTTATAGAGACAGGGGAGGTCTCTATAATTCTCTCCCTTTTTAACCGACTTCAAAAAGGAGGTTCTCAGTTCTCAATTGTATTTTGATCTCGATCTGGCGAGAAAATTTTGAGTTATCCTTAATAATGCGTATTTTCATGGTAATTTGAGGTACCAAAACTAAATAGAGAAAAATATAAAATTAAACCGACTGCCAAAACAACAAAGCGAAAAATAACTTTCTTTTCGGAAGTCGGTGTCAAAAACCAAAATAAAAATAGGTATCAAAGACTCCGACTTCCGAAAAAAAATTGCGCGTTGTAGTGTTTTGTTTTGTATATCGGTTTATTTTTTTTGTTAAAAAGATTTTTCATTCATGTCTTTCCTCACACAATGCGTTTACCTTTCTTCGGCCTTCCTCTCCTTTTCCATAACGCTCTCATATTCGATGATAGTTATTTTGACTATTAACCAACATCGATCTCGTTGTTCTTTATTTGAAAAGACGAAGTTTGAACATTCCTGTCAATTTGTCACTTAAACAAAATGACGCTCGACTTATGACATTTACGTCAAGTAGCTCGTCAGTAGTACAGAGTCCTTCATTGCAATTCTTGCCTTTCAAGTATAGAAATGAACGAAAACCGATAAATTGGCCTAAAATATCGATGCTTAGAATGTGCGAGTGATTGGTTACCTAGCGGTTGCCAAGGCTACCGGTGTGGTCACTTCAACTTTTACTATTTATGGGGAAAACAAATCTGTACCTATGCTACAGTATTTGTCAATACGTAGATCTGTTGTCCCTAGAAGTACTGTTGTCAGTTATTATTTTATGGGTTACTATTGTAAAGGTCTCCTTTTTTATCAAATGCGGTTTTTGATCATATTTTACCATAAATACCTGGTACAAAAAACAATTTTTTGAGTAAAACCCACCGCGTATGCAAGTTATTTCAGGAATTCCATGTCCGATGATGCGTTTTCCTATTTTGGCACAACCATTATACATTATAAATACACAAATATTTGATAAGCTGTTTTGAACATGACAACAGTAAAAAGGTCAGCCAAGAGCTATAATCCTCATGACGACTTATGACCTAAGGACATTAATTGCGCTATATAATACAATTTTATGACTATATAATTATATGCAGCGGTGGCCTACGCATTTTGCTCACCGCTCACTTCGTAAGAAAAACAGACATGAACTTTTGGATTTGTACCTTTCACTCCTAATCCAAGTCCCCGTACAATATAATGTACATAATTAAAACACTTGAAGAGTCCCTCAAAAGGCATATCTTGGATATTTCCAACTAATGCTACTGTTTTTGGTGTTATCTCGTTCAGCCGCCATTTTGGGACCAGAGACAAGTTTTTACACTCTTCTAAATAAGGTTAGGTCTTGCTAATGGTAATATTAATCTTGATGTATAAATATATTTTTGTGGACGCCATTAAATATGAATTTAATGAAGGGTTTGGGGAGCTTTATCGTTTTGTTTTGTGTGCTCGATGATCTGTTGTGGTGATAATTCGTTAGAAGTAGAAAGAGAGAGAGATTATGTCTTATGTGACTAAAATTGGTGCCCGTAGTGTATCGATAGATGCCTCATGCATTTTTTAAAGATCTTTGACTATTTCCTATGCTAAGTGCTTTTTTGTGGATAGTCTTTCGAATGCCAAACGGGATCTACGGTTTCAAGAAACAATTGCTTTTTTCTATTGTGTTTGCCAATTAGCACTCAAGCGAATAGTAGATTAAAAAAACGATCCTTAAATTATGTTCAAATATAATACTAATGTTTTTATTCAGCCCGTCGCATTCGACTGTTGTATGCACCCAGTCCTAAGCGAAAATGAGGACAGTTACCTTAAAACAGCGGGTGGTTGATGGTGCAAGGAATATTAATGATTGACCATAGATCAATCTGGCAAGTTCGAATTTCGAACCTATTACGTAAACATACTGTTATTTCGAGCTCTATCGGCCTCTTCAATGAAAACGTGACGTTCGAAAATTCAAACAGCTCCCAAAAATCACACTAGTAACAGATATAGTTGGATAGCGTTTCGCGTTAACAAAAGCCTAGACATATTCATGCCGTGCCGAATTCTCCGAACGATGGCCGAACACTGACGGAATAACACGAAACTATTCCAGGAAACACGAACAAAAAGCGAACCGACTAACAATTATTAGCATTCTACACACGTCAACTATAATAATACAATTAATTCCGTTTGTCACATCTGATAACCAACTTACCAAGTTCTATTTGCTGATGTACTGATCTTTATTGCTCGACAGTAAGGATGATTTTTATGTGGTTGAAGTGTGTGTTAGTAAATTGATGCAGCTATAAAGTAAATCTTAAAAGGTTTTCCACGTTATGGGAGGTATACCATTGGGAAAATTGGTTCTGCGCATATATGATTTTCCTACTTATAAATAAGTGTAATTATTCTTTATCTTGTCATCGCTTAGGCTGCATACAACACAAAGAATTGCAGGACTGAAGTCTTATAGTCTTATTTAACATTATACACTTATTCAAAATTTCGCAGATTTTTTTTATTCTTTGGGCACTGCGTTTTTGGAACTGGCAAGGGTATCTGAGTAATTGAATGCCTTCCTTCTTTTTTGAAGGAATCCTCTTTGATACGAGTGATTTTGTCTTGATGCAATATTCTCAAGGTTGTAATATCAAAGGCCATTAGCATTTTTGAAAAGTCTGCGAAAGTTTTTGATCCCATAACATAACTTTTAACACAATGGTGCCTTCGTTTAAAAACCTTGTGACTATTTATGATTAATATTGAGCCTTCCTACAACTACAGCCCTTAACAGTGCGATAGTGTTGCTTAGAAGTTTAGTGCATTTTTACTCCTACATTCAAGTTTAAACAGAAGTAAGTGTAGTTAGGGAGCTTACTGTTGCATAACCTTTTCCAAACTGTCTCAAATTTTCGACAAGATTTCAATAAAGATTTTAAATTCGATTTTTTATTAAAACATTTTAAAACACCTTCAAAATTACTACAACAAATTTCGATGATATCTATCAGTAAACCCACGTCAAAACAATTAAAATTAAACGTTGTTAAGATAGACGATTTTGACGCTTCCCAGCTATGAGACTTGCTATATAGGTTTTGATTTACTGAGCTTAAGCAATGCTTGCCGCGGTCAAAAATGGCGCGGTGACCCTGAGTCTACTTAGAAGTAATTAGAATTCGCAAATGCGTGTGCCGTATGTTAAGTGTAGTTAAGTTTGCAGTATGTGGTTCTATAACTGTTAAGATGTAAACAAGCATTGACATACATTCTGCCGATAGACAAGAACATTCATGAAAACCATTTGTTAAAATGCTGGTGAGTTAGCAGAACTAAAGTTTGCTGCAGGGTAAACATTGTTTATGTTGTCTAAATGCCGCACTGGATCGCATATAGCGTTTAGTTTGAATATTAAGCGCTATGAATTTCATAGCGCTTACGCGTTTCATTTAACATAGTCACGGGGTCTCATTGCTAAGAAAGAAAATTTGGTTCAAATTAATCTGGCTAGATGGCGCGACATGTACACACAATTCTATTGAATTGTGTGTAAAATTAACATTTTCTGGAATTGAACATAAAAATTGTATGTTCTTGTTTAATCAACTCTTCTAAGTACAAAATTATGGAATGTTGGGCTCTTTATTCACATTTCAAAGATTATTTGAACGGATCATTTAAAATTGATGCCAATAGATGGCGCATTTTTTAATTTCTAAGGCATTCCACTCGATTGTTAAAAATTGCATTGTAACACATTTTGGTGCAAAAAACTGTAAAAGGTGAAAAAAATACTATAAAACGAACCTTCACATCAAAAAAATATTCACGAACCTAGTAAACCCTTTTACTTGCAATTCGCTGTTAACACCATCTATTGCCGTGATACGGGATCGAATGCGGTTGATGTACTTACAAAAATAACAAGATTAATCAGATGAAACACGCTAGTTACGTCGGCACGGTTTCTTTGTATGGGATGAGGCATCTGTATGCTAGTATTATATTATCTGTGTCATAGTGTAACAACAAGGTGTACGGATAGCAGTACAGTTCAGTAGGACAGAGTGATTGTTTGGCTCGCTAAATCTATTCTTAATTATTTATTGTACACCAAAAACAATATTCAATACAATATGATAATAAAGTACATGTACAAAGGCGAGCTTAACTCAATGTTGAGTTCTCTTACAGTAAACCCTAGAGAGTGACAGAGAATGATGGCAAAAGAGGGTAGGATCCAGTGTACAATTTAAAAATAACATAATCTAGTGCGTAGTACATATATATCGATGTAAACAAGTGACTGCCTTGGTCGTCAGGTCACAAGCGTTACTGCTGAGCATTACCTGGGTCATGGGTTCGATTTCAAGGCCGGGCAAAGTGTTACTGGGATTTGAAATTTCTCAGTATTAGCTCGTAGTTTGGACTTGTGCCCGATTGATGGCATTATAGGCTCGTCCCCTGTAACATGGGACTTAAACAGAAGAGCCACTATAAGTGCACCTATGTGTAACCCTAAGAGTGAGAGATTGGTAAAATGTTTGGATAATTCAACCCTTAAAATATCGTTTTCATACAATATTTATCAAAAAAGAGCTTGAGTATTTCCGCTGATTCTATGAATCAGCTAATAAAGGTCCCATTTTACAAGGTTTTATTTATTTAACTTGCAATGTATGTAAGTGTGTTCCAGTTCGGGTCAAATCTAGCAACTTAATTTTAAAGCAGTTATCTTCCACCGATTAAGATGAAATTTTGTATTATTAGTTTGATTGATAATGCATGGTTAGCTAAATGACGTCATTCTAAATCCGATATGGCGGACGGCTCAAGATGGCGGACGGCTCAAGATGGCGGACTAGTTATTGTTTGTGCACTGCCATGATATGGGTATTAAATGAAAGGGTTTGCTGAGTAGAATACGAAAAAAGATTTTTTAATGAATAATTTTATTTACGACTCAGTTATCCTCTCAGGCAGTAACACATACTTCAGTTTGAAGACCCAGTGCGGGTTGGCGGTGTCAGTGATATCACCAATCACAAAATACCCTTGAACTGTCAAAAATATAAATAAGGTTGTCAAATTATTCAAATGTATTCCCTAACCGGTCTAAGTAGACTTCAATTAGTAGTATGTAATTATTGAAATAACTAGCTTTGAACACTTATAGAGCCCACGCAGCGTATAATAGTCTCGTTACTTCGTACCACCTCTGTTTTATCTATGAAATATTCTAACATAGGTATTCGTAAAGGTTCATCATCATTTATGTTACTGGCAACTTTGTTTTGACATAGCCCTTCTCTCATCTATCGACGAAACAAATAAATCTTCGTTAAAGACTGAATAGACCATAGCGCAAACATTTTTTTCTTGTACGTAATTGATTTTTAAAAGCCGATCTTTTAAAAATGAAATCCCATTTCATAGCCCTGAATGTCCCGCAAGTCTTTGTGCTTTGTGTCATCATTGCTTTAAAAAAAAATTGAATAATAATCTTGATTTTAATTTTTAATGTATCCAGGGTACAAAACTTTTGGTTCGGTATTGTATTGACCATAGTTTAAAACAATTGACTTGCCAGGAAACAAAAGTTATGAGCCAAACTTTCCAAAGAGGTCAAAAATAAAAGCACATGCTTACTTCAACAACCACATCTATACGTATAACTTCTGATTCACGGTCCTCTTTTCGTCGCCAGGTACCTACATTAAGTACATATTCTATAATCTAATACAATCACTGCGTGCCTTATCGTTCCAACTTAATGCAAATTCGAATATTCGAAATTTAAAACCTCAAAGTGTTGCGCACGCGCCGCTAACATGACTCACACACGCAATAGGGTCACGACACTCGGTCCTACTATACTTAACTATAGTATGTAGTTTGTATGAAACTATATAAATGCCGCTTACCAAGTTTTGATTGCGTTTCGTTATTTGTGGATTTAGAGTTTTGATCGTTTTGTTGGAAAAACGGTCATCTTTAATTGAAAAGCTTTCAATAAATAACGCTTGAAAAAATGTTTGTTTAGAAGACTTTTTTATTCAAATACCAGATTTGGCGATGCCGTACGTTAGTCAAAAGACTAAAGGATTGTACTACGTAAGTACCTAACTTTGAAACAACTCTGATTCAATCTCGTTCAACATCAAAAACATTTAACACAAGCACAAAACCTTTGAATCTTAACACGTGCAAATAACACCAACAATTTAATCAACAAAACCACTTTTTACCATAACCGAAATCGTGTACCCATCACTGTCAAAAACACATGTTAATTTTGACAGTTCAAGTATCAAGACGTGTCAATCAGACCATGCGCCTACGCTTGCCGCTACGTAGGATCGAGCGACGAATACATTATTTTATTGTAAGTAGGCGAACGCTCGATAGATATGACTGGCGACGACAAATTGTTATTACGGATTAATCGATTCCCCGCAATCGAGATTTCGAATAATCGTCTGATATTAATTTAGTTTAGTGATTTATGAGGGTTAGGTATGTAGCTCGCTGTATGCTAATTTTGAGACAGATGCGGTCTATGCAGTTATGGGCTCTTAGTAACAAGAGAATAATTAATCAATAAATGTAAGGCAAATCTAAGGCATTATGGATATTTTGTTAATTAATGTTTCTAGTTATCAATATATTATAATATACTACATATTATGTAGGCATAGCTTGATATAGCGGGACGCATGGGACCGGTAAATGTGGCGACGCTTGGGGATGCCTGTGTCCAGCAGTGGACGTCTTTCGGCTGATATGATGATGCCTGATTTCTTATCATCATCAATTTTTTCAAGGTATTTAGGTATAAATTAAACACACGATTTATGCTTAAGTCCTATGAAACCAAATGTTTGGACAATTGACGGATTATGGTAAAATATCAAGTTGTATTATTTGGAAAATATATATTTCTTAGTTATAATGTTTCTATTATGCCGGCTAATTCAATCAAGGCTCATCAGCATTTCGAATATTGTATGCCGTATGACTGTTCAAGTATCTCATCAATAGGTAAGCGAACTGTCAAACTTCATGTTAACAGTTGTATTTGAAAATAATAGCCTTCCGATCATACCTTATAAACTGATTTGAAATAAGACTGTGCCTGCAGATTAGAAAAAGGAAGGCTGACATACTTATGTCAGGTATTCACCTACAGTAAATTGACAATAATACTAAAACGTATAAACTCTACAAAACGGTCTCGCAGGAAAGAAAAGTTATGGGAAGGAACCCAAAGAATACGATTTTGAAAAACGATCCTTCTAGTATTATCTCTGCTTCGGAACACTATCTCTTCTAATTTCTTGACAGCCAGTGTCATTGGGGTTATCGGCAAGAAAACTTTCAAGTTAGAAACCGCCATCATGATCATGTCCCACAAATTGTTGTTTTTCACACTGAAAACCTGTATCTTGTAAGGAAACCATCGGTTTAACAATAATATTAATATCGTTATTTTCTCTTTCGCTATCTTTTTTATTTTAGTATTATCGGAATATTGTGTTTTCTCTTGTAAAGGTGACAGTCTCCGTATTTCGATCTCGCGCGGTTTATATAAAAGTATTTTCGAATCTCGATAAATCCAAAAAGGTGAGTTTCCGCATTCTCGCCAATACTCCATGTTAAAATTGCAATTGACAGCTGTCATTGCAGGCTGAATGCGAAACGGCTGTTTGACTTTTTTGTTGATGTTTAAAAAGATAGCTTGTGTGGTCTCTGGCGATGTTGTTTTTGACAAATTCGGATATGATCGTTGCCGGTGGAGCTGTCTGTATTTTAATTAGTATGATCTGCATTTTCTATTTTTGTTTACTTTAAGTATTTGTAAGATTTGCATACACTTTATATGGCAAAAAGGTTTTTTTTAAGTTTCATCACAGTCAGTTTCTTTTTAGACCTTATCTTTTCCAACAAAATTCTTTATCAATGTTGGTATATAACGATTTTTATGTTTTTCAAATTTTCTCTTTCCATCGTTATTGCAGCTCTGAACATGACTTAACTTGATTTCATTATTTACGTTATTTCGAATTCTGAACTTGATTTAGATATACAAGAAAATTCCCGTTTAGCATTTATTGTTAAGTGTTGACGTACCGTGGGTGTTTGCTAAGGATTCAATCTTTAGATAAATCGCCCAGATCAAGTGCTCTTGACCTAGCTGCTAGCTAGTGCTCAAGTAGCTACAAGTAGGTTATGCTAACCGTATCACTTGTAACAAGTACCTATTAGTGATCATGTTTATTGGATTTATTTCAAATCTGGTAATTTTGTTGATGAAATCCGGCTCGAAGGACCTTGCATGATTTTGAAGCGATTTTTCTTTGTACTCAAATAACGGGCATCGATACATCGTAGAAAACGTATTATGTTGAACAAAAATTGTGTGTTGTGCATAAATAAATATATAGCTAGCCATTAAAGTTTAAATTGAGGGATTCCGAAGTCCTAGCTTTAGAACTCTTTGCAAGGCATTACAACAGGAGATAGAAAAATTAGTTAGCAAACAGGAAGATTGAGCTCGAGTGATGAAATAAAACTAGACTTTACCCCTAAAATCTAGTTTGCGCCCATGTACGGGATGGCGGGCTTTTCACATACAGAGGAATAACTACGCTTGCCAACAGCGTGTTGGTGTTTAGAGTCCACAAGCTTGGTTATACTTATTTGTCACAATTTTTTACAATCATTACGAGTGTAAGTACACTTTGCTGTTACTAGGACACTTTCTATCTCTCCCTTTCCGTCTCTTTTATTGTTGTTTCAGTAAGAGTGAGCGTGAAAAAGGCATTTTTCGCATGGACAGGCCGTGTGTGGTCCGCACGCATGTAATGTAGCTAAGTAGACAATTGCAAGCTATTTGCTTAGTTTGTTAACAATGAAAATTACATAGATGTTAACGGCCGGGCTCACGTACGAACATGAGTCAAACGATATAAACTCAGTAATAACCAGACGGACCATAGCCACACAATCGCGAACTTATCGATTCATCGTCTGTCCCGCGTCGCGTGCCAAACCAATGCTATTCGCGAAGCCATACGATTAATTTATTTATTGAAATCAATACTAATATCTGCCAAGACAATGGCCCCAAATGAAAATGCGTACACACATATGGCATGTCGGAATGCTAAACGGAGCGGCGTCATTTATTCAATACGCCATTTTGCATTCGATTTTGAGGTTATTAGATGCAATCGGAATGCGTGCGGCCATACTTGATTCCGTTCGTCTATATTCGGTCGTCTTCGGCTCCCGTCGGCAGTTATGGCGTCAATTGACGTATGTAATGGCGGTGTCATAGATTTCTGGGAAGATAAAAATCTAATTAAATTCATAGGGAAATTGTTATTGAAAGAATGCCGAAATGTATCGCCGTACAAGGGTTGTTTTATGGTTGTTTTAATGTGTTCGGGTTGTGTTATTCGTTCATCGCTTATTTATAAATACAGTTTGTTAGAATAATAAATGCGTCACATAATTTTTAAACGCGCAGTTTTTTAATTGTTTAGTGTAGGTAATGTTGTTTTATAACTCCTTGTTGTTTTCCACACGTGGCTATATTTAATAAATATCTATATTCATTAGGCGAGCGTCCACAGGAACTATTAATGAAGTAACTCCTGCCAACAGTCACGATCTACTTATAATTTTCTTGAATGGCTATAAACTGGCCTTATGTCACAATAGGGCACGCGACCACAAACGATTGATTGTCCTGAAAGGATCTAAAGGAAAACTGACACCAGGAAAGTTACTCATCCTTCGGCGAAAATGGTTTGTGTCAACCCATTTTCCGTAACGAAAAATTTAGGTACCTACACGGTAAACTGGTACTATACGTCGTTATTTGAATAAGATATAGCAAAATGCATCTTGGCATATACATTTTTGGCTGGGTACTAAAACTTTTTTTGAACATTCCAACATTGTCTCTGGATTGGCAACACTCTGTGTGTTTGGTGGCATTATCCAATCGCAAAAAATTGCTTGAATTGGTTTTCCTGTTTTGTAGGAAAATTAAACAAAAACTTAAACCTACTACAGCAAATAGCGATATAAATTAGAAGTAACTTCTTTTTTACCTAATTCATGCGTTTAATAACGTTCCTATATACCTATCCATTTTTTATTCCTTCCTTATTAACTCATTTCTCTAGCCAACTTTATACAAAATCATGAACAAAATAATGCTATCATAGACACATAATTGTAGAGATATAGTTCGGTAGTGGGTAAAACTTTACATTTACCACAGATAGGAGCGGCCTGCTTTGATTTACAGATAAAAAAAACTGCAAGTGTCATCTCAAAGCACTTTAATTATAAATATTGAATGCATCATTCATTAACACCATATTTTATTAAACACATACTTAGTTTTGTTTAATAATATGTTAAGTACTGTTTTATTTCAAAACAGTTTTCCGATGCACTGACGTTACTCAAATCAACGGGGGTGGTAGACTGGCCCAATGAGCTGTGGGCCAAAATACCCACTACATGGAGCCCTGAGCCCCTGACTCAATCAGAAGGGATCGCAGCAGTCTCCGCAGAAGACAGTAGGACGTGCTGGTCAAAATACCTGAACTACCAGAAATCGAACTAAAGTTATTAAATGTTTTGTGAACGGGAAACGAGTGACAGATTCGGTGTAACCTTTTACAATTTGTTTTCAGAGATAGCTATCTACATTTAAATGGCGCCATATTATTGAAACCGGCAGTTAGTTGTTCACAAAACTTTCTGCGAGGCAATTTAACCGTTCAATCAATACCTAGTCAAACGACACTGATGTAGCACCGATAACCTATATTCATTCATCTATCATTCAGTTTTACACGTTTGATAATCTTGGAACTTTCAATCAGCACAAAACTAGACATTATTGTAAAAGCAATTTTGTGGTCCGTTTTCATTTGCTTAGAACGTATCATGGTAACTTTATTTCTTGCTCATTGAACTCCTTCAATAGAAAAAATATTAGTTCAATGAGCAGTACTTTGATTCATTACCAAACCCTGGTATTGTTCCTGGCTTAGTATAGTTTAAATCACAGATCCAAAATCTGTTCCTTTATTGAGCTGAAGCATCCTTGTAGATATAGATTTTTTCAATCTAGTGGCGTAGATTTTTATTCTTCTGGTATGTACTTTTTTTTTTGTTAACTTTCAAAAGGCGCCTGGACTTTTGGGGAGAAATACCAGGGAGTGTGGGATTTTTATCTTACTAAAAACCATCCCGGTGATCACTAACAGCACGTAGAAGAGGCCCCGTGATCTCTTAAAAGACCACCCCGGCGGCAGTTCTTATGGTACCTAGTGGTTACAACATCACCGTTGTTTTCCCATCTTCGCATGTGCTTGAGAGACCACCCTGGAAAACACGTGCCGACCTCATCAGACTATGTGTAGGTGTACCTATTAGTAAACAGATGAGTACTATCTCCATTATCAATATGGCTAACGATCCGGCACATTTGGCAAGCGGTTGGACATAGTACGCCAATACACGGATGGTTGCTCATTCCCACATATAGCTCCTTAGTCATTACTTACGGTATTTCTACGCCTTGAGACATACAGATAAGAGGTTATAGATTAGTGACATTCTATTAGCGATAAAAGTTGCCAAAAGATTCAAAATGATGAGATTTATTGGGTTTGATATGCGTTTCCGAAATGACACGAAGTGAATCCTTTACATGTTAGAATTTGACAATCGTTTAATAGAATGTGACGTTGTGTAGAGCTTAAGTAGTTACCTAGTCCATCTTCTTCTTTGCGTGGATGATTCCTTTTTCTAAATTTTCTTGGACCAGTACTCAGTCACTCGATAACTTTAGCGCTTAGGTACCTCTGCATGGTGCAGGTGTTTTTGCAGTCCATCTCAAATGTTGGTATTTAATTAATGAAATCTATCTTATTGTCATCATCTGTCAGAATTTCTTCATAATTTTCAGCTGAAACTTTGTAACAAATACTTTCGTTCTGTCAGACAAACCATATTCTCCAATTCAGTATCTACATCCTCTTTTTTTTCTCCTTTGGCAGCTAAGCCGATGACGACTATTCTGCCAGTGACATTTAGTCACATCTTTATTTTTATTAGACTCTAATCAAATAGAATATGTGGATGAATATACATATTTGGGACAGATCATCGCACCGGCAAATCAAATGCATAAAGAAATTAACACCAGAATAAGCAAAGCTTGGAAAAGATTTTGGTCCCTAAAGGAAGTATTAAAAAATCCACATATGCCACTTAAAAATAAGACTACAGTGTTCAACTCTTGCATACTACCAGTATTAACCTATGGAGCACAGACCTGGGCCCTCACTAGCAAACAGGGTGGGACACTCAGAGTGTGTCAAAACAAAATGGAGAGGAGCATTCTTAACCTCAAGCTAAGAGACAAAGTTAAACTTGAGAATATAAGAAGCAAGACAAAAGTCATGGATGTTACTTACACAGTGAAAAAACTTAAATGGAACTGGGTAGGCCATATGATAAGGAACAATAAGGATAAATGGACAAAAGATGTATGACGGAATGGTACCCTCGGGACGGGAAAAGAAAGAAAGGAAGGCAAAAAACAAGATGGGAGGATGATATCAGTAAGGTAGCGGGAACAACATGGCTAAGGGAAGCCACAAATAGAGATAGATGGAAAAGCCTAGGGGAGGCCTATGCCAAATGGCAAACAGATAATAATGTTACCGATGTCGAAGACTAGAATGACTAAGTCAAACATTATCATCAGTAATAAAGGCTATTTTGATTTTTTGTTTTTTTTTTTATTTTTATTACCGGAATAAACGAAGGTCGATTGTCAAATAATTCTCGAATGACAACTCAAGGCTTCTCGGATGGCCGTGGTCTCGAATTCTCGATAGCCGATAGTAATGTGAACCAATGGCGATCGACCAAATTGACCTCTGCACTACAACTGGCAGACAGCTGTTCGTTATTTAAATCAGCAGGGTAACTGAAATCGCGAATTATTTCTTTGCAGATTGATTGATTGCAATTTCTTTCATTTTGTCAATTCAACAGTATTCATTGCGTGTTTTACGAAGCATTTGATTAGTTTTATTTTAACTTTAATTTTACATCAAACAGGGAGGAACCAGGAAATAATATAGCCAGAAGGAAAATCCTGTGCATGCCTTCATCGGCTGCAGGACGTGACTCATGCGACCGCCGCTGTAGGTAGCCGACGTGCAATGTTAATACAACGGCCAGTATTCATATTTAGTACGACTGCCAAGGGTGACTGATGCCTGGGTGATAGAACACCGGTTAGGATGACATACAGAGCTCGGACACATACCGACAGCAAATGGCGACGCCATTGCTTTCATTATTCTTGGCCACCAAAATTGCAATGAATTCATCAAAGTTTTGATCATTTTGTCTCTGACACCGAAGCGTATCCGTGTTCCAAGGAAAGATAGTAGACCGTGTTTTGTTTGATGTTCTTATTTTAAAAGAAAGAATTTTGAAAGAGAATCCCTGGTTAGTAGAACTTTTTATCCAAACATCGAACGTGAATCGAGGTGGATTTTGGTCGTTTATGGAGATGATCTCATAACCCAACATCATCTTGAGGTTTTCCTTCTATCACCCAATTTCAGCTCTAGACAAATTGATTTTCTATCAGCGGTAACAATTACCAAAAAATTGAAAATGTATGGAATTGGCAAGTGATTTAACTTCACATGGACTCAATTATTTCAATTGAATGTTACTTTGTTTGACTAGTCGATCTTCTACGATATCTGGCATTTGGAAAGGTTACACTTGAAGCATAATATGTTAAAAAGTAATGCATTTCCCACTAACCTAAAATAGCAATATTATCACCACGAGAGACTGTTTCAATATTTTCCAAGACACTTCATTAATTACCGACAGATCGAATTGCAGTATTCATCTCGCAGAACCAATTCGTTATCAATATTTGCCAAGACCTAAATTAAGACAGATCTTAGGTCAACTATTTAGAAAGCCTGTATAAATAAAACCTTAAACAAACATCAAAGTGCCTGCACCCATTCAAGAAATATGTACAATTCATTGATCAATCTGTAATTAATCGTAGCGTTATAATTACAGGGTACAGCAGAATGCACTCGCCTAGATCATGTTAGTAGATCACTCTTATCTGCACGCAGATAATTAATTGCTAATAGACTAGAAACTCTAGGAAATTATAGCGAAGAGCTTCCTGTAGCGTTGCATCACTGACGGGTGTGGGTGCTGGGTGTCACATGAATTAGCTGTTAGTTATAAATGGGGGAACTAGAATATTAAACATTTGATAGACCTAGACGACTGATATAGATTTTTTTTCATTACACTTGTTCTTCATTGCTAACGATCGTAACCCATCTATGTACAGTAGTTGAAAAACCTAATTATCGTCTACACGGTGTGACAGCATAATATATCTCGATCCAATCTTGAGGCTAGATGAACTAAAAGTCCTGGAAGTATAGGGGCGATAAAGAGCATATGCAGATAATAATATGAAATAAACAACAAAATAATTACGTGAAGTGCCATCGTCGTTTTTATCTGGCTAGACTATAAGCCACTTCAAACAAGTAGTACAAAGATGCTAAGTCGATGGTAGGCTTAAGTAAGACGCTCCAAAGTTAGGCTTGTTAAAGCTAGAGAATGTTTTCCTGGTTGGCAAATTAAATTGTTTACGTAAGAGGGTCTTTGCTTCTGTAAGTGCCAGGGATTCTTTCTAAAAGTCTTGAAATACATACTCATACAAAGTATTTTTCATTTTGCAATCTTCTTTGACAGCATTTTCATTTGTGAGTTAATGCGGACCCGGAAAATGTCCGCATTATACCACACTTCTTCTTCCATACTTCTCTACTAGTCCTCTTCTCATTATACTCAACCCTGTCTAGACATACCAATCAAAGGCTCCATAACCTCTTCTTTAAATAAAGATTCGTAGAAAGATTTTAATTACTTCTACATTCACAGGTTCGTTATTCAAAACCTGAACAATCCAGATGTTTGCATCGTTAACAAACAATTAATTTGCAAATTGGAAACAATACGCAAAGACGTTAATCAGGCTTTCAATATTAATCAGGGGACAGACGATTAATATGCATCTAGAGCTCGCAAAACAGAGCTGCAGAGAAGTATTATGATGGGCCAAATTCCTTCCACCAGTCAGTTTTTTCATGTAAAAGGTTTGGCACTTTTAAAACTCCATTGGAATATCATCCTTCTGTTCATATCCCATCTTATTTAGGGTCGTTGCGGCTTATTCTTCGTTCTTCGTTGCCGTCATACCAATAGTCATATCTTCTTCAAACTAACCACGACTATTGTTCTATACATAGATAACTATTAGCAAGAAACATTATTGGTAGAACCTTTGGAAGTATTTCTGAAAATCGTTTGACATTGAAAGACGTTTAATTTGTTATTAATGCTGTTGTGCACCTGGCTCTTAAGGCGCCGATTCCCTTGAGTAGGTGATTTTCAAATGAGAATCACGTCAAAATGGCTAGTCGTAATTTTTTGAAAAAAATATATGTTATATTAGACTATTTTCTTAATAATTTGATCTCAGCAAATTTTGAGTTTTATTCGTATAACATAGTGTAATTAATTTGTAAAGTTATGTCTAAAACGGACAAAAACACGACAATCACACTAAAACCGCTGGGCGTATTTTAATGAAATCGACACCATCTCAAAGACAATTTAATTATCTACATTTTGATCTGAGGCTTTTTTTTTTAAAGTCATGGAATAATAAGGAAGGTACAAAAAACTACTAAATTTCGGGTCGCGCGGGTGTGAAACGAGTGCGCGTTTTGTTCCCTCAAGGTCGTTGGCGTTAGTCGTCGTCTTAAGGTTACACTAGTCAACGGCACGAACTATTTTGTACGCGAGGTTAAAATGCATTTTATATCAACCGACAACACGTGCGGAAGAGATTGATGCTGTAATGAGCAATAGGAAGCTAGTTCACGTACGAATACACACATTTGCAAATTTGTAGCGAAATGGATAATGAATTAGGACGAAACCGAGCGCGCCAAACAGACCTTTGGGAGTCTGGATATCATGAAAAAACGACTGAACGTATCTGTTCAAAATAAAATTATTTGCATTGTTGAACTACTAATCTATCCCTGTATGGAGGCCGTTTTGCAATTTTCCGTCTTTTTATGGTATTTATTCGCGCCCAAAAATGCGTTAAAATTAGTGTCGAAATGTTGAACTTTCGACGCTCATAACTTTCAAGTTTTTACTTTTTTTTTCCATACAGGGCTAGATAATGATGAGACAAATTGATGTCACTTTTTATTTTGAACGTACATTGTCAAACAGTGGAATAATCCCCAAACTACGTTTGTATGGAAGAATTTTCGACTAGTGTAACCTTAATGGATTTTCGTAATATCAGGTTTTGTACTTGACCCCCCATACAATCTAAGTGAACTAACGTTGAACCATGTTTTTGCCACAATAAAACATTCTTTATTTGTACCTCAACTGCCAACTAATAATTTCTGCAAATACTTTCTTAGTGTGTCTTCGGTTTTCTGTAATAATGTCCATAAACCCACAAAACCAGAAACAATTTTCGTAAATTTTCCCCAAATTCTATTTCTCTTCGAAAACTTTCTGAAAGCGTGTCAATTTTAAGAAAATCTTCGAAGAAATTGCTACACCTTTAGTCATAAACCACGAAACTGATTGCTCGTGTGATTCAACTATCGCACCAAAAAACCTGACAATCACGCATGCAACCAGAAGCAATTCATTTGCAGCCCTGCGCACTGCGTACGATTTTCCACATCTACTATCATCGACCACATAAATACTCTCGATCCATATTCATAGCGCCTCGGACACCGACAGCCCAGCCGCTGTACCGTGGACAGCCCGCCTCTCCCAAGCTTTGTAGTCGCCGCCGGCCGCGCAGCCAATCGCGTCGCGCGCGGCCGACCAATGGCCGAGGTGCGTGCGCGCAAGAATTAAACCATTTAAACTGTTTATTGATAGGGTTGAGAGGTGTACCGTACTGTTTTTCGATGTTTTTTTGACAAAAATCGTTGTCTGTTAAGACTTTTGCATCATATTGAGGAGATATGTGCTGTAATTTTGTATTGAAAAAAATGTATCAAATTTGTTTGATAATGATTATGTCACCGCTCTCGATGGGCGTGTCAAATAACAAACACGTTAATTCTGTTTTAAAATATTAATTATTCGGTATTGGTATAGTTTATCCGGAAGGAAAACCTCTATTTTTATTAAAACCAACACTAAAATTTTGCCATATGGAAATTCCGATTTTTTCACACATGTCGTATGATTGTGCCGGTAATATTGTCACGTTTTCAGAAACCACATTAGTAAGTATACGACTGTCAATCACATGTTTGGTTAACAAGAATTAGCGTGACTTGAAAACGATTGCTAACTTACACTATTCAAAGACATCAATCAGCTACATATTGTTTTTCATATAGTAAGAACATATACATTTTTATCAAAATAAGGCGCGATGAGGTAGTCCAGTTATATGAGGGATCAAATTGAGGAAGAATATAAAGGTGAGTCTTTATACTTTCCAAATCTTTGTCGTTGTATTTAGACCATAACGCACGTAGGAAAGATCAGCATGAAAAAAAAACTAGAAACAAGACTCCTGCTTATGAAGTTTTTTGTCAAGCAGCTCAGTCAATAGCCAAGCTTGGACCAGAAGTCGGACAGAAAGATCATAATTGAACGTTCCGAAGCATATATTATGTGTATGAAGAAAAACGTACATGAATCTCTCTGAACAGTTTTTTTATTTCAAAAATATTTTATCAAATTAGAGATCTTCAATCCCAACACCACAATTCATTTCCCTCCTCAATCAATACGATTCTCTCCCAACATTTCACAGGCTCCCTAAAATGCAGCCCTAACATGAATCACCCATCCCGATACCATCGCGTTTTGTCTTCGACTGTCGATGTCGTTCTCTTATCGACATCGGCGACTTTGACTCGGCCGACACTAATTGTGTGCTATCGACAGCCTAAAACGAAAAAGTGCCACTGAATCATGCAAATTAGGTACTTTTTTCTTCTTCATCTTGTTCTGTTTGCCGGTCGATGCTATTTTGTTTATTTGTTCAAATAGTTTGTGGTATGGAATGTGTTTCAAAGGTATGCTTTAGGTATGCTGTGTAAGCCTTTCAATGCTTCGGTTTCCTTGTTAGGACGCTGCTGCAGTGCTGCTTTATTGGAATTGCTTTATTGGAAGTTCTGTAGTTTTCAATGTTATCGTTAAACTGTAGCGAAGATTAGATTACTTGAATCATCATCATCATCATTTACATTCATTCATTGGACATAGACTTCCCCCAAGCGTAGCAACTGTCGCTGGTCTTAGGCTTTTCGCTTCCATTAGTCTCATGTCGCTGTCACCAGTGTACCAATTCTTTGAGGGATCTATGATAACTTTTCCTTATCATGAAATTATTCATTTTCACGCTGTTAAGCTCAGTTTAGTTTCATTGATTTGTTATACCATTTCATCATCATCATCTACCCAGGTTACGACTTCAAGATGCATCTGAATACCAGTATTAATTTTAGTAACAATAGTTTTTCACCAGTAGTGTACCATTTTATCACTTTTGTTTAATTCCGGATCTTAGTAAAAACTCATATCCTCCGCAACATTTATCTACGTACTCTTTCTATGCACGCACACGCAACTACAACAAACATTTATTAAAATTTATATAGAATCAGCGTTGCCTTCCTACGACATTTAATATATTCTTCCGTACATGGTAATATTTAGGTAGGTCTCCGCTTCCCGCTACGTCATCCTGTTTTGACTTGCAAATGTGGTCGGATTTAACACGGAACGCGACGTGGGCGTACGGTGGAGCTTGTAACCACAGTCCATAGTGAGATGGTCGGGTTTCTAATTAGTTTTTTAGGTAGTTGCTGGTTCAAATGCCACTGTGGGTTTCTTGGTGTGCGTGAGACCTCTGGACAGTTGCAGAGGAAGGACTGAAAGTATCGAGTGGGAATGGTTCTAACCATACATGGATAAATATTACAGGAGGGCACTATGCATCTTGTCTAGTTACTTATAAGTATCTATTTAGAGATTTTATTAATGGAAAATGAGTTTGCACAGCCTGATGATTGAAAAGGATTTTTGCACGGTTAATTAGAAAATACTGCAGTCGATATGCTTTTATAGGCACCACATACATTATCCTCAAAGATACAATCCTCGTGGATCCACTGCTGGCAGAGGCTGCCGAATACTTCTTATCTTTAGCCACCACATCCGATATTTAGGATATTTCTACGCAAGTGCTAGCATTTATCATTAGCCCCAACGTAATTATAAAAATAATTCTCGCCTCGCAGCCTCATTTGCAACCTTTCCTCTTCTACTTTTTACACCCAGTCCGACCTCTTATTATTTTATGCACGATCATTAATTAATATGGAGTCTTCATTAGTATAGTGATCTTACTAGTTAATCTAGTTACCTTTTTATTACTTGTCTGGACATAAGGACCAGGTTTTTGTACTGCGGCTCGAAGGATCAACAATTATGTTTGTATGTTTACATCACCATGTTTAAGTAGTTTAATTGCTTTTTTAGACACATTGTGACAGGGTCTTTGCCTTGGAAAGGAGCCTAGAGTAGGTCTTTAAGATTCTTTGGTGTAGAAGTGACTTGAAAAACTACATACCTACTAAAGATGTTTTCTTACTGTCTCTCAATTTTGAAGAACTTATAATGAAGCTTTCTGAATGCATTTTCGAAAATGAATACGTAGCTTTTAAGTAACTGGGCGTCAAAATGGCCGTAAATGTTTCGCATATAATTCGGTTTAAGATTATATACGAGTATAATAACTTTTTAGTTTTAAGTCAGAACAAACACAAATTTTACTGCTCAGTCTGGTGTTGCGTCGCAATAGGTATAACAACATTCTACACACACAGATGTACATAATTTAACACATATTTATACCTAGACCATACATAGGTACCAGTCAGTCAGGAACATAAATTATATCGTCGTTTTAAAATTTTAAAAGTTGCCATCTTGGGGCATAGACATTTTCATAATGCCAATGACACCTCGTGCCAAATTGATAGGGTTGCTAGTTATGATATTTGATGCGTAGCAAATATGTAACATGTATTGCTTCGTTTGGTTTAGAGGGCGTAGGAGATGTGGGTCCTAGGTTCGACCGCAAGGTTTGACAATACTTATTGGGCATAGTCTAATAACAGTTTTCCATCAGTTTTTTTTGGTAGTATCATGGTGTCAGGATTTATGCCCGTTTAATTCCAATAACTAACGAAATACAGGCATAATGGTTGATTTATATAAGAATCAGCGCTCGCAAAATTTTTACACGTATTTATTTAATTTAGGAAGCAGATGTCTGAGTTGCCCAGGCATGAGTTGTGACGGCCAGATATGGTATTCTACTACTTTCAGTTCGATTGGAAGCCTAGCAAGCCCCAATGTGCTTGGCGAAACGTTAAACAGATGCCTTGCTACAATACTTTAAAAACATGCGCTACCAACCTTATTTGACCTAACACAAATGAAGCCAAGCCAACCAAATACAGAAAACCGAAAAAGTTTGTACAAAATACAATATGCTAATCGATGTTATAAGTGAATTACTTGTGTGCGTTGGTGTACGAGTATGCCACGATGAAAAAAATCACCGTTATGGAGTGGGAGGCATGAATGAATGGTGTATGATGCTGTGATCGACTTTTTGTTGTATGTGATCTATTGTTGCTTAAATAATTTTGTGGCTTATAAAGGTTAGCGAAGATGGGCTATTTTGGAGTGGAATGAATGTAGTGGAACAGAACTGGTCTGCTGTTAGTAGATACCTATTGCTGATGTTACAGAAATATGTTTTTCAGCGGTTGCAACACAGAACATTTTTTTATTGCGGTTGCAACACAGAACATTATTTTTTTAGCGTTGTAACACAGAACATAAGTTCTTCATCTTTAATAAGTGGGTTTTCGACCTTTACTTGATTGGTGAACAATCTTTGTACCTATAGTTTTGAAAAACCTTTTCAGTAAAGTTGAAACCAAGTTATTTCAATATTACATAATTCGTTTTTTAATGTATTTCAAATAATTAATTTTGTATCTTTTCTCTTTCAGGTAAATAACTGCAATAAATTGTTGGTGTCTAGTGGTATGTTTCATAATTTTTATTCCAGTAATTGTAATATTATAATCTATTATAGTGTGCTCGTGGCTAATAACAGCCGCAAGGATCGATCTTCAAGGTTAAGCAACGCTTGACGAGGTCGGCCCGTGGATGGGTGACCATATTCAACATACCGAGTTTCCTCCGTGCCTCGGAAAGCACGTTAAGCCGTTGCTCCCGGCTGTCATTTGAAGATCTTTGACAGTCGTTACGGGTAGTCGGAATCCTGAGATCTGACACCAGTCTTGCCAAGTGGTTGTCGTGTTACCCAGTTACTGGGTTGTGGAGGTCAGATAGGCAGTCGCTCCATGTAAAACACTGGTACTCAGCTGAAGCCGGTAAGACTGGAAGCCGACCCCAATATAGTTCAGAAAAGGCTAGGTAGATTAATTGATTGTAGTGTGTACAATCCATCTACGTCAACTATTACAATGACTTAATTTGATTACAATTAGCAGGATAAATTTAACCACAAGTTAATCTACTAACATATAATTTTGATAACAGTTACATTATCACACAGTATAATTAACTTAAAATTACAAATAATTATCATTAAAATAAACTGCAATCATCAAAAGAAAAACTGCAACCAAAACCTATAATTTCTGCGATAAAATTATGAGATTTCAAATTATACGAAAACTAGTTATGCCCCGTGGTTTCACTCGCCCGCTCTATTACTTAATTTTCACTAAGTTTTCTTTTTGCTGTTTAGCTCCTAAGAGTTGTAGTGTGAAAAAATAGTATATCAAATTATCATTCAATTCCAACTGAAAAATTTTCACTGCGGAACATAGACCTTCTTGAAATGTCGCCACATCAAACGGCCCTGTTCATCTCGCATCCAGCAGATGCCCGCAAACTTAACCAGGTCATCTTCCAATGGTTTATGCAAAAAGAGTTCTTTTATATACGCCCCAATGTTAACGCAGTACTGGCCGGTACAGCACCCGATCGATGCCAAAATATCAATATTGAACCTCCTTTTGAACAGTTTTGTTTGCAAAGTATTATTTGATTTACATATGCTATGTTAGTTATGAAGAAAAACCAGCCATTAATTTTTCTGTGTAAAAATATTTTTAAACATCAAGTCGGTTTTCGAGGAGTATCCAAAAGTAGCAAAAAACTAGCTCAACTAGTGCCACACCACAAAAAAAAAAAATAAAAAAACTAGCTTGTTGTTATTTTTTTTTTAAAGCAGAACTATTTGTTATACGAAAAAACCATGTGTAATAATAAATATATATATATTTTTCAGACCTTTTAACCTAGCCGTTACTAAGGAGTATGCTTTAGAAAGTTACCGTTTTACGGCACTAAAGCGGATGTAGGCCCTTAAAAGCAAAAACAAACAAACTCTTCATCAAATTTTCATTCATCTAGTTGCGTGCTAGGATCGAAAAAGTAACTAGCTGCAAGGTCAGAACGTTTTGCTAATAAATTACGGATATTAAACAACTTGGAATGACAGGTAATGACGTCAGACCGTTATAACTGATGCCTTCGTTGATAGAGCTGTAGTGTTAAGTCGGGTCCAGACTTGTATATTGTAATGCGAATTCTGTGTGTGGACGCCGTTACTAGCATTACATTTGTAACGCTTGGGGTCTGTTCGCTGGTTTCTGGCGGGCGAGCACGGCCTACTGTGGCAGACTTGAGTCACACATTTTTATCATTGTTTGGGAGCAAAACCGTGATAAAATGCGTGACTCAAGCCTATCACAGAGGCCGTGCTCGCCCGTCTGGTTAAGGTCGCTGCGATACCCACAGGACCGGTCGATGTGGAGACACTTGGAGAAGGCCTATGACTAGCATTGGACATATTTCGGCTGAAATGATAATTATAAAGGGCTCGGTACGCGCTGTACCTTCGGTGTCCAGTTTTTAATGCAATCACAAAAGCGCTCGCAGCGTTCCCTCGTTTATTCTTTTCGCTGTTTTCGAGAGCCATCCACAAAATTCTCGTTACAACACGTGTAAACGATACATAAGTCTGGACCCAGCATAACTGGTTATTTCAGTTAAATCTTCTTCATATAATTGACAGTTTTAGTTACGTGTATTTAGAATTGTTTTATCGGCTCGTTGCCAGCTATTAAAGACGTTAACTCCCTTTTAGTTAGTTCAGACTTCAATAATACATAGGCAGGTGGGCAGTCCGTGTCTAGCTAGAGTCATGTGCTCTTTTTCTTTTATTAAGAGGAAATATGGGCAGAGGGCGCCGACTGAATTTCCTTAGTAAAAAGTCATAATTCGAGGTTTGGCTCTCGTCTCTTTCCTCCTCCAATATTAGACCAATTTAAAAGATATTCCATAAACTGGTAAAGTAAGACTATGTCCCCATGTTTTCCTTTTTTCATTTATATTTGTCAAATTTGCACACTAAGCGTCTGTTGACAGCGCAATTTTGAGCATTTTTTCAGGGCTCTAGTGCTTCTAAAGATAATGTATTATCAAAAAGGAAAACATAGGGACATAGTATATATCTTTAATTTTCAGTTTAATATCTTTCAAATTGGTCCAATATTGGAGGAGAAAAGAGACGAGAGCCAAACCTCGAATTATGACTTTTTACTAAGGAAATTCAGTCGGCGCTCTCTGACCCCGTTTCCTCTTAAGTTCGTTACTTCGCCAAAAACCTCTTGGTTTAGGTACTTTTACTTGGTACGCGTTTTATAGCACAGAGTTATCCAATGTGTTCTTCATTCGGGCGTCGGTAAATACAGGACTGGGTTCAACCAACTTCGAGCAGCAAAATGTCTGCCCGGCAATTTAATAAGCTTGGCAGACGGATTGCCGTTTGCCTTTGGTTGCTTGTAAATGTAATGATAAGATCTAAAACAGTGATTATCGGCCGCAACTTACAAGTTTTTGGTCGTGGGTTCGAACCTAGGCAGGCGCTTTACTTTGTGTAAATTATTTCATCACCGCTGCTCTCAAAACAGTGCAGGAAAACATCGTGAGGAAACCGGCATGTCCTAGAACCAAAAATTCTAAGACATGTGACATCCACCAACCCGCACTGGGCACGCGTGGTGGCGGCCCATTCCCTCTCACAGAGAGGAGGCCTGTGTCCCAGCAGTGGGAACATTAAAAATAAGCTGATGATGTTGATGACGGTGAAGATCGAAAAGCTTGACAGCAAAGTTGTAATCTGGAGTAGAAAGTGCTTAAACTTTTCTAAATGCATCCTTGGGAACGTATAGACGTACGACTACGAAAATATAAAGGCACTTGCGTATATACATACGCCGTTTTTCAACACACTTGCGTAGAAACAACTGTACAATCGCTTAGAGGTGTGTCACAAGTCCTTGCGGTTCGGTTGGCCTATAGCTAGGTGACTAAACGTGAAAAAGGAAAAAAATTTTAAATATAAAACTGTCTTCTTTTACCTATAAAGTCATGTGTCACATATTATTGTTACGTCGACTAAGTTTAAACACGTCGGCTTTGTTGACATAACAAAGATACGTATGAAAATAACATGGTTAATTAAGGGTTTATCACTACAGCATAAATTATAAAACAAAGTCCTCCGCCGCATCTGGTCGCGATACACTCAAAAACTACTGAACGGATTTTCATGCGGTTTTCACCAATAGAAAGAGTGAGAAACGAAAGTTGTTTGGTTATCAACTTATCATCCCGATGACAATAAAAAAAATACCAATGTCAAATAATTAAAAATGAATACATAAATAAATGACGTACGAAAATTTTTTAACTTAGAACTTACATACTAACATATAAATGTTTTTTCTTACGTGTCATTCAACCGTTTGTATTATGAATAACTTCATGGAATTTCACCGTTACAAAATACTTCACAGTCAACTAATTACATTAGATATACATACAATATATAATTTATCTATGCTTATTTAGGTCTGCACATAAAACATTTGGTGCTACTCTAGCCCATATATGTGGTCTGCGAAAACCACAGGTCATTTAAATATTATAATAACCTAAGGTCATCGAACTGAATAACATTGAAGATACGAAATTTTGACTGAAATAAAATAATTTTAAATAATTACAAAGAGAGAACTCGGAATGTCACTTTGTATGTTTTTTCGTATTTTTAAAGGAATAAAGTTAACCTTCAGCCAGTTAGTTTCACCTCTTTTTTCGGTAAGGTTAGCAACTATTTTAAACAATAATATTGTTTCTTGTTTTTACTCTATTTTTATGTCATTACGAACAGATTTCATGGTTTCAGAATCTCTGATCAAATCTCTGAATTTAAATCTCTTATGATTGGTTAACTAACAACCAATTTGCTACTTAGATGAAATAAGATCTAACAGTTGACATAAATAATTCATGAATTCAGAAATGGGCAAAGTTATTATGCGATAAATTGGGAGAAAACCTGTGAAGATCAAGATATAGGTACAAAGGTACCTAGTGGTTTATCAAAGGTATTACAAATCATCACTACTTGATGTAGAAATATAGCAGAAATACTGGTTCAAATTAAAATTGAAAATCAGATAAGTAATCACAACTTTTGTTTTACTGTACAACGTCCTACAACGTCCTTTGGTGAAACCATACAGTTTATCTCGTATTGATTTAGCATTCTATTTCCAAATACCTAGCTGATGGATACTGGTCTATAATTATTTGTGTCTACTGTCCCCGGATTTGAAAAGTGGTATAATTTTACTATATTTCATTAGAACCGGAAAGATTCCTTGATCTACACACAAATTAAAAATTAAAGCTAAGTACGGTGGTATAGTAATAAATAATGCTGTACTCGTTAGATCAATTTTTGTATGCAAATAGATTTCTGAGAGGTTTGGCGTGGTGTACCGAGATACCTACAGGTTTTTACCTAGTTCGGTTGCAGATGCTCCTACATTGTATTGAACTTATAATAGCTTGCTAGTTTTTACTTTGATGGACATTCTCCATAGATCTTCGGTCAGTTTGATCTTGATTTTCATAAAAGATTTTATTACTGTAGAGGAAAAGTTTACATTCTAGTGATTTATTCCAATGAATAGAATAATTTATAATCAAAAAAGAACACAAGCTCCAAAGTCGGCTTAATAGACTAATTCAATAAATTACAAACTCAGTGAACACCAGCGGTGGCTAGCTTGCCTATTACAGAAACTTACATGACAATAGAGCCACTCCCCGATTCGATAAACAATTTTAGTCGATTATTATCGATTATCAGAATGTCTGAGCGATTTAATCGGCACAATTAACACACAAGTCATACTCGATACAAAAGGCCTGTCACTATAGTAGGCACACAAAGAGACGCGTATGTCCGCGCGTCAAATTGACGTACTACACGTCATTTTGACGTGCGACAGGAGAACAAGACGAGTCGATGGAAAGTTGAAGGTTGTAGGTTTTTGGACGTATAAAAAAGGTATTATAATATGTCCATAACCTCAGTCCGTACATTGTTTACTGCACTTATAACGAAAGCTTTAAACACTGTTTGCAATAACATCAAACAGAGTTCATTCACGTGTTCATACGTTATGCCATTGATACATTTAATATCATGTCAACTGCCAATCGACTAATTTAAAAACAGTATCATCATCACCTCAAACGTCGGTCAATTTAAATCGAATAACACGTCTGTTTAAGTACTAATTGTTGTTCTATAATTCGGTGCTTAAGCTGTTCTTAATCCGATGACCACAGTGCACATACGTAAGGTGTGAAGCGCATACAAATCACAGTCTTATGGGCTACCGCTCCGATTAGTAGAACCAATACGGTGGCTTTGATGCAGCTCATTAATGCACTTTTAACGTATTTTATTGTCACAGACAGCGTTAATGTTCTTGTTTTAAATTTTAAACGTTTCTGTTTATTCGATTTATGAATAATTCGATTAATGTTGTGGTTGACAGATTTGTACTTACCACAACAGATTTAACACTCGATGTGTTAAATCTGTTGTGGTAAGTACAAATCTACAATCATTTTAAAAATTGTCTATAGTTTTTTCACTATGGTATAGTAAAGTTTTTGGATAGGAAGAGTAGAACTATACGATGGATGGATTTGTTAGGGATGGGAGATGAAATCAGTCTTTGATAGTGTAACAGTTGACAGGACGGAATGGAAGAATAAAACGTGTTGCCCCGATCACATGGAACATGGAACAAGAGCAGGAAGATGGTACAGTAAAGTTACTTTTCAAACTGCACTGATAAATGCATAACCGGACATTTTGTAACTTTTTAAACACGTTATTAGAAAATAAAGTATACTAATTAGCTAAACTCTGTTTTGTTGCTAGTTAGACAAAGTTCGCAAGTCCCAATAATTTCGTGACCAGCAACCAAAACTTTTTACTAAAAACATTTTTCAGTGTGACAACCTTTTGACCCTAGGTACAAGCCAATATATTGGAATGTGAATGACAAAGGAATGTCAATCATATCGTCATTGGCATCGTAAATAAATTGGCCATTGAACTAAAGCTGAAACCGATCGTGTCGGTTGACTACATAACACTGAAGAGTTAAGTTACGTGTTCATTAACAACTTGACTGTTAATGAACGGGTTTCCTCAGTTTATGTTGCATTAACTTGGAGTATGAGACATCAATGTTCTTGAATACGAGACTGTGTAGTGTGTAGGCCTCTTTTATGTTCAAGTGGAGTACTTTTCATGGTAAAATGATCTCGAGCGTTGTGATGATTTTGATCAAATTTCTTGGCTGGGCTGCGTTTGGAAAATTACACAATTCTTTCTCGTACCTACTAAATACCGCAGTGTCTCAACGAAAAGCTCTGACTAGAGAGTCTAGTCAATGTGATATTTTATCAGCCACAGCGATGGTCGAAATTTGAAATGTAAGGGATTGACCACGTGACGTTTCGGTAGTCATGTCAATGCCATACTTTTCGGCATTTTTGACAGTTATCGATAGAACTAAACTCAGTTTATGCAAATACAGCTTTCAGTTTTCTTTTTGTTTTAAATCTATTATAGGGTCGCGCTTGATCTCTATCTCACCCGATGGTAAGCGATGATGTGGTCGACGATGGAGCACGCTTGCCTAGAAGTAACCTATTCACTCTTGACTTAAAGACCCCTGGATTGTAGCTATCGGGATCACAGACTCCGGCAGGGAATTCCACTCCTTAGCTGTACGCATAATAAAAGTATTCTCAAAACGTTTAGTGCGTATGGGTGGGATGTCCACCATGTGCCGATGGCGCATCGCCGTACGTCTGGTAGTCCGATGATGAAACGGTCTAAGCGGAATTAGATCATGCAATTCCATCGCACACTCCCCGAAATGAAATCGATAAAAGACCGACAAGCTGGCAACTCGGCGACGATGTTCAAGGGTCCGGAGCTTTGACTTAACCAGAGCCTCGTCGACGATGAGCTTCTTGGCCCGCTTTTCGATCGACTCTAGTGCATCAAGCTGGTATTTGGCAGATCCGTCCCAGAGATTAGAACAGTACTCTATGCATGATCGAACTTGCGCTTGATACAAGCTGAGCAGCTGTTCTGGCGTGATTGGTAGTTTCTCAGCGGTCTCAACCAATCAGAACGCTATATTTGCATAAACTGAGTTTAGTTGAATCACGGGGTCTCATTGCTAAGAAAGAAAATTTGGTTCAAATAAATCTCAATAGATGGCACGACATGTACACATAATTCAATAGAATTGTGTGTACATATCGTACACACAATTCAATAGAATTGTGTAAAATTAACATTTTCTGTAAATGAACATAAAAATTGAAGTTTTTGTTTAATCAACTCTCCTAAGTACAAAATTATGGAATATTGGGCTCTTAATTCACATTTCAAAGATTATTTGAACGGATCATTTAGAATTATTGCCAATAGATGGCGCATTTTTAATTTCTGAGGCATTCCACTCAATTGTTAAAATTTGCATTGTATCACATTTTGGTGCAAAAAAACTGTAAAAACGTGCAAAAAAATAATATAAAACGAACCTTCACTGTATTTTAAGTTAAAAATATTCAGGAACCTAGTAAACCCTTTTACTTGCAAGTCGCTGCTAACACCATCTATTGCCGTGAAACGGGATCGAACGCGATTGATGTACTTACAAAAATAACAACAGAAAAACGCTAGTTACGTCGGCACGGTTTCATTGTATGGGATGAGGCATCTGTATGCTAGTATTATATTATCTGTGGTTGAACTAATCGCGATTAGTTTCATTGATGAAATCGGCCCTAAGAAACATTGGTAGGTATCCATAGAGTACTGAAAACCATAACAATATTAACAGTTAGAAAATAAATAAAGTAATAAAGGCCCGAGGCCATGGCAACAAATATAAAAAATATTTTCTCAATTTTACTATACGCCCTTGAACAGTATTTATACTATAATCTGGTTGTTACGGTCTCTGATTACGTCTAATTTGCCTATAATTTAGTATTCCGTAATTAAAGTAAATAATTTAAGTAATTGCACGAACGCGTGATTAGCAACAGAGCCGTTGGTAAAACGATAAAAAAATATAACAGTTTATTGGTGGAAATAAATCTGTCTGTTGAGAGGCCGATTTTGATGAAAACTAAAAAAGCATCATTGGATTTTTCAAAATGCAAGCTTTTCCTGGCAATTAAGTATTTGATACTCAATTGCCAGGGAAAGCTTGCAAAAAAAGCTTGAAAATGTCGTAAAGAGAAAAATCCGGACGCCTGTACATTTTTGAATAGTTATAATTATGAAAATAAGAAATGATTTAATTATTTTGTGTTTTTTTTCGTTGTGTTATAGTTTATGTAGAACTATGAAGAACCTTCTTTGGTTGGAATAGTAACTCAGAGATTTTACAATATAATTAAATTTATTCCTACCTGTAGGTATCTTGAAGAAATGCAAAAATCTTTCAACAAAGTTTTTCATTATAACAACCCTTTTTCTTAAAAAAAAACCGACGAAATATGGAACAAAAACGCAACAAATAAAAAACAGTTTTAGTCTAGCATTTTTAGTTCACAATTCAATTCACTGGGAAAATTATCAATAAATCCTTTTTTTATACCTTTGGGGATGGAATATATTTTTTAAATTTAAATGGGCCCAACTTTGAGGTGTACTCTTTTTAATAAAAAAAGATTTCTTGAAATCAGTCTGCTCTATAAAAAGTTATACACAAAAAATAAAATCTAAATGTCGAATTAAGAACCTCCTCCTTTTTTATCGTCGGTTAAAAAGATAAAGATTCCCAATTGTTTTACTGTTACTTGTCCGAGTAGGTTGTATTGTAAGTTTTTGAATTTGGACCACCACAACAGGGTAATATTGCCAAATTGACCGCCTCTGGTGTAAGTACCTTCTTATCAGCCATTTTTCAAACCATGACAAATGAATTATTTATTTTTTAACTTTTAGAGTTAAAACAAGCCTCATAAAATACGTAATGATGTATGTTTTCGATATAAATACAAGAGAAAATAAATTGAAATAAAATATTACATTTTATACATTATGTTAGGTATTTTAATAAATATTATACAATTTATTGAGAACATTTTATTTTAAAATTTAACAACCATTTGAAACATTGTCGGTGCTTATTTAAATAAACCTTAGTATGTAAAATCACATCATTCCACAGAAATATTAAATAAATCATGTCGTCACTTTTGTGGTCAACTTTGGGTTACTGAAGTGACAAAATTATTTATTTTATTAAAAACTATACCTCGACCAAAAAAACGTAATTTACTTATCTGAAAATGTGAGTAGCAGATTAATATAAAAAAAAATATTATATACTAAAACTAGCTTATGCTAGCGGCTTCTCCCGCGTGAATGCCGAAAACTATCCCAATGGAACATATTCCCGGGATATTAAGTATCATATGTGCTATTCCAGACTATAATCTATCTCTGTGCCAAATTCAATTCAGATCCGTTCCGAAAGAGTGACAAACATACCAACAAACACTGGTGTTATAGTGAAAACAGAATCAAAATTGATTGAGAAAACCATAGAGATAATAACGATTTTTTGCAAATAAGATTAGTTAAGTATCAGTCCCTCTTGGAAAAACATCGATTTTTATGGCAATTGTGTACTAGACTTTGTAACTATAATAATATGCATATTCCCAAGTGGCCTTGCTTTAAAAAATATGAGTGGTGATGTTTTTATAGCCCTTAGTAAGTTAACTTCTTTACGTCCGTAACTAAGTTATCCGACATAAAGCCGGTATAAACAGCTAGTGTGCAATAAAACGGTACATAACACGCAATCCGAGGACCGCGGCCAATCGATTGCTCGGACCGAACTAGATGTCTTTATCTTAACGCACTGTATAATTATCGTGGCTACTTAGCGGATTATATTTATATACTTCATGACAGCTGCCTTGATTACTGTTTTATATTTTACTAGCTGTGCCCGCGGCTTCGCTCCCGTCATCTGACAGCCTACCCTACCCTACTTACCTACCAACCATTTTTTTCTAGGGTTATCATTCTAAAATGACTACAAATGCACAACGCCATCTATCGAATATTTAGTTCAACTGTCCCGAGTATTGTGATAATTTTACTTCTTGAACAATTCAAATTCATCTAACTTTTGATAGAGTGAACCGATTGCGATGAAACAAAAACTAAGTAATACTTCAAGCTACGCACAATTTTTTTGCATAAAAGTTATGTAGCTTAGTTTCGTACATTTCTCGTGATGCGTGCACAAATAAACAGACAAACCTATAAACAGACACAAATTCCAAAAATGCTGGAAATGGGTTCTGTTGGTTATCCTTTAACACCCTGGCAATTTTTTTTGGAAATTTTTTCGATGTACAAAAATGACTTTTCTACAGATTTATTATATGTATTGATGATAATGATTGATTGATGATGATGATTGATGATATTGATTTATGATTGTGTTTTAGACCAATCGATAGAATGAGAATTTATAAGAGGATTTCTGAAAATAGCATGTCTGAAAAGTTGTATGGAAATCGGTTGTATGGACATGCGATGCGGATGAATGAAGAAAATGTTGTGAGGAAAGTTTTGAACAAAGATAGTGTAGTTATAAGAGTAGGTAGGAGTATGATATGTTTAGAATGAGGATGACTACTTGTAGAGATGTATGGAAGAGAAGACTTCTTGGCCAAGATTGTGCTAGATAGCAAAACGTTCTCTACGTATTACACGAGATTCACACATTACTGGCCAGATGTAGGTGTACCGGATTCCGTGCTTTCTGTGAGTCCAACACCAACAAATCATCAAACCTCTCCATAATTCAACGTTTTTCAAGAAACTTCAAATATCTGAGAGTCTCAATCCCCTTTCTTTGATGCAAAATTAATCTAGCTAGGCATTCCGTTTTGCCAACTAGCTTATTTGACTGCTCCAGCAATTTCTTGAGTACGGTTAACGGGGAGTCCGTTGACCGTACTCAAGAAATCACCCTTTTGTTATTATCTTCATTGCTTACTAGCCAATACACTTTCAAAGAATCCATCCACCGTTTCTTTGGCCTACCATTAAAATCATCCACATTCAAACTCAAACCTACTTCACCAACCTCCATAGAAACAAAAAAAAAAAACTCCAACACCACGAACCCATTC
Source organism: Orthosia incerta (assembly GCA_948252205.1). NCBI lineage: Eukaryota > Metazoa > Arthropoda > Insecta > Lepidoptera > Noctuidae > Orthosia > Orthosia incerta. Next base: position 17,461,361 of record OX411758.1, on the reverse strand, counting down.
AATCGATTCGTTCGAAAATCGAATACAATAATCGATCATATTACATTCATTCATCGAAGATCAGTCTAAACACGAGTCGGGTTCGTTCATGTTATACTTTAGTTCTATAAACAAATCCGTTGATATTTAAATATGACCGTGAGAAGTCTGTAGCTGATCGCTGATTGGTCCGATATTATACAACTTTCAGAGTATGTTTTATTATACTGAGGAAGTGACAGGGTATATATAAATTGACGTCTGATTCAAGTGATGGGTAAATTTGTGGCAGAATTGGTTGGATTTTTACATAAAAATCCTCGAACTCTAGACATCTAGTGTTCGATTTTCAGCATACAATTATTTAGAACCGCCTAAGAAACGGTCATTAAGGATGAGCTAACCATGGCAGTACTTTGATGGAATTACTACTAAAATGTTTAGTCTGGCAATAGTTGAAGCAGAGACAATCTACCGAATACTAAGCGAATTCGCACCAAGCGCTTCGAAACATCCTTCATAATGCGCACAGCAAAAGAGTAGAACTCACTGCCTGCGTCTGTGTTTCCGAACGCATACGACCCGAAATCTTCAAAGTTAGAGTGAACAAGCTTCTTCTGGGTAAGCTCACTCCATCTTCGACTTTGTCTCTGTCACCTCTGACCTAGACTAGAGTCAAGAGCAAACCCATCACGAATAAAAAATAAAAAAAACTTGTAGAAAAAGATTTCTGGTGCCAATAGATAACTGGCAAGTTTCGGGTTTTATGGTTCAGCCTCATTAGTATTTGGATATCATCAGTACCTCAGTTTAACATTCCGACTATGACTTACAAATCCCACTTTTCTCTGTACAGAGATCACTATGTATCTATACTCTGACCAACATGAAGGTACAATATTTACTAACAATGCGCGGACAGCTCAATCAACTGACAGCAGGGTAGAAAAACATTTTTATTATTAGTTTCGCTCTTTATCTGGTATTCTAGTCCTATGACCTTGGATATTTTATGTTCTCAAAATATATTTCACCTGTAGGTACTAACTCAGTTAAATCGATGTACAACAAATACAACATTCTACATATATCGAATTCGTTTTATTAATTAAAAAAAAAAATGTTGTTGAGTAGAGGGTAGCCATAAAAAATCTGCTGTTTTACTTCTTTAGTAAACATTGTATCTTCACAATGAATGGAGTATAGTTACCTTTTCGTTAATAGTCTACTGTCTAATAGCTCATGGTACACTAAAATCTGATTCTTGCATAATGTCATGTATATTTATGAAACTTTCGTGTATTTTAATTTCACATCAACGTGGCAACTGCTTCGCCGTTTAATATGCGGAGGTCAAAAGGTTAAAGATCGAAGTAGAACGCAAATAAGTAAGTCAATGTTTTCCGTTCGCTCGACCACCAAAACATATTTTACAGGCATGCTTCACAAAATTGAAGGAATATTTTTTACGAAATTTTTTATGCTGAAAGTCGTTTAACTTATTCGTCAAAATTTTACTACTCTCCAAAAACATAAAGACCGAGGACCTTAAAACGTGAACACATTTCCACTGACTCCGAAACGAATTCTTCAAAAATAAAGAGAATTTCATCGTCAAATCGAGACGAATCGTCGCAAACAGCCAGATGCAATAAGTAAAAAGAGTGGAATGAGGCCGGCTGGCCACAAATGACCGGACTGTGCTAAATTAACGTGCAATATTTTGCTCAAAAACGGCGGCAAGCGTCATGTTTCACGCTGTTTATGACGACCACATACGGACACAATTTCATACCAGCTTCATAACTGACCAGAATATTTTTAATATTGTAAATAATATGCATTATATTGTGTGTTGTCTTGATATGCGAGTTACGCAATAGTATGAATATTGCAGAACCAGAGTTAGGTACATAGCCCGAAGAATTGCCAAACTTAAGTGGCAGAGGGCAGAAAGGTTCTGGAGTGGCGACCGCGAAGCGGAAGACGTTGCGTTGGAAGGCCTCCCACCAGGTGGACCGATGACCTGGTGAAGGTTGCAGGGATCCGCTGGTTGCGAGACGCACGGGACCGGTCAATGTGGCGATGCTTGGGGGAGGCTTATATGTTCAGCAGTGGACGTCTTTCGGCTGATATGATGATGATAATGATGAATATTGCGTAACTCGCAGTTTCTAACATTGGATATTGTGTAAAACTCGGTTTCAAACAAACAAACATCAAAATTATATATTTTTTCTTAATCCATTAAAAGTTAAACCCATTGAAAATAACTGCATTTGGATGCCTCAACGGAATTCACAAAAAAATAATATTATCCTGATTACATAAAAAGGTATGAAAAACCAGTTTATTCAGTCCTGCAAGTTCATTGTACTATAATTGACTTGCGGGAAAACAAAACAATAATCTAAATACAAATACTATTTCTAATAATAATTCAATTGCATAGTATTCACGATGACGGACCATTCCAAAAATAAATATCAGTTGTTTAACGATACACCGCATTTTTTTTCATAGGAAGGAAAAAAAACTATTGTAAATAAGTAAACATCATTATTTCATTGTTCTAAGGAAAAACCAAACAGATTTTAGAAAAAAAAATATTTCCTGCGTATATAAATATAGTAACTGAAAATCTATCCTGGGCAATGCCCTCATTCATTAAGACAAACACCAGAAATAACTGGAAAACCTCTAAAAAAGTTAAGTAACTGTACATACTAGTTGTTTAAATAAAGGGGAAAAGTCATCATCATCATCATCATATCAACCGAAAGACGTCCACAGCTGGACATAGGCCTTCCTCAAGCGTCGCCACATTGACCGGTCCCGTGCGTCCCGCAACCAGCGGATCCCTGTTACCTTCACCAGGTCATCGGTCCACCTGGTACAAGGGTATAAGTACTAACTTAAAATTTAAAGTAAGACTTATTAAAGCGTCTTTAAATATGTTGTTCAACCCACAATATACACATCGCTAGTACCTATATTTATTCATTTTCAGCTTATTCTGCACTTGCACGGCAAAGGTCCCCCTTTCTTCCTTCCAATCCCTCCAGGTTTAGTGTAGTTGTGGGCCAATTATGTCGATAGGCCTCAAGCTCATCCCATCATCTTCGCTTGGGTCTGCCGCGGTGTCGTCGGACATTTGCCGGGACCCACATTGTAGTAGATTTAGTCCATGAACCGTTTGACATGCAGCAGACGTGTCCAGTCCCATTTTTACTAGTAATCCTTTCATGAAACAAAAACCTCAGCTTGCGATTCTAATTATATCCTGCAGTTGTTTATTCATATTGCCTATAATCAATACCAATAGACTTTTCACAGTTCTCTTGCCCGTCTACCAATTAATTTGGTTGGTTTGATGTCTTCTTTTTGTAATCTTTAACCACTGTTCTTGTTCTTGAAATGTAATGTTTGTATGCCGTTTTGTGGCAGTTAACATTTTTTCTTTCTTTTTCTTTTTCTTATACTTCTGTTATATATAATCGTCACCTTTGGGGTTTCCTTTCTTTCGAGGCAAATATCTTTTACTTAGTCCATTCCATCTATCATTTCTTAGTCTTCACCTACTCGTATAGCCAGCCTCATTCTTCAGCCTCACATGCGGTCACATACCAAGTCAAAGTTCGCGAACACATTCGCAACAAGTTGGCAGCAGTATCGTCATAACGCATTTTTTTTTCCAATTGTCTGTTTCTACAAATTTTTAGGTATGTTCCAATATTTAGTTTATTCGCTTGAGTATTTATTGTTTATATTGTATTTATTTTATATTTCTAGCTTATATTGATGTAAATCCATTCATTATCGTTATTGCACCTACCAATATTTATCTCTGCGTCACTCAAAGGTTGTCTGGTAGAAAATGCCTAAGGCCTTAAGTCCAAGTGCTTAAGGTCTTATACCGTGAGAACGGAGTTCCACACAGCTTTTCAGCCACCGGTGCAACATTCATGCTTTCATACACCATTCAACTCTCTTTACATTTCCATCTCAGCTGCTATGCTGCATTCATCCTTTTTTCCGATCCACACAAGACATATTTTGGTAAAACCAATACCGGGCTGTGTCTTTCAAATGCTCCCTAGCATGCTAGAGCGAATAAATCCCCGTATGTCCCCAGCGATACAGTGAACGCTCACCTTTCACTCGCTCGCGGATTAGGTACGGACCCCTTAACTGAAGAAATTACTTTGAACCCAAGCTCCGGTATACTATTCTGTATGTTTTAGCTTTACGTGTGCTTGATTTCCGCGCTTTTTAGAGAAATTGCTGCTAGAAAATGATTTTACAGGGACTATGTAGGTATCAAACCTCTTTTGATAAATTTTATCAGCATCCGTGAAGTATCTTTGATTGTAGATAACTATGGCTCTTTTTCTGGAACGAAAGCTATCGAAATACTAATGTGACAAATATCAAACGTGCGTTAGGTACTGTAATTTAATTTAATGAATTTTCATCAGCCAATGGAATCCCATCACTTGGGCACAGATAATATAACTTGGGTTTAATTTGAAACGCGTCTTATTGATTATTTCTAGTGTCTCTGCAAAATCAGAGACGTCATAGTAGATATATTTTTAAAATTCACAAAAGTTAGCCTAATAGCATTTAGTTGATTTATTGTTCATGTCGGTATTCAATTGACAAGCCAGTTGACAGTTGTCAACTATGACAACTGTCACTGTCATGATACTTTTTGATTTTGGACGGGTAACATAATAATTGATATATCCAGCGAACGAACTAAAAAGATTAAATCCAAATATTGTTAAGCAATTTGTATTTCATTGAAGAAAACCTGCACTGATCATATCATGACATAATTAACAAAAAGCCTTTCAAAGCAACTTGTTTATGCCACCACTACGTCCAGAAGTCATAAGTCTACCAATTCTACCAACATAACCACATAAAAATGCCCGCCCCTTTCACACATTAGACCAACATTAAAAAGCTACATCAATCATTTTGGCAACAATGTCTTTGGAGCGAGGTTCGAAATGACTTGCAATTTTCGCAGCGCGTAACACTGCGTCTGTGCAGGTCCTAATAAATCACTTGAAGTCCTCTTGCAACAGTGTTGCCATCGTAAACTCGGATGAGACACATAAAATCGTCCCGCAGATAATTCGATCGCTTCTCCGAATGATTTCAAAGTTTGCTAGCGATATTTGTTGTGCTATTTGTTGAGAAAAATGTTGTCTTTTCTGTGGACGATATTAATAAATATGTCGTCCCTCCTTGGTGCACAGGAAATACTATTAGAACTATTAGAATGAGCTACATTTTTAAATTAATGAAATGAAAAATGTTTCTCTCATAATTTCTATTTACCTACAGACTACAAACCAATAATATAGCCAGTCACACACATCAAAGTCAAAAATACCTTCGAATGCAAGTCTACTGCCGGACACAATTACTCTCTCACCATACTGAACTCCTTACAGCCGTCAACGTTACTCATACAAAATCTTGCCAACACTTTTTCTCAAGTCATAAAACGCACCTTCCCTGAACTATACCTCTATACATCATTTCGATTTTTAAAAAGCATAATCTCCAATTTGTGCGTACAGCAATAACCTTCAGGCCTAAGTTACGTCCACTCACTGATCGTAAAAAGAATCCGATGATTTACTTCATTACTTGAACGTTTCAAAATTTATGAAAAGCATATGAGCGTTCGTGTCACTATTAAGAATGTGGCCAGTGACTGAGTAAGAGTATTGAGTTTGATGTTTTGTAGCCAGCCAGATTGCTAAGGTTTTCAACGTTCGGTTCCTTTTTTAAATACTAAGTAAGGAGTCGTTCCATTTCGTGGTTATGATTTTGGTCGGTACTTACCTATACCTAAATAAAAGTTCAGCCAAATCATAAAACAACGGAGAATGCTAACTCCTGGAGTTAGAATTTAGCTTAAGGTTTAGATGTTTGCTTAACTTTTCTGACTTTACATCTTCAGTAGTTACCACTTCAAGTTTAACTGAAAATAAACAACATCATAAGTCAGCGACAACGATTGTCAAAAGTTAAAAAATGTATGGAATTAACAAGTGCTATCGAATATCGCTCGGTCAATTCCAAAGATTTTGGACTTCAGACAGTCACTATGGCTGATCAAATGTCACTTTTTCTAAACCTTCTTGTATAACCAAACTGTTTCAAGACCACTCCACCTCTCTTAGGTTAGCACATTCTCATCTTTACATATCTAACCACATGGTGGTCAGCCATTACCTACTTCTAGATGAATGACGTCACGGGTAAGCCCCGTTTTAATAAAAATAAATACAAATACCTACATTAATAAGTGGCCACGATAAGTAACTCTTATCATACGTACTGGGTATTTTTTTTAATATTACAAATATTTTCTTTCCTATTAATACAGTTTAATATTATTATAAGAATATTACAACTAAATATGAAGGTATAAAACACCAACATAAGCTGAGCTTGCATTATAAGAGTTTCCCGTACAATTTAATGTCAGAATTTATTGGATTGTATAGTCATACTATGACTATCAAATTTTTTACGGTTTTATTTAGCTTGCCTTGTTTTTTGTTTTATTGGGTCAAATTAAGTCATTGAAATGTTTTATCTACATAGGTAAAAAGGTACCTGCGGTTTCTAAATATGTTTTTTTTCGCTAAACATAGAAACACGTACCTAAAATTCAAAATATTACCGTTTACCATTTGTAATTAACAATTCAAGTTTGCAAACCGCTGCGTGGTTAAATCCTTTTCTGTTAATATATTATAATTCCAAGGAAAAGTGGAGCCAAAATGTTTTTAAAATGAATATTGAATTTCTATTTGATTTTTCTAGAAACATAAATTCAAACGAAAATTCTGAAGAGCGCTGTACTTAGAAATAACAAACAGGAACAAATTGTACACCTAATATCAACCTATTGACCCTAACCTTAAGGTCTAAGAATAGATTTAGACACAGTTCCGTTATTGAGTTAAGGCCGTACCCTGACCAAAAAACCAGCATGAGATATGAGCATTCCTATTGGCCTAGCGGCACTGGTGGCGCATGAAATTCGGTAGTGAATACGCCCAGATTTTAGAATAAAATCTTTATAAAATCGAATATTCGTCTTTTGAAAAAAATAAAACTTACAAAATGTTCGCTATCAAATTGTCTATCCATTAGTGTTAGTATAAAAAAATAATTAATGAACACTTTACGAGGAGATGCATGCTATCAATAATTATTTCACATTTTATGGTTTTGTTGGAAGGAGATTAGTGAAACATACACCTCTTTAAAAAAAAGTGTACTACCATTTTAGAATCAACATTATGTAGAAATTTTATGTATTTTTATTAATTGATATTTCTTTTTAAATAAAGAGTAGATAGCTCTTAAAAACTGTACAAAAACGACTAGCGCGGCGTTTTGCTCGGGGAGCCGCCTTAACCCTTTTATTTTCACGATATACTTACCTGAATAAAAGGGTACTGAACTTAAGCTGCGCTAAAGTGCAAAAATATTTAGGTGTGGCCTGGTATTTATGAAAACAGGCATCAAGTTGGCAAACTCTGAAACATGGAAAAACAAAACCGACTTCAAAACCAAAGAACAACAACAAGCACTAATAACCTTTTACAAAAAAAATCTACACTAACTACTACAAAAAACTTAAACTTAGACTTCTATATAAAAACACAAAAAATTACTTCAATTTCGGAAGTCGGTGTTCCTGTTTTTGTTACTTCGTTTTTTGACACCGACTGTTTAATTTTAACTTTTTGTTGTGGTAGGTACATAATGGGCAAGTTCTATACCTATAATGCCCAACATTTTGGCAGAATAGATTACCCGAATTACATAAAACTTGAACATAACCGGTGTAATCAGAGTGTGCTAGAGTAACCTGTACACATCTGCATCTGTTCAGTTCTCTTAAGAGCATATCGGCTTGATGTTATGTTATGAAATCGCGTAAACAATAAACAGACAAACGATTGCAGCAATCCCGAGAGATTTTTTTTTTGAGGCCGACCAATTGCGAATCGGACGGACTCGCGCACGAACGGTTCCGTACCATTATCGCAAAAAACGGTAAAAAAATAACGTTTGTTGTAGGTGAGCCCCAATAAAACATTTATTTTATTCTGTTTTTAGTATTTGTTGTTATAGCGACAACAAAAATACATCATCTGTGAAAATTTCAACTGTCTAGCTGTCACGGTGCTTGAGATACAGCCTGGTGACAGACGGACAGACAAACAGACGGATCGCGGAGTCTAAGTAATAGGGTCCCGTTTTTACCCTTTGGGTACGGAACTCTGATAAAAAAGATCATCAAAATCGGCTCACCTAGTAAAAGGTTATGAGGAAAAACAGATACAGTCGAATTGAGTACCTCCTCCATTTTGAAGTCGGTTCAAAATAACAACTAACAAGTAAGTATTACCTACATTTCATGCACTTAGCTGGACTGTAGGACTGTAGTTAGTTTTACAACTAGGGGACTATCTAACTCGTAAAACTGACGGACGAGTCATCCCGTAAACTAAGACACGTGTATGCAATACCAATCGTTGGTTATTAATGCCTAGGAAATATTGCTAAGTATTAATTAACTTAAATTGCAGACTACGCGCAGTAATAAAATAGTCTACTCTGAGATGAGAAATTCTCTTTAAGGTTGCCCTAGTCGACGGCACGAACTATTTTGCGCGCGGGGTTAAAATGCCTGCTATCTCATCCGACAACACGTGCGAAAGAGCTAGATGGTGTGATGAGCAGTAAGAAGCTAGTTCGCCTACGAATTAGCACTTTTGCAAGTTTGTAGCGAAATGAATGATGATTTATAACGAAATCGAGCGCGCGAAATTTTATAAACAGACCTTTGGGTGTCTAGATATCATGAAAAAACATCTAAATGTATATTTTCAAAATACAATTATTTGTATTGTTGAACTACTAATCTATCCCTGTATGGTGGCCGTTTTGCAATTTTCCTTCTTCTCATGGTATTTATTTCCGCCCAAAGATACGTTAAAATTAGTGTTGAAAATTGAAGAAATGTGAATTAAGAGCCCAACATTCCTTATTTTATGTGCTTAGGAGAGAGAGAGAAGAGAGAGTTAATTAAACAAAAACATACATTTTTTATGATAGTCTCTAGAAAATCTTAATATTTCACAACACTCGATAATAAATCTAAGTTAATTACGCCATCTAGTGCAATTTATTTGAACCCATTTTTTTCCTTCGCCCGTGACAAAATTATGATCTTCATAACAGTTTATCCATAATTTCTTTGGTCTTATAAACAGCCATATTTATATTTGAAACTTTCCTCACGAGGTTTTCGTTATCTGTCCGCATACCGTTGCGGAAATCCGCTGCATGCGAGATGCACAGAACCGGTCGATATGTCGACACTTGGGGGAAGTTTAAGGATAGCAGCGGCCTGTCTTTCAGTTGAAATGAATTGATGACATGCCCATAACATGAAAACCGATTTCAACACAACTTCAGTCACCGGTTGCACTTTCAGACTGCCTCTTACCCTGTACTGTATTTGAGGAAGGAATTTTGGAAAAAATCGCTGAATTACCCGTACCTATACCTATGTATTTTACCGTGGTGGGTCAACGGATGGGGATTGCCCTTCATTTGTTTTAATAAATACTAACTTTATCAGACTGACGGAAACTATGAGTATGTGATGGAAAAGTTTGGGTAGCAACCGATGTGCATGGACGCGTGATGCGGAAGAATTTAAACTCTCGGATGTTAGCAGAAGAATACTTTTTGTTGTAAAGAAAATAAGTAAACCACTAAGGAGAAGATGGATAGGTTTATATGCGGCAATTCGTTTGGAAAAAGGAGTGTTTAGATACTAATAAGAGAGTGCTTAATAAGACTTATTTCTATACAAAACCAATCTGGTTAAGTGCATGAGTATAATGATGACATACAGTTAAGTAGATAAATGTCTCCTGAATACAGTACAAGTACAGCAGGCTAAGTTCAGATCGTAACCACGATCATTGACGTATGTTTAATAAACAAACGTTTAGGTCTCACAGCAACTGTTGCTATAATGCATACCGTTTACTTGTAAATGAACATGCTAAATGCTAATGTGAAAATGAGTTACCTCCCTGTAACACAACATTTAATGAGATAAGGTTTATTTACAGGAAAGTAAGTTCTTTTCTGATAACTGTTAACCTGAGTTTGAGGCCACTTTTACACGGTAAGAAAAGTCACCGGGCCTACGTCTCAGTCACGAACTGTGTACACTGCTACACAGAATTCTAGTCTTGTGCATGATGAATTGGTCGTGTACGAAACCTCTTGCGTAGGCCCGGTAAATTTTCTTAGCGTATACAAGCAACCTAACGGTCCAGCTTCCCATTTTAATCGTCAGTCCTATTTCCGTCATTCGTTGTAACTTGTACTCAAAGACTTTGACAACTCGTCAATCAAAAGTCAAAACCACCGAACCAAAACGCCAATACACACTAATCGAAAGTTCAACACGAAAATCGCAGTCGGAAACTTGTCACCAGATGTAAGAACAATGAAATCTCAAGGACGGACTAGATGGCAGATAACAAATGGTAAACAAAGTTGCGCACGTGGTCGACATAATTGCTTCGACCGGCGAAAACAAACAATGTACCATTGTCTTTTGTCGCGGTACGGATTCCTACGGGCCGTTCACATTGTGCTCTCATAGGAGAAATGATAATTGGGTGCGCGGTTTTTTCGATGAGTGTGGATCGATCTTGATTTTGTAGTTCTACGGGATTCGCTCAGAGGTCGTTTGGTGGATGCAGTATTTTTATTCTGATTCCTTTATTACCATATTGGCTTATAAAATCCTTTTATAGTTAGCAAAGCGTCCATATTACTAAATAAACTTAAGAACGCTTAGATACTTTGATTGATGTCATATGGCAATCTATTTGCCAATTGCCCCGATTTCTTCATTCATTGATGACGAAATCTGAACTTTGTTGACCCTTTCGAATTCTAACATCAGTCGAAAGCCAAATGTCAAAAAATATTGCTACAGATAATATTGACACCATGTTTTTATTTTCAGGCACAGGTATTAGAAGCGTAAAGCCAACGTGTACAGGACCTTATGTAACCTCGTAGCATTCGAAGTTCATTTTACCACACGAGAAGTGTCACGAAAGAGAGAGTTCACACCGTCGCAAAGGTGGCTTTAAACGATCAACTGTCGGAACCAATCTGCTCATATTTTCTCCCGACAATTTACAACCTGTGCTTCTGATAACACGCATTGTTCTCCGTTCCCATATCATAGTAGAAACACCGTAAGTTAATGTTACCACGAAAAAAAAACAACAAAAACAGAAGTTCACAATTAGGTGTTGCCACAAAAAGATTCCTTTTTTTATAGCACGGGAGTGTTGTTCCATTCAAAGTATCATAGTGGCCGATCGTGGGATCAGCTGTTCGCCACATTTGGACCTCAACTGACCTATATTCCGACCTATGACGTAGCCCGACAACAATAGGGCATTGTTCTTTTATATTTGCGCCAACATCAGGAGTTCCTCAAGGCAGTTCATTCACATCTATGTAGCTTTCATTTAAATAGGTTCATTTGGTTTTCGTCATTGTTCCGATCAGCTGTTTTCACGAGATTATATCTCCGTTGATAGGTGAAAGATGGTAACAATGAACTTAGTTGTACGTATTGTTTTATTATTGTTTGCTGTGACGTCGTCTGGTTAAATCTTATTGTTTCTAGCTGTGATGTAATGGATGTCTTTAGTTCAACTGTCGTTCGTTTGACGTTTGTATTTGTAAATTATTTGTTGAACTGTTGTCTTATTGTTGTGGGATTCAATGTCAAGGTCTGTGTTGTAAGACTGTTAGGCGATCATATTAACAGATGTTCGGCATTATTTTCAAAATCCTTACAACATTCTATTCGAACGATTCGGTCTGTTACGAGTGAATGCTGCAATTTAGCCCGAAGATACCACGCATTGATTGCTTCACTTCCTTTCCAAGGAATTAGGTTATGCAAATAACTTAATCAATTACTCCTATAAGCTTTGTTTAGTTTACTTAAGTTCTTATGCAATTCAACTTAGTAAGATAGGATTTTATCATCCAAACGCCCGACCTGGTAAAACCTAAATGCGCGAATTTCAAACTTCGAACACTGACCAAAGTTTAAAAAACCTCCAAAAATAAAAATGAACCTGTCAGTGGCACTCAGACATACAGCCTACTCGCAATCCGAGGAGGTCGAACCTCATCCATCCTAGAACGGTAGTGAACAAAAAAGTGGAATGAAATGATAAATAGTTGTAGTTAATCCGCTCTTATCGCCTCATGGCTTCGTCCCGTGCGGTCCAAAAATGAGAGATGGAGCGACTCGTTCAGATAACACTTCTCAGTAATGGCTTTCTAGCCAGTAGAGTGGTTTAACATTAGGTATTATAAATAATATGACATTGGTAATATTGAGAGTGAAGCGTGCTTCGATTTTTTTGTTTGATATTGTATCTACGTGAAGTATGGTGAAGGCATAATAAATAACTGGCCAACTAAAGGTGTTAATTCAAAGCTCTTTTTTATGTAGGTACGGCTTTTCCTTTTACTTTTTCACGTTTCCTTTCCTAATAATGAATTTATTACACTAAAAATACACGAATGTGATCTAATATTAATTACTAGACCAATATAATGGCTTTTGGTGAGTGAGGTATCCATCACAATCACATCTATTAAAATAAATTAATTTCAATGTTTGAACTCTAAAAAAAATTGGTACATGCAGCTCTATGGATGCGAGCAGGCTACGACAAATGTAGTAAACGTTAAGTTAGCGCGCCCAGCCACCGATGTTCCGATATCGACTAATTGTGTTGGTATGTGTGCTTACTCGGATACTAGTGATGTACTGGATGTCGATATGACGATTTTACAGCATGATGTAGGTACTACATTAAATGCGCGATCACATACGCCATACACGTTATTCATACCACCTATAATAACTTTTTAGGGACCTTGAGTCTCATTAGGTATTTACTTATTAGGTATATTTATTTTTCGCATCATTTGACAATATAGTGATATTTGAAGAAACCTAATCTCACCCTCAAGTTAAACTTTAGCATTAAGGTCTAATAATTTGCAATGTAACATTGGAAAACTTATCAATTTATCGTTGCTTTATTACGAAACCCTCTGGAAGATCTGCGGGGTGACCATAAGCTCTTAGAGCGGTATCAATTTGATATCGAGTAAGTGACACATGTATACAAGTCAGATACATCTGTCCCTTATTCGATCTCAAATTGATACCGCCCTAAGAGCTTATGGTCACCCCCCTGATCGAGAATAAGTTGGGCTTCTTGGGAAAATTCATGGAGCGACTTTCGTAAACTACAGCACATAAAATAGCACAACTATCGATAAAAAAACAATCGACTTCTACCATCCCCAATCGTTATTTGTCGACGGTATCGCTCGCCTCCCGCGTATCCATCACTAGCCAGCCTCTCTAGAGACGTTTAATAAGATAAACGCGCTACCTTATTAACTGTGCCGTTCGATCATTTGTAATAGAGGAATGTGATTTGTTACTCGACTATATTGTAATCGATTACAGTGTTGCCATTGCCATTTTTGTGTTGAGAGGTTGGTACTTCTTGTATTGATATTTGGCTATGGTCATCAGTATGTTTAGCTTGGTTCTGTAAGTGAATAAAACGGTTGATCATTATTTATGGTTGTTTATCTTCATTCATCATTATAATGATGGCAATAATCACAATAATTAGATTAATTATTATAAGACATGATTAATTAATATGTATGAAACTGATTCATTCATGGAATGATGCATCAAGTCCATGTTCATGACAATTCTTCGTAACGCACCTCAAGTTACCCAATTCGCTACTTTATGACAAATCTGTCAAGTTTCATGCGGTTAAAATACGGGCCAAGCCGGCTACACCGCAACCATAGAGCGATCTTAGTAACAGTTCTCAGTTATCACACCGTATTTCCACTTTTTCCCACTTTTGCATTTAAAATAGGAACAGTGCAATATTCGCGCCTTATCTCTGACGTAAATACACACCCTGTTCTCTTTGTCACCGAATGTCAGTGTCGCATGAGTCAGCAGCAGCGGTCACTTATCAACCAATGACGACACGTTTCGCGCGCCCCTCGTTACGCGAAAATCAGCCAATCAGCGCAGGGAAAAGTGCGTCAAACGGTGTTTAAAACAGTTTTCCTATGAGTGTTCATTGTTTAAAGTGGACTCGATGTAGAACTAGAAGGCCTATTAGTTTATTTAGGTATTGAGAATCATCCACTTCTTTATCTCAAAGGAAAAAGGTTGCCTTGCGGTTTTCCTAATGTATTTCATTTCTCACCATTTCAGTTAGGTAATGTTGTATCATTTCCAATTCAAAGAATACATTATTAATATTATGTAAATTAAGAAATTCCACGGAACCATTTGATTCGAATAAATTAATCAAGTTATTTGTCTATAAATTACAAAATCAAGCAAAAAATTAACAAAAAATGTCGTTCACTTTTTCATACAGCCTCATACAGCCATCTTACTAAAAATATCCTAAGTTGCTTTATAAGCAGATCAACCAACATCATATCAATATCAGAAGTGAATCAACTATAAATACGCGATAGGGATCTGGCAGTATCCCGCCAATAAATCCATTAGGCCGAGAACACACCTGAGCATGACTTTTGGTTTCTGCCGACCCCCGGGGGGACACTGGGCCATAGTTGTGGAGACTATGCGCTATGGCTTTAGTAAATACTGGGGTTAACCATAGCCAAAAAACAAAAGTAAACAGGTTGTTTACGCGTGTCGCTCTGTCATAGACTTTATCCATCGCTTTCCATCAGCCGTATTCGAGGTGAAGATCGAGCTTATGGTGAAATAAAAAAAAAGCGTTAAGGTTTTTTTTTTTTTTTTTAAAGTTGCCCCACACTAGGATTTATTCCTGTATCGTGGGTGCGTTTACAAACATATAAACTCACATACACAAACAAAGTTCTAGCTAGACCTAATGCAGTCAGATACTGTACAAAGGCCTCCCCTACGTCACCTGATTTTTATATCACACACGGTTGGCGTAGTGGTTGAGCGATTGACTGCTGCGCTGCGTGTCGCGGGTTCGATTCCCGCACGGAACAAATATTTGTATGACCTACAGATAGTTGTTCCGGCTCTGGGTGTTTGTGTATGTGAGTTTATATGTTTGTAAACGCACCCACGATACAGGAAGAAATTCCTAGTGTGGGGCAACGTTTTTTATAAAAAAATAATAAATAATAATAATAATATATTTTCTATGCAGTCTGTTATATAACCCAACTGCCTTTTCAAAGTGTGTGCATAGCTAAACGTGGTCAAAAGTCTCCAAAATGATTTTTGCCACGTTTTAGCTAGTAAGTTTTTGCCCACTTCTTCGCCCACTTAAAAGGAACACACTACCGGGATAAAAACTAGGCTATGTCCTTCCCAGGGTCTCAAACTATCTCCATACCAAATTTAATCTAATTCGGTTCAGCCGTTTAGTTTTGAAAAGGTAACAAACAAACAGTAATTAAAATTGTTGGTGCCTGTGATACAATAATTTTCATTAATACAGGTACCAACGATTCTTTGTTTCCGTGTTTAATAAACTGTATTTACTTTTTGATCCTGTACATGAGTATTTTCCTGAATAAAAGATTATTTTTCTTATTGTATAGACGGTCACAGCTAGATGAAATTCATACAAAAGCGAGACTGTGTTTGTCTTCACTTGTAGTAAACACAATAATAGCTCATGATATGTGTTATACTTTTAAAAGTTCGGTTTATATAAAACTGCTTCAATGGGATTGTGGCTACGTGCTGGCTACCATGTAGCAGATAGGAGGAAACTGATCTCCATCCTCAAAACACAATGACATGACCATGTAGGTAACACAGTAAAGTGAATGAAGGCAAATCTCTGCAAACAGTACCAATGCGGTTTTTTTTTCAATCTGTTATGTATTACAGTGTTATAAACATGATTCTATAAACGAACCATCTAAGTACTTACTATTCGATCGATAAGCACAGATCGACGTTCCAATATTGGACCAATTGATGGCCCCTCTCAGTAGGCTTGAAATATAGAACACGGAAATGGTGCCAGAGATGCCATTGCTAGTAATGGTCGCAGCTAATAATTGCGCTGAGCACAAGTTTTTACTGCCATAGACGAAATTGTCACGGGCTGTCAATTTCTATTTGTAAACGGTAATCCTCTCTAACACGCTTGGTTCGTAATGGCCGCCGAAGCGTCTTCGTGCTCTGTGGTTTCAAACTAGATTCTGGTATTGGCCCAACGTTTGCCGTATTGGCCGGCTTGGCCCAACACGTCAAGCCAGAGCATTACAAAGCGCTTTTACGCTGACGTATCGATAATATGAATTAACTTTTTTTCTCTAGCCTTTTTGTTATGGTAATCTAGTGAAAATGTTAATGAAATATAAAGAAAGAACGTCCGTCTGTCTTCTTAGAAGATCGGAATATCTAATGTGTTTTATTAAAAATGTTGTTTGTGCGTTGTCATGGCAACCGGATCTCTAGAACATGAGAAAAAAATGCATAACCTAATGCTAAACGCCGAAACATATGTGGACACATTCAAATACATTAATTAATTATTTAGGAGTCATCCAGTGTTAGAGAAAACAGATTTTTTGGCTTGTAAAAATCAGTCCACAAAGATTCATATTTTCGCGTTATCAATTGCTAAGGATAAAGTATCATAAACAACTATTAATTTAAATTATATCATTCCACCTTGTTATGCATAATTCAATTGAATAAAAGAACAAAGTTCAAATCGACTTATTTATATTTTTATATAATAAATTGAGGAAAACCAATTTTTATGATGCATCATTTATTCGTCATCTTCAGTGACTACAGATGTATGGACAGTTTATTATTATTATAGAGTATTATATTATTACCATACCCTTTATTTTGATTCTTTATTCAATAAGAACTCTTACTTAAAGTTACACTAGTCGATAATTCTTCCATACAAACGTATTCTAGGGATTACTCCACTGTTTGACGATGTACGTTCAAAATAAAAATGATATAAATTTTTCTCATCACTATCTAGCCCTGTATGAAAACAAAAAAGTGAATAAAAAAAGTTTTTGAAAGTTATGAGCGTCGAAAGTTCCATATTTCAACACTAATTTTAACGCATCTTTGGGCGGAAATAAATAACATAAGAAAAAGGAAAATTGCAAAACGGCCACCATACAGGGATAGATTAGTAGTTCAAGAATGCAAATAATTTTATTTTGAAAATATACATTTAGTCGTTATAACATGATATCTAGACTCCCAAAGGTCTGTTTATAAAATTTCGCGCGCTCGTTTTCGTCCTAAATCATCATCCATTTTGCTACAAACTTGCAAAAGTGCTAATTTGTACACGAAATAGCTTCTTACTACTCATCACAGCATCTATCTCTTTCGCACGTGTTGTCGGATGAGACAGCGAGCATTTTAACCCCGCGCACAAAATAGTTCGCGCCGTCGACTAGGAGAACCTTATCCGAATCCGAGATCCGAGTTCCATCCGAATTGGCAATGTACGGCTTTCAGACGGACGGAATTCGGATACAGTGCTTAACCTCCCCTAAAAGAAGTAGTACTACAGTTACTTCGAACTGAAATTTCTCGGATTCGGATCGGATGCAGAGCGTAACCGCCAGAGGCGGCTGTACTTTAAGTTCACTCGTGCACTGAACTGCTAGATTTGAAAAGGTTTAGAAATAAAATAAAAATGTTTTTACGAAATTATGACGAACAAATTTAAGCTCTTTGCTAAAGTAATAAGTCGTATAGTGCTGTAAAAAATACTCCCCGTGCGCTAGGCTAAAGCGCACGGCGAGAGTTCATACTATTCTACGAGAAACAAGCGAAAACGCCTGGCGCGTGAGACAGAGATAGTTCAATAGAAAATGTACGGCAAAATATGACATTCTCGTGCGCCGTCCCAGCGAACCGAAGATTACCGAGAGCGGGCGAGGTGACGAACGAAATTTATCTTAGGGTCGAGTACCAACATTAAAAGTTGTACAACGACGTAACTAGATGGCGTTGGCGTCGAATTAGAAGTCGCTAGCGAGATGGTTTGCCGATTTACATAGGCTCCTGTGAATTTTAGCAACTCTAACACAATTATCCAGTGAGACAGCAGTGCACTACTACTACTATGATCCACCAGCCGCCACTGGTAACCGCTCTAAAACTGAATCTGCGGTAATGCGTCAAATGTTAATAATATTTCGGATTGACCACGGTTGGTACTTGTAACATGTCAATCGCATACATTTGGGATTTATTTAAATCGCTTTTCACTATCGCTGATATGGAATGTCACTTAGAGCTTAGATACTCTTGTTTTTAAAAGTTATAAATACCATTTAGAAACACTCAAAATCATCGCAATTTACTTCAACACATTTTATTACTTCGGCCAACCCGACGCGACGAACCGACTTAAAATTGTAAAAACATTCAATGCACTTTGCATACTTCGAACAAATATTCAAAAGAGGACTTAATACAGTACCTACGGCTTTAAAATCAGGTGTAACGTTTTAAGTAGCTACTATATACGTATATGCGTTGAATATATGCGTTGAATATATACGTATATAAGTTGAATATGTACAAAAAATACAGCATTGGGTATGCATTGGGATCGAACAGAGCTCCAGTTACAGTACTGTTTTAGTTGCATTTCACTTGCGGTACAATCGTCGACAGACGACGATTTCGTTACATAATAATGACTTAGTTCGACCTTTTTGCATGAATTTTGAAACGAATTTAAAAACTATAGGTACTGTCATCTTCTACTGAGCGTTGCGATAGAGTTCTAAATGAAATCAGTCCAGAATTCGACAAAGGGCCGATTTAACCAATAAAACTAATCGCGATTGGTAGTTTCTCAGCGGGCCCAACCAATCAGAACGCTGTATTTGCATAAACTGAGTTTAGTTGAACTAGTCGCGATTAGTTTCTGTGTTGAAAACGGGCCCTTAGGCTTTGACCATCAGTAGCATCCAGCATTTCCTATAACGTACAGGATACGCAAGATATGATAATAAATGTCTCATCGTATATAGAACTGCACCACATTTAAACTCCAAGTCGGAGTCATCAAAACTTGTATCTCTAATGTCATCTCGTCTTGAAATTGGCCAGTAACATTCTTCAATACTGTTGCATAATCACGATCTATACTCTGGCCAATATTAAGGTACAATATTTACTAACAAAGCACTGACAGCTCAATCGACGAAACACGAAGTTAGCTGAGGGACATTAAGAAAATAGTTGGACTGTATTGTAGGTACGATATCCAAATGAAAGACCTTAATGATTATTATATAAAGAAAGATCAAGTAAGTTATGTAGAGACTAAAAAGCAAGATTCTATAGAAAATTTGAATTTAGAGTTTAGATTTAGCTCTTCACATCCTGTCCTATTCTGCTTGAAGTTCTATCGCTCGAATAATACTGTACAATTTGCGAATGTTTTGCACTTTGTGTTCGTATGTACCTCATAAGGCTGGCCGGGTGCTATGGTGGTGGAAAAATCGTTAGCCTCGCACGTAACCACAAGCGAGCGCAAGCGCAGGGCGCGATAGCAGAATAATCTTAACATTTTTTAAATTTTAATAAAAAAAAAACATTATTTATGTATTTAATGTTGTAAAGTAATCTCTGGAATTAACTGCTTTCTTGTCTAAAAGTTATTATAGTGGTATTTTTAGGTGTGATCCTTTGAGCATAAATACGTTATTTAGGAATCTTTTGCATGATCTTTAGCTTTGATTTGTGCGACCAACAAAATTTACAAAATGATATTACCTAGAAAGATTTCTATTTGCCTAAATTGCACGTCACTTGTCATTGTCACTTACCTTTGCTTTAAAAATTATTCAGTGTGCTTAGTGCGAGTTTTTTAACGTACTCACTCGTGTTAACATAAACTATTTCTTATGTCAAAATGTATACAAAAAAAGAGGTTTTGCCTTGCCGTCACCAGACGGCGCTTATCCAGTTTCAATACAAATTGGCGTTAACGTTAACGCGATTAAGCGTGAGTAAAAACTCGCACTAAGGCCTCTGTTGTTTTTTTACACTGTTCATGTGTTATTCCAAAATCTTAACTAACTAAATTTCTAACATTCGGAACAGTCACATCCTTCCACATTCGAAAAAAAAAAACCATCATCAAATCAGCAACAAAATACAAAAAATAACTTCTCTACAGCTTCGTCTGCTGTCGGTACCCAAGCAATAAAGTTGAGTGAAGTCACATAAAACCTTTATGTGATTTACTATGTACTTAATACAACCAAACGTTCCTGCGTACATGTAACTGCAGATCAAATTTTCAAGAAATGCACAATTTTGATTTTCGCTTGAGAACTATTAAATTGACTTGTATAGGTACGTACGTTTGCCATCATAATTGGTTGGAAATTCCAGGTGTTTGTGAAAATTGAGGTGGGGTAAGAATTTAATAGAGATAAATTTAAATTTTCCGTGTATTTTTGCCAAAGCTACTTCTAACATATTATACATGCGAAAGTTTGGATGTTTGTTACCCAATCACGCCAGAACGGCTGAAGGGTTCTAGATCAAATTTGGCACAGAGATATATCATAGTCTGGAATAGTACATAGACACTTTTCATCCCGATTTGGGATAATACAACCTTTTCACGCGGGCGAAACTGCTGGTAAATAATATACAACAATGACCAATCTGTCTCCAATGAGTAGTGACAATACTTTGACTGTCTTTGGATTTGTTGAATACCTTTGTTCAGCGACTAACTGGCATAACCTCAGGGTTATCTTTCTAACAATTCTATAAGAATGCTTTAGCTGAATAACCTCAGATTATACATTAAAACTATTACGTCTGTGCATTGGATAAAGTAAGCTTTGGCTCTGAAAGAGTTTATTAATTATATGGGGTAATGGTCATTATTTCATCACCACCGCTCTCAAAAACGGTGAAGGAAAACATCGTGAGGAAACCGGCATGTCCTAGAACCAAAAATTCGAAGACATGTGGCATCCACCAAACCGCACTAGGCCCGCGTGGTGGATTATGGCCCATCCCCTCTCACATAGAGGACGAGGCCTGTGTACCAGCAGTGGGAACATAAATAGGCTGATGATGTGATGTGATGTGATGGGATAATGAATAAGCTCTTTGTCAGAGCATTTTCTCATTTTTTTCGGTCTTAAAATGCGCAGTTTTAATTTAAAAGACGAGATCTTACCCCGGCATTCAATACAGCTGGATATAGGCCTGGGGCCATTCATTTCTATGCATCTCTCGTCTAGAGGCCTTAGTGCGAGTTTTTTAACGTACTCACTCGTGATACCGTTAACGATCTCTTATGTCAAAATGTGTAGAAAAAAAGAGGATTCTCCTTACCGCCACCACACGGCGCTTATCCAGTTTCAATACAAATTGAGGTTTACGTTAACGCGATTGACGGTGAGTAAAAACTCGCACTAAGGCCTTTGAAGATATACCGCGACTTTGAAGATATTGTCAACCCAATACGAATCTATTAGGTATTTACATAGCAGTAGTTAGGTAGTTAGATATATAATCTATTCTTCAGTAACAAAATTCAACCAGCTCTATCCTAAACGTGAACATCGTCAAAGATTTCTGTCCCCTGCGTATGCTTGTGACAGTTCGGGGCAGGCGGACGCGCGCCGCGCCTCTTCGGAAATTGAATATGTTAAAACGTTTTTTGTAACGACTGTACAAAGTACTGGCAACGGCGAAGGTTGTTGGCTCGGTAATTCTATTACTTATAGTTTTCTTTTTGATGGTATATTACATTATCAATTAATATATTATTATTATTCGTAGAAGCTCTTATAGGCTTAATATACAGTAGCAACAGATCAAAATAAAGTGCCTGAAAAAACTTCAGTCACCATTTTCAGGCACCAAAAATTCCTGTCATAATTTGAGATTACACTATAGTTTTAACTTTTACATGAATTACGTATTTATGCCAATATTATAAAGAGAAAATATTTTTTTGTTTGTTTGTACCAAATAGGCTCCAAAACTACTGGACCGATTTAAAAAAATCTCTCACCAATAGAAAGCTACATTATTCCTGAGTGACATAGGCTATTTTTAATCCCGAAAACGGGTCCTGTGGGGTGGTCGGGAGCGAAGCCGCGGGGAACAGCTAGTTTTGTATAAAATTACACCAAATAAACTGGTGGACAATAAAATGAGGCCACTCCTATTTTTATGATTTAAATTTTTCTTCATTTTTTATTTTTCTTGTGTATTGCTAAAAAATTTAATTTGGTTAATTAAAGAATATTTAAAAGTTTTTCTTACGAAACACAGTCACGACAACCTCTTTGGTAGGTGCCCTAATTTTACTGTCTATCAGTTTATTTAGTTTAATAAACTGATAGACAGTAAAATTAGGGCACCTACCCATCTTTAGTTAAATGTTGAAAAACGTAGTTCTGAGCGATTTCTTACTAAACATCGAAAATTAACGACACTTAATCTTCTCAGCTCGCTATACATGTTCCCGCGACTGTACTCAAGGTAGGTACATACCTACGTTCCTCCGCCCACGTTCGGAGATGATTCGTGGTTTCTCTGCATGATAATCGATAGTCGAAGGAAATTGGGGCTGCACTCACCAATGTTACCTACAATTATGTAGGGTAATACCACAGATTTACAACGGTTAGTTAAGGCAAGACATCAAATCTTGATGTTAGGTTTCCTAAGAGTGTCGCGGATAAAAAACTAGTTCAATAATAAGCCATAGAACGTTTTGGGAAACACTGTTTTTAGTCCTATAAAGCCCCAAAGGTGTATTTTATTCGAAAGTGGCGCATTTATTTCTCCATTCAGTGTTAAAACGAACCAATAACAATGTTACACATGACAAATCAGTCACATACACGCTATGTAACAGTGCACAGGTCACAAAATAGTGATGTACTGGTTAATAAATACCTTTAAGGATCTTTAATAGTACTTTTTTATACCATACGAGAGTTTATGTTTCCTTTGCCTTACTCACAATTTATTCTTCTATCATGAGAGTATAAAGGCTTATAAAATATATGAATTAATATTTATAAAGGGATTGAAGCAATCTGGCACCAGTCTTGCCAAGTGGTACCGTGTTATCCAGTTACCGGGTTGTGGAGGTCAGATAGGCAGTCGCTCCATGTAAAACACTGGTACTTAGCTGAATCCGGTAAGACTGGAAGCTGACCACAATATAGTTGGGAAAAGGCTAGGCAGATGAAAGGGATTGAAGCAATTTGTATTGAATAAAAAAAAATCTTTTATTATTATATTTATTTATAGAGTGTAACATAATGTGCTACCGCAATTTTACAGATAAACTATGGTTAGGTTTACCTTAAATTTTACGTGCCCCCCTTGTATTTTTGAGTTTTCACAAAAAATAAATCAATTAAAGGGACTGCGAGTTTTAAGCGCCATTATAGCATTACAGCACGCCGAATAAAAATGTCTGAATATGGTTATAAAAGTGAGATAAAAAAAACTTTTTCAGGACATAATTGTCATTTAACAGCAACATTTATCCACTTTTACGTGTCGTTTTTGTGTTATTAAAAAAAACATATACTCTGACATGATACTAACAATTATATAATAGGAACTGAAAACTTATTACACAACAATTCTGCTCTAAAAAGGTGTTTGTGTGATATGCTTATTAGTAAAACTATAATAGTCATCTCTATACTAATAAAGTACAGTTACATTACAATATGGATTTATTACACTTTTATTATTAATCTTCAAAAACAAAACACACTGAGTATTATTATCAGTACATATAATAAATCTGTAGAAAAATATTTTTTGTACATCGAAAAAAAATCCAAAAAAAATAGCCAGGGTGTTAAAGGATAACCAACGGAACCCATTTCTAGCATTTTTGGAATTTTTGTCTGTTTGTCTGTTTATTTGTGCACGCATCACGTGAAATGTACGAAACCAATGTAGATAACTTTTATACATAAAAATTGTGCGTATCTTGAAGAATTACTTTTTTGTTTCATCGCAATCGGTTCACTCTATCAAAAGTTAGATGAATTTAAAGTGTTCAAGAAGTAAAATTATCACAGCTCACGCAATTCAGTTACTCGGACAGTAGAATTCGCTATTCGATAGATGGCGTTGTGCATTTAAAGTCATTTTCTGAATCGCGATGTTAAGATTTTACGCGAAAGAATGATACTAGAAAAAAAATTGGTTTGTAGTATGTATATTTTAGAGTATGTGGAGTAGGCAGGCAGGCTGGTAACTATGGTAAGGTTGGCAGGCAGATGACGGGAGCGAAGCCGCGGGCACAGCTAGTCATTAATATAAAAGTAAGCCTAAAATTAGGCTTATTAATTAATAATTTAATATCCAAAAGGGGCAGATTGTGGTGCAGAAAAACTAGCTTTTCTGTACAGTAAGTATATATGTTAAGCTTACTTACTTAATAAGTGTAATATTATTATATCAGAATAAATAAACCTTATTATATTTTCTGTTTTTTATGTCGAGTAGTAGGCAATGGCGATTAATCGATATTCGCTATAACAACTATTCGTGGCATAGAAAAACTGGCCAAGTGCGAGTCGGACTCGCGCACTAAGGGTTCCGTACCATTATCGCAAAAAACAGCACAAAAACCACGTTTGTTGTATGGGAACCCCACTTCAATATTTATTTTATTCTGTTTTTAGTATTTGTTGTTATAGCGGCAACAGAATAGCATTGGTGAAAATTGAACTGTCTAGCTGTCACGGTTGATGAGATACAGCCTGGTGACAGAAAAAAGACAGTGGAGTCTTAGTAATAGGGTCCCGTTTTTACCCTTTGGGTACGGAACTCCAAAAACAAATTTAACCCAGGACCTGATGTTCTGCAATAATTCTACAGTTCCCAAAAAATTGTGTATTACACTTACACAGCTAATTGCTTCTTTTACGATAAATCCATTTCTTTTATATTTCCTAGCGTAGCATAAAATGTCGTGGTGGCCCAGTGGCTAAGACCTGGCCTCTAGTGCTTGAGGTCGTGGGTTTAAATGCGAGCAAGTACCAATGTGACCTTTTCAAATTCATAATGTACTTTCTCAGTTTATCTTGAACATCACAGGCAACGGTGAAGGAAAACATCGTGAGGAAACCTGGACTTATATAGTTAATGTAAGTCTGAAATAGCCAAGTCAGAGTCCTGTTGGGTTCCCAGAGGCGGCTTAATTAACTCTGATACCAGAGGTGGCCACATCGTCGCTCACACGAAAAGAAGAAGAAGCGTAGAATAACGAAATCTTGTTATGATGGCACCACGTGCTTGCCTCCTAACGGCACTACAGATAAGGAACGAAGCTTAATCAACGGCAAACTTAACTTGGTACTAAAAAGTACCGGTTCGTTTCATTCACATTGTCTCCGCGTGTGCCCAGATAATTTGATTGATTGCACCGCATTCTGACCTTTAGGCCTTATGCAATAGAGGTCACGTCTGTCTGTGTTGATGGCGCAATATCTGATTCATTCAGCTGGTTCGATATTTTAAGTCTATCTCTTGATTGTAGCATGCATGACTAATCTTTGTGGTTTAGGATAAACACCACATCTGTTACCGTTGTGTGTATTCTTATGAGCTGGACCTAACATACCTAAACCCAGAAAATATTTATTTGTAACTCTTAGGTAGGCGAATACCTACTGTTAAGTGATTGGTGCCTTTTTACCCACGACGGAAATTCTAACAACACGTTAAAGCTCATCTCAAATTATGTTCTTAAATTGAATTAATTTTTGACCCCGGATGGAAAAAGTGGGGTCCTATAAGTTTGACGTGTGTAACTGTGTGGTAGTGTTTTTGTGTTTGTGTAGCTATTTCTGTATCTGTCTCTGGCATCGTAGCTCCTTAACGGATAAACCAATTTTGATTTATTTTGTTTGAAAAGTGACTTTATCGAAAGTGTTCTTAGCTATGTTTGATGAAAATCGGTTCAGCCGTTCAAAAGTTATGGACGTTTTACTGTTTGAATCGGGGTGTTTTCGCAAGATATCGTGTCATAATGACGTGTTTAAGAGGAAATATAGGCAGAGAGCGCCGACTGAATTTCCTTAGTAAAAAGTCATAATTCGAGGTTTGGCTCTCGTCTCTTTCCTCCTCCAACATTGGACCAATTTAAAAGATATGCGACAAACTGGTAAAGTAAGTCCCCATGACTATGTCCCTATGTTTTCCTTTATTTATTTATATTTGTCAAATTTGCACACTAAGCTGTTAACAGCGCAATTTTGAGCAATTTTTGAGGGCTCTAGTGCTTCTAAAGATAATGTATCATCAAAAAAAAAAAAACATAAGGACTATATCTTTAATCCTTATGTTTTTTATCTTATATTCCTATATCTTTAATTTTACGGAATATCTTTTAAATTGGTCCAATATTGGAGGAGGAAAGAGACGAGAGCCAAACTTCGAATTATTACTTTTTACTAAGGAAATTCAGTCGGCGCTCTCTGCCTCCGTTTCCTCTTAATTGATTGTCGATCGAAGCGTTTCTACTATTAGATAAATTATGTAGCATGAAATAAAAATGTGTCGGGGTTTCTAAATTTTTTGTATTTTACTTGTTCAAACATTTAAATTCAAACGTAGCTCCAACACTAGCCTAATACAAGTGTAAATATAATATTGTCAGTAATCGCGAGCCAGTCGATCACGTGTCGATATCCATGACAAATGATGTCACGTCACCCGGTGTCGGTGACCACACCAACGAGTTTCAAAAAGTCAAACGATCGGTTCATTCACCATCGGGAGATAGATTGCTTTTGAAATATTGTTTGGTATTATTGGTGGTAGGTATTATTATTTTTTAGTTAATTGTGTTTGGTAGCTGTTAGTTCGGTTTGGTTTGACAGATGTATCTATACTTGTAAAGGTTAGCTAACAAGTTACCTTTTTGAGACGACTTGTTTTAGAATTTAAACTAAATTGTAGATCTTCATCATACGCAGTCCGACATAGCCCACTACGGGGAAAAAAGTGGCCTGTGTTTCCTTTTCTTTCACAGTCCTGTGTTAACCTCATCCAGGTTCTACCCACGATGGCAAAAATACTTTTGCACTCTTTCAATCATTCACCATCGGGAGATAGATTGCTATTGAAATACTGTTCGGTATTATTAGATGGTAGGTATTATTTTGCGTGATCGGATCAGGAATGTAGAGATCCGCAACCAGGGTTGCCGACAAAGAGCACATTGCACGCAAAACGGATGGCCGATGGGGCTAAAAACTTCTGGAGTGGTTTGTTAATCTTTGGACTCCACTCGGTCACTGCCTTACACCACTTATTATTACCTCGTCTTGCCATATCTCCTGCCAACTACATTTGATTTGTAACTTAGTTATAATCAATAGCAGAAATTGATTTCATTATAATATGGCCCAATTGCAAATCAGAGCTGCCACAGCGTTTAATCATATTGCCAGATAGAAGAAAAGAGATAGCAGAGACCTTTGTCCAGCTACGTAGGTAATGTGATGGGCTTAGGTGACTGATTTAACGCTTGCTTGCTAGTTAGAGATAAAGGTTAAAAGCATGTCTGTAGGAAAGAGAGTAAGTACCATTTCCTTCCTCTCTATTCAGTAACTGCTCAGAAAATTACACATACTAGAAGACTGTTTAGTGGACAAGACATGTATTTGTCCCATAAATAACATAATGGCCCCGTGTCCTTCGTGTTCGCGGTTGATTTCACATGTATCGAGAGTTCAGACCATGGCGAGGCGATATACAGGAAGTTTCTGTTACACTGTAATTACAAGGGTTTAATTAGCTTTTTATACGAGAACGGGTAAGACTGTGAGCTTGCTTGTTTACGAACTTAACCATCCAATACACATAGGTAATTAATTTTCTTTAATTGTTCTTATTCTTTGAGATACAAATAGCTAGAATAGAACATACCCCGTAATTTCAGACTATTTTCGTTTTACTAGTAAGTATACAGATGAAAAATTGCAGTTATTTTTTAGTTTATCAGTATCCAGTTTTAAGTAAGAGAACTTTTTTTGGGCATGGGAAACTTAAACAAACAAAGATAACTCCTGAAAATCGAACTTGATCACAGAATGATCATCGTCCTTAAGAGGTCTGAAATATATAGAGATGGAGCCCACATGACATTTCAGACTCCTTTCTGACCCATTTTTCTCATGCATTACGTGAATATATTTTGTGTGTTCTTTTAAAATCATCCTGTGCCTGCGTGTGTCACAGCCGGGCGCGGTTGCGGTGACCCATGTCGGTGGTGACCTTCGAATGTGCGTCTGAGCCATAGACGTAATACGTCAACATCAGATGACGGCCCAAATCGTTCTGATTACGTCGATATTAAATTCTAGCACGTGTAAAGGAGGCACTTCGCTTGTCATTTGTTTTTTTGAATGTTTCTTTTGAACGGCTATTTGCAACTTAAAATTAAATTTGCACACTATAATTTATTTAGTAGCTAACTGCCTCTCGCGGCTCTACCTGCGTGGATTTAGTACTTCCTCCAATCATCATCATCTGCCTAGCCTTTTTACAACTATATAGGGGTCGGCTTCCAGTCTTACCGGATTCAGCCAAGTGCCAGTGTTTTACATGGAGCGACTGCCTATCTGACCTCCACAATCCAGTAACTGGGTAACACGGTACCCTTTGGCAAGACTGGTGTCAGATCTCAAGCTTCTGACTACCCGTGACGACTGTCAAAGATCTGCAAATAACAGCCGGGACCAACGGCTTAACGTGCTTTCCGAGGCACGGAGGAAACTCGGTATGTTGGAATGGTCACCCATCCACGGACCGACCTCGTCAAGCGTTGCTTAACCTTGATGATCGACCCGTGCGGCTGTTATTATTTAGCCACAAGCTCCTACTTCCTCCAATATCTTTATAAATTAAAGCCTATTTCCTATTCTAATGTATAAGCTATTTCACTGCAATGTTTCTTCACAATATGTGGCGAAATTTTTGCGTAAGTTTTATAATATTAGTATGGTATCACTGGAATCAGTACCATCAGAAACAACAAAGGTAGGAAAATTGTTAAGTCTTGCATTGTTGACCGATAGATAAAATTCACATTTCACTTTGATTGATGATGTCAACGTATGCACGGATGAATCTCACACATATATGTGACCTTTTACGGGTCTGTTGACGTGAAAATTTGCCATTAGTTGCTTTTCATTTCAGTATAAACTATACCTTCAATTCCACAAGACGTATGTCTCAAAAACTACTTCTTCTTTTAAAAATCTCTAGCACCCAAACCGAGGTAACCCGAGGTGGCCCGAGCTCGTCCGAAGGCGTCACGGGTGGGCGATCTCGCTAATTGTCTGTGCTGCGACCCGTGACTACAGTTACGCGAGGAGTGCCCCGCCGTGTGATAGCCCGACTATTGGTATCGGAGAGGGTACCGTTTTTGTATATGCAGATCGGGCGTTATGATTTATTTTGAATTGATACGCTAGACGGAGTATTAAGAGACAGGAACACAGTGCTACTCAAAATGTTAAAGAGTACAGTTTTCATTTGATCACTCGAACTTTGAGCACCTTTTCTACGCAAAATGGTTGCGAAAGCAAACTTGAAAGACGATTCAGCACTTAGGGCATTTTTTGCTTGCAACAATGAATTTTCTTTCGAAGCCACATCGACCTCCCAGATCTTTATGCTTACTTATCTTCTTGAAAACCTAAATCGTTGATTGTACCCAAAGTGAGCAGATCTTCTTCAGAATAATGGGAAACGTATAACGATTTGCACTCCCTGCCATTTCGTTGGCTTTAACATCAGTATACTGCATATTTAAGAACACGCAACTCTCTATTTCATGATTAATATTTTATCGAAGAAATTTTGTATTGCCCATCAAAAGCCCAGACACTGACCCTACAGCCTGCACTTCCACTGCAATTTATTATTTTCTACTCTACGAAGATAAGACATTAACATTATTAATATCTTTATTTTTGGATTCGCGTAGTAAAGCTCTTTCTTCAATCTGTCATTTTGAGTTAAACTTAAGTCCGTATCCGGTCGTGCTGGTTGAAAGTCTAACCGAGTGCTCTATTTCGTTCTTAAAACTTAAATTTACCAGACTATATTATTAGTCCCTGATAGTAGATAAATGAGTGGACAAGGATCAGTCCCCTGAGCTTCGTGTTCGTACAAGTCTACGCCACGCTCGGGGGCGCGGCTGATGCACATTTAATTTCCGTCAAGCACGCCTCACTTGTTGCGTTAAATGTTGAAGGTATGGGTACGTGGCTTTTAGGCAATTTGACGTTTGTGGCCCAAAGTATTGTATGTGAACGAGAACGTGGATCTTCTGAATATTTGCCTGAAAATGAGGAAAAGTTTTTACTTTTTTTGATATAATTACAAATTCTTGAATTGTACAATATACTCGTATATATTAGGAAATTCTGTTATAAGATAAGTTGTTTTCGCCAAGAAAGCTTTGAGTGATAGACAGTAACTGCTTTAGAGGGTATGGTACAATCTTTAGATCACAGTTGATAGCCGACGACCAGGGGGGGTAACCATAAGCTTATTTATAAGCTATTAAGCTTAAGGTTATTTCGAGTGTTATTTGCATAAGGGACAGCTGATGTATATGGCTTGTATACATCTGGGGGGTGACCATAAGCTCTTAGAGCGGTATCAATTTTATATCGAGTAAGTGACAGATGTATACAAGTCAGATACATCTGTTCCTTATTCGATCTCAAATTGATACCGCTCTAAAAGCTTATGGTCACCCCCCTGTTCCTTTTTCACTGTCGAACTATTATAGTTTTGACACTTCATGATACGGGGACAGGTTTTCCTTAAAACTTTTCTTCAACGTAACGTAGCTTCCATCTAGCAAATTTGCGTTCCCGGGTTTGCCAAGAAGGTACTATTTTCTTACGCAACCAGTTAATAAGTTATTTAGCGTCTAATCTGTCGAAACAAGATGGCGTCTTAACGCTTCGTCACCTCCCGCCAAACCGTTCGGATACATGTCCAAATAACAAAGAGGTGTAACGAGGCCGGACGGCGGCAGTTAACCGGCAAAATTCAAATTTCTATCAGAATAGCCGCCGAGAGGAACGAGCAATATCCGTTCCAATTTCGCAACACTACACATCCGAATTGGTAAGCGTTGGAGCGTTTCCGAACGCGATTCGAATAGGATACACGGTTTGAAAATTAATCACCCGATAACTGACCTCTTTGCAAAATTTTCATTTTTTTTTAAACTTTTTTTAGCTTCGTTCGTATGTCTGGCCGGTCCCAAAATAGTAATCATTTTTTCAAGAACATCCTGACATCCGATTAAGCTAACACTTTGGATGTAATGCAATAATGTCAAACCGTGAACTAGGAACTCTTCATCCAGACATCCAGACATCCAGACAAGCTAACATCATATGTTTTGATGTCATATGCATTGACAAACGAAATAACATTCAATAAATTAAAAAAGATAGTCGATACGTAAAAATCTATTTAAAACATTTAAAAATAATTTTACTTATTCTCATTCTACAAAAGCTAACCAGTAGTAAATTTTCTCTGATGACATGGGAATTGCAGAAAAAACAAACATGCTTTTGTAAACGTATATAAGTACCGTGGTAGTAAACTTTGATAAAATATTTGCAAATTGTAAGTTATGTCCACTTTCCTGTAATGAATACTCCTTTTACATTTGTTTTGAAGCTATTTAGTTAAATAAATTATAGTTCTTAAAACTAAAAAACACGCTTTAATGGTAAATTTAACTAAAAAGTCGCTAATCCTAAAGATCCTGGTAAGGATAATGTGACAAACTATTAAAATTATTGCATTGTCATCGGTCCTTGATAAGTGTGCAAAGTTTCAAATTAATCCGACGTTATGAAGGGAGTGAAAATCACGTTCAAAGATTCCATTACATTGATACATACATACCAAGCTAATAAAAGCGTGTTAAAAATACTTTGTGGACGAGCTTTTAAATTAGAAACAGCGAAACATACGTTTAAAAGCAATTATAGATATTATTGTACACTTAAAAAATTATTATTTGTTTGTATCTTTCCTTCGTACGGTTATAATGTTTACTTGTAAATCAAAATTGAATTGGCAGTAGAAGTTTTAAGAATAAATGTTGTTGTGCTATTTTACGTGTTTAGTACTTTGTGGTTATTTCTTTGTAGCTGTCAGAATAGCCATTACATTGAAAAGGCTTTCGGGAACCCGGTTTCTGTTAGCATTTTTAATGTAATAGTGTGTGTTGCTTACTTATAGGTATATTTATGAATGACAGGCTTCTGCCAGCGGCTTTTCCCGCATGTTAAGGTTACACTAGTCGATTTTTTTTCCATACAAACATAGTCTATTATTCCACTGTTTGACAATGTACGTTCAAAATAAAAAGTGATATCAATTTGTCTCATCTTTATCTAGCCCTGTATGGAAGCGAAAAAGTAAAAAAAGAAAATATTTGAAAGTTATGAGCGTCGAAAGTTCCACATTTCGACACTAATTTTAACGCATTTTTGGGCGCAAATAAATACCATAAGAAGACGGAAAATTGCAAAACGGCCTCCATACAGGGATAGATTAGTAGTTCAACAATACATATAATTTTATTTTGAACAGATAGATTTAGTCGTTTTTTCATGATATCTAGACTGCCAAAGGTTTTATAAAATTTCACGCGCTCGGTTTTGTCCTAAATTATTATCCATTTCGCTACAAATTTGCAAAAGTGTGTATTCGTACGCGAACTAGCTTCCTACTGCTCATCACAGTATCTATCTCTTCCGCACGTGTTGTCGGTTGATATAAAATACATTTTTACCCCGCGCACAAAATAGTTCGTGCCGTTGACTAGTGTACCCTTAATATATATAATAGGAAGAACAAAAACCACTACATTCGTCTTAAAATTTACTTACTCATAATTAAAGTTCAAGTCATAATAAATCACTATCTGGCACTTTATGAAAAACAAAAGAAGGCGTTTTGAAATATTGTTTCACAACTAACGTATGACGTACGGCGATGCGTCGTCGGTACTTACATGGTGGAAGCTAGTTCGCGTACGAATACACACTTTTGCAAATTTGTAGCGAAATGGATAATGATTTAGGACGAAACCGAGCGCTCGAAATTTTGTAAACAGACCTTTGGCAGTCTAAATAACATGAAAAAACTACTAAATCTATCTGTTAAAAATAAAATTATTTGCATTTTTGAACTACTAATCTATCACTGTATGGAGGCCGTATTGCAAT
This sequence comes from Orthosia incerta, assembly GCA_948252205.1. Taxonomy (NCBI): domain Eukaryota; kingdom Metazoa; phylum Arthropoda; class Insecta; order Lepidoptera; family Noctuidae; genus Orthosia; species Orthosia incerta. The sequence goes on along the minus strand of OX411758.1, from coordinate 17,427,866 downwards.
TTTCCGTCTTCTTATGGTATTTATTCGCGCCCAAAAATGCGTTAAAATTAGAGTCGAAATGTGGAACTTTCGACACTCATAACTTTCAAATATTTTCTTTTTTTACTTTTTTGCTTCCATACAGGGCTAGATAATGATGAGACAAATTGATATCACTTTTTATTTTGAACGTACATTGTCAAACAGTGGAATAATCCCTAGACTACGTTTGTAAGGAAGAATTTTCGACTAGTGTAACCTTAACAATTAGTTGTTCTGATTGTATCTATTTTAAGATTGTAGTCAAGGATTTCACCTATATGTAATGAACATCTTTATGTTATTTTTAATACAACTTAAGTTTTTTTGTCATATTTTTAACATAAACTTTATTTTTTTCAGGTAAGCTGACGTCTTCTATAAGGAACTACTTTTAATCATCGTCACAGTAAGACAGCTCTAACAATATATTTTTAATTTTAAACAATAACATTTGCATCTTAATTTTTTATAGTATAACAAGTTAAAGTATCAAAATAGAATAGAATAGAATATACTTTATTGTACACCAAAAAGTTTCACATCTCGTTACAAGAACTTAATACTATTTGTACAAAGGCGATCTTATCGCTAACAGCGATATCTACCAGACAACCTTTGAATGGACTGAAAGAACTTAACATATTTTTTTTTGCAAATAAACAATTTAACCATTAAAATAATTCATCGCGATAAAACACTCTTTGTTTAGTTGCAAATGAATTTATTCTTAGGTAATAATATTTTTAAAACCTCTTACAGTAGGATGAGTATATGTACCTAGGTACGAAGAGAACAAACTTCAATTAACTATTAATTGCCCTGTTTCAGGACAAAAATACACTAAAAAAATAAAACTAGAAATCTAGATAAATACCTGAATTAGGATTAATTTTAACTAGCTTCTGCCAGCAGCTTTGCCCGCGTGAAAGTCGAAATTTATCACAAGGGGAGATCCCATATTCCCGGGATGAAAAGCATCCTATGTGCTATTTATAATCTATCACTGTGCCAAATTTCATCCAGATCCGTTCAGCAGTTTGAGCGTGAAGAAGTAACATACGTACAAACACACACAAACTTTCGCTTTTATAATATGAGTGTGATTGTTAAGTTAAGGCTCAAAAGTGCAGTCACACTCTACCAAAAGAGCAGTGTTTTAGGGTTCCGTACCCCAAGGGTAAAAACGGGACCCTATTACTAAGACTTCGCGATCCGTCTGTCTGTCTGTCCGTCTGTCACCAGGCTGTATCTCATGAACCGTGGTAGCTAGACAGTTGAAAATTTCACAGATGATGTATTTCTGTTGCCATTATAACAACAAATACTAAATAAATATAAAATATTTATTTTAGTGGGGCTCCTATACAACAAACGTGATTTTTTTGTCGTTTTTTGCGATAGTGGTACGGAACCCTTCGTGCGCGAGTCCGACTCGCACTTGGCCGATTTTTTTTTCAGGCAATTGTATTTCATCTTTTCACGGTTAGTAGGTATAATATATACTTTAATTTCTATACAGTATTTTAAAACAGTTGTGGATAATTAAACTTCTACATAAACTAGCCATTTAAATTTTGAGAGAGCAAGATTGCTCTTTAGACCCTTGACTGTTTTTATTTTGTATCACCATCCATTTCTCTCCAAGCAGTAGGTTGATAAACCAAAAACATTTTATATTTTTTTGGTTGTTTATAAAAAAAAACAAGCATTATTTAATAAAATTATATTTAACCAAATAAAATTTGCTTAACGACATCTAATTTATTCTTGATACTGGCTCAAGTACATAAAAGTTGAACTATTACAAAAGCTTGAGACGCGACCTCGAACCAAAGAAGTAAAATGTAAGTACAGATTTATGCAAACCAACGAAAATCATCCTGGTTAGGGTTTGTACACACGATGCGACGTTGTAATGGAAAATCAATGTAATTTCAACATAAAAAAACAAAGAATGAAAAAGTATTTATTTGTGTCTCCTGTGCGGGCAGGAGACACGAGAAATAAGCTTAAAACAACATAACAACAACAACATAATTATTTTAGCTTCAAATTCTGGTAGGCTTCTCATCACAGGTTAAATGCAATAGTTCAAAGATTCTGAATTCAGTTTAACATGGCATATACAACAAATACAACAACCTTATTGGAAGTTATATATTTGAGCCGTTTGGGGTTGAAACATTAGGTCCACGGGGTCCGAGTGCTCTTCGAGTGTTTCGAGAAGTAAGTAAACGGTTAGTCGACTCTTCACGTGACCAGAGGGCTGGGCTTTTCCTTGGCCAGAGAATCAGCATTGCCATTCAACGTGGCAATGCTGCCAGCGTTCTGGGCACTTTTCACGTTGACAGCGATGTGGACGAATTTTTTGACGCCCTATGACCCCTGCCCTTTTAGACGCGTTCGTAGTTTAATTTTATTTTTATTTAAGTGTATATAGCTAGTTATTGTTAATTAAGTATTTTATATTATGTAAATTTTACATGGCATTATGATGTGTTTTAAATGAAAAGCATTAGACACAAAATATTATAAGAGATGCTTCCCGAATACACATTCTGATATTGCGAAAAAAGAAATTAGCTACCAAGGACCTTATATTAATCTCTGAGCAGTTTAACAACTGATTAACAGATTCTTTATTCAAATTCTCCATAGAAAATTTGAATATAGAATTTACTAAGCACCAGCTAAAAGGGAGTCGAGATTTTTATAAATAAGGGTGCAAATAAACAAACTTTTTACACAAAACCTTCAACAACAAAACCAAAAAGACTCGCATCTGTAGGCAACCTAACGCCGCTCACAAGATGGCGCGATAGTCGCTCCAATGGCGTACACAATTAATACAGTACTTATCTCGCTAATTAACGATTGCAGAACGACCTAGAATCTTTAATGAGGCTGTGGCAAGATCCGTCCGGCTCTCTGTAGCTTGTGAGCAAACGTTTGTACGCATGGCTAAGTCGCCGGTCGAGAGGAAACCTTTTGGAAGATTTTCATCTCGTACAGTCAGTTTTCGATAACATTTTCGTAATATTTTGAGGTAGGCGCTTTTGTTGGACGGTGGAGATCGAATAGAAACATGAATCCAGTTGAGTATTTTACTTGCATGATGATGATCAACTTTTTCTTTTCATGTCATACTCTATTTTTCAAAATTATCTCCGACCTGTATGTGGCTACTCGGACAGCTTTTTCATACGTGATTATGATATATGCGATCTATCTAAAGATATAATTTGATGATGTCTTCGAGTTCCGAAGATGCCTGAAAATTACTGTAGGTAGGTAGGTACGTAGTTCGCGGAAAAATTTGAAAGAGTGTTACCGCGGCCCTGGCACAAGCAACTGAAGTAACAAGGGTGGGTTTTAGTCAGTAAAAGTCTGACACGCCCTCCCGCTTCACCCAGAGCGGGAGAAGTCATTCGATGATTTCCCACCCAAAAAGAAAAAAGAATGGTAGGTACGTAGTAAACTTTTCTTAGTAAAATCATTTTTAATTATCGATATGAACCTAAAAATTTAATTATTTTGGACGTTCAGTTAGGCTTTATCACCTGAAAACCAAAATGTATCTTTAAATCTATCATGTTCCAATAGCGTTTATGAATCAGAGTCTTTCATGAAACAACAACCAACCATCAGTTGGTAGGCGTTCCATTACAAAATCTTACCACTCGTTAGGACGTAAGTAATTATTACCCATATATTCGCCTTGAAAAATCGTATCATCTTCAATTAAATCTCGTCTATGATTAATAGCCGCGCCTTACATACATATAAGTACCGCCCACGAATATTTCACAATGATACGCATAGACTACAGAGTTTCTACACAATACTTACTAATGTATACGTATGTGTGTTTAGGCGATATTAATCTGTTTGTCTTACGTGGTTAATAGTCCGTTTTATTAGGTTTCGGAAATGTATTTTCAGTAGTAGATGTAACGTCTTTTGAAAACAGTTAACTACGTCAAAATATAATGATTTTACAAGAATCATACCAAATATTATACAAAGCGCTCACAAATTTTGCACAATAGGATTTATTAACGTGATATGCTGCTCGGAAATTTATTATATTTCATAATGATTCTGCGGTAAAGTTGAAAATTTAAGCAATCTATGAATTCAGCTTAAAGATTGCCAACTTCTAAGTGTTCCATTTATCAACGAAGATCGTTTCAGGCCATTCCTTAATATGTTTTTACGGTAGGTAGGTAAGGTCATAAAATTTTAAATAAAGATTTACTGATGAATGAAATGATTAGGAAATCCAGAATGAAAGATTCAAACATAACAATGTCAATCAAATTAATTTGTATTTTCCCGGTCATATCAAAATCAAGTTATTAATCTGAAAAAAAGAACTACAAAATCCACTTTAAAAATTAACAAGTACACTTAATCAGCATCATTATTAACATAACAAGATGATGACTGAATAAACTAACAATTATGTATATAAGGAAAACTGGAAAATTACAACGGCTTAGATATCTCGGGCAGGTTTTTTCAAGCCAAGTGCCCTTCGTCGCAGGCGCAATTAAACCGCTCAATGTCATGCAAGATTAATTTATGAGTATTTTTTTGTGTCTTAGTCATAAAAAATTAAATTGCGACCTATTCTCTAAAGTAAATAACTGGGTAAATAGAAAATATATTGAATAAGAGGCTTAGATTGGCTGAAATAATGGAGTGTGTCATTTTATTATTGCGAAATCGATTAAAAATTAGTTTTATTTTCAAAGTCATGCATTTCAGTGCTTCCCACTGAAATGCAGTCCAATAGTAGGTAGGGATTGCCTTTTTATTATTCGGATTTGGAACTAACTGAATCATAATACCAATAATTTTGTTTTAATATGGCATCATTTATTTACAATTGCCAGTACCAATTACAAAACGTGGAACGAAATAAAATGAGAAAGTCATGGCCTATGGGCCATGATGTTTTCAAGAATAGCGCAGGCAAAGGTCTTGAAGTCATTCAGCTTGACTAGGGTTCCAATTTTACGAGAATGAGGTAGGCAAGTATTCTGAAATCATTGAGGCCTATAAAAGCTCCAAGTTTAAACCAGACATAACTTTTTTTACTATTACCTTCTCAACCATAGATAAAATATCACTAAAATCGACTAAAACTTCATTTAAGCGTATTATTTATCATATTTATTCATATGTCAACGCACTGTGACCTTACAGCATGCCATTCACTCCACCATAGAACACGCAACGCAGTGTCGCAACTGGTTTCAACACACGTTTTCCTTTTTTCGTGAGAAAATCTTTTCACTATACACAATGAACTTAATGTGTAGAAAACTACCAATTTACATTTTGCGTTCGGTGTGGACTCTATTAGTAAGCACTAAAGGTGGATTTCAAATGAGCTGGTGTGGAACAGTTATCGTTTATTAACGGTCTGTAATTTATGATAATCAAGCGAAAATGTTAGGTTATAACTTCGTTTAAAAGCTTGTATAACTAGAAACTGCTTTATGTGCCTCTAAAAATACACGTTTTATCAGTCTTTTACTCCATTAGACGACTGAAATCATCAACAATGCGTGCACTCTTTGACAGACAACACGCTATGGGTTACCGACTTCGAAAATTGTTTTTTTTTTGACAACAACACTGATGAAAAACAACGGATAATTAAGAATTTGCTGACGCTTTCAGCGAAGCATTTTTCTGCTGTAGGCACACCATAGTAGAAACCGCTCATTTCTTGTGTAAAAATTAAACCGAAACTGAAAAATACCTACAAAAATAATATGCAAATACTAGTTGGAAATGGCTTGAATGACGCACAAGCGGTACTTAATTAACAATTTAAAGTTATAAATGCAAATACTCATCTTATTTTTTACAAGATCTGTAATTATTTCTTCTTACGCTATGGTCGTTTTCTAAGCATGGAATTAGTATGTACCTACACTATCTGTTTCAAATAAAGGAAAAAAAAACAATGCATTCGTAATTCGATTTCCAAAATAAATACGCATGTTCAAAAGTCCCACTCATCAAGCGAACGCAAAAGGAATGCATCAGCTGATACCCGGCGAACGGAAGTCGCATCACGTGTGCGCTCCGCCTTACTTGGTATGCATGGCCAGTGTGTGCGCGCCTTTATAGCTCGTACTTCGAATTTGGTCTATGGACAAAGAAGGATATTAAAAAATAACATAAAATTCTAGTTGTATTTTGTAACAGAACTTTTGACGTTTTCAAATGTTTTTTTTGCAATAGATTTTTGGTGATTCGTGGCAAACTTGAATTTTTGTTTTTATTTTCTGTCAATGGCGGACTCTACTTCTTTACACCGAAAAGTTTGTTTAATCCTTACAACAAAAATAAACATAGGCATATTATGACATCATCAGATATTGCAGTAGAGCTGCATATGAAAATATTTAGTCTATAAAAATAGCACCTACCAATTTTGGTAAATATTTTCAATTCGTTAGTCGTCTCAAACGAAGTCTTCAGTAATTATCAAGGACTACTTATTTCTCCAATAAAACAATCTAGAATCCATTATGTCATTGGTCTGAAATTGCCAACATTTAGTAAGTAAGAGTGGTGATTGTGAAATACGTTCTATGTAGTGAATTCTGCAAAGCAAACAAGTCGATTCCTTCCCAAAAACGACTTATTATTTGAGACTTATTTTTTCTGATTAATATGTTTGCTTTGCAGAATTCACTTACGCAATTAGGCTGCAGGAGTCGGACCCAGAAAGTCTCAGAAATACCGCTAGACCAACGAGGCTGTTGACTCCTAAGTAATATATAATGATATTCACCCTTTTGCTTGATAATTTCAGGCCAGCATAAGATTTGTCATACAAATCCAAAGATTTATCATGAAACGTAAGATTATTTCACAATTAAAAGTAATTCAGACAGTCTAAATAAAAATAAATAGGTGTAAGGTCATTCAATTCAGGGCATATTTCGGGAGCCGCCCGCCTGTCAAGATGGCTGCGCAACAGTAGCGCAACTGTAGTGGCGCAAAACGTATTAATTACAACACTGAAATGTATACAGGGTGATCCTGTTGTTTGCTTACGGATATTTTGAGTGTCTACTTTAATTTTGCTTAAAATATCAAAATAGTTATTTTTTTTTGCATCTGCTTTTCCTGTTTTGATGTTAGTTTTCAAACTTATTAGCATAAGAAATCATTAAAAGGCACAAAAAATTTACACACACAATTAAGTAAAACATCAAAAAACTGAAAATAGAAACCAAACTAAAATCTGGGACAAAACGCCTCTCATTGTCATCATTAAAAATTTAAATAAAACCATTACCGCAGTTAGAACTTAACTCCACACTTGACGCTATTTACTTTAAATACCAGTTAATTAAGAAAAACTAACTGCGCAATTCCAACGATATTTTCGCCATATTACCCGTAAATTTACCGCGTTAGCCTCACACTGTATATATGAACAGTTAAGTACCGGACCGTGCGAAAATCTGATAAAAACGATTCTATGTACGAATAAAGAATATTTTTCCCGAGACAATAGCCGTTAAAGCACGACCATATGTACCGACCGTTTTTTTTTTCTTAATTACTGTAGTAATTTACCTTTCTAAAGTTGAGGTCAGCACTGTAATCCGATTAGCTAAGTTGAGGTTTAATTTTTGGATTTCAAGAAATCTGATTGGGCAACAGCCTGTAGCTGCAAAAAGTTCCATTTAAGTTGAAGAAAATTAATTTCCTTTTAAATTTTGTACACGTGTTTGTTATATCTGTAATATAATTCATTTAAAAGTCATCAACTCTGAAATAAGTAGTTAGCTTCGACCATTTTTCATTAGTGTTACGTTTTCAGCAACTTTTCCGGCCTACCTATATCTGAAATAGCCCTAAATACCGCTAAAACAGTTTTTAATGAAGTGCATGATGTCTTGTTTAGGAAAATTTCACCCATAGTTGATAAAATCAGCAGTTTAAGGGAGCAGTTTACAGGAAAACCCTTACACACTAACCAGCTGTTACACCATGACAATAAAAGTACAGCAAATATTACAATGTTATTAACAATCACGAAACAATGTTTTACAATAAAAATCTATTTATAAAACAAAAAATTACAAAATTATCCAATTTACTGCCACCTGTAGAACAAGCCTGAAAATAAAAATACCTAATAACAGCTGTGAGAATTCAGCGCTGACGTCCAACAAGAGTCATCGACCGATCTACTGGTCAGACCTTACCGAGTTATCACACAAATTAAGCGTTTTGTTGCGAAACGTATTATCTCCAGCCAATCTCAAATTAGGTGAGCTCACACACATTCATAAATCGTTGGCACATGACAATGAAACTGGCGAACAAGAAGCATTTTCGCACGATCATTGCAGCGTAGGAATTGCGCAAAAAGTGCATATTGCGCCAGAAGGGTGTTATTGTGCACCTAGCCTTATGTTTTGCGCTGTGTGAAGTGCTTTGTCGAGTATCATTATGCTAGAATTGGTTTGTTTTTACGTGGTTCGTATTCTAGTAACCCTTGGCCGAATTTCACGAACAATTGGGAGCGGACAATTCTAATGTTGTATCGTTGGATAAACACACGGTTTTGTGTAGTGACTAATGTGTTGCTATTGCTAGTTGCTATTGATTCTTGAAGTGGACAGAGTTTTGACTTAGTTCAAAGAACTATAGAGCTACAGTAACAAGTCTAAATAAGGATTCCGAAGGCTTAAGTTAGAGATGGGTCGTCGACGTATTTTTCGTTAACGAAACTAGACCGTCAATTTCCGTTGATCGACGAGTCGATCAACTAGTTGAATTTGTCGACTAGTCCATTACGTAAACTATGTTAAGTAGACGTTCTTTATAAACTTTGCGACGACGCGACGCGCGGCGTCTACGGTTCGACAACAACTTTCAACTTTCCGATTTAACGTAAACAAGTACAAACCAGTTTACCTCGCATCGTTCGATCGGTCAATCGCTTTACTCTTCTGCACACGTGAAACTATAATTATTGGCGTCCTTTTCTTCTTAACACAATGCATTTTTATTCCAAAATGGCTTTCGGCTCATAGAAATATCAACTCTTTGTATATAGATTTAGAGTTCAAATTAATTTGCTCGATGTTCGTCCATATTAACTTGTACTACCCAACTAAGTTCTCGCGTCGGTCGTCGCGTTACAAGTCGACATGAACATAGTCGAGTCTCAGTTTAGCCGTCTACGAATTCAACTAGTTCGTTGATTAACGGTGAACCGTCGAATCGTTCATAGTACGTCGACGGTCGAATTAACTAGTTCGTTCATTCAACGCCCATCGCTAGCTTAAGTCCACAAGTTCAAATAAATAAGTTCAGATTTTGATGTCAGCTTCCAAACTGTCTGTTCAGGTATTCTGGACCGTCTTACAATTTTTCATGTGTTTACAGATAAACACCGGCCGAAGTCCGCAAGAAACCCACTCTTTTCTATTCAAAAGAAAACATGGAACTTTTGCCATGTATCATCTAGCAATTTTTGTGTAAAATAAAGTGTTTCTCCATCTATCTACTTACCAATAGAGCCTACTTTCACAAACCCAATACACAACTTACACAAACATTACCCATCGTCAATAAAAGAAGATGTTCATAAATATGAATCAGCATTCAACAGTGTCGAGGGTCGCTTCAATGAATACGATTATGTACGAGTACGTACTGGCCGTTGGGCAACGAGTCGCCACCCGACCCGCTGGACTGATTCCATAGCTGCTTTACATTCTGCTTTGTGTTAATTTCGATGTTGATTCGATTTTAAACATTTTTTGGAAAAACATCACCCCTCGTGCAAAGTCACGTCATGCGGTTGTTTTTCGTTGAAAATTGTCATAAAAACGCATTTTTCTGTGACAGGTACTGTCGCTATTTTATTTTGAAAATGTTTAAAAATAAAAACGTAACGGCCTGATTAGGTATTGGTCGTTGGGCAACGAGTCGCCACCCGACCCGCTGGACTGATTCTTGCCTGCTTTACATTTTAGATGTTGATTCTATTTTTTTATTATGAGAAAATGTCATCCAACATTGCAAAGACACGCCGGGCGTGCAGTCATCGTTACGACGTGTTTGGTTATGACAGGCACTTTAACAATTCGCAATTCTATTTTCAAAATCTTTGGAATAGAAAACATGGGACGGGCTTGATTCCACAGCTGTTTTACTTTTAAGTAATACGTGCTTAATGATACGCTGTGTTCATTTCGAAAATCAAATCGATATTTGAATGGTATGCAAGTTTGTTTGGAAATCACCCCTTAGTGCAAATTCACATCGGGCGCTCGTTTTTCGCTGATAAATGTCGTGATAACGTGTTTGGTTGTCACAGGCACTGTCATAATCGGTTGTAATTTTACGGCCGTCTTTCCATTCTTCCACTTCTTCCAGTGTACTGCGATCACGAGCCTATACTTGAATAACGAATCTTACTCCGCAATTTTAAAAACTTTAAAAATAAAAACAAGGAGCTCTTAGGTTTCAATACTTAACGTTGGGCAACGAGTCACCACCCGACCCACTGGACTGATTCCACACCTATTTTACATTATACGCATACATGCTTAAAACTAAAGGTGTGTTCATTGCGATGTTGATTATTTTTTTAAATGCTGAGTGATGACATGTTTAATTTGGAAAATGTCACACCTCAATGCAAAGTCACTCCGTGTCGTTTATGAGAAAAACCGCAATGAAAATGCGTTACGCTGTAATTCTGATGATTTACGTAATTTAGGGAACTTTGTCTAGATGAATTTATGTTTGTAGGACTGCCGTCAATGCTTAACTAAACTCAACTTGGTCGCGGCAAAGATGATTAAAAAGTAAGTTTTATCATTAGTATTGACGTGATACATTGAGTACCTCACACGCAGTACAATACCATAGAACAGGTGTCCAAACTCCGTACGTCACTACAAAGGCATCATAGCATGCAAAATAATGAAAGCACCCATTGTCCCGACACGGGAATCAATCCCGCACCCGTACTGGGGAAGTCTCTGGAACTGTGCCAACTAGGCCATCAATGTATCAACTGCAACACAATACAAGTTAGAAGTTGATTATTAAATCCTAGAAAAAGCTATTAGTATTCTATGCTGAAACTTGGACTGAAAGCAAGTCTGATGGACTGTCAAATGACCTAGTTTGGAGTAGTTCCACTGTTGGAAACAATTTAATATAGATAGTTCAACTCACCTTTGCGCGCGACGCTATGTATTTCAACTGTCTAGCTATCACGGTTCATGAGATACAGCCTGGTGACAGACGGACAGACAGACAGACAGACGGACAGACAGACAGACGGATCGTGGCGTCTTAGTAATAGGGTCCCGTTTTTACCCTTTGGGTAAGGAACCCTAATAAAAAAACTATTTGCCACCATCTCAATAATCACCTCCGTTCTACCTTTACATCATCTATCTTGTGATTGACGCACGATTTTAAGTAAATAGCTGATATAATCGCTCTATTAAAATATTATTTTATGCGAAGACGTCATTCTGTAATACGTCAAATGAAGCAGTGTTGTTGTCACAGTAATATAGGTCACAGTATTTAATAAGTGACGTCTACAAGATTATAGAAGTGCCTGGCTGGAGGCTATATAGCTTAGTCTCCACAGGATCGCCCGCTTAAGGGTACACTAGTCGACAGCACGAACTATTTTGTGCGCGGGGTTAAAATGTATTTTATATCAACCAACAACACGTGCGGAAGAGATAAATGCTGTGATGAGCAGTAAGAAGCTAGTTCGCGTACGAATACACATTTTTGCAAAACTGTAGCGAAATGGATAATGATTTAGGACGAAACCGAGCGTGCGAAATTTTATAAACAGACCTTTGGCAGTCTAGATATCATGAAAAAAGGACTAAATCTATCTGTTCAAAATAAAATTATTTGCATTTTTGAACTACTAATCTATCCCTGCAATTTTCCGTCTTCTTATGGTATTTATTCGCGCCCAAAAATGTGTTAAAATTAGTGTCGAAATGTGGAAATTTCAACGCTATTAACTTTCAAATGTTTTCTTTTTTTTACTTTTTTGCTTCCATACAGGGCTAGATAATGATGAGACAAATTGATATCACTTTTTATTTTGAACGTACATCGTCAAACAGTGGAATAATCCCTAGACTACGTTTGTATGGGAGAATTTTCGACTAGTGTAACCTTAAGCAGTAGACAATCACTCTGATTGAAATGCGAGACGCCATTATAAAAAAAAATATTATTGAATAGATTTTATTTTAGATTTGTTCTCAAAATAATCTTTCAGTTCTTCTGTATCCTGAAGTTTCACAATGCTTCGCTTGAAGTAAATCTGATTTTTCTATGTCTATACTGCGAGTTTTGCACATCAATACTGCAACACAAGACCAAAATTTAACAGAATTAAATAATTTCATCAAGTTGGCACTGACTCGTGAACCGTAAAATTATATCTTTTCTACTTAAAACTTAACTTTCGTACTCACAAACCCGACAATTTCCTGCAATAAATGCGGAGGTAAAAGGAAATCGTACACAAATCATACTCCCACCACGGTGTAACTCCGCCCACGTAAGAAAATCTACAAGTATCGAGTGCCGACTAGCCTCTAGTTACTACGCCGCGCTTGCTAGCAAGTTTCACTAAGCTTTCGTCTTATCGTTGCATTTGTTTTTGAGCATTCGTTCGTGAATATGAAGTTTCTTCGTTCGCTTTGAATTTGAAAACTGTTCTTTCGATGCGCTATCATTTGTTTTGCGATTTTCATTTGTTCATCGAATCATTCACTCGCGAACGATTGTTCGCCTTTTGCTTATCATAGATTTGATCATGTTTGGGACTAATCCCGCCTTTCTAGTACCTTTTTTTTAAACTTGCACATATCATTTTCTTTCTTGCGTTGTATAAACTACCTCATTCCTCAAACCCTGTTTCTTGTGGGAGCTCCTAACAGCTTTAAATTCTACCATCAAAATTGAATACTTATACTGCTTATACAAAATATAATTGGTACGATGTTAGAACGCCTACATGAAGCGTTGCTCGTTACTTACCCCATGAGCTATAGAGTCTTTGCCGCACTCGGTTTGTTTCGAAGCTTTGCAGCTTAGGTAGAAATGTTTTCTTACAAGATCTAGCACCTCCGGTTTCTGAAAACCTGGTATTTTAATTTGTTGTTAAATAAATGATAACTCGCGTTTTATTTCTACCAACTACAGAATCTAGAGCCTTGATGGAGACATTTAACTTGAAGTATTCTATGATTGCTAAGGCGTGCTAGACATTTGTTTGGGGTAGAAAATTCGACTCAGCAATATTTGTTCTCAATGAAGCCGATCCTTTTGGGTTGGCATTGTACTAATAATTGCTTCCAATTTTGATTTTACCGTCCGGCTGTGCAAAAACATCCTGACCACAATTTCAGAAAAACTTTGCGACTGTGCACTTCTCAGAGCTCCTGTTCCCAAAGAAAATCACCCACAACTCAATCCCACCTACATACTCGTACGTAACGTTTCACCGTCCACCGTTCAGTTGTTCTTTTCCTTTGAAGTCATTATCTAATGTCTGCCTCTTCTTTTGATACAAATTCCCTTATGCTCTTCCTTTTTCATCAGATGAACCAGTCATGGTTTCATCACAATACCTCAATCTGAGTCTTCAAAAGTATCAATTTAATGTATTGTTGTCTTCTTTGTTGAATTGTATATTGTTATTTTGATCAACAGTGCTTAAAAGTGCAAATGTTTATCTACTGAAGCAGTTGGGAGTTCTAATCCAAAGAAAATCACCCACAACTCAATCCTACCTACATACTCGTACGTCGCGTTTCACCGTCCACCGTTGAGTTGTTCTTTCACCTTTGCTCCAGTTGCGCGTGCAGCCACCCGAGACGGGACGCCATCGCGCTCTGCGCCGCGCTGGGGTCAGCAGTGATTGAGATACTATGACTGGTTATTATCTATGGCTTCCTTTTGTTGCTCTAATGAACGGGTCAGAGGTAGTAGATGGTAGAGATGGGCAAATTGCTTTCCGCTTGTGGTTGGATTTGCTGCTGTATTTTGTAAATTGTAGGTGGCAAGTTCCTACATTTCTGTTCGAGAATATATTAGTTATGAGAAGGAGGCCAAAAAAGTCAATCTGGCATAATGTTACTCCAGAACACGCATAACATTCTCATATGTCTGTCGCCGTATTATTGCAGACACCGTAAGTTTGTTAGTAGATCTTGCGTGATCGTAAATACAATAAATCCAATCCAAATTTTACATATTCAAATATAACCGTGTTGTCTTACTGAGAGCAAAGAGGTTTACAACTTAAAAAAAAACAAAACTAACAACAAAAAAATAAAACTTGCGCTAATATTGCTTGCGCAATAATTTTCAAATCTTTGACCATAGATTCCTGAAATCTTCTTCAAGTCTGCTGACACTATTTCATGAACTCTTGAATTCCATTTTTAAATTATAAATCAAATGTTATTTGAATTCTTGATGACTCTTATTAGTCCTAAAAGTAACCAATAACGATCGGTATGATCTTACTGGAACATAACGTATCAACACGCGTGTCTTGACCAGAGGGTTTGGCAGGGATGTACCCATAATTCGCCGTCCATGTAATATGAACTCGTAACATTTACACCGACCCATACATCAAACTGTGCACTAACTGTAACTCCACTTCACACGTTACAGGTCATACGCACGATATTACACACATACCTACGTATATGTAGATCATGATGAACGACTCGATTTTACGCTGATTTCATTCGCATCTCATCGCATAAATATATTTATGGAGATTGTAGGAACCGTTAGATAGACATTAACCGTTCTTTTTGCTTACCTCGGAAGGGTCGACCGTGAGAATATGCTAATATGAACGCTTAGGGAGCTAGACTGCTGAGAATTAGTATAGATTGTAGACACTTTCTTTAAACATCCACCGGCGGGTTTCACATGAGGGGGTTTCCCGTTTTCGACCATTCTGTTTTCAAGACCTGAAAGTAGGAGATAAAATGATCATATAAGCCACTTTCACTGGTTTGTAAAGTTTGGGTGACTAATATCTGTGTCTAGAGTAGCACTCTATCTTTTAAAGTTAGAAACCTTTTCGGTGCACGGTTAGCGCAGTGGTTGAGCGATTGACTGCTACGCTGCGTGTCACGGGTTCGATTCCCACACGAAACAAATACTTGTATGACCTACAGATAGTTGTTCCGGCTCTGGGTGTTACGCACCCACGGTACATGAAGAAATTCCTAGTGTGGGTCAATGTTTATATAAAAAAACTAACAAAAATGTGCCAGGTCCGTCGGACCAGGGGCTTTTATAATAAAACTGGTAAGTAAGTAAGTAAGTAATTCTTTATTTTGCAAATATGGGTACAGTACATGGTGATAAACAGATAAAAAGTAGGTTCAGCCATATTTTACCAAGAGGCATGCAAAAGTTATAGTTTGACGCTAAAAATATAAATAAAGGCAATTAACTGACACACCGAATAGTTTCAAATGGTAACTGGCAAGCTGGCAAGCAAAAATTTGACAATCCGACAATTTCGTAAGTTTTTCTCATACATTAACTGCTTTACATTGTGCCTGTCGTAAAGATGTAACAATTATGACAAAATTTTGACAAATATGTGGCATTGCCAGTTAGACATATTAAGCAGGTCGTGCTGCCAGTAGATCTGTTCTTCATAGGTTCAGATTTTGTCACGATTTGCTTTAGACGATGGTCGCTCTAACCGTTGAAGACGCTTTGATCTTAAGGTTGTTACAGCCACATACACGGTACCAATTCAGATGTGTTTAATACAGATTGTTACAGCTACATACACGGTAACAATTCAGATGTGTTTATTACATATTTGAAAATCGAACTGTTCGCTCATGTGTGCCTTTCTGGTGCTCACAGACGAAACAAAAAAGCATCTAGCAACAGTCAGCAACCAAAAATCTAGTCTATAACCGTGATCCACATTCCCAGTATGTAGGTGACACGGCAAGATGTTCCGTGGGAGCATTGAGCCATTGTCTCTGACTTTCACGACCATCTTAATTGTGGTGTCGCCAATTTAAATTAAATTAATTGTAATATTACAGTTTGACGATGAAGTTGGTTAATCAGATGGTTCTAGGTTACGGCACCCGGAAGATGGTTATGGCTTCATTTTTTGTTGACGTCACTCGCTTTGCTGTAGGAAATACAATTTTATTTGTGACTGTAGATATTCAACTACGTCTTGAAAATGGCCGAGGTTGACGTCGATATCATGGGTAATATTTTTTTCTTTTAATTATTGATAGGCTCGCGCTTGACCATTATCTCACCTGATGGTAAGCGATGATGTGGTCGACGATGTAGCACGCTTACCTAGAAGAAACCTATTCACTCTTGACTTAAAGACTCCCAGGTTGTAGCTATCAGGAAATACAGACTCTGGCAGGGAATTCTACTCCTTTGCTGTACGCATAATAAAAGTATTCCCAAAACGTTCGGTGCGTATGGGTGGGATGTCCACCATGTACCGATGACGCATCGCCGTACGTCTTGTAGTCCGATGATGGAAAGGGCTTGGAAGAATTAGTTCGCACACTACCCGAAATGTAACCGATAAAAACCGACAGACTGGCAACTTGGCGCCGATGTTCAAGGCTCTGGAGCCTAGACTCGACCAGTATCTCATTGCCGATGAGTCTCTTGGCTGAATATATTTCTGTACTAGCTTCTGCCAGCGGATTTGCCCGCGTGAGAAGTGTTTTATCATCCCAAGGGGTTATACCGGGATCAAAAGTAAACAATGTGCTTTTCCTGTCTATTATCTATATCTGCCAAATTTAATCCAGATCCGTAGGCTTATTACGTATCTTTTGCAAGAGCAAAACGATAGCGATTTTTTTGCCAATAATTGCTCTTCCATACAGAAGTTTTAGAGTTGTTGGCGGTTTTTTTTTTAATAAGTGTTTTTGACAAATAGCGAGCGATTAGCAAACGATTGTGTAGGACCTACCATACCTACAGTGTAGGTAATGCCGACTTTTATGACATAAAGAGTTTGATCGCTATCGTTTTTCTCTTGCAAAAGATACGTAATAAGCCTGCCGTTCAGCCGTTACACACATCCATACACACAACATACATCCATGCATCCAACATTCGCTTTTATAATACTAGTAAGATTTTACATGGAACAACTGCCTCTCTGGTCTCGTGATATCTCTTGGGCAAGGTTGGTATCAGATTTCCAAAGCCTATGAGCTACTAAGGAGTTAAATTCGAAAAGACATCATCGCTTACCATCAGGTGAGATAGTGGTCAAGCGAAAGCCTATAGACAATAAAAAAAAATATTGATTAATCTTTTAAAATTTTTGCTCGTCTCGTTATTATTAGAAAACTAATGACGATACATAAACTATTGCACCTATCACTAATATAAAAATAAACAAGTCTGCCCGTTTACATATCACAAACAAAATATTATGATAATCTAACATGTCTAAACACACATATTTACAAAACAACGAACAAACACCGTGTGATATGATCGCGATGTATTTTACACTAGTGTTTTTTTTAAATTAATTGCATCTATTAATTTAACTGAGCATAACCACCCATCTGCCACGAGAAATAAGCTGAAAACCACCCTAAAGCTGACGAAACTAAGTTGCAATTCCTTTGAAAGCGCACTCATAAATGCTCACTCATAAAAATCCATATATCTCCTGTTCTATAAAATGATTGTGGACTCTATCTTGTATACAGTAAGGTGGTTTATTGAGTGAAGCTTGTGGTGTGAGGGCGATAGGCAAACAAAATTAGTGTTCTGGCGTTAAACAGTTGATATGTAGCTTATGTTAATGAGACAAGGTATTAATTGTTCGTTAAATCATTACTTTTTGTATTAATTTGATGCTCTAATTGGTGCCGCTTTACTTAACTAACACATAGGTATCACTGCATTGCATTGAGAATATGAAGTTAAGCCGATTCCTGGCCACCGTAGTATTACGCGCGGTCTTACGGACGGCGAGTAATGGGTAGCTCGCCGTCCGATAAGAACCAGGCCCTAGTCGACGGCGGCGCGTAGTGTTCCACGCGCGCCTCAAAGAGATGTCAGCAAAAACTGACGGGGTCCACTAGGGCCGTTGCCTGTCTGGGTCGCGGATAAATTTGAAAGAGAGTTACCGCGGCCCTTACATAAGCAACTGAGGGAACACTGGTGGGTTTTAGACGGTAAAAGTCTGACACGCCTTTCCGCTTCACATAGAGCGGGAGAAGTCATTGGATGATTTCCCAACCCAAAAAATAAATAAAAATAAAATAAAAAGGGTGACCTTATTTCTCATTATCTTGTGCTACTGCTACATTCTTGATTATTTTACCATTTTCGAACTTTGCAGTTCGAAACTGACTATAATCAATTAATTTTACTGTAAGTGCAATAAATAATAACAACTACCCCGCAGTCAAAGAGCTTTTGTATGAAAAGATTGGAATATATCCAAAACATATTAAGAGGAAATGTGGGCAGAGAGCACCGACTACATTTCCTTAGTCATCATCATCATCAAGAATCATCAGAAAGACGTCAACTGCTGGACATAGGCCTCCCCCAAGCGTCGCTACATTGACCGGTCCCGTGCGTCTCGCAACCAGCGGATCTCCGTAACCTAACCCCCCGCAAATTTCCTTAGTAAAAAGTCATAATTCGAGGTTTGGCTAGTGCTTATTTCCTCCTCCAATATCGGACCAATTTAAAAGATAATCCATAAACTGGAAAAGAAAGATATATATATAAATATATATGTTTTTCATTTATAGTCCTCAAATTTGTATAATAGGCACCT
The DNA here is from genome assembly GCA_948252205.1 of Orthosia incerta. Taxonomy (NCBI): domain Eukaryota; kingdom Metazoa; phylum Arthropoda; class Insecta; order Lepidoptera; family Noctuidae; genus Orthosia; species Orthosia incerta. The sequence continues at coordinate 17,408,941 of OX411758.1, read as the reverse complement.
GTAGACAGCGTAATTTTGAGCATTTATTAAGGGATCTAGTGCTTCTAAAGATAATGTATCATCAAAAAGGAAAACATAGAGACATAGTATATATCTTTTTTCACTTTATGGAATATCTTTTAAATTGGTCCAATGTTGCAGGAGGAAATAGTTGAGACCTAAACCTCGAATTACGAATTTTTAATTAGGAAATTCAGTCGGAGGTCTGCGACCGTATTTCCTCTTAAGTACGACAAAATCATTACTAGCACGGAACGTCACACCCCCCAAGTGTTGAGTAACCTAATTGGGCGGAAAAAGGATCTACCGTTCCCATCTACAATATTTTGCATACCGGTGATAGGCATCGGTTCATCTACTCGAGGGGTCTAGCATGCGACCACTCACTTGCCCAGCTCATTTGACTAGCTTACTGACTGTGGCAATACAAAATAATATATGTACTTCTATTTATCCTAAATCTGCTTGAAGTTAAACCTACTAGCTTTTTGCCGCAATTTCGATCTCGCAGGAAACTTGCATAAAAACTTCGGGAGAAAATTTTTACTTGGCTGCAGTTCAAAAAGATCAGTTTTTTAAACCAGTTTAGAATTCCTGATTCAAAGCAGTAAAATCACACACCCAACAAATATTTTCCATAAATTCTTAGCCAGCCAGCATCTCAAAAAAATACCGTCGGAAAATCACGCGCACACAGATGTTTAACGCACCACTACCCTCCAGCACTAATTGTAACCCAGCGTATAATTACTACAATAAAACATAATTATTACGCGAAGTATATAGTGCAATATGCATGAGACGTACTCTCCCATGACGGACAATAACTGTACCCTGATTGAGTTACATATTTATAGTTTTTAGTGATTGCAAGGTCAGTGGACTTTGATCTGATCCTCTCTCGTCTTCAAATTGTTTTAGTTTGCAATTGTATTTAGCGAAGTATTATAGGTCTTGCAAGAAGGTTCTTTAAAATCTTAATGATTTGGGATAGCTTTGGAGATACCTATGTCTGTTTTACGTAACCTAAGTTGATTGATTGAATACGGGTCATGAACGGTTTTCAATTTGAAATCTTTCAAATTTGTGGCTTCATTTTAACATGCATTCGTTTGTTTCTGAAGTACATTGAGTTTTCCGGATTTTGTCTTTGCCGTTTTATTTTCACTATTCAAATAGATTCAAAACTAAATATGCCTTTTCATGAGCCCGTATCTAAGCAATTAAGGGTACAATAGTCGATAATTCTTCCATACAAACGTAGTCTAGCGATTACTCCACTGTTTGACGATGTACATTCAAAATAAAAACTGATATCAATTTGTCTCATCATTATCTAGCCTTGTATGGAAGCAAAAAAGTAAAAAAAAAAATCATTTGAAAGTTATGAGCGTCGAAAGTTCCATATTTCAACACTAATTTTAACGCATCTTTGGGCGGAAATAAATACCATAAAAAAAGGAAAATTGCAAAATGGCCTCCATACAGGGATAGATTAGTAGTTCAAGAATACAATTTTATTTTTTTAAATATACATTTAGTCGTTTTATCATGATATCTAGACTCCCAAAGGTCTGTTTATAAAATTTCGCGCGCTCGTTTTCGTCCTAAATCATCATCCATTTTGCTACAAACTTGCAAAAGTGCTAATTCGTACACGAACTAGTTTCTTACTGCTCATCACAGCATCTATCTCTTTCGCACGTGTTGTCGGTTGAGATAGCAAGCATTTTAATCCCGCGCACAAAATAGTTCGTGCCGTCTACTAGTGTAACCTTAACATATCAAAACACACATTTACATACACCGTTTTTTTTCCAAGCCGGAACAACTCTGAAAAACAATAACTTAATTGGGTGTTGACATGTCTAATAATAATTAATGAATACGTCAAAGCTTCTCACAACAAAGTACCACGACATCCTTATAACCCAGAACCAATTATACACCCAATTACTAAGATTGCACATTACAAGGAAATCTCTTAATAATTGTCAAATGGTTAGTAATTAGTGTTCAAGGCGAGTCATACCTAGTAAACATAAGGTAGGCCTGTGACCTACGCCATGTTGGCCCAGTGTGTGACCCGCGATGGCCCACGATGTTGTGACCCACGATGCGTGAACTTCCGTGTGCCGTGGGTTCACACGAGCGTGGTTTGCTGCTGATGGTTCAAGGCTGGGATCGTTTCACTTTTTCTATATTGTGGAGAAAGAGAGAGAGAATTTTGGAGATAGCAAAAGGATTTTGCAGATAGAAAATTAGGCCGATTTCAAACTAAGTATGAGAAAATAAGGTGTAATACGGGAAAACCAGAAAGAAATAAAAGAACTGGTAAAAGTAAAGTTTAGATCAGAAATATGGTGGATGAAATATTCAAAAGGTATTCAAGCTTTTTTTCGGTGACATAAGCCCTGAAGAAGATTGTGATTAACAACAAATATCTGATTGTGTCGGTTCTCCTGCCGTGGCCATTTACCAACGACGGGAAACCCAATAAAAACACTTCAATTAAATCCTGTAATCGTCGGTATAAACGTCACATCTTGCCAACACGGAATAACATCGTTTTTCAACAAATGATCTCAATCACCGCGCAAGGAACAGAAATCGTGTAAAAAAAAACAACGTCTGTCAACCGAGAAGTTATTATTGTTTTTACACAACACCGATATAGAATTATAACATAACACAATGTTATCAATCAAAATACGTTTTTCATCTTCATTAAGTGTCCATTTATTAAAAGAATCCACTTAAGTGCAGAAAAAGGTACATGTCGATACAGACGGCATAAAAAATAGTAAAAAACTAGCTGTTGCCCGCGATTTCATCCGCGTCAGACATGTAAAACAAATAAAGGGATTTTTTTTACGCGGAACTTTATTCTTCTTCTAAAATAAAACTAACTTAAGTTACTCCTCGTAACATCAGCTATCTACCAGTGAAACTCCCATCAAAATCTGTCCAGCCGTTTCGTAGATTAACTGGAACAAAGAGAAAATGTTCTTTTTATATATACGTAACACATGTTCTTCATTTACTAAAAAACTCTTATTTCATATTTCAAACAGACAGTTCGATATTTGAATAGGAAAAAAAAAATAAGATTCAACGTATAAAACTGCTTAACCGTACACTTACACGAATGACTGGCTATGTGTTATACCTAGAAGAGTATTATTTTTCGTAAGAGGCGAACGCGCGCGCCGACCCGCAACGACACTTCCTGTTGGGTGCTATGACCCCGAAGAAATGGTCTATAGACGGCGAACTTTGCCTTTTTATACGTGTTTTTTTTTTCTTTTTGAGTTAATGGTCGGCACAGGAAATTGATTGGACGTATTTTTGGGGACAATCGAAGGTTATTTTACGGTTGAGCCGTTTGGTGATGGTTTTCCTTTAGTTTTGGGGTGAGTTTAGGATTTTTTCGGTTAGCTTTAAAGTTGATGATTTCAATAGGATTTTATTAGAGTTTCTATGAATACTTTTAATTTAATCATCAGATTCGTTGTGACGAAACTTGGACTTAGTTAAAATAAGCCTGAAATCGGCAACCCACATCGAGCAAGCGTAATGCTTAATGCTTGGCACTACCTTCTCTCTGTGAGAAGAGGCATTTCCCCTGCTGTGAAATAGTCACAGGGTGGTATTAACATAAATACTCAGATTTGACTGTTAAAATTTAAAATGATTTTTAGCTTTACTCGTGATTTTTAGCTTTACACGTGATTTTTAGCTTTACACGTGATTTTTAGCTTTACACGTGATTTTTAGCTTTACACGTGATTTATAGCTTTACACGTGATTTTTCTCCATTTCAGTTTAGCAATTTTTCTTGTAACCACAGTGCTTCACCTCTTGCCAACAAGGTCCGCATCACGCACACACACAAAAACAGCCGCCACTACACATTGTGATCAAGAAAGTTGACCCGCAAACAATTTTCCCATACCGCCGCTACTTACATCGAAAGCATGAATCGATTAAACGATCCGTCATAATCGTATCCAATCGATTTTTTGTGTCTCTCGATAATTGGCCGCCAGTGTAGCTTCCGTGTGTCTCGTTTTTTAAATCAATTATTATGAAATAATTGATTCTAATAACGATAGTTCGTTGAATCAATTAAGTGCGGGTCAGCGGTGATTTAATTAGTGTTTAATCAGTTTAATTATATTTGTGTAAACATGCTCTGTTTTATGGGTGAAGGGTTTTGTAGAATTTATCTGTTTCTGACTTGCTCTAACAAGTCTTGACTTTGCTTGACAAGTGCATAACTATTTAAGTCATCAATCTCCACCCTAGGGAATTAGACGAGTATTTTATGTAGCTGAGACTATTATGTATTATTATTTATGTTTATTATTAATTAAAGGAGGAGAAGCTTGTAGCTAAATAATAACAGCCGCACGGGTCGATCATCAAGGTTAAGCAACGCTTGACGAGGTCGGTCCGTGGATGGGTGACCATTTCAACATACCGAGTTTCCTCCGTGCCTCGGCAAGCACGTTAAGCCGTTGGTCCTGGCTGTCATTTGAAGATCTTTGACAGTCGTTATGGGTAGTCAGAAGCTTGAGATCTGACACCAGTCTTGCCAAGGGTTACCGTGTTACCCAGTTACTGGGTTGTGGAGGTCAGATAGGCAGTCGCTCCATGTAAAACACTGGTACTTAGCTGAATCCGGTAAGACTGGAAGCCGACACCAATATAGTTGGGAAAAGGCTAGGCAGATGATGATGTTTATTATTAATTAAAGCCTATGTTGTCAAACTGCAAGGCCTTCTTTCCCCCTTTTCGCAGTTTCATGCCATTTTAGATTTATCATCATCATCAGCCTTTCAATGTTCCCACTGTTGAGGCCTGCTCTCTGTGAGAGGGAATGGACCGTAATCCACCACGCGGTCCCAGTGCGGATTGGTGGATGTCACACGACTCTGGTTCTAGGACATGCCGGTTTTCTCACGATGCTGTAACTCACACCGCCAAATCCTTCTCGGCATGCCGCGTTGCCAAATATTGCTGATTTCTCTAAGTTGTACTTACCTGTTTCTTTATCACTGAACTTATTAGTGTAGTTAAACGTCGAAACCCTACAGAAGTTCTATAATTTATGCCCCATGCCAAAGTTCATTAGACGGTACATTTTGACGTCATTTCACACACCTTGGCGCGCTATTTAAGCAAGAATTGAACCGTGGATGAAATATACATCCGTGTTCCATTTGTACTAATTTACCTTAGAATAATTCAAACGAAATATTTCGTAAAGTAACATAGACACTTCTTGGCTAAAAAGGCACATCGATTTTTAAAAATTCTGAATCGGCAACCGACCAAAATTCAGAATCAAAAATACATTACTGCCTTTTAAAATGATTCATTTTATTTATATGACAAAATAAATGACTCCGCTTTTTAACACTGTGTGTAAACATGCTCATTATAAAGCGATAAATAAAATTATCGTCCTTTCATGACGCACCGTTGAATGCGTGACATCTCCTTACGTTACACTTATTTTAAAACCCATAAATATTCCCCGTTTATCGTTGTAAATTTTATTACAAAAAAACTCAACCTTCCTGTTGATTAAAAAAGTTTATATTTCCTACGTAGGCACATTAGGCATAATAACAGCAATCAATGTCTCCATTTATTATTAAAAAAGAAAACATTGTCACACGTTCGCGCCAACTCGTAATTTCATATTTCGAACACCCACATCGAACCAAAAGTCCCTGCCCTCTTCACCACACGTATAATTAGGAGAAATGATCACGGACTTTATGCACGACAGGCGTCGAAAGGGCAGAACTGCGACCCGCAAATATATGACCGATTTTTCTTATAGCACACTAATAAATGTGCATATAAAATCACGGTCCGTATTTAATAATAATGTCCCTTAATAGAATGGTCTTTATTATGAAATATCGCCGTGAAATATTTTCGCATTTGACCGATGAATGAATCAGAATTCATTCACTCCACGGTAATCATTTTAATAGTATAGAATCATAACTTAATATTGATATTCAATTATTCTTAGAAATGTCGACCACACGCAATCGAACACGAAATCGAACGATTTATCGATTTAAAACAAAACGGTTCCAAATTTGAAACCGGCGTGTTCTCCTCTCTAATTCTCTTTCCCCGCCTATAATTGACACCGACGCGCCATTCTCCGTCTCTGTCGTAGTTGTGGGGATGGTGTGTGTTTGTCTCTGTCTGTTGTGGATGTCACGTGCGGTTGTCAGTGCAGTGACTATTTTGACAATTATGTCATTTGGCCGACACGGGCGTGTCATTTGGGCGACGAACGATTGTGGCCCCTGTAATTTTGTTTGGGATTGTGGAATTTTTAGGGTCGTTGACATTGCGTTATAATATGATGTATGGGAACATCTGGACTGTGAGAAGTAAGGTGAAGGGATGATTCAACGGTCTGTCGCTTTAATTGATGGAATTAAGTTGGTAATGACAGCTAAACAACTAATTTTGGTCACAGATAACATTGTGAAACACGTGAAACGTGTCCTTTTGGACACGTTTGGTCCTCGATAGTTCTTTATGGAAAAAACCTCATAGCCTAAATAAATTGAGGTATTAATTTTTTTTTATTAATTTTTTTTTATTAGTTTTTTTTTTCGACTATTTTTTTCGCAGCTTCCCTGACATTGCCTATTCCGCAGAAACCATAATCTTCTTTTCAAGATCAAAAGCTTGTGACCATTGACATACCGATTTTACCGATAGACAAGAACATTCATGAAAACCATTTGTTCAAATGCTGGTGAGTTAGAACTAAAGTTCGCTGCAGCGCTAAAACATTATTTATGTTGTCTAATCTAACTGTTAAAACATGCAGCGCTAGATTGCTTATGGAGTTTAGTTTACTTGCGATCAAAACTTCGTAAGCGCCATGAAATTCATGGACCTTACGCGTTTCGTTCAACATAGTTTAAAGAAAGGTATATATGTACTTTGCAATATATCTATTGCAAAGTACATATATATCGATGCTTGTGACATTCAGCGACAGTGTAGCTTTCTGAAATTAACGAATTTTCGTAAGCACCAATTTTCCAAAGATTAACCCTTTACAAACATCATCATCATCAGTTCCCACTGCTGGGACACAGGTCTCCTCTCTGTGAGAGGAAATGGGCAGTTAACCACAACGCGGGCCCAGTTTGGGTTGGTGGATGTCACATGTCCTCAAATTTTTGTTTCTAGGACATGCCGGTTTCCTCACGATGTTTTCCTTCACCGTTTTAAGAGCAGTGGTGATGAAATAATATACACAAAGTAAAGCGCCTGCCTGGGCCCTAACCCACGACCTACATCCTGTAAGTTGCGGCCGATACCACTGGCCCACCACTGCTTACAAACATATAAACATACAATTATTCTTTTTATAATACTACTTTAGACAAGTAACAACTGCTTTCATAATCCTTGAATTTCCATCAAGATTAACACACAATTCACCTCCAACAATACCTAAACAAATATCTCACCAGTCACCATGAATGTTTCAACTCCGTGCAAGCAATTTCCCGGCTGTAGAAAATTTAGCATCGTTGTATTAGGTCGTGACCATCCACCCGGCAGCACCCGGCAGTCGCGGCAGTGTCGCCACCTGTCGGCATGCATTATATATGAGGTGAACACGCTGTGTCAATATGTTCACTTTTATAGGAGAAGTAGTGACACTGACAGGGATATGAGATGGTAAATACAGTGGAGTAATTGGCTTTGATTGTTACATTGGGATTGGGATTCAATCGTATCTAATGCGTGCTAATAAGGGTTAACTTCTTGATTTCTAGCTAGCTAGAAAAAATATAAAGCGTCTAAGCTATATCCATAGTCTATGCAAGTCTCCATGGTCTACACGTGTATACTATTAAACACGTGTAATCTTGTAGTTCTAATGTTTTGTCTTCGCTACGAGTCACCTCACCACCACCTCCACTATTGCGTTGTTAGATATTCACGAACCGTCATATCTTTCTATTTTAAACACTAGGGCGGCTTATATTGTAATTCGAAGGAGTTATTCTTAAACATGTCTTACATCAATTTCTTTCCTTAGCAACTTCAGACCTTACTTACCCAAAACACCTTGTCAGGACATGAAATATTAATGTTGTCACTTAGATCAAACTATTTCATAAACAAAGCTGCAATTTAATTATAGCTAAGAAAAAGTGGAAGTTGGTTTAGATTTCTGGCAGGATCGTCAAGTGGTGAAGGCACCGCACAATATTATAGACTTTTTTCTTTCTTTATCAAGAACACTTAAACTCCAATAATTCGCCTATAAAGCCTACTATTAACAGTATTAGCAGAGGCTACCGTTAGCGGCGCCCCTCGCATGCTAATGCCGCCGCCTCAGGCCTCACGCACACGACGTATGTCGACGCCGCAACGCCGGCTTTGTGACGCCGACGAGACGCTGCCGCCGCCGCCGGGTAGCCGGCAGGATCGGCCGGGATTGAATACCAAGTTACTCAGTTACCTAGCTGGGTAGGTGACTCAGTTGGGTTTAGTGCAATCGTTTGGGTACTGAAAGAAACAAATTTTGTGTTCCTACGACACATTTTTAATACGCCACTGCCACTTAAAATTTACACCTTTTTATGACTTGTAAGTTGTAACGTGTCAAATTTACTCCTGTATACTGCATTATTGTCCAGTTGTTGTCTTCTTGTATATGTGTAGAATATCCAGCCTCTCTGTTGAAACGCATCGGTGCGTCTTAGTCAAATCGTACGCAAACTTTTTTTTTCAAATAAAAGACATCAACGCGTTACAAATATTTATGTATACATTTCATTGATACTCGATAATGTAGTTTTATAGTTTCATTCTTTAATAAAAGGATTCGACGGTTCTGCTACAGGTTCAATTTATATTAATATAAAAATTAATATAAAAAGCGACCTTCATAGCAAATCATTCGGTGATTTTACGTAAAAATCTACAAAAACCTTCAATAGGTACCTAAAAGTTAACGTAAACAATTCACCAACCAAACCTACATTATACACTTCCAATTTATCAAACAATAAAACGTAACTTATCTACATTAATAACCAATCTATCAACCGACACATTCCATTATAAAATTCCAAAAACAAAAATCGATAAAAAAAATAACCAAATAGTATTTATGTCACATAAGTACCCACGCCACGTGGCGCGACTTCCTGCCGCGGAGACGCGCGTTTCGGTGAACTAGTCGCGTCGTCGGCCGCTTGTCGCGACGGTAATAGTAATAAACGAAGGAGTTAGCGCAAACCTGTGCAATGCCGCTGAGGGATGGAGGTTTCCATTGTTTTGTGAGAACATTGGGTGAACGAAGTGAGCGATTAGCTAACTTATAAGAAAAGTCCACATCATCGATGATATGCAGGTGCCAAAAATGAAAAAAAAAACAATTTGATAACACTATGAGGTTGACTGGTAGAGAATGCCTTGCTACATTAAGTCCGCCTATGTATCATAATTGTACAGTCAAGGGTCAAAAGTGCAGTCATACTTTCCCAAAACTCAAATGGCTAGTTTTTGTAAAAGAAGTTAAATTATCCACAACTGATTTAATATTTTGGGTAGAAATGAAAGTATAGATTATTCCTACTAACCGCGAAAAGTTGAAATTCTGCTGCCTACAAAAAAAATGCCTTTTCTGTTTTGGTTGAGTGTGACTGCACTTTTGACCCTTGTAGTACATGAAGTTTAAATAAATAATAATAAATACATATGATTTGGTAGTTTCAAAACTAGGTATACCAAAGGCCTAATACCTAAATAAGTAACGGTAGGCAAGCTTTTAAACGAAACAATAGACAAAATGTCGTGGAAACAGTTTTGAGTATGAATTTAGATAAATAGACTACAAGAAGAAGAGGAAATCAAAAAACACTGGTTTATGAAAGATATGCCTCGAAAGGTGACTCAGCTGAAGACTAATTAAAAGTATGGAAAAATGAGACATGTTGATACGACACCAATTAAATTAGGTTAAGAGGGTGAAAAAAATAAAAATAAAACCATTTAGTCTTTTACCTAGGAATTTACCAAATCTAGAGCTACAACAAAAACATCTCCACTCAAACAGCCCTACAAACCCATGTACTACTATGCAAACCACAGATAAAAACATGTCGTCCAAGCTCTAACAATGGAGTCGCACCGCGGCGCGTGCTAGCGACGTGACCGCACGGCACACGCGGCGCGAATACCGCGCGGCTAATGAGCACGTGCAGTGTGCTGCCGCCCTTATAACCTTCACGTGTATACTACGAAAATGTGTGAAGTGATGGATTCCTTGTATTAATTATTATTGATGGCGTAGAGCTGTGTAGTGATAGGACTCTAAAATTAAAAGACAAACATAGGCAGAAGTTAGGAGAGAAATTGGGTTCGATTAAAAAGGTCTTTTGTGGAGGTTTATGTATAGTTTTCTATAGCGTTAGCGGCTAATGGAGCCGCCCTTACTAACCTTCAACGTCAACTGTACTATTACTACGAAAATGTGTGATTGTGGCGTGATTTTAAATTCCTCTTTTTATTTATCGTTAGGCTCACGTTTGACCACTATTTTGCCTGATGGTAAGCGATGAAGTGGTCTATATTTTTTTTCTAAATAGATTATAGGTAATTATATCGTTGGCGGAGTAAAGAAGCCTAGGTAGCGGTAGGATAGAAAAGACCAAAACTTCCTCTATAAAACTAATTCGAAAATATTTATATTGTTTTTTGACTTCGTAAATGTGAATATGTCAATCTATTTAGCTTTTTGTAGACCAATAATTTTATACTTACCTTTGTAACGTTCTCACTCCGAATAGTCTGGCAAAAATCGCATGTATCCGTAATCATTTGCTCTGTCTCCGCGTGTAGTTTTCGTATGAATATTAAAATTTAGGTTAAATATATCCATACGAAATTCATTAGATGTCAGAGTCAGATATTTGATAATACTATTCAGTAGTGTTATTTTGTCTTTTATTTCTTGGTATTCTATCACTGCTTTGATGCTTGCAGACAATTCTTTAAACATTTAATTTCAGACATGTTGGATTAGGTAACTTATACACAATTCTACTACTATTATCCGCGATTTGCCCTTTTAGGGCTAATCTAGACGGCGAACCGTCACCGTAAATACAAATAAGTTTTCTCAAAATTATGTGCCTTTTCCATCACTTGAACTATATTTTTTTTTTTGATTTCCTGCTTCACGTTCATTGATATAACTAAACCCTGTTTCCATGCTTGCCACTCAAAACTTAACTATCCACTACGAATAACAAAAACATTAGAAGTGGGATATTTACCATGTTTACTGTTTGTGGCGAGTTTCCGATATTTCGTTGCTGTTGCAAGCACCATGATCACGGATAAACTGAAGTTATTGCGAGTGGGTGTTTATGAGGAGACAAATCGGTCTAACATCTTTCTTGTTCGTTTTTTGCACTCAGTACCGCTACCACTGTCACTCACAACTCGACACCCACCCGCAATAATTTCAGTTTATCCGTGGTCATGGTGCTTGCAACAACACCGAAATATCGGCAACTCGCAACAAACAGTAATCATGGTAAATATCCCGCTTCTAATGTTAGTGACCATGACAGTTTAAAAACTTATATCCACTAAGTAAATTTTTTACCAAAGTTCGTAAGAGCAGTACCTGTTAATAAAAGATACTATTAGTACGATACAGCTCAATCGCCCCAACAAGTCGATCATCCGCACCAGTGCCTCACCAAACGGAAACTAATCCAATAGACGAACCTTTTAACAATCACTTCATTTTATGCTTTTTCTTGTAATCGAAAAAAACAACTGTGTCTCGGCACGCGCGGGCTCGCCGTTTGCGTACGCGCTGCGCATCTTAACGCGCTAGAGAGAGACGACAACACAACAACGTCATGAGATAAAAAGAGATGGCCATATGATTAATGAGTACGACGCATAACCAAGAAATGCAGTCAAATTAGGAGAAATAAATATCAGAGTTGATGCTTTAAAAATACATCGTGGTTTTGTATCAAAACGGTTTTAAGTTGTAATGTTGGTAAACTTATATGTTTCTTCGTATACAGCTGTCGGCTTACTATTTATTATGTCAGTCAGGATTCTGATATAAACAGGAAGCTTGAAAAATATATTCCTTATAGGTTTCATAGATGTGCCTGTACTGTGAATTTTAGTCTCGCATATTGCTAACGTATTCAGTACTTGAAGAGGAATATTTTTAAAATCTTCCTTGGAATTGGTTGGAGGTTCATTTAGTATAGTCTCAAAAAAAGAACAACCTGTAACATCTGTCCCTGGCTTAAAAAATAATGGTTCCAAATATGAAATTGGGAATACTGCCACAACACTAGCCGTAAAAAAATCTTTATTTAAAAATTGTGCGTTTATCACTTCCTCAGTCATTCCCTAGAAACAGTGTCTTCAACATTCCTCCTCAAGAATTCAGTAAACTGTTGGTTTTGCGTGTTTTACGTGGCCGTCATAGCTTTGTACATAAAATAGATTATAGCTATATAAAGCTGGTCGGAGAGGCGTTGTCGATGCGTTCACAATGCGTAGCCGTCGGCCTGCGTTTACGGCGAGATACTAAAGTTTATTGCACACTGAAACACGAACATATGCATTGGTTTGTGTGGAACGGTGTGAGGGACAGACTAAAAGCGCGGAACGAGTTGGTGGAATTGAAAGAATAAAGTGTTACTTATATTAACGTGTAATAAACTGAAATAAAATTATCTGGAGAAGGACATAGAAACCCACAATTATTAAAAAAAAATGTAGCATTGTAATCCGACATAAGTCAGAGATAATAATTATGATCTAAAGTAGAGCTTGCCCTCAATGCTATGCAATTATATCAAACGATCTTTAGTTTCGTAATGGAAGGTTTATTATTGATACTACAAATAGAGGAAGGCAAATTAATTCGAAAATAACTGTTAATTATCTAACAACTTTCAACGAAATATTTAAAACAGTATTTTTTTAGGGTTCCGTACCTCGAAAGGAAAAAAGGGAACCCTTATAGGATCACTTTTTTGTCCGTCCGTCCGTTTGTCTGTCTGTCAAGACCCTTTTTCTCAGAAACACGTGGAGGTATCAAGCTGAAATCAAATACTCAAGTCTACTGCCCCTTAAAGCTGTGAAAAATTCAAACTTCTAATCCAATGCAATCAAAAGATACATGCCGTTTATGCCGCAAATTGCCGCAAATTTTCGACACTCGCAAGGGAATCAGAACCTACAGGGTACTCCCCGTGAACTCAGAATCTTGAAATTTGGTACGAAGCAACGTCTTATAGCACAGATAAAGGGATAATTGCAAAAACCGTAACTTTTTAGTAACATCTTTAATTTTAAACTTACTACCCCTTTCCTCATGAACGCGTAGAGGTATTAAATTGAAATGCATATCAAATATTCAGGTCTATAATACTTTTAAGCTAAGGTTTGTACGGAACCCCCGGTACGCGAGTCCGACTCGCACTTGGCTGGTTTTTTTCAACACTACTTCGAAACAATGATGAATTGCATAAGACAGACTTCAAAGCGGCTTTTCAACGCCCGCTTCCTCTTCCAGCTTACACCATTCTAAAGCTTTCGTTTCCGCCAACATAGCTCGGCCGAATAAAGCCTCGGTTTATGCATTTCGGCAGCTTTGCTGTTTTATTTCGCGGCGTTTCTCAGAACTGAAGGAAAAAATGCCTTTTGCAGACACGATGGAGACCCGAAAGCTTGTAGGTTGCCGATTGTGGAGGAACATGAAATAACTGGACGTTTGAGAGATGTTAGTAAGCCTTTGAAGTATGCCGAATGGTTTTAGAGTAGTTATTGTCATGATATAAGGCAGAGGACTGTTGCTGGACTAAGCATTAATTTTCAGGGTTATTCAGGGTTGTTCGAGATTACAGATCCTTAAGTCGATGTTTTTTGTCACCCTCACAAATTTGTAAAGAGTGCCAGCTATCCTAATTCCGATTTTATCAAGCACAACTTCGACTTCAATCCGAGGGATTACATATCAGACTCTCGTAGTCTTCCTACCCTTGCCCCATATTACTATATGATGAAGGTTCAGTGAAGCTTCTTGCATTCTTGCCACAAAACAGGCTCTACCTCTAGAAATAATTTAATGGCCTATCTACAATTGTTACACTGATATAGTAAAAAGCAACTGATAATAGAGGAAGATTGACTCCCTCGCAATTGAAATAGAAACAACACTGGCTGGGTTATTATTACGCATTCATACACCTCAATAACTTTTAAAAGTCCCCGTTACAAAAATAAATACATTTTACGCTCAATAAAAGTACAATATCCACAATCGGCAATCGTATCAGACTTACAAACAGAACGTACTTTACAAAACGGCCATATGATTTAAATTCAGCCAATAATTTTAACATGACCCGGTATCGCGATCCGAAATAAAAGTCTACATACGCACGACAATAAAACGAACTGGCCACTGTCCAGAGACTATGAGACAAGACTTTAAAAAAAACGACAAAATTGACCACGCACTTGGAATCGAAATGCAAAAAAAATGTTTTGCTAGAAAGAGATGGGGATAATAAACTTATACGCGATAGAAAGGGAGGAGGAATATAAAATTTAGAATGCATCGCATGCTCTTCGACATCCGTCGGCGCAAAAAATCAGTGCTGCCATCTATCGGTTGTTAGTGACACTACGGCGGGTTCAACGATTGATTGGGGGCATTTGGTTTTATGTCGCGGGTTTTGGCAGTTCCTGGTTTTGAATATAAAACTTTGTCATAACTGGACATTGCGAAAATGAAAAGTGTTTAGTGATTCTGAACACATGCACTGGTGCGTTTGCTTTTATTTATTGAATTTGTCGATTGAACTTCACAAAGCAATATGTAACCTTGCAAAGGCAATTGTTTTTAGGAGCTTTGAAGGACAGAGGCCTACTCTCCTTGCACTTACCTATTTATCTTTTCCTGCTAAAGGTTTTTCACCATCGCTGTCTAAAAATACCGAACTGTCGCTCTCCGCAAATCGAAAATCGGCCCAAATATCATCAAATTCTTATTTCAAAAGAATTTTTTATTCTTTTTAAAAACAGTAGCTCTCACATAACGGTAACCAACCAGGCATCCAGAAGCAATGTTACCATCATAAAATAAAAATAAAACATAAATAAATGATAACGCCATAATGAGCCAATCGATCATGCTTGTTATGACGAGGTGGTCCACTCGTGCGCAGTCATTAATTAGATCGCCAACGTTAGGTCTAATGATCTGTTGATATTAATGAGTGATCTATTTTATTTTATTATGGGTTTTGGGATGATTATGGTTTGGAATTCCTGTGGTTGGTTTGGAATGTTTTATTGCAGTTAGTAGTTTGTAGATTTTATTTTATTGAAAATTGACGTGTTTCAACAGTTAAGCTGAAAAACTAAACGCAACAATGTATACACAAAGTTATTAGTAGACTTTTTCTGAGAAAAATGGCCGTCGCATCGTTGTCACTTTGTCATTTTACGCCTGTCTGTGGGAGGTGGGCGTCTAACAAAGAATTTTAAGTTTAAATTCTATAGTTATTATTTCAATAGCATTTATTTGCTAAGCTGTCAAATCAAATCTCTAGTGTAAGTATCTGAAAGAATTCACTAAAGTCAATGAAATTGTTAAACAAAGCGTTAATCTCAGAATCTTCCTTCCCCATGATAAAACCGCTTCGCCCTTTTACACAAAAAAATAAATAAATGTAACATGTTTTCAAAATTGGAACGTCAATATGAAAAAGTTTTAACTAAATTATCATCTTACGCACAAAGTGGTCTAACCCAAACATTAAAAAAAAATGTCGTTGATTGATTCCTGTCATTCAATATTACTGGGATCCTTCAACTTTTGGTTAATGGGCACCCATTTATTAAGACTGAGAGATATTCCACTTTTCTGGGTGGGTTTCTAGGAATATTTCGAGAATAAAGTGCTCGAAATAGAGATGGTTTACCAAAATATTTTAGAAATTTGTTGATTGATATGTTGCATCACAATGATAAGTTTTTTCATGTTTTGTAGTATATCATTGTCATAGCGCACATTTTTGGGGCATAATATAACTTTGCTCATTATAGTAACGGACTTTTGGTGGCTAAAAACCCGATCGGAATCAGTCCTGAAATTTCTGTCTTGATAAGACTTTATTTTTTTAGGGTTCCGTACCCAAAGGGTAAAAACGGGACCCTATTACTAAGACTCCACGGTCCGTCTGTCTGTCTGTCACTAGGCTGTATCTCATGAATCGTGATAGCTAGACAGTTGAAATCTCACAGATGTATTTCTGTTGCCGCTTTAATAACAAATACTAAAAACAGATTGAAATAAATATTTAAGTGGGGTTCCCATGCAACCAACGTGATTTTTTTGCCGTTTTTGCGAAAATGGTACGGAACCCTACGTGCGTGAGTCCGACTCGCACTTGCCCGGTTTTTTTAATATGACATGAACCAATTCTGTAAATCTTTGACAGTCAACACGGATTGTCATAGACCCGAAAGTCTGACAACCGGCCTTGCCAAGGGATCTCGTGTTACTAAGTTAATCGGTTGTGGAAGTCAGATGGACAGCCGCTCCATACAAAATACTGCTATTCAGCTGTATCGAGACTGGAAGCCGTCCTTTAGGCTTATTACGTAAGAAACAGCAATCAGCAATCATCGCGCGATCAAACGCTATATGTCATAAATGTCGGAATTACCTACAGTGTAGGTATCGTAGGTCCTATACAATCGTTGCTAAACGCTCGCTGTTTGTTTAATGCATTTAATTTAAAAAAAAACGCCTTAAATTCTAAAACATATGTATTGAAGAGCACTTATTTCGCAAAAATCGCTATCGTTTTGCTCTTGCAAAATACGTAATAAGCCTGCCGAACACAGTTGGGGAAAAGGCTAGGCAGATTGATTGACACACACCCTCACAAACACACATACACACACGACACGCAAAAGTACACACATCGACGCATATACCTATTCAAAGCATTCATTCAACCCCATACTTCTACTACACGAACTCCAAATTAGGAAAATAAGTAACATTATGCTAAGTATAGTCAAATCGACACTGCTTACTTTTTGTTGTATTTGTATAAATTATGTTTTAAGGTTACACTAGTCGAAAATTTTTCCATACAAACGTAGTCTAGGGATTATTCCACTGTTTGATGATGTACGTTCAAAATAAAAAAGTGATATCAATTTGTCTCATCATTATCTAGCCCTGTATGGAAGCGAAAAAGTAAAAAAAAAAAAAAATTTAAAGTTATGAGCGTCGAAAGTTCCACATTTCTACACTAATTTCAACGCATTTTTGGGCGCAAATAAATACCATAAGAAGACGGAAAATTGCAAAACGGCCTCCATACAGGGATAGATTAGTAGTTCAACAATGCAAATAATTTTATTTTGAACAGATAAATTTAGTCGTTTTATCATGATATCTAGACTGCCAAAGGTCTGTTTATAAAATTTCACGCGCTCCGTTTCGTCCTAAGCCATTATCCATTTCGCTACAAATTTGCAAAAGTGTGTATTCGTACGCGAACTAGCTTCCTACTGCTCATCACAGCATCTATCTCTTCCGCACGTGTTGTCGGTTGATATAAAATGCATTTTAACCCCGTGCACAAAATAGTTCGTGCCGTCGACTAGTGTACCCTTAAGAGGCAGGGTTAATCTATTAATGTACAGATTTTGCAATATACAAAATTGTTACTGTAGTTATTGGTGTGTTTCCTCGCCTGGTACCAAGCCGAACAAAAACCCAAAGAAAAAAGGTTGTCTCATTTTTCTCTTATTATCACTACAAGCGCTTGACGCGACGGCTTCCGTCCGTCGCACGCTCATGTCCGCTTATCGCCGCCACTCAATTACACTACGATAGCGAACGGCTCCGCTTACCGCGGCGGTGGTCCGTTGTCTATGATATTAACTAATTGTGCGGAGACGTGATTAGGTTTAATCGGGTTAATTGTAAGTAGAATTATTAAAATTATGTATCGGTTGCCTTGAGTGGTAGTTAGCTCGCTGATGTTTAGTGTTTAGGTACTTAATTACTTAGGAAGTCGATTCTTCGTTAGTAGTCTGCAACACTGAAATCAAAATTCAAAACAAATTTCTCATTTCTTTAATCAATCAATTTTGATTTATTAAGCCTTTTAATCAGTTTCGAGAGAGCACGCGTTTTCTAATAACTGAATGATTTTTCTTTAGTGATGCACATACAAAAATACAATAATTTGCTGATCATTTAAAATGATTGCGTTAGTTTGCAATCGTTTGAAAAGATTGATAATGATTAGCGTCTAATTGGCTTATAAAATATAAACTCAAAGTGCATTATTACTTAGTCCTTGTTGCAAAATACCTAATAAAATATCAATCAAGCATCTCTTTCAAAACTCGATTTAAAAACATTTACGTAATAAACGCAACACAATCCATAAATCCAGCTTACACCAACAATCTAGGTCTTACAGCACCCAAGTGTTTAGCCAGGTGTCAGCCATCCAGGTCATTACCTCGGTAATAAAGTGCCCACTAAAAGCTTTATTAGATGTTGCCACAAAGAAATATTCCTCCACAAAGCCTAGTGAGGTGACACCACGGAATCCGGTAGTCGATACTTATCGCAAATCTCGACAAATGACTAATAGGAAAAATGTCGCGAGCGACAGTAAATGTGTTTTAAATAATGATTTTGTTTTATGTGTGTAGGACGTGAATTATGTGGTTTATAATATGAGATGTTGAGAAATTAATGTTTAGCGTGTTACTGGGAGCTAAAGGAATGATGTATTATGTTTTGGGTTGTCAATATTCGCGTGCTGCGAATTCATTAGGAGTTTGGCGATCGACGGACAAGATAATTCACTCACTGCGTAATACAATATTTTAACCTTTGCACCGTTATGTGTTGTCGATTAGTTGTATCTCTGCTATTTTGATTTCTTACAATAAATTTTTCTATTATATTGTAGCGTGTAATTGGTTTGTTTACTATAAATCCAACCAACAACCAAAATAAATATTTTTGTAACAAACACAATTAACATGCATACCAAAAATAAATTTAATTAATTAAATTCATATTATTCACAAGGGCAACCAAAAAAGTCACAGTGTCACGCATGTAACGAATGTAACGATACAAAGATTTAAATATTTAAAATGAACAGCACATCAAAACAAGTTTGCCAATGAATTAATAAAAAAGACACACCCAGACCGCTGACAAGTGCTCTTAATCTCTACGATACAACTCATCATTAATTATCGATAGAAAAAACATCGATAAGAATTAGACGACTAATGGAGTAAGAGCTGCACTACAGGAAGCCTTTGCCCGTCATTTGTCTTGATGACATTTGACATCAGTCAGCCGAGTAGTTGTACCTGAGTGACGTTTATGTAAAATTGTCTTCTTAGTTGTGTTTGTAGCCATTTTTGAGAATTAGTGGAAAAATATTGATAAAAAATATTCTAAAACTTAGATGAAAAACATAAGCTTTTTTATCAAAGTAAATAATTGAAATTATGATCAGTATAATGAAGAAGAAATGTAAATAAGTTTCACAAAAAAAGATTACGGTAGTTTTTGAGAAGTCGTAACCCTGAATAAATCATAAAAATCGCACAAAAAATGCTAAACCACATAAAAATAAAATTGTATTCGCCGCTCCATTCCATTAAACGTAAAAAAATCAGCCTCCTATTTAAATTCTCGGTTGATAAATTACCATTTTTTATATCGACACGCCGCATCACTAACAGTGAAGTTGTTTGTTTTGCCGGTAGCAAGTAGTGTCGTCTTGATAAATATCCTTAAAGATTGTTCAGACTCCTCGATAATTTCTCTCAGAACCTCACACTTTAACCCACAATGTATTTTACACTTTAGCTCACAAAAAATAGAGTTGAAACTTCTGTGGTAGAGTTTCATCTCTTGGTCAACGATATATGAAGTAATTTATGATACTCTCACAGTACGTGTTTTATAGTTATTTGATAAAACACTATCGTGATTATTTAGCTTGACTTTGTGACTGGCTGAATCTATTTTGTTTATTTTACATGCCACTAATATTATTCTTGGATGTTATCTATATATACGAAAGGTAACACTAATAAACAACGAGTATAATGTTACAGCTGTCTTACTGTGATAAATAACTAATAATCTTATGTAAAAAGCAATATATTAAACAAAAATATTGATCTATGTGCCCGGAGCAAGATTTGAGTACGTCATAAAAGATTTGCAAAAAGTCGCAACATTCTTGGATACGCAGCTTTGCAGAAAAACAGTGACAACTTTTCACGCTAAACGCATAAAACTCTGCTACACGGCGGATAAAAAGTATCGTAAATAATATCGTAATATCACCACGACAAGTCATGGCACGTCAATTTTCTCCGCTCTGTAAAAACGTGTAGCAACATTGTGTACTGGCGAACACAATCGGCTCATTTTCATTTTTTATTTTCCAGGTAAAAAGTGGCGTTCACTCACACCGCAAGACCGGCGGCCGTTCGTGGAGGAGGCCGAGCGTCTGCGGGTCATCCACATGACGGAGCATCCTAACTACAAGTACCGGCCTCGGAGGAGGAAGCAGAACAAGACCCGGCCCAACCAGCCCGCCACGCCTGCGTCTGCCCCGCCTGCCACGTCCGCCGCGCTAGGCTCGCCCTACGCCACCGGCACTGACTCCCCAGACCCTCGCTTCAGCCACAACCCCGGAGCTGGCTTCTCCCCCTACCGAACCTCGCCTCTCGCATCTGACTTCCAAAACAACCAATTCAACGGACACGTTCAAACACCGGAATCTTCTCCCGCGAGGTCTCCTGAACCTCAAGGCAGAAGGAGTGCGCCAGCTGAAGCGCCCCTGCCCACACCGGACGCGTCCCCAGTCGAAAATGAAAAAGAAAATTTTCAGTATGAAGAGAGGAGGCGGGCGATTAATGCCTCCTCAATGTCGGACTCATACTCGCCCTATAAAACTTATAGAACGCCAGGGTCGTTCTCGCCAGCGCCCGTCGCCGCCATGGGCATGGCTAACGGAATGTACGTCATGTGCACGCAGAGGACTCTGACTGAGCAGCCGCCGCTGGTGACTGGGACGTTCTTTCCACCAGTCGCCACATCTCAAGACCAACAGGCTCTAGGTACATCTACACCAAGGGTTTCTAACGCCCCCAGTGGCCCGATACCCACGGAATACACTATCCAGTATCATCCTTTCGAGCAATACGAACAAATGTATAAAACTGAGGACTCGTACGTGTCTCATTATCCTGATCAGCCAAAAACTGAGTACGACACGGGTGGCAGCTACTTCTCTGAGGAGCCACCGTCGAACCAACAGCAAGATGGAGAACAAAACTATATGAATCCTCGTCCGGAGATAAGGACAGGCTCGCCTGAGTCTGACGTGGACGCGAGGGAGTTTGATAAGTACTTGGACTATGGGGCTGAGGGGCCGATGGACCAACATCAGCAGCAGCAGCAGTACAGATATGAGCAGCAGCAGAACTTCCGCCCACCGTACTGCCCGGAGCAGACGCCTGGCCCGGAGTACTGCTCCGAGAGGATGTACGCCTCTCCTTACGCCTCTGTGATCGCTGGAGCACCTCCTACTAACTACGCTCCCACCGCTCCCGGCTCTGACGTCAGACCTGAGGATGAGTTCAGCGTCATCCTAGCCGGAGTACGACAGACTTGTTACAGCAATTGACTAGAAAGGACTGACACGGGGTAGCAAATGGACTCTTCCTAAACTGTAGCCCAAAGAGTTGATTTTCTTCCAAATATAATACGGAAACGATGAAAAGTATGCACTGCGGATATAAGTGATATTGTAAGAATTTGTTCTACCAAAATTAGACAAGAAATATATAACCTTACAAAATAAAATCACAGAAATTATATACCGCGATGATAAAGTGATGTAACTCAGATATAAATATTTTTTTAACTAGCTCGCAACCTTAGCGATTTTTGTAATTTGTGTAAAACTTTTCAATTATTTATTACACTGTGAATAAATTAAAGAGAAGAGTAACCTATTTTAAGTGAATTTATACGATTTTTAGGACAATAAAAAATTATTATAATTATGAATGCGAAGCGGCTTGTACTCATGTTTAAAGTTCCAATATTGTCTGTGCCTTGAAGAATGTATAAAATATATGAGATGTTAGCGGCAGCAATTTGTGACAGCGACTGTTATAACTATTAAGAGTTGAAGATATATTAAAATAACTAATGTTAAATGTGAATTGGTGCTATGTGAAGAGGTCCCAAAATATTTTTTGTACGTCCAAATCCGTATACCATAGAGGTAGCGAATAAAGCGATTCCTATGTAAAAGATTATTTATTTGTAACTATTTTTGTATATTTCGTAGATAAAAACTAAAAATAAAAAAGAGCTTCGAATTAAATGAAATATAGTTCTTCCAATAAGCCTGTAGATATATATTTTAAGTCGTATTTTTATATTGTTTTAGTTAATAAATTTATAGAACTACTGTTTCTGTATAAACTGTTAGAATATTTTAATAAACAAATATCTCATAGGTTATAATTATTTGTACTAAAACTATACCTAGTTAAATTGTTTTTAGTTTACGCTGCAATTCTTTAGTTTAGTAATGAGACACTCGCACTGCGAAACTAAGTTCTTCCTAATTGTAAGAAAATTTATAAGAAACAATAAAATTTTATTCATATGCACTTTTGATTTATTATTTTACTTACACCCTGTATCCCAAACACGGAATGAACTACATGATATTAATATCACATTGTGGAACATGAATAAATAAGCGATATCAACTGATAAAATTCCTCGACACGCACACCCAACTTGACAAATTCATTTCATTCGATATCAGAACGAATCTCCCGCCAAAATGCCCTTGCATAATACTACAGTCACTCATCCCACACATTCAAAAGGATCGCATATTTATTTTATCCCACCGATAAACATCGATTCAAATTAATGACACATTTAATGATACATTACCATCACTACACTTGCCAAACGCTAAACGCAACAAGAACAAAGCGAAAGCGGTATAAGTCCAAATAAAATTAAAATTACTAAATAATTTGCGAAGGCAGGGGTGTGCCTGGACGGCCCGCGGGCCCTCGCGCCTGTAATTACGGCCCGGGCCGCTGGTTCACGCCCCTGCAGAGAGAACCACGGCTATTGATGTATTGACGTTTTGGAGAAAATACAGATATAAGTACAGAAATGAAGATTTGAGTTTGTGCTGTATGGTATGATTTCGGGGAACTTTTGGGAGGTATAATTGAGTTATTTTTCATTGCACGCTATTGATTTTTATGCAAATTTTTATTTATGGGTTATGGTTCTTATCTGCTGGGAGCTTAAGGGCTTAATTTTTGATCCAGGAAAATGAATTTTAACCAGAATTTACCGATCCACAGATTTGCAAAAATAACAGATACACTTCACACTTATTACAAACATAAACCTTATATACTTAGTAAGAAAAACAAAATTATAAGAAGGTAGTAGAGTTTCTATGCAGGATCCAGAAAGAGCGATGAAAGAAAGAAAAACTTCAACATGTAGTAAGTATTAGAAGATACGATTGAAACATTAATTTGTTTTAACGAAAAAGGTAAAAAGAAAACCGGGCAAGTGCGGCAAGTTTCGGACTTGACGTAAAATCAAGTTGGTATTATAACCAGGAGGAATGAAGGCATTTCAAAGAAAAATCTATTTTATCAATATATTGGTATTTGTTAGTAAAATATACGTAATAATAAACATTATCAACATATTTGAAGTTCATAAGTCAATGGGAAGTTAAAAAATTCTTCGGAACAAAATTTTGTAAAAAAAAAACGTACTTTGGTGGCTTCTCATTTCTTTGTTTTCAAATATTTTTTTTAATAAAAAAACACACTATTTATTGCCTCAACGAGCTCTAAACAAGGATACCTCACTTGATGGGGTTTAGCTGTGTACCCCTTAGCTGTATGGGAGCCCACCTTAAACACATTTTTTTTTTTTTAACCATTTGTATGGCTTTGGGTCAACAAGGAGCTTATACTGTGAAAATTTGAAGACTGTAGCTTCAACCGTTTTTCTGTAAAACCTGTGTGTCAGATAACGGACAGACAGCCGGTCACGTGAGTGACAGCAATAGGGCTCCGTTTGGCCCCTTCGGGTACAGAACCCTGAAAATTATTGCCGAACATTGCATATGTAGTACCAAAATGAAAATCCAAAGATCGATCGAAAGAAAATAAGTTTCGAATATTGTTAGATAAAAAGTAATTTCCAGAGGCTATACACAAGTGTCATTCGATATCAGCGATGGCGATGGTCAAAATGCCAAAATATAAGGGATTGATTACGTGACATTTCGATAGAATTTGACATGCCCATACATTTTTTTTTAAATAAAAATGTTTTGCATACTTTTTTTTTTCCTTTCTTATACTTTTTTTCTCTTTTATTATTCCATACATTAAATTAGTAAAATATCATAAAATAAAGAACTGAGGCCCTAAACAAGAGACATTCTAGTATCGAAAGCGTGGCGATAGTGATTGGAAAAATTACAAAAATGTATTGGAATGTCAAATGCTATCGAAATGTCACATAATCAATCCCTTATATTTGGGCATTTCGACCATCACCATCGCTGACATCGAATGAATAGGATAAAATCAAGAAAAATCAAATTCCAGAGTTACATACTGTTGCCCAACGCGCATGTTTTGGCGCGAGGCTGTTATAATTCGTGATAATTAAGTTTTTATTCGCTCCTTTACCTTTTAATCCTCGGGGACATTCGATCCCGTCACGTCTATCTGATATAGTTTTATTTGTTTACTAGCCCGTGACTTCGTTTGCGTAGCATTAGTACTTCGAATAACCTATTTTATTGTATCGCGGTTCACCACACAAACTTCCACTCCCCTTTCGGTGGAAAGCAATGGAAAGCAGGGGGTGCCCTTGAGCGTGGTGTCTCATCCCATACAAAGAAACCACGGATATAGATGGTGATATATCTATCGCCGTAGAACGGAACCGAATGCGATCGATTTATAAAAAAACATCGGTATAATCAGATGAAAAACGCTAGTTACGTCGGCACGGGCTCTTTGTATGGGATGCGGCAAATTCGTTAGCTGGCTGACCATAACCAAATGTATCCTCCGACAACTGCACATCATTTTCTTCTTGTTTACGTCTCTTTAGTTCGCTTTTCAAGCACGCGGGTTTTGTGATTTTTTGAATTTACTTTTTTTATTTATAACTTTACAGTATTTTTTTTTAAATTTGGTACATATAAACATGTAAGTGTTATATATTTTTGAAATCAGCTTTTAAAACCCTTTATTTTGATGCCCCACGAAGGGTTTGGAAGAAAACAAAAATTGGTCCCCCACAATATAGCGCCCAAAATCCGCCATTTTTCTATTTTCCAATTTTAATGTAGCCAGTGATACTTGCAGGCTTAAGACGAATCATCAAAATCCGCCAACGCGTTTGGTCTCTAGTACGCCACATAGGAACAAACATACATACAAAGACTGATAAACACATTGGGTAATGTGTTTATTCTCCTTCGGCAGTCGGGTAAAAATGGAGGAGGCTGCTATTCGATGCACTTTTCTTGAACATTTTAAAGTAAGTGTAGTTCGATTGAGCATCAGAAAGGCCTACCAATTAGGTTATGGTACCTAACTTATAAATTATCTGAATCTAAAGAAACACAATCCCAAACCACTGCAACTCATGAAAGCCAGAATCAACAGTGGCGACCACTAGAAAAGCGCCGAGGCAATGAAGCTCGACGAAGTCCCGGAGAATAAATCTAACTGTTTTGGATGCCGCAACGAAATTAGCCCAGTTGCCTAGCACCACGGATAAAAATTAGCATTAATATTAATGGGTCCTACATTGTGAGCTGCTATATTTGTTTTCAATAATAGGTATGGCAAAAACGCTTGAAAGCACGGAAATTTGTTCTAGTTTCCACAAGGTCCGTATAGTAAACAACTCCTAATGCAGTCTGTACATTATTCAACATAAAATTGCGTTCATTCTGCCAAAGAATACACTGCCATAAGATATGATGTGCAGATTGTACATATTCACAGTCAGACGTAGAAAACTGACATAAAGGTGAGGCAACGAGCTTGAAGGAAAATAATTTACTTTTAAAGTTACCATGCCCTGTGAGAAATTGGGCAACACAGTGATCCACCTCCAGCCACGTCCTGGCTAGCCGCACGCGAACGGATGGAGAGAATTGGTGGAGGTGTCGGCCCTAAATGGAGTTATCCCACCTACTACGAATAGGAAGAGTGGTCGTCGCACTTTTCCAAATCATTTGATCGTAAGTAAGCAAATTATATAAGAAAAGCCTACTAATGAGGTAGTTGGTAAACCACCAGCAACCATGGTACATATCTTAACTTGGAAAAACAGAAGATTGGTTGTCCTACACTAACTTAAGAAGGTATCGCTCAAAGCTCCTAACCCATAATATAAAGACATTATTCCTAAACCAATAAGCGTAATTAATAAGTTAATTAGCAACAATTACGGTGACAAAGCTGGACCATTGGATGTCGCGTGGCAAGGCGGCAACGTCTCAAATTGAATGAACATAAAAAACAGTGCGCGACGTAATGGACGATAGAGAGCCAATAAAATATGCGTTTGTGCACTGACCAGGAGAATGTGCGGGTGGACCAGTGGAAGATATGCGAAGATATAATTCAATTCGGCGAGTAGACGATGATTGAAGCTACCATGGAGATTGCATACATTTAGGGACATGTATGCCACATGCTCGCTTTTATTATATTATCTAAGGATGCGTATGTTGAGAGCAAATAATACATTGCAAATGGTAAGTTTTCAAACAGGAGTTACATGATAGAATTTGACAAAGCATCGATATCGATATTAAACAAAAAATAAGACTTATTATAACTATTTCTTAGGGTTCCGTAGTAAAGGCTAAAAATGGGACCCTATTACTAAGACTCCGCGATCCGTCTGTCTGTCTGTCCGTCTGTCTGTCCGTCTGTCTGTCCGTCTGTCTGTCCGTCTGTCTGTCCGTCTGTCACCAGGCTGTATCTCATGAACCGTGATAGCTAAGGCAGTTGAAATTTTCACAGATGATGTATTTCTGTTGCCGCTATAACAACAAATGCTTAAAACAGAATAAAATAAATATTTAAGTGGGGCTCCCATACAACAAACGTGATTTTTTTGCGATAATGGTACGGAACCGTTCGAGCGGGTTTTTTTTCCAGTAAGTGCCAATATTGTAAAATTTGATAGTAGGGTTATAGCGTACAAATGTGTAGACTATTTTGGCAGTTTCAAGCATCATCTGCACCATTCTGCAATCCAATCAAAAGAATCTAGTAAAGATAGATTGACAGAATATACCATATTGTACACCAAAATCAAAGAAATTAAAATTTTTCGGACCAGAAACAAACTTCTCACAAAAATCTCCAGCATCGCCTATTCCCCACTACCTCACCTACCCGCAGGACGGCAGCGGCGCAAGCGCACCGCTCTAAAGAGATGCGCCTTTGAAGATAGCGCCGATACATTTATTAGCCAGCTTTGCATACCGCCATCAGCCCGCCAGCCTGAATAAGGTTCGGTTCCCCGGTGAGTTATTTTGAATTGTGCTTTTTGACTAGTACTAAACTTTTTCGTTATGTGGAGTTTAATTGCTTGTAAAAGATAAGAATAACTGTTGTTTTAGTTAAAAATAACCTGCAGTTTCTGGTAAAAAAAAATCTTATAGATGTAAAAACGGGAGTACTCCGGGTTCTCAAATGATAACGATCAGACATCTTGTAAACACTTTTTATTACTCACACCAACAGTAAATCAACTTAATTTTATAAGGCATGTGCACAGTTCAAAATACAATTCAATATTGAGTTCCTTAGTTTTTTTTTTTTTTTTTGTTTTCTATGTGGCGTCTCGTAGTTCGGTCAAAGTGACTGACAACTACTTAACCGGGCTTCCCTGTGGAGACTAAGCTATATAGCCTCCAGCCAGGCACAAATTTCTTATCCTAAGCGACAACGCTGAGGGCTACCCCCTCGGCTCAGGGCGTCGCTGGGGGGACAACTATGGCTGGATCTTAATAAAGTGATTCTACCATCCGTTCGGAATAAGCCTAAGTGGAGAAGAACGGACAAGAAACTCCAATTAACTAACTAGAATTTAACTACGGCACAGCATTGCGCGGGCTGGCTTGTATATCTTGGCGGGGACGTCGCGACGGGCCTCGGCGGCGAGGACGGGTCGAAGGCGGTCTGTGTATGCGAATTGTGCTAGTCTCTTTCTTGCTCTCTTGGAGCAGGGTAGTGGCGTCATCGGGGATGGAGAGGGCGAGCCTTGGTCGGCGAATCTTGGAGATTTGGGAAAGTTCATAGCGGGAGGCCGCTTGAATTAGGGGGTTGCTGTGGTTGACAGCTTTGTCGAAGTAGCGCTTGGAAATGCGCTTCATGAACTGTTGAATTGTGGGGATTCTAAGATCGACGTGGAGATCCTGGTCACGAACGTACCAGGGGGCTCCCGTGATTTTACGGAGGAATCGGTTTTGTGTAACCTGAAGCTTGTGAATGTGGTGGGGCCTTGCGTGCGCGAAAACTGCGCTGGCTTAGGTCATGATGGGACGGATAACCGCAGTAAAAGTGCGCAACTTGCACCTAAGTGACAAGCCACTGCTTGCGTTTACCATCCCATGAAGTCTGCCCATAGCGAAGGCGGCTCGCGAGCGCGCCACCTTAATGTGCTTGGCGAAAGTGAGGTGATTGTCTAGGGTGACTCCTAGGTACTTGGCTTGCTCTTCCCAAGGGATCGGCGAGTTCTTTAGACTAGAACCAGCCTATTTATACGTTTAGACAAATGAAAAGGCGCCACATAGCAACAACTACCGGTGACATTCGTTTATCAATTAATTTTAGATTTAAGTTTGTAAAAATACAGTCATTGTGTACAATATTTGATTAGTAATTAATAACACTTTTTACAAAAATTTTGAATGTATATAGCTACCAATTATTTTATTCGAATGAACTAACAGTCAGTGATCTACCTTCCATTTTTGATTTTTTAAATATTACTCAAATAAAAACAAATCTTTACATTAACAATACTTAAATCGTGTTTCCGTTAAGTCATCTGCCTTTTTGAAGTTTGATTTCGTCTGTGGTACTATTTTCATTTACCAGCGCTATCATAGATGACAAGTCAAGTGATGGGCATTGAAACGGTAAGAGTCGATCTTCAAGGTTATATCGGTCCGTGGATGAATAGCTATCCATTCCATTACATACTGAAACTCCTGCATGCTTCAAACAAGTACGTTAAGCCTTTGGTCTCGGCTCCCATTTTAAGATCGTTGTTCGCCGTCGATACGGTAGTCAGAAGCAATCATCCTACACCAATCTAACCAAGGGGTCTCGTGTTACCCAGTTACTGGGATAAACTTTCCTTTATGGGCCGCTGATTTTTGGTGCGAGGAGGGTGGGTGGGGGGCCAGTGGTTTGGCTACCCTCCTGTACGATCCCCACCAGGTTAGACTAAAAATTTCCACAAATGTCCATCGTTTTATGGGGTGGGGAGGGAGAGAGGGCAAGGGGGGTAGGGGGGCTACCCCACTGTACCATCCCCACCCCACGGCACTCCATGGTTTTGGAGATATTAGATATATTTTTTACTTAAATATAATTAGCGAGGTATAAAAATGTGAATTGGTCCAAGAGCGAGCGAAGCGATGACGGGAGCTGAAGTGAGCGAGCAAAGCGAGCGAACTCAGCTCCCATCATCTCCTTCGTGTTAGGTTACTTTAGACCCTTCAGTCAGAAATCTTAGCCGTCGACTTTGTTCATTGTTGCTTAAATAGTAATCGTAAAAACTTTAACCATGGATATCTCCATATAAATGGGGTTCCGTGGCGTGGGGATGGTGCAGGGGGGTAGCCAAACCTTACCCCCTCTCGCCCCCACCCTCCCCGCGCCAAAAATCAGCGGCCCATAAAGGAAATTTTAACCAGTTTCTGGGTTGTGGAGGTCAGATAGGCAGTCATTGAGTCTAGTCAGACTGGAAGCCGACCCTAACATATATACTTGGGAAAAGGCCAGGTACTGACTGTTAAGTAGTAATTTGCATACAACCATCAGCCCGCCAGCCTGAATAAGGTTCGGTTCCCCGGTGAGTTATTTTGGAATTGTGCTTTTTGACTAGTGTTAAACTTTTTCGTTGGATAGTGAAGGGCTGTGGGGCGAAGTTTAATTGCTTGATAATTCTAGAATTACCCACAGCTTATGGATACACACTATTGAACCAGTGGCTAAAATCTTGAATTCTAGAAAGTGACTTTTACATAACGTGCTTACATACTGTATTGAGTGATATATACAATGCTGAAAGCTGCAAAGAAAGAACGAAATATTGAAGAAAATCAAGCTGAAACAAATCATTCAGCACCGAGTGAGTGTCTGATTATGCTCACTCTTTAATTTTGCTCTATCCTACTTCTTACTTAATATTACAAATGTGAGAGTCAGTAAGTTTTCATGTTTGGCTCACGCCTCGAAGGCAGAACGGATTTGGCCGGGAACACCTGTGTAGACCAGCAGCCGAATTGCGCAAGTGAATTCGGCAAGGCGAAGGGTTTGACCGCTATCAAATCGACCAATCACATGCGAGATGAATGACGCGATGTGGATATCCGTCTGTGTGATTGTTCGATTGTTAGCGGTCAAACCCTTTGCGTTGCCGTATTTACTTTCGCAATAAGGCTGCCGGATCTGCAGCATTTAAGAGAGAAACGTTTTCTTCCCGTAGCACGACCCGGAACATAAATTTCAGCATATAAAGTGGTTATATTTTTGTAATCACCTCTAAAAACTCTTTATTTTGATACCCCACTAGACGGGATTGAAGAAAAAAATTGCAACCCCCACAATATGGCGCCTAAAATCAACGATGTTTCTTTTTTTTTAACGATACTTATCTAAGAAAACTTGGGCGGTCAAGACGTATCTAACGATATCTTAATTATAAAAACTCAAGAAGTTTGAAAGATATGAGGTTATAAAGAATATTACATACATACAAGGTACGCGCGAATAATATAACCCTTTCCTTGCAGCCGGGTATAAAAAACATAACCCTTTTCTTGCAGCCGGGTATAAATAGGCGAAACCGCAAAAAAAAATTAGCTAATTGTTGATCAAAGTCTGGACAGATTGACTTGTGGGATTGTGGGGATTATGGTCTATGAACAAAAGCGCTTTGAAAGAGGGCAAACTCCGTGCTATTACTAACAAGCCAAGCCTGAAAAACTCCACAAGTCACAACGCAGTTTAAATCTAGAACCAAACAGAATATCAAATAAAAACAGTCCACTATCAGTAGCACAGTTCGCCACGTGCACACTATCACTAGATGTCCTTTTTACCCACTTTCGAAGCTAAACCAAAACACCGCATTAATGAGCCATTGTGCCCTACGTAACGCCGACGAGTTTTCAAACACTAGGGCAAATAAAAAGAGATCGACGATAAAACACGATAAGATCATGGTAAGCTTAAATAGTTCGTGGTCTCTCTCAATTCACTTATTAGTGAATGGTAAATCACTGTTAATTTTACGGTTGATAATTTGTGTATTTTGAGGTAGGTTGTGGCTAAGAATTAGGTCAGGGAGTTATGCTACAAGAAAGTAAAGAAAAGAATGGAATAATAAATTTTGTTTTGTATTTGGGTTGTTTTGCTACGAGCTTTTCAGTTTAAAATTCCTTCGATTCGAATATTTGAAATGGATGGGCTTGTGGTTGTGAGGCTGATGATAATTAACCTAGGTCGATGCAAGCTATTAAGATTCTCTCTTGCTACTTTTTACGTTAGACATCAAACTTGCTTATTTAAGAATTATAGTCAATACTTCTTTATCACTAGCTGTTTTCAGACGCTGCTACGTCAATAAAGCTTGAATAAATGAAAAAACTTTTTTTTTACAAAAAATACAACCGCCTTCAAAAAAAATAAAAACACTACAGAGTGAAAAATAACTTCAATTTCGGCAGTCGGTGTTCCTGTTTCCGTTACTTCGTTTTTTTAAACCGACTGCCGAAATTAAAGTTATTTTTCACTGTGAAGTGTTTATCGGTTAAAAAAACATATATTACGATCATATATTGCGATCATATATTACGATCATTTCAGTACTATAATCCCTTTTCCTGCTCAGACGCTCCTCCGAGTATGAATAGACCAAACAAGAAACACTAGATTTTCTAAATAATCGTCAATGAAAACGGTTCAATCTCTTACTCATGGCTAGAAAATGTGCCGTACTGTAACATACCTACAGCTATACTAAATCTTTACAATAATATACCTTCGCTTAGAACACGTGTTAACACACGCGGATTTGTTCAGTTCTGATAGCAACACAAGCGATACTGAGTGATGTTGTTTATTTAGTTTAAGGTATTCGCTATACAGTAAGTATTAAATCCTTTACTTTTTACCCGACTACGGCAAAGCCAAAAGGAAAGGTTATGATTGTAGCAGTCTATGTATGTATGTAATTACGTATGTTCCTCCGTAGCGCCTAAACTATTCTTCCGATTTTGATGAATAAGGTAACAATCGATTCGTTATTATGTCCCGGGTAACATAGGATAAAAATAAAAAAATTACGGGTTTTTTGTATTTACGGTTAAGAATCTTTATTTCTCAAAAGAATTACAATGGCATTCACTGACATGAGAAACTTACATTTTCTAAACAATTTAAGTTATGTTGAGCGTACTTCCAGAACAACAAAAGTAACACAACATATATGTTTACAATTAGATTAGTCCATTAGTTAATCTTTACATATTTTCAAAATAAGGTATCCAAAATTTCAATTACTAAATTTGACCTAAACAAAAAACAGGGCAAGCCAAACATAACCGTTCAAAAAACAAAACACTTTAAACAATAAAAAAAAACTGGCCAAGTGCGAGTCGGACTCGCGCACGAAGGGTTCGAATATTTATTTTATTCTGTTTTTAGTATTTGTTGTTATAGCGGCAACAGAAATACATCATCTGTGAAAATTTTAACTGTCTAGCTATCACGGTTCATGAAATACAGCCTGGTGACAGACCGACAGACAGACAGACAGACAGACGGACAGACTGACGGACAGACAGACTGATCGCGGAGTCTTAGTAATAGGGTCCCGTTTTTACCCTTTGGGTACGGAACCCTAAAAAACAATAAACTTTTTGGAGTAGAAAGAATCACTATCGGGCACAAATCCTGACTCCAGAGACCCTAGATAAGTTACCAGTTGACTTATTTATTTATTTAATACTCCATGCACAAAAACGTACAGAGGTAACGCTTGTCGAAAATTTAAAAATATCTGTTTCCTGCTGAGAAATTAGAAAAATCCAATAACACAGCCTGACACAATTATCTTACCAGCACCTCATACTCATCATTAACGCTTGTATAGTTGACCTATCTCACGATGAGGTGTGAATCGTAGCAAAATGAATCTTATTTCGGCGTCATAAAAGTCACGTAACATGTCATCGTGATATAGAACAACTATAACTACTATGGTCTACCATCAGGCCCAGTAGCCTTTACGTTTTCAGTAAGTACAGTAGTCACAGCGGATCTTTGTGCCTAGGAAGTCGGCTGCAAGACGAAAGGAGAAGAAAGTATTGTATAACTGCCTCTTTCACTCGCTTACGTTTGTCGCATCGTCCTATCTCGCTTACTCTATGCAGTATACTCGATAACAAACTGTTTCATACTTAAGACGACGACTAACGCCAACGACCTTGAGGGAACAAAACGCGCACTCGTTTCACACCCGCGCGACCCAAAATTTTGTAGTTTTTTGTACTTTCCTTATTATTCTATGACTTTAAAAAAAAGCCTCAGATCAAAATGTAGATAATTTAATTGTCTTTGAGATGGTGTCAATTTCATTAAAATACGCCCAGCGGTTTTGGTGTGATTGTCGTGTTTTCATCCGTTTTAGACATAACTTTACAAATTAATTATACTATGTTATACGAATAAAACTCAAAATATGCTCAGATCAAATTATTAAGAAAATAGTCTTATATAACATATTTTTTTTTTTAATTACGACTAGCCATTTAGACGTGATTCTCATTTTAAAATAAGCTACTCAAGGGAATCGGCGCCTTAATGGTTCGCAGAGCCAACTTCAGAAACTCAAAAATCCGCTTGACTACTGTACATGCATTTTGAAAGTCTTATACTTCAAAGACTGGTTGTTTATGCAGCTGAAGTCTCTCGGATTTAAAACGCCGGATGTTGCCACGGCATACCTACAAGATGTTGAATTTTTCCAGTGTTATTACTGTTAACCACTTCTTTTTAAAAAAAAACCTTATCACTCTGCTTGCAGTCGCAGTAGGTAACCTTGCTAACTACTGAATGAATGATTTTCAGTACAACGATTGGAAGATTTGATTCATTCCTATTGGACGTTTATCAACCTATGTTTAGTAATTGGAGAGAACAGACGTGTATGTAAAAAGGAGACGGAAGCCTTTGTTGAACATAACAGGCTAATTAAAAATACTGGAAGATACGAAACTTTTAGATAAATGCTAGTCACAGGTGTAACTGCTCTTGTCCCGTATAAAAACGGCCATTTATTCAATATCCTGACTGATGTGGCGGGAAGCCGATACTGCTTCTTTAGGGTTCCGTAACTGAATGGTCCAAATCCAAAAGGAGCCCTATTCCTGTCACTTACGTGTGAATGAGAATCCACCAAAGTCAGCATTTTTTACAAAATTCCGACGATCCGATTCGATTCGATTTTGATTCCGACGATTTTTTTAACATCCCAATGATCTATGAACTTGAAATTTGTTGATAATGTCAATTATTACGTATATTTTACTAACAAATACCATTACATTGATAAATTTTCTAGTTTAAGGGTTCCGTACCTCAAAAGGTAAAAAAAGGAAGCTTTATAAGATCACTCTTTTGTCCGTCTGTCCGTCTATCTGTCCGTGTAACACTACCGATTTTCTCAGGAACGGGTGGACCTAGCAAGTTGAAAATACCAAATACAATAGTCCCTATTAGGTGTATATACATCAAGATCCTGAGTCAACACGATAAAATGATATGGGCAAATTTATTACCTAGTTTAATTTACCATAATTTTTACCTTTTTTTATTTTTCGGCTTTTTACTTTACTTGTGCTGTAAGACCGCTCTTAACCAAAATTGACAATTCTATGTCAACCAGAAGCACCCTATAGGTTTCGGGTCGAAAACCTATAGAGTGGTTCCCCTTGAATCACGAAATTTGGCAAAAGTAAGGTCTTACAGTAAAAATTAAGGAAAAATTCCGAAAATGTCCGGTGTCCCCAAACATACATAGTTGACGCCAATATTCGGAATCCTTCGTGCGCGAGTCCGACGCGCACTTGTTCGGTCTTTTTTTCCTATTAAAACCACCTTGTTTTAGCGGTTTGGTACGGAACCCTAAACGGTGTAAGTCCAACTCGCACTTGGCCGGTTTTTCTTACTTCCCCGCTATTCTTTTAATTGCGAAGACAGTTGAAACATTTCTACGGGACTCCTTGAGCTTCATTGACTTGACTTCAGTTGCAGTGGTTAAAAAATCATGGCTGGGTTGTTCCGAAATTAAAAAGGTATTATTTAATAATACGTGATAGTTGCTTGCATTGCCCGGGTACTCTTGTTCATAAATACACCATCCGCTTTAGCCTTCTCCACTGCAAACAAATATGTTTCTTTAAACTTCATTTATAATTTATTCAAATTATTATTTCTCTAGCTATCAGCACAGTTTCGCTGCGTCATCGCCACATCCTGCCCCTCAATTTAATGTATTCCGTCTGTGCCACGACATTTGCATACTCTTATAGCTTTTTCTTTGATAGATTATTATTATTTCTTATTAACGGATTCAATTTGATGCTGGCTGGTTAGACAAGGAATTGACGGCGGGAGATAGCATGAATGAAAAGCGAGCTAAGTTTCGAATTTTGAAATAAGAATTCAAATTACGAATCTGACATTCGGTTTCTGAAAGGCAGATCAACATGCAGTCTGAAATCTATTAATTCCGTTTACACACCTCATTTTAATTTGTAGTTAAAATAAAAAGAGCTAACATGGAAAAAGATAGTCTTTTAGTTATAAAAGGCAACATTTATTGAAATTTTTTGGTGTCTACTGGATCAATTTGAGATCGAGTAAGTGACAGATGTATACACGTCAGAAACATCTGTCCCTTATTCGATCTCAAATTGATACCACTCTAAGAGCTTATGGTCACCCCTCTGCTCTCTTCTCTTTAGGTACGGCCCTAAACCTACAAGTAGAAACAAATTGTTCTCGAGATGATTGAATGAACAATATAACTCATGATACCTGTGGAATCAACAGCTAAATAATTGTTGTCATACGCAGAAGATGTATTGTTAACGTCTATGGTTTTTACAGCAAAATTTGTCTCATAACCAGAGAAATTGTTGTCTACGAGTAAAAACCTCATAAATTAATCATCATTTTACAATACTTTAGAAAACTATAGACTGACGCCTGCCAGTCACAGGAACACACATTTAATATTCATAAATCGACATGTCGCGTCATACTCATAAATATATTAGAAATTCATAAAAAAAACTGGTCGGACCACCCCTAGTTTTACATGCGGTATTCATACACTCATCACGAATCATTCCTATTTTAAAACTTACTTTTCAAACCTTTTCAACGAAACCATACCTTATTGGAACGACTTACAATTCGATAATTGAATTTCCGAACGCAACCATACCTTTGTTTATAAAAAAATAAATTCTCTATGAAATACTTTTACTTTTTTTCTGTAGGTCTGTGGGCCACGTGCCATGATATCGTAATTTTACAGCCAGACGACATTGCCTTGATTTGCATTGAGATATGATTCGGAAATGACTGACAATATATTTGGTTTTTATAACATTGTTAAATTGTATTATTGGCTATTGATATTTTTCGTCTATTTATATTTGTTGGGTGTGAGATTTACGACCAATTGATAGGAGTATAAAGTAAAGTTTATACAATTTATAAACAGTAAAGGTACTTTTATTTATGGTTTAATCGAGGGATGAAAGAAAATTAAAATAACAGAAAAGTGTGCTTAAGCAGCAATTTAGAATAAATAAAAGGAAGGCTTATCCAAGATTGCAGGGCAGGGCTTTGTGTTTGTGGACATTGCTCGCAGAACGGATGGCCGATGGGGCAGAAAGGTTCTGGAGTGGCGACCGCGAACCGGAAGACGTTGCGTTGGAAGGCCTCCCACCAGGTGGACCGATGACCTGGTGAAGGTTGCGGGGATCCGCTGGTTGCGGGACGCACGAGGCCGGTCAATGTGGCGATGCTTGGAGGAGGCCTATGTCCAGCAGCGGGCGTCTTTCGGCTGATATGACGATGATGATCCAAGATTGTGCCAAAAATGTATTTAATTATTTATTACTAGCTGTTCCCCGCGGATTCGCTCCACCACCACCACCCCACAGGACCCGTTATCGGGATTAAAAACTAGCCTATGTCACTCAGAAATAATGTAGCTGGTGTAACCGTGCCGATAACGGACCACCTCGACCTTCTTGGTGTTACGTTGACATCGACCCTCAATTTTGGTCCATTCATTGAGGCAAAGGCTCAATTGGCTGCAAAAAAGTTGGGGATCCTTGCGAATGTGAGACGGTACTTCACGCCTGAACAACTGCAAAACTTGTATAAAACGCAAGTTCGGTCATGCATGGAGTACTGCTCTCACCTCTAGGACGGATCTGCCAGGTACCAACTAGATGCACTTGAGTCGATTGACAGACGGGCCAAGAGACTTATCGGCAACGATGCGCTGGTCAACTCAAAGCTCCAGAGCCTTGAACACCGACGACGAGTTGCCAGCCTGTCGGTTTTCTATCGGTTACATTTCGGGGAGTGTGCGATGGAACTGCACAATTTGATTCCGCCTAGCCCTTTCCATCATCGAACTACAAGACGTACTGCAATGCGCCATCAGTACATGGTGGATATCCCACCCATACGCACAAAGAGTTTTGAAAATACTTTCATTGTGCGTACAGCTAAGGAGTGGAATTCCCTACCGGCGTCTTTGTTTCCTGATAGCTACAACCTAGGGGTCTTCAAGTCAAGAGTGAATAGGTTGCTTCTAGAATGAATGAATGAATGAATGCTTTATTTGTAAACATAGGTCAAATTACAAGTGTGCGAGATGTTACAGATCGGTAGATCCTCTATGTTTTGCACGGAGGCGTAGAAATATATTACAATTAACATTCGATTTTAAAATACAATCAATTTCAAATAGTTAAAATTATTTAAAATGTCAAATAGATTAAGTTACATGTCTTAATAATGCTAATGTCAAACAGATTGCTAGGCAAGCGCAGTCACCTTCGACCACATCATCACTTAACATCAGGCGAGATAGTGGTCAAACGCGAGCCTATAACAAATAAAAAAAAATTAAAAAAGCGGTGATTTTTTTTTTTAAATCGGTCCAGTTGTTTCGGCACCTATTCGGAATAAACAAACAAAAAAATCTTTATTCTTTATAATATTATAGTATAGTATAGAAAACTTTTTGCAGAAGTACGAAGGCGAACGGAATTTTCCACCAGTCGACCTTAGAAAAATCTTAACTAGATAGAAATAGCTTCTCAGCCAATCACAATCTACATTACACTAATACTAATAATAATTATGTTTTTTTATGTTAATAATCACACTAATTAAAGTAATATTATAAAGGCGAAAGTTTATGAGTGTACGTGTGAGTGTTTGTATGTTTGTTACTTCTTCGTGCTCAAACGACTGGACGGATCTGAATGAAATTTGGCACAGAGACACACAGCACACAGCACAAAGGACTTTTTATCCAAAGTTTAAAGTTTGTGAGTTTGTAGATCTCTGGATCTACTGAACCAATTTAGATGAAATTTGGCATGGAGATTTTGAGACCCTGGGGAGGACATATGATAGTTTGTATTCCCTTGGGATGATAAAACTCAGAAGCCAGTAGTCTAAATAACAATATAAAGTGGAAAGATTTGATTTTTTGTATGTTTGTTTGTATTAGATAAACTCAAAAACTACTAAATCGATTTAAAAAATTCTTTCACTGATGAAAAGCTCCAATATTCCATAAGCTATTTTTGTATCCCAAAAACGGGTTCTGTGGGGTGGGCTACGGAAGCGAAACTGCGGGGAAAACTAGTCATAAATAAGATATTATACACAAAAAACCTAAAGAGCTTCTAATGATTAAAACTTCCCGTTTTAATTTTAACAGGCTGTCGCACCATGCCGGATTTTTCATTAAATAACAGGGTATGCCAATATGGCTCACGGTCCCCGTCTTACCACAGCTGCGCTTAGTGCCTCTCAAACTTCTTCAAACAATTTTATAAGAATGCAAATACTTTCACGATACACATAATTAAATCGACAGCCATGAATCAAAACAAGCCATTGATGAGCAACCGATCAAGTGGCAATTTTAATCAAATTAATTGCTTTGCATCAATGTGAGGCCACTTAGTAAACACCATAGACTTGGAGAACTGGACTGAGCATTGCTGTCACAAAAATGACTAACCTGTAGCAAGAGACAAAGTCATTGTGCGGCCTATAGTTGTCTCTTTTCTGTAGCTCGCAGTGCCAAAGATGACATTGACAGCCTTTAACGTTGACTTATCAGAAAAAGACAGCAACTGGCCGCACGATCGCTTTATCTCTCTCACACTTTTCCGGCACTTGTGACTTAACAGGCAGAGACCACGCTTAGTCCAGTAAGCTATGACTATGGTTAACATTGAGACAATTATGTACATTTTATAGGCACATTATCACACTGGCCATCAAGGATATGGCTTGTACAAATAAAGTGTATGGAGGCGTAATATCTACATTGTTTAACGCGCTCTTTTACATGGTCCCTACGGAATCAGTGACATTCTTCAGGGTACTGAAAATGCGATTTAATTTCCGTTTTATAAAATATTCTCTTGCTAGGTAATTTAGGATAACGGCCCATTCCCTCTCACAGAGAGGATGCCTGTTTCCCAGCAGTGGGAACATTATAAAGGCTGATGATGATGAGGTAATTTTAGGGTTATTTTAAACTAGTTTTAACAATGCATTTCTAGTTGGCGTATTTTACTTTTGCACAGCTTAGTACCTATTCCTGGTTTCTGGAAAGAAATTATCAAAACCTCGTAAATTATACATAATCAACCGCAACATTTTGAAAATGCATTAAATCACAGCATCTAACATAAATTTCACAATTTGCCCCATTCATTTTGCGATAGATTTTTCTCCAGTATCTGGGCCTTAAATACTTAATTTTGATATCTACTTACTTGTATTCACACTAATTAAAATACATCATGTCCTTTCCCCACTTTATTTAATACAACAACAACAAATACAAAAAAAAATACTCAATTTAACACACCATAAACAACACATTACTTAAAGAATACCTCGCCAATTATCTATGGTCTATCAATGTTGCGAGTGCGTTCGGAATCCACTACCGGTGCGGGGCTTGTAGGCTTTTAGCTAAAAATGCGCCGGTTCCGAGGGTATCCCTCCTATGTTAATGGTCACTGGTAGATTCCTGTGCGTACGGCAAACGCTAATTTAAACTGGATGCTACGCTGTACAGGAGAAGGCGATTGTGGTTTGTTATTTTGCAATGTGTTTTTAAATTAAGTATGAAAATTTGTTAAGTTTTTCTTGATTATCCATTTGATTTGGAAGATTTTCGTCCAGTGACATCGATGAATCTGGAGGATCGACGCCATTAGATCAGTAGGAAATTTACAAAACCATAAAAAATAATATACCATCAACACAACGCCTCGTCAAACAAATATAATAAAAACAAGAAAAAGAAAACTAATATAAGTACAAATAGTCCAAACACTGGACGCCCTTATTAAAAACCGCAACGGAAAAATAATAGCAAATTGGATGTTAAAAAAAGAAAACTACAAAACGAAACTGATTAATTAAATAAAAAAGAAGTCCAGAATCCGCTAAAACACTGGCCACACACAAAAAAAAGCGCACAAATTCTTGTCTATTAACGCACCGCGCGCCCGCCTCACCTGTGCGTATACACGTCAATATTTTATTTATCGATGGCCGGTATCTGCGATATCGGCTCTTCGATACTGCGATGCCAGGTAAATGAGGCCCCGAGACACCTTCGCTGCCCCCTGTGCAACGTGATTTACGGACTAACTCCCACTTGCCCAAGGCTGAATAAAAGTATTCATTATATAAAGCACTAGACTTAAAAGTGCGATGGGTTTAGATTAAATTAATCTTACGGCTACTTGAAGGATTATTGAGTTTGGTAGATGAGTTTCAAAGTAAAATTTTGCAATGGAAATGTATTTTTTGTAACCCTAAATAGGTTATACAATGATAAAAATGTTTAGGAGAGAAAGCAGGACGGACAATCCCCGTTTGTTTTAAAAGACGTTCACATTCTAATTTCAATCGCAAGTTGTCAAAACCACACTAGTTTCCCTCCATCTCGAGAAACTATCATCATTGATTGCGGCTTTTAAATAATTTGTAAGAACGAGAATTGGCCTCCAGGCTGTATTGCCTCTCGTCTTGGCAATTTCTTGCCAATTTTGTTAGGATAAATGTCACAGGACACTATATTGGAAATCCTTTTTATTCGTCCCCTTACTGCTGAGAACTTCGACCACATACGGCGACAAGATTTGGCTAAGCCCAATTTGGCTTAACCAAACGTTAGTAGGTTACGTTTCTATACAGAAAAGTATGATCATCATAAGTTCAGCCGAAAGACGTCTACTGCTGGGTTTATGCCAGGCTATACCTAACTCAATAGGTTCCTTACAACCATTTTCACAACGTCAAACTGCAAGTCAAATTCCTCCAATATATTGATCAGGGCGCAATAATCTCGTCACCACAGCGGCCATGTTAGCCTTGCACCGAGCTCTATGTAAATGTGCGGAGATCTATGCTCGCGCGCCGTCCCGCAGATTTATTGCATAATTGACTTATTACATATTACGGCGGGATTGGCGGGAAAGCCGACATCATGACAACCGCTCCGACACACTTATGAATTGCCTAACTGTTAAATTGCAAGGTATTAAGGGTCTGTTTGGATTTTATGTAAAGGTTGATGGTTTTTTCAGTTTGCTGTAATTGTTTGGCAACTTGGCCCAGTTTTTTAATCCGTTATAGTCAACCTATGTTTAAATATGCTAACCAATGGTTTCAAATTACGGTAAAATGCGTTTAGTCATCAATTGTTGGCATCGCAAATGGTCAAATAATCTTATTAATTAGACCATTTGTTAGACAAAAAAAATTGATTACTAAAAATATAATTTCAAACCGTTGGTTGAGTTAACTACCGATCAAAAACTGGCCCTTAATATTTGTGGTTAATAAATTCTGTGTACACCCTGATGGTGGTAGGCAAAGAAGCGGCACTAGAAAAAAAGCAGAGGGTGGTGTCAGTCTGTGGATAATGATGATGAAAATCTGTGTTGTTTTTGAATTGCTTCAGTTTTCTCTCCAATTCAGCTATATTCATATGTTCAGTAATTGATAACCACACGTTTATAATCATTATGAGAGAATTAAAAAGAATAAATTAAGATTATTTAGCAAAAGATTGGCGATCCCAAATATTTTAAATATCATCTTTATCTAGATAAAGATAAAGTTACTTTTTTTTTCAATATAATGTCTTGTACCTAACTTCCCACTGCAGCTCAGATTCTGTCTTCGGGAGATCTACGGAGCAAACTATTGGGTGTATCTCTGGTACCAAAGAATTTCCATCGTTTCGCCTAGTTTCCCTTGTAGCAGACATGCGTACAGTCGTACTCACAAGTGCCGTAAGTTCATAACAGTTCACGACAGGTTGATAGGTCATTACTTAGGCTATGAGCAGCGTTGCCAGAATGTAACTTTTGTTACATTTTACGTTACTTTTGACCATCTCACGTAACCTCCATGTAACACGACACAAAATGTAACTTTTAGGACTTAATAAAAAATATCGGCATATTTTCCAGCAAACAAAAAATAATCGTGAAATGGAACACATAAAAACAGTTTTCTTTCGTCGTGTTGTCGCATCTGATCTTGTGACACAAATTGACGTATTGCATATTCACTCACTCACGTGTATTTCTAAATCTTCCATCCCATTTACTCCGGCGAGCGAGTGAGATTTTCCACATAAAATAAGGTAATGTAACTTATTTCATGAAAATTTTACTTTTTGAGATGTCTCATGTAATATTTGACTATCTACCACTGGCAACACTGGTTATGAGCTGCACTATAACGCTTTCTCTCAAATGAGACAAAAGTTCTTGGGTCTTGTTACTTGGAACTGTGGTTTCGTTTCCCATATTATCTGTGATTAGTTCCAGTTTTTAATTCGCTAGTTTTTCTTTATTGCGGTTTTGGTATCTCACTAGGGCTGATTTCACTAATGACACTAATCGCGATTAGTTCAACTAAAGTCAGGTATGCAAATACAGCGGTCCGATTGGTAGTCTGTCATCGGTCTCAACTACAACACATCGCGATTAGTTGCATTGATGAAATCGGCCAAATCGTTTGAAAATCATGAGACCTTTTTATTTATTTATTTATTAAAACTTCATGCAACATAAAGGTACATAGGCGGA
Organism: Orthosia incerta; assembly: GCA_948252205.1. NCBI lineage: Eukaryota > Metazoa > Arthropoda > Insecta > Lepidoptera > Noctuidae > Orthosia > Orthosia incerta. Next base: position 17,364,971 of record OX411758.1, on the reverse strand, counting down.
CTTAATGCCTGAAACATTATCTACCAGTCAACCAAGACAGAGAACGAGCGAGAGAGAGAGATAGGAGAGATGGAGAGTGAGTTTCAGATTGTGTAAATTTGAATTGATTCTCTCTTGTCGTTTTGTAGTTTTGTGGTTCATTTTTGCCCTATATTCTGAGGTAATAATAACCCAGCTAGTATTTTTACGCAATAGCTTTTGAGAGAGAGCAGTTAGCAAGAGAGTTTCTTTGAACAGGCTTTCTTTGAACAGTGACAAGTCAGTTTTAGTATTTTGCCGGATAACATGGGGTATGTTATTAGTTAATTGCATTTAGCAATGTGTACAGTTGCTATTATTGCCAATTGATCTAACTAAAATTAAGTCAAACTCCACTATTTACCCCACTCGACATTTATATACAAATTACCGTCTTTGCATTCATACATAAGAGCAGTACATAGTGCGTACAATGGCTTGACGTCGGCGCCGGGTGTCTCGGCACAAAGAGCACGCGACGACAGACGACAGGCTACTGGGAGAACAACCTCTATAATATTATTCCCTATTGGCTGTTTAGTAGTTACCGATGGCAAATATTAAAACCATAAAAAAACAAAATGTCACTTTGACAGTTAGAAATTGGCTGGAACGTTATGAATAATTTTGACAGTAATTTGTCGATGGTTTGTAGTAGGGATCTATTTTCGCGTATACGTTAAGTTTTAATCACAATATATGCATGCTGCATGCACAATGGTCCGACTCGTTCGCCGCGGGTGTCGCCACAGAGCGTTGTCGCGGCGACAGCCGACAGGCTACCGAGAGCCGACACAGACTATATATATGAATACGTAGTGTAGGCTGTGTAGGATATTATAGCACTTTGTTTGTGCGCCGACTGGCACTAGGTTTTAGTATAGGCTGTGTATCATGCGCATCAGTTTAATTTTATTGGTACATTTTTGTTACAGGTGTACATTCAGACCATGTGGGCATCCAAATAGAGAACCATCAATGACATTTTACGACACAAAAATGTTTGTATAAAAGGACAAAAAGGCAATTTCACAAGCGTTTCCAAATCCACACATCCAACCCACAAAAAAAAACACTAACTGATTAAAAAAATCAATATATACAAACACTTAGCGAACAAAAAGAGCGGCCCACACCGCGCGCCGTATATTGTTCAACAAACCGAACTTATCTGATCGAACATATTTGATACCTCCTCATTCACCGACCGACATCAATCCGATTCAAGTTCTTAATGAGATTGACGCTCAATCAAACCACAATTAATTAAGGATCACACAATGCGAACTGGCTGAATGGTGAATGATAAAGAACGGGACATCGGCGACGATATTAAAAACTGACCGGCTGTTATCTATGGTGATCTAGATGAGATGGGATCTGTCAAACTATGGAGCCTACAGCCTAGGTTGTTGTATTCTAAAGGTACAAAGTAAGCTCATTGTGGGACCTAATTAAATTAAATGGGTCATTAGCCGACTCTAAAAGTTCCTAGACGTTATGTAGGTACTTAAACGGAACTTAATATAAAATTATTCTTAAGTGTTATTATCATTGTCTATGGGCAATCGATCAATCGATAATATTTGGTAACGATCATTATCGATCAAAATAAAACTAATTGTTGGTAAAAAAAATTGACTAGAATAAAAATGGCCATGTAACAGCCAGAAGAGATAACAAGTGAAGTAGACAAGATTACGTATTCGGGAAAATCTGTTAGAACAACTCTCTTTTGGGTAATCCCACCGCGTTATTCCCAAACCACTGCAATTCATGAAAGCCAGAATCAACAGTGGCGACCTCCAGAAAAGGGCCGAGGCAATGATACTCGACGAAGTTCCGGAGAATGAATTTAACTGTCTTGGATCCCGCAACGAAATTAATCAGAAAAGAATGACGGAGGAGTAGGAAAAATTACAAATTACCACTTCCCTCCTTTCCATTTAGAACAACTATTACGTTTATTTTTTTTACATTGTAAGGGTTATGTTATTTAAGTTGAAATTGCAAAACTGCCCTTACGATGTATAGAGATTGATGATTACAATCAAATCCCAATTAATTAGGGCGCTACACAATGTAGATACCAACATGAGGCATGAGACGAACCTCCAGTGTAGATAGATTGACATTCAGGAATAGGTACTTTAGTCAATGTATCCACTCGCCATCAGAATAGGGCTGATGGCGAGTGTTAAACTAAAGAAATAATTATATTGACTACTATTAAAGCTTAAATTTTATATAAAGAGGTAAATTTTGTGAGTTTGTGACGTTGTAAGGGGTAATCTCTGGATTTACTGAACCGATTTTGAAAATTCTTTCACCAGTAGAAAGCTAAATTATTCCTGAGTGTCATAGGCTACAATATATTAAAAAAAAAATAGAGATCCTTATGAAAATTGCAATAATGTTACCCAAGGTAGCAAAATGTTGCCTATAAAATTCATTCTTTGGCGTGCGCTGAGAAAACTATTGATGATAGATAAAGGGTAGGCAGGGTAGGTAGGGTAGGCAGGGTAGGCAGTGTAGGCAGGGTAGGTAGGGAAGGCAGGATAGGAAGGGTAAGCAAGGTTGGCAGGGTAGGCAGAATAGGCATGGTAGGCATGGTAGACAGGGTAGGCAGAATAGGCATGGTAGGCAGCATAGGCAGGGTCGGCAGGTTAGGCAAGGTAAGCAGGGTAGGCAGTTGACGGGTGCGAAGCCCCGAGGGTCAGCTAGTTTATTATAAAGTGAAGAAATTGAGATGATAGCTAAGTGCTTTCCTAAGTAATGGAGCTTTAATTGAGTGGAATTGTAAGAATACTTATTGAAAATTATTTTGAAACATAAGCTCATAATAGTACATTGTGAAAAACGTCGTGTCTGAAAAACGTCGTGTGATACAAGGGTGGAAAGTAGGTTATTGCAAACGAGCTGTCATTAACAAGCCCGAGCCGAAGGCGAGGGTTTTTAATGACACGAGTTTTTATATACACAATACAGTTGTGAGAAACAGTAAAAACAAATCAAAGAATTAGATTTGTTTATTCACAAAAAATAAAATGTTCAATATGACGCGTTTTTGCAACAGCCTATTCGATTTTTGACAAACGTTGATGTGAAAATAATTAACTTAAAACTGGTAATAAAATATATTAAACAACTATTTAAAAAAAAATGAGAATTCAATGCTAAAACGTACGGAATCATTAAGTTTTCCTCGTATAAAATCGTATCCCATTTTATTCTAAGTATGAAAATTCCTTGCTACTAAACTTTTTTAAATTGACTCATGGCGCGTTTTTGCAACTGGACATTTTTTTGTTCAACAAAAACAGCCTATACAGCCTATTCGATTATTGACAAATGTTGATGTGAAAATAATTAAATTAAAACTGGTAATTAAATATATTAAACAACAATTTAAAAGACTTTTGAGAATTCAAAGCTAAAACGAACGGAATCATTCATTTTTCCTCGTAGAAAATCTAGCCCATTTTATTCTATGTTTGAAAACTCCTTGCTACTATTTTTTTTTAAATTGACTTATAAATTTAAAACTAAACTGCAAACATAATGATCGAGCTCGTAAACAAAAGTCACAACCGCGTAACAGAAAGATGCCTATGCGTAAGATTTAACTTTCGAATCATAATTATAGCCTCTGATACTACGCCATGTTTAACAACTGTATTGAAAAAGATTATTATGATTTCACTTGTACAGTCTCAAAAATATCTCCCGGACTAATAAAACTACGAGTAGATTTCCAGAGCAAGTGGTCCTTTGAGCCCGATATGGGTAACGCTGTTTGGAACATAATATGCATATTTAAACCGAAGGGAGAGGTTTTTAATTTTCTGCCAATGCAAGTTGGAGTCAACTAAGTCGATTTCATTTTCGGTTTGTTTTTTCAGTATTTTCACAGCTTTTCATGCGATCCAGAATAACCTTTGCATACTTACACAGTAACCTCAATAATAGAGCCGAATAGAAGCTGGATGAGGTTGGCACACAAGCGTGGGGATTGGCACAAAATGCGTGTAAGCGAAGCCAGTAACAGTGACTATTTTTTCACTTGACAGGCATGACAGAATTAGGAAAAAAGCGTCAAAAATTTCAATATACAGTCCGCAAAAAGCTTCTTCTTCTTCAACACGCATCCACGCACAGGTAAGTCTCCTTCATAGCAAGCCACTTTACCCAGTCTTTTGCCTCCCACATTCCCTTGAAATCTTCGTACCTGTTACCCAGTTACTGGGTTGTGGAAGTCAGACAGGCAGTCGCTCCATGTAAAAGACTGGTACTTAGTTGAATCCGGTAAGACTGGAAGCCGACCCCAATATAGTTGGGAAAAAGGCTAGGCAGATGATGATTCCCTTAAAATCTTCGCTCAGGAAAGCTAATATTGATTCCGTATCAATGCTATTTATAATCGCTAAAACATATTATGAATGGTGCGACGTACGCGTACCTATCAGCTAATCAGCGGCGGTCAGTACCGGCTATCGCGCGCGCATAAAGATTCAGCGGATAGCAGCCGTATCTCAGATGATAGCCGAGATAAATGGAAGCGCGCGCAGCCGAAATACGGCCGGGAATCGAACAAAAAGGCGTATGCGCGTGATGGCGGTATGCAAGAAGAGGCAGGCAAATAATATTTCTAGGATTTTTGCCTACAAAATCAAAATCAAAATCAAATATTTTTATTTTACATAGGCCTACATGGGCACTTATAAAACGTCGACAAAAGGTGCACGGTTCGGGTTAGTCGTTTCCTATGGAGAAGAACCGGCAAGAAACTCCATGGTTACTCTTTCTACTACAGAGATCGTGCTAGGTAACTGAGAAGTTGGTGCTGAATTGCCGATGCTGTACAGACAAAAAACATAATTGAATTCGTATCTTTCCTGTCTTAAGCGATGTCCTAATAGAACGGGTTGACGCGATCATCGCAAGTACACGCGAATTTTGTTTGTACGAACTAATCTACGACTAAATGATCCAAATTATAATTGGCTGTTTGCGTTCTGTTAGGACATCGGCTCAGTGATCAATTCTGCAGTAAAGCGCGGCAATTGTATATTTCTATGATTTGATGAAAGAGGAGCTTGACATCACCACCGCAGGATCAGGATATACACCGATTGGAAAGAAATATATCTATAGCTTTTAACAGTAAGTACCTACATCCTTTCCTGCAGCCGAGCAAGAGCCATTCGCAAACCCCTGCACTGATGAATTCATCATCATACCAGCCTTGCCATCAAATTACCCACTGCTGACTATATCGTACCTTCGGTAAGACAAGGGCACAATTGAATGTTTTGTAACTGTGCAATGTTTTTTAAGCACATTGGCACATATTTAATTAATTTTAAGAATTTAACAATTATACCCTTGTCTTACCGTAGGTAATCATCATCATCGAAAGACTTCAGCCGAAAGTCGTCCACTGCTGGACATAGGCATCCCCCAGGCGTCGCCACATTGACCGATCCCGTACGTCTCGCATCCAGCAAACTTCTATTAAGATCGGAGACTCTACGCTCGAAGTTGTAGACGATTATGTCTACCTGGGACAAACGGTCCAGTTAGGTAGGTCCAACTTCGAGAAAGAGGTCAAACGTCGAATCCGACTCGGCTGGGCGGCGTTCGGGCAGTTGCGTAGACAAAAGTCTATGACCAGTGTGTGTTGCCAGTGATCACCTATGGGACCGAGACGTGGTCGCTCACAATGGGCCTTATCAGAGAGCATAAAATGCCGCAGTTAATGTTTCCCCTTCTTTTCTGTTATACACCCCGCATCGTTTTATAGCTTAGGGTTCTCTGCGATGGGTTAAAACGACCAATTGAGAAAGCTAAGTATCTAACTAAAGAAAATCTGCACTCTGTTGTACCACCGTCCCGGCGGTGTCCTTAAAGGCTGGTGTGACACTGTTATTTAGTATCGGACCGGTAGCACACGCCTGTCGCCGCGCGGATATAAATACAAGCTAAATCTGTCGACAAACTGCGCCTGCGCAGGACCACGGGGAAAAATGTTACAGACAAGATTATGTTATAATATCATTGTGTAGAGATTTTTTGGTCTAATGGCGAGATTATTTGTTGTCACTGAATATAATCATACACATAAGCTGTGGCTGTAAATAAACATACATGTCCTACCGAAATGTGACGAGGTAAGTCCCTTACATTTGAGTTTTCCAAATATCAATCCCACCGCACTATTCCCGAACCACTGCGACTCCTGAAAGCCAGGATCAACAGTGGCGATCACCAGAAATGCGCCCAGGCAATGAAGCTCGACGAAGTCCCGGTCTCCCGGAGAATGAATTTAACTGTCTTGGATCCCGCAACGAAATTAATCAAAAAAGAATAACGGAGGGGTAGGAAAAAATACAGATTTCCACTTCCCTCCATATCAAGCAGGAGACAGAACAAACAAGGCCAATAGACACAAAGGGTTGTTTTTCAACTATCGTTATCGATGATAGAACGCCACTTCAACAAAAACCTCGTGTTTTATTAGAAGTCGTATTCCATATTGGGTACCCGCTTTAACGGCACCGGAGTGAATGGCACCTATCGTAATCGTAAGCGGTAGAAACTGACAGAGTACCAAGAGGTAAGGATCTAAAATCTCCCGGTACTCTCCTTATATCGCATGATTCCAGCCTCAGTAATACTTATGATTATAATCTCCTGGTACTTACCTAAGTTAGTCTTTAGCGGTAATGATTCCAGCCCCGCAAATACTAAGACTTCTTCATGATTCTGACCTCCTGCTAGTTTGGGTATGCTTATAATGTTCAACATCTAACTAATAAAGCAAAAGAGACAGTTATATTTTTTTCATTTTATTAAACTCTCTACTGATTTTAATAGTTTTTATTTTATTATGTCGTCCTAAAAAAAATAATGGCACCTGCGAAAAATATCGATAGGTGCCGTATGTGGAATACCTCAGGTGCCGTTAAAACAGGTTCAGGATCAGGTTCGGGATTGGGAATCGCCGAGTTTGATAGGAAAGCTGGGTAGATTTGCCGAGTTTATAATGATTAATTATCATTTCGTGCTTTTCGTAGCATATCCCGGGTTTTAACCATCTTGGCAATTTTCAACCACTTGTCGTCAGACCGCTTTATAAACCGGAATCATAGCTGAATCCAGTCTTGGCTAAGTTCCTTCTGAACCCTCAGCCTGCTAGCTTTTAGTCTTCACGAAATTTTGAAGTTTTTAAGGAACAAGGACAGAAGAAGCATTTATGCAAAATAATTATTTATTCGACGAAGGACCCAGTATTGCATTTACAACATCTGCATAACTGAGGATTTAATATTTTATTATTGTCTGAAAAACATACATAGTAAGATTGGTAACATGTGTGTTACAACAATAGCGAAATTCTAATTCAAATGAAAGGCAATGATGTTTTCCAGGAAAATTCACTCCACTAGTTGGCGGCACTTTGGCGAGAGGTCTCCTTTAAAATCGCAACTTATGACATCAACATGATGTTGACGTCAATGTGTGTCAGAAAACATAAGGGTTTTGACAGGTGTCTGGGCCTGCCCCCGTAACCTAACGTGTCAAAACTATCATAGTTCGACTGTAAAAAAGGGACAAATGTAAACAAGTCATATACATCTGTCCCTAACGCACACTCAAAATAACCTTACTCTAAAGCTTATGGTCACCCCCCTGCCGTCTCAGTGCTGCCACCAAGTGGTCAACATTTCAGAAAACTCTCATTGGTTTTAGACAAAAGAACATTTAATTAGCGATTGTCAAAAATCCTACTTATTACACTAATTATAAAGGCTAAAGTTTGTGAGTGTGTTTGTACCTATGTTTTTTACTCTTTCACGCAAAAACTACTGAACGGATCTGGGTGAAATTTGGCATAGAGATAGATTATAGTCAGGAATAGCACATAGGATACTTTTTATCCCGGGAATATGTTCTCTTGGAATAGTTTTCGACATTCACGCGGGCGAAGCCGCTGGTAGAAGCTAGTTTGGCAAATAATTGACGAGCGCTACTGAAATGTCACTCGATCAAGGCCTTACATTTTGGCATTTCGTCAATGGATATTGTTAGATGGCATGTCACTTTGTATAGAACCTTAAGGTAGGGAGTCAAAAAGCTAGTCAATTGTGAAATTGTTATCTGCATAAGCACCTATCGTATATCACACTAGCGGACGCCTCGCGGTTTCACCCGCGTAGTTACCGTTCCCTTGGGAATACAGGGATGAAAAGTAGCCTATGTCAACCGGGGATAGTATAGCTTCCAAACGGTGAAAGAATTTCTGAAATCGGTCCAGCAGTTTAAAACTACTGGACCAATTAGGTACGCCCAAAGGGTAAAAACGGGACCCTATCACTAAGACTCCGCGGTCCGTCTGTCTGTCTGTCTGTCTGTCACCAGGCTGTATCTCATGAACCATGATAGCTAGACAGTTGAAATTTTCACAGATGATGTATTTCTGTTGCTGCTCTAACAACATATACTAAAAACAGAATAAAATAAATATTTAAGTGGGTCTCCCATACAACTAACGTGATTTTTTTGCCGTTTTTGCGATAATGGTACTTAACCCTTCTCGCGCGACTCTGGCTCGCACTTGTTAAGTTTATGCATAACATACGAAAATATAAATCTATCCTCTTTATAACATTATTAGTATATTAATATTAGTATAGAAGTATAGATAGAAAAAGTTCATATTCATGCGATAATTTAATGGATGGATGGGCACGCCTATTTCATGTGTGAACTATTTTAGCCTGAAGGGGTCAGCAGTTCGCATGATTTACAGCGCTACATAACATTAAGTATTACTTTCTGTTGAGCAAAAACTATTATAACAGCATTTTATTGGTAAGTGCTTCTTGGCGATGGACGACCTACTAAAGCCGTCATAATCAAAACTGAGCAATTGGAAACTGAACCAAAAGAATATTCAATGAATATTGTCATCATTATCATTAAGGTACATTTTTCCAACTTTATTTATAACTTAATTTTTTAAATTAAGTTCCCTTTTATTTTTACCTACATTGTGTGTATCTGTGTGTGCCAAATAAACTAGTTTTCATTCTTTTCTTTATTTATTGGAGTCTAATTCGAGTCTAACCAGATGCAACTAAATACCAACCCTTTACATGGTACGACTGCCTCCAAAACTTAGGAACCTCCATACCCCTTGACAAGACTGGGACATGCCATCGCACTATTCCCAAACCACTGCAACTCCTGAAAGCCAGAATCAACAGTGGCGACGACCAGAAAAGCGCCGAGGCAATGAAGCTCGACGAAGTCCTCGAAAATGAATTTAACTGTCTTGGATCCCGCAACGAAATTAATCAGAAAAGAATAATGGAGGAGTAGGAAAAAATATAAAATTCCACTTCCCTCAATACTAAGCAGGAGACAGAACAAACAAGGCCAATAGGTACAAAGGGTTGTTTACAGCTGAGACACACTGTTTACCCTTGAGAAGACTGGTGTCATATCAGACTTTAGACTATCTGTAACGCCTGTACCTGTGTGCCAAAGGTAACTATATGTATGTTTACCCATCCACGGACCGACCCCGGAAAGCGTTGCTTAACCTCGAAGATCGACCCGTGCAGTTATTATTACTAAGCCACGAGCTTCTCAGTCCAAGACAATTCTCCAAAAAAATGTGTCTGCCATACATATTTTGGTCAGATGACGACAACTTGCTTTTTGGTGCAGCCGTGAGGGCACACTTGCCTGCTAACTTCTTATGTCAGACTTAACACTTTTTTTATTAATACAAATATCAATAATATTTGTATTTTATCTGATGTATATTATTCTGAATCTAGAACCTATATTGTGTGTCTTTTAGTATCATCATCATCATCAGCCTATTAATTTTCCCACTGCTGGGACACAGGCCTCCTCTCTGTTAGAGGGAATGGGCCGTTATCCACCACACGGGCCCAGTGCGGGTTGGTGGATGTCACATGTCTTCGAATTATTAGTTCTAAGACATGCCGGTTTCCTCACGATGTTTTCTTTCACCGTTTTGAGAGCAGTGGTGATGAAATAATTAACACAAAGTAAAGCGCCTGCCTGGGCTCGAACCTACGACCTACAACTTGTAAGTCGCGGCCGATACCACTGGGCCACCACTGCCCTCCGTCTTTTAGTATGTGTCTATGCTAAATAAATGTATTTTCTTTCTTTCTTTTTCTTTCTTTCTTTTCTAACTTTGAATGGAAAATACAATATTTTTTTCGAGAATTGCCTATGATCTCCTTGGAGTAAGTTGTTCATTTAAATGGACAGATGCAATTTTTAAAATATGATCTCACCTTTCAGTTACACCATCGCTAACACCATCTATCGCTGTGGGACGGAACCGAACGCGAACGATGTACAAAAAGTAATCGGTTTAGTCCGACGAAAAACGCTAGTTTAGGCCCGGTTTATTTTTATGGGATGAGGCATCTGTATACTAGTATTATATTATCTGTGACGAAGTCTGTGAACCTTTGTAATTATAATGGTCTAATAATAATCGGCCATTCACGCTCTATTTTTCTCCATCACAGACCACAAACAAATGAACAATTAATGGGGTTAAAATACCGTTAAAATCATTTCAAATAAAAAAACCGAGCAGTATTGTTTTATTTTCAACTGCCCCAACAAATTAAAGTTTGGTATGTACTTCAAACCGTTCCACTCGAGTAATCTGAATACATTTTATTACTGCTTTTATTTTCGCACTAAACGAGGCTTTAGAGCTCATATTGTACGGGCAGCAAAAACCAACATTTACGCAACTTTGAACCTTGTTGTTCAAAATTTAGAGTTGTATTTTGCTTGAAGATAATCAGAAGGACTTTTAAAGCCCGAACGGTTTACAAATTAAGGACTCTAATGGGGTATTTAAAAAAATGTTTAATTGCATTGCGTAAGAATAGCGTGGACTACAGTTTTGTATGAACATTGCGGTTCTTTCATGGATGTTGTGTGAAGTGTATGGATGCTGCTGACTTTGACGTTTGCGTGACTTTGACTACCGCCATAGAGAATTTTCTACACCAACCAACTGTGTATCCGACTTTCATTAAGAAAATGAGTTACAAAGTTAATGAGGAACATCACCTGATCACTCTTCGTTTACTCCTTCCAGTCCGTAATCAATTATCGCTGATCGTACAGGAAAAACAGTGGAAACAAAAATGTGCTTATTATTTGTTTGTGCGGGCAGCTAACTTATTTCTACCTATGCCCGGCCCTAATGCCTCTTCTACATAACTTTAGCTTCAATCATATCTACGCGACGTTTGGGCAGCGTCTACGCGACGTCTTCACTGCGACAACGTGGCATCTTCACTGCGTCAACGTGGCGTCTTTGCCACGTCAACGTGGAAGTTGACCGCCACAGATACAAAGGCACCTACCAAGATAAATAAAACCATAGAATTATCTACACAAACCAACAAAAAGGTGCTGATCCGATCTAAACTTATTTGTAGAGGCCGGCTAACTTATTTCTACCTATACCCGGCCCTAATGCCTCTTCTACATATCTTTAGCTTCAATCATATCTACGCGACGTTTGGGCACCGTCTACGCGGCGTCTTCACTGCGTTAACGTGGCGTGTTCACTGCGTCAACGTGGCGTCTTCACTGTGTCAACGTGGCGTCTTCACTGCGTCAACGTGGCGTCTTCACTGCGTCAACGTGGCGTCTTTGCCGCATCAACATGGAAGTTGACCGCCGCAGATACAAAAGCACCTACCAAGATAGATAATACCATAGAGTTATCTACACAAACCAACAAAAAGGTGCTGATCCGATCTAAACTTATTTGTAGCGGGCGGCTAACTTATTTCTACCTATACCCGGCCCTAATGCCTCTTCTACATAACTTTAGCTTCAATCATATCTACGCGACGTTTGGCCAGCGTCTACGCGGCGTCTTCATTGCGTCAACGTGGCGTCTTCACTGGGACAACGTGGCATCTTTGCCGCATCAACGTGGAAGTTGACCGCTGCAGATACAAAGACCAAGATAAATAAAACCATAGAATTATGTACACAAACCAACTGGGTATTTAACTTTTATTAAGAAAAATTGCCACCAAGTTAATGAGGAACATCACCTGATTACCCATCGTTACTCCTTCCAGTCCGTGATCAATGATCGCTGATCGTACAGGAAGGGACAGTGGGAACAAAAAGGTGCTGATCCGATCTAAACTTATTTGTAGCGGAAAGCTAACCCGCGCGCTCCTGCTCTGATTGTTCGTTATCTAGTGCAGGCGACTTTAATTCGAAATAACAAGGGTTATGTATGTTTAAGTAGATGTTTATAGATGTGGTTTTGGTTTGTGCTTTCCTGACGAAATGTGGGTTCCCTTCGGGGAACAGTCGTGATGTCATGTTATATTTGTGCAGGGGTCATGTCCATCGTAAAGTGCAATTTTTTTTGACAAAAGATGCGAATTACAAAGTTGAACGCTTTAATTTTCAGGTTAATAAGATCCTGTTTGAAATCATTTCTAAAGATGGTTCGGCATCGGCACACATTTTTTTTCCAGCCAGGCAACGTAAATAAATTTATTTCTATTTATAAGCAAATGGAATTCACTTTCTGTATACAAAATGACAATATTCAGATGAAAATCAACCTGAGTTTTTACAGTGGTTTTTCAATTTCGGAAGGCGGTGTCAAAAAACGAAGAAATTTAAACAGGAACACCGACTGCCGAAATTGAACTTATTTTTCACTTTGTATTGTTTTTTGGGAGAAGGTTGTATTTATTTGGGAAAAAGTTTTTTATATTTCACTTTTTAGTTGTGTTGGTAGGGCACAATTGGCAAGTTCTAAAGTAAAATCTCTCTGTACTTATAATGCCCAAAATGGTGCCAGAATAGATTAAACCAGTGTTTTTCAACCTGTGGGTCAAGCCTCTACTGGGGGGTCGCGAAAACTACCTCAGTAAAAAAACAATAAAGTTTAAAAATATAGATTTATAAAAAAAAAATACAAATTACCAAAAAAAATCCTATGAGTACTCATTCTGTGAAGGTTGCGCTTATTTTTTATTATTAAATAACTCCCAAAATGGATACGTTTTTGCTAGATTGAGTTTCTTTGCAAACTTTTTATTTGGGCTATTGATGAAAATGTCAACTCGCACAAGTACCAGGTGACAAATAGAATCAAACGTTGAAGTATGCCTGTGTTAATAATTCTGGGTATTATGTTTTTCTTTTTAACCCAAAGGAATCCAAATTGGCAGACTTGAATTCCAAGTGCAACAGCCCATCGGCAGATAATGCCAGCAGATTTTGCCAAATTTGCCTGATTTAAAAGCAGATTTAAGGTCCACCTTTGCCCAGTGTCCTCCGATATCTCTTGCAGTGAGAAATAATGACGCAATTCTTCTTTCAAAGAACATCTCATAAAATCCAATAAGCCCAAACACGACTAAGATACATTGTTTTATTTCGGAGTTCCATTGCCTACCTTCCGGCACCATCATCAGATCAGTTCAATGGTACCATTTTCATTAGCACGATTTATTTAAGAGTAGGTATATGCTTCATCATAGTTGGTTATTCAAGATATATTATAGTCGTGACACCCTTATCATTAAGGAATTTCAGTGGCCATATGTGGTCTTCTTCATCAGTTCCACTTCACAAAATGATACATTCTGAGTGCAAATGATTACATTGTTGATGAAAAATACCAAAATTGCTATATGTATGCCTATAATATTTGAGGAGTTCAGTCGATTTCAATGGGATAACATCAGATTCTGACTTAGTGTCAATGGGTCCGGCACGGGAGTATACCCTTCCGAACACAAAAAGAATTTTCAAAATCGGTCCACAATCAGCGGAGCAATTTTGTAACAAACATACAAAAAATAAACATATATAGTCAATTTGAAACCTCATCATTTTTGAAGTCGTTTAAAAAAAAGGAAAGTGTCGGGGGTCGCGAAATATTTTTTCATACTATAGGGGTCGTGTCATGAAAAAGTTTGAAAAACACTGGATTAAACAAATAACATGTAACTAACAACCTAACCAACAACATAACCGGTGAAATGAGAGTGTACCAGGGTCACAGATAATATAATACTAGCATACAAATACCTGGGGGGTGACCATAAGCTCTTAGAGCGGTATCAATTTGATATCGAGTAAGTGACAGATGTATACAAGTCATATACATCTGTCCCTTATTCGATCTCAAATCTATATCGCTCTAAGAGCTTACGGTCACCCCCCTGATCCCATACAAAGAAACCGGGACGACGTAACTAGCGTTTTTGGTCTGATTAAGATGATTATTTTTATAAGCACTTCAATCGCGTTCAGTTCCGATCCACGGCTATAGATGGTGTTAGCAGTGACTTGCAAGTAAAAGGGTTTTCACGGGTCGTGTATTTTTTTCTTTAAATGCAGTTACGATTTTTTTATAGTATTTTTTGCACGTTTTTAAAGTTTCATTGTACCAAAATGTGCTACAATACAAATTTTAAAATCGAGTGGCATGCCTAAGTTTTTTTTACTTAATTCTAATCGCAAAACTTTTACGTTTGATGGCGTGAGGTGCTCTTTTACATCACAATTTCACAATGCACCACCTTATGTACATACCTACTACTTATATATCATAATGTTATAGTTTAATCTTATACTATGTACATATTTAGTTCTGTTTGCTATCCTGCACTCGTATAATGTTTGTAAATTTTAACTTTTTCTCTTAATAAATCTATTTAGTATGGCGGAATTACCAAATTAATGTTCTCTTACCATAATAAAAAAAATAAAAAACGTTTATTTAAATAATTTATTATCTGTGGTTGAACAAGTTTGTGCCCTACGTGTGTTGTACTTGTTTTTAACATCGACTTTATAATCCTTTTTTTTTTCATTTTGGCTCGCGCTTGACTATCTCACCTGATGGTAAGCGATGATGTGTTCGACGGTGGAGCACGTTTGCCTAGAAGTAACTTATTCACTCTTGTCAATCCTCATTAACTATAATAATATACCAGACCTTTTCCAGACCAATTTTTTTTTATCTTTGGGTATAATTATGTTGAATGGGGTTCAAACCACGCCATCTATTGGAATCAATTTTAAATGATCTGTTCAAATTATCACTGAAATGTGAATTAACAGCCCAATATTCCATAAGTATGTGTTTAGGAGAGTTGATTACACAAGAACATATAGTTTGTACCGAATAAGCTCCGAAATTACTGGACCGATTTGAAAAATTCTTTCATCAATAGAAAGCTGCATTATTCATGAGTGACATAGGCAATTTTTAAATCCCGAAAATGGTTCCTGTGGGATGGTCCACGGGAGCGAAGCCGCGGGCAACAGCTAGTGATGTATATCACCGAAGTTCTTCACAAAATTTTTCGGGAACATACTCTTTCAAACAAAAAAGGAATTTTCAAAATCGGTTTACAATTGACTGATATATGGGTGAAAAAAATAAAAGATAAACATGCAGTTGAACATAGAACTGCCCCCTTTTTGGGAAGTTGGTTAAAAACAGTAAATTACCTATTTAAAAGACCAATAAACACTCCACAAAACACATACAAACAATTAGTATCTTATTACTAACAAACCACATAAATTAATCCCGATCGACACACACCACACACCTACTTTAATCAACCACAGTATAATCTCCGATTAAAGCCATAAGCACAAAATGCTAAATATTTTGTCCAAATAAAGCGCTACAGTTCAAAGGATATAGTGCTTGGCCAATAAATCATGAAATGCCTGGAATAGTCCTCGCCAGTCGTGCCCTGCTAAGTAATTAGCGATAGAGCTAGCTAATTAAACTTTGGTTTGGTTAGCAAAGGGAAGGTTGCACTGGTTTAAACTGAGATTAGAGATTGCTGTGTGCGGTACGATTGTTTTGAGATTCGAACGCTGCGTGATCAAATATTGGATTTGTTTGGTTGTTTTTGGAGTCAGTAAGTTTGACGTCAATAAGTGAATGATATTTTTTTTTTAAGTTATAATGACTGTGTTCGATTTTATTACATCTGTTTATCATCACTGTTTCTTTAGTTTTATTGAAGCTGAATTTAACTAATCTTCAGGATGACACAGAAATAATATTATAATTAATTTGAAAGTCTGTGTCGTTTATGATCATTTCAGTGCGGTATCAACTGCTACTGGGTATAGGATGCCCCAATATGTTTGGATGTGTGTCAATCTCTTTAAAGGCTGGACCGATTTGAATGAAATATTATTAAATAAAACGTTGTCCCACACTAGGAATTTCTTCCTGTATCGTGGGTGCGTTTACTAACATATAAACTCACATACACAACACCCAGGGCCGGAACAAATATCTGTAGGTCATACAAATATTTGTTCCGTGCGGGAATCGAAACCGCGACAGAAAGAAAAAAAAATTAAAAAAAATTGGGAATCTTACTTTACCTTGCAATAATTGCCGACTATCACGCGGGCAATGCCGCTGGTAAAGAGTAGTCGCAAAATAAATTAAACTTCAATTAAAATAATCCTTTTTGGATCAAGTGCGCGTGCCTTGATCGTGGCACTGGCAAGCATATCCAGCGGTCGCTATTCAATATTAAAGTAACTTAGGTACATATTAAATAACAGACCTACACACTTATATGTAGTATTTATGTATAGGCATGCATATGTGGGTAGGCAGCCGCGGGTAGTCGGAGTGTGACAGGCGGAGCGCCGAGTTGTGTATCAAGGTGTTCCTGTGTGCTAATTTAATAGCAATGGGTTTAAGTTAAGTTAGTTAGTGAACACTAAACCGCACCGGTCACTACACTATAAAACTAAAACACTTTTTCTTATGAAAAACCGCCACTTTCTCCTGGCATTCTGAGCGAGAGAAGTGGGGCAGGGTATGGAAATCTTTGCCTTGGACAACAATAATATTTAAATAGTAGTCTAACAACAATATCTAATAATTTAATGTTTTTCAGTTTTATTCGTCGTTTTTGAGGTTGCCAATATTGTGTATGAAGAACATTAGTTATGCTGGAACTTAGCGAAACATATAATGTAAATTATCATTGAACAATCACGACTCATGAATATTTTAGTTGTTCCTACCTATATTTTATAGATTTGATTTCCTTTATTAAATTTATTTACATATTTTTAAATATTAGCTTAATAAACTAGATTTAAAAAAAACATTTAAAAATATAAAAAATAGAGGCCAACAGGTATCGGGAACAGGGTCCAAGCTACCGGTGGTTAGGGCTCCAGAGACAGGAACCTCCTCACAATGCGAGCCGTATCGATGAGTGCCTTCTGTATCAGACCCTTGATCCAACCGCCCAATGACAGCCTCGATAGATGGTCGTCGAGGCTCTTCGCCATCAGGCCGTTGGCCGAAACAACAATGATCGCCGAGTCCACATTCCACATGTCGACAACCTCGTGTGCTATGTCAAGATACTTGGTTTGTTTCTCTTTCTCAGCTTTCACGAAGTCATGCGGGATGGTGCAATCGATTATCATTGTGCGGCGCGATAGTCAATATATCACCACTATATCCGGCTTATTGGCAAAAATAGTCCTATCAGTGATGATAAACCGATCCCAGTACAACGTGACATGGTCATTTTCGAGATATGGGTCGGGCACATACTTGTAATACGGTACCTCCGATTCCACTAGATTGTACTTCAAAGCAAGTTGCTGGTGAATAATCCTGGCCACTTGATTATGCCTGTGTAAGTACTCACCGTTAGCCAGACGAGAACAACCAGAGATAATATATCTGATGGATTCACCCGGACGGTGGCATGCCCGACATATGTCAGCCGTCCCGTCCTTCATTATATGTCGCCGGTAGTTATTCGTCAGGATAACTTCGTCCATAATTGCACAGACAAAACCTTGAGTTTCCTCGAAAAGGTCGCCGAAACGTAGCCAGGATACGGACGGTGGGAAATCTACATCGGGCCCATGGAGAGCCCGATAGAAGCGTCCGTGTAGCTCCTTGCCTTGCCATACCTCTATCCGTTCATCAGTCGATAGTATTACAGGCTGATTTATTATTAGACTGCAATTTTCCAATTGTATAATTAAAATTACTTCTTCTGAACCAAAGCCTCATCTTAAATACATTAAAAGTAGATTGTACATTTCTAATAGCTCCCCAAAACTTTTAGATGCAAAATCAATGACACAACTCTACATTCAACTTTGAATCTTTTACCTTACTTTTCAAGGTTGCAATTAGATTGCAAACGAGAAATTAACTTAGGGGTTAGATAAAGTGCTCCATATAAGGCATACAAATGTTGCAGGAACTGTAATGTCGGTATTAAAGTACAGTATCGGTCGGTCGGCTTCGAAATGTTAGCGGAACTGACTCGACTTATAGAAACGGACTTGCGAATGCCATACCTAGTATTTCATTTATACTAGAGCCAGCGAATAATCTATGGATACAGGTATTTTCTAGTATTTCATGGGCTTTTTCAATTAGTAAAAATTTATCTTTAAGATTAAATTTCTTGTTTGTTGGTCTAGGTGGTGCGTCATGAAACCCCCGTGCCTCTAAAAGCTCTATTTGGTGGTCCTGCATGCTCCTGATCTCTCATGTCGCCGGTCTTATTGGATTTCCGTGCCATTGGACTATGACAGTTAAGGAAGACTTGTGTTTTCGCACACACTTGCTCAAATGCTCACTAAAATATCGAATTTGACCGAAATTCGCTCTGGAGTATTGTTAATTGTAACCCAGTAAATGATCCAGGGAAAGGCCTCTCGGTCCTAGGAGTAGCTAATTATCATAATTTGTTGCTTATACATGATAAGTTCAATTCGTTGAATAAGCGTCTATCCTGCTAGGAAATTACATTTCGGTAAAGCCGTTACACCATCATGTATTTGGACAGACTGAGAGTGTCAGCTAGAAAGGCATTTAACTGTACACAAAGGCATAAAATTACAATCGGAATTTTCTATCAACCATCTGTGTACCTCCCATCATCAACTATTCGAGCGCACCCTACTCCCACGCAAATACTACGAACCTTTAAAAAACTAACCTCATTTCCTGTCAAGACCTGTGCATCAACAGGCTGCTTACACCAATAAAAAAGTAAAAAGCTATTTATTTATAAAGAGTTCCATATTCAAATCGTGGCGCGATTAGCGTCCAAGATGGCGACGAGGCCGATGTTTGTCCAGCGATACAAAATTTCAATTTCCTGTTTTAGTTATCGCACCTCAGTGATCTAAGTTTGACAAATAAGTTCATTTTGACGAGTCGCTCGGTGACGGAGCGGGTGATTTATCATTTTAAATGATCGTATCCAGTAGCTGCCATACTGGAAAGCCGATAAAATGTCGAGTATCACGAACGGACAGTCACTATCTTTTTGTTGTGCTTAAGCTTATTCAGTAAAAAATTGGTCCTTTATATCTATAATGATGTCTTAACAATATTTCTTCCAATACGAGCTTATCAATCTTCGTCATATTCTGACATTTTGGAGCATAAATAAAAACTTATGAGTTTTCAAAGATTTAAAAACTTAACGATCTTGGACTGAAAACTTCTACCACCTTAACAAACAAAAGCTACTTTAGCTTCGTCTTAGGTACTTCATTATTTACTTTTTAAATCTTTTCTTATGCTTAAAAGCGCAACTTGTAGTCTAACTTAAGTCATTACGGCACCAATCACTACGCTTTGCGCCTCAACGTTATGCCACAGTAACTTTATGTCTCAAAACCTCCAAATGGCATTACGAAAACCGTCAGGAGCGCGCTGTGACGTGCAACAAGTCATTTCCCTTCGGCGAACCAACAAAAGCGAACTACCGACTTTCCAACCACTATTACCGTCATGGGGTTACTTAAAATTCAAATAAAGCGAAAAAGCCGCCTTTACTTGGTCGGGCCGCGTCGAAATAGCGAAATAATTGCGACGTGGGCTCTTAAATCTGTGAGCGCGTCATTTGTTTATTAAGGGTCCGAGCCGCAGGGCCTTTTAGCATAAATACTGTGGCAGCAGTAGACAGTCGACCGCGCCTACATAAACTGAGAAAACAGACCTAAACTAAGTTTATGCGAGTTACAAGTGGACCGACGACGTTGTCGGAAGCGGTCGCCGAAATGAAGTGGTCGGAGGATGGTGCTTAAACGTGCTCTGTGTAATTTGCAATTGTTTTAAAATGCCAGGAGCACTTACCTGTTTTCGAGTATACAGTAGTCAACTTTCTTTTAAACGATAACCAACCTCGTGTTGTTTTAAGACTTCAAAGCGTTGATGACCTTTGCTAAAATGCTTTTATTTAACAAAATTTAATTTTTAATTCGATCCTTATTAAAAATTAATTTTAAATGTGTGTACATACCTTATGAGAATGCTTATGTCCAACGCTTAAGTCAGAAAAGTTAAATTATGGTTTCAGTGATTCCGCGCATGAACATGATTTACAGCACAAAGTAAATGGCATAATTGTTTATCACCATAAAGGAAAACGCTGAAACAAAAAGAAATCACTGCCTTAACGCGAGTCGGCGGTACCAGGCGGACATACGCGTAGAGTAGTGGCCGGTGCGGCGCTGTCATCGTGAGCGCGCGCACACATAAATCCGACGACGACATTCTTTGCGGCCACCGCCGCCGCCGATCTGCGCTCCTGGTACAAACAGCGACGGAACGGATTTTGCTTTTGAAATAGTTACATTATGGTAGCTTCATAAAGGCATCTGTAACAAGGAAAACGCACCATATACAGTAGTTTATCAGGTATCTTGATAATACATATTTTTACTTAGACCTACATGGACACATGATTCTGATGGCGAACACCAACGTTCGTCGTATATTTGTTCAATACTTTTAGAGTAGTAACGCATTATTCTAAGGTTTGGATCTTCGAGTCGAACTTGTGAGGAATCGAAACATTATGATGACGTAATATGCGCGGTAATGATGATTCCATTCAGTTTATGCACTCTTTAAATCAGCCTATTTAATAAATTAGTTCGTCTTTAAATCCAAACGCCTTCAAAGAATCCTACTTACCCTTTTACCGTCACGATGTTAATATTGAATCGTGTAATAAATTTATATCGTTTAATAATCACCAAATGAGCGGTTGGCGTAATAATATAAATCTGTTCGCCTGCGCAGGTTGCAGTAACAATCAAATTTAATGTGCATCACTATGTGATGCGCGAGGGCACCCACGCTTCGCCCACGGTAACACGGTGACCATGCTTATTGAATAGCAATAATGTGAATTTATTATGATGATGCATGTAAGAGTTTACGTGCAAGAGGCGCCAGACAAAAGGGAATCAAAACATCATGTTCATCTACACTGGCTTGATTGTTTTATATAGCGATTTTCCCCAATCCTAAACATTCATCTACATAAGAATTTATACTATCAAAATACTCTTCAATGAATGTTTAGTAGGCATAAGTAGCTTACAAGCTACTTATGCCTTCTTATTTAATCTTAGTCAATCATTAGCAATCCGGAGTCTGAAGGTATGCCTACAGCCTTATTGCGTAATGAATTCGGCAAGGCCTTAAAGGGCAAAGAGTGTGAAGAATCTACCAATCACATAGACGGAAATCCACGTCTTTCATCTCGCCATGTGATAGGTCGATTGCTCATACTCTTTGCCCTTTGCCTTGCCGAATTCATTACGCAATAAGGCTACTGGCTAATGGCAACAGGCTTGCCTCTTACTGTCATCATCATCATCTTCCTACTCTTGTCCCATGTTAGTTGGGTCGGCGCATCACGTTTTCTTCTTTCATGCCGTCCTGACCCCCGTCACGCTATCACTGGCTCTTTCTTTGGCCTTCCCCTCCTTCTCCATCCAACCTCATTTATATTCATAACTCTTTTAGTAATTTTCGATTCATCTCTCCTCATCACATGACCATACCAGGACAAACGGTTTCCTTTCAACTTTTCTGTCACTGGCGCTACTTTCAAACTTCCTCTAATATACTCATTTCTCACTTTATCCATTCTCGTCACTCCGTACATCCATCTCAACATTCTCATCTCTGCTACATACAATCTCTTTTCATCCATCTCTCTCACAGCCCAACATTCTGATTCATACAGTACGACAGGTCTAATAAAGGACTTGTAAATTTGGCCATTTAACTTTAGGGGAAAAGGGGTCGCAAGTTGTTCCAGTGACCTGTCGCCATTTCATCCATCCCGATTTAATCCAGTGCGTTACGTCTCGGTCTACCTCGCCATCGCCTTGGACAAGCGACCCTAGGTACCGGAAGTCGGAGCAGATCGGTATGAGTGTTCCAGTGAGAGCTATAGGTTCGGAACTGGAGAGACCGCCAAAACAAGTATTCTGTTTTGGTTCTGCTCAATTTCAAGCCAGCACACTCGTCTGCGCCACCACACCTCCAATCTGCTCTGGACCTCTAGGCCACTCTCGGCAACCAGCACAATGTCACTGGCAAATAGCATACTCCAGTGTGTCTCTTTCTGTATGTCCGACGTCAGAGCATCCTTTATCATCAGGAAGAGCTAAGAACTGACAGTAGTGCCTAATGTAGACCGGACTTGGGTACTGCATCGACTGTACATCGCTTGGATCAACTGTACATACTTCCCAGACACACTTTTCTTCTTAAGGGCCCACAAAACCTCATGAGGCACCCGGTCGTATGCCTTCTCGAGTTAAATGAGCAAGTTTTTATTCATTTTTTTATTTGTTTTTACTCTCTTCTCTCAGCCGCCTTTCAATAACTTTCTCCCAAGCTTTCATACTATGTGACATTAGCTTTATTCCTCTAGTTGTTTCACTCCAGCACATCACTTTTATTTTTAAAGATGGGCATCAGCGAACTTTTGCACCATTCATCAGGTATGGCTTCTTCCCGCAACAACTTATTGCAGAATAAAGCTAACACGTCCACCCATCGATGCGCAATATCTTGCACACTTCAACTGGTATTCCGTCCGGACCAACTGCCTTACCCTTCATTCCATTTACTGCTATTCTTACTTAATCCGTACTAACCATTCTCACTAACCCGTCATTCACAGGTTTATTTTCTAACATACCTTTCCACCTATCCTTTGCCTCTTACTGTATAGGGCGGAAGCATAATCAGGCGAAATGTGAGAGTACATTTACATAGGTACACCTCTAACTGACCATTCGAGGAATATTTGCGTGATGTTAAGTGTTATAAACGCTTACCTGATTAGGACGAAGGTAAAGCCTATATCTTTAAATATCCAAATACCTATAACAAATAAAGGGGCAGGAGTTTTCTTGTAAGAAAAATATTTTGATGTAAAACGTAGCTCTAAAGTGTATGACCAGTGTGTGTTGCCAGTGATGACATATGGCTCTGAGACGTGGTCGCTTACAATGGGCCTTATCAGGAAGCTTGCAGTCACTCAAAGGGCAATGGAGAGGGCTATGCTCGGAGTTTCCTTGCGTGATCGAATCAGAAATGTGGAGATTCGCAAGAGAACCAGGGTTACCGACATAGCCCGAAGAATTGCCAAATTTAAGTGGCAGTGGGCAGGGCACATTGCTCGCAGAACGGATGGCCGATGGGCCGAAAAGTTCTGGAATGGCGACCGCGAACCGGAAGACGATACGTTGGAAGGCCTCCCACTACGTGGACCGATGACCTGGTTAAGGTTGCGGGAAGGCGCTGGATGCGAGACGCACGGGATCGGTCAATGTGGCGACGCCTGGGGGAGGCCTATGTCCAACAGTGGACGTCTTTCGGCTGAAATGATGATGATGATGATGAAAACGTAGCTTGTCTTACTCGTAGCTTGTCTTCAATTCTTCATAGAGGTCTTCACTAATGAGAACAACCTATGTTTATATTCCTGCAGCAGGACTTATCCCGCCACTCACAGCGCACATACATCCCCTAATATCCAGGCACGATTTTTCCGACCAATCAATAAAACGATCGGACGGTGAACGAAACAATCGTAGTTATTTAATATCTTGCAGTTTCGCAAGATATGACCTTACTCCGTAAATGAATTAGAAATACGGATGACTAATCATTCTGGTTAGGTTTAAATACGTAAGCGGTGCTAAGTGCATCTTCTTATTATTTAATACTTAGGGCGTTTGTGATTTTTCCATTCAAATAATCACGAATCGAATACGAATGAGTGTAGTACTCGTAACGATCCCTCTCTACAAATTACTACCACATTAGGAACTTTCCGACCTTGTTGAATGATTTTACTTTCTCAATTTATTTGGTACGAGTAGCCTCGTCTACTGTGGCACTATAAGAAGCCTTAAATGCTCTCACAGACATAGATTGTTCTACGGATATATTATCCGTTGCCGGATATATAACACGTCGTCGTATTGCCTCGTCACGTGTGCCTTTATACGATTCGAGAGCCTTAAATCTGCTGGTGTATGTGCCAATAGTAGGTAAAGGATTTGGAAAAGTATATCTTGTCCAATTGCCAGGGGACTGGCTCTCTGTTATCAACCAGCTTTCACCGCAGTGGGTAGTTTAGAAAAGGGAAGTTTGTGGACTAAAATAGGATTCTTGTTAGGAGTTCTTAGCTACACTGATACTCTTTTTGGAGATCCTGGGTCGTGATTTGTGACAGCACCTTAAGGCGAATGAAGTTGGGAAATTCGTTAGTCTTAGTGTCGCTGTAAAAAAATTAGTTAATTATTTATAGATTAGTAGTACCTACAGGGTTCAGCCCTAAACATTTTTTTCTATATTCTCGCGCTTGACCACCATCTCACCTAATAGTAAGCCAATTTTAGAAAATACCGATTTTGTTTAGTCCACACACCCCTCACTTTCAAAAAACAAAATTGTTCACTGATTATTATAACTTAGTGGTTTAACATTTGCTAAAAACCAAACACGCAAAAATACCATTACAGATCCCTGATATGAAAACTGTACAATGTTCATAGTCTAGTAAAAGTAGAATACTCTATTATTTTTAGTAGCAGTTTCAACAATTCTGTCAATGTTTACTAACCATAGTACTTACTACATCGGACGCACAAACGACCTTGCTAGTTGATAGATTTCATTCAGCATATTTCGCAATCATTTTTGAACGACAGACTCGCGTTTTATCACTATCTCACTTGATGGTAAGCGATGATATGTGGACGACGATGAAGCACGCCTGCCTAGAAGTAACCTATTCACTCTTGTCTTTAAGACCCCTAGGTTGTAGCTATTAGGAAACACAGACTACGGCAGGGAATGGCCCTTCTTAGCTGTACCACGGGGTCTCAGCGCTAAGAAAGAAAATTTGGTTCAAATAAATCTCAAAAGATGGCGCCATATGCACCGATCTGTTATTGAATGTGTGTAAAATTAATATTTTCTGGAATTGAACATATAAATTGTATGTTCTTGTTTAATCAACTCTCCTAAGCACAAAATTATGGAATATTGGGCTCTTAATTCACATTTCAAAGATTATTTAAAATTGTTGCCAAAAGATGGCGCGGTTTTGAATTTCTGAGGTATTCCACTCGATTGTTTAAATTTGGATTGTACCTAACACATTTTGGTGCAAAGAAACTGTTAAAACGTGCAAAAAAATACTATAAAGCAAACCTTCACTGTATTTAAAAAAAATAGTCACGAACCGAGTAAACCCTTTTAAATCGAGTAGGCGCGGAGGGGCGAGGCGGCCCGCGAGCTGAGGAGCAGGTGGTGAGAGTAAAACACATCTGCGACGAGCAGCTCGCGCAAGTTGCTGCTAACACCATCTATCTATCGCCGTGGAACGGAACCGAACGCGATTGATGGACAAAAAATAATCGTTTTAATCAGACGAAAAACGCTTGTTACATCGACACGGTTTCTTTGTATGTGAAGCATCTGTATGCTAGAATTATTATCTGTGGCTGTACGCACAATAAAAGTATTCTCAAAACGACCGATGGCGCATTGCTGTACGTCTTGTAAACCGACATGCTGGCAACTCGGCGTCAATGTTGAAGGCTCTGGAGCCTCTTGTCTTAGCCCATCTGTCAATCGACTCAAGTGCATCAAGATGGTATTTAGCAAATCCATCCTAGAGTTGAGAGCAGTACTTCATACATGACCGAACTTGCGCTATATACAAATTAAATTCCATGCGAATGTTTTTTTTTTTAATTTTTTTCGTGCCACCACTGGCAGCAAATGGCAGAAAATCTTTAATGCTTATAATTTTTTTTCCAAAGAAAATATATTAGGTACCATCATGATAGGGAAGAATTCTGTGTATTACGAGTACTAGGGTTATTTCAATTCAGTTAATTGAGAGTTTAATCATAATTAGTTTATTACATTTCTATCAATACTTTTGTTATGACTTCATATCTTTATCCTGCCTCACTGTGACAAACTTTAGGGAGAGGATATTATGTAACGCGATTATCAGTTTGTGCCTTTCTTCTAAGAGAAAACTCTTTTCCTGCTGCACATCAATGACATTCTTCAGCCTGGTATTGTTGGGAACTCAGATGACAGTACTGTTTCAGGGAGATACTTGTCCGGCGCAAGAACCGGCGTGGATGAAGTTCGTTCCTTGAGAGAGGCTATGGTGGAGCGGACAGATTTGACCTTAAGCCTTGTCTCCCAGTAGGGTGATGACAATCTGGTCTCCTTTAACGCCACCAAAACAGAGGCGTGTCTTTTTACCGCTAAAAGGAGTATTTTCGATCAAACTCCTAATTTTCGGGGTGCGTCTGTCCCTGTGACTGATCGGCTCGAGCTCCTAGGCATGGAGTTGACATCCAGTCTCAACTTTGGCGCCTCCATTGAGTACAAAGCCCAAATTGCGACCAAAAAACTAGGTATCCTAAATAGAGTGAAGCGATACTTTACGCCTGGACAGCTTTTAACCCTATACAAAGCGCAAGTCCGATCCTGCATGGTGTATTGCAGCCACCTTTGGGATGGCTCAGCTAAATATCAGCTTGCCGCGCTTGACTCGGTGGAACGCAGAGCCAGGAGGCTCATTGGCGACGGTTGAGCTGGCGGATGCCAAGCTACACAGCTTGGCTCATCGCCGCAAGGTTGCCTACTTGTCGGTCTTCTACAGACTTTACTTCGGTGAGTGTGCTGAAGAACTCCACGACCTCATTCCACCAGCCCCCTTCTACCATCGGACATCTAAACGCACTGCAAGTTATCATCCTTACCTTGTTGCCATCCACCAATTCGCACCAAGCGCTTTCAAACATCCTTCATAATGCGCACAGCGAATGAATGGAACTCGCTACCTGCGTCAGTGTTTCCGAACGCATTCAACCCGAATCTCTTCAAATTTATAGTGAACAGGCTTCTTCTGGGTAAGCTCACTCCATCGTCGACTCTGTCTCTGTCACCTTTGACCTAGACTTTGACAAGAGCAAACCCATCACAAATAAAATAAAAAAAAGTTCAAGTCTTCATATATCCCTTTCCTCACAGACACCCATGCCCTCAAGGCGGGACACTGCAAAGCTGTTTTTGATTATGCTTTCGGAAGATATAATGTCGGCATTCTATACTGGTAGAAATTCTTCAGTGACAATAAAAACGCAATAACGCTAGGCTGAAAATAATAAATATTACTGTCCAGAGATTTAAGCTGTGCCCAAACACCTAAGTTCAGCATTTGGTACCAAGTAAAGCCCATGAAAAAAGCGTAAAAACTAACAAATGGCATCGTAAGAAAGTTTGAAGCGTTCGTGGAATAAAGAGAAATGTTTTTATGACAAACTGATGTCAGAACAACACTTTAGAACTATGTATATTTCAGTTTATTTGTTCATAAAAGGCTTGGGACTGCAACAGATTTTCACAATATTCTATGTTGAAAGAACAATGGTGAAATCTTAGCTGAATTAAATTTGAGCTTCTGAAAGTGAGTTATATAAGAAAGAAATTCTATTAATCATCTACGTTTTTAAAAGTATAATTGGGCTGGTTCAAAATGGATGAAAAAAATAATAAATAAAAAGTTATTTGATTTTTTTGGTTAATTTCTTTAGGTTAGTGTTGCCATTATATATTTTATCTGCTAAGTAACAAGTAGTAACTATATTAAGTAATAATATCATTATTGTATTTATTGCAGTAAATGAGTTAACAATAGAGTTTATGTCTAAGTGTAGATGTTCCTTGCAGGTAGGTAAGAATATTGTAGTATAGTAGAAATAAATGAATTACTTTCAATTAATGATTGGCAAAGAGACTAGTATCAAGTCTACAAAATATAGCTTGGTTGTTGACGACGACCTTTTGATACACGTCAAAGCCGCTTAGTTTAAATAAACATTTTTGCTGAAATAACTAGGTAAGGGAAATACTAATGCGATATTTCCCTTTTACTTCCATGAAATTGAATAATATTACCTATTAAACACATTATTAAAAGTAACACAAACATAACCTACAAAAGTTTATGGCTGAATATCTATTATTCTCGACATTCTCGAACAAAAATTCTTGCACAAACTAATTTAGAACCAGAACATCACCCTGAGTTAAACCAGATATTTTTCATTTAATGACGTAGGAATTTAATCTCAGCTAAAACAATGTATGGGCACCTGCCATTGTTCTTTATGTTTTACACCTAAAACATTCGAGGGAATATAAAGCCTACGCTCTCCTCGAGGTTTAGTTAGGTTCTTCTGTTAGCTGTCTGTAACTTCTCTGTGAGACTGCAAAGTGGGTCCACAATGACCACAATCTGTACCTACGACACGTAGGTAATGAACCAGCATTATGCTGTTTACTCAGTGCAATGTAAGTAGCTGTAGAGTCCTTCAAGCCTCCCCTCCTTTTTTTGGCAGAATGCCACCGAATTACGTCAAGCTGGTTCCACTCAACAAGTAGCAAAGCAATACAGCAGCCTAATTGCGTATGTGAATTCTGCAATGCAAACAAGTCGATTCCTTCCCAAAAACGTCTTTACGTATTGCATATTAATACGTAAAGTCGTTTTTGGGAAGGTATCGACTTGTTTGCTTTGCAGAATTCACTTACGCAATTAGGCTGGAGAACTAAGACTGACCGTCTAGTTGGGTTTTTGACTTTACCGATCCTTGATCTCAATCAATATCTAATCAACATACCAACAACAATATTTATAAAAACCTCAAAGTTCATCAACTCCTTTAACGTTCATCAAACCACACACGGCGAAGCGTGAGGGTTGGGATCTACGCTTCGATCGTACAGCGCCATCTCTTGGCAGGGCGGGGCACCTCACGAGAGATGACGTCACCGCCGCAGGCTCGCGATGATTGAGCGATGAACTTTGCTGAGCTGCGTCGATCATTTCATGTATTATTATTAGCTACAGTTTATACGAAGGATTATCCATTCAGATTTTTGTAGACAGGATGTTGGTTATTAGTTAGATAAATCGGTGTGGGAGGTTAATCAATGAGTCGAGGTATACGATGTGTGTAATGAGAGGTGAAATATCGGTGTTTGTCGATTATAATAATATATCTAGGTTTCTTCACGCTAGGTAATAGCCATTTTGGGATCCGTCAGCATCCGCCTCAGTTTTGTGGTCAGCAAATTATTTGACTTTTGATTACCAGTTTTGAGTCCTGCTAGATAGGTAAAGTACCTAAATGGAGTCTATTAGTCCTTTTTTTTTTTGGCTGGGAAATCATCCAATGACTGCTCCTGCTCTGGGTGAAGCGGGAGGGCATGTCAGACTTTTACTGACTAAAACCCACCCGTGTTCCTTCAGTTGCTTGTGCCAGGGCCGCGGTAGCTCTCTTACAAATTTATCCGCGACAGACAGGCATCGGCCCTATCGGACCCCGTCACTTTGCTGACATCTCTTTGAGGCGCGCGTGGAACACTACGCGCCGTAAACTCGGGCTGGTCGTTATCGGACGGCGAGCTACCCATTACTCTCCGTGCGCAAGCCCGCGCCTACGGTGGCCGGGAATCGGCTCGCGACTCCCGACGCCCGGGGCGTCTCCTGCGGGAGTCTATTAGTCCTAGGTAGGTAAAACCACCGCCTAGTACGGAGCTCCTTTTTCTCCTGTTGCAGTATAAAAGAACGAAAGTTATGTTTTGGAAGAAAACTGAAATCCTCCCAGAAAAGGAGTCGCTACATGATAATGTTATTTGACTGCTGTCTGTGTATGCCACGGATGAAATAGAAGCATAAACTAATCACATTTTTTTTTTTTTTTTTTTTTTAATCTTTATTATTAGTTTGGGGGTTTTTATCCACAAGGATACGTCAACCCCATTGTACCTTAAACAATATACTGCACTAATGTACTTTACAATATTTTACTAAAAACTAGTTAAACTAAACACACTGTCACATTTCAAGAGCTTTCACCTACAAAACTTATTAAAATATCAATTTCTTTATACTTACCCGTTTTTAGGGTTCCGTACCCAAAGGGTAAAAACGGGGGTCCCGTTTTTACCCGATCCGTCTGTCTGACTGTCTGTCTGTCTGTCTGTCCGTCTGTCACCAGGCTGTATCTCGTGAACCGTGATAGCTAGACAGTTGAAATTTTCAGAGATGATGTATTTCTGTTGCCGCTATAACAACAAATACTAAAAACAGAAGAACATACATATTTAAGGAGGGCTCCCATACAACAAACGTGATTTTTTTGCCTTCTTTTTCTCGATATTAATAACGCCAACAGGTAGACGCTTGAAATATTCACGGCATATTTAGTTGTATATTCACTTCAAAAAATAGTAATGATTAAATTAAAATAAAATGAATTAAGGGGGGCTCTCATACAACAAACGTGATTTTTGCCGTTTTTTGCTATAATGGTACGGAACCCTTCGTGCGCGAGTCCGACTCGCACTTGGCCGGTTTTTTTTTCACTACTGGGCAAATTCACCCTGCTCTCCGTCCATCTCTCTCTCTATCCAAAGCTGTCAACGACAAATCTTATCTTAAGAAGTTGAACTCCTAAAATATTATTTTACAGAGACTAATATATCCCGGATCATCCTGTACATGGAGGCCGTTACAACATCGTTCGCAAGCACTTATTAATACCGAAGAAAGCTGCACCGAATCTCTTGATCGACAAACAATGGGTGTGCTCGGATACCCGCGAAGCCAAAGCAAATATTATTTATTATAATATTCCGCTTTTACAAAATACATCCAACGTTTAAAAATACGACACGGTAAGAAATATGGTAGGCGTTTATTTGTACGTGCGTGGTGACAATTTTACGGAAGCTTCGCTTTTTGGTTTCGCGCGGGAAGGAGGATACATACAGGTGCTATAAAATTATTGTTTTTAGAGATGGGTCGTACTAGGTGAATTTTGGACTAGGTGCACCTAGTCCAAGTCCGTACAAATACTCGATCCAAATACCTGTTCCACCTAGTCCACCTAGTCCATGAAATACGCATACTTTATAGATGCTTAGTCTTTGCGTACCACCGATACGTGTAGATACGTACCTACGTACGCAGTAATGAAATGTAATCTTCCCTTCATACTTTACACAGACTTGACTGTTATCGTAAAGATTTATCTACGTTAAAGATTGTTGGCGTAATTAAAATATTTCTATAAATTTTTCAGAGTACTTAATTAGTTTTTTTTTTTTTTTTTTATACACTAATTCCTTTGGTAACGATTATTTAAACAATAAACACATGAATTAAAGTCGTAATAAAAAATAGATATAATTATGTTCTTAAATGATTTATCAAAATTTCGTTACAAAAACCGATCACACTTAATAAGTCCGATAGTACGTGTTTGCGACGACTAGTAGGTAACAATACGTCAAGCGAGATCACATCCGCATGAGTCCGTACTTGATACTAGACTGCATCATAAAGTCTTCATTCGCATCGAGTATCGTCAAAGTACCTATTCTATAAAGTCTGCCTAGTCCCGACTAATCTCGAGTCTCGAGTATTGACAAAGTACCTATTATATAAAGTCTGCCTAGTCCCGACTAGTCTCGAGTCTCGAGTATTGACAGACAAGGATGAAAGGATTGCGGAATAGTGTAGTTAAAAAAGGACAGAATATATTCTAGCACAACACAGTGCGCGTCGCGTGACTTTTATGCCATTGAAATATGGTTCAAATTAAAATGACTGACACACGTATGATTTTGGCAAACATGAATGAGCTATGACTATGCTGCTGCTATCTCGCTTCGCCGCGTCGTCGGTACTTTGATCGCGTTCGCGCGGGCCGCGGGTGCCGTGCACTGCGTAGGCACAGTGAGACTAGGTGGATCGAGTATTTTAAAAGTTAGAATAGGTTAGAGATGGGTCGTACTAGGTGAATTTTGGACTAGGTGCACCTAGTCCAAGTCCGTACAAATACTCGATCCAAATACCTGTTCCACCTAGTCCACCTAGTCCATGAAATACGCATACTTTATAGATACTTAGTCTTTGCGTACCACCGATACGTGTAGATACGTACGTACGCAGTAATGCAATGTAATCTTCCCTTCATACTTTACACAGACTTGACTGTTATCGTAAAGATTTATCTACGTTAAAGATTGTTGGCGTAATTAAAAGATTTCTATCAATTTTTCAGAGTACTTAATTAGTTTTGTTATTGTTTTTTTACACACTAATTCCTTTGGTAACCATTATTTAAACAATAAACACATGAAGTCGTAATAAAAAATAGATATAATTATGTTCTTAAATGATTTATCAAAATTTCGTTACGAAAACCGATCACACTAAATAAGTCCGATAGTACGTGTTTGCGACGACTAGTAGGTAACAATACGTCAAGCGAGATCACATCCGCATGAGTCCGTACTTGATACTAGACTGCATCATAAAGTCTTCATTCGCATCGAGTATCGTCAAAGTACCTATTCTATAAAGTCTGCCTAGTCCCGACTAATCTCGAGTCTCGAGTATTGACAAAGTACCTATTCTATAAAGTCTGCCTAGTCCCGACTAGTCTCGAGTCTCGAGTATTGACAGACAAGGATGAAAGGATTGCGGAATAGTGTAGTTAAAAAAGGACAGAATATATTCTAGCACAACACAGTGCGCGTCGCGTGACTTTTATGCCATTGAAATATGGTTCAAATTAAAATGACTGACACACGTATGATTTTGGCAAACATGAATGAGCTATGACTATGCTGCTATCTCGCTTCGCCGCGTCGTCGGTACTTTGACCCGCGTTCGCGCGGGCCGCGGGTGCCGTGCACTGCGTAGGCACAGTGAGACTAGGTGGATCGAGTATTTTAAAAGTTAGAATAGGTGCAGCCTAGTCTCGCTAAATACCTAATCCCTGGATCTGTTCTAGTATATACGCTTCATCTCTAGAATAGGTGCAGCCTAGTCTCGCTAAATATCTAATCCCTGGATCTGTTCTAGTATATACGCTTCATCTCTAGAAGAGGTGATGTTAATGTAAGGCATTCTCACTGCCGGTTTCCCAGCTCTCAATTATCGGGCTGTTAACGTAATCGAGAATTAATCGCCTGTTGATTCTACTTTCAGTTTACAATTTGTCACAATTGACAAAAATATCGAATTAACCACATGTTACAGCGGTTTTGGGTTTCTGAGAACCTTTTTCAGTATTAATCTCTTGTCAACGAGCCTAATTTTTAATTGTTGGAAATTGGTCGATTATTCGCAGATTAAAATTAATATTATGTTTTTAAATGGGTTGAGTTATAAAAAACATGTTAATTTAAATCAATTATTTAATAACCTACCAAGAATAAAAAAATAATTAGTATATTACAAACTTTTTAAATTAATTGCATTATAAAAACTTGAATCAATTATCAAAAATTGTTATTTTTTATTTATGTAAATAAAAACAAAAAAACAAACTGTTACTGACCTGGGAATCGAACCTTCCTCCTAATGTTCACTGTACTTAGTACTTACCAAGGTCAGTTTCTGGATAGGTTTGTGTTTAACTTGAAGCGGCTGGGGTGGTGACCGCGCCAGGGTAAGCAACACTTACCAAGGTCAGTCTTGAGATGGGTGACCACTTTTTTTTGGATCGCTTGTTTATGGACTAACCTTGGTGAGTGTTGCTTAACCTGTGTGCGGTCACCTATCCAAAAAACAAGCAAACCAAAAAAAACGTGGTTACCCATCCAATCGTCCTCGGTAAGGTTTGCTTAACCAACCCAGCCGCTCAAGATAAAATACTATGTAAAGTTACTGATTACGTTATAGTAGTGAATGAGATGAATGAATACCAGCTAGGGTAGCCACCCGAAATAAATTAATGCCGATTATTTAATGTAACAAGCGATTACGTAATTTCTCGATGATGAAGTATTGAGAAACTCACTAACAACTGAGGGCTGTTTAATTTGTGACAAATTGTCTGCGGATTTGACATGTGACGTCGACTTCAGAAACCGGCCCTCAGTCTCTATATATTCACAGCCAGTTCCGTCATTTTGATTTTTGGTTGTTTGATTTCGGGCTTTTTTGTCAGTTCACGCAAGCAAGGGTCTCGAATTTTCGATGAGTAAAGAGAATCGGTATTCAACCCATTCAAAAGATGTAGCTAAGCAGAAACATGACAAAACCCTGTTAAATCCTGACAGCTTCATCTTACTGGATGGAGAACTTAAACAAACATGCCTATCTTAATCGTAGTAAGAACATCTTACTTGCACTAAGCGCAGGGATTTATTTATAAAATCCCTCTTCAATGCCTTATTGAATAATCGACGGGCCATAGATGGAAGATACGGCCTCTCCCGACGCAAATTAATATTTCGCATCGGCGAATTAATATAATTAGCCGTAATTATTATTCAGTTTTGTGCGTTGCTTTATGCGCGAGGTTGATGCATGGGAAAAAGATTTTTGTTTGATTTTTGGGACAGGGAATGTTTCCTGTTGTATTGTAAATACCTATTATTGCAAGTTGAATAAGGTATATATAGTAACTAAAATTAAAACCAAGGATTAAATAAACATATAAAGTTGAAATTAATGATTTTTTCGACTTTCATGTCCTTGGACTTGGGCAGCCTTGAATCCTTGACCAATGCGAGCAGTGCCGTGGTTAAATTATTATATATTTCTCCTACTGCCTACCCTTGCGACAAATTCTTTGGTCGTGTTTAAAATAACTACCTATTCTATCTATCACTATCCACAGTAAGAAAAACAAAAGTAAAACTGAAAACGTGTAATACAGCGCCATCTTTGTACAAGGCACACGAACTCACATGTAAAACAAAAACGTTCCATTTCTTGGAATAGTTATTCAATTAAAACCATTCAGGATGTAGTTTTGCTTCATAGTTAAGATAATGTTTGATGAATAGAAGATATAAATAAGTATGAAATAACAAATTATAAGAAAAAGAACTTAACAATATCAATAAAAACTCACACGTTTTATTGACACGTCCAGTAACGGAACGACATCCATATGTCAACGCAAACAAAACTATGTCAAAATTAATTCTAAATTTCGTGTAAAAACAACAACAAAAATCACACAACAATTTATGTGCAGCAATCCATGTGCCTCCTTTATTTGTGTATACTATAAAGAAACGTCGTGATGGCTGAAAAGTAAGTTATTTCAAGTATTTACGCTATCAAAAAATCCATATCAACATTGTATGGTTATCGAAGATCGAGCTTAATGATGGAAAAATGCGTTGTTTTGGTGATAAAATGATTACACGGTTACTTCGCTAACACTAAGAATAAAATTTTCCAGAAGAGAATTTTGTTTTTGAAAGGTCATGGGGTTCAATAAGGAGTAGTATACATCGCTTCCTATTCGCTCATTTTGTCAATGTATAAGCGAATTGGACAAGCCTTGTAATGTCAGACACATAACAGTAACAGCCGAATCGTTTCGGTTTTAACTAGATGCTGACATAATTCCTTCTTTCAAGAACTGTACTTTTATAGGATTCAGTTGATTAAATAAACCATTTTTATGTTTCCTTGCTTACTGCTCATTGCTTATTGTCAAGATGGAGAGATCTTGATGCAGATATGAAACCTCTTTTGTTTTCTTCCTTATAGTTTTTTTTTACAATTTTATAAATACTAATGCTATATTTCCAATCACATATAACATTGTGCCACATTTATGTCTAATCTATAAATAATGGATGAGCTTTTAACATATTAATATTATCAGCTATGAACTTATCAATGTATGTTCTATCTATAGCTTAATGGCATTAGAATATGATAATTTGGAACATAACAGAGGTTATTATTGCTGTTTTTTCTTAATAAAATCTAGTCAACTAGAATAAAATATGCCTGGTTTTTAAATTATATCACTACAAAAGTTATCTCAACATAAAACAATAGCACTAAACAGTTGAGATAATAATATGATTTTAAAGCCTTAATTTTTAGCAAAAGTACCCTTTTTCAAATGATTTTTATTTAATAAGCTCCCTTAACTATAGTGTATGTTTATGTTAATAACAAGGGTTTCTTTATTTACATTGTATATAAAATTACACAGTATAAAATACTTAATTAACAATAGCCTGTATATCATTAATTATATAAAAAGGGCAGGGCATCAAAAAATTTGTCCATATCGCTGTCAATGTGAAAAGTGCCCAGAAATCTGGTAGCATTGCTACATTGTTAATAACTGTATAGTTATTATTATACAATATCTGCACCCTTGGTCTTGTGGTCTCAAGTGCTATTGCAGAGTATATAGGTCCTCAATTTGATTCCAGCCTAAAGCAGAGTGTTATTTGTTTTTTCCATGTGCAATCACTCACTTGTAGCTCTGGAGTTAGGGTTTGTGCCCGATTGATAGCAATAGTCTTACCCCCTATTACAACTTATTGCGTTATTATTACTTAATGTGTATATTCCCCAATGTTAATGCAGTACTGGCTGTGCGCCTGCTCAGATCCAGAATATAAATAATGCACCTCCTTTTGGACAGCTTTGTTTGCAAAATATTCTTTGATTTACATATGCTATTTCAGTTATGAAGAAATTCTAGCCATAAATTTTTCTGTGTAAAAACATTTTTAAACATCCAAGTTGTTTTGGAGAGTAGTGAAAAAATGATGTGTTATTAATTTTTTTTAAATCAATCCTATTGGTTACACAAAAAACCATGTTTCACAAATAATGTACATGAATCAATAATAAATATTTATTTTTTAGGGTCCCGTACCCAAAGGGTAAAAACGGGACCCTATTACTAAGACTCCGCGATCCGTCTGTTTGTCTGTCCATCTGTCTGCGTCTGTCTGTCTGTCCTTCTGTCACCAGGCTGTATCTCATGAACCGTGATAGCTAGACAGTTAAAATTTTTACAGATGATGATTTTTTTTTGTTGCCGCTATAACAACAAATACTAAAAACAGAATAAAATAAATATTTAAGTGGGGCTGCCATACAATAAACGTGTTTTTTTTGCCGTTTTTTGCTATAGTGGTACGGAACCCTTCGTGCGCGAGTCTGACTCACTTGGCCGGTTTTTTTTCAAACCTTTTAACCTAGCGGTTACTAAGGAGTATGCTTTAGAACGTAACTGTTTTACGGCACTAAAGCGGTGGAAGGCCCTTAAACATAACTGACTAAATTTGGGTGTATTATATGTGCACTTCTGGCTAATCCTTCGGGAAATACAGCCTTGATATTATGTTAACATGTAACTAAGAAATCTACAACATCATTCAAATTGCAGTCAAATCAGAAACTACGTACTCTTAAAAAAGTATTTATTACATTATTCTATTTTTAAATCATATTCCAATCTTTTGCGATCATAGACAAACAAGCATTTGTTTTATAAAGTGTAACATGCCAGTGTTTGCTTGCTCAGGTCAAGTGATTCGAGTCCCAGTGAGACTGCCAGTACGCCGACACATGATGACAAGCAGGCCGGCAACTGGTGGGACACTTGGATATCTTCAGCTAAGTCCAAGGTGAGTGATCTAGTATATGATGATGATGGGGACTCCCATTTGGTCCATTGTACGTGGGGGTGATCTGCATAAGCTAGGTATAATCTGCCTATAATATTGTCACAGGTGTTCTCTGTGGGGTCACAGTTTCTGAATTAAGGATCTGAAAATGAGTATTTGTCAGTCTACTTTGGCCTGAAAGTCAGTCAGTTTGACACTTTCTTAACTCCATATTCTCAATTTAGATACCGGGTCATGATCATCTGGATGTATAGATTACTCTGTACACCCAGAGTACTTGACAGGATAAACCAGGGTTGCTGTAAATGTGGTTTTAACTTTAATTTTTATCTCTGTGTGCTTAGTGCGAGTTTTTTAACGTACTCACTCGTGATAACGTAAACGATCTCTTATGTCAAAATGTATACAAAAAAAGAGGTTTTGCCTTGCTGTCACCAGACGGCGCTTATCCAGTTTCAATACAAATTGGCGTTAACGTTTACGCGATTGAGCGTGAGTAAAAACTCGCACTAAGGCCTCAGATGCCTTTTAATGCTTTAAGTCAATCTTGTCACAAGTACCCACAGTAAAACAAAAAGGGTTTCCTATTTTCAATTTCACTACAGAGTAACTTTAGCATAACTTAAATCTAAAACATGTTTCATCTCGCTGTTGATTAATTCATAAATTAATTATCAGCTTTATCTCTTACAATACAATTCATACACTAATGCCTAGTTTTTTTATTCATAGCTAACTCAACCAATGGATAAATTTTAATATACTAACCAATGGTTTCAAATTCAATTTATTTATTTGTAAAAACATTTCCGATGTCAGGATCGCTATGTTTAACCTATATTGACATAAAAAATTTGGATACATTTATAATTCTAATTTTAAAAATATATTTTATGCATTGTATTATTTATATTATTATTAAAAATTAAATTAGATACCAATAATAAGTCAGTATTCATTCAATCGAATTGAGCATAAATAAAGATCAAGAAATCAAGAGTCGGTAAAATGCGTTTTTTCATCAATTATTAGTCTAAAAAATGATTGTTGTTGATGTTGATGAGTTAATTATAAAAACAGGGCCTAAGGTGTGAATGAAAGTTGACTATCATTGTTATCTAAACAAGCAAAAGTTGTTTTCATGTTAACACTTCTTTTAATGCAAGCTGCACCATCATAAACCAAACATTAGTCATAGATAGGTGCTATTATTTTTATTCTTTTCCTTTGTGTTTTATAAGAAGTTAACATTACCTTGTTTCAAGTTTATTTACCTCAGAGCACAGGTATAAATTGCGTTCTTTATAAATTGAAATTAATTGTTTGGTATATTTTTTTTGTTACTTTTTTTGTTTTACTGTTGTATAATGAATCCATGTTTAAGTAGAAGTATATAATAAAAGTAGTAGCGAAATATGGACGATACGGTTGGCGCAGTGCTTGAGCGATCGGCTGCTGCGCTGCGTGTCGCGAGATCGATTCTCGCACAGAGCAAATATTTGTATCGCCTCCAGACTACATAGTCATTTCGGATCTGGGTTTTTGTTTAAGTGAGTTTAAATGTTTATAAACACACCCATGATACAGAAGTTATTTCAAGGGTGGGACAACAAAAACAAAAAGAAATTTAAATGCTGGCAGCCACAATGTAACATATGACCATCGTAAATCAAAACCTTCATCAAAATGAAAATGGTTTAAAAATCAATCTTGGAAGTAATTAGAGAGATATTTTTAGATCCTACCTAAATAATCGCAAACAAACGGTTAAAATTGCGAAGTATTCCAGCTCTGAGTCAACAGTAACTTTCGGAGTCGGCCAGGGCAGTGTCCTTGGGCCGACCTTATTCCTTATCTACATCAATAACCTCTGTAACATGAAGATTGATGGCGGGCACATATTCTCATACGCTGACGATACTGCCATTGTCTTCACAGCTAGGACTTGGACTAACGTTAGAAGGTTGGCTGAGGATGGCCTTGCGAAGATAGCAGCTTGGCTAAATCATAGTCTCCTCACACTGAATGCCTCCAAATCCAACTACATCTGCTTTACAAAGTATAGTAGCACGCAACCGTCTCAAGATTTCCAAATAAAAATACACAACTGTCCCAACCCCCTAAACCCCGACTGCTCTTGTCTAAAAATTGACAGGTTACAACATACTAAATATCTAGGTGTTATGATTGACCAGCGCCTATCCTGGCACATGCATACCGAACTTATTATGAAGAGGGTTAGGAAGCTGGTGTGGACTTTTAAAACACTGCGACATGCGGCTTCAAAGCAACTTCTAAAGCAAGTATACATATCACTGGCCCAATCTATCCTCATGTACTGTCTATCTTGCTGGGGAGGGACGACAAAAATGAAATTTTTAGAACTTGAAAGGGCGCAGAGAACCTTACTCAAGGTCATGTTCTTTAAACCCTATAGATACCCAACCCAAAGCCTCTACCAGTTTTCTGATCTATTGTCTGTAAGAAAGCTTTATTTGCTTCAACTTATACTAAGAAAACACACATCCCTCCCGTATGATCCCTCTAAGCCTAGAAGCAGAAGGAGCTACTTAGTCGCTCCACCTGTCAAAGTTAGATCTACTTTCGCTAAAAGGCAATACTCAAGGCAATCTTCTCACCTATACAACTTGCTGAATAAAGAATTACGTATTTATTCCATGAAGCTCCGAGACTGTAAAATAGCTGTAACTGATTGGCTTAAAACTAAAACCTACAATGATATAGAGTCTATTGTATCTACTTTGCAATAACCAAATAAGTTAATAATATCAATCTAATCCGACAATCCACATTTTAGACTTACGCTTACACCTAGCTATACTGGCATGGCATTCCGGTTTCACCCGCATAACTAGGTCTCCACGAGAGTGTCGGGTCGGAAGGATTTTGAGTCCTAACCCAGGATATGATCTACCAAAGTCCCATATCTCATTCGGATTTGTTAACATAAACAAACAAGTAAATAAACAAACATACTTTCGTATTTATGAAGACAGAACATTAATTAGGACAGGTGAACTAAGCTTTACTAAATTATATCTCGCACACTACACAACCCCACTATTCACACTCACACCCATACACTCACACAAACACTCACACATTTACTCGTGACACACATACCACACGTTCATACGCGATCTGGGCCTTTTTCCTACGCATAACGCTCATTCATTTGCGGAGTTAGCTGTTTGTATAATTTTAAGTTACCCTTTTTATTTTTAGTCTTGCATGTTTACATTGTCTACATTTCAATTGCATACAATTATGATAAGTGGAAGTGCGGAGTCTCCTAATACAAGCAATTCCTTGCTTAAAAGGTGATCTCCAATAATATGTATCAAAATGTGCTTTGTAATTGAAATAAACATTTTAATTTTTAATTTAATTTTTTAATTTTTAATATTGGCAATTTGCTCCACTTCAAGTACTAAATTTATTTCTTTAATTGCTTTTATTTGCTCAAGTGTCAATCTGCGTCAGAAAAAGTAATGTTTTGTGGTGCTTGCAATGAGTTTTTATAAAATAAATGTGTAACGTTTGTTGGGGTCAATAAAGTATAATTCTATTCTGTTCTAAATAAAAATAGGCAAAGTGACCAAACAATTTTTATTGAATAGTTTTGAAAAAATATTATATAATAATATAAATTTTTACTGAAAGATGACTGTCATGATTACTTAGAGACCGGAGTATATGTGCCATGGACCAAGTGTTTAATCAGTGCACTATATATAATGCCCGGACATCTATACATATAAAAATTAATTGCTGTTCATTAGTCTCGCTAAAACTTGAGAACGGCTGAACCGATTTCAATATTTTTTTTTGTTCACCAGAATTCAGGGAAGGTTTAAAAACAAAAAAAATGGTAGGGTAGGGTAGGTAGGGTAGTGTAAGTAGGTTAGGTTAGGTAGGGTAGGTAAGATAGGGTAGGTAGAGTAGGTAGGCTAGGGTAGATAGGATAAAAATACAATGAATTCAAAAAATGAATGTTTGGTGTTTTTATGGCAAAACAAAGTTTGCCGGGTCAGCTAGTTATGAATAAAATAGTTGATTTCTCACCAGCATAGCAACAAGGATTACATAGTAAAAGTACTTAATACTAGTTAAGTATAATAATATCATGCACATTATATAAGAATAATCCAGCAGCATTTGTGGTGGTAAAGAAAGGTTTACTGGTATCTTTCTGAACTAGGCGAAGCCTGTATCTCAGAGGATAACACTCAGCTCACAATTTCGTTATTTTGTAACCTAAATCATTGCGTGCTACTTTTGAATTTATTAATTAATAAAGAATGTAAAGAATATAAGTGTGTGTGTGTGTGAGTAGGTATGTGTCTATATGTTTGTGTGTGTGTTTAATTAATATGTTTGTGAAAACAAAAGATATATTCTGTATTTTGGTAGTCTAATTGCAATAACCATCTTTTCACTGAGATCTCATCATGTTTACTTAAATGTAATATATTAAGTTTGTTGTAAAGTATACTGCTTGTTACATAATACTGTCTTCTCGAAAATGTTGTGTGATTTGAAGGATTATGACAAAATAGTTTCTGTTTACGTCTGGCAGTGTCAGGAGGAGAACTGATCGATGCTTCCTCAAGATGGATTCAAGCACAAAGATCTGTCGGACCCTAAGCACCTTGTAGTCAGAATAAAGTTGTGTAGTCGAGTATCGAAATTGCTTTCGGGTCATCACATTAAGGACAGCTCTCTGTGCTCGTTCCAACGCGAGGAACCGTGTTTTTGCAGCCATACTGTGATGCAATACTGAATAACAGATTGACATAGTGCAATGTATATTTTTGTAAGAAGCTCATTTGATGCAGAATCTCTAAGAGTTTAAAAAATATAAATCATACTCCTCAACCTTACAGTAGTAGACCGAGTAATTCTTCGACAGTAACAATTTTGTGTTCTGTCTAAACAATTATGGGCAACAATACTAAAATTTTAGGTAGCTGAGTGATCTTAGTAATGACAAATGTAACATAGTCTGTTTTCTCCAGGTTGAGTGTGAGGAGGTTGGAGTTAAGCCATTTTACAACTACCCCAAAACAATCTTCCGCTTTTATTTTGACCTCGTCCCAGGTAGGAGCGCTTATCACAATAGCTGTGTCATCAGCGTAAGTATAAATTTTTGCGTTCGGCATGAACATTCTGCAAAGGTCTTTAATATATATTTTAAATAACGTTGGGCCTAAAACGCTCCCCTGGGGCACTCTCTAAGTAACTAATTTCTCC
This sequence comes from Orthosia incerta, assembly GCA_948252205.1. NCBI lineage: Eukaryota > Metazoa > Arthropoda > Insecta > Lepidoptera > Noctuidae > Orthosia > Orthosia incerta. The sequence continues at coordinate 17,321,731 of OX411758.1, read as the reverse complement.
TCACTTAGGTTGGAATCAATTTTAACTTGTTGAGTTCTGTTGCTTAGATAGTCTTTGAATAATTGTAGATGTGTACCCCTGATACCTATGTTCTCCAGTTTGGTTAAAAGGTTGGAAACTGTGTCAAAGGCTTTTGCCATATCCAAGAAAATGCCAAGACATTTATTTTATTGTCAAGTTATTTCACAATGAATTGGGTTAGATCTAACACAGCATCTTTAGTAGAAACTCCGTATCGAAAACTAAATTGGTTACTGGCAATAAAATTATTTTTGTTTAAATATTTATTAAGTCTTGTATTTAATATTATCTCTAACACATTTGATAGCGCTGATAGCACTGAAATTGGCCTGTAGTTATTTACACAGTCTCTGTCTCCTCCCTTGTAAACCAGGTGGACTAAAGCTTTCTCAAAGAATCAAGTCAAGTCAAACCGGGCAATGTAACTCCTTCGACTTTGTTGCTTAAGGGTACACTAGTCGACGGCACGAACTATTTTGTGCGCCGGGTTAAAATGCATTTTATATCAACCGACAACACGTGCGGAAGAGATAGATGCTGTGAGGAGCAGTAGGAAGCTAGTTCGCGTACAAATACACACTTTTGCAAATTTGTAGCGAAATGGATAATGATTTAGGACGAAACCGAGCGCGCGAAATTTTATAAACAGACCTTTGGCAGTCTAGATATCATGAAAAAACGACTAAATCTGTATGTTCAAAATAAAATTATTTGCATTGTTGAACTACTAATCTATCCCTGATGGAATTTTGCAATTTTTCGTCTTCTTATGGTATTTATTCGCGCCCAAAAATGCGTTAAAATTAGTGTCGAAATGTAGAACTTTCGACGCTCATAACTTTCAAATATTTTATTTTTTGACTTTTTTGCTTCCATACAGGGCTAGATAATGATGAGACAAATTGCTATCACTTTTTATTTTGAACGTACATCGTCAAAGACAAAGACAAAGACAAAGATATTTTATTTCAAGTAGGCCACCAAGCGGCACTTTTGAACGTTAAAATAATAATAATTGATTCTACCGTGCATTCGGAAAGTAGCTTGTAATGGAGAAGAATGCACAAGAAACTCCATACTTACTCTTTTAAAAAAAAAAAAAAATACAATATTTAGGTACATAAGTACATACCTTGATGAATGAAATTGAGTTTATACAATTACAAATATACTTATACAGTCTTCAGAAGGTCCAACAATAATTCAAAACAATAATGTTCCGCATATCACTTGTTTTTGCGGCCTAGTGGCTGTGGAGCTGGACTAGCATTTAGCCAAGCATTTTTATCAGTGATGTAATCCCCCAACTTATAATATGCCAGCCTGCATAGTGTGCGTTTTATGCAAGTTTTAAATTTCGTCTCATTCAGTTCAAGAATGTGAGGAGGAATTTTATTGTAACATTTTGTACAGTACCCCATGAAAGATGAGGCTACTTTAGCCAGTCTGAAACCTGGTTGAACTAATTGGTCCCTATTTCTAGTAACATAATCATGTCTGTCGCCGTTTTTACTAAAAAGATGTAAATTCTTTCTCACGTACATGATGTTTTCATAAATATATTGACAAGGAACCGTCATGATGTTAATGTCCTTAAACAGTTCCCTTAGAGAATCGCGCCGGCGAAGATTGTATATCGCTCTGATGGCTCGTTTTTGCAGAATAAAAATTGACTCAATGTCTGCAGCCCTTCCCCATAGTAAGATACCGTAAGACATTATACTATGAAAATAACTAAAATAGACTAGTCTGGCGGTATCCACATCCGTTAACCGACGAATCTTTCCAACAGCATAAGCCGCCGAACTCAGCCGCCCCGCAAGGGATACCAAATGAGGACCCCATTGCAACCCCGAGTCTAGCGTGATCCCCAGGAAAACCGTTTTATCGACGAATTCTAGCTTCTCCTTGTTTAATATAATGTCACAATCAGTACTTTTGACATTCGGCAAGGAAAATTTTACGCACTTGGTTTTTTTACCATTTAAAACTAAATTATTGGCAGTGAACCAATCCTGAACCTGCCGTAGCGCGTTATTTACGTCGTCAACCTGACAAGTACGTCTATTTATTTTAAAAATTAAAGATGTGTCATCAGCAAATAACACCATGTTAAGTTTGTTTTCCAATAAACGGGGTAAATCGTTAATGTACACTAAAAATAAGAAAGGACCTAAAATTGAGCCCTGGGGTACACCCATTTTAACGTTTAACCCGGACGAATTCACACCGTTTATTTGAACTAATTGCTGTCTATCATTCAAATAAGATTTAACCAAACTTAACGCTGATTGACCTAGCCCGTAACGCTCAAGTTTCAGAAGTAATGTTTCATGATTAACGCAATCAAACGCCTTCGACAGGTCGCAGAAGATACCTATGGCATCCTGCGAATCTTCCCACGCATCAAAGATGTGTTTTAATAGAGCGACACCAGCGTCAGTTGTACAACGTCCTCTGGTGAAACCATACTGTCTATCATGCAAGATGTTATTCGTATTAAAATGAATGAGCATTTGATTTAGCATTATCCTCTCAAAAACCTTGCTGAAAACCGGCAACACGGATACCGGTCTATAATTATTTGTGTCTTTACTGTCCCCGGATTTAAAAAGTGGTATAACCTTACTATATTTCATTAGATCCGGAAAAACGCCTTGATCCACACACAAATTGAAAATCAACGCTAAGTACGGCGCTATAGTCTGAATTATGGAGGTACAAGCTTTGATGGACATTCCCCACAGATCTTCAGTCGGTTTGATCTTGATTTGCTTAAAAGCTTTTATTACTGTCATGGGGTTTATATGTGAAAAGTTAAATACAATCGGGCAGGCTGAAACGTTCGCGTTTAATAATCCAAAAGCAAGCGAGGGCGAAGAATTTAAAGTTTCAGTAGTTTTAATTGGGATGTTGGTAAAGAAATTAACAAATTCTTGCGCAACTTTTTTGTTATCTCTAATAAGTCCGTGTGTGCTCTCAAGCGTGTAATCACTACTATTTCTTTTATTCCTATTCGTTTCATTGTTTATAATCTTCCAAACCGTCTTGATTTTATTTTCTGCTAATTTAACCTTATTGCTAATGTACAAGACCTTAGCTGCCTTGCAAGTATTTTTAAAAATTCTTGAGTAAGTAGCAACATACTTATTAAACGTTTCAGTGTTAATACAGGGCTTAAGTCCATATAGCTCGTAAAGTCTTTCCCTACTTTTTCTAAGTCCTGTAGTCGCCCAGTCACTGAATAAAAACTTAGGGCATATAGTTTTAGTTTTCTTCTTAAAAGTGTTATTGAACTCTTTTTGAACCACTGAGAAAACTTCATCATACAAAATATTACCATCATTCACTGTGAGGTCCTGGTTGCTTAACTTACTGATTAAAGTGCTGTTAAATTTATTTAATTTACCGGATGTTATTGGTCTTGATTGAATCTGCACTTGTTTTATTAGCATAATGGACTCAAAGGCTACCAGTAGCCCACTATGATCCGAAGGCAGATAATTTATAATGGCCTTGTCCAAGTAGTTGCAGCTACAAAAAACATTATCAATACATGTAGCAGAAGTCAGTGTAGTTCGGGTTGGTTCCATAAACACATGTGACAAATTAAATGATTTAAAGAGATTTACTAACCTACTGCTGTCTGAATTATCTTCTAGAATATTAATATTAAAGTCACCACAGACAATTATTAGTTTATTACCCTTTGCTAGTTTTGCCAAAACATCTTCCATCACTGACTCGAATATAGAGTAGTTCTTATAATTAGGGGGTCTGTAAACGCACACTATGACATGCTTATCCAGCTCAACACAGGACAGTTCAACACTATGTTCAACTGATAGGTCTACTATATCTTTACGAGGTTTTGATTTAATACCATTTTTAATTAATATAAGTGAACCCCCACGCAACATAATATTTCTGTTAAAACAACTGCCCACAGTATAATTTTCATAATTGATTAACATTGCATAATCTTTCAGCCAATGCTCAGTGAAACAAACAATTTCATACTTAGATTTTTCTAAAAACAGTTCGATTTCCAATTCCTTCGAAGAAAAACCCTGAATATTCTGATGGAATAATTTCAGAGAATTCTGCTCAGACCGTTTTTTCAAATTAAATTTTTGCGAGCAAGAAGGTACCTTTTTGATGGTGGATATACTCGTAACTACTCCGTTATTGGTACCCTCCCTTGTCCTATCAACTAGTTTAAAGAATAAATATTAATAGCATTTTTGCTAACGTTATTCAAGGTATTGACCATATTTAAATTAGTACTATTACTAATATCAATAATAACTGGATACTTCGACATACTACTTATGTCTGAGTTTAATGTATAAGATAATAGCCGAGCTATTTGATGTCTTACCCTAAGAGGCAGATACAAAGTATCGCCTGTCGACTTTAATTTACCAACAAAAATGTTGATGTCAAAAAAAACTAGTTTATCACTATAGTGACTCACAAGAAAGTGCAGATGCTTATTAAGCATGTGAATGTGATTATTTTGTCTATTTGACAATTTATCCAAGTAAGGGAAGGCACACAAAATAATTTTATTGTAATTTAACTTTAACATCTCTTTTACACACTCAGTGATGTCATCTTTTTTTACTTTTATACTGTTACCTACAAAAACAGTTATTTTGGTATCTGGTTTGTATATATTCTTTGTCACAGATTCCATTATTTGCTTGTATGATGACCCGGGCATGCAATAATTAAAAGTGGAATGACTCTGATTGCCATTCATTAATTTACCTAAACCTTTTCCAACACCATCCGAAAACATAACCGAATGAAAACCTTCTTTTCTATGACTAGATGAAAAGCCAGCACTTTCAGGCCGGTCTAATTGAGGCAAATCTTGTGCTACATTAGAACTGTCTTGTGCGAAGACAGTGTCTTGAGACACCCTCTCAGCTTGGACCGGGTCCTCCGCAGCATCAGGCTGGACTGCAATTTGATTTGAAACTGTCTGGCAGTTACATTGACACATCACTAACTCATTTGCGGCCAAAATGTGTTCTTTAATTTGTAATTTTGAATTTACATATTTATTGTAAAGAGAACTAAGTCTGTTCTCAAGTACCTGGATTTCTGTCTGTAAGCGGTGTGTGTCTATCTCATAGATATTTTTGCTGTCTTCTAATTTAATTTGGTAATTATTTAATTTATTAACTAGGTCAACACGTTCTTTCCTGAGTGGAATATTTTTAATAAAGAATTTGTGTTGTTTCCTAAACTTGTTACAATTTCTAATTATTTTATTTAGTTTTGCATATTTTTTGAGTTTGTTATGACTAACTTTGGAACAATTTCTCTGTTTTATTAAAGAATCTTCAGTTAGGTCAATTGTTGGTATTGAATCAGGTTTAAAATTTGATTTAATAAGTTCATCATACAAATGGCAAGTTTCATCAACCCGAGTTGATTCCTGTTCTTTTTGTAATTTAAAAATATGAGAGTTTGCGTGAATCAATTCTTCTTCTAGATCCCTAACTTTACTTAAAGCCTCCTCATAAAGATAACTGCAGTTATTGAAACCATCCGTGACTACCCTCAGTTGGTCGCGTTCATCTACAACATTCTGGTATTTCTGATTAAGTTCAACTAGCTCCCGTTTAAGGATTGTGTTTTTATAAATAATGTTCTCAACTTCTACTTCACAATCCTCTCTCTCTTGCAACATCTCCCGACATTGGCTCTGTGAGTCTTTAAGTTCCTGGAGCGCCGTTCTCAATTTAATTTCTAAGTCCTGAGCGGTAGCCTTACGGGTCATTGGAGGCATGGTTTCCGGATTGGTTACTAGAAATAGAAAAAAAAAAAAAAAGAAACAGTGAGAAACAAAGGAAAAGATGAAAAACAAAACAAAGCAAAGCTGGAAACGGAGGGAATAGTTAGTGTAGTTCAGTAGTGAAATGAGGTAGGCTGTTAAATTGGCTTATAAAACTATTTATTACTGAGTTTAGTTGCTAATGATTGCCTTTAGATTTTTATTTAATTTTTTATTGTGGGTAGGATGGCCAGAATTTGAATGAATGTTTTATTGTAGTTTTCTAGTTAAATTATGCAAAATAACGATAATAGCGTTATGTAAATGTTTATTATTAAGTTATCTGAATATATTAATAGAATTATGCACATTGGGATCTGTTTTGTTTCGTTTTCTACGATATCAACAAAACTATTTAGATTCACTGCACAGTACTATCAACAGAATTTATACGATAAAACTAACAAGAACGTGTTACAAGGTTAAATTTACACTTTGTGTGCTTTATATAAACAATACTGCCCTTAGAATATCCGTAGTTCAGCACTTTAGACTTCAGTCGTCAGCTGTTTGATAGGTTACCGGTTCCGTGTCACAAACTTTTGTATAACTCAATATTTTTCCAGTAAAACAATAATCCTGAGTATTTATAGCGTTTCGTTGAGTTTTTACTACTTATTATATCCTAATTACACTTAAATACTAATTAAATATAATTTTAAAATACGGAGCACAAATTTGACATGTCACTCGGGCAGTGTTGCCAGTTTTTTTTTCTTTACACATCATCATTTATCATTTTTTTTTCTTAAACAGTGGAATAATCCCTAGACTACGTTTGTATGGAAGAATTATCGACTAGTCTAACCTTAAATAGTAATCGTACTTACCTAGTCTATATTAAAATCAATGACAACATTAATATAATTTAAAAAACCACTTATTTTTATTACCCGGCCCAGTGATGGGCAGTATTCAGAAAACCTAGTCAATTTAATAACTTTAATAGTTTTTAGCATATTGCCTACTAATATTGGAATTTTTTCAAATCGCTGGGCATTATAAATGATGCCGTATTAATCACTTAGTCCATAACATATGCACTTCCATGTTGCATATGCACGTATATTTCAAGCTTTTTATGTCGCATATAATCCGTTCTGTAGTCATTATTTAATCTTTACCTGTAATAGTAATTGCACTGGATAAAGTGTGATAAAGGTAGGAAATAATCTTTATCACACCAATAAAAAAATAGGTGGTGAAGTGAGGCCATATTATCAGATATTAGGGGGCAGAGGGTATCACTATTATCCTTGTTATGATTAGTAATTGCTTTCAACTGTACCAAAATAAAATATATTTCAAGTTGTAGTATATTGTCTACCCACGGATGTCCAACATGGAAGTCCGTCATAGCAACGGCTTAAAGAATAGCACCCTGATTGCGTATCTGTTTTAACAGCACAAAGCACACTCCTTTCCTTTCATTTTGGTAAATTAATAATATTCATTGCGTGTTTTACGCTTTCGTGTAGACGGTTTTTTGCACATATGAAACCATTAATGTAAGGGAAACAATCCATACCCTACTCTTTGAACTGACACAATTAGTGTGCAGGTCTGACGAAGAATTACGACTCTAGCAGACCACAAAAAGTGGTATACGACTAGACAAAGAAATTGAGAATATTTGCCCTCTCACTTCATCTATACTTACAAATAATAATATTATTAAGTTTGTGAGGTTGTAGGGGGTAATCTCTGGATCTACAGAACCGATTTAAGGCGCCGATTCCCTTGAGTAGCTGATTTTAAAATGAGAATCACGTCTAAATGGCTCGTCGTACTTCTTTGAAAAAAATATTTGTTATATTAGACTATTTTCTTAATAATTTGATCTAAGCAAATTTTGAGTTTTATTTGTATAACATAATGTAATTAATTTGTAAAGTTATGTCTAAAACAGACAAAAACACGACAATCACACAAAAACCGCTGAGCGTATTGTAATGAAATTGACACCATCTCAATGACAATTTAATTATCTATATTTTGATCTGAAGCTTTTTTTTTAAAGTCATAGAATAATAAGGAAAGTACAAAAAACTAGTAAATTTTGGGTCGCGCGGGTGTGAAACGAGTGCGCGTTTTGTTCCCTCAAGGTCGTTGGCGTTAGTCGTCGTCTTAAAGTCGTTTACCAGTAGAAAGCTACATTATTCTTGAATGGCATAGGCTATAATTTGTATTAAAAAAAATAGAGATCCTTATGAAAATTGAAATAATGTTACAAAAGTAGCAAAATGTTGCCTATAAAATTCATTCTTTGGCGGGCGCTGAGAAAACTATTGATGATACATAAAAATTATGTACTACATATTTTAGAGTATTTTAATCATACTCATTATTACCTACAAAAAAGTCTGCAAATCACAATAGCAGCTTTTATGTTCTAAATTTTTATAAGATCGCTGGTAGAAACAAAAATTGGTTACATTCGTATTGTAGTATTAATTATTATTCAAATAAATAGTTTTAAAAAATGGCAGGTAGGGTAAGTATGGTAGGGTGAGTAGGGTAGGTATGTAGCCAGTTGACGGGAGCGAAGCCGCGGGGGTCAGCAGTTGCCAATAAAATGAGGAGGAAACATATGGGGTCTCCATTAAAAGCGCGCTAAGTGGCTTTTTGTCATGTGTTTAATTATAGCATTTATCTCTTTGGACCGTATCAGTCATTTAAAGTCCTTGATCAACAAAGGATGCGTACTGATATGATAATATTATCTTAAACACAATATTTATTTTTTTAATAAAATAAAATCTTTTTATAAACAAGCTTAGAAGAAAAAGTTCCGAAGAAGCTTACCGTGCATTGCCATCCAAACCAAACGTGTTAAAAATTTCATCTCAATTAGTTGAGGATTACTGCTATAAAACTCATTTGCAAAATTTGGCCCGAACATAGCTACATACATTGCAAGGTAGTAAAAAGGACAAACGATAGTGGCGCCATCTTTAAAAACATATTTGCTGGATAAAACAGTCTTCCTTTTACTAGTAACTGATTATCATGATAAAGGAAACAAATGGTATTATAAATCATAATGAGAATACATATGACGCACCGTAATTTATGTATTCTAAATGTGTATTTCTTTTTGTATTCATTTTGCAATATTTTAATCTAGACCACTGGTCAATATACAGGTCTTCATACTTTTGTTGTTAGGTATTATTTATTTCAGATCAATGCGTGAAAAAATAATGCATGTAACCTCTTTGGTCCGAGTTATTCACCATGACTAACTGTCGCGTATCTAATCAGAGCTCGCACAACCGTTTAGCGAATAAACTGTTGATATGGCGAAACAATGTCGGAATTGTGCATATTTGACTTAGTTAAAGAATGCTCGACATCTATGACATGGCACTCAAAATATAACTGACGATAAGAGCCCTCAAGTTAAAGGAGAAAATTTACAAGTCCATGATTAGACCTGTAGTCGTACTGTGTGGATCAGAATGTTGGACTGTAAAAAAAATTAATGAAAAGAGATTGCATGTATCAGAGATAAAAGAATGTTGAGATGGATGTGCGGAGTGACGAGAATGGATAAAGTGAGAAATGAGTATATTAGAGGAAGTTTGAAGGTGGCGCCAGTGACAGAAAAGTTGAAAGGAAATGGTCATGTGATGAGGAGGGATGAAACGCATGTTACTAAAAGAGATATGAATATAAATGTGGATGGATGGAAAGAGAGAGGACGGCCAAAGAAAATATGGAAGGACTGTGTGAGGAGTGATATGAAAGAATAGGGAGTTAGTGATAGCGTGGTGGGAGACAGGACGGTATGGAAGAAGAAAATGTGTTGCGCCGACCCCAAGTAACATGGGACAAGGGCAGGAAGATAATGATGTTGGTGAAATGTGGGTGTTCTGTAGGTACCTCTGCCTAATCCTACGGGGAATACAGCCGTGAAGTTATGTCATGTACAAGAACGCATGAAAATCCAAAGCTTTGCGAATGGAAGATGGTTTGAAAAGCCGCCGTTGAGCGGATTAGAAATGAAGGCTTCCAAACATACACCATAACGCATAAAATTGGTACCTAAGAAAGACACCGACCAAAAATAAAGTTAGACGGTGATCGATAGATCACCATCTATATTTGTGGAACGGAACCGAACGCGATCGATGTACAAAAAATAATCAGTATAATCAGTACAGTACGTCGGCACGGTTTCTTTGTATGGGATGAGACACCACTGCTACAGATATTATTATACTTTACACATAACGACGGTAACCTTATCTTTTAGCGAATTTTACGAGTAGCGCGGTGATTCAGCAACGACCTAATAAAAATTCAGTTTTTTATGCTCATATGAACCAATAATGTAACTAAAGTAACGCATGAAAATACTAGCGGGGTCACCGACATCGATGAAACTGACTCATGTTACTTGTTAGATCAAACATGAGTTTAATAATCACGATTTTGCTAATATTTCAACATATATACTAAAATAAACTCTATTTTCATGTCATCAAAATTTAATTTTGCTTGTGGGGTTATTTAGAGAAAAAACGTTAGTATTTATATACCGCGTGGCGTAAACAAAGACGGCATTGATGATCAAAAACAAAAAACTGTAATCCTTGGAGCGTCAAATGCCTTTTAGATTTGGATACATTCGGTTTTTTGATGAGGAAGATTTCTAATAATATGTAGGTATCTTAGTGAAAGAGAAAGACTTTCCATCTCGTCTGAACATAATCTTTTATAGTATTTCTTGTTATTCAAATAATTACGTAACTTTAAAAGTCTTAATATTTAGCTCAATCGTAAAGACGTATCATAATAATACATTTACGAAAAATGTAAAAGGGTTCCGTACTTGGTAAATTGCGGTTTACGACTTATGACGTATTAAAAAAAACTATTTACTAGATCTCGTTCAAACCAATTTTCGGTGGTAGTTTACATGGTAATGTACATCATATATATTTTTTTAGTTTTATCATTCTCATATTTTAGAAGTTACATTTTACCACTTTGGAAGTGTCTCTCGCGCAAACTTTTCAGTTTAGAAAAAGATGATATTAGAAACCTTAATATCATTTTTGAATATCTATCCATAGAAACCACACGTATAAATATGATGAAAAAAAAATTGAGTTTCAGTTCTAAGTATGGGGAAACCCCAAAATTTATTGTTTTTTTCTATTTTTGTGCGGTACACAGAATACATCTACTTACCAAGTTTCAACAGCATAGTTCTTATAGTTTCGGGAAAAGTGGTTGTTACATACAGAAGGACAGACAGACATGACGAATCCATAAGGGTTTCCTTTTTTCCGAAGTCGGTGTCTTTGGTACCTATTGTTTTCCGTTTTTCGACACCAGACAGACAGACGGACACGTGAGTGATAGCAATAGGGCTCCGTTAGGACCCTACGGGTACGAGACCCTAAAAAGTGAAACCCTGACTCCTGAGCGAGACAGGTACTACCTGTGTTTCAGGGGCCAGTGACTTGTTCCATTACGATACATTAATGACAACAGCACGACACACAACGGCACATGACGACATAAAGGTGTTAATTTCAATATCTATGCATTGCCATGTCCTCACCGAATAATTCATGATTTTCACTTAATGAAACGTAACGCCATAGCACAAAAGACCAAAATTCTTTATTTCAACTAGGCCATTAAGAGTCCCTACAAGTTTCACAAGCTAAAAACAGAAAACAGCTACTTTGCAAATTTCTCAATAACTACAAGATATATGATAAATCTTTTAATGCAACTTTTTGCGTCACGTATAGTTATCTAGTAAATGTACATTACATATTTTTGATAACTGCTCAATTTAAATTAAAAAAAAAAAAATCCTATCACATGTTTTTACGTAATCCCGAAACACCAGGTTTTTCAATTGCTTTTTTAGCTTACTGGTGGCAAATAACAATCTGCAAAAAATGGTGTGGACCGGGCATATATTATGCTAATGAGCCACCAATTTAGTTTTTTAATCTTTATTGTATTTGTACTTAAAATAAAATATTGTCCACGCGGAAATAAGGTAATTTTATCATGTGCGAAAGCGTCGCCTACGTTTAAGAATATGTTGGATATAAAAATAACTGGTAAATAATTTGAAATTTGAGGTATTTATCAATCGAATCCAATTTTTATATTTTATTTTTGAGTGTTTATTTTATTTTAATAAATTGTCTAAATATTGCCTGTGGTATTCAGTTTCGCTCAAGGGCTTGTAGACGACGGACCTGTGTCGTTTTTATTTTTGTCATTATATTTTTTATCATATATCTTGTAGTTATTGAGAAATTTTCGCTGAAAAAGTAGCTGTTTTCTGTTTTTGGCTCGTGAAACTTGTATAAGCGGCACTTTGAACGTCAAAAATATAAATTTCAAGTTGATAATACACACACTGGCAAAATTAGCGGTTAAAAATGACGATTTTCTTTTTTATTAAATTTAATTTTAAAATCTTTTAATAAGACTTTTTTCCTTACTTAAAATTAAAAACACACATTTTAAAATAGAAATGAGATCACATTTAGTACATTTTTTTAGTAACATGACTTACTGGAAAAAATGGACATTGTTAATCATTGTCTCCTATGGTAGTTTTTCTCATTCCTGTACAACGGCGTTTCGCAGTTCACCCACATTGACCGGTGTAGGGAGTATGAAATTTGATCTTCGTTTTAGCGGGTCCCAGACGTGTTCTATCGGATACATGTCTGGTGATCTTGTCGGTTATGCCAAAAATGCGATATTGACATTATTAATATAGACTGGAGTTGAAAAAGTGGTATCCGGACGAGCATTATCCTTTATCAAAACGAAGTGACTCCTGATAAAGGGTTAAGGTTAAGGTTTTATTCTTAAGGTTACACTAGTCGACGGCACGAACTATTTTGTGCGCGGGGTTAAAATGCCTGCTATCTCATCCGACAAATCGTGCGAAAGAGATAGATGCTGTGATGGTGATGAGCAGTAAGCAGCTAGTTCGCGTACGAATTAGCACTTTTACAAGTTTGTAGCGAAATGGATGATGATTTAGGACGAAAACGAGCGCGCGAAATTTTATAAACAGACCTTTGGGAGTCTAGATATCATGAAAAAACGACTAAATGTATATTTTCAAAATAAAATTATTTGCATTGTTAAACTATTAATCTATCCCTGTATGGTGGCCGTTTTGCAATTTTCCTTCTATCTTATGGTATTTATTGCCGCCTAAAGATACGTTAAAATTAGTGTTGAAATATGGAACTTTCGACGCTCATAACTTTCAAATATTTATCTTTTTTACTTTTTTGTTTCCATGCAGGGCTAGATAATGATGAGACAAATTGATATAATTTTAAATGTACATCGTCAAACAGTGGAGTAATCCCTAGACTATGTTTGTATGGAAGAATTATCAAGTATCAACCTTAAATAACACTTTTATAGCGATCTGCAATAAAATCTCCTCCATCGATCACCACCAAGTCCTTAAGAGCTCGCAAACATATTCTATCTGAATAAATTATTGTTCCTCCACCATATGCCACAGCAGTTTAAAATTTTTACAGATTATGTTGTTCTTTTTCATGATAATACATTTACTGCTGTCCGTCAATTCGATTTAAATAACTTCCACACTCATCACCAAACAATATTTTTTATTCCATTTGTCGTTGAACCGAAGTCGATGTTCTCTAGCAAAAGTTATTCTGTTTCTAAGGAGGTGTACCTCATGTTTTGGACCTTCCGCGGGCACGAACGAACCAAAACCAGCTTCCTTTAATCTCTTTCGTACCGTAAACTCACTTACCGTTGCACCTCGAACTTCTTCCAGCTCATTTCTGGCTGGATGGCATATTAACGCGGGGTTTTGCGAATATGAAACGGAATCAACGATTATTCCCGTTATAATATATTCTAAGAAAATTTCAGGTGCATAGCGTTCGAAATGCATCGCTTATTTGTGTGATATAAATCGAATCACATCGAGCCATCTGGAAGGTCATCATCATCAGCCTTTTAATGTTCCCACTGCTGGGACACACGCCTCCTCTCTGTGAGAGAGGGAATGATTCGTAAACCACCACGCGGGCCCAGTGCGGGTTGGTGATTGTCACATGTCTTCGAATTGTTGGGTCCGGTTTTGAAAGCAGTGGTGATGAAATAATTTACACAAAGTAAAGCGCCTGCCCGGGCTCGAACCCACGACCTACAATTTGTAAGTACGGCCGTTACCACTGGGCCACCACTGCACTGCTGGAAGGTCACTTAGTGTAAAAAAAACATAAGGTATTTTAACACATTCCATAAATACGTATAAATATCTATCGTCAACGCTCAACGATAAAGGTCACCATGATTAAAACACTCGTAATGTTAGTCGTTCAATGCATCGCTACCTTGAGAACTCGTTTGAAAGTATTAATTACCCAAATACTATTTTAAAATCGATGTTTCTATGATTGCCGATAAACTTGGGTGGTTAGTTTTAGCTTTATTAAAGCTGGTAATATGGCAGTGCGTTTGCTGTATTCAGAAATATGTGTAGGGTTACCTCAAGGATCTGTAATGGGGCCACATAAGATTTTGCGTGATAAGAGTAAAAAGTAATAACCAAATAATTTATTTTGAATTATAAATATGTCCGCCTTAGAAAAGTGGGCTAGTAATTAAAAAAATATAAGTACTACATAATATAAACCTTACCTTTCAAATTTGTCTCACTTCTCACAGAGGAGGCCTGTGTCCCAGCAGTGGGAACATTAAAAAGGCTGATGATGATAATGATCAAATTTGTGTGAGTCGAAGATACACATTTACAAATTGCTCCTAAGGCGCAGGCTACATAGAAATGGCGTCAGGCGCGGACATGACACGGGCGGTTTCCTATTCCATTCAAATTTCGTACAAAATGCATGGAAATAAAGTGCAATTTGTACAGGCACGGCCGCCGAAATGGCGCGTCATACCAACGTCCGAGCAACGACATACCGTGTGTTCTAAATTGCGCTTTATTTTCATGCATTTTGTATGAAATTTGAATGGAATAGGAAACCGCCCGTACCATGTCTGCGCCCGACGCCATTTCTGTGTGGGCTGCGCCTAAACAAGATACCCAAATAGCATTAGTAAAGCATGAAAAACCTGAAATATCTAACGAAAGAATCACAAATAAAAACATTTAAAACCAGACCAATTTTTTTATACTTTTTCTGTCAAGATTACATCAACATCATACAACCTGTATTTAACATCCACTGCTCATAAAAACATTAAAATGAACTAAATAAATATAAGAAACACTAGCATAACATAACTAGATTCTTTTTCGTCTGAGCAAAGATTGTCTATACTAACGAATTATAATAATCTATGTAGGCCACAGTTGTAAACAATATGAATTATCTGTGCTATATGTATATAGCTGTATTTTGTGATAAACTATCTTTTAGATAAAACTTTACTTAACTTTAAGTAATAACCGGTGTAGGAAAGATAAAAACTTTTGTGAATTGCGAACTACATTTTGGCAACGTTACAAATAGATGGGAATAAAGACGCACATGTTCCTGATAATCTCATAAATCTATAAAAATAAACAATAAACAACGTTTTATCTATATTTTGTTAGAAATAAACTACAATTCATTCACGAATGCTCCACACATCTAGGGTTGCCATCTCTTAAATCTGCCAACCAGGACAAGAAGCGTGAAAACCCCCGATTTTGGAGCTTAAAACACGAACAGAGTATTCATCTAAATTTCTCGGTCGAATAAAATATAGTTTTAATGGTTATAAATTAACTTTTTATTTATTTTCATACGATTTTAAACTAAAGTTAGACTTTAAAAGAAACAAAACAGAATCTTTGTGACATCAGTTCTGTTTGATTTTCGCCAAAAGTACTTTTTTAGGGTTCCGTACCCAAAGGGTAAAAGCGGGACCCTATTACTAAGACTCCGCGATCCGCCTGTCTGTCTGTCCATCTGTCACCAGGCTGTATCTCATGAACCGTGTTAGCTAGGCAGTTGAAATGTTCACAGATGATGTATTTCTAAAAAAAAAACAGAATAAAATAAATATTTAAGTGGGGCTCCCATACAACAAACGTGTTTTTTGCCGTTTTTTATTAAACTGTAAGAGCTACTTAATTTTCTTATTTTTATCGTGTTGATGGCAATCTAAATTGCGACGGCCCAGAATTTGGCATTTAGTTTGGCCGTCTAAGTCGATAGTGTACTAAAAAAAAGAAATTAAAACTTTTTCCGAAAACAAAGTTATTTTGCACTTTTTATTTTTTTGGTTTTTAAGTCGGTTTATTTTTTTGTGAAGAAGTATTTTAAGATCGTGTCGATTAACTCAAACTATGGTCTCAACCATTCCGATTTTGTCCGCCCAGTATCCTATCCTCATATTCAAACAATGTATTTTCTTCCTATTCACAGTCAGCAGAGGTTTATACGATGGTGAAGAAGGACCTGGACGAGATAGGCACCGCGGTCAAAAGCGAGGCCAGCCATGTGTTCAGCACCACTTCCACAGTGATCGGGAAGACTTTTAAGGTAATCTGTATAGTGAACTAGTTTCTGCTGCGACTTCGTACACAAAAATAATACATATCGTGTCGAGCATAAAAAGTCGAGATTTTAACTCGAGCGATGTAGCCAATTAAGCAATTATGCTACATGCGAGTGTTAAAATAAAGCCTTTTTATGCGAGATACGAAGTATTATTTTTCTACTAAGAGTACCTGATGAGCTTGTAGCGGCACCAACGCCGCCACTTACGAACTAATGACATGACGTCACAGAAAGTATGCATCGCGCAAGCAATGTTATCGGTGCGATTTGAACACATACAACAGATCCTCCTGCGACCTTTACTTGCGCGATGCAGGATTTGTGACGTCATGTCATTAGTTCGTAAGGTAAGTGGCGGCGTTGGTGCCGCTACAAGCTTACTTAATTAAATGCAAATAAGTTCCAACAACAATTTATTAGAAACGTTCGTACTAAAAACCACAGACTATATACACACAATCAACGCGCGCTTTTTCGAGAGGTAACAGGTTCAGTATCATTCTGCCAGTTACATAATTATATTAAAACTCCATACAATAGTAGTTTATGCAATGGTCATATAATAGGGGTTATTAAAACACGAGCGTGGGTTTATCGAAGCCGATAATAATAACACGTGAGTGTTTTAATAACTAATTATATGCCGTTGCATACACTATTTTATCTTCACTCATACATTTGAAATAAAAACAAAAGTGGAAACGGCAAAAATATGTGGTATGGCGGGCAATTTAGATTCTCATTGCGCATGACTGCGCAGCGCGCGCCTCCATAGACAATGACACTACTTTTCTACATAAAGTCAATGATCCCATAAGCACCAGATAAGCGCCAATAAATTAAAAAGTAAAAGTGTGCTATAAAAATTAAAAAGTTATTTTATGATGCAGTTGTTTGAAAATCGAAGGAAAATGTTGCACGGTAATGGTTTTTTTTTTAATTTTACCTATCCACGAATATAATGAACGTGATTATACAATATTTTTTGAATTCATAATTGGAACATTACGTTGATAGTGTAGATAAAAGTAATTTCGTAACTGTTATTATGTAATTTTTTTTTTTTTATCTTGTCTAAATGTTCATATTTAGAAACGAATTTCTTAGGCAATGTGTTACATAATAGACAAAGTAGTGGCAAAAGTCTTTTATTATCCCAAGGGATCATTATACCGCGATAAAAATTATCCATGTTATAAACTATCTGTGTGCCAATTTACATCTAAATCCGTTCACCCGTTTTTGCGTGATCGAAACACAAACATACATACTCACATTTATTGATTTTCTGGGGTGTTTGTTACGCCACTTCTGCCCAACTTCGGACATTTTTGGGGACTGCCTTTATGTAGAACTTGACGTTCAAAAGGGGCTGGCTCTCAGCCTGATTTGAATAAATGGCATTTGGTTTTATAAAAAAACTAGCTTCTGCCAGCGGCTTCGCCCGCGTTAAAGTCGGAAACCGTACATTGTCTCACGGGAACTGTATATTTTTTCGGGATAAATAGTAGCCTATATGGTGGCCTTCTGACTTTGACTTTGACTTATTCCAGGCAATTCTATTTTGCTTCTGTGCCTTTAATTTCATCCAGATCCATTCAGTTCATCCGTTCTGGCGTGATTGAGTAACAAACATAATATGTCCATTTAAACTTTCGCATTTTTAAGAATAGAGATATATGAAAAGATATTAATTTGTAAGCGATGTCAATGGATCTATTTGACAAATTTTTGGACGGAAAAGTTTGTCAAATAGACTTTTTTTTTTATAGCACTTAGAAAGTTTGACTGGACGACGTCTTTCGGGTCAGCTAGTTTTCAAAATAATTTGCAATG
Organism: Orthosia incerta; assembly: GCA_948252205.1. Taxonomy (NCBI): domain Eukaryota; kingdom Metazoa; phylum Arthropoda; class Insecta; order Lepidoptera; family Noctuidae; genus Orthosia; species Orthosia incerta. The sequence continues at coordinate 17,303,458 of OX411758.1, read as the reverse complement.
GTGCTGTTAATATTCCTTGTAAGGTAAATATGATGGATAAAGTATGTTCACTTCAAAATTGAACGGATTGGGATCTAACTGACGACCTCTTGCCTTTTGACCCCTTAACCCAGTTACAGACCATATTTGTGTGCACATCGCAAACTATATAACTATGTCACCAAGACAAGAATGAATAATTACCTCAGCTGTGCGATTTTGGTGTCAATAAAGTATATATTACAAACATGCATAAACTCATTACTTTTTCCCATGGGGGTAGGCAGAAACTACAGAACGCCACCTGTTACGATCCTTACATACTTCTTTTGCTGCACTCACATTCATACATCTAGTCATACCCGCACGCCGTTTATGAGTACAGCGAACCTGTCTTTTTCTGAAGAAAATCAATACATATAATAAATCTGTAGAAAAGTAATTTTTGTACATAGAACATATTTGTCAAAAAAAATAGCCAGGGTGTTAAAGGATACAACAGAACCTATTTCCAGCATTTTTGGATTTTTTGTCTGCTTGTCTGTTTATTTGTGCACGCATCACGTGAATATTACGAAACCAATGTAGGTAACTTTTATACATAAAAATTGTGCGTAACTTGAAGAATTGCTTACTTGTTTCATCGCAATCGGTTCACTCTATCAAGAGTTAGATGAATTTAAAGTGTTCAAGAAGTAAAATTATCACAACACACGCAATTCAGATACTCGGACAGTTGAACTCGATATTCCATAGATGGTGTTGTGCATTTGAAGTCATTTTCTGAATGGCGGTGTTAAGATTCTCCTCGAAAGAATGATGACTATAGAAAAAATATGGTAGGTAGGTAAGTAGGGTTGGCAGGAAGGTAAGGGGTAGGTTTGGAAGACAGATGACGGGAGCGAAGCCGCGGTCACAGCTAGTCGTCAATAAGATCCGTGTATGTACGTCTAGCTAGGGCGTCCCCTCCAGTATATTCTTTCTACCTAAGCTAACTTAGACGCTTGGTCTACTTGGCTTTAGACCAGGGATTCCCAAACTATTTTAGGCAAGAGACCCTTTCCGAAATGAACTGATACCTCAGACCCCCATAGACAAATTATTTTGAAAATCCGCTTATTGAGTAGCCGAGTTTGTCATCTTGTACGAACTCGTGCACGCTTATCGAATTGTTGAGTTTTTTTTAATTACAACAATGATACTTCCTACTAAAATATATTAGTCATTCTTATAACAAGTTGGTACCCGTAACACAACTTATACAGATCCAACTTAGACATCCCACGAGACAGGGTATCCTAGTGTGGGGTGATGGGGTCTAGGGCTACTTTAATGCACATATGCAAATAAAATTTCTTATTCTTATGCATTTTATGCATAATATTTGTTTAATTTTTGTTGTGCTTTATGTATGTATAGAATGGTGTCTCGGTAAAAATAAATATCTTTATCTTACAGTATCTTGAAAGTTTCAAATAAGAACTTGTGTAATAGGGGTCGATTTTTAGACCTCGTCGAACCCTAAATTCAGTTTTTCTTTATGTCGACTCCTTTTTTTTTTTTTTTTTTTTTTGCGTGGAGAAATGCTCATGCATACTGCACTACCACGGGGAGATAGTGCAGTTATGTGGGACTCTAACCCACTAAAACTCCACGGTGTCCTCCAGTGCCGCTTATGGCGGGAACACGGGCACGCGTTAGCACTCTCCGCGAACCCGCCGCGGCTGTCCGTCACCGGACCCTCCTCGGGGGAGTACCCCCCATCACCGGCGCACCAGAACACACTGTACGCCGTGACCACCCCAGGGACCAATTCAGCACATGGGTGCCAGACGACCCCGTGTATGGCACCCTTGGTCCCACTGTGACGGGTCGAGGTCAATGGCCCCGCCACCTACCATTTTGCGGCCGTAGGGGATAGGGAGAGCGGCTAACGCTATACCGACACTCCTCTTCCCCTGCGGCCCCACCGCGTCCGCCATCAGACGGTGGCGACCCCGTCTAGGCCGCGGAAGGTAGGGAGAGCGGCGCACCGCAATACCGGCACTCCTCTCCCGCCGCGGCCTCCAACCCTCAGCCGCGATATCGTATGGGACCTGGAAATCTCCATAAGACATCGCGGCCCGCCTCAGTTGCGATGTCGCCTGTTACCAAGCGGCACCGCAACCTACTAGTTGGCCGCTACGTCGTCGGCTTAATCGGCAAAAGCCCTGACGAGCGGCCCCTCCTCGGGTTCCTCTTCGCTTCACCGTGGGTGACCAAGCCACGGTTACTGAGCCCCCCCGCCTCGACAAAGCGGGAACCCACCGGGGGGGTTATGTCGACTCCTAGGAAACCCATATTAACCCCAAGGGGTCGATATCGACCACTTTGGGAATCCCTGCTTTAGACTATGCCACTCTTTTATAAGAAAGGTTATAAAGATTATTAAGTCAGGTTAGAATGTCATGTCGCAAAATTTTATATCCAATCTATTCTTATTGTTGTTTATATGTTTAAAGTTATTACCCTTCTTTTTTATCTTAAGCTATAGCTCCGAAGGCCGTTGTCTAGACTATTTGATATCTTTGTTAAACACAAAAAAATTGGCCTTGTTTCGTGAAACGCGACACAGGTCCAAGGTCGTTCATTTGCATTTGGTGTTGCCAGAATTGAATCATTAACCCGGTCATAATTCTGGATGAGATATTTCCTTTGTTTTGTTGGCCTTAATACAAATGAATCGAATTTTGTTCCGCAGTTGGATGTGCCAGAATCGCCAGCAAATGTGATGAAGAAGAGCCTTAGTAGTTTCATTGGTAAGATGATTTTGATTAATGTCCAAGTATTTCTTTATCTTGTTGTTGGAGCGCCTGATGGATTCGTCGAAGCAGCAAGCGACGAGGCGTCCTTTCATAGTTTTAAGTAATTTATAGAATTGTCTTTATTAGCGCTTGTGTAATTGCCATTTAAGTAATCCATATTTTCTTTTACCCCAAGTCCTGGTGGCTCCCGTCACGGGGTCACAGCACAAAGAAAATTTGGTTCAATAAATATCACTAGATGGCGCAATATGCATCGATTTGTTATTGAATTGTGTGTAAAATTATATTTTTTTAGAATTGATCATAAAAATTATATGTTCTTGTTTAATTGGCGAACGGTTGGCGCAGTGGTTGAGCGATTGACTGCTGCGCTGCGTGTCGTGGTTTCGATTCCCGCACGAAACAAATATTTGTATGACCTACAGATAGTTGTTCCGGCTCTGGGTGTTTGTGTATGTGAATTTATATGTTTGTAAACGCACCCACAATATAGGAAGAAATTCCTTGTGTGGGGCAACGTTTATTAAAAAAAAAAAAAAAAATGAAGTGAGTGAATGAACTCTCCTAAGCAAATTATGGCATATTGGGCTCTTAATTCACATTTCAAAGATTATTTGAACGGGTCATTTAAAATTAATTTCAGTAGATGGTGCGGTTTAAAATTTTTGAGGCATGCCAATGGATTTTTTAAATTTGTATTGTTACACTTTTTGGTACAATGCAACTGTAAAAACGTGCAAAAAAATACTATAAAACGAATCGTCACTGTATTTAAAGAAAAAAATGTCACGAACCGAGAAAACTTGCAAGTCGCTGCTAACACCATCTATAGCCGTGGAACGGAACCGAACGCGATCGATGTAATTATAAAAATCATCAGACGAAAAACGCCAGTTACGACGGCACGGTTTCTTTGTATGGGAAGAGGCATCTGTATGCTAGTATTATATTATCTGTGCTCCCGTTCACTTCTCAGCACTGACATCGATGAAGGAAAATATCGTGTGGAAGCTTGAACTTATAGTACACCTTAGTCTTAATCAAGTGTAGAGATCAATAATAAATGCTCGCGCCTTGTCTTTAAGTCAAGAACCTTTGTCCTTCAGTGGACCAGCAGCATGCTGGTATTCCATTATTATTTATAGATATCCTTTATTTGGCGGATTAAGGCCCATTACCACTCTCATAGAGAGGATGCCTGTGTCCCAGCAGTGGGAACATTATAAGGCTGATGATGATAGTCCTTTATTGTATTATCCTTGATTAACTAGGCTCCTACAAAATGAGTACCCTGGAAGCTCGAAGGGAGCTCTTGGATTTGAGATTCGTCAATAAACTGCTCAATAATTGACTGATCACAATTGGTATGTAGGTTCAATTTCAGAGTACCCCGTAGACCACCTCGCAAACCCATAACACCCTCAGCTCAACTCTTCGCCATACAGTGTTTGGTGCTAATTCGCCTTTACCCCGCATGTGCAAACTCATAAACGGACGCAGCGACCTGGTTGACGTACACGCAGACTCAATATCTAAGTTTGTTAGACATAATTAGTATTTAATATAATATAACTATCTAGAATTTAAGTACATTAACTTGTTATAATTACAAAGAGCAAATTGCATGTGGTGTTTGCCTGTAATTGGTTGTGCAGTTAGATTTAAGACACAATTACTTATATGTTCCTATCTGTATAATATCTGTAACAACTGTTGGTGAACCTTAATTAAATAAATAACTAAAATTATATTCATGTCAAAATACGCGCTTAGTCGTGGAGTTGCGGAAACAGCCCGCCGAAACTAAACTATGTTCCTCAGGTCAAGTCAGTACAGTTCTGAATCCTGAGCCGGATGACGAGGACGATACAGAAGTTATCTTGTCTTCGGGAGACACCACTATGCTGTCTACTTACAAAGTAAGATTATTGTTGTAACTGATAACATGTCACATCGGAAAATCTTTTATTTTTTTATGCCTTTACTAATCAAATTTTAACGAAATTTAGCATAGACCTTCAGAGTGATCAAATCGATCAAAAATGTTTATTTCGTTTCGTTTAGTGATGTGCCGAAGATGGCAAGAGAAACTTTCCTTTAGGGTACTTGTAGACGTTCATTTTTATTACTGGTTAACGGACCATATTTTTCTCATCTCTGTAGGCACGAGTCGTGCATTACATACTTCCATTGTTACCTAAAAAACACCGCCAGCCCACTGGAAAACTCAGTCACTTTTCCGGTGAAAAAGAAACAGACTTTTACAATCGCTCTTAGACTGCAGATAAAGTAGAACCGTAGTAGGTCTCAACAATAATAATTTCTTACCAGTTAGTTTTGTTCTTTGCAGAAAGAACTAGAGGCCTTACAGCGCGTCGATGCCACATTCATAGTCCCAGCTTACAGCCTCGAGTTCGAGGCATGGCGGGCGAGTCTGGAGACCAATGAAGCTGGTCTTATCAGCCTAAACGCTGCAGCGAGACGCCTGGACTCTAACCCGACGCTAAAGGCGCAGTACGACAAGCTAGTGCCTGATGCCGTATCACACGATGACTTCTGGGAGCGGTGAGTGTCGCATATTGTTGTCTAGAGACCACAGATACTGGTCTCATCAGTCTTTCAGATGTCTTGACGCGAGCCCGACGCTTAAGGCGCAGTACGACAAGCTAGTGCCTGATGCCGTATCACACGATGACTTCTGGGAGCGGTGAGTGTTGCATATTGTTGTCTAGAGACCACAGATACTGGTTTCATCAGTCTGTCAGATGTCTTGACGCGAGCCCGACGCTTAAGGCGCAGTACGACAAGCTAGTGCCTGATGCCGTATCACACGATGACTTCTGGGAGCGGTGAGTGTTGCATATTGTTGTCTAGAGACCACAGATACTGGTTTCATCAGTCTGTCAGATGTCTTGACGCGAGCCCGACGCTTAAGGCGCAGTACGACAAGCTAGTGCCTGATGCCGTATCACACGATGACTTCTGGGAGCGGTGAGTGTTGCATATTGTTGTCTAGAGACCACAGATACTGGTCTCATCAGTCTGTCAGATGTCTTGACGCGAGCCTGACTCTTAAGGCGCAGTACGACAAGCGAGTGCCTGATGCCGTTTCACACGATAACTTCTGGGAGCAGTGAGTATTGCATATTGTTGTCTAGAGACCACAGATATTGGTCTCATCAGTCTGTCAGATGTCTTGACGCGAGCCCGACTCTTAAGGCGCAGTACGACAAGCTAGTGCCTAATGCCGTTTCACACGATGACTTCTGGGAGCGGTGAGTGTTGCATATTATTGTCTAGAGACCACAGAGCCAGCCTCTTATCAGTCTGTCAGATGTCTTGACGCTAACCCGACAACGGTTATGGCCGCCTTATTCCGCCAAATGACACGAGCATGATAAATACCTAAATGTAACAAGAAAAATGCAATAATTATTGACTCCCGACACAAATACCTCTAAAAACCAAATTAAATAAAAATAAACGTGTTTTTTAAATACATAATTTATCTAGCAGTAGACATAGACACGCTTCGATCGACAATACATCGAAACACGTAATTATAACACGATATTTTGTGATAATACCCCAATTCAAAGAGTAAAATGCGCATAACTTTTCTCATTAGACATAACTAAGAACACTCGACAAAATCATCTTTATTTATTTATTTAGACTTCATGCACAAAAGGTACAAAGGCGGACTTAATGCCTTAGGCATTCTCTACCAGTCAACCAAGGGTGGTGAAGAGATAACATGGCAGGTTCATTGTTTTAAACAATTAAAAAAGAAAAGTTGTTTTTAAGAAAAAAAAAAGAAAGAAAGAAAAATTGTTTATTCTGCACAAACTAAACGCACAATACAAAATAAAGGGTGGCATTCACTATAGGTACAAATTAGCAATTTTTTTTTTTTTTTGTTGTTGTGTTGTTGTTATCTTTCAAACAAAAAATACTAAATCAACATCAGTTCATCCGTTTAGAAGCTATGATGCCACAGACAAAAAATACACAAACAGATACACCCTTCAAACTTATAACACCCCTCTTTTTCCGTCGGGAGTTAAAAATTACTTGCGATGTCATTGTCTATAGATTTTGTGACACTGTAAGTTGAAACGTCGAATATTTTTAACGCCTGCTGTTTTCGGTGTGTTGATCTGGGAAACCGTAGCTTTACTAAAATAACATCTATAACTCTACATCTTGTTTCTATATCAATATGTTTGTTCTACAGTTACCTGTTCCGCGTGGCTCTGCTACAAGACCGGTTGGCGGCTGCAGCTCGCAAGCAGCCACAAGAAGAGCCCTCCACCGACCCCGTGCTCGCGCACCTGCCCATGCAGACACCCATCGAACAGTTAGTACATACTTATGTTGCTTACCATTTTACTTAGCTTTCAAATCAATCAAAAAAGATTTAAGGTTACACTAGTCGATAATTCTTCCATACAAACGTAGTCTAGGGATTACTCAACTGCTTGACGATGTACGTTCAAAATAAAAAATGATATTAATATGTCTCATCATTATCTAGCCCTGTATGGAGCCAAAAAAATAAAAAATAAATATATTTGAAAGTTATGAGCGTCGAAAGTTCCACATTTCGACACTAATTTTAACACATTTTTGTGCGCAAATAAATACCATAAGAAGACGGAAAATTGCAAAACGGCCACCATACGACATACCAAAAGGGATAGATTATTAGTTCAAAAATGCAAATAATTTTATTTTGAACTGATACGTTTAGTCGTTTTTTCATGATATCCAGACTCCCAAAGGTCTGTTTATAAAATTTCGCGCACTCGGTTTCGTCCTAAATCATTATCCATTTCGCTACAAATTTGCAAAAGTGTGTATTCGTACGCGAACTAGCTGCCTACTGGTCATCACAGCATCTATCTCTTCCGCAGGTGTTGTCGGTTGATATAAAATGCATTTCAACCCCGCGCACAAAATAGTTCATGCCGTCGACTAGTTTACCCTTAAGCCCCTTTCTTGACTACTTACTCACTAACTCACTCTCTTTTCTTAGTTCCCAAGTTACAGTACAACTATTTTCTTAATGTCCCTCGGCAAACTTCGTGTTTCGTCAGTCGTCGGCTTTATATCAGTTGCCTTTTGCCCTCGCTGAAGACCGGACGATCTCAATCAACTTGGTAGTATATAGAGTTGTTAATACTCTTTAACTTAGTATAATTTTTTGGCAAAATGTGAGGAAAGATGCTGCGGTTAAAAAGGAATAGTACATCGTGATACATATGGCTCTGAGACGTGGTCGCTTACAATGGGCCTCATCAGAAAGCTTAAAGTCACCCAAAGGGCAATGGAGAGGGCTATGCTCGGAGTTTCCTTGCGTGATCGAATCAGAAATGTGGAGATCCGCAAGAGAACCAGGGTTACCGACATAGCCCGAAAAATTGCCAAACTTAAGTGGCAGTGGGCAGGGCACATTGCTCGCAGAACGGATGGCCGATGGGGCAGAAAGGTTCTGGAGTGGCGACCGCGAACCGGAAGACGTTGCGTTGGAAGGCCTCCCACCAGGTGGACCGATGACCTGGTGAAGGTTGCGGGGATCCGCTGGTTGCGGGACGCACGAGACCGGTCAATCTGGCGACGCTTGAGGGAGGCCTATGTCCAGCAGTGGACGTCTTTCGGCTGATATGATGATGATACAAGGGTGGAAAGTTGGTTATTGCAAACGAGCTGTCATTAACAAGCCCGAGCAGAAGGCGAGGGTTTTTAATGACACGAGTTTGCAATAACCTACACACCCGTGTATCACACGACGTTTTTCAATACAGTTGTGGGAAATAGTAAAAACAAATCAAAGAATTAGATTTGTTTATTCACAAAAATAAAATTTTCAGAAAATGGCGCGTTTTTGCAACTGGACATTTTTTTTTACAAAGGAAACAAGGTAGCAAAATGTTGCCTATAAAATTTATTCATTGGCGTGCGCTGAGAAAACTATTGATGATAGATAGAAAATTATTAGGTAGGTAGGTAGAGTAGGTTGAGTGGGCAGAGTAGGTAGAGTAGGTAGAGCAGGTAGAGGCTGGGTAGGCAGGGTTGCCAGTTGACGGGCGTGAAGCCCCGCGGGTCAACTAGTTGACTTATAAATTTAAAACTCAACTGCAAAACTAATGATCGAGCTCGTAAACAAAAGTCACGACCGCGTAATAGAAAGATGCCTGTGCGAAAGATTTAATTTTCGAATCATAATTATAGCCTCTGAAAGTACCCCATGTTTAACAACTGTATTGAAAAATAATTGTACAGCTCTATATAATTCACACGAAAATCTAAACAAATGAACAATATAGTACTTAGTTATGAATTCAAATTATTATACACGATAATACTAATAATTGGTGGACTTGGAAATTAGCATTCGTTTGTATTCGGAAATGTGATAGTTACCGAGGGACATTAAGAAAATAGTTTGACTATAATAAATTCAAGTTTATTTAACTTAACATATAGATGTGTTGCTGGGGAGTTTTTGAAAACACAAGGAAGTGGTGGCGGGCGGGCGTTTTTGGGGACTCACTTATGTTCAGTTCAAAAAGTCTTGATATTCGGCCTAATTCGAATAGACGATTTTAGATTTTATCTTCTTTAAAATAATTGAACTTGAAGTAAAAACAAGGCGAAGATTATAAGGTAACAAAAAGTACCCTGTCATCCCCATTCGTAATTTTCAGGAGCCCAAAAAAGGTCCTATCAGGTCTGGAAGAAGAAGAGGAAGTACCCTTCGAAAAGTCCTTTGAGAAGCCCTTCGAAGCCCCTGACATGGACAATGTCGTCGCTTGGGAAGACGGTAAGTCGAAATAGAGATGTACCGTCAAACTTTATCGATATATCGATGCTTTGCGCCATAATCGATACTGTATTCGATTGTATGTAAGCTAAGATCGATTCTAGCCGTCCTTATTTTTCTCTTATTATACTTTCTCAAAATGTATTTTGGTAAATAAAACCTATGTATTCAATGTTGTTTTTATATTCCCTTAGAATAATAATATGTATTTTTACCCGCAAATAGGGCTGATTTTTCATACTTGTGATAGCTTTTATCTGATATTTTTTATCAATTATCTGATTTGACTGCTTTTGTATAGAAAATACCAAACTTTATTCTCCATATAAAAGTTATCTTTCAGTAAAAAAAATTGGCCCATATAAAAAAGGTAAAATCACTTGATGATGAGCAAAACACCGATCCTTAAATCGTCAACGTGATAATAAGTTTAAATAATATTTAAAAATCTTAGTGCTTTTATTCATGATTCATATTTTCATATAAAACATAGATGTATCTGTGTATTCAAAAGGTTCTTGTATTCAATGACCAATGTTGGCCTTCACCACAAAGGTTAGACACCAACCAAGGAGGTTATAAAAAAAACTTTTTACTCCCAACATTGATCACTGTCTTCAAAAGCCACAGATTAAACAAATAATCGTACCTCTGTACAGAAGACTTCGCCAACGACGTGGAACTGACAGAAGAACAACAAACACTCCTTCTAGAAGAATACGAAAGAGAGATCGCCGGCAAGAAGATGACCAAACAGACGTGTTCCCGCGACATTGCTAACAACAACACCGACAAAACAACGAGCACAGACAATAAAAAGACAAAAACCGCACAAACCAGAGACAAGATGAACAATAAACAGACTAAAAATAAAAATGGCCGGTCACCGAAAAAGGCGGTAAAATCTGATGTTTGTGGCAACAATTTAGTTGAAGATTATTTTGGAGAGAAAGAGGTTAAAGATGATGCTAGTGCTAATTCTGATGAAAGCTGGGAGAAGGAATTTGAAATTGATGATGTTGTTGACCAGAAAGCATGAAACAATCCGGCCATAGACTAATGTAAGGATAAAATATAGTTCGGATACGTTGTGCGGCGCGAAATATTGTGAAGATTAAGTTTTTTCGGATCACACAAAAGTAGCCATAACTTGATTTGTTTTAAAGTCTATTCTTTATTTTTTTTAAATCAGTAGTAATATTGTTCTATACTGTCTTTCTTCTATGTTTACAACAACATCACACAAAATGAAAAATAAGTGACATCTTACCAATTCAAAATTGAATTTTATGTCGACTGCGCACAGTTCCTAACTGATTGACGAAGTTCTTATAAGCCAGCCAAGCAATTATAACCCATATGTCGTACACACAAAAGTCAATAAAGCATACAGTCACATGTGTCGTGGCTCGCACAATGGTCCGTGAAGCCAACAGCGCACATTACAAGCTTATGCGTCGACAGTTACTGGCGTAAATATTCGTTGTACAGCCAACTTGCGATTGTGAACCTTATTTAGATGAAACAAAGCTATGTTTTAGTTGTAACTGTTATTGTGATATAGGTGAATTTTAATTCATTGGAAATCAGTACTAGTATTCAGCCTTTTTTTATGACCATCTAAAATTTTTCCAGGCAGTAAAGATATCAATCAAGGACACGATTTATGCGAAACTGAACTCTATAAAAAATGTCCTTTAGTACATTCTTGTTCGCTTAACTCGACAAAATGTTGGCAGCAGCTGCTTATTTTAGCGATGTCTTGGATGCTACCATTGTGGTTTTCTTGTAATTATTCCTTGGAGGTGAAAGAACTCGTGAATAAAATGAATTGAAAGTCATCGTATATCATATCAACAGTTGCAATCAAAACGGAGCTTTTTTTAATGTAAATAAGGTCGAGTTTTCACGAGTCCCAGATTAAGTATAGAAAGTTATACGGAGCTCAATGTCACACCGAAACTTATTACAAAATATAAAACTTTTTGGTATTTACCTTTTTATTGCGACTTGAATATCAGTTTTAAATAAACTTTCGAATATTTTACTTAATTTTTCACATTTATGTACAACGAATATAACCAGCCCGTCTATTTCTATAACCACGTTATGAAGCCATGTTGATTAAGATATATTATCAACTGTATTACTGATTGTTGTTATATTGAGCCAGAATTATAATGCAAGAATTACGCTATAGCGCTAAACATGTGACATTGACTACCTTCATGAGTATTTGGACCATGATCAGTGTGTGAAAGAAAAAAATAGTTACAGTAACTGGCTGCCAATATGACATATTAAAGGTTTAGAAAAAGTTCGGCTTTATCGCAGAGCACGGAAATGCCCCTGCGGCTAGTGCTAGAGACGGCATTGTTTTGACAGTGCCAGATAGCATAGAGACGGCGTTCATTTCACAATGCCAGACAGCTTAGAGACGGCATTGTTTTGACAATGCCAGACAGCATAGGGGCGGCGTTGTTTTGACAATGCCAGACAGCAAAGAGACAGCGTTGTTTTGACAGTGCCAGACAGCATAGAGACGGCGTGGTTTTGACAGTGCTAGACAGCATAGAGACGGCGTTGTTTTGACAGTGCCAGACAGCATAGAAAGAGCATTGTTTTGACAGGGCCAGACAGCATAGAAACAGCATTGTTTTAACAATGCCAGACAGCATAGAGACGGTGTTGTTTTGATAGTGCCAGACAGCATAGAGACAGCATTGTTTTGAAAATGCCAGACAGCATAGGGACGGCGTTGTTTTGACAATGCCAGACAGCATGGTACGTTATATATGGACTTCACACGCACCAAAACACTATGAAACTCTCTCACAAGCTTGGTTAGTATGGAAAGCCAAAGTTTTTGAGAGTTTCATAGTCACTGTTTACTCATACAAATTGCCAGCTCGTGACAATTATGGCCATAGCTATGTCAACTGGAACATTTCACTAACGCAGTTGTGCGGGTAGGAATATTATTAGCAATGGCGTTTCTAGTCGCAGACAGCGTGGCGTTCCGTGCTCTGTGGGCTTTGTAGAGCGTCATCTCTGTCACGCGACTCTTTGAGTGCTAATTAGCATACACGATAGAAAAACAATTCTTTTAATCAATCAAGCGTTTACGACGTCTCATACATTTACAATATAATTGCGCAAAATTTTCGATCGTGCAACAAAATTAATTGCCTAGGGGTAGTATTGAAGAAGCTTAAATTTTATTGCACAATCAACATTGCGCCATAATATTGTAGGTTTATGGGACGCCTAAACCTCGAAGTGTCATATTTAAGGCCGGATACTGTACAGATCCAATGGTTGACAATGTATGACCTACCTTATTAGGTCAATAAAGGTATACAATTGTAACGTCAAATTATTTATGCTAAATTAATTGACATTTAAATTGGATTCGGATGTCAAAATGTAGTTTGAGGACTGACCATGATGTAAAATAGATATATTTTTAGTAATAATGCATGGAGTTGTGGATAAAAATGGTGATAGACAGTTTTGGAGAAATCTTAAGGTGTTATTTTGGCGATTATGGATTCAGATTCTTAGAAGCTGTCGCGAGTCTTGGTTTGTGCTCCCTTGTTGGCAATAGACTCGCTCCTATATGAAATGCGAATAAAGCAAAATGCTCGCCACCATATAATTTGGGAATTAAGTATTATAAATGCCGAAATATTTGTGTAATAGCTGTTCCCCGCGGCTTCGCTCCCGTGCACCCGTTTTTGGCATTAAAAATAGCCTACGTCACTCAGGAATAATACTTTCTATTGGTGAAAGATTTTTTTAAATCGGTCCAGTAGTTTCGGAGCCTATTCGGTACAAACAAACAAAAAAATCTTTCCTCTTTATAATATTATTATTAGTATTAGTATAGACATTCCTCTTGTCTATCCTTTTTTGAATACTGCCTTGATGTTATGTCATGTTACTGATATCATGACTATTTTGAAAAAAACTACTACAATTTTAATTTTCCTTAAGGCCCTTACTCCGATTTAATGCCGTAAAACGGTCACTTTCTAAAGCCATAGTCCTTAGAAACGGCTAGACTAAAAGGATTGAAAAAAAAAATGATGATTCACTTACATTATTTGTGAAACCTGGTTTTCTCGCAGGTACTTTTGCTTTAAAAAAATTATTAACAAAACGATATTTATCGCTTCTTTCTCCAAAACGACTTGGATGTTTAAAAATATTTTTATACAGAAAACTAGTTAGAATTTCTTCTTAACCTACATGGATATATAAATCAAAAATATTTTGCAAATCAAACTGTCCAAAAGAAGGTCCAATATAGGCACCGAGCGGGCGCACGGCCAGCGTTATCAATGGAGAATATATACGCCTTAAATAATTTCTCAGTAAAAACGGCTATCAACATTTTAACTGCAGCACTATGTATTACATAGGATAAGAGCACATTTCTCGAGCCATCTTGGCCCCTGTCCTATTGCATTTACTTGACCTTCACATTTTTAAGGAGTATCACCGAAGAGGTTTTATATCTTTGTCTATATTTGCGTTTATCTACCTTCTTACTAACATGGGTTTTTAAGAGTTTATTTCTAACGAATTTATTTTGTAGTCATTCCATATTATGCTGCCTGAACTCGTCTGTGAAAACTGATAATTGTTTTTAAACATCGATAGTGTGAAAAATGTTCGCAACAATAAAATGCCTGTAAAAATTTGCAAAATTGAAAGAGTAGGTAGTTAAATAAAATTAAATAAGTTTGAAAGTCCTGGGGCATTACCGTGACGAATCAAATATATCATAGTTACACTACCACAGAGGGATAGGCTGTGCTATTTTTTTTCTACAGCTTGGTACCTCTCACAATGGAACCAACAGCCTTATTGCGTAAGTGAATTCGACAAGGCATGCAGTGTGCTTATTCAGAGTTTTTTAACGTACTCACTCGTGATAACGTAAACGATCTCTTATGTCAAAATGTATACAGTAAAAAGGTTTCACCTTACCGTCCCCAGGCGGCGCTTATCCAGTTTCAATACAAATTGAGCTTGAATGAAAACTCGCACTAAGGCCTCAGGATAGTAATTGACACGTCACGGTAAGGCCTCAGTTGTAAAACTGCTATTTGTTTGTTTCTTTATAATTATAAATGTTTAACTGAACAGTTTTTATAAGTTTTTGCCGGCGAGTTTACTGTCCTACGAATTATTTGCTTACAAATCTTGCAAGTGGTACAATAATATATTTGAAGTGTGATATCCCACTAAGTAGGTCTCTGAAATAGCTGTAAGTAGATAATAGTAATAATTTTATGCGCTGGTAACATCTATGAATGGACTGACCTGGCAAAATGTAACTAGTGTTGCCAGAAATCAGTAAAGAAAGTAACTTTAATTCAAATTGTCGATAAAATGCTGCCTTATAAGCTTATAAATATTTTTTCATAATAAAAAAAACTACATAATAGTATTAAAACCGTCTATATCAATAAAAAAGATAATGGATTTATTGGTAACATTAAAATTTGTATTAATAAGCATATAAGCCTGCCATCATCTTGTTGTAAAGCCAAACCTATTGCAACATAAATTTATACTAAAATATTCTAATGCAAATCTCGATTTTAGGCAACATTAGGCGCAATCAAATGACCTCCGATCCTTATTCTCGACACCAATTCCTATTTATTGTATTTTGAACTCTATTTCGTCCGTTGTAAAGATTGTTTTAATCCTGAATGATCAAATGCTGGTTCATGTAAGGTGTCCAGTGAATGTTGATTAACTACTGTAATTAATGTTTTCTTTACGAAATGGGTCAATTGACATCATACATGGAACTTATGGTTTGTAACGATCAATGTCTACTAAAACTTTAAAAAAATATGGAATTGGAGGTCTAGAAGTATTCATTGTCAGTCAAAACTGAATACGTTTCTTCATTGTACTTTAAAATGTTTCGTTCAATAAAATATGTTAAAATTAAGTGCAATAACTTTATCTTACATTTAATTCGACATTTATTTTAAATATAGGTAGTTAGGTTAAAACTCTCAACTAAATGAGTTGACTCTAGGTATCGTTATGTTTGTGTAAATTATGATTATTATGAATATGAATAAAAGTTATTAAAAATCGTAGACGAGGGTTTTATTTTGTTTGTTTTTAAACACAATATAGGCAGTGCTTACCGAATTTTTGAGCAAGCATTTTCGTGGCGTAACGTGCTAGGTAGGTAGGAATCAGAAATGTAGAGATCCGCAAGAGAACCAGGGTTACCAACATAGCCCGAAGAATTGCCAAACTTAAGTGGCAGTGGGCAGGGCACATTGCTCGCAGAACGGATGGTCGATGGGGCAGAAAAGTTCTGGAGTGGAGACCGCGAACCGGCAGACGTTGCGTTGGAAGGCCTCCCACCAGGTGGACCGATGACATGGTGAAGGTTGCGGAGATCCGCTGGTTGCGAGACGCACGGGACCGGTCAATGTGGCGAAGCTTGGGGAAGCCTATGTCCAGCAGTGGACGTCTTTCGGCTGATATGATGATGATGAACGTGCTAGGTGAATTAGGTGTGGCTTGAAGAATTAACACAGATATTTATATTCTTTAAGCCCTTCCGTCAGAGGTCCAGTTTAAGATTTTCAAAAAGGACTCTCAACGTGCAGGCTCGTTCATTTTAATTTGATTGGGTGCAGCTTGACGCAGAATTACATAAGTAGGCAAATCTGACGAAGAAATTGTCGTCTTCCCCTAGTTACTTACTTTTGCTGACTACAGATCCAGACCGATACTCAGTGTCGATTTCATCACCTTTGGGTAGTTCCGACCACTGTCTGGTGAAGTCTGTATCCGTCTACACCCCGCCCGATCCCAGCCCGAAAGGCACCCGGCGGGTTTGGCGGTACAGGTCAGCAGATTGGGATGGGATGCGATCTTTTTTCGCATGCTATCCTTGGCAGCCCATTTGCTTCTCTTCGGAAGATCCATCGTCATGCGCTGACGCCGTGACTGATGTGTTGCGCCAGGGGATGGAGTACTACATTCCATTCTCTGACGTAGCGCTTTCCGGCGTTGACCGACCATGGTTTGGTGCTGAGTGCAACCGCGCAAATGCGGTTAAACACAAGGCTTACCTAGCATGGGTCGACGCTCGAGTGCACAAAGCGAGTGACGTAACTCAGAAGAAGAGAGCCTTCAACAGGGCTGCCAAGTCCTGCAAAAAGGCGATGCGAAGGGCACGTTTTGACCATATTAGCAGAATCGGGAACAAACTAGCTTCATACCCTGCTGGTAGCAAAGCGTTTTGGTCCCTGGCTAAGTCGGTTGAATCAAACTTCTGTCGCCCCTCACTACCACCACTGCTGAGACCCGACGGGTCACTGGCCCACTCCGCCGAGGACAAGGCAAACTTGTTTGCCTCCCTTTTTGCGGAATCTTCGCGTCTGAACTCTGATGGCGCGCGGCCCCCTCCGTCTCCTGTTGGATGTGGGACGAGTATGTCGGATATTCGCATCCATCAGAGGGAGGTCTGTAGGGTGTTGCGTAACCTTGACGTGAACAAAGCTAGTGGCCCCGACGGGATACCGGCAATTGTACTGAAAACTTGTGCGCCTGAATTGTCTCCGATCCTGACACGCCTATATCGCCTTTCGTTAGTGACTGGAAAGGTGCCGAAGGCTTGGAAGCAAGCTAACGTTCAGCCAGTTCCCAAAAAGGGTAGTCGGGCTGACCCGGCAAACTACACACCCATCTCGGTAACGTCCATCCTCTGTACGAGTATGGAACGTGTGCTGAACAATAAGCTCCTGGCATACCTAGAAGACAATGACATCCTCAGTGACCGCCAATACGGCTTCCGCCGAAATCGGTCAACTGGGGATCTTCTAGCGTATGCCATTCACGTCTGGAGTGAGGCCATCGAGAGGCACGGGGAAGCGCTTGCTGTCTCCCTTGACATCTCGAAGGCTTTCGACAGGGTCTGGCATGAGAGCCTTATTGGTAAGCTTCCTTCCTTCGGTCTGCCTAGTGGTCTGTGTGACTGGATTGCTGACTTCCTGAGGGAGAGGTCCATCCGAGTGGTTATCGATGGCTGCTCGTCCGGTCAGCTAGGTATTAACACCGGAGTCCCTCAGGGGTCGGTGCTCTCGGCTACACTGTTTTTGCTGCACATTAATGACCTGCTAAAACCCGGAACCTTTGGGTACGCAGACGACAGCACGGTTGCTGAGAGATACGTATCCGGCGCACGGGCTACTGGGACTGAGATCCGGTCTCTCCGGGAGGCCATGGTTGAGCGCTTGAATCTGTCTTTGGAGGCAGTCTCCGAATGGGGCGATGCCAATCTAGTCAATTTCAATGCAGCTAAGACCCAGGCGTGTCTTTTTTCCGCAAAAAAGAGCCTATTCCACCCGGCTCCATCTTTCCGTGGTGTAACCGTGCCGATAACGGACCATCTCGACCTTCTTGGTGTTACTTTAACATCGACCCTCAATTTTGGTCCATTCATTGAGGCAAAGGCTCAGTTGGCTGCAAAAAAGTTGGGGATCCTTGCAAAGGTGAGACGGTACTTCACGCCTGAACAGCTGCTCAATTTGTATAAAGCGCAAGTTCGGTCATGCATGGAGTACTGCTCTCACCTTTGGGACGGATCTGCCAAATATCAACTTGATGCACTTGAGTCGATTGACAAACGGGCCAAGAGGCTTATCGGCCACGATGCACTGGTCGCCTCAAAGCTCCAGAGCCTTGAACATCGAAGCCAAGTGGCCAGTCTGTCGGTTTTTTATCGGTTACATTTCGGGGAGTGTGCGATGGAACTGCACAATTTGATTCCGCCTAGCCCTTTCCATCACCGGACAACAAGACGCACGGCAATGCGCCACCGGTACATGGTGGACATTCCACCCATACGTACAAAGCGTTTTGCGAATACTTTCATTGTACGCACAGCTAAGGAGTGGAATTCCCTGCCGGAGTCTTTGTTTCCTGATAGCTACAACCTTGGGGTCTTCAAGTCAAGAGTGAATAGGTTACTTCTAGGCAAGCGTGCTTCACCGTCGACCACATCATCGCTTACCATCAGGCGAGATAGTGGTCAAACGCGAGCCTATCGATAAATAAAAAATAAAAAAAAGTTACTAACTTTTCGTTCTGAATATGCTTGCTCAAAAACCCTGCCAGCTGCCCCAATGTATCACAAAAGTAATAAAAAACTTTTTAAAAAAATACTACCAACTTCCAAATAAAAAAACAACAAAGTAAAAATATTTTTGGAAGTCGGTGTCTTTCATAGGTACCATTTTTTCGTTATGGACACCGACTTCCAAAAATAAAGTTATTTTTCACTTTGTAGTTTTCTTATTTGGAAGTCGGTAGTATTTTTTGGTAAAAAGTTTTTTATTTTTCGCTTTTTAGTTGTACCTACCTAATAGGCAAGTTGTTAAGTAAGTTTCCTATAACGCCAGAATAGATTACCCGAATATCATAAAACTTGAACAAAACCGATCAAATGAGAGATCTGCTTACCCCTTAAGAGCGTACTAGCGTGATGTTATGAAATAATATAAACAATAAACATGCATGCGATTGCAGCAGTCACGAGAGATTTGCCGTAATTTATTGAAGAGTTCCGTGGTATATCTTCGAAGTTCTTCATCAGATCTTCACCTAATTAAAAAGGGACCAATTTCGGCGCATACTCTTTCAAACAAAAAAAGAATTTTCAAAATCGGTCCACAATTGACGGAGATATCTGTGAACATACATAAAAAAAAAACATACAAGAAGTCGAACATAGAACCTCCTCCTTATTCGAAAGTCGGTTAAAAATACATTCATGAACATATTTTGATATGTAAGGAAGCATCATCACGCGCACAGTAGATTGCGTTGCGTGAAATGAGTCGGAGCGTCAATCTAAAAAGTTACAGAGCCCTATCTTATCGTCCTAAGTACATTTTTAGATCCATTCGCTTCCACTCTGGTCAATTTGCCTTGATACGTTTAAAATACACATGCCTGTAACTTGCTTAGAAGTGCCATAAAACTTCTGATTGGTAAACGCCACAATGGCATGCAAGCTACTAGCACTAAATCCGATCCGTGTCCGTGAAATTTCGGTTCCGAAGTAGCCGTAGTAGGAAAGTTTACGCACTACATACACACGGACACGGACGTGTAATGCGCAACCGCCCTAATCCGTGTCCGTGATTTGAGTTCCGACTACAAAATCTTCTGAAATATGACGGATCGGATGTAGAGCGTAACTTAACGTACGCACTACATCCGATCCGTTTCTGTGAAATTTCGGTTCCGAAATAGCCGTAGTACTTCTTTTAAGGAAGTTTACGCACTACATACACACGTACACGGACGTGTAGTGCGTAACCGCCCTAAGCTTCCTTACAAGAAGTACTACGGCTACATCCGATCCGTGATTTGAGATCCTAGTTTAAAATGTTCTGAATTATGACGGATAGAGTTTGGATGTAGTGCGTAAGCTTCCCTACAAGAAGTACTACGGCTACTTCGGAACAGAAATTTCACGCCAACGGATTGGATGTAGTGCGTAACCGCCCTAACAGTAGAATTCCGCCAAGCCCGTTCCATGTCATCATCGGACAACCAGATTTTGGAGGTGCGACCGATGCGGCCTTCCCCCCGATATGCACGACACGTTTCAGGAATACTCTCATTGTGCGTACAGCCAAGGACTGGCATTCCCTGACGATTTCTATGTTTCCTTACTCCTATAACCTGGGGTCTTAGTCAAGAGTGAATAGGTTACTATAAGGCAAGTTTGCTCCATTGTTGACTGCGTCTATTCCATCAGGTGAGATAGTTGTCAAGTAGTTTTTTTTTTTTTTTTTTTTTGAGAACCTTTCAAAGTTGACATGAGATTTTTACAACAAAGATCTATACAGGGAGCTTTCGGTGCGTGCAAAAAAAAACTGATACAACTTATAATTGACTTTTCAATGCGCTTTTTCACTTACACTAACCCAAATATTTATTTTGACACAAAAGCCGAAATATCCTTGTGTCACTATGAAAAGCTATACCCACACAAATACTTTTTCTTTCTTTCTTCTATTGACTTGTAGTTGTTTTATCATCTGTTTTATTGATCATTGATCTGTTTTGATAAGCCGAGTAAGGCCTCTAGAAATGGCCCTAGTAGGTATTTTTAACACGCTTTTTATTAGCTTGGTATGTATGTATCAATGTAACGGAATCTTTGAACGTTATTTTCACCCCCTTCAAAACGTCGGATTGATTTGAAACTTTGCAGTCACTCTTATCAAGGACCGATGACAATGCAATAATTTAGTCAAAGCCAATAAGTCAAAGTCAAATATGTTTATTCAACTAGACCAATAAGCGGCACTTTTGAACGTCAAACAGAAATTAAAATTTACAAATAATGAAAGTTGATTCTACCGGGCGCGTTTAAATAGTTTGTTTTTGTGTTTGTTGTTTGTTTTGCCTTACCAAGATCTTCAGGATTAGCGACTTGTTAGTTCAATTTACCATTAAAGCGTGTGTTTTAGTTTTTAGAACTACAATTTATTAAGACTACACGTAACAGAAATAAAACACGCTCAATACAAACGAAGCATATATATTCAGTGTTCTGGCATCATAATCGTGGATGGGGGGCTTCCTTGCTGGTGCGGGTAGAAGATGGGCTCGACCGGCCGGTTTTGCGAGCCCGGCGTGTCGCCAGCCGCGGGGTACGGGTGGTGCGGGGTGCCGCCCATCCATTGAGGGTACCAGTACAGACCCTGGAACGAAATACGTGTTAATAAACTGCAGTGATATAAAGGGGAGGTTATATTCATAAGTCGTTTGTACCTTCGGTAAGAAAAGGCACAACTGCATGTTTTGTATTTTTTTCTGTTTTTATACCACATGTACGCTCGCTCATTAGAAGACTTTTTAACGATCATGCCACCAACATACACCTTGTCTTACTTAGGTAAGAAGTGTTTAAAAATAGTTGTTTATGCTACAAGTGCGGAAAGTAGGTGATTGCCGATGAGTGGATAAATCGACACGAGTCGGAAATCATCTTACGCACGTGTAACATATATTATAACATTTTACTATGCATTGTGCGAGGAAATAAAAAAAATATCTAAACCAAGTAAGAAATTAATAAAATGGCGCTTATTCAAGGGCGCTCAGCATATCCACATATTAACTAAGTTCATAATTCCTCGGGCATATCTACTGCGCATGTGCAAATAGCTGTCACGTCGTAACGCAAGAAGAAAAGGCACTAGCAAAATATTAATTCTGCCAAACATATTTAATGAATATTTAAAATTAATTTATTGATCAAAATCTAAATCTAGAGTAATTAAAAAAAACACCTTAAATGAAGTATTAGTTTTGTTTTACCTTTTGTATGAATGATACTAATTTTTAAAACTTTTCTCAAATAATAAAAACTATGCGGCGGGGTGACGTTGGAGTTAAAAATTAAAAAAGTACAGGAAAGTAAAAAGCACTAGTAAAAAAAGTGACACTTTCCGCACAGTTTGGCTGCTTGGAAAACGCTCTTTTCGAGGACATGCATTGTAAAATATATTTTTG
Source organism: Orthosia incerta (assembly GCA_948252205.1). NCBI lineage: Eukaryota > Metazoa > Arthropoda > Insecta > Lepidoptera > Noctuidae > Orthosia > Orthosia incerta. Next base: position 17,281,264 of record OX411758.1, on the reverse strand, counting down.
TATCAAGCTGATGAACAATAAAAAGATATGAGATCACTAGCATCTTTAGAAATCTGTAATACCAGAAGCAGAAGCATCGCAATCGTGCTGCCATAGGATGGCTAACAAAGTTAAAGACCTACCTACTTCAAAATGTTTCGATCCTTGATCGTTCCTTTCAATCCATGCTCGTGATACGTACCTTGTTACCAGAACCTTGACAAGTGAATCGATACTCGTTGACAGTGAGAGGGTCCAAGTAGCTGATGCCGGCGATCGAGCCGTAGTTAGGAGGGAACATGTACCAGCAACCGTCCAGGGAATCTGAAAACATTAATATTTAGTTCTGACTGGGCGAAGTAGGAGGAACAACAGAACAGTTGTGAGCAAAGTTTTGAGATATAGAAGTTAGGTGTGATGTCGGTACTACACGAGCGCACGTATTCGTACAAATATTCGGTCTTTTGCTTCTACAAAATGAACTTTATTACATTGGAGTTACAATATATTTTGTATACGTAACTAAATAACACTAATTTTTGGGCAAATAAGCTTTGTTAAGATGTATGATGAGTTGATCGACACGAAAGAAGAAGAAGAAGGGCAAATAAGCCAAGTAAAAAGTCAGCAAATTCCTAAATTGATCTAGCCCCTCCCCCACTTGTACTTCCCCAAGCGTTAGTCCCACAGACATAATTCTAACTAGATATCGCAAGTCCCTCCATCTGTATGAAAGCTAAGCGTGCCAGTTTTTCACAAACAATTTAAAATCAAATTTACATATCAATGAAAGAAAACATTTCCAATGCCTCGGCTAACTTTTTAACCGACTTTCGAAAAAGGAGGAGGTTCTATGTTCGACTTCCTGTATGTTTTTTTTTTTTTTATGTATGTTCACCGATATCTCCGTCAATTGTGGACCGATTTTGAAAATTCTTTTTTTGTTTGAAAGAGTATGTTCCGAAATTGATCCCATTTTAATTTGGTGAAGATGTGATGAAGAACTTCGAAGATATACAACAGAACTCTTCAATAAATAACAGAAAATCTCTCGGGACTGCTGCAATCGCATGTCTGTTTATTGTTTATACCATTTCATAACATAACATCACGCCAGTACGCTCTTAAGGGGTAAGCAGATCTCTCATTTGATCGGTTTTGTTCAAGTTTCATGATATTCGGGTAATCTATTCTGGCGTTATAGGAAACTTACTAAACAACTTGCCTATTAGGTAGGTACAACTAAAAAGTAAAAATAAAAAACTTTTTTACAGAAAAATACTACCGACTTCCAAATAAGAAAACTACAAAATGAAAAATAACTTTATTTTTGGAAGTCGGTGTCCGTAACGCAAAAAATGGTACCTACGAAAGACACCGACTTCCAAAAATAAAGTTATTTTTCACTTTGTAGTTTTCTTATTTGGAAGTCGGTAGTATTTTTTTTGTAATAAAGTTTTTTATTCTATACATTCTTTACAGCTCAATATGGCATTATTACGATCATATGGCTCAGATTAAGATCATTGGTCGTAACTTTACTCCGTTTTTTGGCACGCGAACGCGTACTTTTGGTACATACAATCACGTCATCTAGTTAGATCTATGTCTGTGGTTAATCCCTAATAAATAAGATTAGGGTAGGATGATAATGATGATCCAGACAGATTACTAGCAGTTTATCAATTATCATATCATTTGAAAGACCACATCGTCCACTACTGGATGATGAGAGTGACCCAGAGAGACTATTAACAGCACTCACAAGTAATATTCGACTCTTCCGTCCCACCACCAGGCGTGTCCGTTGTGACGACGAACGCTTCCGAGGTCTGTTCGATAAACGGAGGTACCGGCGACAGACCCGTGCCTGGGTCACCCGGGATTATGAATGGACCTGCGGCAGAAAAATAATCATCTTAATATTTTAATTGGGTTTTCTCGTTGGACGGCAAACAAGCCTACAAGTTCTTCGATTGGATCGGCCAACGCACCACCCAGTCGTAAGCAATGCCAGAGACATCGCAAATGTGTTAATCCAAAAACAGACCTTAAAATAATGTCCTCTGTGCCTCTCGTTACACGATGCGCTGGTTCAAATCGAGAACACAGCAACACTTCTTGGTGGCAGAAATAGGTATACTGAGAGTTTCTTTCTCGAACGATGTTTTAAAAAAAATTAGTAAGCTTACCGCCATAAAAGTTGGTGTAGTTCCACTCACAGACATGATGGTCGCAGGTCAACGGAGAATACTTCTCTTTAGTATAGTAAGCCTGACCGTTTGGCATCAACTATAACAACAATTTAAAAATATACATGTTCCAATTCATACACTCTCTTGTATTAACCAAAGATAGGCAAGGAAATAGACAAACATGTTTTGCAATATAAGTTTAAGGGTTAAGTCTATCTATCTCACTCCATGCACATCTTGCAGACTTCCATTGAGAAATTCTTAAAGAATAAACCCAATAACACTGCCCGCGCTAAAGATCGAACCCAGAATCCTATGCTCAACACCAATATTTCTATGAACACCAGAAAACGTACCAGTAAATAATCATAATGCCTGAACCTGACGCCCTGTATATTGAAGTCCAGTACGAAAGACCCCGACGTGATAATGCAGGAGGTAGCAGTCAGCGGAGGCAGCTTGTACATCACTGTGCCGCACTTGACGATGGCCTTCGGTAGAGTGGATACGTCACGAATATGCTGCAAGCTCTTCTTGAATGGAAACCTGGGAATAGAAATGGCTTTAGATACTGTAGAAATATTGTAGCATATCATCATATAAAATTTTAGATGATTAAAATAGGTACCATCAAAGTTACCAGCTAAATGTTTGTGGTGTTCCACAGGGCTCAATTTTAGGACCACTACCATTCTTAAATGGAGAAATGTCTTGAACTAATGCATTTTTGTATGAGTATTAACTGAGTACCTACCTGAATACACAAATCCCGATATTACACTCCAGTCCATGAACAAAATTATCCATGGCGAATACTACATTGGGGTCTTCTTCCAAAAAGTATTGTTTATCGTCCATAAAGTGCACGAATCCTAAGAAGTGGAAGGCTCGACCTTTGCAGAAGGGTGTGGGTCCTCTGCCCATGTTGTAGATGTCGCTGTATAGGTCCGACAAGAAGATGTACACGTTCTTGCCACAATAAAACTCTGGAAGAAGTCTTTTGTCGATAAATTATCTAATTTTGGTTCAGTGAAAGTAAATGAATAAGATTTTGTACTTACATAAACAAAACTAGAAAACTGACAGCCGCAAAAAAATTTGCCTATCGAATCATGTTATCGTAAGTATATATTAATAATATCGTTGTATTTATTAAATTATTTTAAATTATAATATTACACGATACTTTTAAGTATAAGGCATAGCACGCACTGCGATTTTTATTCGCGCGAATTTATTTCCGCACATTCTGTGACCTATGGAAACGTATGAAGCTGCACGCACTGCGGAAAAAAAATCGCGCTCAAATAGTACTTACAAATTTCATATAACCTTACCTTGACTCATATAAAACTCTGAAGGAACGGTACCCCCTGATGCATAGTTAAACGTGGCGACCCTGTCCGACTTGATAGCGTTATGATTCTCATACATGATCAACATGTTATCTATCGTGTCGTCTAATGCTATCAACAATACCTGAAATCAATTGAAAGTATTATGACCGGCCTGGCTGCTATTCCCGTACAAAGAGTTAGCTTGTTGGAATGCTCATGCATATTACGCTACCACGGGGAGATAGCGCAGTTACGTGGGACTCCAACCCAATAAAACTCCACGGTGTCCCCCTGTGCCGGTTATGGCGAGAGCACGGACACGCGTTAACACTCACCACGAACCTGCCATGGCTGTCCGTCGCCGGATCCTCCTCTGGGGAGTAAACCCCATCACCGGCGCATAGGAACACATTGCACACCGTGACCACCCCAGGGATCAAACCAGTACATGGGCGCCAGACGACCCAATGTATGGCACCCTTAGTCCTGTGACAGGTCAGGTTAATGGCCCCGCCACCTACCAATTTTCGGCCTCATCGCGTCCGCCATCAGACGGTGGTGACCCCTTCCAGCAGCCTTATTGCGTAATGAATTCCGAAAAACCCACATCGCGTCTGTCATCTCGCATGTGATTGGTGGATTTTTCATACTCTTTGCCGTTTGCCTTGCCGAATTAATTACGCAATAAAGCTACAGGCCGCGGAAGGTAGGGGAGAGGCGCACCGCAAAACCGGCACTTCTCTCCCGCCGCGGCCTCCAACCCCAAGCCGCGATATCGTATGCATATGGGAGGCCGCAAACGACATCGCGGCCCGCCTCAGTTGCGATGTCGTTCAAGCAGTAACGTCGTCGGCTTAATCGGCAAAAGCCCTGACGAGCAGACCGAAAGTTCCTCTGCTTCACCGTGTGTGACCAAGCTATGGCTACTGAGCCCCCGCCTCGACAATGCGGGAATCCAATGGGGGAGAGGGGGGGGGGGACAATCAACCGACATACTCTTTCAATTTGGGTGGTTTTTACCAAGTTTGCTATTATCATGTTTGGCGCCGAGTTTGCAAAAAAAACTGATCTCCCAAATAAGTACATTATTGAGGGATACCGATAACGTCTCCAATAAATTTGGACTTATATAGATTTGATGCTGTACTGTCTAAGTAGTCAATTATTTTCGGAACTCCCCATTTTATTTGAGATAGGAGCGAGAAAGTAAACCGAATTACGGACCCTAAATACACATTGTTGGCAAAGATTTCGTGACCGCGACTGATCTCGAGTTCTGGCCTGGGTGTGAACACCCCGCCCTAACTCTCTACACACCAAATTAAATATTTGTTTAGTACACATTTTCAGAATATTGAGGAGATCCACGCAAATACCATCGTTAGTCCCTTTTCACACGCTCCGGTTGCCGGGTAACAGCTACCGGGTAACCGGCGGCGAAGTGTTTAGCTATGTATATAAGCTTACACACGTACAAGCGTACATGCCTATACATTCGCCGCCGGTTACCCGGTACCGGCTACCCAGCAACCGGAGCGTGTGAAAACCACCTTACGCATTACATCCGATCCGTGTCCGTGAAATTTCGATTCCGAAGTAGCCATAGTACTTTACTTTATACACATTCGAACTTTATCCGTCATAATCTGTCATAATTCACAACATTTTGAACTCGGAACTCAAATCACGGACACGGACATGTAGTGCGTAACTAGGGCATGAATATCGGAATCTAGGAACGAAATTGCCGATATTTCAATTCCGATACTGAGTGATCCAATATCGGAATCTCAGAATCAGAAAAAAAAAACTTATTTACGCTTCTTGTGAAGCGTTGAGCGAGAAAGCGCGGTTAAGCCCGTTGACTACTGTGATTAGCAGTGTTTGAATAATCTGTTTACTAATCAGGCTCTTATTTATTTAAACTTTACTTCATGAAAAAATGATATGTGCCTTGATGAATTCCGTATTGTTATTAGTATTTATTATTGTATTCAAGTCCCGAGATTGCTAAAAAAATTTACTTTAAAAATACAAGTAAATACACAGTTTCATACAACCCGTTGTAACAATTACATTTTCTTTGATTAATGCTTTGGTTACGGGAATCCACTGAATTTGAGACGCACGGGATCGGCTAATGTGACGACACTCGGGGGAGGCTTTTGTTTAGAAGTGGACGTCTTTCGGCTAAAATGACGATGATAATGATAAATGCTATGATAGTTCTTCATACTTTTGAGAGGGCTGTTTCGGAACGAGTAAACTTTATTTTAAATTTACAATGTGTTACTGGCTTGGAAAACTCAATAAATTAAAGCTTAATATTTTTAATCTTCTGCTTGTATTATTCAATACAACAAATTAGTCTAACCACTACTTGACTACATTGTCTTATAACATCAGCATCAATTCAGCCAAAATGCGTCACCACATTGGCCGATACTTACTACACTTATCTGGACTACTTTCAGATTGATCGATAAACATTTTTTTTCTGTTTTTTTTTAGCATTACCCTTTTTCAGAAAGACATGACTTATATTCTTTCTTGGGAACAAATTTCTAGTTTAGGTAAATAAGGGCCCGATTACCCAGTCATTTGTGATTAGAGAGAGACACAATAGAAAATCCTAAAATGTCGCGGCATAAACGTGTGTTTTATTGTATTCAATTCAACCTCATACCGAATTTGTGCAATTAACAAAAAAAATGTGTGATATTTAACAAAAGTGCGCAATTCCGATATTGAGATCTGAAATCGGAAATCAATATTGGAATTGAAAACCTTCCGATATTACATGCCCTATGCGTAACCGCCCTAAAATCTGGGATTTTGTGAATTGGCTGAATAATTGAGGTATAACATAGGCATATATGGCAACGCAAAGAGTTTGACCGCTATCCAATCGACCAATAACATGAAGAAATAAATTGTAAGAGATGTTAACTTATGAAGCGCCCTCACACCATACTACCTAAATAATTACTGAGATTCTAATATATAGGTATAGTTTACACACATTACACACCTACCTTCAGTTCCTTTATGTGCATATGGATGAATCTCGCCAGGTGATCCGACGCTATGTGAACGTGTTCGTTTATTATAAACTGAAATAATAACAAATCGATCACATGAAGAACCTCCGCAACACGATGAGAACAAGAAAGTCATAACGTGGCAGTAGTTGAAACAGTTAAATTCAGGGTTCCATAATGCTTAAAATTCATTTCACATCCGTTTCGACCACACTTAAAGTCAGATTTTAGGATGAGGTGTAGATACACTAGTTATTAAAAAAATCAAAAATCCCGACTGCTTAAGAAGAGATATAAAATACATAAACAAGAAGAAAATCATGCTGTGCAGTCGGAGGATACACATTCGCGAGCCGGCTGACCAAAACCAGATGTATCCACTGACACAACAGCATGATTTTCTTTTTGTTTACGTATTTTTAGTTCGGTTGGCAGTCGGTTTTTTTGATATTTTTAATTAACTTTTTATATTTATAACTTTTTAGTAAACATATTTTTTGTTCAAAAGGTACATTATAACATAAGTTTTATATATTTTTGGCATCACCTCTTAAAACTCGATGGATTTGGAAGAAAAAAAATTGAGCTCCTACAATATGCTCTCAAAAGCCGCCATTTTTTAGGGTTCCGTAGTCAACAAGGAACTGCCGTCTGTCCGTCCGCAGCTTAGCTCAGAAACTCTTATTACTAGAAATCTATAATTTGGCATGAATATACTTATTAATCACCCCGACAAAGTGGTATAACAAAATGAAGAAAAAACATTGTTTTAGCCTACCTCATGTACGTAAGTACACGTAAAGTGGGGATGTTTTTTTTCTCGCGGGTCCCATGGTGTGGGGTATCGTCGGATAGGTCATTTAAAAATATTACGGGTCTGTGAAAATCATTTTTCGATTCTTGGATCAGCTTGAGTAAAATTAAGCTTGAAATTGCAAATTTTTGATAGAGTTTAGCTGGCAAGGGGACACCCCCTTGCCAGCTAAATGGTTGCTTTGGGATATGTGAAAAAAATCGCGGCAGAAGTATATATAACGAAATTAAAAGGAAAACTATCAGAGCTAGGTAGACTTTACAAGTTTACGAGTAATAGTTGAGCAACTTATAAAATGACATGTACCCACAAAGAAAAAAATATTTTTTGTACAAATTCCATTGAAAAATTACTTATATAACGTTCTTAGTTGTGTAAAACAAGTAGTTAATATAAGTTTAAAAACATGCAAAAATATACAAAAATAAAATCATAACATAATGATTTCTAAATTAATAATGATTTCTAAACAATAATGATTTCTAAATTAATAATGTTCACTCTCGAATAACGCATTGGAGTGGGCGGCGGCGTTTGGCGTGACTGGCGTGAGCCGCCGAAATCGTTTAAATGTTCATGAAACAACAAAAAGCTCTCTTCTAAGTCCGCGTTATTGTGCAACTACGGAACCCTATTATTGCACGTGGCCCGACACGAACTTAGCCGATTTTCTATTTTACAATTTGAATGTAGCCAGTGACACTCGCAAGGATAAGACGAATCGATTGACGAAAGAATCATCAAAATCGGCCAACGCGTTTGGTCTCTAGAACGCCACATAGAAACAAACATACATACATAGACTGATAAACCCTACTTCGTCAGTCCGGTAAAAAGGCTAAAATCGCAAAGCATGATGTACAGACAGCTGCAGAGAAACTTCACCCCCTAGAAGTGAATCTATACACTTCTAGGGGGTTTCTCTGCAGCTGTCTTTACTTCTGATTTATTGGTATGTTGTATGGACTAGAGGGTAGTGCTCGCTGCACACACACCACGCGAAAAACTGTGAAATGTTGGGATTATTTTCCACATTTTGCTCTAAGAGTCATAAACTTTGCGATTTTCGACAAACAATATTCCATACTGTTTTATAGTTCATTAAATTTGCAACAATTCCCCAACCGCAGCTCTATAAACCCCATGGGACCAAGCTATGACCTTCTCAATATCATACCCTCGAGATGTAATAAGGCATGCAAGGGGGGGGGGGGTCTGAACTTACCTACATGATTTTATGCCTTTTCCTTTGATACTAATAGGTATGAGAGCTTTGTCTTAATTCTTCAAAAATCCATTTTTACCTACCCCTCGTTTTTTTTCGAGAGTCGCACAGACTTCGTTCTGTGTTTTAATGTTTTCATAAAAGGAAATTAAATATACTTACTACAACTTTACTTTGGATGACTCTTCTCATAGGACGAATGATTTGGCCAATAATCCTGATCCGGACGGGAACAAAACTTAAAAATTATAGTTTTCGGGAAAATAGACATCTGCTGCGGTTTGCAAATTTAATGAACTTTAAATTAAAAAAATCACCAAAATATAAACCGACTTCAATTAGAGCTAAACACTATAAAGTGCACTTTTATGTGTTTTGCTTTTGAAGTCGGTCGACTATAGTCGGCGCTCAAATGGTCAACTAGTCGCCGAAAATAAATGAGGCCGGAGAGTCGGTTTTCTCGACTAGTAGACCCATTTCTACTTTCTATTTTTCTTTGCTGCTTTCTCTATTTCCTTATCTCATAGGTTACACATCTCACCTGATCAGGAGCTCGTTTGATCCTCATCATCTCTATCTGGTAGTGGGCCAGATGGTCCAGCTTGTCTGTGGGGTCATGGCCGTAGATCTCGAACGCGTCTATGACCATCGCTAGCGTTACGTTCTCGCCTAACGAGGTGCAGCATGGGTGGTTCGATACTAAGTATGAATACTGAAACGTGAAGAGATTGTTAGAGACACTGTTACCTGTGTACAGTCACGAATAAAAGAGTGACATTTACCTATAATCCCCGGCACGTAAGTTGGCATGAGTCGTTAGACGCGCAGAAGTCGTTTTTTAGGTATCTTTGGTAGTGAAGCGGGGAGCGGGGAAAGTTTAGGACCGTTCCGAGCGCGCGATTGGTTAGTCAGTTGACACAAGGATCGATTGACCAATCGTGTCGCGTCCACGATCCGTTCGCTCTATATGGTGGTGAGTCAGTTCACGGCATATGCGCGAACTTACCCCCACTACGCCAAAACCTTGCCAACTTACGTGCCGAGCACTATACGCAAAATGTAAGGGATTTTTTCCTAATGTCAAATTCAAAGTCAAAACGAATAATGAGGTCCAGAGCAAATTGGAGGTGTGGGGGCACAGACTGGAGAGTGGTGGCCTGAAATTGAGCAGAAACAAAACGGAATACTTGTTTTGTGACTTCGGCGGTCTCTCCAGTTCCGTGCCCATAGCTCTCGCTGGAACGCCCATACCAATCTGCTCCGACTTCCGGTACCTAGGGTCGCTTGTCCAAGGGGATGGCGAGGTAGACCGAGACGTAACGCACCGGATCAACTCGGGATGGATGAAATGGCGACAGGTCACTGGCACAACTTGCGACCCACGGATGCCCCTCAAGTTAAAGGGTAAAATTTACAAGTCCGTGATTAGACTGTCGTACTGTATGGATCAGAATGTTGGGCTGTGGAAAAGATGGATGAAAAGAGATTGCATGTAGCAGAGATGAGAATGTTGAGATGGATGTGCGGAGTGACGGAGAATGGATAAAGTGAGAAATGAGTTTATTAGAGGAAGATTGAAAGACCACTGACCAGTGACAGAAAAGTTGAAAGGAAACCGTTTGTCCTGGTATGGTCATCTGATGAGGAGGGATGAAACGCATGTTACTAAAAGAGTTATGAATATAAATGTGGATGGATGGAGAGGGAGGGGACGGCCAAAGAAAAGATGGATGGACTGTGTGAGGAGTGATATGAAAGAAAAGGGAGTCAGTGATAGTGACGGGGTAATTTTGTAAGGCAAAAATCAAACACAATATTGAATACTGTTATTCAAAACAGTCTATCACAACAGCTTCCGTAAGCTTAAAACAGATTTTCATGTTTTAGTCTTGGGCCTTGTGGATTAACTAGGGAAATGCCATAGTCCAGTAAAAGACTGCGATCGAGTTGAAGCCTTATAGAAACCGGCAGCCGAATTGAAGTGCATACTGCAACGCAAAGAGTTTAACCGCTATTAAATCGACCAATCACATGCGAGATGAATGACGCGATGTGGATTTCCGTCTGTGTGATTGGTCGATGTTAATCTCCGAACTGCGATGTTGCAGGAGTAGATTTAGCCAGTAAGAGTGCAAAATAACTCTTTGTTTCTGCCCACACCAGACAGTCACTCGCAACCTGTAGAATTTAACCAATGCCCACTCTGTGTCATGATACTGGCCTATCCCATAAACTATTGATGTGCCTACTTAAAATACTTACCGTAAACGTAAAGAAACATGATAATCCTAAAACAAGCACCAGTAACACTCGACCTGAACGGGCCATAACGGCGACTGTCAGACCACAGAGCATAACAAACGAGACTCAATTAAAACAACAATTAATTGATTGCCAATCAACAGTTTACTGCCTGATTGTACTACGAGACTGTTACAGATTTTTATAGGTACTCCATTTATTAGATTTTAACTAAGGAATTGATGTTTGATGATGACCAATTAACAATAGGTATGGTACTTCATAACTATCATTATCATCCTCCTGCTCTTATCGCGATTTATTTGGATCGGTACAGCACGCCTTTATTCCAACATGGCCGTGGCCAACATGTAGGTTGCGGTGCTGCCTGGGCAACATCGCAATTGAGGCGGGCCGCGATGTCGTATCCTCCCAAACCCATACGATACCGCGCCTGAGGGTTGAAGGCCGCGGCGGGAGAGAAGTGTATTGCGGTGCGCCACTCTCCCTACCTTCCGCGGCCTGGACGGGGTCGCCACCGTGTGATGACGGACGCGGTGGGGCCGCAGGGGTGGAGGAGTGTCGGTATAGCTTTGGCCGCTCTCCCTATCTCCTGCGGCCGAAAAATAGTAGGTGGCGGGGCCATTGACCTTGACCCGTCATAAGGGGACCGAGGGTGCCATTCACGGGGTCGTCTAGCATCCATGTGCTGGTTTGGTCCTTGGGGTGGTCACGGCGCACTGTGTGTTCTTGTGCGCCGGCGATGTGGGGGTACACCCCAGAGAAGGGTCACAACTGAGGGGAACACGTGCCCGTGTTCCCGCCATAAGCGGCACAGGAGGACACCGTGGAGTTTTAGTGGGTTGGAGTTCGACATAGTTGCGCTATCTCCCCGTGGTAGCGCAGTATGCATGAGCATTTCTCCAAGATAAAAAAAAAAACAAAATGTCTTATTCTTCGATATATCTCTATTAGCCGTCATCTAAAGTTAGGTACCTTTTTTCTCAGAATTCATCCATCGTTTCCTTGGAACGATGCGACTATATGAAAGCATGTAACTAGGTACTGATTTATTAGGTACATTGAAATCATAATTATTACTTAGCCAGAATACATTTGAGATGAATAAAGAGAAGAGCATTATATATCCGTGACTATATCTATATATCCTTCCTATATCTACAACCTGTTAGAAGCTGTTGATTTGTTGTGCCCGACAAGGTCCAGGTTTCTGTCATTGTATATTCACCACAAGTACCTATGCATATTATGGATGCAATAAATTTCATTTGAACTATGTATGTACCTAGTTAATACTACATTGCCACTAAATAGATTTTTTCTAGATCGACGCTAAATTGAACAATAAATTAATTCCTACATTGACGAAGGCATGCCCTAGTCATATTGAATCTACTAACATTTTCTGTTAGGCAAATATTAAGAAAAATATATCAATCAAAGTTATGCTTAGCTATCAGTTTACTTTATACAGTTACTATTATAAATACTTCGTCAAGATAGTCAAAATTAAGACTCCCTACAGCATAGGTAAAGCTGCCACCTAAATCATGTCACCAGACAGGTGTAACAATGTAAACTAAACGTTTCAGCTGAAATTAACATTCCATCCGTGAGAAATGTTGGCGTGTAGTCGATGTATCGATCGGCCCACCGCGCACTTACCCTGCGCCGCGGGGTGAAACCTCCCCTCAGTACGAACCTCCGTGCCGAGCAGCCATTGTACCCCAGAAAACGGCCTTTAAAAATGATAAAACCTAACAAAAACCAACCGTGATTCAACAAAACAACGGCCCAGTGGACATAATTAGTGACAACTATATATCAACATAAAGTTTCAATAGAAACAATGTTCAAAGCAACGTAAATCAAAGAAAAATGGCTGCTCCAAATACCAAAGGCACGTTCAAACAATAATGTAATAAAAATTAACTTAGCGTAGTGTAAAGAAGTCTTCCAAAATAGTGTTAAGATAAAAAAGTATTAAATTATTAGTTCGTGAAATTAGAAGTGAAAAAATTATATTTAATGTTGTTATAAAAAATCGATGTCTTCCAATTGATGTCAATTTTAAAATATTAATTAAAGAAAAGAAATAAGCTCGTTAATTCGACAATAATAAAATAAAAGGGTTAGTAAAATTAGGTGACGGCTTATACAGCCTTAAATAAAAAGCGCAAGGAGGTTGTAAATCAGATTCAAGATGCATCATCTAGCCAAGTTCAAACTGCCTCCCCTGAGGAATGTCCTGGACGTAACCATGCAGACGGTCAGGCAGCAGATACCGGAGAAGCCAGGCGCGCCCCCGCGTCCTCCGCAAAACGTGAGATTCGCGAACCTAGGTGAGTAAGTCTTCACAAGGTCAGTAGGTAAATCAATACACTAACGATTGTGATTTTTGGTTAGTTTCGTCAATCACAATGTATACAGATTACTATCCTTGACTAATAAGCATGAAAACATTAATATTGTTGAAATTCAAAACTTAAATTGAAGTCATTGTATTTTATGAAAGTGCTAAATATCCAGAATAAAAATTAAAGAAATCAGCAGCCTAATACCGTAAGTGAATTCGGCAAGGCAAATGGTTTGACCCCATGAAATGATTAAATATTGCCAAAAATTATTGGCCGTTTTCATTGGTGAAGATACTCTTTTCGCAAGATTCCAACAATCTTTGGCAATACCTAATTATTTAAAGAGAATTTGTCATACTCTTTCATGGGGTCAAACCCTTTACCTTGCCGAATTCAGTTACGCAATTAGGCTGCAGTTTATGTAAAACACAGATGCTCCTACAACATCTCACCTTTTACAAACTTTCAGACAATGTGGGTGAAAGTTGTGAACTTTCAACAATGAACGAAACGACGTCTCCAAGCTACCAGTCGACGAACCCGACTAATCCATTCCTAAGCGGAGCGCTACAGGCTGAGGACTCCTTCACCAGCTATCAGAACACTTATCCCCAACAAGATGGGGTTGCTCCTAGGTAAATAAATTTTGCTCACTAACTATGACAAAAATTTGAGGAATCAGACATCTATACCAATATTATAAAGAAGAAAGATTTTTTTGTTTGTTTGTACCGAATAGGCTCCGAAACTACTGGACCGATTTTAAATATTCTATTGCTTGTGATTTCAGGACTCAGAGCATGCAAAGCGTAGATTTTTACGCTTCATCCGAAGAAGGAGGTGGTTTCGAAGAAGGCGGAGGCCCACCTGGTGCGAAGATCAATGAGTACCAAGCAGCATGGAACGTCACCAATGCTATTCAGGTAAGCAGAAGAAAAGAAGTTCGTAAAATCATCATTTAAATTTAATATTGGCTGAAAGTAAACGTTCTCTTTCAGGGTATGTTCGTAGTATCACTGCCATTCGCTGTCCTACAAGGAGGTTACTGGGCGATCGCTGCGATGATCGGCATCGCCCATATTTGCTGCTACACTGGTAAGATCCTCGTCGAATGTCTCTACGAAGACGACCCCGTGACTGGCCAACGCGTCAGAGTCCGTGATTCTTACGTCAGCATCGCCAAAGAATGCTTCGGCCGAAAATATGGCGCAAGAATTGTCAATCTTGCTCAAATTATTGAACTTCTCATGACTTGCATTCTTTACGTCGTCGTTTGTGGCGATCTCATGATCGGCACCTTCCCTGATGGTGCCATTGACGCGCGGTCTTGGATGATGTTAACAGGAATATTCCTTTTGCCCTTGGCTTTCCTAAAGTCACTTAAAAGCGTCAGTATGCTGTCTTTCTGGTGTACCATGAGCCACTTGATCATCAATGCCATTGTCCTTGGCTATTGCATTCTTAACATTAGTGATTGGGGCTGGGGTAAGGTGAAATGGACATTGGACTTTGAGAACTTTCCTATAAGTTTGGGCGTCATCGTTTTCTCGTACACCTCACAGATATTTCTGCCAACGTTAGAAGGTAACATGGAGGATCGGTCTAAATTCGAATGGATGTTGGATTGGTCACATATCGCAGCTGCCGCATTCAAATCCATATTTGGATATTTGTGCTTTTTGACCTTCCAAAATGATACCCAGCAAGTTATCACGAATAACCTGCGTTCAGCTGGGTTCAAAGGTCTTGTAAACTTTTTCCTTGTGGTCAAGGCGGTACTAAGTTACCCTCTACCTTACTATGCCGCGTGCGATTTGCTTGAGCGTGCTCTATTTAGAGGCAAACCTAAAACATTTTTCCCTGTAATTTATGCGCTAGATGGAGAACTGAAAGTGTGGGGGCTTGCATGGAGACTGGGCGTGATAATGTTCACTATTTTGATGGCAATATTTATTCCCCACTTCGCTATTTTGATGGGTTTCATCGGCAGTTTCACGGGAACTATGTTGAGCTTCATCTGGCCAGCGTACTTCCACCTCAAATTGAAAGGCAATACGCTGGAAACCAGTACTATCGCATATGATTACTTTATCATATGCCTTGGTGTTCTTTTTGGAGTCATCGGTATGTACGACTCTGGCTCGGCCTTGATCAAGGCGTTCAAGATAGGTTTGCCGTTCTAATTTCCCATAATATTAGACTCATTGTTGAACTATTTTTAGACTTATGCATACATCGTGAATTTAGAATTATACTTTGTCGCAATAAATAAGCGGCTGAATGTTGAATGTATGATTCCTGTACCTAGACCGATGTATTTGATAAGTTTTGTATCTTAGGTCTGTTTAGTACATGAGCAAATAGGTTTTGTTAGCAAATCTTACTTTCTTCGTATAAATACAATCAATATTGTATAAGAGGACGATCGCCTTTTGCCTTCGCTACTTCGTTTTACTCCAGATTTTTATGTATATAGTTATAATTGTCTAGCAAAACTTTTAAAATATTGTTAATCCAATGTCTTCCAATGAAAATATTATGTTTTTGAATATGTAACAACGAAGTCTTCCATTGATAATGAAAAAGCATCATTATTCGCTTGTACTTACACAACATATTTGGATAATATTTACATTAAACTTAGGAATTGTATCGTAGTAAAATTATTGAGGTTCTATTATGGCTTTATTTACTCCGATTTTGAAGTAAAGATAAACCTGTTAAAATATTGACAATTTACTTTTACACAAACTTGTGTTTTTTATCATTTTTATTGTGTTTAGTCATACTGAAAGATCTATTTACAAACTTATACAATTTATTTAATAAGGTGAATGTTGGTGGAGTATACTAAGCTATTATTCTGACGAGTATATCCGAATGTCTTCCATTTTCTAAATATAATTGTTGTTGATTATATTATAGAGTATTGAACTAAATTATACATGTTGATTAGACTAGTTAGTTACGTTACATGAAGATAATGTGAGAATATGTGATTATTGTGATACCAACGTTTTGAAACTTTATATTAGGTATACAGGTGATTTTGGAAAAAATAATAGGTATATAGACATACAATACAATAAAATATAACGACAATAATAATGTAATACAAGAGACACTTAGAGGTAAGAGGCCTGCACCTGTAGCCATGTTGACAATCTACAATCGATAACGCTAATAGAAAACGAATCAATGTATGGGAATGACACATCTGAACGCTAAGTCACGTGGTCAGACCATACAAATAGAAGGCGTTAACGATTGTAGAAAGAGATTCTATACGAATCGATTGTAACTTGGCTAGGAGGGCTGGGGTCTTCAAGTCAAGTTACTTCTAGGCAAGCGTGCTCCTTCGCCGATCACATCATCACTTACCATCAGATGATATTGCATTCAAACGCAAGGTCATCAATAAAAACAAAAATAAAGAGTCTGCCAAAGATAAAATAAAGGAACTCAGGATTTTTATGTAGAGTTTCAAGCTATCGTCAATTATTCTAAACTAGACGAAGATTGCAGCCTACAATGGCCTCACGTTTGGTTATAAGGAGCACGCAAATTAATACTTCTCTTGACACGAAAACCTATATAATTCATATAAATAAATAAATATGTGCAAAAGGATTTGCAATAATAACCTGCACATTGATGAACTGTAATGAATTTCATAGAAAGCTCAAAGTTAAACTAAGACATTGATCTGTATATCTAACATAAGAAATTGGGCTGCCAAAATTTCGGCGGTAAAATCTATATGAATAAAAAAGATGCTTGTCTTCAATTACGCCTAACCATTTAGTTCGATTAAAGTATCCATGCTTATATCCATATGAATATTTAGAAATGTATCCAAGTGCAATAATGTTGTATAAATATACTTAATAATATGTATTGTGATGAAATGAACAATTCTAGGTGTGTATTTTAAATAATATAAAATGTTATTCGATATTGGTTTTATTTCTTTTATTGCGATAATTACCGACGTCTGCCTATGTATCATCATTGTACATGAAGATTAAATAAATATTTCTAAATCCGATTTACAGCCTTTGTAAATACTTCAGAAACAATCAAGGACTCATTGTAGTCCCCGGTGAAACCCCAAAATGTAGATTCTCTTTCAGCACTTTAGGTATTATTAAAGATAACTACGCTTTTCGTTTCATTTAGTTAAATACTTTTGAGAGTTAAAAGCTTTTCCATGTACTTTTAAATTTAATGTTTTATCTGAAATAATGGAAACCGAGTGTGTCAAAAGCTATCAAAAGGTTTTATCATAACTAACATCAGCCTATTATTGTTCCCACTGCTGGGACACAGGCCTACTCTCTGTGAGAGGGAATAGGCCGAATGGTCGGCCGTTATGGACTCCAATACATTTTTTTTTTTAAAGGCTTTTTCGTTTAGGCAAGTACAAAAAAATGTTTCCTCTCAATAAAATAATAGGCATCAAGGTCAAGTGATAAGGGAGCCATTTAAATTGGCAATTTGTTTAATTGTGCCCGCGCTCGCTACCCGATCAGACGCCATGTTTACAAAATGGACGCGCGCATTCACGCATGCGTGCTGTTTCTATTATGTCTCCTTATACAGATAACTGTAAGTATTCTTCTTTTAAATATTGTCTCAATAAGCCATCATTTAACCGTTAAAACAAACGCTTAATGAATTAACTCAAAGATAATTACATTATAATTGAGTTTATTTATAATACAGTTTATTCTATTGCCTTAAAATACATATTTTATTGAAGATACTGAACAAATATCTTACTTATAAAACAAAGTCCGTAAAATACTGTCCATATAGCGCCTTTCAGACCATTTTGAAAAATCCCAAAAATTACTATTACCCAACTCAGAAAATGATAATTAAAATACTTAGTTAAATCTTCATAATTTTGCTTTTCACTGCCTCTAATTTAGCGACCGTACAACCTACGGAACCACCCATGCTGCCTCGAGCCGAACGAGAATCTCACACTCGCCATGATCATAGACGCGTTCGAGATCTACGGACATGATCCCACGGACAAGCTGGACAACCTATGGCTCTACCAGAACGAGATGTTGAGGGTTAAGACTGCTGAGGACCAGGTACAACACTAAAACCAAATGAATTTTGCGGCAATCAGGGCCAATGGTGCTGTAGGTGACTCTTCTCCCCTGTGCTTTATGAAAGTTGCTCATGCAGTACTGGAAAGATTAACAAATGAGCAACTATCAACAGTTGTGTGATATCTCAACTACTTGACCGAGATGACTGGATGTACTTTATTTGGTCCTTCACTGAAGTCCTTTAAATTATCGTTAGGTATGCTTTTCATATTGTAATAAAAGTTTAAAATTTTGTTTCCTAGTACCTGATCAACGAGAGAGTCCATATCGCATCAGATCATTTAGGACGTTTCATAAGGCTACACATACGAGAACTGAAGGTAAGCCCAAAGAAGGTTTCTTAAAAAAGTCCGTGTCGGACTACATACATTCTTCGAACATTTAGGGTTCCGTACCAAACCGCAAAATCAAGTGGGTTGTTATAGGAAAAATTACCATACATACATAAACTTACGCTTTTCTCCCATAGGGGTAGGCAGAAACTACAGAACAAAAAACAACTCACGTCAAAAACGAAAAATGACCAATATAATGATATAAAACAGATTTGAAAGAAAAAATCTGTTGTATGTGCGTAGTACATTATTACTTCAATGGTTTTATCAATGTATTGATATTTGTTAGTTAAATATATGTAATAATAAACATTATCTCCAAATATGAAGTTCGCGAGTCAATGAGTAGTTAAAACATTCATTGGAAAAAAAAATTGAAAAAAAAAGCTGACTTTAGAGGCTTCTCATAACTTTGTAC
Organism: Orthosia incerta; assembly: GCA_948252205.1. NCBI lineage: Eukaryota > Metazoa > Arthropoda > Insecta > Lepidoptera > Noctuidae > Orthosia > Orthosia incerta. The sequence goes on along the minus strand of OX411758.1, from coordinate 17,262,175 downwards.
TTAATCCAATATTTAAAAAAAAAAACAGTATTTATTTACTCAACGTGCTCTAAACAACGATACCCCACTCAATGGGGTAGGCCACAATTTTTTTTCGCGCCCCGCCGTCTTGCTGTATGGGCGTGCCACTAAAAAGAAAAAAAAAAATATTTGATCATTTGTATGGCTTTGGGTCAACAAGATGCTTATAATATGAATTTAAGACTGTAGCTTCAACCGTTTGGCAACCTGTATGACAGACGACAGACAGACAGACATACAGACGAGCAGACAGATACGTGAGTGACAGCAATAGATCTTCTTATTTTTGACATTTTTATTTTTAATATAGAATAGAATTAGAATATACTTTATTGTACACCATAAAATTATACACATTTACAAGAAAAACTTATTTCTACGGGTAGGTACAAAGGATAAACATATAAATGTACATATTTTTGATTAATTATAACTTTAAATTTAATCAATTGACAATTTGTTTTTAGTCAATTTCTCGTCCAATTTCCCAATATTTTGTAAATGTTTATTTTGATTTGGAATATACCTTTTACTAACACTAGTTTTATAAGGATTTGTTACTAACAAGAAATGGACTGAAAAACGTCAATAATTTGTTTTTGAAATAAATTAATTTATATTACTCACAGGTCCTACTGATTACACTAGACGATGTCATAGACAACATGCTAACTATGTATGAGAACCACAACGCGGTGGCTGCTGAACGAAAGGCTACCTACACTGGAGGTCCCGTGCCTATGGAGTTTTATATGAGTCAAGGTAAGATACTGTTAAAGTATTAAGGTTACACTAGTCGATAATTCTTCCATACAAACGTAGTCCAGGGATTACTCCACTGTTTGACGATTTACGTTCAAAATAAAAAATGATATCAATTTGTCTCATCATTATCTAGCCCTGTATGGAAACAAAAAAAGTAGAAAAGAAAAATATTTTATTATGAGCGTCTCAAGTTCCATATTTCAACACTAATTTTAACGCATCTTTGGGCAGCAATAAATACCATAAGAAGAAGGAAAATTGCAAAACGGCCACCATACAGGGATAGATTAGTAGTTTAACAATGCAAATAATTTCTCTCCTCTCTTATGACTCCCAAAGGTCTGTTTATAAAATTTCGCGCGCTCGTTTTCGTCCAAAATCATCATCCATTTCGCTATAAACTTGCAAAAGTGCTAATTCGTACGCAAACTAGCTTCTTACTGCTCATCACAGCATCTATCTCGGATGAGATAGCAGGCATTTAAACCCCGCGCACAAAATAGTTCGTGCCGTCGACTAGTGTAACCTTAACTCTTATTATTGAACCTAGACAAAAGAACTGAGGCTTCAGTTTCCTTGATTCTCGAATATATATTCTGTCTGACTCCACCAAAAAAGTTATAAAGATCAGTCGTCCAAGACCTCTCCGCTTGTCGAGAAAACGACGCGATGACAGTGCTCTCTCCCTTCCTCTCATTTCTTCTGCTTGAGGAGATCAAATTTGCTCATAATTTTGTAATTCATCAATTGTGAGTACTTGTAAACTTCTGTATTCTTTTTTTTCTTCCCCAGAATTCTACTGCGGCCGAAACGTTTACATCTTCACATCAGAGCTTTACAGCGACATCTACAATATGGGCAGAGGAGTAGCTCCCTACTGCAAGGATCGATCTTTCGTGTTCCTTGGCTTTTTGCACTTCCACGATGAGTCTAAGTATTATTTACTGGACGACCCGAGTATTTCCTTCCCGACTGACAACTACCTCCATGGTTTGGAGTGCCATAAGGGTATTTGTGTGTTCAGGTAAGCCTTTTTCATATCACATACTACCCAAGACCGTAGTGAGAATGCTAGCCCTGATTCTCACCAAGTGAATTTATCATCATCATTGTTCTCACTGCTGGGACAGAGCACAGGCCTCTTCTCTCTGAGAGGGGATGGGCCGTAATCCACCACGCGGGCCCAGTGCGGGTTGGTGAATGTCACATATCTTCGAATTTTTGGTTCTAGGACATGCCGGTTTCCTCACTATGTTTTCCTTCACCGTTTTTGAGCACAGTGGTGATGAAATAATTTACACAAAGTAAAGCCTGCCTGGGTTCGAACTCACGACCTACAACTTATAAGTCGCGGCCAATACCACTGGGCCACCACTGCTCTCAAATTGAAGTGAATTTATTATGAGGTCTTAACCCATGGATTAAATCGAAAATAACAAAATAAGCTGAGGATATAGCTTAAGAGGTTATAGCTTGATCGATGTAGTGGAATTCGACGTAGAGGGAATGATTCAAATAGATCAGGAATACTGATGAATAGTTAAAATATTTTATAACGTCAATATTAAAGAGAGAGAGAGCTATGCTAGAGAAATCATAGATAAACACCAACCTATACAAGGTCTACTCCTTCAAAAACCTGCAGCCTAATTAAGTGAATTCGGCAAAGCAAAGGGTTTGACCGCCATCAATCGACCAATCAAATAGACTGAAATCCACATCGCGTCTTAAATCTCGCACCAGAAAATACAGGAACAAAAGAAACTTAAAATTAAAAAATATACAACGGGCGGCCATAACGCATTTCGCGATCTCTTCCAGGCAACCTGGTTTAATGTAATTTATAATATATATCTGTTCCAAAAGGTTCCCCTTCAAGAAGCTCGTGCAAAAAGTCCGAGACGTGTCCACTCTCCCGAAGGCTATCGTCAAGTGCGGCACAGAGATGTACAAGCTGCCGCCGTTGTCAGCTGCCTCCTGCATCATTACTTCAGGGTCCTTCATACTGGACTTCAATATACAGGGCGTCCGGTTTCGGCATCACGATTATTTGCTTGTAAGACCTTTATTTTTACAGAGCCATACATCTTTTAAAATGTTCTCTCTCTATAAAATCGATCACCAGCCAGTGGCTTCTTTGACAATTTCAATGCTTTTCAAAAACACAATTCTTGCTTATTTTACAAATATATATGTTTCTTGTGGTTCAGGTTGTGGACAAGGCACATTTGTCAGTCGAGAGTCCATTACATTCAAAGTGACAGAGAGCGAACCATACCACAGATAATATAAATACGACCATACCAACCCTTGACTTACTATATTCTTAAAGACGATCATGCTCTTGCTTTTTAGGGTTCCGTACCTAAAGGGTAAAAACGGGACCCTATATGATTTTTTGCCGTTTTTGCGATAAAGGTACGGAACCCTTCGTGCGTGAGTCCGACTCGCACTTGGCCGGTTTTTCTAATTTATTTTTAGTCTGAGTTGTCCAACTGCAGGGCAAAGGTTGGCGTAGTGGTTTAGCGATTGACTGATGCGCTGCGTGTCGCGGGTTCGATTCCCGCACGGATCGAATATTTGTATGATCTACAGATAGTTGTTCCAGCTCTGGGTGTTGTGTATGTGAGTTTATATGTTTTTAAACGCACCCACGATACAGGAAGAAAATCCTAGTGGGACAAGGTTTAAAAAAAAGAAAAGAAAAAAAACGTTTTTTGGCAAACTTTTAGTAATAATGTTTTCTTTGCAGACGATACCCAACGGTAACACATACTACACCAAAGAGCCTCACTCTCCACTGATCTGCGACCATCACGTCTGTGAGTGGAACTACACCAACCATTACGGTGGTAAGTATTTAGTCAGTTTGTTTTGGTGCCAAGGTTGGTCACGGCCATCACCTTCGAATATTATACTTGCTTAGCGAACCGTACAGCTCAGCAGTACTTGGATGAGCTACCTATACCTTACGATTTATTTAGGTTCAACGCAGCATTTCTTTTTCGTCCTGTCTCTAAAACATGTTCTATTGAATCATTTTTATCTCAGTAATTCAGGATATTAAAGACTATTGCAAGATTGGAATCTATCCCGTCTATATATTGTGAAAGAAAAGTTAGAAACTGATTTTGAATTTAACCATAGATATGGCGATTACGCACTTCATCCAATCCGAGTCCGTGATTTGAGTGCCGAGTTCTATTCGATTTAAAAATGTTCTGAATTATGACGGATAGAATTCGGATGCAGTGAGTAAGCTTCCCTACAAGAAGTACTACGGCTGTATGTACGGCTACTTTGGAACCAAAAATTCTTTGATTCGCATAGGCTGCAGTGCGTAACCGCTCTTAACTAAGTCCGACAGATGCCTAGATTTGAAGTGTTTTGAGATTCGTTCGTTATGAGGCACGTTCGACCAGTCTGCAGCTGAAAACATATTATTCTACATCGAGCGACTGCCTAGCCAACCTCCACCACCCAGGTACCCAATTACTAATTTAGCTTCAACTAGTGACAGCTAATTGCTCAAACATCAGCAAAATATTCTTCTTATTATCGTAGGACCGTTCCTGATCCCCGGAGACCCGGGGTCTGGCATTGACGCCGTGCCGCCCTACATCGAGCCGACGCCTAAGCCAGAACAAGAGGAAGATAACATCACTGTACCTTGTAAGATTTTACTATATGAGAGGTTGTTGCCTCTGCAACGAGCTTGTCTCGCTTATAGAAATGATATGTGCTAAGTACTCCTCAGGTGAGCTCACACCGAGACGCGATACTTGGCGCATTATTTAAGAAAGCGATACAATATTAGAACACAATTATTTCGCAAATCGGTACACATTTCAGTAAGAGAATTCGATACACCCTGCAGAAATAAATTCTCGCGTGGCTTATTGGTGTGAGCTGTCCCTAAGGCGTGCTAAGGCTTTGCTATTCATTTTAACCTAAAAGACTCTTTCTCTTCCAAATACTTTAATCACGGGCTCTCACCGCTAACTAAGAAAACTTATTATGTACCTACAAATAAATGTGACGAGATGGCACGATATGCATCGATTCGTTATTGAATTGTGTATAAAATTAACATTTTCTAGAATTGATCATAAAAATTGTGTGTTCTTTTTTAATCAACTCTACTAAGCACAAAATTATGGCAAATTGGGCTCTTTATTCACATTTCAAAGATTATTTGAACGGATCACTTAAAATTGATTCCAATAGATGGCGCGGTTTTAAATTTCTGAGGCATACCACTCGATTATTTTAATTTGTATTGTAACACATTTTGGTACAATGAAACTGTAAAAACGTGCAAAAATACTATAAAACAAATCGTCACTGTATTTAAAGAAAAAAATTGTCACGAACCGAGAAAACCCTTTTACTTGCAAGTCGCCGCTAACATCATCTATAGTCGTGGAACGAAACCCGAACGCGATCGAAGTAGGTACCTACTTATAAAATTAATCATCTTGATCCGACGAAAAACGCTAGTTTCGTCGCCGTCGGCACGGTTTCTTTGTATGAGTTGAGGCATCTGTATGCTAGTATTATATTATCTATGATTTATTTTATGATTCCCTACGGATCCTTATTTAATGATTCGTTTTTAACACCTGAAACGAATGACAAACTGGACACTGTGGTACAGGACTTGTTTCGTAGTGTCCAGTTTGTCATTCGTTGGTAATCATCACTATCGGACTATGAGCCTCTGCGATGGCACGCCATTTAAATCGATCCTTGACTAAATATCTTATATTTTTTCTATTGCCTATCTTAAACAGATATCCTGGACGGATGTTTGTTCATGTACCCTCCAAACTACGGTTCCATCGCAGGCAAGAGCTACCTGGACATGATCGACCTTCACGATGACAGGTTCACCTGTAACTCAGCTGGCGGGGGGACTAAGGTAAGGAGGATCTGAAAATATCAGAAATCAGGAGATCCCGACACCACCAACTCGAGTAGAGACCATCACTTTTATCAGTGATTTATTAAAGTTAATTTGGAGTGCGACAGAGAGTTCTACGAGACCAGAATTATTTAAAAAAATATCATTTTTGCAATAAAAACTATTTTGCATAAAAATACTACCGACTTCCAAATAATAAACTACAAACTGAAAAATAACTTTATTTTTGGAAGTCGGTGTCCAAAACGCAAAAAATGGTACCTACGAGAGACAGGTAGTATTTTTTTGCAAAAAAGTTTTATTTTTCACTTTTTAGTTGTATCTACCTAATAGGCAAGTTGTTTAGTAAGGTACCTATAACGCCAGAATAGATTACCCGAATATCATGAAACATGAACATAACCGGTAAAATGCGAGATCTGCATACCCCATAAGAGCGTACTGGCGTGATGTTATGTTATGAAATGGTAGAAACAATGAACAGACATGCGATTTCAGCAATCCCGAGAGATTTGCCGTTATTTATTGAAGAGTTCTGTTGTATATCTCCGAAGTTCTTCATCAGATCTTCACCAAACTAAAATGGGTCCAATTTCGGAACATACTCTTTCTAACAAAAAAATAATTTTCGAAATCGTTCCAAAATTGACGGAGATATCGGTGAACATACACAAAAAAAAAAAAACTACATAATGTCGAACATAGAACCTCCTCCTTTTTGGTAAGTCGGTTAAAAATAGGTAGTGTTCGATACCGGCAAAATAGCACCGCTATTTTTTTAGCTGCCTACGAAAGAGGAAGTTCTGCAATAATCTGCATTCGATAAAGGAAGATTGGTAACACCATTATTTTTAGTCAAAAAGTTAGAAAAAAAAATCGCTAGGGAACAATAGCTCTTTTTGGCAATTCATCGTCAATTTTCAACTTCAGGTTAAAGAAATCTTGCAAGACTTTTTAATTTTGTCATGTTTTCTGTCCAGGGTCTCTACTGGTACCCGCAATGGATGGGCGCGTCACCCCACCACCCGTACCCATCGGCAGGCGATGAGACCGAATTCGGCGAACCTTCTGGAGACTTCTACCCGCACCAGCAAGGTTACGAAAGGGACGACCAGGATATCGAATAATATATTTGTTACTAGTACTATTGTTTTATTGTTTAAAAGTGTCTGATTTTTCGAAAGCTAAAATAAACGCGAGCCCTCAGATCATAGAAACAACACTGTTGCGCGCGAGCCTAACAATAATAAAATCATAATACCGGCCAAGTGCGAGTCGGTCTCGCGCACGAAGTCTTCCCTACCATTACCGAAAAAAAACACGTTTTTTGTATCGGAGCCCTACTTAAATATTTATTTTATTCTGTTTTTACTATTTTTTGTTGTTATAGCGGCAACAGAAATACATCATCTGTGAAAATTTCAACTGTCTAGCTATCACGGTTCATGAGATACAGACTGGTGACAGACAGACAGACAGACGGACCTTGGAGTCATAGTAATAGGATCCTGTTTTTACCCTTTGGGTACAGAACCCTAAAAAGCCACCTATCTGCCTAGTTTGAAAGCCGGGCTTTTGGACCTCTATGAATGTTCCAACACAGCGTATGTGCACAAAGTAGGTATTATTATGCCAAATTGACACATTTTAGTCATTTCGATTTAGTTTTAAACCGATTCATATGCAATACTTACGCTTTTTTATTAAAGGCTACGTAGTTAGATGCCTTACTTAAATTATTTTCATAATGCCAGGAGGTATGAGGTTCCCCCGCGGTGGGTTCCCGCATTGTCGAGGCAGAGTGGCTTGGTCACCCACGGTGAAGCGAAGAGGAACCTGATGAGGGGCCGCTAGCGGCCAACACGTTGGTTGCGGTGCCGCTTTGGCAACATCGCAACTAGGGCGGCCCTTCATGTCGTATGGGGTCTCCCATACTCATACGATATCACGGCCGTGGGTTGGAGGCCGCGGCGGGAGAGGAGTGCCGGTATTGCAGTGCGCCGCTCTCCCTACCTTCCGCGGCATGGGCGGCGTTGCCACGGTCTGATGGCCTACGCGGTGGGGCGGCAGGAGAGGAGGAGTGTCAGTATAGCGTTGGCTGCTCTCCCTATTCCCTGCGGTCGAAAAAATGGTGGATGGTGATGGGGTTTTTCCCCCGGAGGAGGTTCCGGTGATGGACAGCCGCGGCGGGAACGCGGCTGTCCATCACCAGCCAGAGTGCTAACGCGTGCCCGTGTTCCCGCCACAAGCGGCACAGGAGGACATCGTGGAGTTTTAGTGGGTTGGAGTCCCACATAACTGCACTAACTCCCCGTAGTAGTGCAGTATGTATGAGCACGTCTCCACGAAAAAAAAATACAAGGAAGCATGAGGTTGCGTAACTATGTAATATACGTGTATGTGTTAGTAATTTGCGAGAAGGAAGAAAAAAAATAAAAAAAGTTAAATAAATGTATTAAAAATAATGTATATACAAGTGTTGTCAATATAATTAAATATAACTCTCTAAAAATCGGCGTTCAACAACGCTACCGCGGGGCAGCACGAAAAACGCAGGCGTCCCTGCTTTCAGCTCGAAATACTTCGTCACTAGTAATTCACCCAGATTCTTTGAAGGATTTATTACATGAGGCATTTTATCATAACCCTCAAAATAAACATTAATTTTCGAACAATTGTACTTATTCTCTTCGTCCCAAGGAGCTGGGAAGAGCTGTTCTAACTGACTTTGCAGAGGCACGTTTTCAGGGCAGTCCCGTATAAAATCTGTCATCTGGTATTCAGGATATAGAAGTAGTATTGGCCACATAAGTACACCATCTTCGATGTGTACTATAGCGTCCTGCGACCCTGGTAAGCTAGGTTCTAACTTCGACAGATCTATATCATCTTCGTCATCGCATTTCGATATTTTGATACCTCGTTCTATAATTGCCTTGATTACTAACTCTTTCTGTTCACCATCTTTAGCATTTTTTCTCTCTTTTTTTCTTTGATCACGTTCTTGTTGTAATTTCTTCTTCTTTGCTGTGTTAAGAAGTTCTATTACTTCTTTGTCTTTTTTCTCGCCTTCTAATAGTTTTTGGCAGTGTTCGATGCAGCTGTCGTATTTGGTTATTTCGAGGGCTGCCTTTGCCGCGCGTAATCGTGCCTTTGTGTGGTTTGTGTTGAAAGTTAGGGCCTTCTCACTGTCGAACAAGGCTGATCTGTAGTTCTTTAGATGCCAGTGTGACGCTGCTCGGTTGTTGTATAGACTTGCATTGATGTCGGCGTCGTTACATCTCTGCTTGATGCCCTCGGTGTAACTGCAAAAAATATAATTTAACACTTTTAGTTTTACATATTTACTTTTAAGTTCGCGGAGTATTTTCCTTAAAATATATCTTCTTTTAACCCAACTACGGCGAAGCAAAAGGCAGGGTTATGTTTTTGACCGATATGTGTGTATGTATGTGTGTTCATCTGTTCCATCACAACTTCTAAACTACTTATCATAATTTGATAAATGAGATGTCGTTGGAAGCGTCTTGTTTGTCTACTAGTTATAGGCTATTAAGTCTCAAGGGGGCACGAAGTCAAGAACAATAAAACATTTTGTCGCCCCACCCCATCATGTGTGGTATCATTAAACAGGGATTTTATTATGAAGGTAGGGTTAGGTACATCATATTCTTGTCAAGCGTACCTTTTTAGAGATATATGATTGAGTATCTATTCAAAGTCACGAAATAGTTATTTAAGCTACAAGTGCGGAAGGTAGGTGATTTGGTGACGAGTCGGAAATCATCTTACGCACGTGTATCATACAACATTTTACTATGCATTGTGCGAGGACATAAAAAAATATCTGAAACAAGCAAGAAATTAATAAAATGGCGGGCTTATTCAAGGGCGCTCAGCATATCCAAAGATTAACTTTTACTGCGCATGTGCAAATAGCTGTCACGTCGTAACGCAAAAAGGCACGAGCAAAATATTCATTCTGCCAAACATATTTAATGAATATTTGAAATTAATTTACTGATCAAAATCTAAATCTAGAGTAATTAAAAACGCCTTAAATGAAGTATTAGTTTTGTTTTACCTTTTATATGAATGATAATCTGAACTTAAGGGTACACTAGTCGACGGCACGAACTATTTTGTGCGCGGGGTTAAAATGCATTTTATATCAACCGACAACACGTGCGGAAGAGATAGATGCTGTGATAAGCAGTAGGAAGCAAGTTCGTGTACGAATACACACTTTTGCAAATTTGTAGCGAAATGGAATAATGATTTAGGACGAAACCGATCGCGCGAAATTTTATAAAAGACCGTTGGCAGTCTAGATATCATGGAAAAACTACTAAATCTATCTGTTCAAAATAAAATTATATGCATTATTGAACTAATAATCTATCCCTGTATGGAGGCCGTTTTGCAATTTTCCGACTTCTTATGGTATTTATTTGCGCCCAAAAATGCGTTAAAATTTGTGTCGAAATGTGGAACTTTCGACGCTCATAACTTTCAAATATTTTCTTTTTTTACTTTTTCGCTTCCATACAGGGCTAGATAATGATGAGGCAAATTGATATCACTTTTTATTTTGAACGTTCATCGTCAAACAGTGGAATAATCCCTAGACTGCGTTTGTATGGAAAAAATTTCGACAAGTGTAACCTTAACTAATTTTTTAAACTTTTCTCAAATAATAAAAACTCTATGCGGCGGGCTGACGTTGGAGTTAAAAATTAAAAGTACAGGAAAGTAAAAAGCACTAGTAAAAAAAAGTGACACTTTCCGCACAGTTTGGCTGCTTGGAAAACGCTCTTTTTGAGGACATGCATTGTAAATTAAATAAAGATGCTTACGGCCATAACATTTTTCAAGATGACTATTTAAAAATTCAATATCTAACAAAATAATAAATTACTTCAAGTCCATAGGAGAGAATTGTACATTGTAGCTTTGTTTAAAGAAAGGCTATGAAACCAGTCACCCTTCTAGATATCAACTCTTCTTCGTCGAACTTGGCGCCTTTTTCACATTTATGTTTTTGTCGAGTTTGGTGCCTTTTCACATTTATATGTTTTTGGTGGGATCATTATTACACCATCGTTACGTCTTGCTACCCTCCAATCTTCGTCGTAGGTGGAGTCGTGATCTTTAATGGATATTTGTTGCTCTGACTACCCAAGCATGATATGATGTATGTTTAGAAGAATCGATGTATTTGTGTTTGTAACGTTACCTAACCAACCTACCCCTTTTTAAAATTCGGAATCAATATAATGGCAACCCTAGTGAGTCAGTCAAGTTTAGATGTCAATTTTCGTTATTTTCTGTGTACTTTCTAATTTGTGACTTAGTTCTGAATTCAAATAAAATTATTATACACGATAAATCTAGTAATCTCAGATCAAATAAAAAAAGGTAGATAGCGCACTTAGAACAGAAAAATGTAACCACTTTTTGAACTATGTGTGAGTCACTGCGGTGTTGCCACTTTTTATAAAAAGTCCCTCAACTTATTTAAATGGGTTTAAATATTAATTTCATAATTATGGGTAAGTACTTATTATGCGAATGTGAAAGGAAATCTGTCTCTTTGTTTTTAATAAACGCGTGCAGTCGCCCCTGTCGTTGACATGTGTCGCTCGTGTGTAAGAGCACCGAGCAGCTCAGAAAAAGTTATTTTACTTAAACATACAACAAAGATTATGTGAAACAGGTTTATTACAAAAATATCACAAATACAACCATTCCATGGAATTAAAAATATACTTTTTCAGATGAAATGTATAAGTATTTAAGTAAGTACAAAATAGAGCATTAACTTATAACAGAATGCTAACAAACTTAGTGAACTTTAAAAACCGGCCAATTGCGAGTCGGACTCGCGCACGAAGGGTTATTTATTTATATATGCTTTAATGTAGGTACACCAAGTTAAAACAAAGAAAAGGAAACTTAAAACTAAAATACATACAACGGGCGGCCTTATCGCATACCGTGATCTCCGCACTATTATCGCAAAAAAAGGCCAAAAAATCACGTTTGTTGTATGGGAGCCCCCCTTAAATATTTATTTTATTCTGTTTTTAGTATTTGTTGTTATAGCGGCAACAGAAATACATCATCTGTGAAAATTTCAACTGTCTAGCTATCACGGTTCATGAGATACAGCCTGGTGACAGACGGACAGACAGACAGACAGACGGGTCGCGGAGTCTCAGTAATAGGGTCCCGTTTTTACCCTTTGGGTACGGAACCCTAAAAAAGATTGAAACAAGGTGACCTATTTCTGACATGCAGTCGGATGTCAGAAATAGGTTGTAGCTTTTGTGTATTCTTAACATAATGAAAATTATTATTTTTTAACCACAATAGACGACGATGGCTGCCATTATGGTTCATTTCGGCTTAGTCTTATAGCATTTACCCATTCGTTTCTTATTAAAGTTTTCGGTGGAAACCTAAAACCATAATATTTGATAGCAAAATAGAAGGTACTCATGAATTTAAACAAAAATAAATTAGTTAAGAACTAAGTGTTTACCTTGACTTTGATTTATGTAACATACATAAAATCATGTGATTTAATAGAAAATAAACATTAATTAGATCAACTCTCTACTCAATTACTTTTCTTTGACTTTGCCTACAATTTAATTACCCACATTTTGGGTAATTAGAAATAAGAATTACTGGCAACACTCTCCCAATATGTCAATTTCGGGAAAATAACATTATCTGTTCCGAATAACCTCAAAATTATGTTGGAAAACCAAAAAACAAATAGTTTTGTGTGTAATTACGTGGGAAACGATACTCCTAAAGACTTTTTGTTCAATATAGTGTTGTTTTTGCACCACTTGACAACACAGGACGGCATTTTTTAGGCAATGTTATTGCACGACGGTCCGTGAGATACTAACAAAAATCAGCGTGGTTTTATTGCTTGTGTGTGCGTGAGCGCGTGTGTTTATTGAATCGGCTGGGTTTTGTTGGCTTCACCTAAACTATAGGCCGTGCGCTATCTACCTTTTTTTATTTGATCTGAGCTAGTAATAGGGAACATTAATGCCAATTGCTCCCGCCAGATAGCGCTTGACGGCTCGGAGTAAACAAAAATATAATTTGTGGTTATACCGAACTATTTTTTACTGTTTTTAAAATAACTTGTGTTCAAAAGCTAAATAATAATATTGTGGAAGTAGTTAGCTTCATTTTACTTTCACTATTAGTTTTATATTTTGTATGCATATACTGCGAAATTTAGTCTCTTGACTTTGACAGTTTGAATTTTCTAGGGATGGGTCCGATAAATCTTAACGTAACTTATATCGGATATGTGTTAGATATGATATCATATCGATATCGATATCAAAATAACCGATGTTACAAAAGCTGTATCTAATAAAAACCTTACTAGCGTGCGAGAACGAATAAATCAAAATTTTAAACCGTAACAATGCGAAAACGTACGAACTACGAACAAAACGCAAACTTCACAAACGTTAGGAACCATATGCGCTACCTCTCTTTCTAAGTATTAATTCGCGTTCGTTGTTAGTTTGCTCATCTAAATAACTTTTGCAAACTGTACTACTGATATCGATATCTGAAAACCGTTTTCGATATCGATATGAAAACACATACATAACAAAATACTTTAAATAAAAATACTGCTACTTTGCAGAATATATTGATATGTTACGGTAGGTAGCACACTTGACTTGACTTACTATAATTATATCAATACATATAAATAAATCTGTAGAAAAATATTTTTTGTACATAGAAAAAAAATCCAATAAAAATAGCCAGGGTGTTAAAGGATAACCAACAGAACCCATTTCTAGCATTTTTGTCTGTTTGTCTGTTTATTTGTGCACGCATCACGTGAAATGTACGAAACCAATGTAGATAACTTTTATACATAAAAATTGTGCGTATCTTGAAGAATTACTTAGTTTTTGTTTCATCGCAATCGGTTCACTCTATCAAAAGTTAGATGAATTTAAAGTGTTCAAGAAGTAAAATTATCACAGCTCACGCAATTCAGTTACTCGGACAGTTGAACTCGCTATTCGATAGATGGCGTTGTGCATTTAAAGTCATTTTCTGAATCGCGGTGTTAAGATTTTACGCGAAAGAATGACCCTAGAAAAAAAAATTGGTTTGTAGTATGTATATTTTTGAGTATGTGGAGTAGGCAGGCAGGCTGGTAAGTATGGTAGGGTTGGCAGGCAGATGACGGGAGCGAAGCCGCGGGCACAGCTAGTATATGAATATGTATGAAATACAATAAAATATTTATCACATGTAAGATGTTTATTTTATGCTCATAAATAATTAAATATTGAACATCAATACATCATGATAAGTAAAAAATGTATTTTTCTCAAATTTTTTACTTTATTAATTAACTTTAAAACTTTCCTGTTGCATAATTGGAACACAATATACCTATCACGGGAATTTAACGCGATGATTTCGATTATTTATTTACCTATTGCCTATAATTCCTTATGAGTAAAAGGGACTTTTACAAAAGACATCAACGAGCGCTACCGTAAAGTGTGCAAATTTGATTTACTACCTATTATAACTTGACCTTTTTAAACTTGGTCAATATTTATTACTTTACCTACCGGTGAATGTTATCCCATCTTTTTTTGAACTTGAAGGGCTGGATAATTTTCCACACCATTTTACTGCATAATTCGTAATTTTTTCTAAGGCAAACCGTTGATAACTCTTTTATTACTTGAAATCGCTTGCGTCCCTGCAGCTCTAATGTCTGGTCGACACTTACATGGGGTCTCAATTCAAACAAATTATAATTAGTATTAAAAAAAGATCATAGATGGCAGCATAGGTAACAAATGTGAAAGTAACAATCACTTATAAAACACAGCAGATTTAGGCTGAAATAAGTTTAGTAAAAATCTAAGTAAAGTAAAAACTTGCTGTTGCTTCTTTAAAGTTAATTTATCCATATAAACTCATTAATCAGGTTTTTTGAACAAAAACGATAAGTTGAAGACTTTGTATGTTAAATTAGTTGAAAGTAGCTATCAACTTTTCGTTTTGTTTTGAGTTCTTTGCAATAGATGGCGTTTCTCACAATTTGTCCTAAACTATATCCATCGTAAGAATCATTTTGTAAGACAGTTATTATTATTATAGGCGTAACTTAAAAGATATTATTTATTATAGGCGTAATTTTAAATATTAAAGTATTGGTCTATTACTTAAAATCACTTTTTTGTGAAGCTTGTTTACACGTCGAATTAACTAGATACCTCGCTGAAAAAGGTACCTCGTACCGCACTAGGGCCTACTCAATTCGCACGGGTTATAAAATAAGAGATAACGCGACGCGTGTCCCGCTTGCCGTCCGAGTTTACACGTCGCATAGTAGGTACAGTTTGATTCAAACTTAATGACGGCTCGAAACACTTCGTGAGCTACTACGAGCTAGCAATTTCATGTGAAAGTGGGGGTGAGGGGTAGAGTAGGTACTGCGCAGCAAGTAGGGTTTTTTTTAAACATCACTAAGTTTAAATCCCAAGTATATAAACATCATCAGGCAAATATACAACAGAAGCACGGCCCGAATACAGCTAGAAACCGTAGGAGACGAATTTAAAATTGATTTTAGATTTTTTAAGATTGATTAAGATTGTATTGTGACGCTGATCACGTTCTTAGTGTTTTTTTTAGTAACGGCAAAATGCTAAAACATCTCAGATTTGCTGATGACATTGTGATATTTGCAGAGGAACTACAAATATTACAAGCAATGCTAAAACAGCTATCTGATGCTAGTGCCGAGGTGGGTCTTACGATCAACTTCTCTAAAACAAAAGCAATTACTAACAGCACCCGAGAAACAATAGCAATAGAAGAACAAGAGGTCGAATATGTAGAAGAGTACATTTACCTGGGACACCTAATATCGCCTCAACATCTAATGCCCAAAGAAATACAAAGAAGGGTAAACAACACCTGGTCCCGCTACTGGTCCCTCAAAGAATTCGTGAAGAGCAAGGCCATACCAATACGGGCAAAGAAAAAGGTCTATGACAGTTGCATTCTGCCTGTACTCACATATGGATGCCAGACATGGTCCTTAACAAAATCAAGCATACAAAAACTAAAAACTAAAACTGCCAACAAGGAATGGAGAGGAGCATGCTTGGCATCCGTATCAAAGACAGGTGTCGACTTGTAGACATACGAAAGCAAACGGGGGTGGCGGACGTAACCAATAGAGTCAAGAGACTGAAGTGGAAATGGACGGGCCACACAATGCGAAATAGGATACAAAAGTGGACGAGAAGCGTAATTGAGTGGTACCCACGCGACGGGAAAAGGCGCAGAGGCAGGCAACACAAGAGGTGGGAGGACGATCTCCCACAGGGGTGGAGGAGATCGGCAAGGCACCGTAAAAAGTGGCATGACCTGGAGGAGGCCTAAGTCAAAGGACAACCTGACTAAAAACAGTCTAAATTAAGTTAGTTAAGGATAAATTTAAAAAGTAATGTAATAAAGGCAAGTAGTCAGTGAATAAAGGCTATTTTTATTTTCTTTATTTATTTTATTTTTAAGTTTGAATCGACGTCCCGTTAGTAAATACGTAAATAATAACAAAGTAATTTTTGTCCTTGTGATTACACGGCTTCACTACTCGTACAGTTTGATTCAAACTTAATGGCGGCTTGGAACACTCGTATGATTCGCCGCGCACCCCTAACCACTGCTGGCACAATTAATTTTACCCGACTGCCGAAGGAGGGTAATGTGTTTATCAGTCTATGTATGTATGTATATGTCGCATCAAGGCTAGCCGATAGATGTAAACCATCGGGAAGTCAGGATGTATTCCCTTAGGTTAAGACATCGTGTGTGGGCAGGTCGGTGGGTATAATCGTGCAAATGAAATCACATAAGTTATTCGATACACTGAGTATATTCAAATAGACACAAGTTACATTCCTGCTTACTAGTATTACGTATCGACACTGATTCTACGACGTCTTAGCTCTACGGCTGTCAGTACTCAACTGACTCAACTGCTCTCTTCTGCACCACGCTAGTGCTTATAAAAGCACGCCAATGCGTAGTTGCTCTTGATTGCCGCTAGGGGCGTGCTTGTGATTTGTTTTGACGTCCGTACTATTGACTAAACCCGACACGGCCATCCTGCGAGACAGGCGTCCTCGTATGTTCCTCATTGTCAGGTTTTAACAGTGTATCGAATCATGTGGAAATCCTCAATGGATGTCTTCAGCCCTTGGGGAAAGCTGAGGGGTCTGTCAGACTCCTACTGACTAAAACCACATGGTGTTCTCTAGGCCGTAATTCCTCTTGAGAGGCGAGCGTGGAACACACACGTCGCCTTCTCGGGCCTCTCTCAGGTGACAGATCCCCAAATCTATCACCCGCAGGCATCATCTTCTTGTCCTTGCTCCATGCCAATCTCATGGTCACCTCGTGTTGCACCACACGTCGTCTTAGTCCACTTCATCCTGGCAATCGCCCATCATACAAGGGAGGTTTTTCTGAAACATACAAAATTTCCAAAACAGTATTCGCTCGTCCAATCCTGACTCATACACTAGAGTGAGGAAACATTTTGAAACAATCAAACATGATCATTCAAATCTCTCTATTTCCAATTTAAAGAAAATAGCCACTGAATCATCGATTTAGTACCTAAAGGCACCCAATCTTCTTGATTACAAAGTTCAAGTACCACTGATAGTCATTAATGTCAAATTAAACGAGACAAAATAAACAAGACCAGGTATCTTATTCACGATCTTTAACCATCACATAGCTCTACTAGCTATCTCATAGCTCTCTTAACTATCTCAAATTGCTCTACTCGCACATCTCCACGATGTCGAGTCAACTCTACTCTCTGAAGTCAGAACTTGTTCACACAGAGATTTAGTACTTACTACTTGTATCTACCATCTCAATTGGTACTTGAGCTTTGTGTGTCTTACCAACACGATCTACGCATAGTAATCAAAATTAGAAAACCAAAATAATTTTAATTTTCGTAATGAGGGCTTGACGATTCGAACGTCATCAACATTAACATGATCTCTCCACACGCGTGACTGCGAGTTTACTTTCTTACTGAGAGTTTACTTTCTTTTAACCTCATGACTCAATAGGAACTTTCTGTAAGGTTCCTAACACAAACATGAATTTTCACACCAGCCATAGTGTCACACAGACTTACAGGTGCCATACAGGCCTACCGTTGCCATAAAGGCCAATAGTTGCCACACCGGCCAACAGTTGCCACACCGGCCAACAGTTGCCACACCGGCCAACAGTTGCCACACCGGCCAACAGTTGCCACACCGGCCAACAGTTGCCACACCGGCCAACAGTTGCCACTTAGACTCGAAGTTGCCACCTAGGCTTACAGTTGCCACCTAAGCTTAGTTGCCACCTAGGCTCACAGCTGCCACACAACGCTCGGCTACTCCTGCCCTAACTAGATTATTGGATTCGTGAAAATAGTGAAATTTGAGAACTCTACTCTTTAACCAAATTATTACCCTGGGCCATGTACCACTAGTCGCTCCAAACAAACTTTAAAACTCTACTGCAGCAACAACTGCCAAGCTTATAGAAACCCTCGAGTAAAACCTCCAACGCCATGGCTCTCTAGCCGACCAGCAATTATATTGCTCTCACAACGGTCTCTCGGTCTCTCTCTAGACCCCGACCTCCACCAGAATCCACTGGTACGGTCAAACATAATACGTTCGATAGACTGAATTACTCGCTTGGCTTGCTCATTATTATCAAAATCCTTTTGACATCAACGTCGACTGGTACATGACCCGCTGGCATCTGCCCCTAACCTACCTTGTGCATACTTGTAGGTTCTAAGCGTACCTATTTCGAAAGCTTTCGGTGTATAACAATCACCGTCCTGCCATAATCACCTATCGTGGACTTAATACAGGGCCTATTCGAACCAGAGATTCCCACACAATACTTCATTAGAAAAAGGTCCAACGATCAAAAAGTCCAACAACTAAACAAAGTAATCGTAAAAATTCTGTTACTCTTTACCATAATTCAAAGGCAATGCACACCCAACTCATGAAACTTCTTCGTTGACCCATCGCCACATGTTACTCATGAGGTGCGGTCCAAAGTTCTGAGTATGACAAGTGTACAAGCCATCAAATTTGGTCTCACTACCACTGTCATCAACTATGACGTCTAATTCTCAAGGAACTTGGTGATCGAGGATCCTTCTTACTAGATTCGCTCTTTTTACTCAAAGTTATTGAAGCATACAGACTGTTAATATGAGGGGAACAATTATGCCTGATAATATTTGCTGTCTTATACCTCGTGTGAAGGAGCTTCACGAATAAACTCTGATCATTATCATCTGCCTAGCCTTTTCCCAACTATATTGGGGTCGGCTTCCAGTCTCACCGGATTCAGTTAAGTACCAGTGTTTTACATGGAGCGACTGCCTATCTGACCTCCACAACCCAGTAACTGGGTAACACGATACCTCTTGGCTAGACTGGTGTCAGATCTCAAGCATCTGACTACCCGTAACGACTGTCAAAGATCTTCAAATGACAGCCGGAACCAACGGCTTAACGTGCTTTCCGAGGCACGGAGGAAACTCGGTATGTTGAAATGGTCACCCATCCATGGACCGACCTCGTCAAGCGTTGCTTAACCTTGATGATCGACCCGTGCGGCTGTTATTATTTAGCCACGAGCTCATCTTCTTATGGGATATTAAATCCCAAAGTTTGTACTGAACCAAATGATGAAACTACCGCCAATAGGAAACTCATTAACTACTTGCTTACAAGTGTGTCTTAATTACCTAGTGATAGAGCCAGATATAACCACGACCAACTCAGTGGTCAAACATGAACACTCTTAAAGCTCGAACTAGCATCTCTTCACTAGAGAACATTCGACCTCACTATCGAAATAACATGGAAGCGTCCACCGAATATTCCATTCCAAACTTGCGAGCGCTCGTAAAGTTCGGCAAGTTTACAGGTGGTAACCTGTAAACTGCTAGCCTGCTGTCAGTCTCAACCTCTCAGATGTTGACAGTCGACCTTCGCATTCAGCATTTAAACCGCTAGCCTGCAGCCGAGGCTCCACTTCGACGCAATATGGTATCTGAAACGTAAAAAACATTACGAGAGTATATGTTCAGTACCTTAACTATACACAGCTTTGATGGAAATTAACCAGTGCAGCGGTGTAGTAAACTAAACCGGCACAGCTAAATGGGCTATTGTGGACATGAACCACACATTACGGTGTCCCATGTGCCCGGGTAGGTAGAGAATCCAATGAATGCCATAGCATTTTAAGTCGCAATTTCTAGGCCTGGTAGGGTTTACCTTTTAGACAGTCAGGCCCTCCGACGACCACAAAAGAAGAATACCATGCTTCTTCTTAGTTAATTCTCACCACATAAAACTATCGCACTACAAAAGTAATCAGAATATTTCATTTGGAATTATCATAATTTCCAGACTGAAATGTAAGGTAGGTACGTCACTGTCACCATATCGTTCTAAAAAATGATAGTCAGCCAAGGCCAGCCAAGGGTTATTGTCAGTGATAGTAGAACAATAACTCTTAAAACTTGACTATTGATTGTAACTAAAGTGAAATTATGACCTGACACGGGCCTCCCCGACGATCCACTGACCGCCATACCGTACACAAAATCAGAATTTTGAATAATGAACACTCTCTTGGCCATTGTCATAACAAAATGAAAACGACTCACCAGATTGGCATAAAGATCAGTGTGTTCAACACGTCCACGCGCTGTCTTGTCCTGTCCAGCTCCTTGGTTGTTACTAGCCTCCTCGCTGCTCCGCTCCGGACTGGTTTTTCATTATTTTGGTTTCCGAGGGTAGTCGCAACTGACACCGCGATTTTTTTTTTGCAAGAATTTAACTATTTTCACTAGCATTGTTTTTACGTGTGATCTCATTAGCACGACCGAATCCCAATTCTGATGTCGCATCAAGGCTGGCCGATAGATGTAAACCATCGGGAAGTCAGGATGTATTCCCTTAGGTTAAGACATCGTGTGTGGGCAGGTCGGTGGGTATAATC
This sequence comes from Orthosia incerta, assembly GCA_948252205.1. Lineage (NCBI taxonomy): Eukaryota > Metazoa > Arthropoda > Insecta > Lepidoptera > Noctuidae > Orthosia > Orthosia incerta. Next base: position 17,241,318 of record OX411758.1, on the reverse strand, counting down.
GTGCAAATGAAATCACATAAGTTATTCGATACACTGAGTATATTCAAATAGACACAAGTTACATTCCTGCTTACTAATATTACGGATCGACACTGATTCTACGACGTCTTAGCTCTACGGCTGTCAGTACTCAACTGACTCAACTGCTCTCTTCTGCACCACGCTAGTGCTTATAAAAGCGCGCCAATGCGTAGTTGCTCTTGATTGCCGCTAGGGGCGTGCTTGTGATTTGTTTTGACGTCCGTACTATTGACTAAACCCGACATATATTTGTTCCTATATGGCGTTTCAGAGACCAAACACGTTGGCCGATTTTGATGATTCGTACGTCAATCGATTCGTCTTAACCCTGCAAGTGTCACTATCTACATTAAAATTGAAAAATAGAGAAATGGCGGCTTTTGGGCGCCATATTGTGGGGGCCCAATATCCTTTTTCTTCTAATCCCATCTTGTGGGGTATCAAAAAAAAACGGGTTTTATGAGGCGATTTCAAAAATATATAACACTTATATGTTTAAATGTACAAAATTCGAAAAAAATGTTAACTAAAAAGGGATAAATTAAAAAAAAAACAATAAATCTAAAAAACCGACTGCTTAAAAAGCGAACTAAAAAGTCAAAAACAAGAAAAAAAACATGCTGTGCAGTCGGAGGATACATATTCGCGAGCTGGCTGACCAAAACCAGATGTATCCTCAGACTGCACAGCATGATTTTTTGAGCACTAAGATAGCTTCTTACGTTCGCGTACGAATTAGCACTTTTGCAAGTTTGTAGCGAAATGGATGAAAATTTAGGACAAAAATGAGCGCGCGAAATTTTATAAACAGACTTTTATAAAAGTAGTCTAGACTATCATAAAATAACGACTAAATGTATATTGTCAAAATAAAATTATCTGCATTGTTGAATTACTAATCTATCCCTGTATGGAGGCCGTTTTGCAAATTTCCTTCTTCTTATGGTATTTATTTCCGCCCAAAAATGCGTTAAAATTAGTGTTGAAATATGGAACTTTCGACGAACATAACTTTCATAAAAAATTTTTTTTACTTTTTTGTTTCCATACAGCGCTAGATAATGATGAGACAAATTGATATAATTTTTTATTTTGAACGTAGGTACATTGTCAGACCGTGGAGTAATCGCCAGACTATGTTTGTATGTAAGAATGATCGACTAGTGTAACCTTAACTACAAACATGTTATTTTTCATCAAGTAAAACTCTGTTGTTTGTGTCATTGTTATCATTATTTATGTTTTTGAGATTCACGGGATATAAGGGTCCCGGACTTTTGAAAGGCGTACCAGGGGCCGAAACCAACTCGTAGAGACCTTGTTTGACATGTAGGATGAAATGTGACACCAACCAGCAATAATCCCTGTATGCAATAGTCGCTATGCAAGAGCACCCAAGGACAATCGCCGGCTAGTGCAGGACTATTGCAGAATATGGGGCCAAAACACATTTCGTGGATCAATTACCTAAAACTATAGAAAGACTATTGGCCCCTGCCTAACCACTGTTGATCTACACAGCTATAAAATGGCAGGGGAAGTTATCATTATTATTTTTAAGAAAATCATAATTATTATCAATTAATCATACTGTTATTATCAAACATTGAATCACAATTTTTATGAATCATATCAGTTGTGTCATTATTAAAACTTCGTTTTTCTTTTTGCTAAATCATTCAAATCAGAAAAGCGACTCAAATTTGAGATAGTTTTTTGTCAAATCTTCATACAGTAAACTTCAAATAATAACCACAACACCATACAAAAACAATCTAAGCTACACTCACCCTAAAATGGCCATTCTATAGTTTTTATGCTTAAAGTTGAAGTTCCCGTCTTCCTTGTAGTTGCCAGCCAGTTCTACCGGTGTGTTCTCCTCAGGATCATACTTCAGCTTGGCCAGGCCTTCAGCCAGGGGGGACATGGCACCATCGTCTGGTGTTGTCTTCATGAAGAATGGATGCTTGTCCATTTCTTCCTGCAATAATTTTTTTTTTATTTATGTTTTTCCATGTAAAATTAATGAACTGAACCTTAAAATTTTATTTACATTTTTTCTAAATATGGCTATGGGTAAGTTTGACATTTCTGACTTTAATCTTAAGGGTTGCACATGTTTTAGTTTTAACTCTAGACTATTTTTTTTAACCAGAAGGTAAATTCTTGTACCCAACATTATTATATCAAACACTAGGAATGTAGAGAAATTAGAGTTTTTGAAAGATTGAGATTAGAATGTTAATGTTCTTTTTACAATAGTAATTATCCCTAAGAAAAACAAAAACATTAACCTAGCCAATTACGAAGTAGAATTAAGAACCTATATTCAGCAGTAGCAAATATAGGTTTTTCACTTTCAATGTTAGTGATCAAGGTTTGGTAGGTACCCAAAACCTATTGACAGGCCTATGTCCGCTCACACCTATTAAAAAAGTTCGGTCCTTCAACAGATATCTAATTAGAACCGTGGACCTAGCTCCTAACGTTTCATAAATGCCTAAGAAGGTTTTATCATCATGTAGGTTTGTGTGGAACCAAATAATTTGAATGCCTCACCTCCCATCTGTCCTCGGGCCATCCTTCAGTATATCGCTTCTTCTCTAAGCTATCAATAAAGTCATCCAACTCCTTGTCTAGTTTCTGACACAGTGCGATTCTCTCCTCTTCGGTAATCGGCTGTTTAACCTCTTTTGACGAATCTTCGGTCATAGTTCTAATGGCTGTATACCTTTCTACACTAAGACTGACTAGTGACTACTGTTTAAAATAACACAATAATGTAATAATAATGGCTTTAATAAGAATCTCACTATTATAACAACTTTTCAAAATATAACCTAAAAATATTTTGGTATAATAATGTCACGATGACACAGACACCGACGGAAAAACATGCTGAATTTGACATTAATGACATACCGTTTCGTTTCGTCATACAAATAAAATAATGTTTACTATGTCACGATGACACAGACACCGACAGAAAAACATGCTCAATTTGTTATTAGACATAGCACGCACTGCGATTTTTATACGCGCGAATTTTTTTCCGCCCATTCTGTGACCTATGGAAATGTATGAAGCCGCACGCAATGCGGAAAAAAAAATCGCGCTCAAATTGTACTAAAAATACGCGCGAGTTTTTATTCGCGCGAATAAAAATCACAGTGCGTGTTATGTTTTATGTTTTTTATATATGTGTTATGTTTTTTTTTTTCCGCATTGCCTTAATGACATGCCGTTTCGTTTCGTCGTAACTACGATTTTCGGCAGCGTTTGGCTACGGCTAAGCGAAAAAACGTCAGTGCTACGTACACAAATACAAATCAAATAATGTTTACTCACACAGAAAGACGCAAAAAATAACAATAGATTACCACATAGTTAATTATATCATATACATCTAATACATTTCACCCTTATGCCATTGCTGAATATATTCACATTTGCGACATTCACGTCTTTTGAAATATTCTGGAAAATGAGCTTTTTCCAGAGGATGCCAATAATCAAGAACCCAATCTGGAGGTGTTACGACACGTTCAAACGCAGTACCACCCGCCTCACCAACAGAACGAGCAACTAGGAAAAACAGATTGAAAACAAACTATTGAATAGATGTCAGTTTTAATGTCATTTTACATGAATGGATTATTCCTAACATTCGGTTACATCGCCTGTATTCCCGAAGGATTATATAGACCAAACATTTAAAATGAGGTGAGCTAACTGCCGTGCACCCAATAATGAGTAATACTTAGCATGCACTGCGATTTTTATTCGCGTGAATTTTTTCCACCCAATCTGCGACCTCTGGAATAGTATGAAGCTGCACGCATAACGGTAAAAAAATCGCGCGGAAATATTATTACAAAAATTAACGCGAACAAAAATCGAAATGCATGTTAAGGCTAACCCAGTAAAAAATCTCTGTTGAGTGTGAGCTGCATAAAATATAAGTCAAGACAGTAGTGATGCAAGGGCCAGTGTTTTGGGGGACTGTCTTTAAAATGACTGATTTTGAATATTTATTGTCGTCAACGTAATTTTTATCTTTAGGCATACTGAATCACCCACCGCCTGGCAAATAAAGTTCTACAATTATAAGTACTTAGTACTTATTATAAGTACTTACATTTACACGGAGGTAAAGGAGTGGCCTTCATAAAAAGTTCATGCTCTCCCAACCATAGTAAACGACGTCGGTCTTTTGGATCCGTAACACATTTATGTTTGTCGAATTCGCTCCTCAAAATAACTTGATGATATCGCACAACTTGCCTAAAAGAACTTCACCATTAGTTTACACTTCATCATCACGTATGATTCCTACGACAAATCTCAAATACCTCAACATTGCGGTAAAGACACAATAAATAATATAGTAAATATGCAGATACATTTACTGAAGATATATTAATTTAAATTAAAAAAAAATACACAATGAGGATGTGAACTGCCATTTTTACACGATAGGTGGCGCATCGTTGCTATGGCTACTGTCAAATCCTTACATTTTGTAACCTATCATTCAGTACATTTTAATTTTCTCAAAATTAAGACATGTGTGCTGTACCAGGATGTACCAACCCCGGTGTTCATTTTTTGCCCTCTACTACAACGCTAAAAAAAACTGGGAAAAAGCTGTACATATTTATAGGTTAAGTTATCTACCTGTCAAAGTAACTCTGATTATGTTGCTTGTTAAACTTCGGCGATATAGTGGAGCTGCTAACATAAAGTTCTACAGCAGGAATGTCATTTGCTTGGCCTTCAGAAGCTTGAGAGCTTTGATTGCCGAAAATAAAATAAAGCTACTAACCTAAAACGTAAAGAATACCAACAAATTAAAGTAATCTTCTCTCATTTTTTGTAAATTTTCCTACCATGAGTCAAGTAAGAAATAACTCGTTACAACTAAAAAAATAACCAAATCTAGAACATATTACCAATGAAAAATTGCATAAAAGTCTGCTTCATAATAAGGTCTGTTTTCTTACCAGTTATCCTTGCTCCTCATTTCTTTAGTTCGTCTTTCATTCCTTAAGCTTCCAGGGACAATCCATATCAATAACTATGACAGACCGGGTAAACACACAAGAAATAACAAAAAAACGTGATGAAAACCAAGCAAAAATGATTTCACAGCAGCCATTGCGCCGCCACCGACATCTGCGCTCAGCTTTGCGTTCACATTCCCATTGTAATATTAAATTATTAGATAGAAATAAATATGTTAGGACATCTATTGTATGTAACTTTTCGTTCGTTTTAAGCCTGTATCCAGCAGTACGGTGTGTGCAAAGTTATCGATCTGCTGGGCAATGATAAGGCTTAGTATTGACCTGTGTATTTTAATTTTCGCGCGATTAAATATCGCCCATTCTGCGACCTATGGAATGTGAAGCTGCTCGCATTGCGGTAAAAAAAAACTGTGCGCGTACTGTATCTAACTAACACGTACTGCGGATAAAATTCCGCGCGATTTTTGTATCTTTCTACCTATTCATAGAGATCAAAACGTTCGCGCGAATTTAATCCGCGCCGCGGCCGCAGTGCGGTGGATTCTGTGGCAAAACACAATTTTCTTGTGGTATTATTTCCGCGCGATTTTTTCTCCGCAATGCGTGCAGTATCATACAATTCCATAGGTCTCAGAATGGGCGGGAAAAAATCGCGCGAATAAAAATCGCAGTGCGTGCTAAGCCTAAAGGCGCCGTTTAGTAGTAAAACGCTGCGTGTTATTTATTATGACTTCGCTGTGTCCTTGCTCAGTTAAGGATCAGAAACGTATGGCCGCACCTTTAAAACTTATCTAAACAGCATAAAATCGCTGCAAATTCGTTTCTTGAGATATCTGGTTAATCGTAAGGTTAAACTCTATACTTCTTATAAGATAGCTTGATCTCTGCGACAGCTGTCAGAATCAATATAGTAACAATAGCGCTTGACAAGCTAACATTATCGTTTACGTCCGTTTGACATAATTATGTCGCAGAGATCAAGCTATCTTTTATGAAGTAGAGTGCAAAGATAATTATGAAAAGCTTTTTGTTGCATGTAGGGTGGGTGCTTCCTGTACATGAGAAAGCCATATTCCTGGTGGTTCTCGAGCAATTTTATAATGAACTAGCGGCCCGCCCCGGCTTCCCACGGGTATTTTACAAAAAAAAAACAAAATAAAACACACATAAACCTTTCTATTTGCGTCAAGTTACTAAAAACCGGCCAAGTGCGAGTAGGAACCGCGCACGAAAGGTTCCGTACCATTATCGCAAAAACGGCAAAATAATTAAACTAATAACATTTCATTTCTTGACATTGACTCCAGTACGGCCCGTGCCCCAGTGACGCCTACATTGCACAAGGTGCTGCATAGCTAGCCGAGCAGAGTAAGCGGCTTCAACGCAACTTTTTTCTAATACTTACATTTTTAAACTCATGATAATTATCATTGGAATGGAATGTCTGAATTGAATAATTTAAAAAGTTATATTAAGGTATTGAAGCAGTCTTGAATATGAAGTATAATTTATTTACTTACTTTATTACTTTATTATACTAATAATTTATTTTGATACGGATTAATACCAAGATACAAATAAAGAGCCATATCTAGCGGCGGCATTTCAATAAAAATATGTATAATAAAAGAAACACTTATTTTGGCATAACTATAATAGTTAGACATATGCTGTCGCGACATTTTTTGTAAATAATGATGTTTTCTGCAAAGTTGTAGTACATTATTTTATTCTATCAACAATAGTTTTTGCAGCGCACGCGATGTTACACCTTGGGTTACATTATTGGAGTTTTAGTAAGGATCCTTAATTTTTTTGAATATATAATATAGCCTATGTCACCCGGAGATAGTGTAGCTTCCCAACAGTGAAAGATTTTTTCAAATCGGTTCAGTAGTTTCGGAGCCTATTCAATGCAAACAAACAAACCAAACAAACAATCAAATCTTTCCTCTTTATAATATTAGTTTAGAAAATATAAGGTGCTTGTGCAAAATGCTCACAATACCAGAAGAGTGAGGGAACGTAAGTTTGTGGCAGCACCGGTTAAAAATTATTATGGTAAGAGAACTAACAAGTATCTGACCCCTACAATTTTTTGTGACCTGGATTGGCTACGAAAAGAAAATGCGAATACGACTAACAGAACACTAAATAATAAATTAAAAAATACTGTACAAGGAAATAGCCGCTAGATATAATATGTTATAGCTGTGAAGATAAATAACATTTAAAATTTAAAACTGTTGTCGAGCTTTGTTCGACAATCATATCTATTTATTTTTGTTTTTATTTTTGTAATCATGATATCCCTGTATGCACTAGTCACTACGCCAGAGGACCCGAGGGCAATCCCCGGCTGGTGCAGGACTATTGCAGAATATGGAGACAAAACACATTGAGCTATAGGTTTGGGAGGTTTCTTGGATCGATTACCTCAAATTATAGGACTATTGGCGCCTGCCTGACCACTGTTGATCTACACGGCTATAAAATGGCAGGGGATGATTTGCACACTCAATTAAGCAGGCCCCCCCTCCATAAGCAGTCGCTAGCACTTTAGTGACGTAGCGTAGCGCCAAGGGGGCAACACATACGGAGGTGCTAGAGGAGTGGAGAGACATGCCATGGCTATCAGGACAATCCCGGTAATACAGTCAAGATCCCTACCAGCATCTTACTGCGTCAACTTCCTTCCTCCGAGCACATTTGCTCTTACGAATCTCCACTCAAGCCAGCCAATTAAGGCAAGAGAGAGGTGGGAGCTCTGTTCCTCATCAGTGTTCTCACCAACCGGCCAATAAAGGCAAAGCTGGAGATGGGGGACAAGACTTCTCCCTGGTGATCACCAGCTCGCCACAAAGCTGGCCTGCGGATTGTATCTCTCATAATCTGGCCCCTCACCCTAGGCATGTTGTGGCAAAGTAGAATCTACCGGCACAGACCTAGGGTTCATTGGAGCACGCAAGCAAGCCCCACCACGACGTCAACGTAGAGATACAGCGGTGGGGGAAAAATATTATTATTTGTAACTTTTTATCAAAGTTTTATATAACTAAAGCCTTGTATCCACTTGAGCATGCTCAGGCGAATGAGCAGCTCATTTGGCCGAGCCGCTCAAGTGGAGACGCCTGAGCACGCTCGGCCCGAGCAAATCCGAGCGCGCTCAGGGCGAGCCGGCATCTGTCGGTTTTTGTCCGTGCTCTCAAAGGCGCTCAGTATTCGCTCGGCGCTCAGTGTGGACGGTTGTTTTTGTGTTTGAGGCGAGCGCGTCGAATGCCCTGAGTTTAATATAGTTTAATTAGGTACGTTTACTTTTTCTGTTATTTGAAAAATGAGTGGCTTGTGGGATAACGAGACTTGTTTAACATTAATTGATACATATGAATCAAAGAGGGTGTTATGGGATATATATTTCTCTCATCCACCACCTTGGTGGTTTTCTCTTCTTCTTTATGGCACAGTGAATGATTATAAAGGCAGCAGCAGCTGCCAGACACGTGAAGACATGACGGAGCCGAGCATATACTGAGCAGCCTGAGCACAGCTTTTTCAATGTTGAGGCTCGTTCGATCAAAACGTTCATTTTGTTCCTCTGAGCATGCTCGGGCGAATGAGCGGCTCGTTCGGCCGAGCATGCTCAAGTGGATACAAGGCTTTAGATTTAATACAATCGTTTATCCCACCGACAAACTGTTGCGCAGTTTGGTCCAAAATAAACGGTTTATTTATTTATTATTATGCTTACCTGGCTACATAATATGCTTCGAGATTTCTCATAGCTTTCTTATAAAGAGTGCAAACTTTTTGAGAGTGAGTTCGTAATTCAGGTGCAAACGGCATTTTTATTGTATAGCCTGTCCTTTATATAATTTCAGTGTATTTCTTCAGATCAGAATATGTAGGTATTAGAAGTATTAAGCACTGAAATAGAATGCAATAAAAAGTACTCTGTGATAGAATGTCACATTCACATGCCAACATCTGTTGTAATCAAATTAAAAAGAAATTATTAGACATGCCAGACAGTTCCAATGGTCCAAACAGTTTAAATACGGATCAAAGTGAGACTCAAAGCAGCCAATCATGCACGGAACAAACGAGGCTGGTTTTCAAGGTATAATAAACTGGTGTTGCAATAAATTGTATTTCGTTCGTTTTCGTAATCGTTTTTCGTTTTCGTTTAACCGTATTTTCGTATTCTGCTGCACAACTCCCCGAGCAGTGACTAAAGTGTCGAAACTCGAAAGTATTGTTGCCCTCTTTAGGGTAAAACCTAAGATTTACATAATCTTACTGGTAAAAGTCTGAAATGGCCTATGATAATCGCTAATTTCGGGCTGTTAACAGAAATTATAATTCATTAATTCTCAGAGACTGGCAAATGTTTGTTTTTCTTTATAAGCTTGTGTTTGACCACTTTCTCGCCTGATGTTAATGTAATGTCTGTGACATAAGAAATGATGAGAACAATAAGGACTGATTGATTTCCTTCACCAAAGTATAATTTTTGTTTAACGATTTTTTGATCGACTATTCGATTCACAATCTATTTGTTTCAATTTTATTCTCATATACAGATACAGTACATAAAACTGATTAAAATCCTAAGATTTACTATGTGATTGGTGTGAAATCTGAAAAATTCTTTGATAATCACTAATTTAGGGCATTTACCCGAAATTAGTGATAATCATTTTGTAATTTTACCAGTTAGGCTCGGTAAATCTTAGGTTTACCGGTAAAACCTAGGTTTAAATGAAGTTCGGGCTTTTACAGTAACATATATTTATGTTCGGTGGTTGCCATTGAACTCCTAGTATGGTCATGTCCGGGTCATGTGATGAGGATGGATGAAACGCAAGTAACTAAAAGAGTTATGAATATAAATGTGGATAGATGGAGAGGGAGGGACGGCCAAAGAAATATGGATGGACTGTGTGAGGAGTTATATGAAAGAAAAGGGAGTCAGGGCGTGACGGGGTACAGGATGGTATGGAAGAAGAAAACGTGTTGCGCCAACCCCAAGTATCATGGGACAAGGGCAGGAAGATGATGGTTGCCATTGAACTCCAGGTGAAAAAAAAGTTGCTACTTGTCAGTCAACTGTCAGTCGTTGTCAAGAGTCACTGACTTATAAACGTCAAGAGTAGCGTTAGACGTCAAACAATTATTTTGGGTCCTGAGAAGAGAAGCGTGAATTTCTTATTAGCATCCTTCACTGTGTTTAAATAATATAAGAATTTTATAGGCTTACTCCTAATAATTGCATAATTATTATTGCCCTTTTAAAAATGAATGTCACATAGATGTGGTATTTAGACTCACTGAACTTTAATATTATCACTTTACTCGTTTAAATTGAAAGTGGCATCTCGTGGGGCCGGTAACTGTTGCTGATGGTATTCGTAACAAAATAAAAAACATGTCGGACGCTTGGGAAGAGATCCAAGCTGTAAAAAGCAAAAGGAACAGCCTGCGCGAGAAACTAGAGAAACGTAAAAAAGAACGGCAAAATATATTGAGTTCTAATTTGGTTGGCGAGAAGTCGGAGGGTTCTCCCGGCGGCGGGAAGGAGCGGTCGGTGGCCAGCCCTTCTACACAGAAGCAAGAAGGTATTAATTAATCTTTTCAGCAGAACAGCTTGTTATTATACATAGTTATGTATATTAAAGTGAACTACCCGCGCGTAAATGAAGTTTATAAATCCCTAGGGAACTACTTTCCTATACCTTAATCAAACTGCATCACAAGTAAAATAAAAGTAGGTAGTGTCAAACAACGAAATTAATAAACACAAATAAGAAACTAAATCTTCGGAATGAGTTCTCATATTATCATTTAACTGTATCATTACAGCAGCACAAGAGAAGCCGAAACCGTTGGTACCGTCTGCCTCACTGGAGGTACGTCTCCTGCAAGTGCTGTCAGACATGCAGCTTCAGTTGCCGGCGACTGCCAGTGCATTGCTGCCTGGTCTCGGTGACGTGGATACGGGGATAGTTGCCAGCTTGCTGCAGAAGTTTGCCACACAGAAACTTATTACGTAAGTTTGTAGTATTGGATGCATTTGTTCTCTAAATTAACTAGCTTCCACCTGCGGCTTGGCCAAATGAAAAGTTTTTGATTATCCCAAGGCAAGCAAAGTATATGGAGTTTATCAGGAAAAAATTGCTTCTCCAGATTACTTACAATCTATCTCTGTGCCAAATTTCATTTAGATGCATTCAGCTGTTCTGGCCTGATGTAAGTAATAAACATCAATTCATCCAAACTTTAGCATTTATAATATTAGTGGGAAAACTACCTTTGTCACAGATAATATAATACTAGCATACAGATGCCAAAGTTAAATCCAGATAAGACAAAAATCATGACCAATGGCAACAAATACCCTGTAACAGTGGAACACTCTCAAATCTCCTATGTCGACGAATACATATACCTCGGTCAACTGATGTCTCCAAAAGACAACGAGAGCAAAGAAGTTGAAAGAAGAGTTGTGATCAGCTGGAAAAAATACTGGTGTCTAAAAGAAATAATGAAAGACAAGAGTCTACACATCTCAGTAAAAAGCAAACTTTTCAACACATGTATCCTGCCTGTATTGGCATATGGGAGCGAAACATGGACTTTAACAAAAAACGTAGCAAACAAACTCTCCGTATGCCAACATGCCATGTTAAGGAGTATGTCAGGGATCAAAAGGAAAGAAAAAGTAAGGAATACCAACATCAGAAGCAAGACAAAGGTCCATGACATAACTTGGAAAATACGGAGACAAAAGTGGAAATGGGCGGGCCACATGATCAGAGGAAAGGATAAATGGAGCAAAATAACCACACAGTGGTACCCAAGGGATGGAAAAAGAAAAAGAGGTAGACCACTGAAAAGGTGGGATGACGACATCAGACAAGTCGCTGGAACAACATGGGGTAGAGTGGCCATGGAAAGGCTGGAATGGAGAAGATTGTAGGAGGCCTTTGCCACCTGGCAAACGGACACACAAAAATGGAACAAAAGATGTATCTATGAACAACAAAGAAAATAATGTGTCCGGTAGAAGGCTTTTATATTTATATATATACAGATGCCACATCCCATACAAAGAAACCGTGCCGTAACTAGCATTTTTCATCAAATTATACAGATATTTTTTTTGTAAATCGTTCGCGTTCCGTTCCATCACCATCTATATCCGTGGAAAGGAATCAAATGCAATCAATGTACAAAAAATAATCAGTATAGTACATCGGCACGGTTTCTTTGTATGGGATGAGACACCACTGCATTGTTAAGTCAAGACTAGGATGTAAAAGAATTATGATATTTGCTGGATTTTAGTTAACTGAAATATGTGATAGTAGAATCAAATTGGAGGGAGTAAGAGTGGGCTTGTAGGAGTGGAGGTAAGCCTTTGCTCAGGAGTAAGACAGAACAGGCCAGCAGAAAAAAAAGAATCAAATTGAATATTCAGTATTTTGAGACACATTAATTATATTTTGATTATTTAAAGTATAATTATAAATTATTTAGCTTATTTACTAACAAAGTCTATATATTGGCTACAATGGCTGTGCAGTAGTAAATCTCATACAAAGCTTCGTGCATCCAGTAAACCAACTTCAGGGTGGCCCAGAAGTTCAGCGAGGACAATACTAACACAATAGATCTTGGTCTGATTTATTGGCATTAATTAATACATATACAATGTTAGGTTTTCTGGCTCTTATGTTACTTATAATTATAATTTTATTGTACCTTTTTCTGTCAGCATCAAAGAAAGGACTGAGAGCACAACAGATGCAAGCATAGAGGTTGTCAGTGCGGAGTCTGTGCGACTAGCTGCTGTGTTAGCAGCTCTCATGGAGGAACAGACTTCTGGTAGCAAGAGGAAAGGTTAGTACATGCTTTATTTTATACTTACTACCCAAATCTGGCAAGTGATAATTTATAATCTATTTTCCCATTGATACAGTAGATGTATAAAGCACCAGCTGCCAATACATAACCAGCTGATTTTGGTACTAGTTTCCGGTCTAATCAGACACACCTGAATGCTGAATATTGGAATAGACAGCCTATCAGACCCACACAACTCATTTACTGGGTTAAACAATACCACTTGGAAGGTTTCTAACAAAAACGGCATGAATGAAAAAAAATAGGCCTAGAAGTATCATTGTCAGCTTCACAAAAGAGTTATGAAATCTTCAATCTGTAATTATCAAGTTTTATTATTCTTGTTTTTTTTTTTTATCCTATAGGCTCTCGCTTGACCACTATCTCACCTGATGGTAAGCGATGATGTGGTCGACGGTGAATCACGCTTGCCTAGAAAAAACCTATTCACTCTTGACTTGACTGGGACTGGGGACTTGAAGGGGTCTTTAAAAACTTAAACTAATTTATAAACTTAAGTAGTATTTAAACTTTAAATTACAGGTGACAGCAAACCTGAAGAGGCCTCTAATCCTAAAGTATCTAAAACTGCCACAGATGAGAAGAAAACTGCTAAAAAAGACACAGATCTTTTGGTGAGTAATCTAAACCAAATTTATAAAATAATGTTTTAGGTAATCTCTGGAACTTTACTGATAGAAAGATACTCTAGTCTATGGTTACTCTGTCATCAAGTGTCATAATAGGCTAAAAATGCAGGATTATTTTAGAATAGGTCCCATAACCTATTCTGAACTAATCCTGCATTTCCACCAAGCCACAAGTAAACATTAGATCAGAATAAATTTAATTTGAAGTTTATTTTGAACTAGCTGTTCCCCGCGGCTTCGCTCCCGTGGACCACCCCAATGGACCCGTTGTCGGGATAAAAAAAAAGTCTTTGTCACTCAGGGATAATGTGGCTTTCAATTGGTGAAAGAATTTTTAAAATCGGTCCAGTAGTTTCGGAGCCTATTCGGTACAAACAAACAAAAAAAACTTTCCTCTTTATAATATTATTATTATAGTATAAATAACAAACAATTTTTTTTGTTGTCGTATTTTGGACACAATTTTTCAAATGTTGTTTACTCATATAAGGGTCAGCTCACACTTGTGGGAGAATACGGATATTCTCCGCAAAATTCGATAAACCCTGCGGAATTCGAATAAATTCGCGGAATTTGAACAAAATCATCGGCATTCGAATACACTCAGCGGCTTTCGAACAAACCCCTCGGATTTTAATAAACTCCTCGGAATTCAAAAATAGCTACTCCCTGGAATTCAAAAATAGCTACTCCTCGGAATTCAAACATACCTACTCCTCGGAATTCGATTCAACTCTGCGGTGTACCGTTATGTGAAGTACCTAAGTAAAGTTTTAATATTGTGTCGCTATTTAAAAATTGCGGGGATCCGCTGGTTACGAGACGCACGGGACCGGTCAATTTGGAGACGCTTGGGGTAGGCCTATGTACAGCAGTGGACGTCTTTCGGCTGATATGATGATGATGATTTAAAAAGTGCGTGCAGCGATAACCATCTTTTCAATACAGTTGTTAAACATGGCGTACTTCCAGAGGCTATAATTATGATTCGAAAGTTAAATCTTACGCATAGGCATCTTTCTGTTACGCGGTCGTGACTTTTGTTTACGAGCTCGATCATTATGTTTGCAGTTTAGTTTTAAATTTATAAGTCAATTTAAAAAAGTTTAGTAGCAAGGAGTTTTCAAACATAGAATAAAATGGGATAGATTTTCTACGAGGAAAAATGAATGATTCCGTACGTTTTAGCATTGAATTCTCAAAAGTCTATTAAATGGTTGTTTAATATATTTAATTACTAGTTTAAATTTAATTATTTTCACATCAATATTTGTCAAAAATCGAATAGGCTGTATAGGCTGTTTTCGTTGAAAAAAAAATATGTCCAGTTGCAAAAACGCGCCATAAGTCAATTTAAAAAAGTTTAGTAGCAAGGAGTTTTCATACATAGAATAAAATGGGATACGATTTTATACGAGGAAAAATTAATGATTCCGTACGTTTTAGCATTGAATTCTCAATTTTTTTTTAAATAGTTGTTTAATATATTTAATTACCAGTTTTAAGTTAATTATTTTCACATCAACGTTTGTCAAAAATCGAATAGGCTGTATAGGCTGTTTTCTTTGTAAAAAAATATGTCCAGTTGCAAAAACGCGCCATATTGAAAATTTTATTTTTTGTGAATAAACAAATCTAATTCTATGATTTGTTTTTACTGTTTCTCACAACTGTATTGAAAAACGTCGTGTGCTACACGGGTGTGTAGGTTATTGCAAACTCGTGTCATTAAAAACCCTCGCCTTCGGCTCGGGCTTGTTAATGACAGCTCGTTTGCAATAACCAACTTCCCACCCTTGTATCACAATGTACTATTCTACCCGACTGCGGGCGAATGTTTTTGAAATTATTTCTGACCATTGCAGTCACTACTGACAATGCCTTCGAGTAGAGAAAAAGCAGTAAAGAGAGTGGGTGAAGAGATAATGGACCTGCTCAGCAAGCCCACGGCCAAGGAGAAGTCACTAGCTGACAAGTTCAAGAGTCAAGGAGGTTTGTATACATTTTGGCCTCTTCTGGCAACACTTATTTAGATATCAAATATCAATGCCAATCAGAAATATAACGAACTACTTCGGTATCGCCTGCGTCGAAAACGAGGGAAATAACGTTTAAATAACCTTAAGGGCGGCGTGATATATTTTCAAATTCACAAACATACACAGACATTGAATGACTATAAAATAAATGATGAAGACACATCGCCGCTACATTACAATGACATACGCGTCACGCATCGACTATTCTGTAATGTCACAAAAAAAAAATCTACTAACTTGTCAATTATGTAACACATTGCCTAAGAAATTCGTTTCGAAATATGAACATTTAGACGCAAGATCATAAAATTTAAATTAAAAAAAAAACTAGATAATAACAGTTACGAAATGACTTTTGTATGGATCATTATGTAACTGACGGAATGATACTAAACCTGTTACGTCTCGAAAAAGCGCGCGTTGAATGTGTGTATATAGTCTGTGGTTTTTAGTCTGATAATTTCCAATAAATTGTTGTTGAAACTTATTTGCATTTAATTAAGTAAGCTCATCAGGTAGTGGAAAAAGAATAGTTCGTGTCTCGCATAAAAAGGCTTTATTTTATCACTCGAAATTGGCTAAATCGCTCGTGTTAAAATCTCGACTTTTTATGCTCGACACGAAATGTACTATTATATCACTGGCTGTGTGTCTAAATACTTCCTCTTTCATGTAGGAGCCCAAGTAATGGAGTTCTGTCCTCACGGCACCCGCGCTGAATGCGTGCGAGCTCACACACCAAGCAAGGAAGAAGGAGTGGAACAATCCTACGCCTGCAAGAAGCTGCACTTCAAGAAGATAATACAGAGCCACACCGATGAGTCGCTCGGCGACTGCTCCTTCCTCAACACCTGCTTCCACATGGACAGCTGCAAGTGAGTACACAGCACACAAATCCTCCATCTCACAATCAAAGGTCTCCGCGCAATTTGATGATATACTATAGCGCCATCTATGCCGCTACATATATACCCCGGCGCGTAAGTTAGTAAGAGTCGTTAGATGAGCAGAAGTCATTTTTTAGGCATCTGTGGTAGTGAAGCGGGGCGCGAGGAACATTTAGGACAGTTCCGAGCTCGCGATTGGTTGGTCAGTTAACAGAAGGATCGACTGACCAAAACATTCCGTTCGCTCTTTATGGTGGTTAGTGAGTTCCCGGAATATGCGCGAACTTACCCCCACTACACCAAAACCTTACGTGCCGGGCACTATACTAACTAATGAACTGACGTCACAAAATAAACAGCATCGCGCAAGCAGTCTTCGGCGTGATTTTAACACATACAACAGTCCAACGACAACCGTCGTTTCAATGGAATTTGCAGAACTTTATATCATGTTCGCATACCTCTGTACATCAATCCTATGCTACGCATGGTAGTATGGCTTGACAAAAAAAAGAGCACTGAGCATACAACATTGAAATACAAGCGCGGATCCACGATTGTGGGCACGATGGGCATACCCACAACCCTAATAGACTTGTAACGTCACACTTTCACGGTATATTGAGGGTGATAGTCTGATGATATTATATCCAGTGCCTTACTAAAATAACAAAATCTCGATCTGGACGTCATATATTTTGTAAACATCATCAATATATCGATCATGACCGAGGTCATAATCCGACTCGAGGGTTGCATCCGTGCCTGTGCAAATATGAACCTTATTTACAAAGTCATGAGTAAACTGAGACCAAAAAATTGAGATAGTTTGAATTACATATTTTCAATTTTTGTTTTTTTTTCAGATATGTGCATTACGAAGTGGATAACTCAGACCCGAATGCAAACGCACCGAAACTTGCCGAGACTGCGGCCAAGGGTTCACATAATGGTAAACTATATTTTACTAAGGGCTAAGGAAGACAATTTGGTTCAAATAAACATCAACGATTTGTTATTGAATTTTTATATAAAATTAACATTTTCTAGTTTATCATTAAAAAAAACCGGTCAAGTGCGAGTCGGACTCGCGCACCGAGGGTTCCGTACAAACAGCTAGATGCACCAACATAATTAGGTAACTAGGTCAATGGGTACTACCATATAGGTTTTCGACCCAAACTCTATAGGGTACTTCCGGTTGACCTAGAATTATCAATGTTAGTTAAAAGCAAGGTGTTACAGCACAAGTAAAGGGAAAATACCGAAATCTATAATTGTCCATATCTTTGTATCGTGTTGACTATAAACACTTACTCAGTATCTGGTATAAATTTCAACTTGCTAGGTCCACCCATTCTTGAGAAAATCGGTGGTGACAGACGGACAAGAGAATGATCTTATAAGGGTTCCTTTGTTACCTTTTGAGGTACGGAACCCTAATTATATGATCTTGTTTAATCAACTGTCCTAAGAACAAAATTATGGAATATTGAAAATCTTAATTCATATTTCAAAGATTATTTGAACGGATCATTTAGAAATTGATTCCAATAGATAGCACAATTTTTTTCTGAGGAATCCACTCGATATTTTAAATTTGTATTGTAACACATTTTTGTACAATGAAACTGTTGTAAAAAAATACTATAAAACAAATCGTCACTGTATTTAAAAAAAAATATTCACAAACCGAGTAGACCTTTTTACTTGCACCTCACTGCTAACACCATCTATAGCCGTGGAACGGAACCGAACGCGATCGATGTGCTTTTAGTAAATAGTCCTTCGAAAAATGCTTGTTACGTCGGCACAGTTTCTTTGTATGGGATGAGGCATCTGTATGCTAGTATTATATCATCTGTGCTACTACTGAACTATTTAAACATTCGATTTGACCCTTTGCTGGATCTTTGTACACGGAATCTGAATAGCTCTGGCTTTTCGAGGATATCTTGTCTTATTACAAAAAATATAGTACTAATAAAGAAAAACCGGCCAAGTGCGAGTCGGACTCGCGCACGTAGGGTTCCGTACCATTATCGCAAAAACGGCCAAAAAATCACGTTTGTTGTATGGGAGCCCCCTTCAATATTTATTTTATTCTGTTTTTAGTATTTGTTGTATAGCGGTAACAGAAATACATCATCTGTGAAAATTTCAACTGTCTAGCTGTCACGGTTCATGAGATACAGCCTGGTGACAGACGGACAGACAGACAAACAGACGGATCGCGGAGTCTCAGTAATAGGGTCCCGTTTTTACCCTTTGGGTACGGAACCCTAAAAAATAGTTATCAACGGTTTGCCTTAGAAAAAATACGAAGAAGAGAAAACATACTCCTTGTATGTAAGAATCGTAGCAGATGGCGTTCTATAGTTTCTGCCTACCCCCATGGGAAAAACGCGTCACTTTATATATGTTACTGTAGAGTTATAGCAATAATTAAAGAAGTTACTATGTAACAGATATTTCACTCTCCAAGATCAAGTACACAATTTTGAGCTCAATATCCGTGACGGTTGGGTTGATACTTGACGGCTCGTTTCTTGCGAGGCTGCTCGAATTAAGACCCCCGCGCCCACCATCCACGCACCACTGACTGGCGGAGCGGTGCCGGGACCGCGCGAAGATGTAGGCATTAATTGCTGTAAGAACGGTCGAGGGAAGGAGGCCTGGTTATAGCCTAAACTTTTTTTGTATTAAGGATAGGGATGTAAAATAGAACATTGTTTGTCCCATCAGGCACGAGTGTGGTGGCAAAACCAGACGGAGTGCTAACGCTGACGCCGCCGCAATGGATACAGTGTGACCTTCGATATCTCGACATGACGTTCTTAGGTCAGTATGACTAAAGTCACCGCCAGGTAACAAAAAAGTAAAAGTCGTTAACACCTGTCTACCAATGTATTCCAATATTTCAAAACGATACGAAAAAATGTGAAGGCGCTGTCACTAAGACGATCAAAACAAACGTATCGCGGTAAGGGGTGTCCTTGACCTTTTCAGTTGGCATTCAGTAATAAGTTAACATCTCATAAACGCGTGGACGTTACAATGATTTTAACGGATAAAAAGGTTCTACGCCAATACCTTTCATTTGAGACCAAAATTATCAAAAAGTCTCAATGAACAAAAAATCATCTTTTCAAGTTACGTAATTATACTGTTTAGTATAAGTCAGATCAATGACTTTTATTTTATTGTTATCTGGCGGAGACTTTAACCCATTTTCCTACTAATATTATAAATGTGAAAGTTTGTAAGTATGGATGTCACCGCACACACGTGTGTTCGCGATCTGCAGTTATAGCATTTCACGAATGCTCGTCAGCCATTACATTTTATACCTTAATATAATGACATAAGAGTCAAATGAAGCGCGATTGCATTATGATTTTAAATCTCAAATCTTTATTACATCCATAATGTGCACTTATAGGCGGTAAGTATGAAAAGAAAACTTTTTCACATAAAAGTAACCGAATTCAAAAGCAAAACTGTTAATTAAAACAAAAAATCTATTTTGCAAAAAAATACTACCGACTTCCAAATAAAAACTACAAAGTGAAAAATTACTTTATTTTTGGAAGTCGGTGTCTTTCGTAGGTACCAATTTATTGCGATATAGACACCAACTTCCAAAGTCGGTAGTATATTCTTGCAAAAGAGATTTTTTATTTTACCCTTTTTAGTTGTACCTACCTAATAGGCAAGTTGTTTAGTAAGTACCTATAACGCCAGAATAGATTACCCGAATAACATGAAACTTGTACATAATCGGTGAAATGAGAGATCTTCGTACCCCTTTCGAGCGTACCTACTAGCGTAATGTTATGTTAGAAATGGTATAAACAATAAACAGACAAGCTATTGTAGCAGTCCCGAGAGATTTGCCGTTATTTATTGAAAAGTTCTGTTGTATATCTCCGAAGTTCTTCATCAGATCTACACCAAATTAAAATGGGACCAAATTCGGAATATGCTCTTTCAAACAAAAATAGTATATTATGCAACTAGTGAATAAAGGACGGTTTTAAAGCGAGGGCCATAGATGAATCACGAACAAGTGAAGGATTCTATCAACTGAATCACGACCGCAGGGAGTGATTCATGATGATTGAATCACGAGCATTGCGAGTGATTCAAGTGTTAGAATCCTGAGCGACGCGAGTGATTCATGGCCCTCGATATAAATCCGTTTTATTCAAGAGTTGCATACTATATTTTATACCATGACTACGAGTAAAAGAAAGATTTAAGCGAAAAGCACAAGGAATAATAATAAATAAATGTTTTATTACCATCAAAATTTACAAAAAATGTTAAAACTCAGGGTTTCACATTTTTTGTAAATTGAAGCTGAGCTAGGTAACAGCATCAGTGTTTCAGGGGCCAGTGACCACCTCCGTTACGTTACATACTTATAATTAATTAAACACCAATGTAATTAGTATTAGAATTACAATACAAATAAGTATTCACTAAACATCCCAGACTAAAATCAAAATCATGAAAATCATTATTGAAAGCCTAAATATTAACAAACTGAAAATTAAATCGATGAAGAAGTTTGAAAGTCGAATATTCTTTGCACAAGGAGTTTGTATCGAGTATTTTAAGCGCAAGGAGGTTGTATAGCATTGAGATGGACGTCGATTATATTATATTGGTGTGTTCTAAATTCAAACACCAAAATAGTGAGAAAAAGTGCTTTTTATTCACTGTTTTCAGTGAATAAAATAAGCTTTTTAGAGAGGGAATGGTATAAAAGAATTTGCAAAATCGGTCCACAATTGACGGAGATATCGGTGAACATACACAAAAAAAAGAAAAAACTTACATACATGAAGTCGTACATAGAACCTCCTCCTTTTTGGTAAGTCGGTTAAAATAGATTTATTTCTCTCTTTTTAGTTTTAAAATAAGCAATTTATATAGTACGGTACCTAAAGGATCGCCAAAATACCCATAATAACTCAATTTCCACATTCGTGCTGTTTGTCGCTAAGGAGTTCGGTTGTATGCTCCATATCATGAAAACTGCTGGACCGATTTTGATGAAACTTGCACTATTCCCTAAGTTGAGAGATACTCAATCCAACGCAACAATAATGATCACTATCCTAAAAGTGGTTTCGGGGAAATGCGTGGTACATACAAACACGTATCACACGTGTTTTAGAAGCCCATAAAAGAAAGAAAACTAGTTTATTTGGCACACACAATGTAGGTACAAATAAACGGGAACTTAATTTTAAAACAATAACATACATAGTGTGCCCCGCGGCTGCGCCAAAAAGGTCCAGTTCAGCAAAATGCCAGACAACTGGGAGTTGCCTGACACTGGTTTTCAACAGAAACATATGTGGATATTGTGCAATTCCAACAATATTACATACGAAAGGAAAGGTAGGTCACGAAAAATATAATACAGGTAGTCGCTCCATTTTAATACAGGTATTCAGCTACATCCTGGTTAGATTAGAAGCCGACCCTGCCAGGGTTTTGCAAAGGCCAGGTAGTTGATGAAGTCATGCAAAATATTGATGTGCACCAAGTGTTTATCTGAACTTATTCTCCCCAGGAAAGTTCGCAGTAATAATGGCGGACCCTCCGTGGGACATTCACATGGAGCTCCCGTACGGCACTATGTCAGACGACGAGATGAGGTGTCTCGGAGTGCCGCAGCTACAAGACAGCGGGCTCATCTTCCTGTGGGTCACTGGCAGGTAACAACTCCGCAATCTATACTTCTATATCTATACTAATCTATATATATAAAAATCAATGCCACTTTTCGTTGTAATTTTATAACTCAAGAACGGGCTCACCTATCCAACCCAAATGGATGGAGGCTTATTTCGGACTATTTAGAGATGGTTTATGTGAAGTTTTTTTTTTTTTTGGTAGGTTAGGGTAGGTATGGTATGGTAGGTAGGGTAGGTAGGAGGGTAGGTTAGGTAGGGTAGTAGAGTAGGGTAGATGAATGTTTGGTGTTTTTATGGCAAAACAAAGTTTGCCGGGTCCGCTAGTATTATAAAGAGGGACATTCACGTGGCCCTATAGTCGTCACCACAGAACAAAAAAAACGCCTACTACAATAGAAGTCGCAAGTGGGCGGGGCCCGCGTACCCCGAGCTTTGCACAGTTCTGCATATGTTTCCTTCCGCGCACACACTACGCACATCAGTCTTGGTTCAACCGTCGCGGTGACAAAAACTTGAAAAAAAAAATACAAAAATGCCTTATTGTGCTGTTTTAGAATGTAAACACGATAGCAGAACCAAAAATGTATCAAATGTATGTATATCTTACCATCGGCAAGTCTTAATTTATTTTATTTCGATAAAAATGTAAAAACAATATTTTATTAAACAAGACAAGTAAAAGTTGATTTTATGATGTTAAATTTAAGGTCTACTTTCTTTAAAACTCAAACATTGTTCTCGATGATTCCAACTATGCACCTGTCACATTCAGCTACTCAATTAGAGATTACCAATATCGATAATGAGTTATCGATACTTTAAACTTACAATATTCGAAAAAATCTTCTTACGCGCGAAAAACATAACCCTTTCCTTGCAGCCGTGTAAAAATAAAGATTACGACGAATTGAGAACCTCCTCCTTTTTTTGAAGTCGGTTAAAAAGACAACAGCCTTCAAAATCAACAAAGTGTAGTAATAATAACACATGAACATAGAACCTCCTTCTTTTTTTAAGTCAGTTAAAAACTGGCTTATGTGTTAGTCTGAAATTTAAGATCTACTGGTGTATAGACCTAAATTTCATCAGTTCATTAAGGCAGTTAGTCAAGCTAATCATAACAAGAGTGTAGCCGCAGGCGAAAGCGTAAGCTTCCCATATCAGTAGGACGTATTGCATTTGTAGTGTAGTCTATCGCATCATCAATCATCAATACATATAATAAATCTGTAGAAAAGTATTTTTTGTACATCGAAAATATTGCCAAAAAAATAGCCAGTGTGTTAAAGGATAACGAACAGAACCTATTTCCGAAATTTTTGGAATTTTTGTCTGTTTGTCTGTTTATTTGTGCACGCATCACGTGACATGTACGAAACCAATGTAAATAACTTTTATACAGAAACATTGTGCGTAACTTGAAGAATTACTTAGTTTTTGTGTCATCGCAATCGGTTCACTCTATCAAAAGTTAGATGAATTTAAAGTGTTCAAGAAGTAAAATTATCACAACACACGCAATTCAGATACTCGGAGAGTTGAACTCGATATTCGATAGATGGCGTTGTGAATTTGAAGTCATTTTCTGAATCACGGTGTTAAGATTCTCCGCGAAAGATTGATGACTACAGAAACAAATATGGTCGGTAGGTAAGTAGGGTAGGCAGGAAGGTAAGTAGGGTAGGGTTGGCAAACAGATCACCGGAGCGAAGCCGCGGTCACAGCATGTAATTAATAATAGTACACCAAAGACTACGTACAGTACAGTACTGTTTTTCCTTTCATTTTTTAAATCCATGGAAAGGTTGTCTTGAAAAGATCGCTTTTAGCGATAAGGCCGCCCATTGTGCCACCCAGTGTAATGTTTTCTTCGTCTATACTTTCTGTAACTTATATGGTGTACATAATAAAGAGTATTATATTCTATAATTCTATTGATAGAACAAAAACACAAAGATACGCCCATCTTTGTATCAATAGAATCATTTTCAAAATCGGAAGAGTAGTTTACCATAAAATATCTTAATAATACTTTTAATCGTAAGTATTGGAATAAATTTATATAAAAACTTGATTACAAACATAATAATATTTATCGACTCTAATTATTGGGCGCACGGTTGGCGCAGTGGTTGAGCGATTGACTGCTGCGCTGCGTGTCGCGGGTTCGATTCCCGCCCGGAACAAATATTTGTATGATCTACAAATAGTTGTTCCGGCTCTGGGTGTTTGTGTATGTGAAATTATATGTTTGTAAACGCACCCACGATACAGGATAAATTCCTAGTGTGGGGCAACGTTTTTTTTTTAACTAAGCTGTATTTTGTTTGAAAATAATACCGAATGTCGATAAATAAGTCAACGACCGTGGTACATCACTACAGGAGGACGAGTAGTAATGACCTCATTTCGCAAATATAAATCTTATCGGTAACGAAATACGGCTTTAAATTAAATGAATTTATTATAGTGACATCTAGCGGCGGGTAGCGTAACTTGCTCATTAAACTATTCCGTGTGCGCTTTAAACGAAAAAAGTAATAAATACTCATAAAGAGTAGACAATAAACCAACTCTATTGTCATAAAGCTGTGGTTTATTTTCAAATAAGCGGTACTGACATATTTTCTACTTTCATCTAAAAATTAAACTACCAATCACACCAAAGATTTCTTAGTGTTATGAAATACAATTAATCTGTATATGTGTGAGTTTGGGTACGCTGGTTCCGATACTAATAAAGCTATATGCGATTTCTACTGTCTTCTCTGTTCTGTGGTCGTCACAATCTAAGTCCGTTGACGTTTCTCATTTTACATGCCGCGATAACTTACTACGTAAGAAACTGAAAAATCAAATTCATAATCCTAATTAAATTGTGTTACCGATACACTATGACAACGAGTATCATTCGCAAGCATCAAGTTTAACTATTATTAAGTATTTTTATAGCTGTCAAAACGGGCCTTCTATTTTTGACAACTATAATTATGATTATTACTGTACCATGCTTTGTAGGTTCCTACAGGTTGTGGTATCGTACAAATTTTATGCTCAAATACCGAAAACTCATTGAGCGAAAAACCGGCCAAGTGCGAGTCGGACTCGCGCACGCAGAGTTAGAAAATTTGATTTTTTGCGATAATGGTACGGATTATCGCAAAAAAAGGCGAAAAAATTAAATTTGGGAGCCCCACTTAAATATTTATTTTATTCTGTTTTTAGTATTTGTTGTTATAGCGGCAAGAGAAATACATCATCTGTGAACATTTCAGCTGTCTAGCTATCACGGTTCATGACATACAGCCTGGTGACAGACGGACAGACAGACAGACGGATCGCGGAGTCTTAGTAATAGGATCCCGTTTTTACCCCTTGGGTACGGAACCCTAAAAATAGTTCAGAACGCGTTGTGGGTTCAATCAAACGGCCAAAACGCGTTCCGGTCTCGAAATTCGCGACGGACGAAATGGCGCCGACGACAATTTGCATTTTTTTTTGTCATGGGTATCATTTTCATGGTCTTTGGGGTAACTTTTAAGAAATTTATGGGGTCAAAACCATAATCCATTATAGCGCCGACGAAGATTTGCCTATTTTTCGTCATGGGTCGTTTTCGTGGGTCGACTATAAAGAATATGGGGGCGGGCTGGGGCTGCAGATCTTTAAAAAAACGCTGGTTTTCAATCAAAGTGTATTCCTCCAGAGCAATGGAGTTGGGTCGCGAGTGCCTCAAGCTGTGGGGTTACGAGCGAGTGGACGAGCTGATCTGGGTGAAGACCAACCAGCTACAACGGATCATACGTACTGGACGGACGGGGCACTGGCTCAACCACGGAAAGGAACACTGCTTGGTAAGTATTCTTATTTTTCTATTGCCCAGAGCAATGGAGTTGGGTCGCGAGTGTCTCAAGTACGTGTCATACGCACCGGACGGACGGGACACTGGCTCAACCACGGGAAAGATCATTGCTCGGTTTGTATTCTTTTTATTACGAGTATGTTGCTTGCGGCAATAATTAAGGCGATTTAGGCGAGATCTGATGGTAATGGTGAAGACCAACCAGCTACAACCTGTCATACTTACTGGACGGACGGGACACTGGCTCAAACCACGGGAAGGAGCACTGCTTGCTATGTTTAGATATCTACTGGCTTCTGCCTGCGGCATCGCACGCGTAAAAAGAGTTTTTTCATCCTAAGGGAATACAAACTATCCTATGTCCTTCCCAGGGTTTCAAACTATCTCCATGCCAATTTTATTTATTTTATATATGCTTTATTGTACATTAGGTACTAAAAACAAACTACAAAAATAGATACATAAATACATACATACATCTAAACATACAAACAGGAACAAACAGGAAGACAATACAGCTTAAACAAGGACAGGATCACAGAGACAGGTAATGTTCCTTTATAAGTTTTTTAAAGACAGGCAACGACTGAGCACGTTTTATTGGGTCAGGCAATGCATTCCACAAACGAGCAGCCTGGACAGTGAATGATTTAACAAAAAAAAATTGTGGAATGCATAGGCATTTTAAGTCGCAAGTTTTCTGATGACCTAAGAGATTTCGTGTGGGAATTGCAGATAAACTGAATAAGATCCTTGAGGTAGAGGCGTGGAAGGAGTAAAGAGCACATTGTACAAAACAGAAAAAATATAAGCATTCCGGCGAAGGCGAATGGCAACCAATTGAGCTTTACACGGAATTCGGAAACATGGTCATATTTGCGCAAACCAAATATGAACCTTATACAAACATTTTGAAGTCGCTCAAGTTTATCGAGTTGTTCTTGAGTAAGGTCAAGATAGCTGGCATCAGCATAATCAAGGATGGGAAGAAGAATAGATTGTGCAAGAATCTTGGTGGCAGTCGGAAGAAAATTACGCAGTCTCCTCAAAACTGCAGCAGATGCAAACAACTTGCGGCTAACTTCCGGCAGTTGGGCAGTCCATGAAAAGTTTTTGTAATAAGAATATAATAACTGAATTATCAAAAAGAACTTGGGGAAGAGACGTCCTGTCGATCTTTGATACCATTCTAGAACTGCCCTCTACAATTACCTGCGTCTTAATAGGGTTGACCATAAGCCCATTCCTCCTGCTCAAATCACAAACCAATCAAATCAAATCAATTTATTTTAATTTTACATAGGCCTACATGGGCACTTATAAAAATCGACAAAAGGTGCACGGTTCGGGTTAGTCGTTTCCTATGGAGAAGAACCGGCAAGAAACTCCATGCGAGCCAGATCAAGGTTTATGGTTACGATAGCCTCGGACAACTGTAGATCGTGTGCATAAAGATGGTACGAAGAAATAAGTACATTGGAGATTGAGTTTATAAAAACTGCGAAAAGTAAAGGGGATAAAACGCCACCCTGTGGTACCCGGCAGAAGTACTGCACCAGGAAGACAAGTTCTCTCCGATACATATACGTTGCCGGCGCCCGAACAGGTAACTACGAAACCAGTCAACTACCGATGGAGATATATTAAGAGAGCATAGAATACCAAGCAAAACGTCAAAATAAATAGTATTAAAAGCATTACTGAAATCTAGCAATGCCAAGACCGTCAGATTACTGCTTTCCATGGCTGACCGAATATCGTCCGTAATGTTGAGAAGAGCAGTGGTGGTGCTGTGCTGTGACCAGGACGGAAGCCGGACTGGAAGGGATTGAGGAGATTGTTTTTGGATAGAAACTTGCTAATTTGATTATGGACCAACCGTTCTAGGACTTTGGATAGAAATGGTAAGACGGATATTGGACGGTATTCAGAAAAGGATGTGGGATTGGACTTTTTAGGTAAAGGAATTATTTGCGCATCTTTCCATGAACAAGGAATGACACCGCTAGACACAGAAAAGTTAGGATGTGGCAAATGACAGGAACGGGACGACGAGGGGTGGACGGTGTCCAGCACCGGGAGTAACATTTTACGGCTGATACTATCACATCCTACTGCATTGGAAGTAATCGATAGTATGCTCTTCTTAACATCACATGCAGAGAATTGACTAAAAGCAAATGGAGAATAACTGGGAGTCGGAAGAGATGAAAGATAATTCAATGTATTCAATTTTATCAATATTCAATTTTGTCCTATCAAAATTGGACGAAGCTGTAAAATGAATGTTCATTGCATTGATGTCTAAATCTTTACTGACTCACAATGATCTTAGAAAATTCCAAACTTCAGATGAGTCTTTATTTTGGACTGAGTTATGAATATGTTGGCGATTAGCATTCCTACAAACCTTATTGCAAAGGTTGCGGATAGCGAACTTTGGAAACATTGAAATAATATTTTACTATGGAGCTGGTTCCATAATGGAGCCGGAATGTAGCCATAGCAACCCCTCAACCAGACAAGATTATTCCATCGTGTTTAGTCTCATTGGTTTATGTTTTGACAAGCGATATTACATTTCGTAGTTTTAAGTCCATTACAAGCTTCTTTTCAAAATATTTTCACTATTAATTATTTAGAATTCGGTTGAAAATATCGATATTTTTAATAAAATTATCTTTTTTGTTGATAATTTTTTAACCGACTTTCCAAAAAGAAGGAGGTTCTATGATCGACTTCTTTTTTGTGTATGTTCACCGATTTCTCCGTTAATTGTGGACCGATCGAACTTATCTCACACCTAACTGTTTATATCTCCAGGTGGGTATGAAGGGCAGCCCGGAGAACCTGAACCGCGGCCTGGACTGTGACGTCATCGTGGCCGAGGTACGCGCCACCTCGCACAAGCCTGACGAGATCTACGGTATTATTGGTGAGCAAGTCTTCTATTATTTTTGCATGTAGCTTGTTTTTATAAGTAAAAGTAGACCAGCTTCCTCTCCAGCATCAGAAATGAGGATATCCGCAGTAGAACCTGTAGTAGTAGCCTGCGTCTGAGTTTCCGAACGCATACAACCCGAATCTCTTCAAAGTTAGAGTGAACAGGCTTCTTCTGGGTAAGCTCACTCCATCGTCGACTTTGTCTCTGTCACCTCTGACCTAGACTAGAGTCAAGAGCAAACCCATCTCGAGTAAAAAAAAAAAGAACCAAAGTTATCGACATAGCCCGAAGAATTGCGAAACATAAGTGGTAGTGGGTAGGGCACATTGCTCGTAGAAAAGATGGCCGATGGGTCCGAAAAGTTCTGGAATGGAGACCGCGAACAGACGATGCGTTGGAAGGCCTCCCACTAGGTGGACCGATGACCTGGGTAAGGTTGCGGGAATGCGCTGGATGCGAGACGCACGGGACCGGTCAATGTGGCGACGCCTGGGGGAGAAATATTTCCAGCAGTGGACGTCTTTCGGCTGAAATGTTGATGGTGATGAGACCAGCTCCCTATATTCCGTCCAGTCATTAACTTTTCATTTGACATAAGCACGCCCATGAAGTTCCATAATTATTAACAGGCAACCATACATACATACATACATCGTCAAACAGTGGAGTAATCGCCAAACTACGTTTGTATGGAAGAAAAATCGACAAGTGTAACCTTAAATAAGGCATTTGTCCCACCGCCGACGACAAGCGAAAAGCGAGTAGAGCTAGAAACTAAACACGAGTTGGCGAGTAGCGAGTGTGTAGTTCCGATAGTTTTGTCGCTCGGCTATTAGTGAGTGTTATATACGACGGGGACAACCAGTCCTGCACAAACCTGATGAATTTGTTGATGCTTCGGATGGGGCGGCCATGGTAGAACCTTTGATAGATTTTCTACACAGCCAAAGGAGCTCACAGTTTAATCACAGGTAGATATAAATGGCCGCTGGTTGCAGGTCTCTCGGCGTGAGTTCTGACCGCTAAGCGAGCAAGGGAGCATCGCTGAGCGAGTATTATGTTTGATAGCTCTTTTCGCTGCGACAAACTGGTGGTGAGAGAGTTCTCGCTGGCAGTGTGAACAGCCAGCGTTCTACTTTTAACATATGTACCTCTTTTATTGACATTGGGATCTGTATGTCTTGTTTGATAGTTCAAAGAACACGTCGTGTTCTTTGCGCTTTCAATAAAGTTACGCAACGGTGCTTAGGTATAGAACTACAATAACTAAACTATAACATCGGTGCAATATTTCTGAAATGATCCCTAGTTTCTCTTTGGTTTTATTAAACTGATAATTTTCTATTTATTTTCCATTACAGTATTATTTTACTTATGTTTTACTATTGTTTTTTTTAATATTTTTACAGAGAGACTGAGTCCTGGGACGAGAAAAATAGAACTGTTTGGAAGACCACACAATGTACAGCCTAATTGGTAAACAACCTTCTTGCTTTATTTCAATCTTCTTATTCAATTTGTGACTTTTTTCTTCCATGGTCAAATAAAAACCCACTTGACCCAGATATTCACGTTATTATTCAAAATATACTCTATTCTAAATCTAAGTCTCTCAGTTGATTTTTGCAAAAACTCTTAAAACCATTCAATTCCAGGATAACTCTAGGCAACCAAGTGGACGGCGTGCGTCTGGTGGACCCGGACCTCATCGGCGCCTTCAAGAAGCGTTACCCTGACGGGAACTGCATGGCGCCTCCACCGCCCGACCCTGGTCTAGCCTAGCTGCACATCTAATACCTAACTTTAGTTATAGTGTCTGCAAGACATTGATATGATCAAAGCATACGGAGACAGAGTCGAACCGAAGCGATGCGTGGGCTCTGTCTAAGTATGGTCTGACCCATAATAACCAACCTGTCAGTCAATTCTGTAAACATTTCACCGTGCAGATGGAGTGAGCTTGAAGTGAACAATCATCCCACGATCGGATGGGATGACAGTAGTAATGGGTCGTTGGCAGTTGTTCCGTTAGAATGTTGTGCGTTTGGGCGGTTGGCGTAGTGGTTGAGCGATTGACTGCTGCACTGCGTGTCGCGGGTTCGATTCCCGCACGGAACGAATATTTGTATGACCTAGAGATAGTTGTTCCTGCTCTGGGTGTTTGTGTATGTGAGTTTATATGTTTGTAAACGCACCCACGATACAGGAAGAAATTCCAAGTGAGGGGCAAAGTTTAAAAAAAAAAAAATAGTCCCCCTTTTCCTCACTTACGACAACCATTTGGTCCGTTGTGCGTGCAGACCTCCTCTCTGTGAGAGGGAATGGGCCGTAATCAACCACGCAGGCCCAGTACAGGTTGCTGGGTTTCACATGTCTTTGAACTTTTGGTTCTAAGACATGCCGGTTCCCTCACGATGTTTTCCTTCACCGTTTTGAGAGCAGTGGTGATGAAACAATTTACACAAAGTAAAGCGTCTGCATGGGTTCGAACCCACGACCTACAACTTGTAAGTCGCAGCCGTTACCACAGGGCCACCACTGCTATCTCGGTTGTTCCGTTAACGCAATGTTTACGCTCGTCAACTAGTCGATCAACTAGTTAACGTGCTGCTAATGTCAAATTGAAACAAAAAACATTAATTCAACGATTTTTATTCAACGTTGTGACGATACTTTTTCTTTATACAAAAAAATAACATAAACTAAACACAATATACAAAAATAAACTCTTGTACACGTTGTTAAAGTAAAAATTCTATGGCCGGGTTCCTCACCGCTAAATTATCGCAGAATTGATGTGACAAATAGGGTAGTTGACAAAAAATATCTATTTAGTCAGTCAGTTACATTATCTATAAATAATAGACACGTATTTTTCTTTTGGGACGGAAAAAAAATACGACGATACGGTGAAATATCGTGTGATGTCACGGTGTTCAATACTTAATAGTGACAATATGACGTCACAAGCCCCCACTCCTGAACTTTGATGTGCTTTATCTTTGTAAATTTTTATTTATTTGATAAAGCAAAAAATACGGGTCCCATATTATTTGATAATCTCACTGACGGTCTAAATCGAATTATCATTTTTTCTACCCAGGAAACATCCTTATTGACAAGCACGCGTTATCTGCTGTGGTTGGTTGAATGAATTTTCAACAGCCAATCACAGCAGAAACCCGGCGATTATTCGTCTATTACGTTTACAGCCCGATAATCAAGTGTTGAGAAACCGGGGGTAAGACAGTTTTTTTTATTATTATTCATTACTGAACTACATGACCGTCGCTCGCAATCTATGACGACGTTAGGTTATTACAAGCTTTTATTTAACTTGCAATATATTATATATGTATGTAAGTGTGTTCGAGTCAAATCTTGCAACTGAATTTTAAAGCAGTTATCCTCCACCGATTAAGATGAAATTTTGCATATTTTTTTAGTTTGGATGACAATGCATGGTTAGCTAAGTGACGTCATTCTAAATCCAAGATGGCGGACTAGTTATTGTTTGTACACTGCCATGATATGGGTATCAAATGAAAGGGTTTGCTGAAAAGAATACGAAAAAGCTTGTTTAAAAAAAGATTCTTAATTTTTTTTTTCCTCCTTTGTAAACTATTTAATTCATAAACGGTTAACGTTAATACGTCGACAGAAGATCAAGGGTTGATTCAACTAGTTCGTTGATTCAACGTCCATCGATAGTTGACAGCTCACTTCACCTCAGTTTTCACGATGAGACGTTTACAGAAACGCATACTGGTTGATTATACAACGCCTAGCCGTAGCTGTTTAGGTTTGAAGGGTATTGATGCCGGTGCGGTGTGATAGGCAACGAGGCGGTGGTGAGCCGGTAACTTACATCGAATAGGCCGTTCGGCTTGATTGCCTTCCAACAAAAAAATAACTTGACGAAATCCAAACATATTGGATATAGAAAAACGCAAGCCGAGCCGCAAGGGGTGGACCGTATTCCACCAAGTTATCTAAGGCCCACTTGCATGAAAAACTTAACTCAGAGTTAGTTCCTAACACGAGGTTAAATTGACAGTTTGTCAATTGTATTCTCAATTTAACCTCGTGTTAGCTCGGCTAACCGCGCAGCTAGCCGCTTTTCCATTTTAATTTTTTAACCGCTTGGTATCGTACGCACTTAACTGCCAAGGGTTGGCCGCGGCCCGCTTCGCGTCTGACCGCCATCTTATACGCACTGGATGTATGTATGTACGCAGAGCGGGAGCCTCGACCCTAGGTCTTTGCACAACCACCTAACTAATATTTAGTCCTCATTTTGTGCTTCCCAAATTATTTAGATTCAGATTTTGTGCTCCAGAGATGTAGGAGTGTAGCTCACTTGAAGCAAAGTTGCCGCCAGCGGGGCCGTCCTATGCTTACGAAAATAAAGGAGTGAAACTTATGTAATTATTTAGTGCATTAGGCTATATAATCTTTCTTAAAAAACATGAGTAAAATAACAATTCGTAAAATTTTAGCACAACAATTTAGTAAAATAAAAATCAGTAATTAAGTACTTACGACAATATTTGTCGTAAAATAAACGAACTTATAACTGATTCCGAGTTTCTATAAACAGCACAATTATAAATTAATTTAATATCATAAGCGTAGTCTAGGGTCCCGCTCTGCGTACGTACATGAGCGGTCCAACCGCTTGACGCGGTTTCGCGGTTGACCGCCATGGCGGTCTGCGTCAGGCGGCTGGTCTATCAAAGAAACCGCCTAGGCCGCCTTTTCGTGTAAGTGGGCCATCTTGATCTGCTAGAAACGCGTGCTTTTTTAGCGAGTAGGAATGTTGTGATACATAAGTATTTTCATACCACGTTTTCTTAAAGGATTGAAACTATTGTTAAATAGCGCTCTTTGTTTTAAACCCCTTTTTAACCGACTTTCGAAAAAGGAGGAGGTTCTATGTTCGACTTTTTGTTAGATTGTTTTCAGTTCCGTTTGTCCTCATTTTTCATCATTTTCAAAATGCAATTTTGAATCGTATGTTTTGCCATCATGATCAATTTGATCATATAACAAAATTATGAAACATGCCTAATTATTAACTAGAACATTCAGAAAATCCAACAACTGTAAATAAATGTAAATACGATGTAAATAAATAAAACCCTTGAATATAAAACGTCTTTTGTTCACACACTTCACAATTTATTTATTCACATAACAATTTTTCAAGTGATTCGCTGCTCAATAGAAACTGTCCGTTTGCGACCCTTCGGCGACATGGGTCGTGCTGGCTGATTGTTGAAACTACGTGACATCGAGGGTTGCTTCTCTCTGCTAACGCTGAAACAAACAAAAATATAGTCACAAAGCAATAAGGTGCCTCTATGAGGCGAGTACTTACAAGTACCTGCCTAAAAATGTACATAGCATATTGACCTCTATCTCCACGATGTAAAGTCAAGTCGAAGCGATGCGTCAAATTCTGTTGGATCCTACACGTGTATTCGCGTTTGAAGGGTGTGCGGAACAGTGTGTAGAGGCCCGCAGAGCTACATAGAAAAGGGAGGATCCTCCGACCAGACGGGTGTAGTCTGGTCCGGGCAACTGCCCAACGGTTATTGTCGGACTGTTGTACATGTTCAAATCGCGCCGGAAACTGCTTGCGCGATGCAGGATTTTATGTGACGTCAGGTTATTAGTTCGATGTGGCAGCGGATATTAATCCCTATCTCCACAATGTAAAGTCAAATCGCGCAAAACGCCAAATTATGTAGGACTCTACGCTGGTATTTACGCAACTTCATCATCTTTGATAATCTTGATAGAATCCGTGCATTCCGTTGTGGAGATGGGGCCCTTCTATACTAATATTATAAAGTGGAAAGATTTTTTTGTTTGTTTGTACCGAATAGGCTCCGAAACTACTGGACCGATTTAAAAATTTCTTTCACCAATTGAAAGCTACATTATTCCCGAGTGACATAGGCTATTTATATCACGAAAACGGGTCCTGTGGGGTGGTCCACGGGGGTGCGAAGCCGCGCGGAACAGCTAGTATGATATATAGAACTAGTTGTTGCCCGCGGCTTCGCTCCCGTGGACCACCCCACAGGACCCATTTTCATATATGTATACACACGATGTAGGTACAAATAAATGGGAACTTAATTTTAAAACAATTACATACATAGTGTGCCCCGCGGCTGCGCTAAAAACAATCCAATCGGACCCTATAAGAGACGTACAAAGAACTACAGTCGCTACAGTAATACTTGTATTACGAAAATCACCTTACTGCTATGAGAAAAGGACGTATATTAAACACCACACAAATTTCCATTACTCGTGGAGGAAATCTGCCCAAGCGTTAGAGAAAATATCGGGGTGAAATAAAAAAAAGCTCGTCGAAAGCATTACCTCCTGCTTTTTCTCTCTGTTAAAAAAATACTTTACACACCCAAAGTCTTGGTTGGTTCTAGAGAGCTCTTTCTTGATGCTATTATTACTCGGTTTCTTGGGCGCCAAACTGCTAACAAATGTACAACTGTTTAAAAAACAAAGCTTTCAAAACAAGATGTTGCCACATTTATTTTATTTACAAGACATGTTGGTTAGTATGTACCTACTACTCGGTCAAAATAACACCTATTGCATAATGAATTCAGCAAGGCAAAGGACAATAGTATATTATGCAACTAGTGAATAAAGGACGGATTTAAAGCGAGGGCCATAGATGAATCACGAACAAGTGAATGATTCTAAGTGTTAGAATACTGAGCGACGCGAGTGATTCATGGCCCTCGATATAAATCCGTTTTATTCAAGAGTTGCATACTATATTTTATACCATGACTACGAGAAAAAGAAAGATTTAAGCGAAAAGCACAAGGAATAATAATAAATAAAATAATGGTTTATTACCTTGAAAATTTACAAAAAGTGTGAAACCGGTTTAACTTTTGAAGCTGAGTTAGTTAACAGTACCTTTTTTAGGGGCCAGTGACCACCTCTGTTACGTTACATAATTATAATTAATTAAACACCAATGCAATTAATATTAGAATTACAATCCAAATAAGTATTTAGTAAACATCATAGACTAAAATCAAAATTAAAATCCTAAATATAAACAAACTCAAAATTAAATCGATGAAGGAGTTTGAAAATCGAATATTCCTTGCACAAGGAGTTTGTTGGAGTTTGTATCAAGTATTTTATGCGCAAGGAGGTTGTATAGCATTGAGATGAAGGAATATATAATATATTGGTGTGTTCTAAATTGAAACACCAAAACATTGAGTAAAAGTGCCTTTTATTCACTGTTTTCAGTGAATAAAATATGCTTTTTAGAGGGGGAATGGTATAAAGACACCTATAGACGGAAATCCACATCGCGTCTTTCATCTCGCATGTCATTGGTCGATTTTGCATACTTTTTAGAGTTCCGTACCCAAAGGGTAAAAACGGGACCCTATTACTAAGACTCCGCGGTTCGTCCGTCTGTCTGTCTGTCACCAGGCTGTATCTCATGAACCGTGATAGCTAGACAGTTGAAATTTTCAAAGATAATGTATTTCTGTTACCGCTATAACAACACCTGTTGTATGTTTTTTTTAATTTTAAGGTTTCCATATATGTAATATTGTTTTTGACTTGGTGTACAATAAAGTGTATATAAATAAATAAACAAATACTAAAAACAGAATAAAATATATATTTAAGTGGGGCTCCCATACAACAAACGTGAATTTTTTGTTGTTTTTTTTGCGATAATGGTCATCATGAGCGAGTCCGACTCTTGGCCGGTTTTGCCCTTTGCCTTGCTAAATTCATTACGCAATAAGGCTGCTGAGTGCTGGGGTGCCGGGGGGTAGGCGGGAGTGGGGTCGAGGTGCACAGTTATTTTGACTGTTTTTAGCTTAGTTTAGTTTCTTACCTGACTTTCTCGTGAAACACGCCAGCTTTGTCTGCATTGAGAGTTTCACGTATTCTTCTTTGTAACTGTAAATTATAAAATGTAGGTCTAATCAAATCCTTACGAAAGGCCATGACTGATTGGTGCCTAATAATTCCTGACTGAATTTCAGTACAGATTCGCTACCTACAGAAACGAAAAACTTATTTACTAAAATATACCTACAACCGACTTCCAAAAAAAACACTAGTTATTAAGTTAAAAATTACTTCAATTTCGGAAAAGTGGTGTCAAAAAACGAAGAAACAAAAACAGGTACCTACAACACACACTGTTTTTTTGGAATTCGATTGCATTTTTTTGTAATTTTTTTTTTCTATTTTTTTGTGGTAAACAAATACAAAGTGAAAAATAAAAATAATAAATTGCACCAAGTTATGCCAGAATAGATTACCAGAATGCCATAAAACTTGAACATAACCGGTGAAATAAGAGTGTACCAGGGTGAACTGTATACATCTGCAGATTGATTCAAAGTCAATGACGTCTCTGAAGTTCGCTTTTCGCTACAAATTTATCCCACCCCCAAACCCCGCTGTCACATGAATTCGCTACTGCGCAGCGACCCGCGGAATGTTCCAAGCCGCTATTAGATTTGATTTTACCTGACCCAGGGAATTAGTACCTATGCTGTACAACTCGAACATTATCTGGCAATACCGTGTCAAACAAAAAATAACTCAATTCTAAAAGCCTAAGAGTTACTCATACTTAAAATAAAAAATGTGCCGACATAGACATGACATAGACTCACTGGCTCTTCTGTCCCATTCACACAATCGAAATATGATTTGTTATTGGTTGGTTTGGTTAGGCTGGTTGTTACTCGAAACGATATTCAACCAATCAATCTTTATTAGAAAGGGACGCGTAAAGTTTTAGAGCCTCTCTTTCAGCTCGCGTTTTGGTGTACGTTACCCCAACAGGAAAGTGGCTCCTGGAGTGATATGAGTGGAACGTATAATTAGAGCGTAATCTGCTGTGAATGTGCGCTACATAAAAAACATGTGCGTGTCGTCGTTTTTGAAAAAAACTTCCTGCTAGGGTAACGTTGTTCCAGCAGGAAAATTCTAAACGAATGATCGGAGTGAGAAATATTGTGCATGGGCAGAAAGCTTATAGTTGTGCAAGAATGTGCGCTGAAAATATAATAAGTGCGTAATCAGGTTTTCGAGATATTGCATTTCCTGCTAATTATTTTAATACTTTTCTACCTCAGTGTACTCAGGCACAACACGTTTCAACCGATTCGTGAGTAAAGTTAAGAAGGTCATCGTTATGTATGAATCCGTCGCTTTTTTGTAGTCATTCGAATTTGGTCGGATAACCAGCTGTTGTTTACATATTTAGTTTTGTGTTTAAATCTACTTAATGCGAAACATTCCAAGCTGAATATTTTCACTATATATTTTTGACTAAACTCTCTTATTTGTGCTTTACACCTACCATCTTGGGTTGAGCCGTATTCTCGTATTTTGCCGTCAAAGTTATGACACCGTCGTTTTGACTTTTAGCAATATTATTCGATAACGCAAGCATGTATACTTTTGAAACTTTTTATGGTTAATACAAGCGTCAAGATGGACTGATTACAGTTTTCAGCGAGCTTATAAGTTTTCTCATTTAGGCGCTGTGATTTTTTTTCGGGTTTTCAAAAAAGTGTGATTTCTTTAAAACTATAAATATTTTCTTAACTTCTAACTCCGGCACAAACGCGCAAATCAAGAGCTACTCGTGTATGTTTATTCTACAGGCGCCCATACAATAGTTTCAGAGATACACGATTCTGCAAACCCCAGCAGGAAATGCAATATCTCGAAAACCTGATTACGCACTTATTATATTTTCAGCGCACATTCTTGCACAACTATAAGCTCTCTGCCCATGCACAATATTTCTCACTCCGATCATTCGTTTAGAATTTTCCTGCTGGAACAACGTTACCCTAGCAGGAAACGTTTTTTCCGTTTTTCTCAAAAACGACGACACGCACATGTTTTTTATGTAGCGCACATTCACAGCAGCTCTAATTATACGTTCCACTCATATCACTCCAGGAGCCACTTTCCTGTTGGGGTAACGTACACCGCGTTTTGTAATACATCCATGACTTGTACCTATGTACTGTGAGGTCTCCTCGCATATTTAGAGGCAACCTACTTGCCTAATAATATACGGCAATAGATAACTACTTAGTTTAAGAAGGTGATTGAAATCACAGCCAAATTACGTAAGTGAATTCCAGAACGCTAGGAAAATAATTGAAGATGTTTTTGTTTAGCTTTTCTTGGAACTTCTGTAAAAGCCGCCTTAGGACAGGCACGTTGTTGATTCAATTAAAGTTATAAATAATTTCTGCTTATTATTTGAGCTCCCTGAACTACCTGCCTCACAGTACCTACCTACCTAAATATTTACATATAAGTTAGGTGATGATGTACCTTGATGCTATTAAGTAAGTCACCCTGCGTAGCCAGCGGTCGCTCGTCGGAGCGCACGGAAGGAGCGCGGCGCGGCGCGGGAGCATCACGCGTGGCGCCCAGCGAGGCCGCGCCCAGGGAGCCGTCGCGACACATCGACACTACATAAACAAGACATAATATAATAGGGATGACTGATGACTGCGTATCAAAACGTAATATTCGCAAAACAGCTTGTGAGCAAAATATACTTTTCTCAAAATGAACTGAATTGGGCGCACGGTTGGCGCCGTAGTTGTTGAGCGATTGACTGCTGCGCTGGGTGTCGCGGGTTCGATTCCCGCACGGAACAAATATTTGTATGACCTACAGATAGTTGTTCCGGCTCTGGGTGTTGTGTATGTGACTCTTATATGTTTGTAAACGCACCCACGATACAGGAAGAAATTCCTAGTGTGGGGCAAAGTTTAATAAAAAAATGCAGAATAAGAACTAGTAGCAAAACGTCCTTTAAGCAGAACATTCTACTGTCAAGGTGCACTAATGCTGAAAAATTACTATCGATTTTTTCTGTCATGGCTTGTCTTGCCTGTAACTACACTAAAAGCCATGCTGTACAGTCTAAAACTGTACATATTTTGCTGACGCGGTGCCGTGCACCATACGTGCGTCATTCCAATAATATTATAAATACACATGAAACACTTTAAATTGATGAGTACGATAACTGCTACGCGGTGACTAACATTAGAGAAAGGAATCGTCAACAGTATTACGTGTAAACACAAAAATACGTAATAAATCTAACGAAAACTGAGTGATCTTTTCTCTTCGTGCTTCAACCTCAACAACAACAACTCTGCAAGTGTACGAACCGTACATTTTTTGGTCCTTCGAGCCGGATGTTTGGTGCCACTGTGTCTCTTTACGGTAGCGAATCGGTTTAGCTGGTCTCCCAGAAGCGGGTCGCCCCAGCTAGATTGAGAAGTCGCATAATATCGTGACAGAGGTGCAAGGGTGCTGAGTTCCACTGACCATTTCAAATCAAGTAAGTCAACGATTTCAAGATTTGAAACGGAGAAGACTACAAGCAACGCAGTAGCCTTCGCAATACAACGCAACGCTCTCCTGCCACAGTCAACGACGTGTCAGCAAGCATCAACATGGATATGCTAGAATTGCAGTCAACGTGCTTCGATAACATCAAAGCATTATGTGTCAACTATCGCAAGGATTCATCATCACGAAAATCTGTGGAATACCTGAAGAAACGCTTGTCGTCGCTAGAAAACCAATGGCAAGACTTCGAAGGCAGGCATGCCCAACTGTTGCTCGAACTAGAAGATAAGAACATAGCATATTTCAAGGACGACATCTACGGAAAAACTAAAGAAATGTTCTTATCAACTAAAACAGACATAACTAGCAAACTGACGACTTTGAGCAAACAAAACGTGAAGTTCGACCTAGGTGGGACTTCAGAAGATGACGACAGCAACATACAACTCTTGCTTAACAAGCAAGAATGCAATTTCAACGCGATTCACCGTGTCATCTCCAAGATTGACTTAATCACTATATCGGAAAGATGGGAACTGGAAGACCACTTCGCAACCTTGAAATCGAAATGGGAACCCATCGATAAACTTCATTGGGAAATAGACTTTCAACTGAAAGGATCCAACGAACATTACTACAAAATGTTCACGGACATTGAACAACAATATGATGAGCTAAAGAGGAACATCCATGCCAAAATCTGGTCCACCGTCCACTACCAGAAATCGACACCTAAGATCGAAATCCCTGAGTTCTCCGGCAACTACAGTCAGTGGATCTCCTTCAAAGACCTATTTCTGGAAGCTATTCACAAAAACCCTATGATCAACAACGCGCAGAAAATGCAACACTTAAAGACCAAGCTGCGAGGAGAAGCTGAACGCTTAGTGCAGCATCTGACCATTAGCACTGAAAACTATAACTCATGCTGGGATATATTAATTCAGCGCTACGACAATCGTCGCCTCCAGTTTACTTCATTTATGAACAACATGCTAAATCTGCCGATCATACAACATGCAGACTCATACAATTTGAAGAAGATGCATGACGTCATTACCGAATGCCTGAACGGCATCTCTAACATCGGTATTGATACTTCAACTTGGGACCCGATCATTGTGCACATCATGTCACAAAAACTGGACTCCAGTACTTTGAGTGACTACATGAAAGAACTTCAAGATCACAGAGAACTACAGAACCTCCACGACTTCCTGTATTTCCTCGAAACACAGTTCATGGCATACGAAACGATGAAATCAGCTAAAAGGGCGAATCCTACAGCCACAGAAAAATCATCCAACTGGAAAACATTCAACAAGCAAACCCAGATGAAGAAACATAACTATAACTTCAATCAAAATAAAACAAACAACTATCATGCTATTTACGGTAAATGCCCATTCTGCAACGGAAGTCACGTTCTGCGCCAATGTGACAAATTCCTACAAATGGACTTTGGCAAGCGAAATGACACCGTGTCGAAACTGCAGCTGTGCAAAAACTGTTTATTCAGCCACGGAAATGACGAGTGCAAATCCACGAAAATGTGCAAAGAATGTAACTTGAAACACAACACACTATTGCACAATCCGGACAACCAAACCATAACGTCAGCGACTAGAAAAAACAATGTTGAACAACGCCCTTCATCTCAACAACCAACATCTAACCATTTGTCTAAAGACAACATGGAAGTTCTACTGACTACGGTCCAGCTGAGAATAAAATCTGCAGATGGGATTTATGTAACACTACGTGCGTTGCTCGATCAAGGCTCACAGGTGAACTTGATAACAGAAAACGCTGCACAAATATTACGTCTTCCTCGGCGCGGGATCAACGCATCAGTATCGGGAATCGGCTCTGTTTCCAGAGAATGCAGGGGAAAACTGAAACTTACCTGTCAATCGATTCACTCCGATTATAACTTTGAAACTCAAGCACTTATTATGACGAAGCTAACAAACAACCTGCCTATGAAAACGTTCGAGAAAGGTGCATGGAGTCACTTGAAAAACTTGAAACTTGCAGATCCTGACTTCAACGTATCTCGGCAAATCGACCTATTACTAGGAGCCGACGTATACTCCGAAATTATCCTAGGAGGTGTATTGAAGGGCAATAACAGCTCCCCAGTTGCACAACAAACGCAAATTGGGTGGATTTTATGCGGAAAGATGAAACAAACGTTTAACTGCCACGTTACTGTAGTCAACTTAGAGGATTTAACAAAATTTTGGGAGAATGAAGAAATTCAAAAAACTAAAGATATCCCCAAAGATGACCAGTGTGAACAATTTTATAACGAAACTGTAAGAAGATCATTTGACGGAAAGTACATCGTCAAAATGCCTCTAGTTCCAGACTACGAAGAGAAACTAGGCAAGTCTAGAACAATTGCGGTTTCGCAGTTTCTACAGTTGGAAAAACGGCTAGAGAAGAACGAAAGGCTTTCCTCCATGTACAAAAAATTCATGGAAGAGT
Source organism: Orthosia incerta (assembly GCA_948252205.1). Lineage (NCBI taxonomy): Eukaryota > Metazoa > Arthropoda > Insecta > Lepidoptera > Noctuidae > Orthosia > Orthosia incerta. The sequence goes on along the minus strand of OX411758.1, from coordinate 17,198,352 downwards.
ACGCGGATCTGGGTCACATGAAATTAGCACCTCAGATACCTACTGACGTCTACTTCTTACCGCACCACGGGGTCTTGAGAGAAAACTCGACAACAACAAAGTTGAGGGTCGTATTTAACGCCTCTCAAAAAACTACGACTGGCGTCAGCCTGAACAACGTCATGAAAAAAGGCGCCAACTTACAAAAGGACATTCAGGCCCTTATACTGAAATGGCGAACGTATAAATACGCATTTACGGCTGACATTGAAAAGATGTACCGCTGCATTTGGATTTCAAAAGAACAACAACATCTACAGAGAATTGTATGGCGGGACTCACGAGATCAACATCTTCGCGATTACCAGCTCTGCACAGTAACCTACGGGACCAAATGCGCACCATGGCTAGCTATGCGAACATTGAAGCAACTAGCCATTGACGACGGTCACAAACATCCGGCAGCTGCCAAGACACTCATAGAAGAATGCTACGTAGATGACGTCATTAGCGGCCACAACAACCTCACAGAAGCGAAAAAACTGCAAAACTCCTTGATCCAACTGTTAAAAGGAGGAGGCATGAATTTACGGAAGTGGACAGCCAATGACCGCGCTATACTGGAAGACTTACGCAAGGATCAAATTTCAACTCAAACCATGTTTGATTTTAAAGGGGAAGAATCAAGCAAAACGTTAGGCCTCGGTTGGAATCCAAACAGCGACAACTTCCACTTTAACTGGCCTGTGGAAAACTCCAAACAACTAACAAAGAGATCTTTACTCTCAGCCATATCAAGATTTTACGACCCATTGGGTTGGCTCTCCCCAGTAACGGTCAAGGCCAAACTACTATTCCAGAAAGTCTGGATGAGTAAACTTAGCTGGGATGACATAGTGCCCAGCAACATTGAATCTGAGTGGCTGAACCTAAAAACAGAACTGCCGTTCATTAATAAAATAACGATAAATAGATGGATTGGAGACACACAACAATGTGTCGAATTGCTAGGCTTCTGCGACGCAAGTGTAAAGGCGTACGCTTGCGTTATTTACAGCAAGGTGTTCAACGAACATGGCCAACCCATCGTAACTCTACTTGCTGCTCGAACAAGGGTGGCTCCACTGACTCAGAAAACAACACTACCAAGACTGGAACTGTGTGGTGCTCAGCTACTAGCTGACTTGATGGAGAAAACCAAGGAAACATTCTGTGGATATAACATATCAATACGGGCTTGGTCGGATTCTCAAGTGGTCCTCGCGTGGATTCAAGGCGAAACATCAAGATGGGAAACTTACGTAGCCAACAGAGTTACAAAGATCAAAAACGTCATTCCTGCAGCTCAGTGGCATTATGTCAAATCAGAGCAAAATCCAGCAGACTGCGCCTCAAGAGGTCTTTTGCCAAGCAAACTAGTAAACTTCAACCTGTGGTGGCAAGGCCCAGAGTTCTTAACAAAACAAGATCCGCCGGCAGATATGCCTTGCACTTTCCAAACGAATTTTGGCGGCTTAAACCACGCTAAAATCACGCAAGAAAATATCGATCATAATATAATTATCAATTTATTGAGCAAATGCAGCTCATTGACACAAGCAAACAGGGTCATCGCATGGATATTACGCTTCATTACAAATGTGCGCAATAGGACGAAATCGGAAACTACGTACCTAACAACAAGTGAACTAAGCGCAGCGCGCATTAGTATCATAATCCAAGCGCAGCGATTGCAGTTCAATTCTGAATACAAACAAATCGTTAACAACGAAACAGTATCAAAGAAAAGCGCAATTTGCAAACTGAATCCTTATGTAAACAAAGCGGGCATCATCTGTGTCGGAGGTCGTCTTAAACACTCAAGATTAACTGGGGATATGAAGAATCCAATAATCGTACCACATAAAGGAAGATTTACACAACTTCTTATAGAACAAGCACATTCAGCCACATTACATGGAGGAGCTCGGCTAACGCTGACTTATATTAGACAGCGTTACTGGATCGTTGGCGGCAACCGGGCTGTCAAGAACCAACTTCGAAGATGTGTACGCTGCCATCGCTTCAACAAGACAGATAGCTATCAACTGATGGGTGACCTACCACCGCAAAGGATCACTCCGTGCCGCCCTTTCACGCACACAGGAGTAGACTTTACCGGTCATGTGGATGTTAAACACAACAAGGGTAGAGGCGTAAAAACTTCAAAGGGATACATAGCCATATTTATATGTATGGCGACGAAAGCTGTTCATATTGAACTCGTGTCAGACCTTAGCACAGAAACGTTTATGGCGGCCTTCCAAAGACTATGTGCGAGACGCGGCACCCCGAAACACATGTACTCTGACTGTGGTACAAACTTTATCGGCGCTGCAAAGGTGCTTCGTCAGGAATTCGAAGAGTTCAAACAACTACTGAAACCAGATGTTTTCAACGAACTGGCCAAATTGGAGGTGGAGTGGCATTTCAACGCCCCCGCCTGGCCAACTGCTGGCGGTCTGTGGGAAGCTGCCGTCAAGTCTATGAAGCACCATCTGCGACGAGTACTGGGGGACCAAAAACTAACGTACGAGGAGTTCATAACGATTTTAGCAAAAATAGAAGCCTGCATGAATTCAAGACCTCTGTGCCCGCTAACTGAAGATCCAGAAGAGTTCTACAACTGCCTAACTCCTGGACATTTCCTTACAGGAAGCCCAATATTGTCCATGCCACTCTCGGATTACAGTGACGTAAAAAACATTGATTTACGCCGTAGATGGCAGCTTACCGAGCATATGTTTCAACAATATTGGAAAAGCTGGTCAAACGATTACCTTACCACTCTACAAACACGTAGTAAGTGGAACAAGCCTTCTAGAAACGTTAAAGAAGGCGATGTAGTACTGGTGAAAGAAAACAATCTACCGCCGGGAAAATGGGCCCTAGGTCGGATTCTGGAAACACATCCAGGATCTGATGGATATGTTCGAGTAACTACTGTTAAAACTCAAGCAGGAATCATAAAGCGCCCAATAACAAAACTGTCGCCATTACCATTGAACTCTGAAACTGAGGAAACCAAAGAAAACGAAATGAAAAATAAGCCTCCACAGAAATCGAAAAACGAACGGCGGAAGAAGTCAAAGAATCTTATCTCAACGTTACTAATAACAATGTTATCATTGTTTACATTTGTAACGGGATCTTATACCGCCACCGATGGCACGCGCGGAGCGCCGGCGGCGACCACTCAGATTACAAGTCTGGAACGCGAGCGGCCCATATACTATGACACCGTCGGCAAAATGCAAGTAGTGCACGATGAATGGATACTAATGATGTACTACAACCTAACAAACTATTGGGATGGGACTCGTCGTACTCAAACTTACTTCGAGAATATTCACAACTTATGCCAAAAAACGAATCTACAACACTGCAGATCAACCATGGAACAATTAAATCATGAACTAGAACTTCTAAACTACTACAACTCTATACTTATAAATCCCCACAAACACCTGAGCAACAGGAAGAAACGGGGTCTAGTCGACGGAGTCGGCTACATAGCTAACAGTCTGTTTGGGATATTGGACCAACAATTCGCTAAGAAATATCAAAACGATATTCAATCTCTGCAAACCAATGAGAACTACTTACTTGAGTTATTAAAAAATCAAACAACGATTGTGGAGCTTGAGAATCAAGTATTGAAACAAACTGAAGACAATATTCAGCGTCAATTCAACTCCATTGATAACTTTATCAATCAGACCAATAAAAATATAGCATCCATCGAAACGGAAATGGAAATACTTTCGGCTACTACCTACCTCAACTCTGCTTCGTTAACGACGTACCTATTGATCAACAGCTTGAGGACGTTCCAGGAGATGCTGTTTAATACTCTAACTAACGTCTACCAAGGTCATGTAGATGTCCATCTGATAAGTCCGGTTCGTCTGATTCAAAAATTAACGGAAATATCCGGAAGCCTTCCGAAATCTTTATCGCTACCAGTTGAGAACTACAAAGAAAACATTAAAGATATCTACAAGCTGATCAATGTGAAAGCACGAGTTACTGAAAATTACTTTCTTTTCGAAGCACATATTCCACTTGTAGCTAACGAAGATTTCGTAATATACCAAGCGATACCTTTACCGGTTAACAATGCTAAGGAAACTACATATGTGCAGTTATCAAACGAGTACATCGCTGTCAACTTCAAGAAGAACATTTACGTGTCTATGTCCAAAGATGACTTGAAACACTGCATGCAACAAAAATCGCAGAATTTCTTATGCAAGAAAAACCTGCCATCATTTGACCTACACAGCAAAAACGCTCCTTGTGAGGCAAAACTGCTATCGCATCAAAACAATGAACCTTGTGACGTCGAACGCGCGTCATGCAAAGACACTTGGATAGAGTTACAAACTCAAAACAGCTGGCTGGCGATTTGCTGCGAAACGTGTGCATTACGAATCATATGTAGCAACGACGTCACATCACAAACCATTGCATTATCGAGCATAGTGACATTATCTCAGGGATGCGTACTGCAATCCAACGACTTAACCATCTACGCTCAACGCCGATACAGCAGTCATATGAAGATGGATTATGAGTTTACAGCTCCAACATTTGATACATCTATTAACAAGATAGTGAACTTAACATATCGTTATGCTCCAAATATCCTTCAGTCAAAGGCTACGGATCAGGAAATTGTAACAATTGCTCAGAAAATTGCAACTCAACGGCAAAATGAAGCTTCACTACCAACACTAACAAGTCACGACATTCATCAATATGCCATAAGTTACTCTTTGCTGGCGATCGCCATCATAGTCGTACTTGTCGTGGTTGGGAGAAATCGTTGTCCACACTATTGCACACACAACGCTAAGAACAAAACTTCGAGTCAACCTGAAGATATTGAACTTCAAGTTTTCCGCAAAACAGAGTGCCAGCAGCATGAAACCGTCGCAGCACAAACAACAAAGGACTTGCGGCGGGAGCCTCAACCTGGGAACAGGAACATCGCCTTTCTATTTGATTGATTAATTACTTAACTAACTTTGTGATGACTTTTCCTTTCTCTTCTCGTTGGTTTCTTCTTGTTGGGTTGCCAAGATGTACAGTCTAAAACTGTACATATTTTGCTGACGCGGTGCCGTGCACCATACGTGCGTCATTCCAATAATATTATAAATACACATGAAACACTTTAAATTGATGAGTACGATAACTGCTACGCGGTGACTAACATTAGAGAAAGGAATCGTCAACAGTATTACGTGTAAACACAAAAATACGTAATAAATCTAACGAAAACTGAGTGATCTTTTCTCTTCGTGCTTCAACCTCAACAACAACAACTCTGCAAGTGTACGAACCGTACACATGCAGTTATTTTAAAAGTAACATTGAATCAAAATAATTTATTTGTCCATCAGAAAATAATGGACACATTTTTTCTTTTGTTACATGAAAAAGCAATTTACAAAAGTGCATTTAAAAATGTCCGTGACTACCGCAGGACCCCGACGCCAATCATTTCCATATTTGGTAAATAATTACTACTTTAATTGGTACCGATTAGTACTCGAACTTTCGCTCGCTCGTTCAGCAGGACCACGACTTTGAATGTTGATTCCAAGTTTGAGCAGCCTACGCCTTTCCTCAAACATAGAAAATTACTACCCAGCAAGATAAAATTGATACCCAAAATAACATAGGTATTTGTATACTTAGAATTGCTGTAGCATACCCCCGTTTTCGGCGCTCATGTTGGTCCTGCTGAATGGAGCGTGACTACCGCAGGACCACCTACAAAGTCGATTTTCTCGAAAACTACTAAGGTACCAATATTGTTGTTCGAATACTAATCGGTACCTATCGGTACCGGTTATCGGTAATTATTTACCAAATATGGAAACGATTGGCGTTGGGGTCCTGCGGTAGTCACGGACATCATTTAAAAGCGTGACTTCACGCCCCCACTCCTAAACTTTGATAGGTACGCTTTATCTTCATCAATTTTCATTCATTGATTTGATAAAGTACTAAATACGTGTCCATGTTTTTTTTATGTAACGGACTAAATAATTATTTATAATTAAAATAAAGTTAAAAACGATTACGATGAATGTACGATGAGGTGAATGAGTCATTGTAATTCTATTTCGGACCGCACGGGAACATTGTATTGAACAAGTGACTTGCTGGAAAACCGCGCGCGAGCCAAATAAAAAAATAAAACCAGCCAAGTGATAGTCGGACTCGCGCACGAAGGTTCCGTACCAATATGGCAAAAAAAAACACGTTTGTGTTATGGGAGCCACACTCAAATATTAATGTTATCTTGTTTTTAGTATTTGTTGATTTAGCGGCAACAGAAATACATCATCTGTGAAAATTTCAACTGCCTAGCTATCACGGTTCATGAGATACAGCCTGATGATAGACAGACAGACGGATCGCGAAATCTCAGTAATAGGGTCCCGTTTTTACCCTTACCTAAAGGGTAAAAACGGAACCCTAAAAATAAGGCATAGCACGCACTGCGTTTTTTTTTCCGCCCATTCTGTGACCTATGGAAATGTATGAAGCTGCATGCATTGCGTAAAAAAAATCGCGCTCAAATAGTACCAAAAAGATTCGCGCGAATAAAAATCGCAGTTCGTGCTATGCCTAAGTCTACAACAGTAACGGATGTTACTATTAAAATTGTTACGATGCACTTCTATAATTGTTCAAATATGGCACTTACTTATTTTCTCATAGAGGATGATAAAAAGTAGAATGTCAACCTCTGGAGCAACACTACTTTAATCTCGAGTGACATGCTTTGCCCAGCAATAGAACAGTAAAGGAAAAAACAGTCCGTCACCCATCATCAAATATTATTTGTTTTATACCAACTACAAGGACTGGTGTGATCACAGAAATGAAAGAGTCATAATTAAAAACAAAACAACTTTATTTTTCTCATTCTAACTTCTAAATCACATTGGCCTAGATATTGTTGACAATATCAAATATAATATGTATTTTAAGATTATGTACTGAGTAGTAAGTAAACGAATTTAATCAGTAAGCTTCAGCACCATCACTACATAGTATAAATCAAAGTCGCTGCCCGCTGTCTGTCCTTATGTATGTTTTGATCTTTAAAACTATGCAACGGATTTTGATGCGGTTTTTTTATTACATAGAGTGATTCAAGAGAATAGTTAATATATATAAAACACGCGGGCTAAGCCACTGGCAGAAGCTAGTTTAAATGTAAAGAAAAAAAACTTTAATAAATTAATTATGAAACCACAGCATAGCTAAGTTCATATACATTTTATATTTCTGTTATCACAGAATCTTACAAGCGTGGTTTGCCATTTGACATGAAAGGACATAATTACCACCAGTTGAGTTGTTAATGTTCAAATGTATTAAATAATGGAATATTCTAAGATTGAAAATGTTAGCTAGATAGTTAGATGTCAACATTGAATATTAAAACTTCTTATGTACATAAAAACTTCTTTTTAACATACTATCCCAGATAATTAACCTTACATTGAGGTAATTTTATCTATTTGACTAAATCATAAATAACATAATGGTAACTAGGCTGTATCCTTTACTTTTGTGTCTGTTTTAGTTGCTGTAGCATCTTCCTTTACTTTATTAGCTTCTAATTCTTTTGTTTCAAGTTTGTAAAGTTGTTTCCTCATTTGTGCTGGGCCTGCAAAGATGGCTGGCGATTTCTTAGTCTCTGGTATGTAAATTTCATAAGTCTTGAAATATTTTAGTATATTTTCTACATCCTCCACTTTTAGTTTATACTCTAAAGCTATTTTTGAAGCCGTTACTTCATTAGGATTCGCTTGATGTGCAGAAATAAAGTTAATTGAATCCCTGAGTGTAGTTCGGCCATAAGTCACTCGATCTGGCTCTTTGAATCCAAAGTCATACTCCTCCGGCATTTTACGGTCTTGAGGCAAAGGACGCTTACTCTTATTCACAGATTTCTTCTCCCAGGTAACGTCTACTTCAGGCCTTCCATGTGAGGTTACATAAACATCTTTCAATCTTTTATCAAGCCCTTCATCTTTTTTATCTAATTTTTCGTCTATGTCAGGTTCCGCTTCAAGTGTTCGCTTCAAATCTTCTAAATTGTGGGGATACCTTGGTGCCGGAGTCGGCTTTTCTTTGGAAATCACGCGATGAGCGCGATTTTCGATGTTGAAAGATTTGATCGGTCTCAAGGCTTTGGTCACTAAGGCACCCATCTCAGGTGGCAATAGCACAATATTCAGTTATTATTTTAGCACAGTTCACTTGGTAAACATTGTTTTAATCGTTTTATTTATGAATTGCATCATAATAAAAGAGGTTATATTTTTCATTTCAATCTGACATGAATGAAAGTTAATCTGACAATTCTGTATTCAAAAGAATCGTGCAAAGTTGCCAGTAACAATTGCGTCCATATATATTAATGACAGCGTGAAACGAAACGTTTCGTAAAAGGGATAACCTAATCTTTGTCTTTGGATGTCATTATGCAAGATCATTTCAATAGTAAAAATTTAATAAAGTAAAATGTAATTGTTTTGTAAATATTCTTAACTTCAGTGGACCATTGTTTTCCATTTGCTTTTACTATATGGATTCTAATTAAAGAAAACAATTCCTGAATACTCACGCTTAAGTCTGGACAAAACATCTTTCAACGCAGTTTTAGAAGCATCTTTTACTAAGAACTTCCCAGTAGGTGAAGGTGTGTTCGTGGCTCGAGACTGTTCGTTGCACATTCGAGCTGGTGGACTCGGACTGCGTCCAAGTCTGCGTCGGGTTGGTGGTGCCACAGACATTTTAGGTACTGTAAGGTATTAAAAATGTAGATGTGAGTGGAAAGAAAGAGGTAATGCCCTAGAAGGACACACAGAGAACTTATTGTTGATGTTCTTCAGATAGATGAGGTCCGTAGCTAGTACTCATTAACTTGGGCGTATAACAAAATGTGCAAATGTAAACGAAGCTATAGGAGTATGTAAGTAACTGTGGTTAGAAACGTAGAAGGTGGTCTGTAGATTCTGTCCGTTGGCAAACCTAATTCAAGTAAATATAACTTCAAACTTGGGTCAAAAGAGCTGCTTAACCCAAAAGCTGTATCTATCTCGTTAATTTTTCGTATACAGGGTGTCCCAGAAATCGACGTCAAGCCGTAAATGGGTGATAGACCAAGTTATAACAGTTCTCAGAAAAATACGAAAAAAAATCTATCTCATGTTTTTAAAAAATTATGTTCACTTTAAAAATTTACTAAAAAAATCAATCCCTGTAATGGTTCTTTAACTCCAATTGCTACAAATCCCATAATTTATCATTTTTTTTTATTATTATGTAATCTTGAATAATGCTTGTGTAGATTTTTGCCTAAAATTTAAAGCCAACTCCTCCTACTTAGAAGAAAATTAAACTTTTTCAAAACCAAATTATTCAAATTTACTGTTTCGCCCAACTTTAACTGACTGTACTGAAAAAAAAATGTACTACGCTAGTTTGGCAAGTAACATGAAAAATTGGCGCATTTAATAAGGATTCAAAAATGGTGTAACACTTGCTAGATTACGTTTTCAATAATTGGTCAAATTTTTTTTTGTAAATAGTATCGGTTTTTACCCAAAATGTCCATACTTCCTTAAAATGACTTTAGCTTACCTAAAGCTTTGCTAAACTCCGTTTCTAATTCGATAGAGACGGAGAAAGTCATTTTACGAAGTGTGAGCGAGATAAGAAACCGAAATTTTACGTAATTTAAGAGCAAAGTTATGATAGTGACTCAACCTTTTTACTTTAAGTCAGGACCAGTTTTCTCATCTTAGAAAAAAAAACAAATTATCAGTTTTTTTATTTTTTTATTACAATAAATGTTCAAACTGCCTTCCTTCGACGGCAATGCAAGCACGACATCTTCTTAAAAAAGATTGATTATTTTCCGGGCAAATCTTCCCCTATTTACAAAGACAACGGCTTCCGTTATTCTTTCCCGCAGCTCGGCTAAATTCTCTATTGTTTTTGAGTACACTTTCTCTTTTACCGCTCCCCAGTAAAAAAAAACTAGGGGATTTAAATCATTCGCACTCATCGGTAAATTGTATCTCCGTTTCATGATAAAGGTTGTGTCACTGATAAAGGTGGCGTCACTCTCTGTCTCGCTCACACTTCGTAAAATGACTCTCTCCGTCTCTATCGAACTAGAAACGGAGTTTAGCAAAGCTTTAGGTAAGCTAAAGTCATTTTAAGGAAGTATGGACATTTTGTGTAAAAACTGAGACTATTTACAAAAAAAAACTTGACCAATTATTGAAAACGTAATCTAGCAAGTGTTACACCATTTTTGAATCCTTATTAAATGCGCCAATTTTTCATGTTACTTGCCAAACTAGCGTAGTACATTTTTTTTTCAGTACAGTCAGTTAAAGTTGGGCGAAATAGTAAATTTGAATAATTTGGTTTTGAAAAAGTTTAATTTTCTTCCAAGTAGGAGCAGTTGGCTTTGAATTTTAGGCAAAAATCTACACAAGCATTATTCAAGATTACATAATAATAAAAAAATTAGATAAATTATGGGATTTGTAGCAATTGGAGTTAAAGAACCATTACAGGGATTGTTTTTTTTAGTTAATTTTTAAAGTGACCATAAATTTTTAAAAACATGAGATAGATTTTTTTTCGTATTTTTCTGAGAACTGTTATAACTTGGTCTATCACCCATTTACGGCTTGACGTCGATTTCTGGGACACCCTGTATATTTATATCTAGGTACGTTTAGACTGAATTCAAATTTAAGTACCTAATTTTAACCCCCAACCTCAGATCAAATAAAAAGTCAAGATGCAACGTTGCAAACAACAAGGTGAAGCCGGTTCAAACTATGCCTTACAGTACAAATACACAATTACACGCACTCAATTACGCCTTAGCTTGTCATTCGAGCTCACAGATCAAATAATAAAGCTCGACTGACAAGCTAAGGGGTAGTTTCGTTGTACGTGAGTGCGTGTGGTGTTGTGTGTTGGGGGAACAGAAAAAGAGGGGTGTTATAAGTTTGAAGTGTGTACCTGTGTTTGTGTATCTTTCTGTGGCATCATAGCTCCTAAACGGATGAACCGATTTTGATTTCGTTTGCTCGAAAGGTGACTTTATCGAGTGTGCTTAGTTATGTTTGATGAAAACTGGTTCAGCCGTTCTAAAGTTATGGGCGTTTTACTTTTTGATTCGGGGTGTTTTAGCAAGATAGTGTCATAATTACGTGTTCAATAGATTGTCGATCGAAGCTTCATCATCATATCAGCCGAAAGACGTCCACTGCTGGACATAGGCCTCCCCCATGCGTCGCCACATTGACCGGTCCCGTGCGTCCCGCAACCAGCGGATCCCTGCAACCTTCACCAGGTCATCGGTCCACCTGGTGGGAGGCCTTCCAACGCAACGTCTTCCGGTTCGCAGTCTCAACTCCAGAACCTTTCTGCCCCATCGGCCATCCGTTCTGCGAGCAATGTGCCCTGCCCACTGCCACTTAAGTTTGTCAATTCTTCGAGCTATGTCGGTAATCCTGGTTCTCTTACGGATCTCAACATTTCTGATTCGATCACGCAAGGAAACGCCGAGCATAGTCCTCTCCATTGCCCTTTGAGTGACTGTAAGCTTTCTGATGAGGCCCATTGTAAGCGACCACGTCTCAGAGCCATATATCATCACTGGCAACACACACTGGTCGTAGACTTATAGATAGATAGTTGTCCACAACTTCGAGTGTAGAGTCTCCAACCTTGATAGGAGTGGGTGTTACATGGGCATTAAACATCACCTTGGTTTTGTCCATGTTCATTTTCAGACCCACTCTTTCGGAAGCTCTACTGAGGGTCTCAGCCATGACCACTATGTCATCGGCAAACCGAAGGTGAATGATATACTCGCCATTAACGTTGATGCCTAGGCCCCTCCAGTCCAGAACCTTGAATACATCCTCAAGCGCAGCAGTGAACAGTTTCGAAGAAATGACGTCTCCCTGTCTCACGCCACGCTGGAGAAGGATTGGTTTCGAGGTCTGATCCTGAAGACGGACTGACATGGTGGCGTTTCTGTACAAACACTTCAACACTTCAATGTACCGGTAGTCGATCTGGCACCGTTGGAGAGACTGCAGTACAGCCCAAGTCTCGATCGAATCGAAGGCTTTCTCGTAGTCTACAAACGCTAAACAGAGAGGCAGGTTGTACTCTTCGGTCTTCTGTATAACCTGCCGCAGCGTATGTGTGTGGTCTACGGTGCTAAAGCCTTTTCGGAATCCGGCTTGTTCGGGAGACTGACAATCGTCAAACCTGCGCGCGAGACGATTCGTGATGACTCTTGAAAACAACTTGTAGACATGGCTTAGAAGTGAGATGGCCCTATAGTTCTTCAGCCGGGCATTGTCGCCCTTTTTGAAGAAGAGTACCACCACACCCCTGCACCATGCCTGTGGCGTTTTGCCCTCGAGTATAACGGAATCAAACAGCTTCTGAAGGGCCGTAAGGACCGGTTTCCCACCCGCCTTCAGGAGTTCAGCCGTGATTCCGTCATCACCCGGCGCCTTGTTGTTTTTAAGCTGTTTCAGAGCCATCCTAATCTCGTACAGGCTGACGTCCGGAATATCTTCGGTATAGTGTCGGGTCAATCTAGCTATTGGGTCGTTTGATAGATTCGCAACGGGTTTACTGGTTGACGTGTACAACTGCCCACAGAATCTCTCGATCTTCCTCAGAAGCTCCGGTTTGGCGGATACGATCCTGCCATCATCGGTCTTCAGTTTTGTGAGCTAGCTCTGCCCAATAGACAGATCTCTTGCAAAGACCTTGGAGCCCTTATTCCGCTCAATCGCATCTTTAATAGTTTCAGTATTAAAGCGGCGGAGGTCGCTTTTCAAGGACTATGAGATCCGTCTATTTAGCTGCCGGTATTTCACCGCATCGTCTGAAGACTGCAGGATCATCTCACGCCTCTCCTTCATTCCTCTGCTTGAGAGTAGGATCAGAGAGCTTTTTGTTTCTATCTGTACGGCGGGTCTTGAAAAACCCGCATTACATGCATTGCTTTAGAGATATCCTCTTACATGGTCTCTACCTCGTCGTCGGGGTGTGCCGAAGTTGGGGCGTAACCTGTATGACCTTCAGCGAATATCTTGAAGTTATTCTGAGTATAAGGTACGCCACCCTGGTCGACACACTTTCGATCTTCACCACGTTGTTCACAAGGGACTTGTGGATGATAAACCCGACACCACGTTGAGACTGCCGGTCAAACTCTCGGAAATAGAGCAGGTTACCGGATTTGAGGATTATCGTGTCCTCCCCATCTCTTCGGACTTCAGATAACCCTATAATACTCCATCGCAACCTGCTCAATTCTTCCTCGAGTTCGGCTATCTTTTCATCGGTCCGGAGTGTTCGCGTGTTATACGTTGCCAGGTCCAGTCGTCGGTATTTATTGGGGTAGCCGGGTCCACTCCGGGGATTCTTTGCACCCCTTGCCACGCCATCGCCTCGACCGCTACCGTAGTCGAGGGTAGACGGGCTGCCGGACACTCGGGGCCGTTTTTTTGTTGTGCTTATCATGGTTTGGGGGGGTTTGCCGTAATCGACACGCTTAGCAGGCGGGTTGGCGATCGCAGTTTGTTCTTAAAGTGCACAGAGAACGCTGCTGCCCATTCTGTGGTGTTTCCCTTAGTCGCCTCTTACGACACCCACGGGAAGATATGGGATGGTGAAATTCTTTACGTCCGTCACCATACGGTACTTAGCTTGAAGAAGAGAGAAGTTTGCCTACTACTAGATAAATTATGCAGCATGAAAATATAAATATGTCGGGTGTTATTTAATATTTATTACTTACTTGCACGATCGAACGAGGGTGTTGTGACATATGTTCTGTTGCCTACAGTTACACTTGGTGGGCGTTGTTGCCGGGGCCCATGTGGTGCCACCGTAACAGCCGCATTCAGATGCTTCTCCCGTTCCGTATTATAAATACTGGTACGCATTAGGTAATTCTGAAAGTAAATGTGGTTACGAGCTACAATAATTATTTTTGTAGTTAAGTAAATAAAATGCTAAGTATTCATTACTTACCCGAGCATCATTTACGCTTTTTATTACTGGAGCTTGGCTTGTACGATAAGTTGTAATAGGATTGTAATTTATACGTACATTTTTCGTCTCTTGCACCTAAAATAAAAAAAATAACATGACGTCTCAATTCATGCACTCAGCTGCCTAAATGCGTAACATATAAATTCATGGACTAGATCGCATCATACCTACTCTTTCTTTATGACTATTCAACAAGTACCTATTCGTTTTACGCTGTAGATAGATTTTTAAACATTATGAAGCAATGGATCAGCAGCCTAAATTCGGCAAGGCGAAGGATTTGTCCCCATCAATCGACCAATCATCATTTCAGCCGAAAGACGTCCACTGCTGGACATAGGCCTCCCCCAGGCGTCGCCACATTGACCGATCACGTGCGTCTCTCATGCAGCGCCTTTCCGCAACCTTAACCAGGTCATCGGCCAACCTAGTGGGAGGCCTTCCAACGTATCCTCTTCCGGTTCGCGGTTTGTGCCCTGCCCACTGCCACTTAAGTTTGGCAATTCTTCGGGCTATGTCGGTAACTTTGGTCTCCTGCGGATATCTTCATTTCTGAAATGATCACACAAGGAAACGCCGAGCATTGCCCTCTCCATTGCTCTTTGAGTGACTTTAAGCTTTCTGATAAGGCCCATTGTGAGCGAGGCTGAGGCTCTCCATGGTCTCAGCCATGATCACAATGTCGTCGGCAAAGCGAAGGTGAGTGATGTACTCGCCATTAACGTTGATGCCGAGCCCCCTCCAGTCCAGAACATTCAAGACATCCTCCAGCGCAGAAGTGAACAGTTTCGGAGAAATGACGTCTCCCTGTCTCACGCCTCTCGGTATTAAAGCGGCGGAGGTCTCTTTTCAAGGATTTAGAGATCTGTCTATTGAGCTGCCGGTATTTGCACGCCTCATCTGAAGACTGCAGGATCACCTCACGCCACTCCTTCATAAGCTTGAGAGTAGTATCAGAGGGCTTTTTGTTTCTATCTGTACGACGGGTCCTGAAACATTTAGACCCGACCGTATGGACAGCTTCTACGAACCCATCGCTGTAATCGTCCACGGAGCTCCCTAGGCACTCGAAACGATTCTGGAGTTCGAGCTGAAAGCTCTCGGGATTTTGGACCTGGATCTGTACTGGACGGAGCGTGGACTTCATCAGTCGAGACCTTTCAAGTTTAATATTAATGTTCAATGTGCCTCTTACCATTCGGTGATCGCTCCCGGTTTTCACCGAATTGATCACAGAGACATCATTGGACATTTGCTTCCTGGTTGACATGATGAAGACGATCTCATTTTGTGTTGCATCGGGGCTCTGCCAGGTCCACTTCCTGTGTTCACGCTTTCTGAAGAAGGAGTTCATCATAAAGAGGCCCTCCTTCTCCATAAAACTGGCCAGTAGGTGACCCCGGTGGTTCCGTCATCCAACTCCAAATTGCCCCACTTGCGACTCATCATCTCGTTTGCCCGGTTCCGCGTTGAAGTCTCCCATCACAACGGTGAAGTGAGTTTTGAAACCATGCATGGCTCTAGAAATGTCCTCATACATGGTCTCCACCTCGTCGTCGGGGTGAGCGGAGGTCGGGGCGTAGACCTGTACGACCTTCAGCGAATATCTCGAGGTTATTCTGAGTATAAGGTACGCCACCCTGATCGACACACTCTCGATCTTCACCACGTTATTCACAAGAAACTTGTGGACGATAAACCCGACACCACCCTGGGACTGCCGGTCACCCTTTCGGAAATAGAGCAACTTACCAGATTTGAGGATTATCGAGTCCTTCCCCCTCTCTTCGGACTTCAGATAACCCCACTATACTCCATCGTAACCTGCTCAATTCCTCTTCTAGTTCGGTGATCTTCTCGTCAGTCCGAAGTGTGCGCGTGTTGTACGTTGCCAGGTCCAGTCGTCGGTGTTTGTTGGGGTAGCCGAATCTCGTCCGGTGATTCTTAGCACCCCTTGCCATGCCGTAACCTCGACCGCTACCGTAGTCGAGGCTAGGCAAGCTGCCGGGTACTAGGGGCCATTTTTTAATTGTGCTATTCATGGGGGGGGGGTTGTGCCATAATCGCCACGCTTGGCAGGCGGGTTGGCGATCGCAGTATGGTTGTTATTTATTTATTTTATTTATTTATTAACACACTATTATAGATGCACAGAGAACGCTACTGCCCATTCTCTGGTTTGTAACCAAACCGTTTGTCCCTTTGTTGCCTCTTACGACACCCACGGGAAGACATGGGATGGTGAAATTCTTTACGTCCGGCACCATACGGAACAATCGACCAATCACATAGACGGAAATCCTCAACGCGTTTTTCATCTCACACGCGATTGGTCGATTGATGGGATCAAATCTTTCGCATTACCGAATTCACTTAAGCAATAAGGCTGCAGGAAATTCCTTTCGGTTGTGATGGAAACTGTGATTTTGTGAATATGCTATTAAGGTGCTGGTAAACCGTCAATAAAGAAAAAAAAAATAAGGACATGCAAGATATACGATGTTAAAATAAAAAAAAAAGGCATTAACTCTTACGCTAGGTTTAAAACTATCCCTTGGAAGCTGCGACCGAGCTGCCACGCTGGGTCTACAAGCTGGACGACTAGCTCTGGGATCGCCCGCTCCACTGCTACGACGCGACGCACTACTCAGTGAGTCACACTGGTCTCTATAGCAATTACCAAAAATATGTTTAAATTCACAGGACTCATGGTAAGTACAAATTTGTGTATCCAACCATTGGAGAGCTATTCAATAAAAACTGTTTCCGCTGAAACTGCGTCATCCTAGGGGCACTTTTATTTTCCTATGGACGTACAAGAAAAAAATATACATTCAATAATTAGTGTGTAACGAGAGGTAAATGTGTATGTTTAAATGAAATTTGTGTGTCATATAACTGCGGAAATAATCAAGTTTCCGCTGCGCTGACGTTTGGCTATTTGGTGAAAATCATGTAAAAGGGTTTAGTGCAGATTTGTATTTTTTTACGCACGTTGCTTTGAATTTGTGTGTAATGTTTGTGAAAACGGAATTTGAAAAAAACATACCGTTAAGAAGATATACCTACACTTAAAAGTAAAATAAGGGTATTAGGACCAATTACCTTAAATAGGAACTCTAGAGCGAAATTGATAACGTTTATTTGTATCTTGTAAGGGTCTACAATGCCTTGCCAAGTTTCATTTATGTGGTCTTAGTAATTAATGAGCAATGTCATAATTTACTAGGTACTACTAGACCACTATATTGTATGACATCCGATTGCAGGACTTTTTAATGGAAAAGCAAAATAAAACATAATTCCGATAATTAGTGTATTAATGGCAACTATTCACATGTAATATTTCAGCTCATTACACTAAATAATTAAAGAGATTAAAAATACCAGAACAGCCGCAATTCATGGTTATGTGATTCATCGAATCGATGGGACATGACTCCTCAATTTAATTTGACTAATTGGTGTAAATAAATGTTTTATGAATAAAAACGTAATGTATTTAAATATAACAGTATTCATACACATAGTACATAAACTTTTATTGTGTTAAATATGAAAACAAAAATAAAATAAATGCGCTCGATAAAATGAAGCCTGACATAAATGAGTAGAAACTAAATAAGGGCCGCTAGATTCTTAACAAATGTAATTTTTTGCCGTGAAATAGTTAAATTTTCGATCTACTTCGATTTTCGATCAACTTTCGATCATTCACGATAGTCAGGTTACGACACTATTTTTATGTAACGATAAAGTGACAACCCCCCAAATGTCAGTTTAGTCTACGAAATTAAAAGTCAGAGTATAATGTTATTAAATTTGAAATAAAATAATATTTAAAATATGGGTGAGGTCGAATCCGATTTTAACCTTCTTCGTTCATGTTTCATGTAAAAACAATAGAAGGCAAAAATACAGAACATAGAATGGTCGTACCCACCGCGCTAGCAGTGTCTCGAAATGGCAGAACTAATAAAATTCTCCGTATCCATTTGTTTCAATCTTTTTTCTTTCTAACATACGGCAGCGAGAACTGACCAAAATGTGCCAAACGTCCACATGTCAATCAGTCCTGTATTTCTCGCAATTAGCAATCCCAATTGCAATAACGGCTACAATAATAGTTTGTTAATCCATTAATATTGTTCAGCACTGATAATTTTAATTTATTAACAATAAATAATATGCCGATCACCCTAAACAGTAAAATCATCGATATATGTATTCTGCTCATCCGAACCTACGGTTCTTAAACATGGTCAGTCAAAGAATTGCACTTGGGGATTGCCAGAGAGTTACGCAGCATTATGGATGTAAGAAAAACAGACCGAATACGGAATACCACACTGTGCTTTCAAACGGCCATTATAGACGTGGGTAAAAAGGCTACTAGGCTCAAATGGGCCAATGCCATTGCGGTTCACGTTAGTTGCATGCAAATTGGCCGGGTAAGCCTCCACAATGGTTCCTGACGATGGAACGCGCCGTTGAAGCCGGCCCAGAAATAGGTGGCCAGATGATTTGAACGCGTACCATGAGGGCTGGTTCGAGACGGTGCGGGAAATGATTTTCTGGAATGACTTAGGTGTACTCTTTGCCCAGCAGTCCTACTGTTACAGCAACGGCTACACAAAAACAATAAAATATCAACATTATTTATGGTTAACTGAACTTATCTGTAAGTGAACTTCATCCAAAATTATACGAAATGCTGCATCCGAAAAGCACATTGTAGTACGGCCTTCGTTGTACTGCATTGCCCCACAGTTCAGACTAAAAAAAAGAAATGTTCGTTTGATAGTCTATGGCAGAGCCATAGACACTATTGACATCTGTCAATGGTCGCATCATTCGTTTTAGAGTTCATCCCATTCCACAATATTTCAGGGTAAATGTATAGTATAGGCACGGGGTCTCATTGTTAGGAAAGATAATTTGGTTCAAATAAATCTCACTAGATGTCGCGACATGTAGATTATTTGAACCTTTTTGAACGGATCATTTAAAATGTATGCCAATAGATGGCGCATTATTAAATTTCTGTGGATGATGCATTCCACTCGATTGTTAAAATTTGCAAAAAATACTATAAAACGAACCTTCTCTGTATTTAAAGAAAAAAATATTCACGAACCTAGTAAACCCTTTTACTTGCAAGTCGCTGCCAACACCATCAGACTTCTTGTGGTATATTTTTCTGAGTGCGGGATCCATATTCTTTGCTTCACCAAGGATTTCGAGAATCTCTGAAAAAATGTCTGTCGTGGAAGTTTCGTTAACCTCCCAGACGTCACTTGGAAGTCTGATTTTGTGACAAGGGCGGTGATTTTCTCGTGCATCTGTATCGACATCTGAGGTTCTAAGCCACGCCCACAGTCATCGATAGCTTAGGGGCAAACTTTAAATTGGAGCGAAAAGTATTTGAAAATTAAATATACAAGGCCGACCACAGAGGCCTACATCATAAACGGACTCTTTCGATGGTTTTAAAAAAATATTATCGTGCAAGTTCTTATTTCAAACTGGCGGCTAGCATCTGACATCAGATCGTTCACTGTTATTTCGCCTATGAATGCAACCTTATTGCTACGAAAATAAAGATCACTAAAATTGGTAAATCTGGCTAGTGCCATACGAGTCTTTGCCGTGCGTATTGAATAAATATTATAATTGTGTCTGCTTCTATGCGACTGCCTTAAATAAGAACATAGTATGTGACTTTTTTATAATGGTTTTATACCCAGATAATTGTATTTATATTATTTGAATGAGTTCTACTATACTGAAGTGGACTGTGTAAGGTTAACCTGGAATTTTTAAATTTGAATTGATTTTTGGTGCTTTCATTAATCAATTTAATCATTATTTACAATAAATAAAGTCGCATCAAATTGTAAAAACACCTTATATTAGCAAATATCTAGAACTTATTAGGTTCGTTGTCTTTTTTAGTTATGTTTAAAATATCCAATAGAATTTAGGACCGCATTAATATTAATATCATATGTACAATTCGTAGGTAATATTCCTTGTTTAGTATTCTCTTGAAATATTAAGATGTTATTTAGTTACTAATACAAGATGACTTTCCATTGCCTACTTCAAATCATAATATTTTTTTGCGCTATCCTGGCATATAATAGTTTCAAGGCACTTAGGTACTGGGTTTTGATATACACCAGCCCCCTGGGGTGAGGTCACGTTGTGCCGTTTTTTCAGAACATTAGAGTTTAAAAACAAATAGGGCGCAAAAAAAAACACGGTCGATTGTAAGCGTATCACTAGAGAACGGCTGAAACGATTTGTTGTTATTGTTTGTCATATATAGAAAGAAAGAAAGAAAAACGTTTATATGTGCCAGGCACGACGCATACCATAAAAAAACAAAGGGAAAACAGAAATACAAAATACAGCGTATGCCTCACAACCACGTATGTGTCCTATATGTTACTGTAAAAGCCCGAACAACGATGAATGTTCATCGTATCGTTCATCGAATCATCAATGTTGGTATTTTATTGTTTTTGTGTAGCCATTGCTGGAACAGTGGGACTGCTGGGCAAAGAGTACACCCAAGTCATGTCCAGCCAGACATTCTTTTCCCGTGCCGTCTCGAACCAGCCCTCATGGTACGCGTCCAAATCATCTCGCCACCAATTTCTGGGCCGGCCTCAACGGCGCATTCCATCTTCAGGTCCATTGTGGAGGCTTGCCCAGCCGTCAATTTGTATGCAACTAACGTGAACCGCAATAGCATTAGCCCATTTGAGCCTAGCAGCCTTTTACCCACGTCTATTATGCCCGTTTGGGAACACAGCGTGGTATTCCGTATTCGGTCTGTTCTTTTTACATCCATAATGCTGCGTAACTCTCTGGCAATCCCCAAGTGTAATTCTTTGACTGACCATGTCTAAGAACCGTAGGTTCGGATGAGCAGAATACATATATCGATGATTTTACTGTTCAGGGAGATCGGCAGATTTATTGTTAATAAATAAAAATGATCAGTGCCGATTTGGCAAAATGATAAGATCAATTTTATTCATAAAAATGATAAGATTCTTGGTGAGCTCTAGGTTGAGCATTTTGGTCAGTTCTAGGTAAAGAAACATATATTGAAACAAATGGATTCGGAGAATTTTATTAGTTCTGTCATTTCGAGACAATGCCAGCGCGGTGGGTACGACCATTCCATGTTCTGTTTTTTCCTTCTATTGTTTTTACATGAACGAAGAAGGTTAAAATCGTATTTGACCTCACCTATATTTTGAATATTTTTTAATTCAAATTGACATAACATTAGTTGTTTTTTTTTTTTTTATTGTACGGGCATTGGCATGCCATCAGCCCAACAATCATACATTACAATCAATTTACACATTAGTTGTATTTTTATAGAGATTTAAATACTTTTTAGTCATGGACTTTAGGAATAAACTAAACGACATGAGTCGTTTATAATACAACAAAAATGTGATGCTAGAACGGTAGTGCCAGAGCATAAAAATAATACAGACTGACAATATTCCTTGTGATTTCGTTAGTTCCAATTAAAGCCACCAGGCTACATGATGTGGCTACATTATACATGATATTTTTTGACAGATTGAAATGACGAGAAATAAATCGAATATTTTTTTGCATTTTGCGGAAAAAAGCGACATACGTCCCCCTAGCAACGCCGATAGAAAGATAAGCACGGTGGAATTTGTATAGTTTTTTTTTTTTAAATAATAAAATGTATTACTTAAAATAATGGATGAAATTTCAAAATATACGACACTGATGTTTTGAGTCCTGGGGGGGTGACCATAAGCTCTTAAAGTGGTATCAATTTGATATCGAATAAGTGACAGATGTATACAAGTCATATACATCTGTCCCTTATTCGATCTCAAATTGATACCGCCCTAAGAGCTTAGGTCACCCCCCGTTTATGATACGTTATTGTTTTGATCAAAATTACTGTCTTTTTTTTTTTTTATTACGGTAAGAGGTTACTTTGACGTTCAATTGTATCGAGGTTTTTGTGCTTAAACGTGTTTCGGCCACAGCGAAGTTTTCAGAAATATGATCAAGATTAACATATCTTTTTTTCGCTGCCACATCTTCAATAGATTTGGCAAAAAATTTTTTTTAAAGAAAGCCTATTTTGGTTATTCAGCCCCTTAAAGACAGATATTGCACCAATAATATTTTCGAACAATGTTTTCCGTCATGTACATCACGTGAACGTCGTGAACTCGAGATTGCAACGGTGGACTTTTTGGTGTATAGAAAACAAAATGTCGGTTACTTTCAGGATAGTATCGCCTACTACCTCGTTAAGAAAGTACCTATTTAATTCTTCTATTTCTGGATAACATCACGTGTTTTACCTCGTTAAGAAATACTATTTTTGTTATCAGAATAACATCAAGTGTTATTTCATTAAGATAACAACATAAATAGGACATAAGTACCTAATTAGTATAAATGAGAGCAGTGGTGGCCCAATCGTATCGGCCGCGACTTACAAGTTGTAGGTCGTGGGTTCGAACCCAGGCAGGCGCTTTACTTTGTGTAAATTATTTCATCACCACTGCTCTCAAAAACGGTGAAGGAAAACATCGTGAGGAAACCGGCATAGGACATGCCGGTTTCCTCATGATGTTGGACAAAACGGAACCGGCATGTCCTAGAACCAAAAATTCGAAGACCTGTGACATCCACCAACCCGCACTGGGCCCGCGTGGTGGATTACGGCCCATCCCCTCTCAAAGAGATGAGGCCTGTGTCCCAGCAGTGGGAACATTAATAGGCTGATGATGTAATGATAGTAAAAGCACGTGGATACGACGGGTACTTACGTTTTATCTTGAATTTATTTCCGTATCGTTGGTTCTTACATCTCAAATATTCTTCATAGTCGTGTTTTCTTTTTCCCATGATATTTTTCTTCTGTGATTAAGATAGACTGGAGTTGAAAAAGTGGTATCCGGCCGAGCATTATCCTTTATCAAAACAAAGTGACTCCTGGTAAAGTGGCAAATGGTATCACAGTTTATTCTTAAATTACATTTTTATATCCATCTGCAATAAAATCGCCTCCAACGATCACCACAAAGTCCATAAGAGCTCGCAAACATATCCTATCTGAATCCATTATTGTTTCTGTACCATTATGCCACAGTAGTTTAATTTTTTTTTATAGATTATGTTGTTCTTGTTCATGATAATACATTAATTGCTGTCCGTCAATTCGATTTAAATGACTTCCACTCATCACTAAACAAAATTTTATTCCATTAGTCGGTGAACCTAAGTCGATGTTCTCTTATAGCAAAAGTTATTCTGTTTCTAAGTAGTTTACCTAAAGTTTTGGACCTTCGGTGGACACGAACGAACCAAAACCAGCTTCCTTCAACCTCTTTCGTACCGTAAGCTCACTTACCGTTGCACCTCAAACTTCCTCCAGCTCATTTCTGGCTCGATGGCCTATAAACGCGGGTTTTTGCGAACGCGAAACGGAATGAAACGATTATTCCCGTTAGAAATACGGGTTTTCTGCATTGTCCTGATCTTCTCCAAAAGCATTAGTCTCTCTGAAACTACAATACATAAACTGAAAAACTGCAATAAATTGTTGAAACACATAAACGATGAACCATGCACACACTCTGTAGGTTTGATTATTTCTCCTCATCTCAAGTGCCCTGGCCCTCTCAGTTTGGATTAAGTCGGGCATAATGACGTCCTTAACTTCGAAAAAGATCTACACATAAAAAATAAAAAATAAACTAGCTAAGTACCAACCTATGTTAAAGATTTTTTTAAACAAAACCATAAGCGAAATTTTCTCAAAATGTTATAAGTTCTAATAAACTTAAAACAATCGCTTGAAAGTTGACGTTCAGTTGTTTTTTCAATTAGGAATTATTGGTTTTATTATAAAACAAAAGAAAAACCAACCCGCAATGGTAAAAAAATTGTTTTGCAATGTATTTTTCTTGTTCCGCAAATTTTTCCGGTGTGTGTATATCTTCTGAAAGGTATGTTTTTTCTAAATTCCGTTTTCATAACACACAAATTCAAAGCAACGTACGTAAAAAAATACTAGCTCCTCTTGGAAATCTATCTGAGGCTATCTCGACCATTAATAGTGATCTGGCCCGTATATGCGACTCGAGCAAGAAGTTGGGACTTATGGTGAACCCCATAAAGACGCAAGTTTTAGTGGTGGGCAGTTCAAGGACGGTTTCAAGGATCGACTGGACGACTCTACCCCAAGTTTCTTTTGAAAACTCTGTTATCCCTTTTAGCGAGGAAGTTAAGAATTTGGCTATATTCCTTAACAAAAGCTTCACTTGGACTGCCCAGCTACAGGAAGTTAGCGGCAAGCTATTCGCATCTGCTGGATCTTTGAGAAGACTGTGTAATTTTCTGCCGATTGCAACCAAGATTGCGCTTGCACAATCTCTTCTGCTACCCACCCTTGACTATGCTGATGCCAGCTATCTTGACCTGACTGAAGTGCAACTTGTTAAACTTGAGCGGCTTCAAAATTTTTGTGTAAGGTTCGTATTTGGTTTGCGTAAATATGTCCATGTTTCTGAATTTCGTGTGAAACTCAAGTGGTTGCCAATTCGCCATCGCCGGAATGCTCATATTCTTTCTGTCCTGTATAATATTCTCTTTATTCCTTCTACCCCTCTTTACCCCAAGAAACGGTTTCAGTTTCTGTGTGACTCGCTCCTGAAAGTTCTTAGGTCATCCGATAATATGAAACTTAAAATGCCAATGCATTCCACTACCTTCCTAGACAAATCTTTTACTGTCCAGGCCACTCGTCTATGGAATGCATTGCCTGTGTTCCTGCTTTTGTTTTTTCGTTTTTTTTTTGACACCGACTTCCGAAATTTAAGTTATTTTTCACTTTGTAGTGTTTTTATTATTATGAAGTCGGTTGTATTTTTTGTAAAAAAGTTTTTTATTTTTCACTTTTTAGTTGTGGTTCATAATAGACCAGGTCTATAGGCTAGGTACCTATAATTCCCAAAGAGAAGGCAACATAGATTAACCCAATAACATGAAACTTAAACAAAACTCCCGAATCTCTTCAAAGTTAGAGTGAACAGGCTTCTTCTGGGTAAGCTCGCTACATCGTCGACTCTGTCTCTGTCACCTTTGACCTAGACTAGAGTCAAGAGCAAACCCATCACAAATAAAAAAAAAAAAAAAAAAAAAAAAAAAAAACCCATGGAATGTGAGTATACCAGGGTGAACTGTTCACACCTGAGTACCTCTTTAGAGCGTACCAGTGTGATGTTATGTTATGAAGTGGTGTAAACAATAAACATAATTGCTATTGTAGCTATCCCGAGTGATTTGCCGTAATTTTTTGAAGAGTTCTGATGAATATCTCCGAAGTTCTTCACCAGATCCTAAAGAAAATTAAATGGGACCAGACGACAAGCACCAGCTTTCAAATAAAAAAAGAATCATCAGAATCAGTTCACCCAGTAAAAAGTTCTGAGGTAACACACATAAAAAATAAAACAGTCGAATTGATAACCTCCTCCTTTTTGGGAAGTCGGTTAATAAAGCGCGCGCAATCGCTGCCTGTTTTTAAGCGACTTGTGAAGGAGCACTACTTGTCACTGTGATCATAATCTTGTATAAGCTGAATTGCTTTCTTGTCTGTATATTAGTTGTATGTATGTATCATTTTTTTTTGTATTTAGTAGGTAGGTACCTACTTTCTTAATAAATTAATTAGTGTTGAAAAATTGCACCAAGTGCAACCCCATAATGTGTCCAGGCTGACTCTTTCCACCCTAGGTTGCCTGGAAGAGATCGCGGATCGTGATAAGGCCGCCTGATGTATGTTTGTTTTTGTTATAAGATGTATTTTTGAATTATTTTTATCTTGGTGTACAATAAAGTATATATAAATAAATAAAATTACAAATCTGCACTAAACCCTTTAATATGATTTTCATCAAATAGCCAAACGTCAGCGCAGCAGAAACTTGATTATTACCGCAGTTTTATGACACAAAAATTTCATTTAAACATACACATTTACCTCTCGTAACACACTAATTATTGAATTCATTTTTTTCTTGTACGTCCATAAGAAAAAAGAAGTGCCGCTAGGGTGACGTATCTCCAGCGGAAACAGTTTATATTGAATAGCACCCCAATGGTTAGATACACAAATTTGTATTTACCCATACACAATTACACGACGTCGTACACTAAATATCTGCTAAACTGAAATGAAGAAATTCGACATTTTTCCGCTGCGACTACGAACACGTTTACGTGTGCCCATAGTATAACCACATTTCGCTAATGAGCCCAATTTATTGCCATCAGCTCAAACCGGCTGGGTGCAAAGGCAGATTTAGACGTATGAGATCTTTAATGTTCTGCAAATTTATTCTACCGTATTTAATATTGACTGAATAACGATT
The DNA here is from genome assembly GCA_948252205.1 of Orthosia incerta. NCBI lineage: Eukaryota > Metazoa > Arthropoda > Insecta > Lepidoptera > Noctuidae > Orthosia > Orthosia incerta. The sequence continues at coordinate 17,171,722 of OX411758.1, read as the reverse complement.
TATATTTTAATATATTTACGTACCCTCTAAACGTTGTCTTTTGAGAACTATTGTTCAAACCATACGTTTTCACGTGCCATTCGCACTCCTTCTCCGTCGTCTTGCTATAAGCTACGTCAAAAAAGTTTCATTAATGTTAAATTTGGTATTATTTTCATTACAATTTCTTTCACTTTTTATTTTTTTTAATACAAACCGAGTCAAATAAACTGCATATGGCTGTGCCGTTACAACACTTGGGAGATAAGCCTACGCAACGCACCGACAACTTCCACCAACAATCATTACATTTTAAACATAAGTATTTTTTCCAGCCAGTGACGCTCACAGAACGGTGAACACTATCGTCGGGTTCTTCACTGTTACTTCTTATTATGCAGCCTTTCCCTCGAACCACTGTTTTAGTGGCCGTTGCAGTCAGATCACATGACGTTAAGAATAGTTCCTCTTCTTCCGGTTTATTATTGTCGTCTGGTCGTGAAAAGAAAATTATAGGTACATTTGATAACCGACCACATAACTTTACGCTAGATCCATTATTTAAAATAACACTGTTTTACATTTAAATACGATTAGAAAACTGACGGTGCGTTGCGTAAAGCTTGCTGTAAGAAAAACTAATAGCATGTACAAACAGTGTTACTTTAAAAGAATTACAACAAATAGTGCAGTAAAAAGATAGTACAATAAATTAATATCACATGAAAATAACACTGTTTGGATATTGTCTATGTACGTTTATCTAAAATTAGCCTTTCACAGTCCATCCTGGTACGGAAAAAACTGAATGTTGAATGCGAAATTCCAACGAAGTCTGTGCTCATTTGTGGACCGTAAAAAGTTAAATCAAGTAAAATAATACATTTTTAAAACCTTCTTTTATTCTTGAGATCTGTTGCTTCACTAGGGTACCTCCATCGACCGGTCGCACTTGTTTTTGGATCGGAGGTGGCGGCGAAGGCGATTTATGGAAGACCACAGGCCGCTGTTTCATTGTCTTTTCGGCAATAGAATAAACGCCAAACTCATGCAATGGCAACTTCTCAGTGTCCTGGTACGTACGTTTCCTGTCAAAAACTTTATTAATTTCAATTTTGATTAGCTAACACTTACTATCAGTTTATTGCAAAGGCACATAAATCCGTTCTATGTAAGGTCTAGAAGAAGTCTAAACTGCCAAAAAGATTTTACAACTCTCATGTTCGGTAAGTAGGTTCTTATTACCTCCAAATGGAGCTTGTAGGTGACTAATTAGCGCTCTAGGGTAATAATGTAGCTAGAAAAGCCCTAGGGCGGTAAGTAATTTAAAACACTTCTTTCTTTCAAAAAGTTCGCGTACATCTAACCATCATACTGGCAATAGACATCATGCATTCAGCCCAATGACCAAAGAGGTCGCTTTGCTATTCAGCCTTGTCTTCGTGTGAGTATGATAGTCATCAATTTTATGCTTGTAATGCCGGTTTTTTTCTACTTACCTCATAATCGGGATGTAAAGCAGAATAGTAAGAGTCAAGAGAAAACCCATTACAAATAAAAAAAAATAAAAATAAAAATAGTTCGCTCGGGTGTAAGCACCAATTGCACCTACGAACTATAGGCGCCCTCGCTGCGCTCGTGCGCCTAAATATCTCGGGCTGCAATTGATGCCTTACAGCCATTGGCTACTAATCTACTATTATTTACCTACCTATAAAGATTTCCCTGCTTAGTCAGCCATGGTTCAAGTTGCTCCAACCAACCCTTCAAAATAAATTCAAAAGTCTTGAATAGTTACAGTAAAATAGAATCTATGATGGGTAAATTGATGAGTATTCTATTTCTTACCTGTTGGTGTCCTATAACGGACCCAGGTCTGCAGATCCTCATCCAGCCTATAGCTTCATGAGAAGTCATCCGATAATGTTTGATTAAATAACATCCAATCAATGAACCAGTGCGCCCTAGACCTGCCTGAACAAGTTCTTCATCAGAAACAGAAAAAGGCCTAAAAATAATTTCAAACAGACTAAATTCGTAACCTTGCAATGCACCGCAAGAGCGCAGCTAGCTTCTTCACTAATCTGGAGGAATTTGAATAGTATATGTCGCGGCGGGCAGGAGCCATCAGGAAAAAATAAATCGTAGTGAATTATACCAACATTATTGAATCTATAAAGAAAAAATTATAAAAAAAAACAAAAAATACCAAAAGTGCGATTTTTTTTAATGTACCTAGTTTCTAAAGATTTTCTTACACATTTCCGTCATACAGTCTCTTATTAAGGCGGATGACTAGTTTAACGTCGTTCTCCAGGAAGTAACTTATATACATTTCAGGTGGATGGAATAAAGACACGCTGTAGTCAACTGGGCCAATGAACGCGAGAAATTTACCTGAAAATATTCAAAGAAAACTTGCAATGACAACTATGTTACAGTAATTATCAAGATAACCGGATATTCCTACCAGGCACAATCCAGTTCAAATCGCCGCCCTGAATCTTGTCGAGTCTATCATATTCCTCATAATTAAAATCTTGAAAGTTGAAGAAACCTAATTCTCTAGCTTTTTTTATAGCTTGAAGGCAATCCATCAGTGATATTGTGAAGGCTGATTCACCTTGCGTTGCGTCTTGAAAAGGTCTACGAAATGTTGAATTGGTCAGTAATAAAAAAATCATACAATCTTAAAATAGAAATACAGTACAAAATAATATGTAACTACAGTACTGTAAAATTATTGGTTAATTCTTCTTATAAAACAAATTTTAAAATATAAAGGTATAGATAGTTCAAATCATCTGTGCGCACGGTGCCATGTGTGCGTGCGCTTGTAATTATACATTTGTGTGGCAGTGACGCGGCAGTCGTCGTCCGAGCAAACAAACCTCCACACATGCTTACCCACACATTGCGCCGCACGCAAAGATGAATTGGACTATGTATACCTTTTTATTTTAAAAATGCCTATCATCGATCAATCAATGACTGATGAATGTGATATCATTAAGGGACCAAATTAAGAACTTACTTTATTAAAAGTTTTTTATACCTGTAGCTATGCCCATGAACCATCAGTGGCTTCAAAGCATCTCTTGGCGATAAACTCAAATACAGTACTCCATAACATCCTAGTAGAAATGCTGAGTTTGCTTTCTTTTTAGGGTCAATTGAAGTGTAATGTACTATAGTTTGCTTGTTTACGTACTGTTTCAGTTTATCATTTAATATTCTACAATATTTATATACACAACCAAGATTTAAAGGTCCGAAGTCGGAATAATAATTTTCGTACACAAGTTCGTCGTCTATACAAAAATAATGTGTATCAACCGTATTTTTAAGTACTTTTCCTTGCCTTACTGTTGCAAAATATAAAACACTTTTTATATATTCGGTCGTAAACACGATGTCAGGACTTCGATTCATCTTTGCAATAACAACGATACGTAACTTATTTGATAGTACATTTTCAATCTAGTAATATACTCATTTAAAACTACAATACACAGTTTTGTAAGTAAGACACAAAACACTACGATTTCACAAACACAAACATATTTCTAAATAAATTTTACAAAAAAAAAATATAAATTATGTTATAAAATTCAAATGACAGTGTCGTTGGCACTCTTTTGTTTTAAACAAGCCATCGGTCAATGCATTTCCCAGACCTACTTTATAAGCTGCCAGTACGAACCTACTTTAAGAGGCTTGTAAACGGGCTATAAAAATTGCGTCTTGCTGGCAATTTTGTTGAGTAATATAGCCCAGTATATTTGCAACATATACCCTTGCTGCAATTTCATTGAGCAATACATTGCCGGATGTGGCCCAGCAAGATAGTGCAACATTGCTGAGGAATTTTGCTCGTACACGCGGAGCAATTGCTAATTGCATTATCTCAGCAGATAATGACGATTTTTACGTATGTATATCTTATATATCTTCAGTCGTTTTACGATTTTTATTTTATTTTTGTTATGATTTTGATTTAGCATTTTATTGACTTTGTTTTTTGTCTGTATGATTTTTATTTTTGAACGATTTAGCATTTTATTGACTTTGTTTTTTGTCTGTATGATTTTTATTTTTGAATGATTTAGCATTTTATTGACTTTGTGTTTTGTCTGTATGATTTTTATTTTTGAATGATTTAGCATTTAATTGACTTTGTTTTTTGTCTGTATGATTTTTATTTTTGAATGATTTAGCATTTTATTGACTTGTGATTTAATGATTTTGATTTTGTATTTTATGCCTTATTGACTTGGACTCGTGACTTTTTGATTTTTGTATTATGTTTTTTGTTAATTTAGATTTTTTACTTTATAATTTTGATTGACATTTGGATATTTGTTTTTTTTTGTTATATGGCTTTATTTATTTTGATTAAATTTCTAATGATTTTAAACTATATTTATGAAACTAACATATACTTTTTAAATTTTATTAGGTATTTTTTTGAATAATTTATCACATAATTATCTTATAGAATTTATCTTTAATTATTACTAGATATTTGTTATTAGATGCCGACCAGGCAATGTGCACAAGGCACAAGCGCTATGTAAGCCGTACTTGTCCTTTGCATTGGTCCTAAACTTGTCTATATTGTTCTGTCGATGTTTAATGACTTAGAATATACGCTCTTAGTAGTTGAGGAACGCAGTTGTGTAAGCAAATTAAACAATTTAAAAGGTACAACGAATTTTATGAATTATTACAACATTTTACATCAAACACATATATTTTTTTGACAACACCGGTATTTTCATAGCCCCATGGTAACAGACAATTATTTTCTCTATGGAGCAAAGGGTCCAAGGAGTCTGTATTTAACACTTTCCCATAATTGCCTGTTTGACATAAACTAGTTTAATACATGTCCTTTGATGGTGGGCTCTGGCACAGCCTTGGTCAAACAATCAGCCAGTTGCTCATTCGAACTTACTTTCTTAACCTCTATGCGCCCAATTGAATTGCAGTTTCCAATTCCAAATCGATCCAGGACCTTCTTGGCATAGGCTTCCTGTTTGATGAAGATAGACCCGTCTGTTTTTCTGACTATTTCTAAGCCTAGGTAGTAAGACGCAGGTTTCGACGTAATTTTCAATCTTATCTTCAAATTATTTAGAAAGCTGTTGGCAAGGTCCTCATCAGTAGCAGCTATCAAACCGTTATCAACATAAAGGGTGATGAGTAGCTTTTTGCCATTAACTTGTTTGGTATACAGACAGCAGTCAGATACACTTTGTTTAAAGTCCATATCCAGCAGAATTTGTTCGAAGCAAGAATTCCAACATCTTGGGGCTTGTTTTAGACCGTACAGGCTTCGGTTAAGCTTTAAAACATTTGACGAACCATCAGTGTAGCAATCTGGTTGATGTACATAAATAAATCTCTTCTTGAAGTTTGCCGTTTAAGAATGCAGTACACACATCAAACTGGATAAGATGTAGATTCTCTTGCGTGCTTACACTTAGTAAGGCTCTTATCGTTGCCATACGAGCAACCGGACTAAAAATCTTCGTTCATAATCGATGCCTTTTCGTTGTTTAAAGCCTTTTACGACAAGTCGGGCTTTATATTTATCGATAGAGCCGTCAGGGTTCCTTTTAATGCGTAGGATCCAATTGCAGGGCAGTGCCTTCCTGCCTTCGGGCAACGAGCATGGCGTCCAGACGTTTAGGTCTCTTAGTGAATTAATCTCACTCTCCATTGCTTTGCGCCATTCTTCGCTATCATCTCTCAGAATGGCTTCTTTATAGGTTTCTGGGAATCTCTCATTGGTTACCGAGCACACAAAGTCCTCGTATCTTTTGGGTCTCGCGATTGTGAATATCTGGGCATGACCGCCTTCATTTCTAGTTTATAGATTCCGCCAAAGGGTACTTCTCTTACCAACAATTCAAGTAGTGCCTTCAATGTCGAGCTTGCACTGTCTAGTCGTTGATGTGAATAGGCTATTTTGCATCCTACCTTGCGCTGCCAAAGGTTAGAACAGATTTTTGGTCCAAATCTGACCAAAAATCACTTCGCTCCTTATCCTTGTCATACTTGGTAGGACGCTCATTGGGTGTAGCCACTAGCGCTTCCTGTTTGGGAATCTCTTGGCTGCCCAGATCTCTTTGAATGCACAGAGGTGTGTCGTCAGACTGGCTATGGTTTTCTCCGTTTGCTTTAAGCATGAGCCAGCTTGACTTGAAGTTGTCCAACGTATCTAACACCTTGCAAATGAGAAACATCTTGGGAAGTTTAGCAGTAGCGTCAATCTTCGAGACTTCCACCTTCAACTCATTCCAGTTCTTTAGTTTGGCCATGTGAGTGGGTATGTCACCCACTTTGTCGTGCTTCAGTCCAAATAACTCTAGACATATATGCTCTATCTTCCGTCAGCCCGTCGAATAATCTGTGCAATTCTTGCCAGATTACGCGTGGAGTCAAGACTCCACGCGTAACAGACATACTGAAAAAAGTAATGAGAAACAAGTTTCTCATTACTTTTTTCAGTATGTCTGCCGACATGTTAGTGGTAAGCATCAGAAGAGCGCCATCGCATTCTCCGTTCCATCCAGCATAATCGAAATTTTGTATTTCCATGTTTGCCAGTTTTCTTTACCAATTAACTCGCCGATATCGATTTTAGTTGTGTAATCCATTTCGTGACGTGACGCTTTTTCCGTTTAATCGCGGGTCGATAACCTCTTAGAATATACGCTCTTAGTAGCGGAGGAACGCAGTTGTGGAAGTAAATTAAACAGTTTAAAAGGTACAACGAATTTTATGAATTATTACAACATTTTACATCAGACACATTTTTTTTTGACAACACCGTTATTTTGATAGCCCCATGGTAACAGACAATTACTTTCTCTATGGAGCAAAGGGTCCAAGGAGTCCGTATTTAACATAAAAGTGTTAACACACGCTCGAATAGAGATGTGCAACTCGAGTTACTAACTCGAGTTAACTCGAGTTGTTCCTGACTCGAGTTGACTCGAGTTATCTTCCGAACTCGAGTTACTATCAAAAGACAAAAATACTAAAATAAAAAAAAAACATGAGAAAACGTTTTTTTTTTTTTAATAAATAACTCGATCGAAACCTACAAATGTAAAAGTCAGTATTAGCTGCAACCAAAATGATTTGTTGTGATTGTGATAATTTGTGAAAGCTGCTGTATGTGTATAACTAGTTTTGTTGTTGATTATATTATATATATAATTATAATTGTTTAAAATAAGTCAGACTAAAATCAAAAATACAGATATGTGATTTATACTAAAAATAACCTCAATTATTTTAATCCTACCTACTTAATCTTATTTTATTTTCTTAGCCTGTAAAAACCCACTCCTGGGCAAAGGCTTCCCCCATTCCTTTCATTTCCTTCGATGTTTTGCCTTATCTCGCCAATTCTTTAGGAAGTCATCCAATTATCTGTCAAATATGTATGTAAAAAAATGATTTGTAACTAATAAATAATTAATTCTAACTTAATCTCCTTCGTTCTGCTAACTCGAGTTGCGTAACTCGATTTCAACTCGAGTTATGTGAATATCAACTCGAGTTAACTCGAGTCGTACTTAACCCGAGTTGGCCCATCACTACGCTCGAATTTGGTACGGCCGGACCGACTCCACCCACAAATGCTTTCTCGCTTACACACGCTTGTTTAGACAGAGACGGAATCAATTTAATAATAATAATGTCCGCGGACCACTCTACACACGCTCGGATATGGTCGGGGCCGGACTAACCCCGCCCACAAATCCGTGGTCGGGCCGTACCAAATCCGGACGTGTGTTAACACTATAATGCATGTGATGTGGCTGTACTATTTTAAATAAATAAGTCGTTACATGAAAGTTACAGTCGTTCGCGGCAATTACGTAGACCACTGACCTCTATTGTACAAGTACGCTGGACTTCATATTATCGATGACAAAATTAAGACATTTGATTTTCGCCATTTTGGCGCTGATAGCAACGTGACTTAACGTGAGATTCCATGGAACTAATATTAGAGATGGGACATAGCCTTCGGTATAAAAATACGTGAGAATAATTTAATACGTAAGAGAAAAAGAAAATCCCAATTATTTTAATTTAGATTCATTTCTAAGTAATAGAAAACTTGCTGTAAAGGTTACTGAAAAATACTTTCAATCAGATTGCAAGCTAAACAGTGGATACAAGCAAACTAGTGGATAGCGTGCTACTAAAGTTATAGCGCATTACTGTCAGATCAGTGAGATTTAAATATGGGGATAGGCTAACAACTTATCCTTAAAACTAGTATATTTGAGCAAGTATCTGCTCGCTCAAGTATACTAGTTAGTTAATACTTACATTTACAATAGTTTGGATTCACTCGGTTGGAACATCATTCATACAAATATTTGCGTACGAATGAGATGGATAATAATTTACAGAGGACATATTTCTCGCTCTTATCGCTGAGATCCTGTCTCTGTAGTGTTAAGGTGCAAATAAGAGTGACATCGCATTCCAGCGACGTGAAGACTTATATCAGTTTTCAACTCTGTTTCAGATGCAGATATAAATTGTTTGACTTAAAAACATTTGTCAATACAATTATATTTATCATGATATTATTCCAGAATTAATTCCAGACAGGAACGAGCTGATTGATACAAGAAGAGAGAGGCCTGTGCTCAGCAGTGGGCGAAGTCGGACTGTGGATGATCATGATGATGATTCCAGAACATGATGATGATTCCAGAATTTAGTATTACACATTGCTTTTTAACATATTATTACTGATTATTAGGCATTCATATAACATTCATCACTAATACCAATATGAGATATTTAGTTGCAACATATTATGAGAAGTCAATACATTAGATGAGTGATACGCCTTGCCAAGTCTACTATTTTGATATTAGTGTAATTTAAAAATATTACTAATACTCATATACTCGTATTAGTTAAAATAATATAATATTTCCAGGCCAATATATTAGTATTACCTAATCTTGAGAAATATCGGGATTAACCTATCTCTAAATGTGTCAATTTTAGTTCCTGAGAACCTCGAGCGGGGCGCTATGATTCGGCACAAAAATCAACTGTCATTTCATCTATATTTAGTCCAGCGTACTTGTATGATAGAGGTCAGTGGTCTAGACGTTCGGCAAGTTTGAAAGAAGCCAATGCAAATGGCCAATATAGACGAGTTTTGAGGAAACGCCCACATGTTGGGCGCTGTCAGTTTTTATTGTGCATTGAAACAATATGGACGACGACGTCGAAATTTTTTATTCTCACATCTTTAAATCTATACTATACTAATATTATAAAAAGGAAAGATTTTTTTGTTTGTTTGTACCGAATAGGCTCCGAAACGGCTAGACCGATTTAAAAAAATCTTTCACCAATAGAAAGCTACATTATTCCTGAGTGACATAGGCTATTTTTTAATCCCGAAAACGGGTCCTGTGGGCCCGCCTGTTAATTTTATGTCAGTGAAATTTCGTGTCATTTGTGATGCGGATTGAACTATTTTCCTTGAAAAAAAGTGATCTAGATTTTTCAATGTTCGATCGATCAAGTCTCCAAAAGACGAACGCTAAGGCCAGGTCTGAACAAACCCATAGGTATTTTGATACTGGGTTTTAGTACTGGGTACATGGCCATACCCATACCTTTGAGGCCGGGTATAGAATGTTGCAGGTATATCTCATGCCTACGCGCGAGCGCCTTTGATTTGTGCAGAAAAACCGACACCGCTCCGAAGTGAGGCACGCGAGCGACTGCAAGTTGTGACAAGCTACGTCAAATGAGGTCTATACACGTTCGCGCTTGTCTATACTCAACCAACTAGGCAAGTGGCACCGAGCGATAGCAAGACAAGGCAAATATACCGTCTACATGTTGGTACTGGCCTTCACTCGATAACGTTCGGACAACATGTATTGCAGGCTTAACAGTTTTATTGAAGCTGGTGTACATTCCTTCCTTGGTTAGTTTAGTAATTTTCAGATTTTCATCGATTTATCGATTATTATCTTTGGTATTATAGTCTTTGGTATATTTTGAAGATTATTGCCAGCTTAAAAAATGTTTCGGTAATATCACAAACAAAAATGAATTTGACAGCTCTAGTCTTTTTCCGGTACGCAAGGTAAATTGTCAAACGTTTTGTGCTCTCTCTCTCGTGAATCTTGATATATTTTCGTAATCTTTATTGCAATAATAACTGCGTTTGTTTTAAAACAATGTTGGAGTGTCTCACAATCTATTCTATTTCGTATTTCAGGTCGTCTAATCACAAGAAACCATGGCTGAAGTCGAAGTGTAAGTACTTTTTGTTTTCGTCATTGTTTGCGTATTTATCTCTTTAGTTAGCCAAGAAGTGTCTCTGTAATGGATAATAAACATATTGTTACTTTATGGTAGTCTCCAAAATGCTATATATTGCAAAGAATCTAAGTAAACATGTTGTCAACATAACCTTCAAAACATGGTCTTAACTTGGATTGGGATAACTTTCATTGTATTCTCTCATCATATTCCTCATCCTAACCATTAATTATCCTTTTAAGCTAATCCACCAACCTAATATTGCCTAACTATGTTCTATTGTGACAAAGTAAGTTATAATCTAACCTATTTTTGGTTACAGTGAAGTGCCCGTGAATCCCGTCCTGAGCGGCGGTGCTATGGACGTGAACACAGCCCTGCAAGAGGTGCTGAAGACTGCCCTAATCCACGGCGGTCTGGTCCATGGTCTCCATGAGGCTGCCAAGGCTCTTGACAAGTGAGTAAACTTTTCAAAGTGTAACTCTCTTTCAGCTTGATAGAAGTTTGAGCCAATATTGAATAGATTATTTGTTGTGCATCATTTCATTTACAAACATGAGCTACCCAAGAGATGTCTCTATAACTAAGATAAACTTAATAAGCCATTTACATAGATACATAAACTCACCTTTTTCCCATGGTGATAAACTGTGTGGAATGACTACTACAGAAGCTATAATGGTAACCACTTGCTTCTAAGAGAGCTAAGACAAAAAAATACAAATGTCCTAGAGCCTGCAATGACACCATCTATTACTAAATTGTACTGCAGTTTAAATACTAATTATGGATTTGTAATTTTGGTTATATCATGAGGTAATACTGTAAAGAAATCAACATGGAATGCTAGATATTAGAATATAGATACGGTAATTTACTATCGACATGGAGTTCAAAGACTTGTGGATCTCTTTAGACTTGCATTAGAACTACAACCAATATTCACTCCGTGTGGGGCTGTTCTAGTCCCACGCTTTGTGGAAATATCTCGTACTTAGCTGTGCGGGATACACTCTAATGCAGATAGTGACGCACATTCATAGTACCACACTGTTTTAGTTATCAACATTGTGGCCTCCCATATGTGCCACATTTTTTCAATGTTTTTTTTTGTATTTGTTTTGTCCGGACTTTCAGCCAATATTATGATGATGATTTTTTATCTTGTTTTTTTTTTATAGTATTATTGTGCCTGGTGCAAATAAATTCTTTTTCATTCTTTAGGACATTTTAAAGTAGAATACAAGTCATTGTGACATCTAATCCCTTAAAAATGAATCCAAAACTGAAATGAATGCAGTCAATTCAAAACCTACATGCCTTTGTTCATTTGTCCACAACAGGAGGCAAGCAGTCCTATGCGTACTGGCTGAGAACTGCGATGAGGCTTCATACAAGAAGCTCGTTCAGGCTCTCTGCAATGAGCACCAGATCCCACTCGTCAAGGTAAATATAAATTTTATTTAATTTTAGGGAAGTTAGTTTAGCTGTAGCTTGCTTGTTAATTAGTAACAGGCCCAGTTGTATATTTAATTTTACTAACTTTCGTTTTGCTGACTGAACAGTCTATACTTGCCGCCACTAATATGCTGTGAATATTGTTCTGTGACTATTTCTCCCTTTCCTTAAACTTAGTAACTTCTTCATCTTTCAGCTCTTTCTTGAGTGTTCACTCCGTAATAGCTAATATCCTTCACTTCTTGCTGATTCACAATGCTCATTCCTGCATGTTTAGAGTAAACATAAGCTTGATGTATGGAAGTAGGTTGCATGTCATTGTAATGAGTTGGTATGTAGGCATGCAACCTGCTTGCATTTTTTCATTTTCTTATCTGATTTTAATGAATCTTTGTGCTCCGCACGAGCGAGCCCGGTTCATTGCCGGTCCCGCCTAAGGAGCGCAGAGCAAACCGTGTGCCCCTATGGTGACTCTCACCCTGACGAGTCAACTTTCCTAGCACCCGAACATTTATTATTACTAATTATATTATGCATGCTCTGATACTCTGTAATAGATCTGTAAGTACAGTTCGCAATAAATATCTTTGGTGCGGTGAAATCAGGCATTACCCTGCGTGTAAAGGCGCGCTGCTGTTTTAATGTGAGATTTACTACTACGCAATAGCCTACTTTGGAGCGGTAAAAAGTTATTTGACGAGAACTGTACATGATAGACAATAACAGTAAATAAATCGCGTCGAATTTTCAAAATTATTGGACATCTTGGTAAATTACGACAAAGCCACACTATGTTCTTAAATATAATTTCTCACAGAGTATGACTGTATTTGCCATCATGGTGATAACTAAACAAATTGTTTAAATATCTCAAAACCATATTTTCGTGTGATACAGGTGGACAACAACAAGAAGCTCGGTGAATGGGCCGGTCTCTGCAAGATCGACAAGGACGGCAAAGCCAGGAAGATCGTCGGCTGCTCTTGCGTAGTAATCAAGGTATGGACCATGTTATCCTGAATCATAGAAGACCATTTGTGTCGATTTTTTCAACAAAACTGATTCGTTTTTTGATAGACCTATTACTTATATAAGACTTATCAAATATTTGTCTGTTGGTCTAAAAACTGCGGGTGTATGCATGAGAGCATTCGTTCGAAGTTTCTTTGTTATTAGAACAAGCACAGCTTTTAAATCATCATTTCTTCACAAAGAAAGATTGGCGTTTTTTATTACGTGAATTATTATTACTCATGATACAGAACGCCCTTTACCATACTTTCCATGAGCTAAAAACATTCTAAATAATTGGACATCTGCTCTGCATTCCCATTGCGCTCAGCACGAACACTACTAGCATATATCGCTGCTAGTGACGAAATAACGGCGCAACATCAAATCGAGTGACCCTATGGTGCCGCGCCACTTGCACAGGCAACTTTCCTATCACTCATACATGTATCTTCTATATATATAAAAATGAAACCCGTTTTCCGTTGTCACGACATAACATGAAAACGGCTTGACCGATTTGGCTTAATTTTTTTTTTTGTAGTTTTCTAATACTCTGTACAAGGTTCTTACGGAAAAAAATATTAAGAAAAAAAAAAAAAAGTCGGTGTAGAGTAGGTGTAAGGTAGGTGTAGGGTATGTGTATCTTGGTGTTTTTATGGCAAAACAAAGTTTGCTGGGAAAAGCTAGTACTTTAATATATACGTAGCAGTATTTGCCTGCTAAAGCCTAGCCACAGAGTTCTAGATAAGGGCTTACCAAGCTCAGTGTCTATCCACGTTTTAGGGTCCAAATTGACTGCATAGGAACTCCAACTGCAGTTTGGATGCAGTTTACTATATCAATACTGACGATTACGCAGTCCTCATGCGGCATGCGCTGAGCAGTTGGCGTAAAGTTGTCATGCAGTTCTGATGACAGTTGGTTGACTCTTTCTATGCAGTTATATCCACTGCAGCTATGTAGCGGGCGTGCAGTACGATGGTATGGTATGAATGAGTCCATCTGTTTTGACTAAGAGCATGTTCCAAATTAGCTCAGAAGGCTCTCTAAATATGGATAATAGACCTTAGGAATTTCAGCACAACATACCATTTAGATTTCACGTCTTCTTAAGTAATTCACAAAACTTCGTATTTTTTCCTACAGGATTTCGGTGAGGAGACGCCCGCGCTAGACGTGCTCAAGGACTACCTGAAGTCTTCAAGCTAAATCATTCGCCTAGTGTTAAGTTACATAATAAAAATTCAAAAAAACTACTTCTATTTCTTTCATTTTCATTCCTTGGGGTATATTTTAGGAAAGAAACTATTTGGCAACATTAAAATTAAGTTTACTTACACATAACATTACGCCAGTATTACCCAGGTCACTCACATGCGCGCAAACGTTCGTACATTGTACGAATGTTTGCCCGCATGTGAAGGGCCGTCAGACATTCGCAAACTTAGGTGATATGCAAATGGTTCGCATACTCAATTTGCGAACCCGTTTGCGCTTCCTCCTACACTTGTTTACTAATGTCTCAGTCTTGCTTGCTTTTTATGGAATTTCTTTTGAGGATCCCACAAGGTCGATTCATTCTGCAGGAGTTCAATGAACTCCTTCATTGCCTCCTTAAAGGCAAAGAAGGCTTAAGGGTACACTAGTCGACGCGCGACGGCACGAACTATTTTGTGCGCGGGGTTAAAATGCATTTTATATCAACCGACAACACGTGCGGAAGAGATAGATGCTGTGATGAGCAGTAGGAAGCTAGTTCGCGTACGAATACACACTTTTGCGAAATGGATAATGATTTAGGATGAAAACGAGCGCGCGAAATTTTATAAACCGACCATTGGCAGTCTAGATATCATGAAAAAAACGACTAAATCTATCTATTCAAAATAAAATTATTTGTATTGCTGAACTACTAATCTATCCCAGTATGGAGGCCGTTCTGCAATTTTCCTTGTTCTTAGGCTTAACACGCACTGCGATTTTTATTCGCGCGAATTTTTTTCCGCGTACTTAATTTGACTAACACGCACTGCGGATAAAATTTCGCGCGATTTTTGTCTCCTACCTGTTCATAGAGTTCAAAATATTCGCGCGAATTTAATTCGCGCCGCGGTGCGGTGGATTCTGTGGCAAAACACGGGCTTTCTTGCGATATTACTTCCGCGCGATTTTTTTTCCGCAATGCGTGCTGCTTCATACAATTCCATAGGTCGCAGAATGTGCGAAAAAAATTCGCGCGAATAAAAATCGCAGTGCGTGTTAAGCCTTAAGGTATTTATTGCCGCCCAAAGATGCGTTAACCCTTTATAAGGCAGAACAAACGGCTGAAGGTACAGAAATGAAACTTAGTGGTATACATCATATATGAGCACTTTATTGAAATTTCGGAAAAAAAAGTATATATATATATATATAAACATGGTGTCCATTATTTGGACAGAGCCGTACTACGGCTTGTGGAAGTTGGCAAAACATGGAACAATACATAGGGCTACCTCGCATCGTATGCATTGTATCTTCGATTTTTTGCTGTTAGCATTGCTGCTGCAAGCCCTGCATCGTCTGTAAGAGTCTAGTGGACCGGGGAGGTGGGATCCAACGTCTGAAAGCCGTAGATCATCTGGAAGGCCATACTTTGCCTTCTGCCGGCTATCAACTTTTGGTCTTTTGCATACAAAAGATGGCAAGTTCGATACCCTCTTCCTTCTGCTCGTAAAAGTGCCAATCAAGTTTCTTCCGAGAAGTGTACGAAACTGTAAAGTAGACATTGGGTAACGCACTTTTTGCGCATACAAAATGTATGCATTCGTAATTGCTGCATCCACCATAAAATAAAATAGTCTCATCCACCACCTCCTGCTCCTCCTAGCTACAGGATAGGTGCCTCGCTTTTGATCAAAGCGATCGACACCCCCCATCCTTTTGGTATACTCCACAACACCCAGAGGGCAAGGCACTTCTTGTTTCCTTCCGTCTTTTTGCGTTCTCATGCATGTTACTTTTTCCTTAGGATGAAAGGCGGTACTAAGAATGCTGACTAATTTTGTGTCCATCCATGTAAAGCATGCTACATTTCGGTTAACCCGCCACTTATATTGACCCCTAGAAAGTTTAGGTTTACCTTTCTTGGCCATCAGATGTTTTAGTGTCCGGGGTAAGTTAGTTCTATTGGATCTAACGGTTGCTGTAGAATATATATTATTATCATACAAGCTTTGCATTAGTTGGGTCGAAGCAAAGAAATTATCAAATGTTACATGTGCGTTTTCTATCTTTTCTTCAATAAGTACTTTGCAAAGACTATTTACCACAGCTGCTCCTAAACCGAATTCAATATCGTTGTCTTTTTTTCCCGTATACACCTCAAATTCAAATAAATAACCCGTGCTACTGTCACATCTCGCCCATATCTTGAAGCCTCTTTTTATCGGCTTGTTTGGTAAATATTGCTTCAATGAACTGCGCCCTTTGAATTTTACCATACATTCGTCAATACTTTGGGATGACGAATTCCGAGCTCCCTTTTGAAAAGCAGTGTTCATTGAGGTTATTAGTGGTCGAATCTTATATAGTTTATCATATTCAGGCTCTCCTCTTTGAGGCATTTTCGTGTTGTCGTTTAGATGTAGATTTCTCATTATCATTTTAAATTTTTTTGCAGTCATTACATCTGCTATTTCTCTCACACAAAAAAATGGATCTGTTGACCAATACAAGTCAATATTGGGTAGAGGGTGCACCCCCATCAAAACTAACATTCCTAAAAAAGCTTGTATTTCCTCATTTGAGACATCTACCCAGTTTTTTTGTTTATTTTGGGCAGCATATAAATTTGTCTGCTCTGCAATTAGAGATAAAACTTCGTCAGTGAAAAAAAAACGAAAATAAATATGAGGTCCACTTTTGTTGGGAATATTTTGGTGAGACTTTAGAGGAATATCATCAAACTTGTTTCTTGGTACATCGTGAGGGAAAAGTACTTTCTTCCAATCTTCATCTTCAGAAGAACCATCTTCAGAATCAGAAATGGATAACGACACAGGACTATTGTTTATCAGCACATTGATGTTTGGACCATCAGCTGTTTCCGATTGATTTCGTCCTATAGAAATTCCGCTTACTGAAGGGACTACGGAATCCTCTGGTTCAAAATTGGCGGCATTCCCGTTATTTGAAGATGACGGAGAAGCTAATATATCCTCAAGATCCGATGAATTTGGTGGCAAGAATATGGCCTCACTTTCCCTTTCATCACTTTCGTGACCATCTTCAGATTCCTCGCCATCCGATAACGCAAAAAGACTCTCTAAAGTTTCCTCAATTTTGTCTAAAGGAATC
Organism: Orthosia incerta; assembly: GCA_948252205.1. Classification (NCBI taxonomy): domain Eukaryota; kingdom Metazoa; phylum Arthropoda; class Insecta; order Lepidoptera; family Noctuidae; genus Orthosia; species Orthosia incerta. Next base: position 17,154,598 of record OX411758.1, on the reverse strand, counting down.
ACTTTTCTCTGTAACCAAAAAAAAAAAATGTTTGACTCAGACGGGCTCTGGGCAATATATGGACGTCATTACAAAACTCCAAATTAGTATCAAAAAGATTCGTATCAGCAAAAATATACTGTATTACATCAAATTTAGAATATAACTAACAAATTTTAATTCAAATCTTACCTGTCCACTCATTTTTTTCGAAGATTTTTGTAGATTTACGTAGCACTATTAAAATCGACACAATTTTGAAAGATGACATCAAACATCTGTTTGAACTAACATGGCGCCAAATTTTTTTTTGCTACGTTCCGTTTCTCAAAACATTCAAGAATAAATCACTGCTAACGACAAACTGTGTTGCCAAATATTTTTTTAAGATATTTCGTCAAATGTATGATGTCCAATATATGGCCAGAGCCTTATAAAGGGTTAAAATTATTGTTGAAATATGGAACTTTCGACGTTTATAACTTTTAAATATTTTTCCTTTTTTACTTTTTTGTTTCCATACAGGGGGGTGACCATAAGCTCTTAGAGCGATATCAATTTGATATCGAGTAAGTGACAGATGTATACAAGTCAGATACATCTGTCCCTTATTCGATCTCAAATTGATATCGCTCTAAGAGCTTATGGTCACCCCCCTGGGCTAGATAATGATGAGACAAATTGATATCATTTTTTATTTTGAACGTAAGTACATCGTCAAACAGTGTAGTAATCCCTAGACTACGTTTTTATGGAAGAATTATCGACTAGTGTAACCTTAACTCAACTTGTTCACGAACTATGAAAATGGCCAAATAAAGGTCTCGCCAAACTTCTTGGCCGCCCTGAAGCTGGCTTATCTTATGGAGGAGCCGAGAAATAACTGACACTTCGACCCATTGGGATCTATTGTGGTCTGAAGCTAGATTTCTGATGCGCAAGTGTGTATGAGATTTACTACTGCGCAGACATTGTAGCCAACTTCAGGGTGGCCAAGAAGTTTGGTGAGAACTATACCTACCTTCGCAATCGTGTGCGCAACTGGTCGCACGAATGTGTGGGAGACTACGCGAAGGATCGAGGTTCACGCGTTTAGATGTACTTCATCATGGATTGGAGCAACAAGGTGCTGGATTTAAGGGCCTACATGCGCTTTAGTGCCGTAAAACGGTTACTTTCTAAAGCATACTCCTTCGTAACGGGTAGGTTAAAAGGTTTGAAAAAAATATATATTTATTATTGACTCATGTACATTATTTGGTACACAAGGTTTTTTCGTGTAACTAATCGTTTTGCTATAAAAAAATAATTAACAACACGACATTTTTTCGCAACTTTTGGAAACTCCTCCAAAACGGCTATGATATTTGAAAATATTTTTAGGTTGACAGATTGGTGGTAAAAGGTTCTTTACATTGTACTTTGCTTTTTTAAATCAATCAAAATTTTGCGAAGAAAGTCTTGCAAAGTAAGGTCCAATGTATATATTCTAGCTCTCTACAGGGGCGAAGCCTCAAGCCAGTAGCACGGGAAGGCTGTGTCGCTCGCTGCTCCGCCGGGCTATCGTCCGACTAAGCGCATTCGTACGTGTTAGTGCAAATGTTTACTAAGTTTGTGTATTAGTGTGCGTTCATAGACTAGCTCGACGCAGAGAACCCAACATGATCGTGCGCGTACGCGTGTACTGACTGTACTCTTTATTGATGCTTTATATTTCTAGACTGTTTATATTGTGCATCATGAAAATTTATAGTAATGCCAAGACCAAGTAAATCAAGAAAATGCAGTACTAAGGGCTAAGAAAATGCATCTTGTTTTGTAAGTACCTAATTACTTATTATACCTAAATATTGTCAAAGTACTACTTTAACTTTTTTATTATCTGATGTAAAATATAATGTACTTTATAATTGTACTTACATAAAAACAATTACACATTTCCACGACTGTTTACTAATTTTATGTCATAATTGATATTAAGTTTTTACGATCTAGAAATAATTAAAAAAAAAACAAAAGAAATCGAAAGGCCATAATCCGTCTAATTCTTAATTCTATTCAGGTAAATTTTAATAGTATACTAGTAGTAGAAATAACATGACAGCGGTAGGTAAATAGTCACTTGTTTTATTCATATTTATAAATAGTACAAAACAAAGTCTGAAGACGTCATTTATGCTTTTCCGCTAAATTCTTCTAAACCAAGGCTGTCCAAAGCACGGGCCGCATGTGGCCGGCGGCTAACATTTGTGCGGCCCGCGGCTTCTTTCTAATTTACCACATTTACGCAATTTTGTTTTGGTATTTTGGTAAAATTACATTGTTTTACTTTTATGGTATCTCAAATAGATGAACTAAAATGTTTTAAATAGTTTGATATTACTTAAATGATTAACTTTTATTAGGTATTTGTTTGTGCAGCCCTCCAATCTATTCCGTGAATTGTATTGGCCCGCGATCGTATCTGGTCTGGTAGCCCTGCAGCCTAATTGTGTAAGTGAATTCGGCAAGGCAAAGGGTTTGACCCCATGAAAGAGTATGACAAATAATCTTTAAATAACAAGGTATTGCCAAAAAATATTGGACTCTTTCAAAAAGAGTATCTTCACCAATGAAAACGTCTAATAATTTTTGGCAATAGGTACCTAATTATATAAAGAGAATTTGTCATACTCTTTCATGGGGTCAAACCCTTTGCCTTGCCAAATTCACTTATGCAATTAGGGTGCTATTCCAAACCACGCAACGGATTTATCGCAAGTGTATAACCTTTTCAAGCTGTTAGGTGCCTCAATTTTTTTGTGTAATACTCTTCCAATAAAAAACTTTCAAAAAGTTTTATAGTGCGTAATCTCATAGTTTTTGAGAAAAAGACCTTGTTTAAATAATTTCTAACAATTAAGTATTAAAATTGACATAATTTACCACAGGTAATGAACCAGATAATCAAGAACAAAGCACAAAACAGGAAATCAAAGAATATTCAAATGAAGACCAGAATAAGAAGCAAAAAACGGATAATATTATACGAGTTTTAGCAGAGCTGAAATGAGAAAGAGAATTATAATTTACTGATTTTTAGAATGAGCTGTGTTTGATTTGTAACCTGGAAGGAAACTGTTACCACTGACATCATCATCTTCCTGCCCTTAACCCATGTTACTTGGATTAGGCGCAACACGTTTTCTTCTTCCATACCGTCCTGACATTGCAAAAAGATGTATATTATTGGTTTTTATCAATCACAAAAATAAGTTTGTATTTCATTGAATTTCTCGATAAAATTGTGAATAACAAAGTTATCTTTAGGGTTGTAACCGAAAACAACCCATATCTCACAACCATTGACTTAAAAAAGTCACTTAGAAACATTATAATATTTTAATTATGGGATCCAATAATACGTCACACACCTGTTTTCATGGATGCATGCAACAAAATGCACTTCAGCATGTGAGGTACTTTTCTTTGTTACCCATTATTTAAAGGCTAGTATTTAAACGAGCGAAAAAAAATTCAAATTAAAGGTGTAAAAAATACTGAATATGGCTTACTGAAATACTAAGTGGGCGACAAACAGTGGGCGAATACAAATGTTTAAAACAGCGACTTGAAAATATAAGTTTGTCGACAGGGCTCCTTTTTCTGTCTGCAGGGTATAAAGTAACCTAACATGAAGGAAATGACGGGAGCTAAGTTCGCTCGCTTTGCTCGCTCACTTCAGCTCCCGTCATCCCCTTCGAACCTAAAGTATCCGTGTCGGGGTGCCCTAAGTTCCCGAGCTCGCTTTGCTCGCTCTTGGACACGAATAAACCCGAACTCCCGCACTGCACAGTGATGTCGCCTCGATAGTTGTTCAGCTATTTTCTAAAAATAATATATAATATAATAAATAATAATATTCTAAAATAGAAAAAATAGAAACCCAAATACAATTAAAGTATGTAACAATATTATTACCGCAGCTCACAAAAATCTCCTAAAAGGTATTACTCAAATCGGATAAATAGTTGCTTACTTAGTATAATAGTCGCCCATTCAGTATATATTTCCCTCGGTTAATAATTTCCCTTATTTAAAAGATGCTGATATTGATTTGCCGCGATTAATGTGTTTCTTTTGTAAGGCATGGGATGTTTCTAGTAACAACCACAGAACTAACTATACTTATTACAATTTTTCGAGAAATTCTATGAAATACAAACTTGGTTAATTTTCTGTTGATAAAATCAATCCTGTACCTGTTCCTCCGTAAATATTTGTACGACTACGGAACTATTCACTGTCTAAATCTACGCAAATGAGGCACTCTATTCTCAACAAAATGCTCTAAATTATTTCTAAAGTTTTGAGGATGGGATGAAAATGTAACTATTAAAAACTGAATCGCTCATGGTAAAAATAATTTGAAAGCGGATTTAACTAGACAAATGTATTTGACTTTTGCTTTATTGTTACCATTCCAGTTTGAGTTGTTTTTTTAAGATAATTATTTTTAAATTACCTACTTAGTATATATATGTATTTACAAATATAACAACTTAAAACATCTGTACGGAAGTAGGTTTTAACCGGTTGAATGCCGTAATCTGCGTTTCCGGTAATCAAGAGGTTAATCTAAACTATTTTGTATGACTTGACCTGCATACTTAATGTAATAAAAAAAATATGTCTAGTAAAAAGTATACCTATTATTTATTTACGGAATCGTAGGCAAAATGCCACCGAGCTAGTCGCATCTGCGTCCGCGTATATTCTATGATCACAGTCCGTGCGCACTATGTGTGCGTGAGCCATGCCGGTGTGTGAGTTTAGCTTCGCCGGGATGCTCAAGGCTATTGGGGCATACTTGCGCCTTAATTGAACTCCTGCAGAATTAATCGACCTTATGGGATCCTCAAAAGAAATCCTATAAAAACAGAATGGCCGATACTGACGCCTGGGAAAGAATTAAAAATTCATTTTCTCTTCAATGTCTCATTGACGATTTCATTAAAATCATCTTCATTGTCCATTATTCACAAAATCGCAAGCAAGACTGTGATACATTTGTAAACAAGTGTAGGAGGAAGCCCAAACGGGTTCGCAAATTGAGTATGCGAACCCATTTCCATATCCGCTAAGTTCGCGAATGAGATGACGGCCGACGGGTACAATGTACGAATGTTTGCGCGCATGTGAGTAACCGGAGTAGGCGAGATAGTGGTCAAACGCAAGCCTATATAGAAAAAACCGGCCAAGTGCTAGTAGGACTCGCGCACGAAGAGTTCCGTACCATTATCGCAAAAAACTGCAAAAAAAACACGTTTGTTGTATGGGAGCCCCACTTAAATATTTATTTTATTCTGTTTTTAGTATTTGTTGTTATAGCGGCAATAGAAATACAACATCTGTGAAAATTTCAACTGTCTAGCTATCAGATATAGCCTGGTGACAGACGGACCGCGGAGTCTTAGTAATAGGGTTCTGTTTTTACCTCAGTTTTTACCCTTTGGGTACGGAACCCTAAAAATGGAACCCTCGAATGTCAGCAGTGCAGCGGGGAACCGTTTAAACGCATTTTAATGTATTGCTGCCATTCATAGGCTGGCCGCATACGTATGTTTTCCTATTTCCGAATACGGAATACAGATTCGGAATTCCGTGAACCTAGCGCTGACGTTAGATTTTTCCTGTTTGGAATTTTCACGAACGCGCGGGCTGGCATTCGATGTGTACGTACGGAAAGTGTTCCTTTCGAAAAAAAACGGGCGTGTGCGGCATTCGATGTATTTTATTAGCGTACGGTGCATTCGGGTTTCCGAATACGAAGTACAGATTCGGAATTCCGTGAACCTATCGCAGACGTTAGTTTTTTTCTGTTCGGAATTTACACGAACGCGCGGGCTAACATTCGATACATACGTACGGAAAGTGTTCTGTGAATATTTCAAGCGTCTACCTGTTTCCGTTATTAATATCGAGCATTAAACAGCAAAAAATACACGTTTGTTGTATGGGAGCCCCTTTTAATTCATTTTATTTTAATTTAATCATTACTATTTTTTAAAGTGAATATACAACTAAATATTCTGTGAATATTTCAAGCGTCTACCTGTTTCCGTTATTAATATCGAGCATTAAACAGCAAAAAATACAGTACACGTTTGTTGTATGGGAGCCCCCCTCAATTTATTTTATTTTAATTTAATATTTTTTTTTTTTAAAGTGAATATACAACTAAATATTCCGTGAATATTTCAAGCGTCTACCTGTTGCCGTTATTAATATCGAGCAAAAAACGGCAAAAAATCACGTTTGTTGTATGGGAGCCCGCCTTAAATATGTATTTTCTTCTGTTTTTAGTATTTCTTGTTATAGCGGCAACAGAAATACATCATCTCTGAAAATTTCAACTGTCTATATCACGGTTCACGAGATACAGCGTGGTGACAGACGGACAGACGGATCGCGGAGTCTTAGTAATAGGGTCCCGTTTTTACCCTTTGGGTACGGAACCCTAAAAACGGACGTGTGTGGCAGTCAATGTATTTTATTAGCGTACGGTGCATTCGGGTTTCCGAATTCGGAAATCGAACGCGAAAACGTACGTATGCGGCCCGCCTTATGGGAGTCCGATTCGAATCTCCGTATGACGTATATATTAGAAATCTCCGGCACGTAAGTTGGCAAGAGTCGTTAGATGCGTAGAAGTCGTTTTTTAGGTATCTTTGGTAGTGAAGCGGGGCGCGGGGAATGTTTAGGACCGTTACGAGCGCGCGATTGGTTGGTCAGTGTACACAACGATCGACTGACCAATCGTGTCGCTTCCACGTTCCGTTCGCTCTAAGATCTAATTTAAAACATAAACTACCTAATAGAAATACTAATGACTGGGACAATTTTAGAAACATAGTTGATAGAAAACTTTACACCTGGTGGTTGGTCAGTTCACGCGATATGCGCGAACTTACGCCCACTACGCCTTAACCTTGCCAACTTACGTGCCGAGGATTTGTCATTGACTTGAGCAAGGAAAAATGGATTTGTAACCTTGGCGTATGGCCAAGGCAAAGTCAGTGTTGTCATACGAAAAAGGTGAGTTAAGACGGAAACACACTTACGTGTCGTGGCGTGGCGTGGAGCCTTCTGACGCATTTGATTGGCTACAAAACTCGTTGTGTTATGACGTAGGCTGAAACAGAGTCGTTTGATTGGTGGATCACGCGCCACGCCACGCCACGTAAGTGTGGTTCCGCCTTAAGGTGACTGGCGGAAGTTAATAAATTATTGCAGTACCGGGTAAAAAAAAGAATGAAAATGCTTGAATATATATGTTTATTTCGTCTAAAAAACAATAACAAGTAACATAATTGTATTAATAAGAAGGCTAAATAAACATCTAGAACTCGAATATTCACTCAAATAATGCTTGAAACAAATTATATTGAAATGAAGTTGTTAAACACATATTTTTGCAAATTGATCGCATAATTCTTTGTGCATCGGCCACTGTTGAACTTGACATTCCCTGTAAATAAAAAATATTATTTATAGAAAATTTTTGATCAGGCCGAACGTAAACAATGATATTCTAGGGCGTGAACAGTGGTGAATGATCCGGAAATATGAATGGAAGAACGAAACCACCACGGCTAGAGTCCAATCTATTAACGCTCCTCATCCCCCCCCCGTCTTTGATCTGAATCATTCAGAACTGGAAAAATCGGCAAGAAGTGTGACCCTGTCTGGAATGGCACAGTATGTGGTGTTCCTATTGGTGAGTAGGAAATAGCTTGCAATTCTGAGCATTCTAGTTTGAGTCACTGAATTTAAGCCCGGATAAGCTAGTGCAAAAACTAGTTGACTTTCTTTGTCTATCATGCATAATAATATTTTCACTTGAGAAAAGTTTAGGTAAAAAATTGCCTCATCGCGCTAAGGGCGAGCTCACAAAAACCTATATCAGACAATTAAATTTGCAAGGCAACAAACCTGCCACAATACCACTCAGTCTTGCACCTCGAACACTTCTTAGTGGCCGTTTCCCCGCACTTGGCACATTTAGCGCCGCCACTGTCCAAAGCAAGCGCTGCATCACTAGTGTACGACTCCACTAGACGCTTGGCCATGTTTCGCGACTCTTCGGAGCCATCCAAGTGGAATAGCTCCAGTTGGGCCTTGGCGAGGGTTTTTGTTCTTTTGTGTACTTGTTTTAGGTAGGCATCTTTGATCTGTTTGGAAGAAATAGAGGTTGATTTTGCGTGTCAGCCATTATTATAAAACAGTCATCATTGATGAGTCATCAGAATTTCAGCCGCTAAAAGTACGCTGCTGGACATAGGCCCTCCCCAATCATTGGCCTAGTGTGGGGCAACGTTTTAAAAAAAATAAAAAAATCTTCCGTGGCCCTCATAAGGACACAAAACTCCGGCTGCACCTAAATCTGATACAATCCCACCGCTATTCCCAAACCACAGCAACTCCTGAAAGCCAGAATCAATAGTGGCGACCACCAGAAAAGCGAACTAACTAACGTGACTAACTTTCTTGGGAACCTAAATCTCGTTCAGTGAGTTTTCGAAAAAGTTCCCTTTTCTAGAGCTTCAACTCTATCTTTTACCTTGTCTAGTCATTTTCTGATATACGCTATATCTACACTCTAATAAGAAATAAGATTAGGTAGGTACATCACTATTTTCAGCCTAAATTGTCCCACTGCAAGGCAAATACCTCTTTCTGCTTTCCATTTCGCCCGGTTTGGGCAAGTGTAGACCAGTCCTTTCTGTAGGTGTCAAGTTCTTCCCACCATCCACCCGAAAAAATATGACATCACCTGTGGCACAATCTCAATGAGCGTACACCCTGGGTTCTTGATGCCGTTGGTGCGGCTGTGAAGGCTCGAGTAGTCCCCTACAGCCAGCCGGCAGATGAACATCTTCAGGTCGCACAGCGGTGGGATCTGGTCCAACATCTGCTCCGTCATCTTGGCTTGTAACTAGGTGATGAAATAAACATACTCTCATCAAAATCAAATCAAATCCGTAATGGATAGAACTATACATGTGGAAATAAATTTTCATAGGACCTACAAAGAGTACCCTTACTCATTAAAGGAAACTGGGTACTTTAGGGGTTGGATCTGGGTTTAACCACCATAATGCTTAAACAATTATAACTTTAGAGCTTTTAGGCTACTGTAAGGAAAAATAGTACCACATCCCTAATGGCACTGGTAGTGGCAGTAGGCACCGTATAAAATACAGAAATGATACTGTAGAAGAAGCTGTTCAGAGAATTTCAGGCTTACCCTACAGAAGGCATTGCGTCGGCACTCATCAATCGTGTAGTAGTGCGCGAGGCGTGGCTCCAACAGGAGTTGTCTCACACACAGCCACAATTGCACCTCAGTTCGATGCATCTGAGACAGATCTTCTGCAGACGGCTTGCTCCAGCGGCCAACTGTAGGTATGTTAATCAAACTATCTAATTAAGTCATTGTAATAATACCAGTCTGAGTTACTGTCCCACTGCAAGGCAATGGTCTTTTCTCGAATAAAGAAAACACGAGCATTCATCACCACACTTGTTGTTGGTGGATTTGTGATTTTAGAATTACAGGCTGTGCAGGTTTCCTCACGGTGACGGGGTCCGCATGACTTTATGCGGATAATACCTTTCCGAGGAGCATGACGAAAAGCGCAAACACGTTGTGTGGTTTTAGTCAGAGTATGGCAGATGAGCGGAGCTCATGCTGGGGCAGAAGACATCCTTGAGGATTTCAACACGTAAAAAAAGATTTCCTCAAGATATTTTTTATTTTGTAACGGATGTGACGTTAGTCTACGTGCAACCGACCGATGCCGCCATATTGAAGCCTCCCCTCCAGTCAAGCCATGTCAAGCAGAGGGGATTGTGTTAATATAAGCGATTGCGAGTCATTTATTTGTCTCTTTCGATTGTGAATACAAGATCCGTTTCAATTTGTTAATACTTTGACTGTATTGAAAAAGTTACATACAGATAAACATGTCAACAAGAAATGGTCAACAAGAAATGCTAGAAGACAGCAATAAGATCTTACAGTTAAACATCTGCAGTTCATCTTTGTCGTTTTTCTTCTTCCACGGTTCGTGTATAAGCAGATGCGTGAGGAGAGAGGGTACGTCGTGCGTCTTGTACAGATTTGTGGAAATCGATGCGCCCGCGCCGCCTACCTCCATGTGTTCTGCTATGTAGCTGCAATGAAGAATTATCTTTAGATCATCATCATATCAGCCTAAAGTCCCGCTGCTGAACATAGGCTTCCCTCAAGTGTCGCTACATCGACCCGTCCTGTCGGTCCTGTGCATCTCTCCAGCGGATGCCCGCAACCTTAACTAGGTCACCGCTTTAGGTGTCGTTAGATAACGTTTCGTTTTATCTGATAGTTGCATCAAAGGTTGCTAAGCTCTTAAAACCTTGCACTTTATGGATTCATAATCATCAATTTAGCTGAAGGACATCTACCTCTTACTAGACATAGGCCTCAATCAAGCGTAACTACATCGACCAGTCCTGTTCTTCTCGCATCCAGTGGAATCCTACGGTAGTCACCCAGCCTAATTGCGTAGGTAAATTCGGCAAGGCAAAGGGTTTGACCACCATCACCAACCACATGAGAGATGAAAGACGCGATGTGGATTGCCGTCATGTGACTGATCGATTGATGGCGGTTAAACCCTTTGCCTTGACGAATTTACTTACGCAATTAAGCTGCAGGTACATTGTTAAAGGAATTTCAACGCTGCGTCTGCCCGCAGCCTTATTGCGTGATGAAGATTATAAAAAAAAAAGACAGTATGAAAAATCGACCAAACACATGCGAGATGAACGTCTCTCATCTCCGACATGGGTTTCCGTCTATGTGATTGGTCGATAATGCCAGTCTGCCGGTCTTCCGATGTGATTGGTCGATTTTGCCAGTCTGACCAGCAAGTCTGTATGGTCAGACACAGTCGTTGCAATGGAGACACAGCAAGGGTTGGTTTTAAGACATATCCTGCCCGTTTGAAAGAGTTGTACCTGTTTTTTTTATAACGTTCACCAGCGGCCTTCCATAATGATAATTCGGCGACATGCGAGATGAAAGACGCGATGTGGATTTTCGTCTATGTGATTGGTCGATTGTTCATACTTTGCGTCCTTTGCCATGCCAAATTCACTTACGCAATAAGGCTACAGGTCAATTTGATTTTCCTAACTTACCGCACAATTGAAATACATCTCATGCTGATGTCGAACTGAAGATCGTGTTTCTGTCTGTTCAACTCGTCAATGGCTGTCTCACTTTCTAGCTCCTTAGCGGACATTGGCTTCAGATAGTCGTTACTGGAAGAAAAAAACATATCAGGTAAATAAGTATGTGGTATTGCTGTTTTACGAGTTGATAAAAATAATGGAGTATTATAAAGAGCCCATATGAGAAAAGTCATAAAAAGTTAGAAGACATCAAAGTGCCACATCGCCCACATCACATCTGCTTTCGCTGCCAAAGAAATATCAACATTCCCCATGTTGAAATATAGTCTAAATCTTAAGTAAAGTATCAAAAACATGGTGATTTATACTAACTTGATGAGGGCCAAAAGCGCAGTAAGTTGATCGATGGCATAATGCAACAAGTCCACCACCACTTCGCTGATGCACTGCGCTCCGTCTTCATGGAACAACACGGTCTCGAGCAAGCCCACGGCCGCTGCCTCGTGGTACAACTGGAAATAAACAGAACAACTCAGGAAATACTAACAGTTCAGCTGTAAATGTCCACTGCTGTATAGAGCTCGCTTAACTTCTGGACCTCACGGCACGAAATGGTGCTGTTTTTGTATGCGATTTTTAGTAATGCGCAGCTATTGTAGTCAACTTCAGGTCGGCAAAGAAGTTTTGAAGGGCATGGGAACGGGAATCCGCTGTTAGCGAGAAGTATTGGAATTCACCGTTATCTGCCTAGTCTATTTCTAACTAGGTATTATTGGGGCCCACTTTACGTCTTATAACCGGATGCAACTGATTAGCCGTATAACTACTACAGTGTTTTAATGGAGCGACTGAGCTGACTTCGACAATCGAGTTATTGGGTAACACGATAGCCCTTGGTAAGATGGTGAGAGAAAAAATAATTTTTTTTTTGTTTACTATTAGATCTTACAAGCCTTTACCAAGCAGGAAGCTACGAAAAAAAAAAATTGGTACCTACGTAGGTAATTTTTTTTTTTTTTGTACCTAGAAGTGTAAGTAACTGGTCACTTAAGATAGAAAATGTTTACCAGAGAAGGTCTTACCACCATATAAACACCAAAAGTGTTCTCAGGCGCAGGCTCCAATTGAATAATTTGTGGATATATCTTTATGCGCCATACTTGGATGCATATGGCTTCGTAAATCAATACTGGAAGCTGTAAAATAACAAACAAATTGTTCAAGTTCATGCTTAATAGTAGGCTTTGTACGCGCGTAAGTAAGAAAGTAGACTGTTCAACCTGGAGATGACAACTCTATCAACAAAGTCCAAAATATCCCCGATCAACTGCGAGGAAGAGGACAACCGCCCACCACCTAGTGCTGTAAACATGCAGCAGAAAGAGATCTTGAGAGAGAATCTGAGCACAATACAATCAGACTATCCAGGATAGGATAGGATAGTTTTTTTTATTTTTTTTTATCTCGTATAGGCTCGCGATTGACCACCATCTCACCTGATGGTAAACGATGATGTGTTCGACGATGGAATGATGATGGAGAAAAGAGATGACCCCTTTTCTGCACTTAGACTCCTATTTGGTCCGTTGTGCGTGCAGGCCTCCTCTCTGTCTCTATGAGAGGTAATAAGGTCGTAAATCCACCACGCCGACCCAGTCCGGGTTGGTGGATGTCACATGTCTTCGAATTTTAGTTCTAAGCCATGCCGGGTTCCTCACGATGTTTTCCTTCACCGTTTTGTGAGCAGAGGTGATGAAATAATTTACACAAAGTAAAGCGGCTGTCTACCACTTGTAAGTCGCAGCCGTTACCACAGGGCTACCACTGCTCTTCCATACAACCCAAAACAGAGCTCTCGCAGATGTACACAAGGAGACCCGACACCAGCTAAACCGGGAAGAGGGTTGGACGAAAAAGAAGAAATATCAAGAGAGCCTACGTTTCTTCTTTTTCTTAAATCCTTCCTTTCAACCAACAATGAGGATAGATACTAGGATAGAACCTACCTTTCCAGAAGCAATAAGAGTTTCTTTCGTTAGTTCCTCTTGCATCGAAGAAGCTTCCAAGACCGCTTGTTGATTTAGTTTCTGTAGTCTCAGATGCCAATCAACCCATCTAAAAAGATTTAAGTATAGCAATGTAATGGCACCTGCAGGATAATTACTTATGTAATTAGACAATCTCGGGAGTGAAAGTATGCATATGAATTCTGTTGTGACACAGGCCTCTTCTCTGTGAGAGAGGTATTGAGAGTTTTGATGATATAATAAAATTAGGTACACAAAGTAAAGTTCAGTCTAGGTTCGAACCCGTAAGTCGGGACCGTTAACCACTGGGTCCTGGGTCACCATTGCTCTACCACTGGGCCACCCCTCCACTGCCCTGCATTTGAATATAGTGAAACGATTTCTAATAAGGTATCCAATATGTATTTCTTGAACCTCTCATGAACTTACCCCTGATGACCAATGGATTCCATACGGGATGGTTCCATGCTGTCGACAAATAAATCTAGCTCTCCCACATTTAGGGCACTAAGTTGAGGATCTTTTTCAACCATTTTGTCTAATAACTTAAATTAAGTTTCTTATTTTCAATAATTATAGGATGAATTGCGTGTCAAACAACTCTCGCACATTCTCTTTTTTTGTAACTATGGATACGTTTGTTCAATAGAATTTCAAAAATAAGCGCCACAGGAAATCTTCAAAAAAGACTTAATGCAAAGAATAACAAAATTGGTACCGTTTCTTTTCACGGCCAAAAAAGCAAACACCACTGATTTAAGGTCAACCCGCACTAGGCGTAACTGCGCGGCAGCGGAGCGACGTGACAAAATATATTGTATGAGATAAAGTGTCGCGTCGCGTAGTTCCGCTGCCGCGTGTTGCGGTTTATCTCATACAATATCATACAAAGTATATTTGGTCATGTCGCGTCGCATCGCTCCGCTGACGCGTAGTGCGGTTTGACCTTTATGCACCATGATTCGAGTGTGTCCACAATTATGTTGAGAAAGCTCCAAATAGGTACAGTGCATTTTTTTCAGTCAAATTTAGTCTGATGCCGAAATTGTAAACCATAAAAATTATTTGTAAACCAGGTTTTACAGCAGGCTGTCAAAAAAATTGTGATAATTTTGACATTGAAATGAATATGCGGCAGTGTTACTATACGGAAAAACCAAATAAAATGGCGACTGGCGGAAGTCTGTATTCTGTCTTTCTTTTGATAATTTGACACACGTGCCGCGTGGAGTTTTGCCCCGCAGGTTATTACAATATAATATATTTATTAGTATTTAAGTGTTAAAATTGTTCTTAATTTTATAAGGAATACAATTACAGTGTCAGTATAATAAAATGTTTTGTGAATTTTGTGAAAAGTGTTGATAAACTTGATGGGTAGGATGGTGACATGCCGCCACACCAACGATCCTTGTTTTTTGCCTGGATAAAATCTTTTGTGGTACTAGAATGTTAATAAGTCTGTTTAGCGTCGTTAATTTCGTTCAATAAGCGCATGTTGTCTAGTTTATTTATGAGTAATTTGTAATTCGTGCAACACGACCTAACCTCAACGACGATACAAGTGTGGTACGGCATCGATACTATCTTATAACTATCACCATTCTGTTTTCTAAAGTGATTTTTGCTCTCCGATTATCAATTTCAGGCTGTCCCCTCGATATATGAATAGAAAGTTCACATTTGTTGCCATACTTTATGAGCATGTTAGCATGTAAATATTACAATTCTAGAGGACAGATGCATCATTGCAATTCGGCAATATCTAGGGGCCACCTTGCTGTTGTTATGACTCAACTTAGAGCTCCAGCCATAGCACATTTCTGATTATTCAGTCTAAATTCATTCCAACTGTTAAGACAATACAAAGGCATTATTCCTCCTACCTATCTTTTTATCAACTTAAGAGTATTAGATCAATTACTATTGACAGTGTATTTTTCACAAATGAAATCGCCTATAAGTTCTTCCACTATTTCAGGGTGATCATTTTTATCCGCAGCTTCTTAAACTTTCAATTGCCATTTCAGCACGATGGTTGCCACTACAGAAAAGAAGGCTGCGGCCGAGAAGAAGCCAGTGAAGGGCAAGGAGGACAGCAAGAAGCTACCCGCCGTCCCCGAGTCAGTGCTCAAGCACCGTAAGAGGAGGGAAGCACTCCGCAGTCGCCGTTTACAGGTATAACATAACATAACCTACAAACTTTTTTACAGATGTTTTTCAGGAAAGCATTTTATTTAGAATACACTGAAGCAATGTTGCAGTAATCAATTTTAGAACAATTTATTTAAATTTTTCATAATTTACTGAGTTTCTATACTTGTGTTTCTGAAAAAGCCTAGCTAGAACTAGAAAATATATTTCTTAAGACTATTATTTTCGGTAATACAATCTTCAGTTATTTCCTGAATGGTCAAAAACTGTTTACCCAACCATTACATTAGGTATGATAAATCACACGAATCAACATTATTATTTAGTATCTAATGAACATGCTCATTTTAAGCTGTTGTATTAGTGTACCTGTCTCTTTTTTAATTTGTTTGAAATGTCACTGTCAAAGTGTCAATTTAAACCTCAAATTAGTGTTGCCACTTAAAAAGTAAAATTACCTCAGTAAGAATGGATTGCCAAATTGAAAATTCCAAAAAGAATAGTGGAAATTCTACAAAAAGTTTAAGCCAACAAATATTTCACAAAAGCCTATTTATTAGTCGGCCCAGATCAAATTCTTGCAGTAGTGCGGTGCCTACTAGCGACACCAGTGAGACGATTAACCTGGTAGATTCTGAAAATGCTACTGAAGAAAACTGGGTGGAAGTACCCGGTCGCAAAAGACCTCGCAGCCCAGATGAACTCCCGAATAGCCAAAAACAAAGTAAATTAAACAATTACTGGCTGAGTACTCCCGTCACTACCTCCAATCGATTCGCTGGTCTTGATGTCACAACTAATGCTGATATAGCTGAAAAACCCATCAAACCACCTCCTTTGTTCGTAGACAAAGTAAGCAACATCCAGCCACTCTATGAAATGTTAAATAATACAGTCACTGATCAGTATGAAATCAAGATCCTCCGTGGGGAACAAGTGAAAATTCAGCCAAAATCAACTGAAGCATACACAAAAATTTACAAGGAACTTCAAAAACGAGATACTGAATTTTACACCTACAAACCCAAAGAACACAGGAGTTTTAGAGTTGTCCTCAAAAATATCCACCCAACTACAGATACTAACGAAATAAAAGTGGCAATTGAAGAATTGGACCACAAGGTCACAAATATTTGGAATATAAAGGACAGAAAATCCAAAACACCTCTCCCACTGTATTACGTGGATCTCAAACAAAACCAAAATAATAAAACCATTTATAATGTGAAGCGCCTTCTCCATTGCTGCGTTGTATTTGAACCACCCAGACCTAAAAGAGAAATCCCTCAATGCTCCAATTGCCAGAGATATGGACACACACGTAGATTCTGTCACCGTCAACCCAGATGTGTTAAGTGCGCTGGAGAACACGCCACTCATGATTGCCCCAGGAAAGAGCGTTCAGATAGTGTGCGGTGCATTCTATGCGAGGGAAATCACCCTGCTAATTATAAGGGCTGTGCGGTATATAAGGAGCTGCAAAAAATTAAGTATCCTGCGCTAAGACCTAAAACAAAACAAAGCAAAGACGCTGAAAATAAAAATGTGCCTACAATAAAATATAGCACATTTAAAACCACTGACAACAAAACTTATGCGGAAATAACAACAGGTATACCACACTCGCTTAAAGATACCCAACCAACAACACACTCGACTCAGCCAAAGCCAGACCAGTCAACAGACATTAAAGCACTCATGCAGTCACTCATGAACCAGATGATGCTTATAACTAAGATGCTGGGAGACCTCATGTCCATGCTACCAAATTTAATGCATTAAAATTGTGCATCTGGAATGCAAATGGCCTGTCACACCACTCAGAGGAGTTAAAACTTTTCCTATATCAACATGAGATCGATATTATTTTAATTTCTGAAACTCACTTCACATCAAAAAGCCATATGGATATCCCTGGATATAATCTTTACCACACCACACACCCCGATGGGAAGGCGCATGGTGGCTCAGCCATTATAATCAGGAGTAAATTAAAACATTACCAATCAGTATCACACTGCAAAGCACCAATACAAGCCACAACTGTCATAGTTGAAGATTGGATAAGCCCTGTAACTGTGTCAGCTCTCTACTGTCCACCGAAGCACATAATTAAGCAGGAAGAGTTTAGTGAGTTCTTTATCTCCCTCGGCGATCGGTTCATAGCTGGCGGGGATTTTAATGCAAAGCATAGCTATTGGGGCTCAAGGTTGACCCTTCCCAGGGGCCGTGAGCTATTAAAGTCTGTGCAAAAACTAAAAATGGAAATTATATCAACAGGTGAGCCCACTTACTGGCCCACCGACAGAAAAAAAGTACCTGATCTAATAGACTTCTGTGCTATTAAAGGCATATCAAAAAATTACTTGAAGTGCCAGAGTAGCTGTGAGCTGTCATCGGACCATTCACCAGTCTTGGTTACCCTATTAAGCCGTTTCAAAGAAACTCCAGAAGCTTGTGTCCTCCACACCAAAAAGACAGATTGGGAAGTCTTCAAATCGATGGTCGACCAGGCTTTTACATCCACAGCCAGTTTAAAAACGGAGGACGATATAGTAGCTGCAATTGAATATTTCAATAATTCAGTCCAAACTGCCGCCTGGCAATCTACACCTACTACAGAACTGAATAGCAAAAATAAATCTATACCTTATAATATACTGGATAAATTATCTGAAAAAAGAAGACTGAGAAAACAATGGCAGCAATATAGATGTCCTGGCGATAAAACTAAACTGAACTATGCTGTTAGAAAACTCAAAAAGCTTCTGGAAAATGACAGGAACAATAGTGTCCAGGCGTCTCTGAGTAATCTAGATGCTACAGTTGGTACCGACTATTCACTGTGGAAAGCCACGAGAAAACTAAAACGACCTAAAACAGCGTCTCCTCCACTTCGGCAAGCCGATGGGCACTGGGCTCGAAGTGACGTGGAAAAATGTGTGACATTCGCCGAACACTTAAAAGGTGTTTTTCAGCCCCACCCGTACGAGGGGCCTCCAGAGCACAAAGAAAAAGTGCTCCGTGAAGTTCAGCTGGATTGTGAGCCATGTAAAAGCCCCATCAAAACGTTCACGAAGCAGGAACTAATTAGAGCTATAAATAATATAAAACCTAAAAAAGCTCCGGGCTATGATTTAATAACTGGTATGATACTGCGACAACTGCCAGATTCTGGACTGCACTTCTTGTTATCCATCTACAACGCTATGTCAAGACTTTACTTTGTTCCCCCTCAATGGAAGACAGCTAAAATCATAATGGTTCCGAAACCAGGAAAGCCACTTGAAGATCCAAAGTCATACCGACCTATTAGCCTACTCCCAACAACTTCAAAAGTTTTTGAATCGCTCCTTCTATTACGATTACTACCAATAATGAAGGAAAAACTTTTAATACCTGACCATCAATTTGGGTTCCGACAGAGACATGGCACAATAGATCAAGTCCACAGGCTTGTTACTAAAATTCACAGTACATTTGAAGATAAGGAATATTGTGCAGCTGCATTCCTTGATATTTCTCAAGCATTTGATAGAGTCTGGCACGAGGGCCTCCTTTATAAAATCAAAAATAGTTTCCCAAGCGACATCTTCCTAATCTTGGAATCATACTTGAGGGACAGACATTTTTTCGTACAAAGTGGCGAAGCCTCTTCAAAGCTATACCCTATTTCTGCTGGGGTTCCTCAAGGCAGTGTGCTTGGGCCGATTTTATATTTGCTTCATACTGCTGACTTGCCAATATCAAATCTAGCGACCACAGGAACATTCGCGGATGACACAGCTGTTCTGGTGTCTCATAGTGATCATAAAGTTGCAACAGCTATGCTGCAGATCTGCTTGGACGACATAGCCTTCTGGCTCAAGAAATGGAGGATAAAAGCCAATGAGACCAAGTCAGTAAATGTCACATTCACTAAAAGAAAGGATACCTGTCCACCGGTACAGCTAAACAATATTCTATTGCCTCAAGCCGAACATGTTAAATACCTTGGTTTATACCTTGACAGACGCCTTACATGGAAGAAACACATTTTCACGAAACGCAAACAACTTGGACTGACACTGAGGAAGTACTACTGGATAATTGGGAGGAACTCACAGCTACACCTGCAAAATAAAACTCTGGTATACAAAGCTATAATCAAGCCTATCTGGACCTATGGCATCCAGCTATGGGGAACAGCATCACACTCCAACATTGAGATCATACAGCGGTTTCAGAATAAGATCCTGAGAACAATCACAAACGCGCCATGGTATGTACCAAATGAGGCTCTACACCATGATCTGACGATTCCCACAGTCAAAGAAGAGGTAAAGAACTACATCAAGTCATACAAGGAACGAATTACACGTCACCCAAACATCCTGGCAAGCCACCTTATGGATGAGACAGGGGCCAGAAGGCTTAAGTACAAAATACCTCAAGACTTCATCAGACAAACATAGCTACATTATTATGCTGCATTAGTAAATAGGTTGTGTCATAGGACACATACCGACCAAGACATCTAAACACGTCAAAAAATTTACTTAATGTCCAATAGTACTGAGACAGATTGTAAAGAAAGAAGAGATAAAAAAAAAAAGTGCCTTCTAATCTTCTAAAATAAATAAATTATTTTGCTTCGTGTTTTTTTTGACATGATGATCCCAACACTTAAAGGCATAGTTCATCTGACTAAGATGCTGTTAACTTTTGTAACTGATGAAACAAAACATCCTCGTAGCCTCATCTCATTATAGAAGACCCAAACTAAAACATAAACATTTTTCCACTAGGTCACCCTCAAGAGGCGTTCAGTGGCCGTCAAGAAGCGCAAGGACATCTTCAAGCGGGCTGAAGCGTACGTTAAGGAATACCGCATCAGGGAGCGAGATGAGATCAGGCTAGCCAGACAGGTGAGGCTTTCACTTGATTATTGTGTACAAACTATTATGTTCTTTTTTTATTTGTTTGCATTAGCAGGAAAACATTACAGTGTAAGCCCATGGATATAACCAACCTGATGCAGAAAACCGATGTTGGTTGGTGTGTAGCCTTAGGTGCGCTATGAAAGCAAAGACGATTTTTTTATTTTTCGCTGGCATTTTTACACTATCTCATAGTTTACAGCTAGAACAACAATTTCTTTTCCGAAAAGTTTTACATCTGAGCTACTGTTTTGGAAATAAAAATAGCTACAGCTTAGAAAAAAACAAAATGTTGATACCTCAAAAACTGCGTTTTCGGCCGTGCTTTTTAGAGGTAAAATAGTTTCTATGCACAAGGTTAACCCGATATTGCAATAAAAGTCCTAAAATTCATTTTTACTCTGTGCAATTTTTATTTCGTTTTCTTTGCTTCTCTTAGTAATAAACAACAACCCTAATATAATCGTAGGAGTTAGAATATACCCACTCCAAGTCTCCAACTCCTACAATTTCACCCCTAAGACGACCCACTGACCCCAATGTAAATTCTTCCCATGGAAATGGACCTTAAAACATGAGTTTTCACAAACTCAATAGTCAATCATTCCTTCAGTCATTTATAGTTGAAGCTATAATGTCTTTACTTTGTTTCCTATTTATTGTGAGCATAGTGTTAAATGTTTCTTGCTCAACCTATCACAACAGATTTTTATAAATTTGATCAGCAGGTTGACTGCTTTCAAGGACTTTACTGTACTTAAAAAAAAATTGTCTTATGTTTTGTGCCCAATTGATGGAAATAGGCTCGCTCCCCACCCCCTATTTCATGGGACTTAAACATAACTGGTGAAATGTGGCTGTACTATAGATGCACCTCTCCCTAAACTTCCGGGGAATACAGGTTTAATGTTATGTCATCTAAAGTCCGCGTCATGTAAGAAGTCCCACGGAATATGTTTATATGCTATAGCAATAGAGCTTATTTTCGAATGTTGAAAGCGCCACTCTCAGAGGTATTCTTACGTGAAACGGACTCTAGTTTTGTGAGTGTGTCTTCAAGGTATGGTATGGTACCTGTGACATACATTGCCGTGTTCATACACTAACCATGGATTTGTCTTCGCAGGCTCGCAACCGCGGCAACTACTACGTTCCCGGAGAGGCGAAACTCGCGTTCGTCATCCGTATCCGTGGTATCAACCAGGTTTCACCCAAGGTAAATATTTTTTGTATAAAATTTATTTATTTAGCTGAATGTAGGCTGTGCTCTACGTCAAGGACATCGCGATACTGCGTGGCATGTGGCATGGCGATGCAGATGCACGTTTAGTGAGCGCGCGTCTGTATCGCTACTATTGACCCTTGGTCGCATTTGCAACGCGCAACGGTATCGATTTAACGTCGCGTCTACATCGATGCATATGCGCGGTTGTTCTGCATGTGTGTCCTTCGTTTTACAGTCTTTAAGATTCGACACTAAAATTAATTAGGCCAAAGAATACCTCTTTTAAATAGTTGGCACATTAGTTCATGCCCTTTTACTTTCACAGCTTATTTTGCTTGCTATACTTCAACATTTCATTTTCATTTCTGTCGTGCAGGTACGCAAAGTGCTGCAGTTGTTCAGACTGCGCCAGATCAACAACGGTGTGTTCATCCGTCTGAACAAGGCCACCGTCAACATGCTCCGTATCGCTGAGCCCTACATCGCGTGGGGTTACCCCAACCTCAAGAGCGTTAGGGAGGTCAGTATTATGAGATTACTTGTCTTTTAACTTTTTCAAGTATTTTGAGGCCAGTGGCAGATCTGGAGAACTGGATTGCATCATTGTTTTTGCTTCCTGTCATCAACATTGAAAAAAAAGGGTGTCTATAGTCATACTTTGAGGAGTTTGATTTAAGAATGGGGGACTGGCATAAGCAAAGATAAGTTTAGCTAAGCAGCGGTTGAAGTCAGGCTTTAGTTGATTGTAGTGTTCCGTGATTGGATAAGTAACCATTCCTTACCCACGCTTTAGTTAGCTTACCGACATTTAGCCACTGCTGCATATAGACCGCCCCAAGCACCACCACAATAAACACCACAAACATAATAATCAAGTTTCTGGAAACATAGTTTTCATTAGTGAGTCTTTCCCTGCTTTATCTCTTGAAAGGAACAATAATGTATTATTTTGTTAGTATAAATAATAAATAAATAATTTGTTTCAAAATTCAGACAATTTACATTTCTTTTTAGTAACAAATCCTTATAAAACTAGTGTTATTAAAAGGTACATTCTAAATCAAATAAATATTTACAACGTATTGCGAAATTGGACGAGAAATTGAATAAAAACAAATTGTCAATTGATTAAATTTAAAGTTATAATTAATCAAAAATATATGTATATATGTACGCAAAATACACGCTTGGTCGTGGAGTTGCGGAAAACAGCCCGTTTTAACCTAACCTAAACTAATCAAAAATATATAAATTAAAAATAAAAAGATTTTAAATGTCAAGAAGATATTATAATGTAACTAAGCATTTTATTATTTCCTCAGCTTGTATACAAGCGTGGTTTCGCCAAGGTCAACGGACAGCGCGTGCCCATCGCGTCCAACACAATCGTTGAGCAGAAGCTTGGCAAACAGAACATCATCTGTGTTGAGGACCTCATCCACGAGATCTTCAGTGTTGGAGAGAAGTTCAAGGTGAGATTTGTACAATTATTTATTACATTCAGTACAGGTAAAGGTGGCTCAGAACACTGAAACACTGCAAAGTAGGAAATTCATGTAACAGCAGTGTTGAGGGGTGGGAGTACTGCACAGCAAAAATGTTGAAAAAAAAACTTTGAATGTTACAATACACTAATTTATTAAAACATCGAGCATTAGAATAGGCCACTTTACTAAAGTTAAAGAGTAGACCCTGTACAAAACGATATTTTTCGTAATGTGCCGTATGATCGCATACCAAACTTTAAGAGTCGTAATTTATTACGATGGATGTAATAAATTACGTCTCTAAAGATTCACTAATGGCAGATTTAAGATTCAATTTTGATAGAGTGCTAGACGTAGGACCACTTCAGTACACACACGAGTTGGCAAACAGTTTTACTGAAGCTTTTACGTGCAACAAAAAACGTGCCAGAAATCATGTCCAAGCTTCCTTATCTAAAACTTTCTTTTTTCACAGTACGCCAGCAACTTCCTCTGGCCCTTCAAGCTGAACAACCCCACCGGAGGTTGGCGCAAGAAGACTATCCACTACGTCGACGGAGGTGACTTCGGAAACCGTGAGGACAAGATCAATGAACTCCTGAGGAGAATGGTCTAAAATAAACATAGATAATAATTATTACAAGCGTTTTTGTTATCTATCCCCCTACACTACACCCACCCAAAACGTAACTGTTACGAGAAGTTAAGTCAGGCTTAGGTAGAAATAAAATATATAGCACCTAAAGTCAAAAATAAATGTCACCAAGTCAAAGTAAAGTCAGAATGTAACAGGGCTACTGCTGTGCCGATTCGATTATTTATCTAATCGATAATGGGGAAAAATGTTATCGATTAATAATCGTTTTGGTTCAATGACTAGTTCGAAATAAAAATTGTTACAAAATGTCTTAGAAAGGTTATAAAAATGATACAAAATTTAATTAATTATTTATTAAAGAAAAAAAACTATTATACAAAAAATCAAACAAATAAATTGAATATCGTGTAAGTCTCAAGTTCTTATGAACCTAAAACCGTAAAAATTCTAAAAACATAATTCGAGATTTCCCCTATAATAGACCACTTTAATCATGATTTTTTATTAAACTGCTCTATTATAGGGGAAAACCCGACCATATCTAGACTTTTTACTAGAAAGAAGTATTACCAGTATACACTACTGGACCTCAGATCCAGTCTCTCCGGGAGGCCATGGTTGGGCGCTTGAATCTGTCCTTGAAGGCAGTCTCCGAATGGGGCGATGCCAATCTGGTCAAGTTCAATGCTGCTAAGACCCAAGCGTGTCTTTTTTTCCGCTAAAAGGAGTCAATTCCACCCGGCTCCTTCTTTCCGAGGTGTAACCGTTCCGATAACGGACCATCCTGAGGTTCTTGGCATTACGTTGACATCGACGCCCAATTTCGGTCCATTCATTGAGGCAAAAGCACAGCTGACTGCCAATAAATTGGGGATCCTCGCGAAGGTGAGACGGTACTTCACGCCAGAACAATTGCTCAACTTGTATCAAGCTCAAGTTCGATCATGCATGGAGTACTGTTCTCATCGCTGGGACGGATCTGCCAAGTACCAGCTGGATGCACTTGAGTCGATCGAAAAACGGGCCAAGAGGCTCATTGGCAATGAAGTACTCGTCGAATCTAGGCTCCAGAACCTCGAACATCGGCGCAGAGTTGCCAGCCTGTCGGTTTTTTATCGGTTACATTTCGGGGAGTGTGCGATGGAATTGCATGAACTAATTCCTCCTAGCCCGTTCCATCATCGGACTACAAGACGTACGGCGATGCGTCATCGGTACATGG
Source organism: Orthosia incerta (assembly GCA_948252205.1). Lineage (NCBI taxonomy): Eukaryota > Metazoa > Arthropoda > Insecta > Lepidoptera > Noctuidae > Orthosia > Orthosia incerta. The sequence goes on along the minus strand of OX411758.1, from coordinate 17,129,767 downwards.
TGGACATCCCACCCATACGCACCAAACGTTTTGGGAATACTTTACTTTACCTATTTACAATAGGTTTCTTCTAGGCAAGCGTGCTTCATCGTCGACCACATCGTCGCTTACCATCAGGTGAGATAGTGGTCAAACGCAAGCCTATTAATAATAAAAAAAAAACCGTAATTTAAAAACCGTAAGCCCAGTTGAAAGGCCATCCAGATTTCCACAAAAGTAGATTATATTATGAAGGTCACGATAACGAAAACTAAATGAGTTACGGGCTCACCCGTGAAGGAGGTCACAGGCTTGTAGGTATACCATAGGATGGATAGTAGATGAGACAGGCAGGATGAGCTGGTTGAATAACAAGCAAGATATAAAAGACTTATAACAATTTACAGATTAAATTTTACAAAATTCTCATACACATAATTGTTCTACAATTACACATAGATACAGATAATATAATACTACCATACAGATGCCTCATCCCATACAAAGAAACCGTGCCGAAGTAACTAGCGTTTTTGGTCTGACTAAACTGATACTTTTTGTAAATCGATCGCGTTCGGTTTCGTTCCACGGCTATAGATAGATGGTGTTAGCAGCAACTTGCAAGAAACAGGGTTTTTGCACGTTTTTACAGTTTCATTGCACCAAAATGTGTTACAATACAAATTTAAACAATCAAGTGGCATGCCTTAGAAATTTAAAATGATCCATTCAAATAATCATAGAAATGTGAATTAAGAGCCCAATATTTCATAATTTTTGTGCTTAGGAGAGTTGATGAAACAGTTACATACAATTTTAATGTTCAATTCCAGAAAATGTTAATTTTACACACAATTCAATAAGATATCGGTGCATATCGCGCCATCTAGTGATATTTATTTGAACCAAATTTTCTTAGCACTGGGACCCCGTGACATAGGATAGACTGTTGTTGTCTTTAATCTTTAAATTGGTAGAACTCCAATAACATTTCGCTCAAATTGTTCGATAAGAGATTCCATATCTTCTGATGAGACTGTTATACATTTTCTTACTGCTTTTTGTAGGTTCTGTAACAATACATTTTTTAAAATAGTTAAAAAATTTCAAGTTGAGTACCTTGAGAGGGAGAGTATGTAGAGGCAGAAAAACATCCTGATTTAAGTTTTACTAAAAGCTTAATAATATTATTTATTACTTACTGTTTGTTACAATTAAAGAATAGTAATTAGAATTGATAAAAAATCATATTATTAATTAGTGACTTGATGTCTCTACAAACTTCTATAAATAATAAAAATAGGTAAATGTTAACTCACTTCAACTGTAGAATAAGACGAAAGATTGATAAATTCCTTTCCTGGAGCAAAATTGGCAAAAACACAGTAAATCAAATCAGATAAGAAATGCCTGATATTTAATACAATCTTAACATTTGTACTGGATAACTTCAATAACGGACTAGAAAAGCTATCATTATAAATTTCTATTTTAACTTTTTCATTGCCTATTAAGAATATTAAGTTGCTTTTAGACTTCAAAAATTCCTCAGAAGTGAACTGTTGGAGAAAATAATTCACTTTTTTTGAAGTCAGGTGCTTGGTAAGATCCTTGTTTCTGAATACTTCTTGGTACTTGTCGGGTAGTCGCACATACATCTGCCATTCTTTTAATGCTGACTTATGCCTCAAAGCGTCATCAAATTCAAACAGATTCCCATATTGGTTTACCGCAGTTTGCAGTATCAGTTTTTCTAAAGGCTCTTCTAGATTTTTCAAGCACTGTTGCCTGTTCAAATTTAAGTTGAATTTTATAAAATGTTCTGAATGTAATGTTACATGCTTTCTGTACAGAATACTCCAGATTTTCTGTTTAGTTTCTAAAGCTCCTGGTACATTCAACACGATTTTGATATTCACATTCATTTCAGTGCAGTCTAATTCTTTATTTTTCAATGGGATTAGGAAACTTAAATTTTTCAAGTCTGTAACTTTTATGCTTATTGTCCTAATGACTTTGGATGAAGTTTCTAGAGTTAGATGAACTCTCAAGTCTCCTAAAGAGTTAGACAATATATCACCAAGCTTATGTTCTGATGAACTGGTGAGTTTTACCAAAAAGAAGAATGATTCTTTATCAAAATATTTGCTAAAGCTGTCTGTTAGTATAGCCTTGTTATTAACTGTGATAGCATCTTCATAATTCTCATAAACAATGACTTTATGGCTTATTATGGTGTCCATTATATCTTGTCTATTAGAAAGGGATAAAGCAGTGATGTAATCCTTTTCTTTACTTAATGTTTTAATCAAAGTATCATTAATTTTAACTTCATCCATAATTCTTTGTAGGCATTCAGAATTATTTAAAACTTTTTCTGCCGGACAATACTCAGCGGATTCTTGTTTCAAATATGATCCAGTATCATCTATGGAGAATCTGTATATTAAGTCACCAAATGTTGTACACACTATTTGCTCCCCAATCTTGATGAAGTCTTTGACATGTTTCACGAAGAATTGACTGAATTTTATATCTTTGGTTACATTCTCTGCTTTCCACATAGATCTACCATCTGTGTATATCATAGAATCTTTATAGTCTAAGAATTTGTGAATAGCAATGTTTAAATGAATTATCTGAGGGGCATTTAGGTCCTTTAAGGACAGTCTTACTGTTGTGCCTACACTTAGACCAACTAAAATGTTGAGTTCACCCGACTCAATAACTTGTATTCCACTTATCTCTGAAGGACATGAGTATAGTTTAACCAGTGACACTTGTTTTTCAGTCATCTTAGAACTGAATAAGCAACCATAAATATTTAGTTTATCAAAAGTTACTACTATTAAACTGTACTTGTTTCTGATGTTCAAGTCCTCTGCCTTGAAAACTTTTTTCAGGTTTTTTACATGACTTTTTTCAAGTGGATGGACCTTCAAAATATATTTCTCTAATGTTTGAATTATTGGTAAATTTTCTTCACATATCAGTATTACATTTTTAACTAAAGAAAATTCAGTGTTAACTTTATGGAGACTTATGAAGTATGAATTGGCTTCGTATTTCAAACATAGTGCGTGGTCCTCTTCAAAGAGCGTACTGGCCACTATACCGAGTTCTCTTGGCTCAAAACAGTATTTTAATCTCTTTGCTGTGCTTTTCAATTTTACAGAAGTTTTGTGTATGTTCCCACTGCAATCCAGGCATACCAAGTAGCTATTAGATATTATCACGTCGTGTATTTGAAATTTAGGGGTTAATGATAATACTGCAGTCTCAAATTCCAAATTCTCATACACGAAGATTTGAAATTGATTCCAAAGTATTATTGTACTGTTCGAAGCATTGTAAACTATATTCAAGTTGGATAACACTGTTTGGTCACACTTGAAACATCGTTTTGCGACTTCATTATCATAGCTAATATCCATATTTATAAACAAATTCGTTTATTATTACTTTACATGTAAAGTAAATAAGCCAAGGGCCATGGCACTTGGCAGTGGCCCAAAGCACTCAACCAACTAAGACTGAAATTTCTGAAACTTGATTGAAGTAAAAACGCCCGGGTAAATAAAACATGACTTTGACATTTTAGTTCGGAAATATTTTGGCTTTTCGGTATTCGCCAGTTTGGATTATTTTGTAGACTAACAAAATATGAATATTCACAATATTACTCTTTTATTAAAATTAATTTTAGGTATATGAAATCATTACAACAGGATTGTAGGACTTTACCGTTTTTTTAAATAAAAATACCGTTGTCTATCTATTGAGTAGTCTTACTACTCCATAAGAGATGGCGCTGTATATGCATTGGTGTTTTTTTTCCTTCACACCTGTATTCCCCGAAGGGGGTGTACCGATAGTACTTACCCAATTCCTTATTACCTATCTGTTATTTCATCTTAGGTATTTTTCTTATATAGGTTTTAATTAAAAGTAAAATAAAACAAAATGTTTTTTAACATCATTCTTTACTCCACGAAACAAAATGTAAGTACACAGTGGTAATAGGAAGATTTAAAATGTATTATGAATATTACAAAACTGAAAACAAAACAAAGAAAACCTTAATAAAGTGCTCGTAACATTCATTTAATTTTAAAATTGACAAGTTTCGTAAGTGCCAAATAAGATTGCCAGTTATTTAAAAATGATCTCAATTTTTCTTGATAGTTTAGGTTTAGATTGATAGATTAGAACTCAGCTTTATGACGTTACAAGTATATCAAGTATCGCTTTTTACCAAAATTAATACTTATGAGCATTAAAAAAATATCGTGACTTATTTCTCCATTAGGCGTACAAAAATATCTTTCTCCAAAGCTGCGTCCACATTTGTGACATTTTAACGGAATAGACACCGTGACTTTGAAAAACCCAGAAAACCAAAAACAAATGTCACACTGCGATTCACTCCGACCCTCATGAGACAAAATAGCTGGTACCGTGACATTGCCACAGAGTATTAGCCATTAAATGTCACAAATGTGGATGCAGTTTGGTATTGGAATTATCTTTGCATTATTTTGTGAGTCTGATGTGTTTATTAGACCATTGGGTTTAGTAAAACTGGGCAATGCATCCGCTAATAGTTATGTGAAGGTGAAGACCCACATAAGGTTTAGTTAGCCCGGTGGCTCCGGTGACACCGACGCCACGTCACTGGAAATTCGTGTATTTCACGGTGTTTAAAACCTTTTTTTGTCCGTAAATTTCAGTGTCGCCGCGGATTGTCACCGGAGTCGCTCTGCTCTGAAGACAGCCTTTAGTCAATTTTGATGGCATAATAAATAAATGGAAAGTAGGGTTGCGGAGTAAACCATAATACTAAACCGTATGATTGTGAAAAACGAGGGATGAGGTAAAAATAGGACGTCCAAATTAAGATTATTTACAAAGAAAGGTTTATTCAACTTTTGAAACGCCTTAAATATGGTATGTTTTGCGGACAAATTGGAGTATTCCACCATTAGAGGTACATTTTTATCATAATCTATCTTTATTAAGGTACACATTAAGACAATTTTAATCATAAGAAAATGTTTCGTACAGTATCGTCACGTATGAAGTTTTTATTACGACATATGAGTAAACTAAATGGAGCGTTAAATATTACATAAATCGTCGAATACTGTGCGAATACATCAACTGCTTGCGATATGTCTTGTGCAGATTACTCGTCATCTATGCAAGCAGTTGCAGTGTTGATTGACTCGCTTCTTATCACTCCATTGATTACTTCTCTGTGGTTTACAAACTTTAAGGGACTTCAAGCTTACAATGTCACGAAATAAAAATTAAACTTTAAGTACATAATATAATAAAAGTCTGGAGTAAGACATAGATGTCGAATACTAGAATAACTTTAGAAAAAAAACTAAATATTAGGCAAGTGAATAGTAATTTTATAAGTATTATGTACAAGCCACAATAAATATTAATTAAATATTTAATTTTCGGGAACCCGTTATGGTGCTTCCACAGTTAAAACTAATTGGCACACTTTCACATTGAGTCACTAGCAAAACTATAGCTAATTAGAAACTAAAGAGGTTTTATTCTTTTAATCTAAAAATAGTATGAAACCTTTTTGTGTGAAACGATAAAACTTTCGTTCTAAAATTATTACTATTTACATTATTGATATGTGTCTTTATTGCGGTGGATGTGAAATATTTTACTTTTTATTAAAAAATATTCATTTTGAAATTACAAAAATCACTGGTTGAGCTGAAAATTATTCGCTATAAATGCTTAAATTAACACTAGTGTTTATTCTATGCTATATGTACAGGTTCTCACAATCATGAGTATTATAATTGCACTTTATTTGTATGCGGGTCGCCTCTAACGAAGATCATCATAAAAATAAACACGCAATCTCCATGCATTCTCTCATACGCACATTTTATTATGGCAGTTTTATTTGGATGATAACATCATTAGTAAACTTGGTTGTTTGATTGGCACCTTTGCTTTACAGTGCGCGTAGTATATCTTGGTAATCTATGGCAGCGCTACTGTCAAATTCGAAGGCAATAGACAAATTCAGTACTTTTAAGTGTAGTTCCACAGTTGCCTGTAAAGACATTCAGGGCTGTATGGAACAGTGTGCGCAAGAGGTTTGTTCTCGTTGCGCGTGTTTTCGTGCTGTAGAGACCGACGTCATCGCCGTCACGCATATGTTACTTTTTGATGTCAGGGTCCATTTTTGTTTTGTCCATTGATGACGACACCATACCGCTTTGAGGATATAACTTGTCTAAATGCTTGAGCGACTCGTTTAGGAAATTCTGGAACAAAGATAATAGGAAAATACAGTTAAAATTATTGCACATATTTGGTAGTAAACGACTGGTTGGTATTTATAATTGAGCGAAAATTATGTTTAACTGTTTTGCACTGACGTGTTTGTCTATGTGGGCGTAAATGGCCTTTATAATCATCATTAATCCAATCAATCGATGTTTATGTTTGCAAAGGATTAAGTAATTAACCTATATTTTTTGTACGGTTAGAGGTCCACTGAATGTATTTTCATATAACAAAACATTACAGCTACCAGTACATTTTTAAATATCACTATGATATACATCACAGAGAAAATTTTGCCTGTTCACACTTAGTACTCCATTCATTAGTCACTCCATGATCTATCCTATTCCTAACCCTCAATATAAAGTCGCATACACACCTGTATAGCTGTCAACGCGGCAACAATGGCGGGTCCCCCGAATCCGTGTGAGATGAGCGAGAAGTGCGTCAGATGGCGCTGTATCGCTGGCTCCAATAGATGCGGGGGCCGGGTGTTGCACAGTGGCGACCGGTCCTGGTTCAGAAGATCCATCAGCTCCTTTATTACCTGTGGAAGTATATGGGATTAGTAACGGTTAATACACGTCAAACAGAACAATATTTCGGTCTATGTTCCTTCTGTTTTGTTAATCGTCGAGTCGCTTTATATCAAATACTGGTATATTCTGCTGCTTCTTGTTAGACTGTAAGTCGAACTCAACAACTTTGGGAAAGGATAATTGTGTAGATGAGATGATGTTTTTTTTTGAGAATATGTTGTCCGAAACCCAGTATTAACCGAGCATCGTGTCAAGCGCTGCAGCATCATTGCACGTTTACTATTACCATTAAGGGCCATACACCGCTTTAGTGCCGTAAAACGGTTACTTTCTAAAGCATATTTCTTAGTAACGGCACGGGGTCCCAGCGCTTAGAAAGAAAATATGGTCATATAAATATCGCTAGATAGCGCGATATGCATCAATTTGTTATTAAATTGTGTGTAAAATTAACATTTTCTGCAATTGAACATAAGAAAAAATATTCATTCATGTACATTATTTAACTAACAGTTTTGCTTTAAGATGTGTTTCCGCTAGTTTGCGATACTCCTCCAAAATGATTTACGCAGAATAATAATGGCTTCATAACTGAAATAGTAAATCAAAGAATATTTTGCAAACAAAACTGTCCAAAAGGAGGTTCAATAATGATATTCAGGCTCCGAGCGGGCGCATGGCCAGTACCTACTGCGTTAACATTGGGGAATACGCCTTAAGGAACAGTAACTTTTTTACACTAGTAAAACATGCAATTTGTCATTATTTGGACATAGCGTTTGGTTTGCAGCTAGAACTGTTGTAATTATTTACCTGTTTAGTAGCTTGCAGTAAGTCCCTTCTGCGCCGCGAGTCATGCTCGGCGTACTGACGCGCGAGGTACTCGGCTAGCGCCCGCGCGGGGAACTCTGTCTCACACACGTAGCCGAAGTCGCGGGCTAAGTGCACTGCTTCCGCTGTTGAATAAAATGTTCTAGATATAGGCTTTTTTAGATGTAGGCACATATATAAGGAGGGCGTAACTCCCTCAAGAGGAAGTTTTCGGTGTTAGGACAATGAGATAAATTACAAGGAGATAAAGGACAATGCTCATGCTACTTTCAATTGTAACTGTTAATATTAATTGTATATGAACAAAATTCAACGAACTTATTTTTTTTAGTGCTGCATAGAAGAATTAACTTTTTATGTAACCCATAGCTCCAGATAGTAGATTACCGCGAAAGAAAATGTTCAATTTGTATTTGGAGATTCAGCACCCTAATTTCGTATCTGTTTTAACAGCACAAAGCACATTCCTTCTCTTTTATTTACGCTGTCGAGTAGACGGATTTTTTGAACATCTGCAGAAATATATGCAAGGGAAACAATCCATACCCTACTCTTTGAACTTACTTATTTAGGGTGCTGGAATTAGACGACATTTTATTACCACCTAAGATTAGTTTAGTTAGTTATGTATTAAATGATAAATAAGGCATATCAAAATAGAGTTATAAACCTAACTAGGTAATAGGCGAATAAGTACATAAATAACTGAACGCAAATTAGTAGTTAGGAACTGACAAATCACCATTTGCTGTAATTAATACCATTTGTACAAATGTCTGTCATAAATCTTTATGTAAAAAATAGTTAGTTATTAATATTACTCTATATACCACTGTAGTTAATATTAAAATGTGCACAGATTTTATTGATATATTTGTTCAAATAGGAATAGACCTTGAAAGTCACGCCAAGAAGTGAAATTCAAGAACAATATACAAAATAATTGGAATGGAATTTAAAAAGTATGAGAATTATTCTACGGTTTAAAAGGAACTTCTGTAATAGTCCAAGATGTCCATTCAGCCGTTCATTTGTAAATGAGTAACAATCACCGTCAACTTTCACTCTTGTTAAATATTGTAGTAGGTACCTTTAGGTATCTATGGAGCAGATAATATAAAGATGAGATTATTAAGATTATAGACTAATTACCTTCTACTAAAGATGTAAGGAGCGTAACATTGGCAGCTTTCCGTCTCCCAGCCGGTAGGTTGAGCCCAATCTTTTCCAATTTTTCACGGAGTAATCTGCCGCCATTTTTGCTCTTCGCTCTGAAAAAATAAATCGTTTTAAACTTCTTGCTGTAATTATGAGATTTAATTGGCTTGAGGTAGCTACAGAGATGAACTGAGTACCTACGGGTAGTGAATTAGGAACGAATTTGGGTCGAAATAAAAACGTGCATCGTTATTTCGCGCGAAATTTGCCGCGTTTTTTGCGCAGATGTGTTCCTAGCCTTATTAATAGATATTTGACCATAGAGATTCGTAATACGAAATATATGATTCAAAACGGTTTTGATTTACACGTTGACCCTATATCAAATTGCAAGTCAGTGCGTAAAAAAATAAAGTAGCTACTCTTTTGTTGTCCTGTCACATGTCAGTCAATGGTACTGCTACTGACCGCTAGATGGAGCTACCGATAACCTATCGATTACCGTCAAAATTGTAATTCGTGATTGACGCGTAGAAAGTTGAAAAAGTAATAAAGTTAGAGAAATATTTTTTCTCTTACTGCTACGGAATAGGGCTGGTAATGGAATGATTTGTTACACTTTGGCGGTTAAAATATTTTGGTTGTTGCTTTCGGCATTTAAAATGGCTACCAGTATTACCACTGTGAAATAAAAGCTCGTTATCGAAATTGTTTTCGATAAAGTTTGATGAAGTTTATGAATAAAATCCAAGAATGTGAGTTCGCTCGCTATGTTATGATTAATCGAATAATGTTGCTTGATTGGCGTTTTCAGTTTTGACAGGCTGTTGACAATTTGAAAATGTTGAGGAGTACAAGTTGTAGAAATATTTTTCGTTTATTATTTTTGTTCAAATGTATGTAAATGTTTGTTCTTCCTAATAAATAAATAATACCTACAAAATAATGTGTTACTAAAATAGTATATACACAGCGATTTGCCTGTCTGCCTAAGTACAATCAGCAAAAAAGTTTAATAACCCTGTTTTTAACTTTATTTTAGAAAAGAGCTAATTATTATCTTTATTTCTTGTAATATTATGCTATATCTAGGTATAACCTATATAGGTCTATAATCCGTCCAGCCTTGCATTTGATCTATGCACGCTTAGGAAGTTCCCTAACCATAACAATAAAATGCAATACTTCATGGACGCTTACAATATTGAAGCGACGTGCTTTAAACCGTTTTTTAAATTAAAAAAAAGTTTTTAGAAAAATACAACCGACTTCCAAATAAAAGGAAGAAACGAAAACAGAAACACCGACTGCCGAAATTGAAGTTATTTTTCACTTTGTAGTGTTTTTATTTGGAAGTGGGATGTATTTTTTTGTAAAAAAGGTTTTTATTTTTCACTTTTTGGTGTTACATAATGGACAAGTTAAAGTAAGGTACCTATAATGCCCACAGTGATGCCAGAATTGATTACCCGAATAACATCTAACTTGAACATAACCGGTGGAATGAGAGTGTACCAGGGTGAACTTCACAAATCTGCGTATCCGTTTAGATTTAGAGCGTACTGGCGTGATGGTATGTTATGAAATGGTGTAAACAATAAACAGACATGCGATTGCAGCAATCCCGAAAGATTGCCGTCATTTATTACAGAGTTAATATTGTATATCTACGAAGTTCATAATCAGATCTTTACCAAATTTAAATGGGACCATATTTTCTTTTTTTTTTATTGATTTACATTTATTCGTAAATAAAGTCGATTGTTATAAGAAACCGAATCGGTAACGAATTTTTCAGGATTTCAGCTGTCAAGTGTAAAATTAAAGGCTGGACGGAATATAGTAGGTAGGATTATGTCCAAAATTATAATGATTATGACGTATGATTAAAAAAAAAATAGTATTTGTTCTTGTCTGAACCAAAAACTAAAAATAAGTGACTATAATATAGCTATGTACTTTTTAAGATAAACCTCTCTTAAGAAAACCCGTCTATCCATAAATAACTATAGAAATCTGGTAGGTAGGTAGGCCTAATTTTGTGGCCCCTTCGGTATCCGACTGGTATGCGGACGAATTCCTTACAAATTGTTATTAGTTTGTGAATTTTCATAGTATGGACTTCTAAATATTTAGATAGGTAGTTATGATGTTTTCCTTATAGCAAGCATGAATGCCAGTAGCATATTCATGCGAAATATTATTTTTTAATTTTCTACTCAATCAGCTCATCATAAAACGTAAATTAGCGCTGTAGATAAAATTAAGAGATTAATCTACAAATTAAAATTAACTTAATTAAAAAGTAACTATAATTCAAAATCGTTTGACGTTGTTCGGAACCAACTGACCGAATAAAATCAACATTTCAACAAAATATCGATATAATTGGCCTACAAGAAGCCGCAAAGCTCGGCTTTCTTTAGTGATCACTGCCTCACTGACCAATGATTTTACTATTTCTCATTTACACAATGGCTGAGGTGAAAATAATCACAATTGTAATTAGACAGCACCGTTACTCGAGTTTAATACTTTAATATTTTCACACGTTCGTTTAGACAAACACAAAAGAAGCGAGACTCATCCGCACAGCTAACGAGCCAAACAATGAATTTGAATTTATTTGAATTTAGAATCAATGGAAAACTAAATCGGATGAATCGACAGATTGGAAATACAACTAATGGGCATCGGATATCAAATACACAGTATCGAATACTCAAGCGTCCGATTAAAGAGATTATCAATCAGGTACACGTCTTTGATTCAAGTACGATAATTATGACGAAAGGTACCGTTGCTCGATTTCCTATATGTGTTATTCGCTGCGGCTCTTTATAGGCGTCATATCAAATTGACATACGAATTTAACTTTTGAGTAATCGATATTTTAGCTTTTACCGGCTGCAAAGAAATTCCGTATCGATGAATGTAAGATCATTTTTTTATCTCCAATTACCGAATTGAGCATATCGTTAAGAAAATAATAAAAATAACTCTCGTATCGTAAAGCGGCGGATCCATTAATAATACGCGATTGATTAAATCAAAATGGCGTTTCTACTTACGACACAATGAGTTTTTTGAATTTCGAAAGAATGGCGTCTGCGGCATAGGTGTATTTTGACAGCGTTTCTTTTGTGGAAAAGAGGCGTTCGATACGATGGTTTACGATTGATTAATTTCATTTAGATTTTGTTTTGAAATAGACACACTCCAATTTTTAAGTGCATATATACCTAGGTAGGTATAATTTAAGTTGGTGCTACTTAGCGCACATTATTTGCTAAACTAGCACAATTTTGATGTGCTATAAAGAGCTTTAGGTGTGATTCAATTTTTTTTTGTTGACGGTACATACATTCATTTTACCTGAATTAGGTTCCGAAAGAGACAAATATTTCTACATGAACATCTGTATAATTATCGCAACAAGATGAATGACACATTGTTGGCAATTTAAATTACACGCTTTTAAATAAATGTAAACTAGTCCTCGGTTCCTGGCAGTCGTCTCCGCTCCTAGTTTCAGTAAAATATATTTATTATTTAATGTAATTACCATGTAAGGAGACACCGAGTTGAGAATGTGAAATATTCGAGTTAACAACAGCCAGCTGCCGGCTTCCCGCCATTATTCGGTGTTGCTATCGTATAAATTATTTCTAAAGCCGCAATGCTGGCTGCATGGCGTTTTGACAATGCAATCATCGGCACGTAATGACGGTAATTAGGGCGACGATGATGCGCTGTTTATCGCGTTCTAAATTTAATAAAACAAGTGGCCAGTGACAGGTATTTATTACGTCAATTGTAATTTTTTTGAAGTCCGAAGCAGGAGTCTTTTTATTTTATGTTTTTTTTTTGGTCTCTCATCACACCATTTAATTATACTTTTTCTACAATGCCCTAATTCAAATCCTAGCTTTACGTCGATCACGTACAAACTAGGATGTGCTTAAATGACCTCATAAGTTGGATAGGTAGTCATTACGGCTTCCTTTTGTGGAATAATTGGATTTTTTATTAAATCATGACCGGACAGTTTTTTTGCTGAAACTTGCGAGCTTTTGGCGGACACTTCACACTGCGTACTTGAATCAGACTAAAAATATAACTTATGCGTAAGGCGAGGGGTAAAAAAGTTCATTATTTTGTCAAGTGTCAAAAGAAATTTGCGTCCCAGCGAACAGGTTTACGCGTAGTTTTTTTTTTAAATTCTCCATTAGAGGAGTAAAAACAGGTAGCAAAAACGTACCTAAGTATAACTAGCTACGTAACGGTGTTTGTATAGTAAGATATGATCACAATGAGATCTAGAAGTAATACCCGATAATTATATTCAATAAACATATAAAGGAAACGGTGTTTCGATGCCAGCCCACAAGCCACAACCAACCGCACGACAAAAAGTGCTGAGCGTAATTTGAGCAGTATTTACGGGTTCCGTAATTTAAATAAACTAGTTACTTGAATATTCAATTACATGGTTTTTTACACTTTTGCCCGATTATGTAGGCAGTTTAAAATTGTCTTGTTTCATAATTTTATTGAGTAATACTAATTTTATGAGGGTAAGGCGTAGTTGAACGGTTGAACTAAAACAATTTTTTAAGTGGCGCTTTTTCCGAGGAAGAACAAAAACATTTAAATGTCTGTACCAGTATCTATCTATTCAGTTCCAAAGTCTTTATCTTTGGTATCTTTTAATAAAGGCAGAACCACACTTACGTGTCGTGGCATGGCGTGGCACCTTTTGCGGCTGTTGATTGGCTACAAAACTCGTTGTGTTATGACGTAGGCTGGAACAGAGTAGTTTGATTGGTGGATCCCGTGCCACGCCACGACACGTAAGTGTGTTTCCGTCTTAATCCAATTTATTGAGAATGGGTTTCACAGACATCAGCAGCCGATTTACAACACCTTTTAAATGCTTAGGGTACATAAATAATACCTATTTCTACTATGAGAAATTATTAAAGGTATTGTGGGCAACAAGGTAAAGGTACCCTAAATATCTTAATACCCGCTAACTTAAACGGTCCGATATTAAAAGTCAAACATATCTTTATCGCTCGCCTTGCCGCAAACTGTACAGTGTTTGCCAGAGCAAAAAAAAAGGTACCAACCGCACTAGCGGAACAGGAGTAGGTATTCCACGTTTAAATTCAATAATACAGGCGGTTGGCGGGTGATGTGAATTAGTCTTGTAATTGCCTAATATTTATTATGCATACAGTAATTAAAGTTTTAATTAACTTGTAGTGGATCATCAAACATACGCAGCTGTAGGTGGTACAGCCATAATTATTATTTTTTGTTCTTTTAAAGGCAAGCAAAGATATTCAAGATGTATCTTGTAAAATGTCAATTTAATCGCGGATATATGCCGTTTGACATTGACATTGCTTATCGTTTTTTATGAAAAAAAGGTAAACTGCCATTAAATATAATAAAATAATAGATAACTGTCGACATGCGAATACCTAAGCTACTAGTCAGTTGCGGCAAGCCCAACTGACTAGTGGCTTAGGTATTCTGGAAAATGAATATCTTTGGTTTGGTTGGAACCTTTTAGATAAGGGTTTTATTTTTATGGTCTGGAACACCGGTATGTTCCAGAAAACAGACCATACGCCGCTAGTGAACACAAGACCCCATTCTTACACGACGCTCAATAAAATCTTAAGCTAAAGATCTCATCTCTTACCTTCTCAGCACGCCACCAAGAAGCGACGCATTCAGGCACTCAGGGGGTGACAGTCTCCTCTGTACCTCGGCCACGGTAACCTTGTACTTGCTGGTGGAGGACAGGAGCGACAGCCGGCCGGGGACTGAGCAGAACACGTCGTTGGGCGTGCAAGAGCCCGTCCCGCCGAGGCCGTCGCGGCCTTTCATTGCTGTAAGGAAGGATGTGTTTAGAAGATGTGCTACAAGAATAAAATGCAAATTAGAGGACTATCTAAATATTTTCTATGCTCCAAGGATCTTGTTTGTCTATTGTAGAAGGATATTCAGGCCATACCTTCTCAGTACATACTAAGCAAAAAATCCGTCAAGTGGTTTGAAAGATACGAGGTATTAAAGAATATTACAAGCATACATACATACAAGATACGCGCGAAAACCATAACCCTTTCCTTGCAGCCGGGTAGAAAGGGCATAGTAAGTGTGCTTTGGATTAGCTATGTTCCCGTCTCTATTTTACACTTGTATTGTAGTGCCGTGACAGTTTTGTAACAGTGATTCATGGCTCCGTGCATTGTATTGGATTCCTAAATGACTCTAAACATGAAGAGCGTTCTACAAAACCTTAGCAGCTATGCCAAGATTAGCGGTACAAAGCGATATAATTGTTTTTATTTCATAAAATATAACATCAATTAAGTATCTCAATAGCATATTATTAATAACTAGCGGACGCCTCGCGGTTTCACCCGCGTAGTTCCCGTTCTCGTGGGAATACAGGGATAAAAAGTCTATGTCACCCGGGGATAGTGTAGCTTCCTAACGGTGAAAGAATTTTTGGAATTGGTCCAGTACTTTTTAAGTTTATTCGTTACATACAAAAATACAAATCTTTCCTCTTTATAATATTATAACAGAATTTCTATGCTTCTTTTAGAATTAAATCAATAAATAATAATAGGTGTTAAACTAGTGAAAAAGAATGTCGATCACTTCATCATAAATATGAAGTAGCACTTAATAAATCATACAGCTAAAATATTTATATTGATGACTTGGTAACATATCGATTTTATTTCCTAACATATCGATTGCATCCTGTATTAAGATTTCCAACAGGAAATTGTATTTGGCTAGGTATTTGTAAGTCTTTAATTAACAAAGTAGAGTTGACTTTTACTTTATGTTTGATGAATTGTTATTGCGAACACCAGCATAATGGGCCATTATTATTGGTAATTTTTTTTCAATGTAACTCTTCAGTGATCTTTCTTTTACGCCTAGCGTGAAAGTCATTTGAATCTTAAAAAAATGGCAGCCAATTGAAGCTGAAAACTAAACATAAGGGACTTATTTGAAAATACAAAAAGAGTTAAGCGAACTTCTCTCAAAAACTCTAAGTCATATTTCTTCATCATGTTCTGTACGCAAAAATTATTTATCGCATCAAAATATACAATCGTTACAAATACCTACATTAAACATACAGCCAAACAAAAATTGGAGTGATTACAAAATCCTCGGCTTCAAATATCAACAATAGGGCCACTAACAATCATTGCCACGCCCCAAACATGAGCGCAGCGTGATCTCTATTCTCATTGTAATATTTCTGTATGGCAACCCTAATACAATAAACATTAGTATGTCATTATGTTGGCACCATACTGGCTATTTAACACCCCGCATTCTTATACAAAAAAGTTAAAGGTGCGCACACTTATTACCGGCCAATTATGTTTTTTGAAAAAACCGACGAAGTGTGGGATTTGTACACGTAAACTGTCGTATCTTACTTAAATTGTATTTTCTGTAAACTTTTACATAATAAAGAAATAAGATTATGTTGAAAATGTGCGCATTTATATAAGGAGAGTGATGGCGATAGACTTTAATTGAATAAACCTTCTCAAACGAACTAAATATACATTTTTACGCTCTATCTAAAACTACTATACTTTCGGTTCAAAATCAGTTAAGCCTACCTACTTACATTATTTTTGAATAAGTAGTTAAGTAGTTAAATTTTGCTGACACACAAAAATATGGTTAAAGAAATAAATTTCTCTATCCATATTTTAAGAAATTACAATAATTTCACTTAGGTATTTGACAAAAAATTTAAACTCATATTATACAAAATCTTCTAAACTTATTTTTGAAATAAAAGGGAAGTTAATACTAAATAACGGTAAAATATATTTCTAACTAAAACAGATGATCCATAAACACATTGCACATTCTGCAGACTTAAATAAAAAAATCATTTTCGAAATTCGAATGCTACCTATTCAAATATCGATTGATTGATCGATACTTTTATTTATTTGATATTGATTCATTCGTCCGATGAATGAGATGGAGATTTTTTTTACAATCTACTTAGAAAAATCGATACACCTACTTGATAAGTGCGGTATGAAGTCTAATTACAGTTTTATCTTTACGGGGTCATCTTAGAAGAGAGTAACAATAAAATATTTGATATGTTAATAATGTGTAGTTCTTTTTATCTGATGTTCGCAATTCAAATTACATATGGAAGGCATGGTATTATTAAGTGAATAATTTTACGTCTTTAATCTCTGGCCATAAATTGAGGAAGTTACAGAGCAGGTGGTTCTTATCGGCGAAACTTATTCACTCGTTTGTGTTACCGAAATTATGTTTGTGTTATATTTACATGCCATTTAGTTAATTTATTTGCAGGACAAATTAACCGTCTGCGGTTGAGACTAAAATACGTAACTATCTCCTTAATGTGTTGTTAAAATTAAATTCGTTTACTTTGAATTAAGAATTGAAGTTGAGTTTTTGTCGAACTTTGGCCTAAAAATCAATCTTTGCTATTAAAGTATAGTTTGAAAAGTACTTAAGTCTTAATTCTCAACTTAGAAACCGGTCTGAACTTATTAGATTAAATGTGGCATTAGTAATGAAAATAAGTAAGATTTACAAATTCTTATTACGAGTTTAGTCCTGGATCCGGACATGATAGTATATAACGGATGCAATCTTTCAAATATTTGACAATGCCACATGCTGCGAAAGTTATTACAACTACTAATGAATCAAAGAAAAACTGTTTGATACCGTACGACACTTATCTATGGAAATATATTATTTTCTAATAAAAAATACTTACTTTTTAATAGTGGGAGGTCAGTCATGAACCCCGTGGTGTCATCCATGCCAGAATTCTAAAAAAAAAAAGGTTTTCAAAATAAGAATAATAAATAGTGAAGATTTCAATGGTTTTACTCAATTATATTTAAAAAACGTATGTTTGCCCAGCAGTAAGTACATTATCGGCGAATAAAAAAGAACGCAATTTTTTTCGCATCTAAAACATTTACCGACTTCAACAATGAACGATCATGCGAAAATAAATAATAAAATCTTTTCGTTTGTGCACATTATATTGCCATCTAAAATAAACATTACAAGTAGGTTTCCGTAAAGTATTGATAGATATTATAAAAAGGAAAAGTATCAACTTTCCAACATTCCACGCTAGAGGAAGAACATTTTAATTTAGTCAGCTTATTATTAAATTCCTCGTACGACTGGGCGGACATATTTCTTAGATATTGGATGTCTATCAAAATATCGTCGAGCTTTGCGAGGGAAAAATTTTAAATAAATAATTGGTATTCCTAATATTTCGCGGACATATAAATAGCTCGTCCACATAATATTAAAATATTGCATGATTCACAATATTGCATGACTTGGTCTTGCATTGAAAAATGTTTGTGGAAAATTGAACATTTTTCTTACAAAGAAGATGTATTTTAAGGAAAATATTTCGCAAACTTTTGTACCTCCTCGTAGGATCTGAAATACGAGGAGATTTTACCTACCAATCATTAGAAAAGCGCTTAAAACCGCACTTTTCGAACACTAGCTGAAGCTCTTTTCGCTAGATACTAGAGTGGCTAGATGAAGCACTTACTACCACAAACAAACATAGAATTCTACCACATTATAATATTAGTATATAGAGTTTAGTCTTACCGGCGTTTCTTCAGCAGAATGCAGCGCATGGTGCAGGGCCAGTTCATGTTGCTCCCGAGCACCGTAGTCTGCACGTCGCTCGCCACCACCGTAACTGAAGCCTCCGTGTGACAACTGGGTAGAAATGTTCAAGATCAAATAATAATAATGATCTTATGAATGAGGGCTTTTAAGGTATTGTATGAGGCCGGTGTGACCTGACCCTAATTGTGCAAAAGTAGCGCACGGTACGCTTGCCTTGCATTAATTGCATATGATCAAAAATCCGCGTACTCGACAGCGTAAAACACGCAATTAATACTGTTGGGCTATCAAAATGAAAGGGAAGGAGTGTGCTTTTTGGTGTCAAAACAGACACGCAATTAGGGTGCAGGTTCTGTCATATAGACCAGTGAAGAAAAACTACAGAAAAACCGCATCAAGATTGTTCGAGTGATATTGGAGGAAAATGTGATAACTGATAGTAATTTATAGTACACAACGACAACCCCTTAAAGTTGTCAAAAAATAAAAGGCTCATTTTGACAGCTATACAATACCTAATAATAATTAATATTGATGCTTGCGAATGATACTCGTTGTCATAGTGCATCGGTAACATAGTATTTAATTAGGATTATGAATTTGATTTATCAATTTTTTACGTATATACGGTAGAATGTTATCGCGGCATGTAAAATGAAAAACGACAACGGTCTTCTTAGATTGTGACGACTTTAGGCTCTCCTCTAACTTCCACGTATAACATGTCCGTACTGTTCAGACAGAGTATAAAATATGGAAGATGTAAAGTTATTTAAGAAAGTAAAGAGAGATAAAGCAAAACTTTTGCTCTAGAGCAATACACCTTGTCGAATCGTTTCAAAAATATTTTCTAAAAGTTTTCATAAATTGCCATTCAATCGCGTTTAATGTCATCGAGTCTTCCTGCGACCGATCGGGCACTATTCTATTGAATAGCAAGCTTTACCAAACCGGACCATTACTAACGGCTAATCTACTAAAGTGATCCCATCCCTAACGTTCTCGTCCAAAACCTATTGTTAGCTGAAAAATATTGTTGACGTTGTCGCGGCCAAAAATATAAACTTAGCTCAATTTTTTTTGTTCGAATTTCGAATGTATCTTACGAGATTAGAAAAGTTTTATTACTTTTTTGATGTCAATAAAGTTAACACATTCTAACAATAAAAAAAATAAACTTCTAGCTATTCAAGTTGAGTTTTTAGAGTAACGGTAGTTCTATTCATTAATTGGCTCACTGAGACTGACTGTATAAGAGTCAACGAAGCATTTTGATCAATTGACTGTTTGGGGACAAATCAAGATAAAGTGCGTATCTATGACAATAAAATCACTTGAATAATGTATGACAATATTTATTTAGTATTTACGTGACTGATATATTTGACCCCGTTGTAATATTTTGTTCATTTATTACAATGCCAATTTATGAGGATTTAGTCAAGAAAAATATGTTTTTTGTCCATATTTCAAAATGATTCTTGTAATCGAAGTTAGTTTGATTTTCGTTTTTTTTAAATCTTTACCTCCCCGGAATGGTACAGTCAGTTGCATAGATGACTGAAGAAACAAAGAACAATTTTTGAAAATAGAATAATATTTTGGCAAGAACATTTGTAAAATAAAAAGTTTTACTAACAATTTCAAATTACGTACTATAAAACTTTTCTCAATATATTTATTATTTACAGTTTACAGGAGGATACTATTGTATAATCGGAAAATTATTATGATATTAATAACATAATCATTTTGAACCCGCGGAGGGTGAACTATGCGGAGATTCTTTCGCGAGGGGTGACTAGGAGGAAGCGCATAGTTTTCGACTACACTGTGGTCCATATAGATCGCTATTTGGTGGCGAATTTTCAGAGAATGAGTTAATTGACTTTGTGATTAG
The DNA here is from genome assembly GCA_948252205.1 of Orthosia incerta. Classification (NCBI taxonomy): domain Eukaryota; kingdom Metazoa; phylum Arthropoda; class Insecta; order Lepidoptera; family Noctuidae; genus Orthosia; species Orthosia incerta. Next base: position 17,109,301 of record OX411758.1, on the reverse strand, counting down.
CTTATCGTATTTTGTCTTTTAGAAGATCAACATCTTTCAAAAGTCAGAACAATTCTGAAATTGAATTATTTCGGAGTAAGTATCTAAGTTTTAAGAACATGGGAGCTTGACTAGCTTGTACAGATTCCCAATGCCTCATTTTACAAATTATGAACAGCTCCTGCGTAATTGCTGGGGCACGTAATGTCTGGCGGGCGCCCTTTGTGGTCCTGGTACTTACGTGGTGCGCATGAATGTCGTGGTGGTCCCGGTGGTGGCGCAGGTGCGCATGTGGCTCGTGGTGCGTGTGGTGGCGCGGTAGCAGCTGCTGGGGCGCGTAGTGCTGGGCGTATTCTGCGCCTCCTCCGCCTCCCCCGCCGTAGTCCATGCCATGACTCTGCCGCAGAGGGAAGGTTTTTGGTAGATTTGGGAGACAAGAAGCTTTATGGTGAACGTGTGGAGGAAAGGTTTTAATCTAATCAGCCTATGACAGCCAACTTTTAGATAAAAGTCCTTTAATCTGCCAAGGTTTCTCGAACTGCTGGATTTTTCGTATTCAAAACGAATACTGATTGAAGTTTTGCAAATCATTAATCCGTTGGCATAATGTATATGGAAGGATAATATTTTTCATAAGCATGCACCTAGCAGTTTTGAAATTGGTCTATAAAGGTAGGGGTACGGGCTGAGCTCAGTCCAGTTTGAAGGGTGAACACATATTTATCCTGGAATTTATTACTACTAGATGACTCACCTGTTGTTGATGATGGGGGCTGGCGGGGTGCGGCGCGGGCGCGAAGGGCGGCGGGAAGTACGGCGGCTGGAAGTCTGCCAGCGAGGGCTGCGCGCCTCCGCGGAACCCGCCGCCGCCGAGACCGAGCCCACCGCTGCCCAGCCGCTCCTGCAACAAACAGAGGAACGGTTAGAAAAAAAAATGACAGAAGATAGATGATCTTAACGTCCTAGCCAGGAGTAACGGAGAAGATTGATCAACTAGCTTATTGAAAATTCTCGGGGTTCCAGCTAACAGTCAAAAGGACACGATGTCCAGCTAAATACAATCCTGCTACAAGCCCTGCCGATGTCCAGTGTAGATCCCATCCCACCTAAAGCATCATCTAAACTTCCCCTCCCACAATACTAATTTCTATTCCCACTCCTACTCTGTTCATGCAGTACGACTGTAGAACTCACTTCCACCTAAAAACCGTGACTCTAAAAATATATCGTTATTCAAGAAACAGGTCAAAGAACATTACCTCTCCACCATATTATAATTTTATTTATTATATGTATGCATTTTTATCTTCTATATACTGTATACAATTAAGGTGTAAGGTGTGTAATTTATATGTAATTAGTTAAGTTATGTTATGTTATTTTAAGTTTCCTTATTTCTTTCTAGCTTCTACACACTATGTCTTCGTCTATCATCCAACATTCCTGTCGCAGGTCTGCTGGAAGAAATTTCTATTGGAATAAGCAGTACCTTGTGCTCTTCTAACTGCATTAATTATTTTCACTGTTATGTGTTTTGTGTGTACATAAATAAATATAACAGACGGTAGAACACAGTTGCATTTGACTGCAAGAGGATTCGAGTAGGTGCATCTACTAATTTAAGGACTACAGTGAAAAATCTGTCTGTTGCTATTTCTAGATCCAGAGTTAAAGACACAGATGAGATGATAACGTTTTCTTTTCCCTACATAATTAGTTTCAATAGCAAAAAAAACAAGTCATTTCAAATATTACATGGCCCTATACTTAATAAATACGTAGACAAAGTTAATGATAAAAAAATACTGGTAATTTTAAACACGGTGTTGCAATAGAAGTAAATTACATCTCTAATTTGACACGTGCAACATGTAACAACTAAATAACTTCACCTTACACCCGATAAATAACAGCGTTGAAAGCTATCATTCACGATGACGCGATCCAATCAGAATACAGTAATTAAAGCTACTAATTATCGAATCACTGGATATAACACTGGCAATTCACACCAACTAAATGATACCATTGTATAGAATAAATTGGAGGATAAGGATGCTCAACTAACGAACGCTAGGCGAAAAGATCCATTTATTCATACTTCCATGCTTTATAATATTACTAGCTGTCCCACGCGGCTTCACTCTCGTCAACTGGCTACCTACCTACCCTACCCTGCCTACCCTACATACATGAATGTTGCGTAACTTTATGCAGCGCACGCAACGGAAGCTCTCAAAAAGGAATAATTATTTCCGTTTTTGCAACATTTTTCATTTATGCGCCGCTCCTATTGGTCGTAGCGTGATGTCATATAGCCTAAAACCTTCCTCGATAAATGGACTATCCAACACAAAAATAATTTTTCAATTCCAACCAGTAGTTCCTGAGATTAGCGCGTTCAAACAAACAAACTCTTCAGCTTTATAATATTATATATATATATATAATAGATAGATTATATGTATTATATATATATAAATAAATAAATATAATATATACTATAGATATTTCGAAAATGTGCCTGTTTGTTAATTTTTCATGTCTAAACCGATTAACGGATTATGATGAAAATTGGAACACGGGTATATTATGTCCTGTATTAAGACATAAGTTACTTCTCATCATGGTAGTAAGCTCCCTTGGTATATTAAAGTACTTTTCACGGGGGAGAAGCCACAAGCAGAAGCTACTGATGATATATTTGAGAAAGTTTTATTAATACTTATATTTAGTGAAACGCAAATGACGTATGAAATTGCTACTGATCAATGTGAAGATAATCAATCATATTTTGTGAGGTGGCGATAGGTACCTACTTTATGATGTTAAAAGATTACTAACTGGTCTTTAATTAAAATGGTCAGAGTACAAGGAGCTTTCATGAGCTTTATATGGATGCGAAAAAAAAAGTCGGTTCAGCTGAATATTAATTTGAAAGATTATCGTCGCTTTTCTGATTTCTCGTTTTGTCACAAAAAAATATCAGAAAACGAATAAAACCGGCCAAGTATGAGTCGGTCTCGCGCACGATGGGTTCCGTACCTTTATCGCTAAAAACGGCAAAAAAATCACGTTTGTTGTATGGGAGCCTCACTTAAATAGTTATTTTATTATGTTTTTAGTATTTTTTGTCATAGCGGCAACAGAAATACATCATCTGTGAAAAGTTCAACTGTCTAGCTATCACGTTTCATGAGGTACAGCCTGGTGACAGACAGACAGACGGACCGTGAAGTGTTAGTAAAATAATAGGGTCCTGTTTTTACCCTTTGGGTACGGAACCCTAAAAAGAAAACTATAAAAGCTAGAAAAAGTAGTAACGGTTGCAAATCAGCACTAAGGTACTAACACAGTACTTAGACAGAGAGGCTAGAGGCTTATTTATTGATTTTGCACTAAACTCTTGTGTTGACAGTACCTGTACACAGCCATAAGATATCCTCGACATAGCACCGTTCTCTATGGTAGACTTCCTTACATCACTTTAGGAACGTCAATGTTCGTCTAACTCTAGATTACAATACGCACATAGACAATGATGACCTTACATGATTACATGATACACGCAATCTATGAATTAGCACGTTCTTGTCTTTGATATATGCGGTGTATAGTCATTTTAAAGTATACCCATTGGATGAGGTAATCAATTTGTTCTAATATAATGAATTGAGCTAAATGTGATTCTAATGATATCTTGATTCATATGTCTGAAATGCGGCAATAAAATCGTCAATAGGTAGGTTGGTATATGATGTTGACGAAGGTTTTTCCTAATGATTTTTCTGATGGATTTCACATGGAAAGCTTATCCCAAATTTCCAAGCTATGAAACTTCGAATCTAAATTCTTATCAAATCAGACAAATTATGATGATTGGTTGCTTATATTAAACTAATCGCAAGACTTGAACAGTAGATTTAGATACTGATAAGAAATGCGATAACGCCTTTAGAAATCTGGGGAGGGATACTCTTTCATACTTCAGACATGTCTTCCTAATAAACTAGCTAAGGATAAAGCTACTCAGAGCTTTCTAATGCTACCTATCGTATTTTAATCCACTATAATTTTTTAATGTAAATATGATTAAATTTAGGCCAAATTCTTGATGACTTTCAAGATATTCAATCTTGGTGCTGCGCATTCACTACTTAATTACGCTAACGACCATCTAAAACGGTCAACAGAGACGCCATCTTTATTTTGCTGTCAAAAAAGTTTACATATCAGGCAGGCCGTACTAGAGATGCGACCATTAGACTGCACTAAAAAGTTTGTTAAAGTATTCCAATTTCAAATCTCCCGTGTGGTTGAAATTATACTCAATATAATGTAGATCAATTACAAAACTTACGGTATCTGTATCAAGTTACGGCATTGGACACCTAATCGATTACTTTCGATCTAGTTTTTATTTATTATCTGTTTTAATTTATTCACCTTGTTACCGGATGTGGTGAAAACTTGTCGTGATGTGATGACATAGGTGCTACGATACTTAATTGTTGATATCAAGTAGTAGCAGAGCAAAAAAAATATTATTGGTGATAAAATAAGATAGATTGTTCTACATTCATCATAGATTAAGGTGAGCCAAGCATTGGAGTGTAAAAACTCATCAATGAACAGCAGTGATCATTCAAGTCATAGCTTCAGGGAATACTTTAATTGGCTAATTAGTTACTAAGACAAAACGATCTGTCATCGAGATCACACTCTTTCTTTTATCGAAGTCTTTTTCATTATAAGTCTACAAACATTAAAACATTTGTCTATGAAACGTGTTGGTCTGGAGGTTAAAAAATTTCCTACGGCTATGGCGTTCTTTTATAACGTGGGAAATCTTTGGACACTACTACGTAAATGTTTTTTTTACTAACCGAATATAGCCTTAGATACTGTTTTAGCCCCTACCTTCTTCAAGCCTTTTAACGTTTTCAGGTTTCCTCTTTACCTAAAGGCTGCCATTCAGAGTTTTTCCCTTTTGACATTTCCAGTTCTATTGTCACTTCCTTTTCTAATATCGTTTTGCTGACATCATTGGCCCTAGATAAGTGTCATTCGACGTCAGCGAAGGCGATAATCGAAATGTCAAAATATAAGGGATTGATCACGTGATTTATCGCTTGTCAATCCCATACATTTTTGCCTTTTTGACAATCGCTATAGCCACGCTTTCTATGATAGAATGTCAATTGTGACTTGTCTAGGGCCTCATGAATATGGACTCAGAGCTCCGACTGAATTTCCTTAGTAAAAAGTCATAATTCGAGTTTTGGCTCTCGCCTATTTCCTCCTCCAATATTGGACCAATTTATTCAATTTAATGTTTTTTGAGTTTATGAATTAACTTTTTTATTTCGTCGGAGCTCTGTGATCGCATTTCTTTTTAAGATTGTGTTGCTAACGCTACGTGCGCGGGCGCTCGTGTGCGTCGTGTCGCAAGTGTTCTGGATTTGTTAACTTGATTTATGCGCGTAACCACGCAATGCTCCTTGTGAATTTAATTTGATTAGAGCATTATACTATAGGTACCTACCCACATTTCGAATAAATTAAGTTTTGTGGGTGAGTCCACATCGGCACGATTTCGGTTAGCTAGTGTTAATTGATTAGATATTTTAACTAAGCTAGGTGTACTAGGATCCGGTTTCATGACCTTAATGTAAAAAAAAATCTTCCTTCCCTGGTATGAAAACTAAGAAAAGACGGACGCTGTTTGGTTCTAGTGCCCATAATTATGAGAAACTAATGAAAGTTTCGCAACTTATTAAGTAACAACCTAAACTAAAACCCACCAAAACTTCACAAATGACCTTATCGAAAACAAAAAAAAAACGATTGGGAAATCCAAAGACAATCTTGATAAAACAAAAATAAATACGTTCTTAATATTGTCTATGCGTGGAGGTGAAAGGCGGTATTGTTTACCCAGGTCGCGGGGTCAACGCGTGTTGGGTGACTCGCAGATGGAGACACTGCCCATTATTTAGGAAGCCGTGATAGACATACCTATAAAAATGGCGGCGTGATAAATTGACAGATATACGCGCGGCTAACTGTACTTTCGACTGTCAAAATAGGCAGATTTTGATGATGTATGTTGTTAATATTTAAGTTAGATAAGTTTGCGAAAAATGATGTTGTTTGAATTTCTATTGTTATAAAAATATATTTATTGCTTATTTGATATATACGGCAGCATTTTTCTTACTTATCTATTTTATTGCAATCGTTTTATATATAATTTTTATACTCAATTTATTTATTTGTGTTCTGACAAATACCTACCTGCTAGTTTAATAGACTAGCATGAACATTAATTCCTCTAGTCTATGATATCGAATTATAAAATAATAAATCTTCGAAGAAATAATTTAACAATCAGTAGGTAAGCCCTTGACTCCTATATACGAGTTAAAACTTTTTCTTATATCAATATGGATACAACACGGCTTATCGGACTCGTGAAAAGCCAAAAGGCTTAGTATCTACGAGCTCAGGTTAAACTCGCAAACAAGCGCAGGAAACCTCCCATTCATCCCAATCTCGATTCGAATATCGAACTCAATCTAATCGAACCGATTTACTGTTACATTTCGGATACTGGCCATCAATCAATGGCGGAATGTATAAGAGATGTACGTCTTTATTCCAATGCAATAATGAATCGATTCGAAATTTGAATGTGTGTCTCATTATAATACCGCGTCGTCCATGCAATTACACATTGTTTAGGAATATTCTGTTATTAATCATTGGGTCGTTATCGTAAAACAATATGGTGAAAGTTGAAAGGTATTTGCTTTGATGTTTCGGCAAAATAGAGTGGAAATTATTGATGACAGCGGTTATTGGCGAAGTCGTGTCCTACGCGGGGGGACGAAGAGTGAAGACAGTAAGGCATATGCGATTTTTACTCGTGCCATTTTTCCGCCCTTTCTGTGACCTATGGAAATGTATGAAGCTGCACGCATTGCGGAAAAAAAATGGCGCTCAAATAGTAATAAAAAATTCGCGCGTATAAAAATCGCAATGCGTGTTAAGCCTAACGAAAGGTCTGTACCTATATGGAAAGAAATAAGTAATTGACACATAACAAATTATAATCTGGGTTGGGCTGTCAAAAATTAATTCAACTAATCACAGCAGATATCGAATCGCTTTATTTTTGTGTTTTAAGTTCCAAAACTGTGCCTAGGTAGTAGTTTCATAACGAAATATTGGAACGAAGTTCCTTATTGCGAAAGGGGGCTAGACGGAAAAAATTAAGACGAAAAGTTGTAACGACACTTTTTGCTATAGTTGTAAGCCTTGCGGCGTGCGCGTGTTTCGTGTTTCGCTGTTGTGTTTACGAAGTCGAGAGAGTATATATATATATATATACTAAAGGAACTTCGTTCCATCCGGGTGTCCCTTGACACCTCTCAAGTTTCTTTATTTAATGACAGTTTATTTGATAAATTTCTTTACAGTTCATTTAAAAAAATCTATTTTTATGTTTACACCGCATTTCAGTAAACGCACTATTAATTCATTTTACTTAGATAGGTATGATTTTATTTATCAAAAATAAATTACATAGGTAACAATGATTTTGATAAAAAACGTACTAAACCCAAACATAGTTTGCAAAAATATCGCAATTTTTATCGCTATTAAAAATATTGGTAGATTGATAAAAATACTATATACTGCACTACTGCAGTAGAGGAACACTTATTTCGCACTATTTTAACAAGTCTTCGGTAGTATAGTGGTAAGTATCCCCGCCTGTCACGCGGGAGACCGGGGTTCGATTCCCCGCCGGAGAGAATCTTTTTGCATTTTAAATAAGGGATTTTATAACTTTTTAAAAACGTTATATATATGGTTTTATTGTATTCACAATTTAACTAAACAAATAAACTTCATTGGGAGTTATACGTTTGAGCAGAACCATTCAACGTGGTAATGTTACCAGCGTTCTGGGCACTTTTCACGTTTACAGCAGCGGTATAGTAGTCACAGCCGATCTTTGTATCTCTGAAGTTGGCTCCTCGAACCATTGCGCAAGAAACAGTTTGTCATCGAGTATACTGCATAGAGTAAGCGAGATAGAACGATGCGACAAACGCAAGCGGCTAAAAGAGGCAGTTATACAAAGCTATCTTCTACTACAACAGTGACACAAATAAAGCAACGCCGCAGTGACTTGCTGGCAACTTCAGAGACACAAAGATGACTGACGAAAGAGACTGTGACTACTATACGGTATGGCATGTGCTTGTACATTATTATCATGTCTGTATATATAAGTTTTTAATCAATCGATAAGATTTTTTTCATTACCTGCACCTCGATCACACTGGATAAATCCACGTACGCCAGCGCCGAAACTTTTGATACACTTCAACACAAAAACGGATTCTTTACGAATCGAACTTTTGAGCACTTCAACTGTTCTGCTTACATTACTCGTATTTCTTTCATGTCTGTCTTTGTTTTGGCACATATAAGTATTCAAGATAGCTTATAATATGATTGGTAATGTGGGTCTTTGGCCGTTTTACGCTTGAAGAAAAAACAATTTTGTTTAGGTGTTACCGACATAGAATTTACACTTGCTATGCAACACTATAATTTATGTATTTTTACGTTATTAATATGTAAGTTTAATTGGCAATGAGTCCAACAGCGATCGATTTATAACTTAACTTAGCAAAACAGGATCGCAATTAAACATTAATAAACAACATTAATAATTAATTAATCTAAATCATTCACGTTCATCAACTTATTTTAAAACGAAGATTAGCGTCGGATTATCACTCTAATAAAGAATTAGTCGATACGCGGCTAAAATCGATTTATTGCCATAATAGTGAGGTGAAAGCGAATGTCAAAAAACCGATATGTAAATGTTCGAGTATCGATAATTACTGGTCCCTTAAAAGGCGGGCGATTCCGGCTACAATCGGTTAGTGATTGCTTTTTAAATTGCTGCCTTGCGCGCCCGCGCCGGCTCGATGACCGAATGCCGACTACTGGATGGTTTTTTTTTTATTTATTACCAAGTGGCGGATTTATTTCGATAGTTTGTCGATTCACGTGCTAGCCTATTAACGTTGGAAACGAGATGCAATCACCGCTTAATAGTACATCACAGAAGCATTCGCTGACGTCAGCGGTCGTTGAGAGCATAGACAATGTTTTAATAGCTGCTTTTAAGCTGCAATTTATTTTGTTAGGAACCTACATAGTAGAGGCGGGAACGAATACTCTTAGAATTACTAACTAATAATATAGTGTACCGGTAAAAAACTAGGCCCGAGCCAAAAAGTTATTTGAACACCTGGTGGTATTAGTGATACAAAAGTCAGTATCATTAAATTGTATCTAGATAAAAAGTGTGACTAATGATATTTTAATGAAACATATTAATCAATCGGGCGGCCTGCGATTGCGAAAGTAAAAACAGAAGATAAACAATGCCGCGCGGCAGTATACAGCGACTATTGCTAAACGATCAAAAGTTATTACGGTTAATCTACTCCATCGACGCACTGTTAATGAAATATTTAATAACCAGCAATATTTTTCTTTTAATATAAGTAATTAATTTCAGTCAATTAAGTTTATCGACTAATTACGTTAACGTCGATACGCGCTCGTGCCCATCACTAAACTTTAATATCTTTTGCAAATAAAATCGATTAAACCAATTCAGCACGCCGTATAAAATAATTATTGATAAATAGAGAAACTAGTAGTTGATGAACATTTTTACTACATAACGGGAAGCTAGTTAAAAACCGACATTACGATTAATTTTACTAACTACGACTACGATTTTTTGATTAACAAACCGATATTTAATTATTGTTGTAAATGAGAGATAGTAAAATAATAACAATGTGATTTGATTTTGATTGTTTTTAAAGTTTATATCACAATAATCGATTGAATCGGATTTTTAATCGATGTATCGGTAAAATCGTAAAGCTGGGTTTACGATCGCGCGCGTCGCGTGCTCGGCTCAGACTGCCGGAGGGCGGTCGTTCCGCCCTCGGGGTAACCATGTGCTCTCGGCCTTACGATTGATATTCGATTTGTGTGACCCTTTTTTAATGTGTAACGGCTACTATTTGCACTATTGGTCTGAGAGTGAATTCTGCGTGAGAAATTGTCACGCGACATCTCGAATTTACAGTTATTGAAAGGAGGTTTTCTGTCATTTGACTTACTACGATACTTACTACTCGTACGTCTTACTTACTTACTTATCTATAAAATTAACACAACAAAAATATAATTAACTAGCCTACATTTTTAATCGATAGCAAAACTTAATAAAAATCAAAACAAAGTCGACGTATTTTTCTCAATTTAAACTATCCTCCTATCCAACTTTTAAAACAAAATCGTTTTTAGATTCTCGAACGGAACTCACGCTAACTCTTGCACTGTGCAAAAACCGATAGTATCTCGTCGCCCCACCAGAGGTCGCTAATTAGTAGGCGCTGTTGAGAGCGATGCGAGCGCGCGATTGGTGATCACTGGAGTGTGCAGCGAGCCTTACTTATGTACTTGTGATCATAATGAGTTTATTAACGCTAATGTTGTATTTGTTCGGGTGCAAAAGAAATGAGAAGCATTTTTTTTGAGGTGCGAATTTGTTCAACCTTACTTTTGGATAGTATTTCACCAATCGCAGTGTGATAAGTTGAAAAGGTAAAACCCTTGCTCAAAAGAAAATAAAGAAAGAAAAGCAGTAAGTTTGCGCCAAGTATGACTCACACCATAAAATAAAAAAATACAAAACCGACCAAGTGCGCGTTGGACTTCGCACATTGGGTCCCATACCAAACTGCACAATAAAGTTGGTTGTAATAGGAAAAATGAGGGAAAAATGATAATTTATCAATTTATTGGTATTTGTTGGCAAAATATACGTAATATTAAACATTATCACCTAATTTCAAGTTCCTAGGGCAGTTAAAAATACTTCGGAACAAAATTTTGTAAAAAAAAACTGGCTTTGGTGGCTTCGCATTCGGCTTCGGCTCACCTTAAAAATATTTAAAAATAATTTATATGGCTTTGAGTCAACAAGGTGCTTATACTGTGAAAATTTAAAGACGGTAGCTCCGTTTGGACCCTTTAGGTACGGAACCCTAAAAATAGTCTCCAAAATTCTCTAATCACCGACTCAACAATTTTCAAATTGAATCATTTTCACATTTTTCAATTGGCAACACCTCCGATATTTCCCCTGTGCAGCGGATCCGAAGCCACTTTCGTATAATATCCGCTGAGGACCGCCCAGTCTCCTCGTGCCTTCAGGCCATTTACTACATGCGTAAAACTTAATAGCTGGTACATTTTTATTCGCTTGTAGACCAAGAGGTAAGGATAAGTTCGTTAGATTAGCTCGCACAGCTAAGATAAGTAATTCTTTCATACCTGCAGACGATTGAAAAATATAAAAAAAAACCCGCCTGCTTGAAAAGCGAATTAAAATGACGTAAACAAGGTGGAAATCATGCTGTGCAGTCGGAGGATACATATTCGCGAGCTGGCTGACCAAAATTAGATGTACGTCTTTTTAGTTCGCTTTTCAAGCAATCGGGTTTTTGATTTTTTGAAATAACTTTTTTTATTTATTACTTTACGTTTTTTTTTTTCGACTTATGTACATTTAAACACACAAGTGTTAAATATTTTTGAAATCACATCTTAAAGCACTTTATTTTGATACTCCACATTATGGGCATGGAAGAAGAAAAAAAATTGGGCCAACACATCATTGCGCCCAAAATCCGCCATTTTCCTATTTTAATGTAGCCAGTAACACTCGCAGGGTTAAGACGAGTCGATTGACGTAAGAACGATCAAAATCGGCCAACGCGTTTGGTCTCTAGAACGCCACATAGGAACAAACATACATACATAGACTGATAAACACATTACCCTCCTTCAGCAGTAGGGTAAAAACTTATTTAATGCTGGTTTGTTTACCTGTTGCTACCTACAGCCTGAGTATAATTAAAAAAAAAACAGTTTTTTCTATAATTTTATCTAAAAAGTAAACGCAAAGCTAGTTCAGCTTAACTCAAGCTTTGCGTGGCTGAGATAACTTTTCATAATAACCGTTAACTGCAACACAAGGCACAATGCGAGCTAAGCTGACATAGCTTAGCTATTGATTTACAGCCAGCTGTTTTGAGTTTGACTAAATTGACATTAAAAAAAAAAAGACGTAATTCGTAAAAATAAAACGTCTTGCCTTACTGTACAATGGTTATTTTTGTCCTAAATCTGATGAACCATGCATCGCTATAAATAGGGTAATCACAACTTTTTAGGCGCATTATTCTGCATTACGCGAAACCTCTTTGTTATTGAGAAAAATGTTAACAAAACATGTAGGTAATGTTGTTTCCTTGTAAGATCTCAATTATATGCGATCACTACATAACCTGCATTGTGTCTTGAGAAATTTAATAAATATTAATTTATAAATAGTATTAGAAAGTACCACAGTCTTTAAATTTGATCTATCAAGTATGTAACCGGATAATAAAAATAATTTTATTAAATAAATGTAAATCATGTACTCGACTATGAGCACGAATGCCCAATTATACTTTTAAACACAATGAAAATGTCGAACGAATAGAAAAATAATAAAGTGCATTGTGCCAAAAGTAGCTTTTGAATAAAGAACGCGCGCCGATTGGCTATATCGCCTCGGGCAAGATGGCGGGGTGCCGAATGTTGCCAGCCTCTCGCCCGGAAATATGGATTCTGTTTGTCTAATGACCTTCCTAATTCGAATTTGTTCTTTCGATATTCGAATAAAGCGTGTCAAAAGGTTGCAAGTGAGAAAAAAACAATAATGAGCATTGTAAAAATAAATTGTAATGACAAAAGTAATGGAGTAGCTTTCGTTTTGTAATTGCATTTTTTATGTCTTGCTGAGATTTTTCACTGATTCAGAGAATCACTATGAAATGAATAATTTCCAAAGTTTCAGCGTTCAGAAGGAAAGAGCATTTTATTCAGCCTTCATAATTGAAACAGGTAAAAAAGCGTAATTTGCATTTCGGCAACAATCTGTTTTAAGCTGACAGGTGTTTACAGTAAAATGTTTGACAGGTCATCGAGAAGTAAAACTGTTTATTTCGTGAAATGGCAATACCTACCTGAAAGTTCCCGTGTTTATTTAACTCTGAAACTGGGTCAAAGATCTATTGCATCCTGATCGATAGGGAAAAAGAAAGTTTATATTTTTCAACCTTTTCAACTGTCACATCGAGATCAAACATCAAAGATTAAATCAAAACAGGACATAACCCGAAACGTAACCCATAACGCAACCTATGCCGTAAATAATGTAATTAAAATACTCAAACACGATCAAACCGCAGTAAAACAACCCGCAAGGAAATAAAGTGCGTTCTTAACAAAATATTTTTCGTTTCATAAAAAAGGTCTTAATTACGAAATTTCGAAAAAGGAACGCAATAAAGAAAGTAAAAACAAAATGGCGCGGGGCGAGTACTGGCAGCCGAGACGACCGTTATGTTCGTGGAAGTGCGTGATTGATTCCGCGCGCCCGCCCATTGTGGTCAGCTGATTCTGATGGCTCTGGCTGCGTGGGCAAGCCTGTGCAGCGGAATGTGGCTTAGGTATTAGGAACAGTGTTGAATTAACACTTTTGTGTAGATACACGATGGGAGCAACATCTTTGTTTGTGAAAATGCAATGATGATGACTTACAGGTTGAATTAGTGGGTTTAGAACATGACTGAAAAAACTTCAGCAAAGGGAAATGTTTCACTGCATTTTCTGAAAACTCTACTATCCTACGAGTACCTTTTAAAATATTGTAGGTCTTCCATTGGTTTTAGGTATCTTGGGTGGAATATACAAGGAAAAAAAAATAATGGTAGTCCTGGTGGGAAAACTTGAAGCTTTAACTTAGTTGGTTGCAGAGTACCTACTGAATTGGGAAAATAGGTAGATTTTCTAGTTCACTGACATGATGAATTGACTATTAGATTTATTCTATATCTACCCACAAACACGACAGTGATGAATGACAAAAAAAAAATAAGCAAAAATATTATAATATTAAGAATCTAATCGTCGCCTTAGATCTGATTGTGCACTATATTATATTCAAATCAAATCTTAAAAAACTGCAAGTGACCCAATCAAAGGTTTATACGACAAACTTATTCTGCAGACGATAAAATCTCTTATGACCTTTACGTCAATGGTAATAAAGATGGAATTGCATGTGACATCCAGTTTCCTGATTGTAATCTATCTCGGTTTGAGTATTGAGTAATGTTGACAAGCAGGCTGATTTGGGAGCAACTTTCTATAAGTATAAACAAGTATGGCTTGTATGTATGTATGTGTATGAGGAATACGTAACGACTGTCGAAATTTGTACGAGGTGCTACCGAGCCACCACGAAGAGTTGAGACTTAGGATAACTACTATTTATTTAGACACAAAATCATATTTGTTAAATGGTATAAAAAAGTACAATTAATTCGTTTCCTTAGACTCAACAATGTCTAAACTTTGAGTTTTTGTAGTTGCCAAATTTTCAGAGGCGACTTTTCTTGTTCAATGTGCTGATCTATTCTTCTTAACAAAATTATTGCAAATTTTATTTATGTCAATAATTTTTTATGTATTTTCAGTTGTCCTCAAACAACTATGAATTTGCAACATCGCTACAGAATTTCACTATCCTGTCCTTGATTTAATCCAACATATTGTCCTATCGTCAACTTTTATATTCTCAAGTCCAAAGTCTATGTAAAAAGTCGTAGCAATTACGCCACGGCATGGTTGGTGCCAATTAAATGATAAAACTGGTGTGACAAACAAACCGACAAACAATGCGGTGTGATTAGATTTACTGCTCTTGATTTATATATGCGTATGATACGATAAAATTGGTAGTTATGTAATTAATCAACTGCGGTAGAAGCTAGAAGATACATAGTTTTGTAACTGATTTTCTCGAAATGGATCAATGACTAATAAGTTAACTTGAGTTGACCGCCGAATGGGTATCGACCATAGATATATTAAAAGTATCGTCGGTAGCTGATGCAACACCCATGCTTTAGTCAGTTTTCCGACACTTTACTCGTCGACGAACTATTGACGCATTTAGTTCAACAATGCAAATAATTTTATTTTGAACAGATACATTTAGTAGTTTTTAGGGTTCCGTACCCAATGGGCAAAAACGGGACCCTATTACTGAGACTTCACGATCCGTCTGTCTGTCTGTCTGTCTGTCTGTCCGTCTGTCACCAGGCTGTATCTCATGAACCGTGGTAGCTAGACTGTTGAAATTTTCACAGATGATGTATTTCTATTGCCGCTATAACAAAAAATACTAAAAACAGAATAAAATTAATATTTAAGGGGGGCTCCCATACAACAAACGTGATTTTATTGCCGTTTTTTGCTCGATATTAATAACGGTAACAGGTAGACGCTTGAAATATTCACAGAATATTTAGTTGTATATTCACTTCAAAAAATAATAATTATTAAATTAAAATAAAATAAATTAAGGGGGGTTCCCATACAACAAACGTTAATTTTTTGCCGTTTTTTGCGATAATGGTGCGGAACCCTTCGTGCGCGAGTCCGACTCGCACTTGGCCAGTTTTTTTCATGATATCCGGACTCCTGAAAGTCTGTTTATAAAATTTCGAGCGTTCGGTTTCGTCCTAAATCATCATCCATTTCGCTACAAATTTGCAAAAGTGTGTATTCGTACACGAACTAGCTTCTTACTTCTCATCATAGCATCTATCTCTTTCGCACGTGTTGTCGGTAGGTATAGCATGCATTTTAACTCCGCGCACAAAATAGTTCGTGCCGTCGACTAGGGCAACCTTAATAAAACGCAACATAAAGTTGAGATGTGTTTTAACTGTAAAATATTTGTCAGTAGGTATTTAGCAGTGAGTCACTGGACACCTGTCGCCATGTTTATGGCGGATGTAGAAAGCGTTTAAAAGTTTATTCGCAACTTTTTCCTTAATGACTAATTGTTACGTGAACTTTATCATGTGGGCAGTGGGGCAAACTCAAACTGGAACTCTTTAGTTTAATTTGATACTCTGGATTTGCATACATATCTATACATATTTTTTTTAGGTTACGTAATGGCGTAGATAAGGTAATGGAGTTTTTATACAACAGCATTCATACTGGAAGATTTGATCACTGGCAGCTATACAACCGCTGAGAGACTTAAACGAAAAAGATGCAGAATTTCTATGAGTAGATCATGGCAGTTAGCCGCGGGAAAAACTTGTGTTGACATGAATATGTCGCATCCAGGCTGGCCGATAGATGTAAACCATCGGGAAGTCAGGATGTATTCCCTTAGGTTAAGACATCGTGTGTGGTTAGGTCGGTGGGTACAATCGTGAAAATGAAATCACAGAAATTATTCGATACACTAAGTATATTCAAATAGTCACAAGTTACAGCAGTTACAATCTTGCTTACTAATATTACGGATCGATACTGATTCTACGACGTCCTAGCTCTAAGGCTGTCAGTACTCCACCTGCCATATTCTGCTGTCCCTACCGCTTGCTTCTTCGCGTCTTGCTTTGCCGCCAGATGGCGTGCTTGCGATTTGTTTCGACGTCCGTACTATTGACTAAACCCGACAAATATAATATGAACATAATAACTGATATATGAAAATAACAATAACAACAATGTGAATAATATAAAGATAAGCAGTGAATAGATATAATATGTCGGTAGTTCTAAAGATTTCTTTCTGAAGAGAGCTATGGTTGCGAATGACTCTGACAGATGTCAATTTGACGTAACATTAGTTTTCAGCGCGAACAAGATAGGAGCGGACGAGAGATCGAGATAGAAGATGGCGGGTTTGATTGAGTTGTGAATTTGTTATAACCTATGGAGAAATACAGTGAGAGCTACCGATTGTTCGTGTAGATCAAACTACGTGCTTGGTGGAATGTCGGTTACGTTATTCGCCAAGACAACGTGATTAGTTACATTGTGACCTTACATACAAGCAAAGAAGTTCGTTAACTTCTAGCCCGAAAAGAACCTATGCAATTTATTATTATTATTATATTTTTATATTCTTTATTGTGCACAAAAAGGTTTACAATACAAATTTTAAAAATTAAACTTGTTCACAAAGGTGAGCTTATCTCTTTATAGAGATCTCTTCCAGCCAACCTGTAAAACTGATGTACGAAATAACAATACGGGGACAAGGTTGTACACACAAATAATTACATGTTATTAATATATATAATACATAAATATATAATGGAAAAAAAGGAAACCTACACCAATAAATATATATATAACATAAACCTATATATAAATACATAAATTATTATCAAGGTTGTTGCGAAAGGAGGTGCTCTTTCAATTTATTTTTAAAAGATGTTACAGAGGGAGAGTCTTGGATTTCTTGTGGTAAATTATTCCAAAGTTGTGTAGCTCGAACAGTAAAAGAATTGAGGAAAAATTTTGTATTCGCTCTAGGACACTCAAGTTGGTACACCTTGGTGTTACATGCACGCCTAGGCCGGGGATTGGAAGGTAGAAAGCGGAAGCGGGAGCGAAGATAATCAGGAGTGGACGGGACTTTGAGGATCTTGTAGAGAACAGATAGGATGTGCACATCACGACGAAGTCGGATTGGGAGCCATTTTAATTGAGCACGAAATTCAGAGATGTTATCAAATTTGCGAAGTCCGAAAATAAACCGAATAGCCAGATTTTGAAGGCGCTCAAGTTTATTTAGTAGCTCCTCTGTCACATCCAAGTAACATACATCAGCATAATCAAGAGTAGGAAGGAGAAGTGCTTGAGCAAGCATGATTTTAGTTTGTAAGGGCAGGAAGGACTGGAGTCGTTTGAGAGAATGAAAAGAATAATGCATGCACCTGCTCACCTCGCTAATCTGCGCTGACCAGGATAAATGACAATCAAACATTATTACCAAATTTTTTGCCTTGTCCGTCTATGGGATACAGGTATCATTATAATAAATCTTGAGGTCGTCAGTAATTTCAAGTCTACTCCTCAGTCTACTGCTATCTATAATCATAGTCTGTGACTTAGTGGGATTCACTAACAACCCAAAGTTTTTTGCCCATGTCTGTATGGCTGAAAGATCTGAATTCACCACTTTAACCGCTTCGGAGAATTCAGACAATGAAAAATGTCTGTATATTTGTAAATCATCTGCATACAAATGGAAGGGAGAAGAAATTACTCGAGAGATATTATTTATGAAGATGGAAAAAAGCAATGGGGAAAGAACGCCGCCCTGCGGAACACCAGCAGTGAGATTCAACCAGTCCGACGTCAAGTCGTCGATTTTTACACACTGCTGGCGACCAAGAAGATAAGATCGGAACCAATCAATCACAGAAGGAGCAACGTTAAGAGAGCTCAGGGTACCAAGGAGAATATCAAAGTCAACCGAATTAAATGCGTTACTGAAGTCAAGTAGAGTCATAACAGTTAGCTTAGTGTTATCCATCGCATGGCGAATATCCTCCGTGACATTCAGCAACGCACTAACCGTGCTATGAGAAGGACGGAAACCAGATTGGAAAGGACAGAGTAGGTTATTGGAAGTAAGATAGGAGTACAATTGTTTGTGAACCACACTTTCGAGAACTTTCGAAAGTACAGGAAGGATGGAGATTGGACGGTATTGAGAGAGGGAAGTTGGATTGGCGGTTTTGGGAAAAGGAATAATGAATGCCTTTTTCCACGACAGAGGAAAGACATTAGCCCACAGTGAAAAGTTTATAATGTGTGTGATAGTAGGCATAATGCTTCCCAAAACAGGAAGGAGCATGTCCAGACTCATATCGTCACTGCCCACGGCCTTCGTGGAGATAGAAAGGATAATCTTCTTAACGTCGTCCTCAGTGACCGGTTGAAATGTAAATTGAGTGCAGTCAGGTGGGTCAAGGCTGGAAAGATAAGAAAGAGATGATGTTTTTGTAATAATATCGAGCGAAACAGGTGGGGTAGAGAAGTCTTTGTTAAGAGCATTTAGATCCATGGTACCATTAGTGGCCTCCATGGCCTTGCCCACGCCTAATGACCTTAAGAATCTCCAGGTCAGAGCCTGAGAAAGATTTTCTAATTTAGAGTGAATATAGCGACGTTTTGCATCCCTACACATTCTGTTGCAGATGTTACGAATTTTTTTATAAGCAGCTTCAGTATCATCCGAAGGATCCTTTTTAAGTTTACGCTTAGCTCTACTCTACTCTTAGTCTTCAGCAGTGACAGAATTTTCGTTAACGGACAAGCAATGCCAGAAATTACCTTTAAAACATTTTTTTCTCTTTAAGCTTATGTAATCAAAATCCTAATGACCCAGTTTTAATTATTATTATCCTCTCAAATAAAAGTTTAATTACCTAATAAACATAAAACGACAGAATTACAAAATAACAGTATACTTTATCTGATCGGCCAATTTATTTAGTTATTGCCGAAATTCCGCAATAGAGCAACTTTAGCAAACAGGATACATTAGTACGTAATTAAATATTAGAATTTTTAGAAAATTGACAAACTCGATCATCTAGTTGTTGTTGTGAAATCGTTCATTTGAGACAGCTGCGATGGACAGTTATTTACTTGGTTTGAATTAATTAGCTGTTTTTGGCAATTAGATTGTTTTTCTATGTCACAAAATGTCTGCAATATTTTTTTTAATTGTGTGTGGACTAGATTTTTGGTACCGTAAATAAATTTCGTAAGAACTTACGCACAGATGCGGATCTTTCTACGGCTTTAACAATAATAAAATTCTGTTCGATTTTTAAAACATATCGGCATCGAATGTTATGCTTGAAAATCCCATGTATCAGGCTTTTGAAAGAGCAATGTAATCCTAATTCCTCAATCAAATTAAATATTTTATGCACCTTATACAAATCTGCCAAAGACTACCCAATTAATATGGGACTGGCCGCATGACAAACGGTGGGGGATAGTAAGACAGAGGCTCTAGACCAGTGGTGGCCAAACTTTCTTAATGTGGGGCCAGAAAGTTTTACAAATTTCAGAAGACGGCCAGAATTATAGGAAAAATGCACTTTGTGTTGAAACTTTTAATCATATAAAACATTACAGCATTACACACTTGCACAAATGGTAAAAAATACAATTTAACTTTTATTCGAAGGCCCGGCCATGGTAGGCGTGTGAGACATATGAAATTACTTTTGATTTGCCATAATATTTTCGAATGCAGGTTCGACTTGTGACGAAGTAAATTTCAGCAGCGCGAAATCCATTATTCTACTAAGTAGAATCTACTTTATACTTTTGGACCATTAAAATATAATTATCGCAGGCCATATACTATTCATGTCGAAGAACCGCGTCGGCGGGCCAGATTAAATGCTTTCGCGGGCCGGCGTTGGCCCGCGGGCCGTACTTAGCCCATCACTGCTCTAGACATGTTATTGTGGCATTCGATGTCAGCGAAGGCGATAGTTGAAATGTCAGAGAGATTTCCCAAAACTGGAAATAGGAAGCATTGGCTCGCGAATGATGGAATGATTGGGCGATGCCTTGCCCAGCGTTGGGCGAGAACAGTAAAAGCATCTGACAATTAATGTTTGCAAAAGCTAAGGTGAGTTATATCAAAACAGTCCTTATGCAAAACAAAGAGACATTACGTGCTGAATAGCTAACATATTGAATGCAGATGAGACTAAATGATCCCAAATTCCTACGGTTCATCGGTTCAACAATTGCATTGGTTACGTGCGATTTTTTCCCTTATCGATTTGATTAATCGATATGGCAGAAAATCGCGTTCGCATTGAAATAAACCTATTGCATCCTAGACAACGCGTGGGTGGAAAATAAATTATGTAGTGGAACGGGCAACAGTTCTGCAATTCTCACCCAACAATTGTTGTGTGATTTTTCTAATTTATTTATTCGTTTAACGTAGCACTGGAACGCCTTGCAGCAATTAGACCATTGGATGGAGCACAAACATACAATAAACTAACTGTAAAACCTCACCATGTTTTTGCTTCACCGTTGCCAGCGTCGTCGAAGGTAAACTTAGAAAGTACATGTCATATGGATTGAAAAAGACACATTGGTACTTGCCCGGATTTTAACTCACGACCTCAAGCACAGGAGGCGAAAGTCTTAGCCACTGGACAACTACGACATGACTGATGTAATGGGGCTAAAATTGTTTACGTCTAGTAATCTCTGGAAGAAGGAACTGATCCAATTACGATATTTCACTGACAGCAGACAGTCTATCTCGTACTCTATCACGGAGTTCAGTAGAATAGACTACCGGAGTGAAGCCGAGGCAAAAAGATAGTAAATTATTAATCGGGCAACAGTTGTGTGATAGTCGCGCAACAATCGCTTGTTTCTTTTTACTGTTTAATGTCAAGAATATATGTGGAAATAATTTGTTTGACTTGTATTGGAAAATTAGGGAGTTCTAGTAAGACAGTGAAATATAAAGAGTAGGCTAAGTCCGTATGATCAATGGTTTGATCATAAGCGTTGAAAGACTAGGTTTAAGGCTCCCGCAGACAGGCGCGATACGGCAATGCGACAACGATGCAAAAACAATTTTATAGAGAAATTGTCCTATGGATATGACCACCTGCGTGTGCTTATGCCGAGTTTTGTAACGTACTCACTCGTGATAACGTAAACGATTTTATGTCAAAATGTATACATAAAAAGAGGTTTCTCCTTACCATCACCAGACGGCGCTTATCCAGTTTCAATACAAATTGTCGTTTACGTTAACGCGATTGAGCTTGAATAAAATTCGCACTAAGGCCTCTGATAGCCGCCTGCCTCTCATTCTCGATGCAGAAATTTCGATCATGAGAAGACAGACATTAGTACCAACACATAGGTTGAGTTTTTTTGGGACGTAACCTTTTTATTTAAAAATTGAATAATTTGTTGAATTACTTTTAATTTTATATTCAGTAGCAGTTGTACCACCTTTTCCTGTGGCATCTCACCTGCCAGTCCACACACTAAAAAAACTACATTACATACTCCAAGTAGGTTCTATAATAGCCTAATGTATTTGTTATCGGTTATCACCTATTTATCTAAAAACAATAAATAAAAACGCCTGCTGTTGCTAACGAAGGCGCGCGAAGATTCCAATCGTTTGACAGATTGACGTTTGAGTGACAGCTGTCATTCTATTTAGTAGCAGTCGGTATATCGCTACTTTGGAAAAGTTGAATTTGTAGTTCGATTTTTGAAGTTGAGGCAAGAAGACCTACAATAGATTATTTACCTATTTGGTTTTCTGATGCTAAAGTCATTAGAGCTGCTATAAGTTTTAAGTAGATTTGATGCCATGGTCAACCATTTTTAGAAAAGATTGGTAGCTTATCATTACACAGACATTTTCATAGACATTTAGGTACATATTTATTCTTACGAGATTTCCTGTGTTATTTTTGCCTAACGTACTATTGGTTAGTAAACTATCTTCATCAATACTTCTGCAACGTATCTGTTACTGCATATCTATCAAGTATCAAGTCGGTATAAAAAAACACAATGGTTGTGTTCCTGAGGTATGTTATTGTTGACCGCTCGGACGGCATGTGGTAACCACTACCAACTCCCTAAGTAACTCATTATTCACTCGCTTAAGAAATACCACAGAGTAGAGAGACGCCAGAGAGAAAGCACGGTAAGCCCATCACCGCTGTCATTTGAAGATTTTTGACAGTAAGAGCGTTTCCACATTATCCGAACCGATATCGGTATCGGACGCCGCCAATACGATATCAGCGGCTATGACAGCAGATTTGTGCTCAGCGGAATTGCACACGAATATTATTAGCAATCTCGTCTCTAGTCGTTGCCGGTAAGATGTTCCGAGTTCTGTGGGATACATACAGAACTCTGTATACAGAGTTCACTGTCCGTAGAATGATGACGTTTGTCGTTTGTTTAAGATATTTTGATGATGTCATTAAACTTGTATCTAAGTGCAGAATCTCGTTGATATTCTAGTGTAGTTAAGACCTTTATATTTCGCGAAAAAAACCTATAAGTGCCAAGATAGACTGTCATTCAATCAGCAATTACCTACGTTTGTCAATTCCCAAAATTTTTGGGATGAATCAAGTGACATTTTGAACTTTTCGACAGCCGTTATTATCTGTGGGAGAATGCCACTTTATCTAAACTCGTGGCAGTTCTAGAACCAAAAATACGAAGACATGTGACATCCACCAACCCGCACTGGGCCCGCGTGGTAGATTAGGGCCCATCCCCTCTCACAGAGAGGAGGCCTGTGTCCCAGCAGTGGGAACATTAATAGGCTGATGATGTGATGTGAAGTCACACGGCTTTTCTACAAGTGATTCTGACCGAGTGGTGAATTCACTTTCAGATCCGGCAAATACTAAGTAATTATTAAATATTCTACTGGTTTGTTAATTTAGATAATGTATGAAAAAGGAAGTTATTTTTTTTGCAATTAACAGTACTCTTAAACGCAGCTTACATCTAATACTAGCAAATTAACACTTTAAGTCCCAAAACTTGCAAAGTCATATCCTATCCGTTTCTTACAAGGATTCTAGATCTCCAATTAGCCTTGTTTTCTTTTTAGAAATAAAAGGTGTAATGTTTACACACACAAAAACTTCAACTACCCAATTAAGTTTACAGTAAACACAATTTAAATCGCATAAACAAGATTTGGTGGTTTTTTTCTTAATTTATTTTTTGGTAACATTGAACATTACTGGCTGGAACTAATTGAACTTTCGAGAAGAACTGAGTATCTGTTTCTAGGAAGTCTGACTTGCCTAATCATCGCAATTACTGAAATACGTGTTGCCAATGTGTTGGGCCAATGTTGGTTACACGTTGCTTTACTTTGATTGCTCTTTTTGCTGCAACGTTTAGGCCTTTGATTTAGGCCGACTAGAACAGTCTTAATAGCAAACCTGACATACTGTTGTCCGATAACGTAATTACTAAAATTAGCTGGTTTGTGAATTTAGAATGCTTAGCAATGTACAGAACTTTATCAGCTTTGTCAAGAGTTCATGAAAAAAACCAGGCAAGTGCGAGTCGGACTAACAATGGGTCCTACCAAACAGCATTATTATTAACAACTAGCTGTTGCCCGCGGCTTCGCTCCCGTGTACCACCCCACAGAACCCGTTACCGGAATTAAAAAATAGCCTATGTCACTCAGGAATAATGTAGCTTTCTATTGGTGAAATAACTTTTTAAATCGGTCCAGTAGTTTCGGAGCCTATTCGGTACAAACAAACAAACAATAAAATCTTTACAATATTACTAGCTGTTCCCCGCGGCTTCGCTCCCGTGGACCACCCCACAGGACAAGTTTTCGGGATTAAAAAATAGCCTATGTCACTCGGGAATAATGTAGCTTTCTAATGGTGAAAGATTTTTATAAATCGGTCATTTAGTTTTGGAGCCTATTCGGTACAAACAAACAAAAAAATCTTTCCTCTTTATAATATTCGTATAGATTATATAGTATAGATTACAAAACAATTAGGTAACATTACTGAAGATCATAAACAATGAAAGCACTGCACATTGCTGTAACGAAAAGATAAACTGGATTGAGAGGCAAAATTAACTTTGCCGTTGGAAAACTGTTGATCGGTCCATTCGATTATTTATCGATGGCTGCTCATCGGACCAGTTGGATATCAATGCAGAGGTCCCTCAGGGGTCGGTACTCTCAGCAACATTATTCTTGCTGCACATTAACGATCTGCTAAAACCACCTTTGGGTATGCAGACGACAGCACTGTTGCTGAGAGATACTTGTCCAACGCACGGGCTACCGGGCCGCAGATCCAGTCTGTTCGTGAGGCCATGGTGGAGCGTTTGAACCTGTCCTTGCAGGCAGTCCCCGAATGGGGCGATGCCAATCTGGTCAGGTTTAATGCTACTAAAACTAAGGCGTGCTAATAACAGACCATCTTGAGCTTCTTGGCGTTACTTTGACATCGACTCTCAATTTTGGCCCATACATTGAGGCAAAGGCTCAGCTGGCTGCCAAAAAGTTGGGGATTCTTGCAAAGGTGAGAAAGTACTTCACGCGGGAACAGCTGCTCAACTTGTATCAAGCGCAAGTTCGATCGCGCATGGAGTACTGTTCTCATCTCTGGGATGGTTCTGCCAAATACCAGCTTGATGCACTGGAGTCGATTGAAAAGCAGGCCAAGAGGCTCTTCGGCGAAGAAGCACAGGACAAGACAAAGATCCAGAGCCTTGAACATCGTCGTCCAGTTGCCAGCTTGTCGGTTTTTTATTGGTTACACTTCGGCGAGTGTGCGATGGAATTGCATGATCTAATTCCACCTAGCCCGTTTCATCATCGGACTACCAGACGTACGGCGATGTGCCATCGGTACATGATGGATGTCCCACCCATACGCACAAAACGTTTTGAAAACACTTTTATTGTGCGTACAGCTAAGGAGTGGAATTCCCTGCCGGAGTCTGTGTTTCCCGAATGCCACAATCTAGGGGTCTTTAAGTCAAGAGTGAATAGGTTTTTTCTAGGCAAGCGTGATTCACCGTCAACCACATCATCGCTAACTATCAGGTGAGATAGTGGTCAAGCGCGAGCCTATAGTGTATAAAAAAAAACCGTCTGTATCTTTTGATTGCGTTGATTTAGAAGGTTGATTTTTTCGCAGCTCCAAGACGTTACAGACCTGAGTATATGATATTAATTTCAACTTGATACTTTCAGACCTTCCAGAGAAAAAGTTTTTGACACACGGACAGACAGACAACGAAGTGATCCATAAGGGTTCCTTTTTTCTTTTTAAGTAACGGAAACCTAAAAATAGATAGATAACAAATATTAAATCCTGATGTAAATTAATTCCTATGTCATTGTGCTGACTCATCATTATTTAAATGTTTTCCAAAGACTTGACTCTAGCATGACTAGCTTTTTCAATTGTCCTCGTAATTTAGCCTGCTCCAGAAATAGATCCAGATACAATACCTATTTTATACTAATACGCATCGCCTACTACTAGGAGGTCCTAAAATACGATAATCATCTCGTCAAATAGTCTATCGAAAACAACTAGTAGTCTACCTGTTGTGAAACAACGCTAGTACGCAACTAAGCCAGAGGTGCGGGCGTGGGCGTCATACAAGTGATACTACTCACGATCTCGACCAACGTAGCAAAGGTATGTATTAAACCATTTGATAATGTTGGCAACACTGAAGTGTCAACGTGGCATCATTTGTAATGGATGGAATAGTTTATGTCTGTTTAAATGGTATGAGACCGCGGTTCCAAGTTTAAAATAGTTTTCGTTTAAGACGACGACTAACGCCAATGACCTTGAGTGAACAAAACGCGCACACGTTTCACACCCGCGCGAGCCAAAATTTTGTAGTTTTTTGTACTTTCCTTATTATTATATGACTTTAAAAAAAAAGGTTCAGATCAAAATGTAGATAATTAAATTGTCTTTGAGATGGTGTCAATTTCATTAAAATACGCCCAGCGGTTTTGGTGCGACTGTCGTGTTTTTGTCCGTTTCAGATATAACTTTACAAATTAATTACACTATGTTATACGACTAAAACTCAAAATGTTCTCAGTTCAAATTATCAAGAAAATAGTCTAATGTAACATATAATTTTTCCAAAAAATTACGACAAGCTGTTTAGACGTGATTCTCATTTTAAAATCAGCTACTCAGGGGTATCTGCGCCTTAAGCTGCCAAGTTCCAGTACCCACTGGTTCGTCATTATGACCATGCGGATGAAAAGATCGGACTATGTCAATAAGCGAACACTAAATAGTTCAACCGCATTATTGTTCATCAGTGCTGGATTTCATACCAGTCTATTTATCATCAGCCATTACCTTCTATAAATATGGTTCAAGGTGCACCCTAGAGGCGGTTACGCACTACATCTTATCCGTGTCCGTGAAATTTCGGTTCCGAAGTAGCCGTAGTACTTCTTGTAGGGAAGCTTACGCTACATTCGAACTCTATCCGTCATAATCTGTCATAATTCAGAACATTTTGAACTCGGAACTCAAATCACGGACACGGATTGTAGTCAGTGCGGAACCGCTCTGAAGACGAATACAATTTCAAATCTAGGGAGATAGCGTCGTGTTAATGACAATACTAACTGTATAAGGATCTTTATAATTGTCATCATGATCATCTCTGTGTTTCGTTTCCACTAGTCAATAGTTACCATTCTCTCTACAGTTTGGCAATGAACACCAAAGAAACACCCACATAGCTACTAATTTCAATTGTCAATTCATAGGTGCATTGGTCTATCAAACACATTAGACGTGAAAAAAGAATACATGTCATTGTCAGTGTGACCAGACTCGATAAAAACTCTAGATCTAGACGTACAGTCTATCATGAAGTCTAGACCATAATGATGTCATTATCCTTATAGATGGAGATCTGATATGAATTCATTATATTATTACGAATGCGATTGCCTTCGTCAATCTGTTTGTTCGTAAATTTTTACACCTAAGGCATAGCACGCGCAATTTTTTTTTTCGCCCATTCTGTATCCTATGTTTTGTATGAATTAGCACGCATTGCGGAAAAAAAATAGCGCTCAAATAGTACAAAAAAAATTGCGGGAATTTTTATTCGCGCGAATAAAAATCGCAGTGCGTGCTATGCCTAACGTATTTTGATGTAACTTGGCACAGGGGTTTTCTAGATTCACGACCGGGTGGGATGGAACACCGGGATGGTTTTTAGTCAGTAGGAGTCTGACAGACCTCTCCGCTCCCCACGACAGACATCCAATGTGGATATACCACCCCGGAAAAAAAGGGGTTTTTTAGATGGGCCTATGACCTGATTAAGGGTGCGGGAAGCCGCTGGTTGCGAGACGATGCATAGGACCGATCGGTGTGGTGATACTTGGGGAGGCCTATGTCCAGCTGTGGACGTCTTTCGGTTACAAAGACTTTGATAAGTTCATCGAACACTTTTCATTCCGGTAGTAAAGTTCTCTTGGGATAATAGAACACATAATTATTATTACGCGGGCGATGCCGCGGTCAGAGACTAGTTCACAATGATTCGGTCTTATATATGTTTTGTTGGCATTCGGCATGCAGTTAATAAGGCTGTTAGGAGGAGAAGATTATGTAGCATTAATTGTTGGTGGTATTAAGTATTGGGAGAGCTAACTGTGCCTGCAGCTATAGCATGTCTGAGTAGTAGATATTTGATAAATATTTGAAGATTCGTAGGCAAAGCAAAAAGTTTTAAAACTGTAACCCGACTACGGTATTTTTAGCCTGTGTTACCTGGGCCATAATAACGAATCGATTGACACCTCATTCATCAAAATCGTATGAATAGTTTAGCCGCTACGGAGGAACATACGTCAATGCAAACATACATAAGCTGCTAGAATTATAACCCTTCCTATTGGCTTCGCCGAAGCCGGGTAAAAAGAAGCCTATAACACTCACCGATAGTATAGTTTATATCAGTGAAAGATTTTTTTAAATCGTGTAGGTAGTTTCTAAAATTATCTCCTACATCCAAACGTACCTCTTTCTTTATAGTATGTTTAGAAAACGAGCCAATTGAAAATCCTCTCAGACAAATGATGGAAAGTAAGAAGCTTCAAGCTGTGCAGATTTATTTTCTCAGAATAAACGTTGTAATATTCTACTAATCCAATGATGATCGATTAATTATAAGTAAAACTCACTCTGTCCAGCAGTTTGTTATCCTAATCCTAACGAATTATCTTATAAATTATATTATAAATGCGAAAGTGCCCACCAGCCCCCTTCTACCATCGGACATCTAGACGCACTGCAAGTTACCATCCTCACCTAGTTGCCATTCCACCAATACGCACCAAGCGCTTCCAAACATCCTTCATAATGCGCACAGCGAATGAGTGGAACTCACTACCTGCGTCTGTGTTTCCGAACGCATTCAACCCGAATCTCTTCAAAGTTAGAGTGAACAGGCTTCTTCTGGGTAAGCTCGCTCCATCGTCGACTCTGTCTCTGTCACCTTTGACCTAGACTAGAGTCAAGAGCAAACCCATCACAAAAAAAAAAGTGGCAGTTTTTGTTTATTACGTTTTAATCGCTTAACTTCATCTGTCATTAAGTTTGTGAAAATCATGTGTGGTAACGATGCCAAAACTATCAGAAGAACAGCATAATGAAGTAAAATATCCAACAACTGTTCATTCGTCTATTTTGTGCGCGGGGTTATAATGCATGTTATATCAACCGACAACACCTGCGGAAGATATAGATGCTGTGATGAGCAGTAGGAAGCTAGTTCACGTACGAATTAGCACTTTTGCAAGTTTGTAGCATAATGGATGATGATTTAGGACGAAAACGAGCGCGCGAAATTTTATAAACAGACCTTTGGGAGTCTAGATATCATGAAAAAACTACTAAATGTATATTTTCAAAATAAAATTATTTGCATTTTTGAACTACTAATCTATCCCTGTATGGTGGCCGTTTTGCAATTTTCCTTCTTCTTATGGTATTTATTGCCGTCCAAAGATGCGTTAAAATTAGTGTTGAAATATGGAACTTTCGACGCTCATAACTTTCAATGTTTTGTGTTTTTTTACTTTTTTGTTTTCATACAGGGCTAGATAATGATGAGACATATTGATATCATTTTTTATTTTGAACTTACATCGTCAAACAGTGGAGTAATCCCTAGACTACGTTTGTATGGAAGAAGAATTGTTTGACAAAATTTATAGGTATCGCGAGTGTAGCCACGGGCAGAAGCTAGTATATAAATAAATGCCACTTGCCGGAGTCTACCATCAACACTATTAATTCACCCCCAAATCAACATTTTCACCACGACGACATTATCAATCGCAGACTTAAAAACAAGGCTCATTGTATTCTGGTTTCGTAAAGCAAAAAGTCTCCGTCAACCGGCCAGCCTGACACATTTACTCAAGCTAAAGGTTAAAGAACTCCGAATGCTACTATAAACCATATATCAAATGAGACACGAGGCCAAAATGAATGAGGTTTTAATACACTAGTCTGTGAAGGTGCAAGAGTTCGCACTTTATAAATGGGAAACATTGGATGGATGAATGTTTGTTACTCAATAACGCCAGGACGGCTGCACGGATCTAGATAAAATTAAGCACAGAGATAGATTATAGTCTGTGGAATAGCACATAGGCTACTTTTTTTCCACGCGTAAACCATATATCAATAGAGACACGAGGCCGAAACGAATGAGGTTTTAATATACTCAGACTAGAAGGTGCTAGAGTTCGCACTTTTGCGACTGATGAGGTAGAAGACAGTGGTGGAGGTGCTAATTTTGAATGTTCGGTTTTTGTTAGTGTTAAGTGTGGATAAACTTTCAAAAATTAATTATGTTTAGAGACTTTAGATGAAATGTAGCTGGGTGAAGTGTAACTGCATATTAATTAAACAAACGTATATTATTTTTAAAAGATCTTTAATTGTAAAAGTCTGTATGTTTATTAATCAATGGACGAAGAATATCCCTTGATTTGAATATAAGATAATTTTAATCCCGGTAATTTCCGTGGCATAAATTTCGTGGTTCACGGCACATTCACTGGCTGTGCAGTCTAGTCTAGGTATTATAAAAATAATCTAGGTACTTAGTTTAATATGGAAACTGTGTAAAGCTGCTGTTTTTCATAGAAACCGCATAATTACTGTAATTATGTAATCAGATGATGTAAACTATAATTCTCAAAAGTCTGTAATAATATCTTGTTAAGTTAAATGCCAATCGGCAATTCGAACGTCTGATTACCGGCTACGTCTATATCAATAAAGGAGCAGTTCATTTTATATCCTGATTGTTGGAATGTAAATCAACTGTCTAGAGCAATTTGCAGGTAATCCAAAAACTAATTGCACTATATGTTTCACTTTCACTACTATATTAAAACGTCATTCTCAATAGGAATTTCTCAGTTACGGCAGAGTCTAGATTTGTGGCCTGTTGATGGCATAGATTCGCTATCTAATTGTATGGGACTTAACCGTAACCAAATTGAACGTAGTCCTTTTACTATATTCCATATTTCAAAGATCTCTTGGAAGAAATGTCTTTCGAAATAATTCCATTTTACTCATATTGTATAATGTTATCTCTAGTTTTCTGTGTGTAACTGCAAAAAATAATAATAATAAGGTAATAGATTTTAAACATCTCCTAATTCTTCAAGAAAAAAAATAATTAAGTACGTAAAACAATCCTGAAATGCCAGTAATGCCACAATTCCAATCTATTTCGCCTTACTATCAACTTCATCTTAATGTCGAAACAAATGATAGCGTATAAAGCTGCCAGTACCTTTTAGAACGTCACTTACCGTCCATAAAGGCTGAATGTCATAATTGGAAGCTCTAAGAGACCATAATGTTCAATTTGCTAATACTCTATCTAGCCTATGACCTTAAGACCTTTACGTCTTTGACCTACTTGTCCCACCTCCGACTTGGTCAGTTAGCTATCGACTTTTGATTCCTATATGCTTTGTTCGTACAAGTGTGTATTTGACATAGATTGTTGACCATTGTCGGTGGGTTAAGAAAATAAGTTTAGACGTGTATTGTCATCTTTAATAAGGCTTTATAGGAGTGAACAATCAAATCTTCTGTGGATATAATCATGTTTGTCTAATCTCAGGGACACAGCAAAGAAAAAGTGCACAATAGTCAGTGTATGATTTAATTAAGAATTAATTCCATATTTTTAAATCCTGTATGAATCACTGCACAGTGGTTTACAACTTTAACTTAATCTCTTTTCTTATGATGAGGGCATAGACTAGTCACTTTTGTTTCAGAATATCTATTCCGTCTAACTGAATTTGTAGGTGCCAGATTGAAAATTGATATGATTCGAAAAAGCTACCTACCCTATAAGTTGGTACCAAAAACTGAATCATATCAAATTCTGTAACAAATCTTGTATTTTATTGATTTATTTTATTGAAACACGTGCTAAGATCGGCCATGCCAGCACGGGTCGTGTTATCGGTGGCAAGTGCATCGGAGTACGGTTATAATACGTTTTGTGTAGTTTGCCGCAGGCCAGCAACAAAAACAAAAAAAAATACGACGGCTGTGTGTCTATGCTGCCTCTCTATGGTCAAGACTTTATATGGCTGACATATATGGCTTTATGGCGTGAAATTGATTAACAGTTGCATGTTGTTTTTATGGCGATTCTCTAGACTTTTATAAGCTTTTCCTACTATTGAATGATTAGAGTCTTATTCCAACCTAGCGTGATCAACGACATCAAAAGACTTTGAGATGTCGATGGGGAAATCTTTCCTGATATGACAATATTATATGACATGCATGGTTTAGAAAAGCTATCTTGTTATAAACGCGACTTTTTTTTTTATTTCGACCATTTTAAATTATTTGTTCTTCTTGGGTGTAACGGTGAAGGAAAACATCGTGAGGAAACCGGCATGTCCTAGAACCAAAAATTCTAAGACAGGTGACATCCACCAACCCGCACTGGGCCCGCGTGGTAGATTACGGCCCATTCCCTCTCACAGAGAGGAGGCCTGTGTCCCAGCAGTGGGAACATTAATAGGCTGATGATGTGTGATGTGATGATGTGGGTGTCTAGTGTCCAACAAAACTATTGATTTTGAGTTTATTGGATGCTAATATATTTATTTATATGCTTTCTTGTAATTCATGATGATAGGAAAGTATATAGCATAGCATGAGCATAGAAATCATCCTATAACATTGTCACTGCTGGGACATTAGGTTTCCTCCCTGTGAGAAAGAGAAGTCTGTAATCCACCATGTATCCATCCCAGTACGGATTATTATTAAGGATACGAATATCTAAAAATTTTACCGCATCGACCTCATAGAGATTGCGATTATTTACACTCAGTGGACCCATTGTGTTCCACTAACGGCATTTAGGTGACTATTGTCGGAATTAGCCGAGTATTGTCAGAATTAGTCGACTATTGTAGGAATTTCGGCGTCTTATCGCGCTCGGTATCGGATCATGACGAATTTTATACGCTTAAACGTAAACGAGACGGCGCTTGTGAATTATTTCTGCTTCGTTTAAGAATTGGGTTATCTTGTGCAGTCTAGCTTAGAATATGCATTTAACAAAGAGGTTGTGCTCTTGAGTGGTTTGCTGTTTCAAAGAGACTGTTCAGGCAGATGGTTAGTGACCTCTCTTATAAAGTTAAGAACCTAATTCACGATAAAGCTCCTTAACTCATTCATCTGCCATTCTGTGTGCCTCGAGTAATATACTGCTCCAAAGATATAATAACATCTACTAGAGACGAGGCTCCTAGCAATGTGCAGGTACCGCGCCCATAATTATTGTACAGACATTTTTACAATAGGCGCATAGTTCGTCGCAGACTCCTGGCTGTGTCTGCGACAAACCAACCTATCAGGTCAGGAGTCTGCGACCAACTAGTTGCAGAACCCATTGACCATACCTAATATAAGTCTCGCGGTCAGCGTTTTACGGCTGAAGACTAAATAATTTCTACAGCAGTTGGACAGACACTCCCCATAAAACCAATTACCAAAATTGAACAAGGAATGCATTGAGCATCAACTAATGAATACTTATGTAGCTTTTTCGAAGCCCGCTAACTTTGAAAATAGACATCCGATAACCTTTTATTGAACAACGCTTGACATAATTGGCTTTTAAATGTTAATAGATGAACAGGTGTCCATATTTTTGTGTATTAATGTGTTGCACAATATTTCTGAAGATATTTTTTTTCAGAGTAGAGAAAAGTACCTCTTTTGCCGTTTGCTAATTGGTTATTAAGAGCAATTTTCGTCTGTAAAAGCTGCTGAAAATTGTATAGCTAACTTCAAGTCTCCATACATCGTTACAGTAAAGAAAACTATCTCCTTTTTCATTTGCTAAGTATATATTATGAGTTATTGTTGTCTGTACAAATCTGTTGAAAATTATATAAGCTAGCTTCAAGTCTACTTACATCGTTTCCATGTTCATTATTCCCGTTGATGCTGTAATCACCCTCATTGTTGTTCATAATCTTATCGTCAGCGCCATCCATTCTTATATCATTACCATCCTTCATGGTATAGTCATTCCCATCTGTAGAAACAGACCCGACGTCGGTCATGTCATTACTGATGTGTCCGTTTGTTTTGTATTCTAAATCATTAGCACACTGTCTCATCTCCAGTCTTACTTTACTCGATTCTTTATCGATTATCATGTTGGATTGTATGATCTTATCGATGTCGTAATTGTCTTCGAACGTTTTTGTTTTCCTCTTCAGATTTTGAGGTGATTCTATTTTATCGATTACGTTGTTGTTGTTTCCGAATTTGAGGGTATCGGAATCGTCAGTTGTTTTAGGTTTTTTGTTGTCTTCGAAATCGATTTGTATTTTCTTTCTTTTTAAGTTGAAGTTCTCGTTGAAAATGTCGTCGACGGAGAGGTCTTGTTCGGTCATATTGGGCAGGTTGATGCCGTTCATTTTAGTCATCGTTGCGAACGTTCCGCGTTTCTAATTGGTCACATTGTGCACAGCGGCTGGGGGTTATCTCGTGCCATTGTCGGTTTAACACGGCGTAAATCATCGATAGATCATTATCTATCGGCCGAAATGACCGCTATAACCGGCCAGTTTACAAGGACCTCTAATTTCAGTACACCATGTACACACAAATCGATTTGTTCAAGATCTATATACGCTGGCGATATTGTATTGTTACCGCCTCACGTTGGGCAACTATCGTGAACTTTTACACGATTATTGTACCGCCATTACATTTCGTATGAGAATTCTATTTTCTTAGATCGATGATTTTCTCTTGTCCTGCTCCTCTGTATGTTTCCGTCTCTGTCTCACATCAAATAATGTTATTGTTTACTTGCCCCGTTATTATTGATGGTATAGGAAATTGCCTGACCAATATGTGATTACCTCCGGATTGGTATACACGATACAGCTGCAGTTAATCACTTTATCAAATTGAAAATTAAAAAAAATCAGCACACTAAATTGACACTGTCGCACAATCAAAAGAAAAAGTTAAATAGCAAAAAGTTCGCACACTCAAAAACAAAAACAAACTCCAGACACCCAATAAAATAAAACAAAACACAATCACCGTCAAAAAAATTTAAAAAGTTCGAATTCGAAATTCGAAAAGTTTAATTTCGTATGTTGGCGCGTGTTTGGGCCCACGTGAGCAGTCGGTCGCGGCCCGCGGCTATCACATGGAGTGCCGCGCGCGCGCGCCTGACGTACCGCGATAAAGACGGGGAGTGCCACAGAACACCGTAAATATGCAGATCAAGAAATACATTAACATTTAATAACTAATGATGAATTGCTTGGCGACGACCGGGCGTTGATTAATTGAGTGCATAATTGAATTGCGTCAATGGTTCAGTACCTAGATTATTTTTAGTTGAGTTATTTAAATAATTTTGCATAACCATTATCTACGCATAGAAAGAGCTAATAGTCATTTCCGACGATGATATAAAGTCCTGTCTAACATGCTTGATGTTTATGTTATTATATTTATAAAAAAATACATGGCAACAGTCAGATTTCCAGCTTGTTCTACTTACTTACCTAGCCAACAGATTGAATTGCCAAAGACTGCCCATGGTGCCCTTTGTCATGATACCTACATTTATAATTTCTGTACTAAAATTCAGGTTGCGTTCTATCTATATAACTATCCTGTAGCAGATTTTCATTCGATTCATCCTTTTTGATAAGAGAAACACACTTAGGATTTCTAACGTTGCAACTTATACAAGCGAAAATCAGCTGTTATGTCAATAATAATGGCCTCTATATATTTGAAGCTTTTATTCTGCTAATTGTAACTATTGTAAGCAAAAATACTGCATGGAAATTAGAAGAAAAAGAAGTAATACTAAAGATCTACTAGCACTGATAGATAAAAAAAAATAGCTTGTCATATTCATTGCATCTGTTATCCTTACATATACTGCGCAAAAAGCTCCTTCTCACTCTTCGCGGCGAATGTGTATCATTGTTCCTCTCATATCAGGTTTGATTGTGAGGTGATCTTGTGTCTGTGTGTGTTATGTGTACCTGTATGTTTGTGAGTGTGGGTGTGTGTGCGTGAAATGATTTGCGTCTGCGTACTTACTTACGCATTTTTGATGACATGTCACGCGGAGCTTAGAAAGCTTTTTATGAAGCTTCTGATTGGTTATGGAGGGTTTCAGTCAGTTGTTAGGTTGTTGGTTGGAAAGTTAACAAGATTGAAGGAAATTTAAATAGAGACTACAGGTTTTACTGAACTTTTAGGAGCGCGTCAGCATTTTAGCAACCTAGCGATTTCGTCACGATGAAATTCTAACTTAGCAACATTCAAATAATGTATTATTTTAATATCATATTTTAATTTTAATCCTGTTATTAATAATGCAACATTCACAAGAATGAAACCTAAGCACGAGCTTACGCATCTGCCATTGGTAACTTCAAATCCTCGTTTATGGTTATGGGAACCGAGCATAGACACAAAACTTGCTTGCAACTTGGACATAAGAGTGCTAGGTGCTAGTAGCAAGCCATGTCACTTTACACCTTAGGCCCGCTTGGGCCACCCTGTTTTATCTAACTCAGAGTTAGTAGCTAACACGGGCCATTATATATGTGTATGATATATTTTAATTTAACCTCTTATATATAAGTAATATATTTAAGTTTTTACTGCAAGTGTGATACTTAAATACGAAGAGAATTTGTTATGGCAATAGCGAATCTATACGCATTTATTTAGCTACTAACGCACGCCTCGCGGTTTCACCCGCGTAGTTCCAGTTCCCGTGGGAATACAGGGTTAAAAAGTAACGTCAACCGGGAATAGTGTAGCTTCCCAACAGTGAAAGAATTTTTGAAATCGGTACAGTAGTTTTTAAGTTTTTTCGTTACATACAAACATACAAATGTTTCCTCTTTATAATATTAGTATAGAAGTATAGATAAATATTTATCACTGGTACTGTCGATACTGGATATAGGACCCGTTAACACAACTGACTTTCCTACATGCTACACCATGTAGCTGTTGCAGATTGTACTATCAAAGCGTTTTCTTGACGGGCGGCATTCAAGCATTGTTTTATTATATCCGTTAGTGGTTAGTAACGGCGATATAATCACTACAGCAGTTAATATCTGTAGTATTACCTATTTTATCTTTGCTATCAGTTAGGTTACTAACAGACAGAGCTGGGCAAATACATGCTTTGCTTTAATTAAAATTACAACATACTATCTCGAATGTATTTTAAATAAGAAATACAAAATATTTGTAAGTCGTGTATTTGAAAATATCTCAGAGTCAGGTATTTGAAATACCAATTACATGTATACCAAATACTTATTCGTATTTCAAATGCCCAACCCTACTAACAGATTGATTTACCTTCTAATCAGGCGGTAGTTTATATTTGGAGAAGACCAGAGAATCTATGAATAAACTGTGTCAAAGATTAATGTCTCGTAAGGCGGTGACTGCTGAGATGACGAAAGACGCAGATAAGGTAGGAGAAGACATGTTGCGCAGACTCCAAATCAATTTCATCGTAATTTCGAAAGACATCCACTGCTGGACTTAGGCCGCAGAAGCCCGCTGAGTGGGAGAAAGCACAGGACTAGTCGATGTTGCAAGGCGTGGCTAAAGTTTTTTGATCCGTAGTTAACTCACTCTCTCTTGGTCGACCCATCTTTCACTTGATGGGTCCATCTTGTTGATGAAGGACCGCACGATCTTTTGCCTTCGGTGTTCCCAACCACAATCAGCTTTTCCAAATTCTCGTCGCCTCTGCGCATTGTGTGACCGAAATACGCAAGAATGCGTTGTTGTCAAATAGTGGACAAGCGAGCCTTTATTCGGAGCTGGGTCTGGATCGGTGCATTGGTGCGTTTCGCTGCCCAAGGTATTCTTAGCATTCGTCTCCAACACCACATCTCAATTGCATCAATCCTTTGTCTCTCCCGGGTTAGGATTGTCTACGTTTCCACCCCATACAGGCAAATAGGGAATACCAGGGCCCGTATCAAACACATCTTGGTTTTGATACCAATTCCTCTTTTCTTCCAGATGTTGTGTAGACGGGTCATAGCATCTATTGCCATCCCGATTTGCCTCTTTATCTCACCAGTCTAGTTAACTCAACCAATGGTTAATTAAGCAAACCGATAGTTTCCAATTCCGGTTAAACGCGTTTATTCATCAATTGTTGGCATCACAAATGGTCAAATAAGTTAAAGAGTTAATTAATTGACCATTTGTTAGACTAACAATCGATGAACTAACGCGTTTTAGCGAAATTTGAAACCTTTAGTTAAGGCGCTTCCCCGAGCAAAACGCCGCGCTAGTCGTTTTTGTGCAGTTTTAAGAGCTATCTACTCTTTATTTAAAAAGAAATATCAATTAATAAAAATACATTAAATTTCAACATAATGTTGATTCTAAAATGATAGTACACTTTTTTTTAAAGAGGTATATGTTTCACTAATCTCCTTCAAACAAAACCATAAAAATGAGAAATAATTATTGATAGTATGCATCTCCTCGTAAAGTGTTCATTAATTATTTTTTATACTAACACTAATGGATAGACAATTTGATAACGAACATTTTGTAAGTTTTATTTTTTTCAAAAGACCAATATTCGATTTTATAAAGATTTTATTCTAAAATCTGGGCGTATTCACTACCGTAATTCATGCGCCACTAGTGCCGCTAGGCCAATAGGAATGCTCATATCTCATGCTGATTTTTTGGTCAGGGTACGGCCTTAAAATATTTAACCATTGGTTAAGTTAACTACGGGTGAAAAACTGGGCTTTAGTTGAGGCCTGTGTCCAGTAGTGGACGTCTTTCGGCTGAATAGATAATGATGATGGACCAATGTCTAATCTTACCTAACTATAATATAGTTCCTTCGACCCGATGCGAGAGAAAAACAAATTACGTATAATTAATTACCTAGAATTATTTACCCTACACACAAACTATTTTGGTCAATTTGCGGTTAATTATTCCTAAATGTTAAAAGGGTGATCTGTAACACAGGGAATAACCTGCCGGGCGAGCACGGCCTCTGTGAAATGCTTGAGTCACGCATTTTATCACGGTTTTTGTTCCCAAACTGTGATAAAACTGTGTGACTTGAGCCTATCACAGCAGGCCGTGCTTGCCCGGCTGTTTCTGACATCCTTCTCCATAAAAGTTGTGCATTATGTTACTTAAATACTTAGTAACTATTTTTTTTATAAAAAAAAAAATATATATAAATAAGGTTTTGGTAGGTACTGGTAGGTCAACTCATAGACCAATCAACGATTCCATGTCGATCGTTTAAAACTGTACCTACCTACGACCAGCGCAATGCGATGAGGCGATGACAAGCATTTGATGAGCACTAAAGTAGTAATTATCTCAGAAGAGAACTAATTATCTTTAACTAATAGTTCGACGAACAGCGCAATTTGACTGAACATATATCGGTAATTGCTTTTCTTTGTAACGCTATGGTCTGTCCATTGTTCCACCATCTGGGTTTTTTGAACTGGGGTTTTAGAATAGAACTTCTAGGCCAACCTGGTCCACCGTCATCCACATCATCGCTTACCATCAGACAAGATGGTAGTCAAACGCGAGCTTAGCAATATAAAAAATAACTTTATAGGAGTAAAGAGACGGTACCCACCTATACCTGCACTACGTAGCATATATTATTATTTTTTCGATTGAAGAGATACTCATGTATACTGCGCTACCACGGGGAGATAGCGCAGTTATGTGGGACTCCAACTCACTAAAACTCCACGGTGTCCACCTGTGCCGCTTATGACGGGAACACGGGCACGCGTTAGCACTCACTGCGAATACCAAACTTCTTGGCCGTCCTGAAGTTGGCTACAATGGCTGCGCTGTAGTAAATATCGTACAAAACAGCACCGATTCGGGCCTTGCGCATCAGAAAGCCAAATTCAGGGCGGTTCCGAAGTTTGGCGAGCTCTGTAACTAAGGTTGGAAGATGTTACCTACATTGTGCAGGTAGGCGATTCTCTTCCCCTTCTGCCTCTCTATCCTTCTTCTAATTTCAATTCAAAAATAGACTTTAATTGTATTAAAGTCTATTGACCAATTTTATCGAAGGAATCCAGCGCATCTTGTCGGTTTAGATCTACCACGATGTCACCGACCATTCGATCCCATTGGGTTCTCGTAAGTTTGGCAAATTTCATAAAAATCGTAAAATTAATCATTGGCATGAATAAAATGCATGCTTAGATAATTGTGTCTAAAATAAAGAATAAATTTAGTTATAACAATGATAGGGTCCTAGGTAATTTGAACAAAATTTATCATACGATTAAAACCCACGCACAGAAATGACTTATCGCTAATTCATACGAGACATCACTTTATAAAAGTAACAACATAATATTTAAACGAAATAAATCACGGCTAAATAACGGAACAGTTATAACACCTTTTTCTTCCCACGTAGATCTGTCGTTGCCCATCCTTACTTTATTTTTGTTCCCAGGAAAATAACAGGGTCAGTTTCAAGTAGCCAGGTCTCTTCACTAAAGAAAACCACTTTATCTTGACACGCGGCGAAAAAAGAAACTACTTTTTGTACAGAAATTGACACGTCTTTGACGTTTAGCTTATCGAGCAGCGCCATCGAGAACGGTCAATATAAACTTGTAAATTCTGGGTTAAGCATCGAGTGGGCGATCGCAGAGGTCACAGCACTAGTTCGTCGACATGTCAACGAGACAACACTTCATGTGTCAATGGTCCGACCGCGGCTGAACACGGACAATGAAGCGTTGATTTGAAACTTGTTAATTGCTTTTTATGATTACTGCTTGATGATTATGCGGAATATTAGTTGGTCGAAAAAAACTTTACAAAATGCGAAGGTATATAACATATATAGATATGTATATAACATATATATATTTTAATGACAATATTTTTTAAGAATACTATTTATTGATAAGAATAAGATGCTTATAGAAATGACAAATGAATTAATCAAGATTATTTGAATAGTAAAATTCAAAATGATATAAATATGGACATCTAGTGGCGAGTAGCGTAACTAAGTGACCAGTTTGCCAGCTACGTATTTTCATAGTTCTACAGTGAAGTTATAGATGGCGCTGCTATTTAGATAGCCGTATTACGTATCAACTGAAGTAACACGTCAAGAAAACAGTCAATTATAGGTAAAAATATTTTGTTCTATTTTACACTAACGTCTCCTATTTGTGGATGATGAAAGACACAAAAATACTAAACTTGGAACAGGACGGTCCCGTCAAAAAGTGTCGGTATAGCGCCATCTAGTATCGAATAGATTAAATAAAAAGTTTTAGTTACTAAACACTTACCCAGGTGGCGTTGCTATCGTTGGACACAGTTTGAAAAGTAGGAACACACCGAAAAGTCATTTTAAATATCACAAAATTGGTCAGTTTTTTTACAAATAAACTTCTTCTCACAGCTTACCTAGAACAAAACAAAACACTTACTTAGTGATGCAGATTATGGTATTACAAGACACATATTACAGTAAGAAGTAAAACAAAACATTCAATTGCAGGCCATACAAATATTCGTTCTGTGCGAGAACCGAAGCTGCGACACGCAGCGCAGCAGCTAATCGGTCAGCGACTGCGCCAAGTTAACTGGTCCGCCGCGCCATATTCGCCGAAGGGTTTAAGAGCGGACTCTAGTCAACAAGAATTTGAAAAATAGGTATTTGAAGAAACTATTGCCGTCGCGCTGCGCCCGACCAAGCGAGCTATCAATGTGTGAACGAGTAGTGTATTTGTGTGCGTAAGAGCGTGCCGCGCCGCCCGAAGCCCGCGCGCGCACCCGGGCCTCTCGCACGCTCGTACCATTCATAAATTTCATACTACCGTCGCTGACTCGCTTTGCTTGTTGGCTTGTTCGCCTCAGTCGGATACAAGCGTTTGCAGCGTGCGTTATTCTGATACTACTTACCTTCCCGCTCTTATCATTGTGTTTGACTTTTTAGAAGAGACTGGATTGTCCGTTGTCAAGTGCAGGTTGTTCGTTGACAATACTAAAAGCTTTCTGGCTGCAAGTCCAGATGGATTTATAAATGAGCATTCAATTATAGAAATAAAATGCCCATATAAGATCGCGGAGATGACTCCACAAGAAGGAGTAGAAAATAAAAAAATTGACAGCTGTATACTTCAGAATAACGGCTTAAAATTAAAAAGAAACCACAACTATTATTATCAAGTCCAAGGCCAATTACATGTAACACGTCGAAAATTTTGTTATTTTATTTTGTGGAGCCCTCAGGGACTAAGGGATTACTTTACAAAAAATTGAAAGAGACGATGAATTTTG
The DNA here is from genome assembly GCA_948252205.1 of Orthosia incerta. Classification (NCBI taxonomy): domain Eukaryota; kingdom Metazoa; phylum Arthropoda; class Insecta; order Lepidoptera; family Noctuidae; genus Orthosia; species Orthosia incerta. Next base: position 17,066,726 of record OX411758.1, on the reverse strand, counting down.
GAGAAATATCGAACCAACATTAGAATCCTTTTACTTTGAATGCCTTCTGCCAGAAATAATTAATGGTCGCATACCACGAAATTTACCTGTAAGGGAAAGGACTGAAATTACGACAGAATAAATAAACATTTTTGCTGTTATAAATTCTATGTTTTAATTTAAATACCTACAAAGCCCACATCTCCAAAAAAGAAACATTTTTAAAAGTACCTTCTTTATAAGATGTTAAAATTGAGTTCGAATGATACTGGCTATAGACCAACCGAAAGAACGCAAATCAGCAGGCAGGACGTAAGGTAAACAAACGATTCACTACATCAGAGCCATCGTCATCATCAAGGAATCGCTCCTTTTCACCAATATTTATGTGTTCCTTCGGTTGGTTTGTTTTTTCTCATCTCTGGGACGGATTTGCCAAATACCAGCTTTATGCACTAGATTTGATCGATAAACGGGCAAAGAGGCTCATCGGAAATGAAGCACTGGTCGAGTCAAAGCTCCAGAGCCTTGAACATCGTCATAGAGTTGCCAGCTTGTTGGTTTTTATCGGTTCCATTTCAGGGAGTTTGCGATGGAATTGCATGATCTAATTCCATCTAGCCCGTTCCATAATCGGACTACAAGACGTACGGCGATGCGCCATCGGTACAAGGTGGACATCCCGTCAATACTTACTCGTACTTTCATTATGAGTATATACAGCTAAGGAGTGGAATTCCTTGCCGGAGTCTGTATTTCCCGATAGCTAAAACCTCGGTAAGTCAAGAGTGAAGTTACTACTAGGTAAGTGTGCTTCACCGTCAACCACATCATCGCTTACCATCAGGTGAGATAGTGGTCAAGTGCGAACCTATCTATAATAACAAAAATCTGCGATTTCATTTCAACAAAATTTTTTAGTTCGTTCGATTGGTCTGTACCTAGTATTATTCTGGACCCTGGCTTAATTTTCCTAACAAACTGTGATAGTGCAATCGCAACTGCACTTTCCAGTTCTCATGCATGCTTAGGATAATCATTCGACAAGTGCCTTCAACAATAAAAAGTAAAACTTACAATCATACGATTTAATAAATACAATCATTGTATAGTGTAAATATCGACATCGGTGTATATCACTAGAGTATCGATAAAAATATCGATAATTGCCACTTCCCTATTAGTGTACGTGTAAGCCTTACCCTCCCTCACCGCCAACCTGCCCCCGTAAAGTGCGAAAGGGACAACTGCAGCTCAGACTGATTTTACCTCCAAAAATCTTGAAAAAAAGACGTTTCGTATTCCGCCGTTTTCTTCTTCAAAATTCGACTGATCTAAAAAAATCTTATATCAAAATTTAGAGGAAAAGTATATCTATGCTTCTATCATTTTTTTTTTTGTTAGAACCTTATCAATTTTGTCTGAAAGTCGTCTGAACATGGCGGTAAAAACGGGCATTTTTTTCGGGTTTTTGGATGGTCATATTTCTTTTAGTGAGTATGTTTTGGAAAAAAGGAAATGATAGGGGCACGTACTAATTAGACCTTGATTTTATGGAAAAAAAACATTGCCCTACAGGCATTATCCACGAAGAAAACAGCGGAATGTTTTTGTATGGGGAAAAGCCCAATAGAGACCCCTCTTAAGGTGTACATATTTAGTATATACACCCACATTTCGCCTGTTATGTTTAAGTCCCATTAATATGGGGCGACCCATTACCATCGAGCACAAAGTTGAGACTCCGGACTGCTACTGAGAAATTCTAGATGGGAGAACCCAATAACACTTTGCTCAACAAGGGAATCGATCATCAAGGTCCTGTCAGTCTAATCGTAGCCCTTGGAACCCCGCATTGTCGAGGCGGGGGCTCAGTAACCGTGGCTTGGTCACCCAACGGTGAAGCGAAGAGTAACCCGAGGAGGGGCCGCTCGTCAGGGCTTTTGCCGATAAGCCGACGACGTAGCGGCCAACATGTCGATTGGGGCCTCCCATACCCATCCGATATCGCGGCTGAGGGTTGGAGGCCGCGGTGGGAGAGGAGGACCGGTATTGCGGTGTGTCGCTCTCCCTACCTTCAGCGGCCTGGACGGAGTCGCCACCGTCTGATAGCGGACGCGATGGTCTGGTGGCGGTGGTAGGAGGAGTGTCGGTATAATGTTGGCCGCTTTCCCTATCCCCTCCGGCCGAAAAATGGTAGGTGGTGGGTCCATTGACCTTGACCCGTCACAAGCGGACCAAGAGTGCCATACACGGGTTCGTCTGGCACCCATGTGCTGGTTTAGTCCCTGGGGTGGTCACGGCGCACAGTGTGTTCTGGTGCGCCGGTGATGCGGGGTACTCCCGAGAGGAGCCGCGGCGGGTTCGCGGTGAGTGCTAACGCGTGCCCGTGTTCCCGCCATAAGTGGCACAGGAGGACACCGTGGCGAGACACACACAACTGCGCTATCTCCCCGTGCTAGCGCATTATGCATGAGCTTTTCTCAAAGCTAAAAAAAACCCTTACAACAACCAGTCTAACGAGGGAACTCTGACAGTGACAATTTGTTTAATAATGCGAGCTAACTAGATCATCATAAGACGCAATATAAAAGCAAAGTCTGCAATATCTAGACAATCCATCTCCGATAAGGTAAACGTTTTAAAAAGGCTCTATTGATTTATAGATAACTGCGTTATGACGGGATAATTGAAGCCAATCAGCATCGCGCGTCGATCAACGTTACTGGAGCAATCATAATTTAGATTGGTATATGATTGGTGGGTATAATTTTATAGCGATTTAGGCGTAGGGGTACAAAAGATGATGCGTGGTCTAGCGGGTTAGCAGCTTTATGAAACTGGTCCGGTTTTAGAATTCCGAAGGATTTTTTATAGATAGTTGGAGTAGTATATTTGGTAAGGGAATTCTGGTTTACTTTTTTTTTAGGTAAACATATTGCTAACCGCTCTATTTGGAACGCAACTGACTGTACATGAATGGTCAAAAATTATAAACACAAAAAATATGCAGTGTTTTTGTTGGGGCATTTCAAAAGATGTTACCTATTCTTTTAATGAAACATTAAAACACATCCGGCCTCTTATTCAACTAAACAAAAATTAATTTTAAACCTTTACACCTAAAATTAAATAGTCGACATCATAAAAATAATAGCCCACAGTTAATATTGACAGGTAATTTTAAGTTGTACGCAATCATTAAGCACAGATTTGAAGTGAAGATTTCTAGGCAGAGTGCGGCCGGCCCGTGCCAAGCCCGAGGCAGTGCGGGCAGCTCCAGCATTTTTTAAACCGCCAAAAAAACGATACTAAACAGTTGCCCGATACAAAATCCGTCTCTATGGTCAAGCGTTTAGGTCCACTATTCGATAACAGATGTCACTTTTTTCAAGTAACCTTTTTTGTGAGTACCAGACATCAAGAATTTTATGCCTCATTGTAGCGCGCACTAAGTTATCATTATGTTGGTATTTTTTGCGTGTTTCGGAAAGATTAATTAGTGTATTTGCGGAATGTAGCTCAGCGTTTTGTTGAATAGATTTATTTGTGCTATGTAATGCGATATTAAATACAATAATTGAGTTTATGCAGGTTGCTAACTATTGTTTATAGTTTCTCCTGGGTAACGGACTTGGTGCTCCGAATTTCTCGTTGGGCAGAAACAATTAGTTATTAACAACGGCTGTTTGTTGGTAACGAAGCGACGGACGCTAACTTGATGCTATTGTTAGATACATTATTTAGTAAAGTAGTTCGACCTTCCAAATTCTGTTTAGAGAGAGAGTTCCCTTTGAAGTTACTTCACGTGTGCCGGGTATTTGTTTAGCCCCTGGTTCGTTGAATATGGATAAATAGTAGGTACCTACTTGAAAAATACAGATCGCTTCTCAGCTGTAAGGTTTACACCCATAGGTAATTGAATATGTCAAAAAGCAGTGCTAAAACTGGTAAAAGCAGTGATACGGAGAGTAACGAGTAGGGGCTGTCACTTACGACTCATAACTTTCTGTAAGAATCGTTACTTTTAAGTTGAAATTGGAATCCAGACACGGGCAGGCGTCACTCCAAGCAGTAGTCAAAACATTCATCGCCTCCATGATGAAAACAGTGAAGAAAAACACGGTAGAGAAAATAACGATATGACTTTCACAGACCTGCTGCAGTATGTATGTATGTATGTCAGATTACCAATTATTCTTAGGTAATAATAAGGGTTGGCCTGAAATAATAATAATAATAAGGGTTGGCCTGAAATACAGAGAGGAAACTATAGGATGTGAAATACTGCTTTAGCTCCGGCTCCAGTTTTCGGTTAAAATTCGTGGGTTCGAACCCTTTGGTCAACAAGTTTGGCGATAACAATAATTTAATATTTCATCACCACTGCTCCCGAAACGGTAAAGGAAACCATGTTAAGGTAACCGGAATGACGTAAACCAAAAATGACACATGTGACATCTACCAATTCGTACTAGACCCAATTGCTGTATTATCCTATTGGAGGAGACCTGTGTCCCAGTATTGATAGGTTGATTATGCATGAGGTTAGACTGGAAGCCGAGCCAGTAGGCAAGATCACGATGATGATATTAATTTATATACCGTATCTACTAATCTAAAATATTACCTACAAAATTACAAAAACTCTGCCTACCAAGCGGTTAACTTCGTAAGCGTGTAAACAAAGAACAATAGCACGTAAAAGTATTAACTTCACTTGAAATTGCGTTTCTCGAAACTTTCAGTTTGAATGGAGGATCATTTATTTAGTACTCTGGTCTTCTTTATTTTTTACGTTAATTTTGGAATGTTTATTGAAAGTTAGAAGCCGTTAGAATTAACTTAAGAATAGGTACAATTATTGCAAGAATGGTTTTGATAAAATAATGACACCGCCGGTTTCAAACTGAGAATTTGAATAAGTATGTGTCAAACTTGACTTCATATTCCTAATGCCAATTTTTTACCGGTTTTTTTTAAAAGATTAGCTAGTTCTCATTTCTCAATTTGTTTTTAATTCAGAAACCAGGTATCAGATATTATGTTGAGTAAACACGGAGAAATGCGGAAATAGTCGAGCAGAAAAATTTTAGTATGAATTTGGAATGCATAGATTAAGGCCAAAGATTATATTATCTGCGACCAAAGTAACGATGTGTGGACTGTATGGAATCTGTTATGTCTAGAAAGGCGGTAACCACTTAGGTAATGATTAATATACAAGTATTGTAGAAGAAGAAGAGAGACCTCAAATATAGCTCGGACAAGATAACTTTGCACCCGAAATGTCAAACGACTCACTCCCTGGTACCCGCGCGGCGCCCCGCGGTCGCCTATTGAGCCAATAGCGAGAGTCCGAGAGTCGAACTTTAGAGAGACATTGACATTTCAGGTGCTCAGATATCTTGACCGAGGTATAAATTGGGATAAGAAAACACATTGACATGATATCAGGTTTACAGTCACGCTGAGAACATGAAGTAGTTTTGGGGCTCTAGACAAAGTTCCAGTGTATCAACTATACCGACAGACAAAATGTCTAAAAATGGATCGACTATGTAGCCTATTTGGACTTTTTAACTATAGTTAAAACTTAAGGGTACACTAGTCGACGGCACGAACTATTTTTTGCGCGGGGTTGAAATGCATTTTATATCAACCGACAACACGTGCGGTAGAGATAGATGCTGTGATGACCAGTAGGAAGCTAGTTCGCGTACGAATTAGCACTTTTGCAATTTTGTAGTGAAATTGATGATGATTTAGGACGAAAACGAGCGCGCGAAATTTTATAAACAGACCTTTGGGAGTCTGGATATCGTGAAAAAACGACTAAACGTATCTGTTCAGAGTAAAATTATTTGCATTGTTGAACTTATAATCTATCCCTGTATGGTAATGCAATTTTCCGTCTTCTTATGGTATTTATTCGCGCCCAAAAATGCGTTAAAATTTGTGTCGAAATGTGGAACTTTCGACGCTCATAACTTTCAAATATATCTATGTTTTTAATTTTTTGGCTCCATACAGGGCTATTTAATGATGAGACAAATTGATATCACTTTTTATTTTGAACGTACATTGTCAAACAGTGGAATAATCCCTAGACTACGTTTGTATGGAAGAATTATCGACTAGTGTAACCTTAAGTCACTTTGTCTAGGCTTGCTGGAGCGAGTGAATCCAAGAGCAGCCGCTCATTTTAATATTATAGGATAATTTATTTATGGTTTCTTTAATAATAAAGTATTTCCTCTCTACAGAAAATTGAAGTTGAAGGTGCTCATAATAGCTATTAAAATATTAACATTTTTACTTTCGATGCATTCAACACAGGTAGTCGGTACAAGAAAAAAGAAAATTAATGTTATCAATTTAACTCTTCACAAATGAATTTCGACTTAATTGCTTTCTCTTACAGTTTAAATTACATTCCTTTGGTACGAAAAACGGAAGTCCAAATTACAAAATAACTAAAATTAAAAGGTCTTATAGGGCTGTAATAATTTTATGTAAAATATATTCTGTTTCAATCGGGATAGTGTCCAAAATTCTTTGGGCTTTCTGAAGCGTATTTGGGAATGGTAGTAGCGCGGTTCATTTCAACATTCCATCTGTTCTCTTTTTAAATTCTGCTGTTTTTAAATTGCTAGCGTTTTGTTTTTGTTGTTCGTGTAAGTAGATAAAATATTTTGGTTCGAAAAATTAATTGTTATCCGTGCATTTTTATGAAAAGTTAAGGTGAAGAACAGAATTTTTACTTTCTGTATGACGACAGGAAAATAAATAATTAGGTAGGTATTTATAAATCGTTAATTTATGAAACAGATGCAATAATAAACAATATTCTACTGGCACTGGTAGCTAGATATTATACTGGATTTACATATTTTAGTAGGTATCTCCAGGCCTTTTACGTTAGACAAAATTTTACAGAAGTTCGTATACTTACATGTAGAAGTCTCTCAAAAAATAAATGCTTAATGCTTTTTGCTAAAATTTATTGTTGCTGAAACTTCTCACTGGACAGTCAGTGAATTAGTATTGCCGGGTCCATAACAATGTTTTAATGGAAAAGGACTGTTGAGTAGACTGCGAATATGGTTGTAGTTTATTTTGGGTACAGGACAAAATAACCACGGATAATCCCAAAACAGATTAACAAATACCACGTTCAAGAATCGAAAGAGGTTGATTCAAAAAGTTTATATTCAGGTTGTCGCGCGGCGGCTCGGGGCGTGGCTCTATGATCGATGCCCCGCACTCAACTGTCCTGCCTGCCAGTACGCAAGATTGATTTGAAAATATAACTGACTGACAGCTTGTTGGGTTAGAAGGAAACGGAGAATTTGTTATTATTATTATTTATTTATTTATGTACACACAAACACACTTTACAGAGAAAAGAAATAATACAGATTGAAGAGCACAAAGGTACTGCTTATTTCTTATGAAATTTCTTCCAGCAGACCTGCGACAGGAAAGTTGGATGATAAACGAAGACACAGTGTGTAGAAAAACAAGGAAACTTAAAATAGACAAAAATAACTTAACTAAACTATAAATTACACATATACCTACCTTAACTAAATAAATATAGAAAATAAAAATACATATATATATATATATACTCAATATATAAAATTACAAGATAGTGGAGAGGTAGTGTTCTTTGACTTGTTTTTTGAATATAGATACATTTTGGGAGTCACGGATTTTAGGTGGAAGTGAGTTCCACAATCGTACTGCATGAACAGTGAAGGAGTGGGAATAGAAATGGGTTTTATGGGATGGGAAGTTGAGATGTAGTTTAATGCGAGATCTGCACAGAGCATCAGCAGGGCGAGTAAAAGAAAAACGATCGCGCAAGTAGCCAGGGTATGCAGGGTTAAAAAGGATGTTATGTAAGAGACATAATATTCGAGTGTTCCTGCGAAGACGGATAGGGAGCCACTTGAGATCCTTGCGGAACTGAGAGACATGATCGTATTTCCTCAGACCAAAGACAAAACGAATGCACAGATTTTGCAAGCGCTCAAGTTTATTTAAGAGCTCCTCAGTGGCATCCAGGTAGCAGGCATCGGCGTAGTCTATGATGGGCTGAATTAAAGTTTGAGCTAAATAAATTTTAGTTTTGAAGGGAAGGAAACTTTGAAGAGTTTTTAAAGAGTGAAAAGAAAAATGCACCTTACGACTAACCTCATTTACTTGCGCTCGCCAAGAAAGGTTGCTGTCAATTAAGACACCGAGATTCTTAGCCGTTTCAGTATAGGCAATAGTCGAACCGTTAAGGGATAATGGCGTCAAAGTAGAAATGTCAAGCGCAGCGCGATAACATCGACTACCTATAATCATAGCCTGGGACTTGGAAGGATTAATCTGTAAGCCATAAGACTTAGCCCATTCACTAATTCTCTCCAGGTCACGATTCATGTCATTGATAGCTACGTCTACGTCCGCAAGCAAGAAATGTCGATAGAGCTGCAAATCGTCTGCATAAAGATGGAAGTTGGAAGTGATAACCTTGGTAACAGTGTTTATGAAGATAGAGAAAAGAAGAGGAGAGAGAACGCCACCCTGAGGTACACCAGCAGTGAGATCACACCAATCAGAGAATATCTCATCAAGGCGAACACACTGAGAGCGACCCCGAAGATATGAGTCAAACCAGGCTAATGCAGAGGACGAGAAGTTAATAGATTGTAGAACTCCAAGTAGAATATCAAAATCCACCGAATTGAATGCACAACTGAAGTCAAGTAGGACTAACACGGTTAGAGATTTATTATCCATAGCCCAACGGATGTCGTCAGTGACCTTCAGAAGTGCAGTCACAGTACTATGACCTCTACGGAAGCCAGATTGGAAAGGACAGATAAGATCATGAGACGAAAGGAATCTAGAAATTTGACCATGAACGATGTGTTCGAGAACTTTGGAGAGGAATGGTAGTATGGAAATGGGTCTGAAGTGAGATAGAGAAGAAGGATTGGATATTTTGGGAAGTGGTATTATGTGTGCCTGTTTCCAAGCTGAAGGAAATGTGCCAGAGAATAAAGAATAATTGACAATATGAGTGAGAATGGGAAGGAGTTGTGGGAGAAGAGGTATTATCATTCTCGAACACAGACTATCATGGCCAACAGCAGAAGAGGAAATAGCAAGAAGAGATTTTTTTACATCGTCATCAGACACAGAATTTAAGTTAAATGGTGGGCAAATCGGCAACGGCAATTCAGAGAGTTCAGTCAAAGTGGATGACTTCACCCTAGGATCCAGAGAGACAGGTGGAAGCGAAAAGTGCCTATTAAGAGCCGACAAGTCGACATCTTTACAGGCACTAGTGGGAGCTTTGCCGATACCGACAGTCTTGAGAAATCTCCAGACGTCAGAGGACTTGCGATCGACTAGAGATTCGTGGAAATAGCGTCTCTTAGCATCTCGACACAGACGATTGCAGTGATTACGTAGATTTTTGAAATTAGCAAGATTCTGATCCGTAGGTCTACGCCTGTACCTGCCCTTCGCCTTATCCTTACGAGCAATAGCATCTTTAATTTGAGGAGTGATCCACGGAGCAGGACTATGCTTAACTTTAATTCGCCGACGCGGTGCATGCTTGTCAAAAAGTGTCAACAGTTTGGCATTGAAGCAATTGACTTTTTCATCGACGCAGTCACTATCGAAGACAAGAGACCAGTCGATATCATCGGCGTCACGCTTCAACGCTACCAAATCCATCCCATTATAATTGCGTAAATAACAGAGCTTAGGTTTATGTTTAGGAGGCCGGATACGATAAGAAAGATAGATAAGGTCATGGTAAGAAAAGGTTGCAGTGAGCTGCCCAAACTCAGCAACATTGTGAGACGAAGAAACAATCATTAGGTCAAGAAGAGAAGGCGTGCAGTTTGGAAAGTTATGGGTCGCAGAAAGAGGTAGAATTTCCAGATTAAAAGAAGATAAAAGGGAACGGAGTTTTAGTGAGCGAGAATCATTTTTAATTAAGCATGTATTGAAATCACCCATTATAACAATATGTTCATACGAAGGGCAAAACTTATTCAGTGACGATTCTAAAGTGTCAAAATAGTTGATGTGCAGATTAGGGGAGTAGAATACTGCAAGTAATATTTTAGCATGGTGTAAGGTGATCTCAAGGAACAAGAATTCAGCCGACCCAGAATATTGAGATGGAGACGCACTAACAATTTGGTGCGGTATGTCAGCACGTAGGTAAATCGCGACACCGCCACCACCCTTGCCAGTTCTGTCATTTCGGACCAGAACAAAGCCAGGAAGTGCATAGTGCGTAGAAAGAAGAGAAGGCTTAAGAAACGTTTCAGATATCAGGAGTGCATCAAGGTGAGCACTGCTAAAGGATGCCAGAAGATCGGAGTGGTGACCAGGAACACTTTGAGCATTAATGTGGGCTATGTGGAAATTTTTTGGATAGTTATAAAATATAGTAGAGATGTTGTCATGCAAAGTTCGAAGCGGAGACTCACTTCCCGCACTAACAAAACTACAAGTCGAAGAACAAGAGAAAAAACTGTCATCTAGGTTGACAGGATCATCCATAAATAATTACAATAAAATAAATATAATATTAAGAAAATAATACAATTATAAAACTAATTAAAAACTAAACGTATAGGCTGATTGTTTTATAAACAACCACCCTAACTCACCAGTGAGTTGGACAAGTTCATCAACCAAAAACAAGAAACAAAATATAAAAATAAAAACAGCGTAAAACGAAACACATTCAGGCATGCACGAACGGAACGATTCACTTCTGTCACTGTCAATCCGACAGTAGCATAGCATTACTGTCAACAAATTGACACCGACATCAGTCAGTTGGTTGGTTGAAAGACTTGTCGTAAACAAAACTTAAATAAAAATATATTATTATACCGACATCATATTCAGGAATAGCAAAATGAAGGTGATATAGAAAATATCAAAAATTTAAAGTACCGGCACAGAAACAAGTTAAAGTGACCGTATACTCCGGCACAATTAAGGAGTAGGTAGCTCAGCGAACGGACACAACAACAACAACATTAATTACGCCGGCGCGCCTTCCTTTGGTCTCTTGAGGGTGTAGCAGTAGTCTCGGTGGTGCTCACATTCTTTAGAGAAGAATGTTCCACACTCTGTGCAGCATTACGAGGGCCGCTAGATGCGTTGGGGAACTTCGACACAAGAGCTTGAAGTTCACCCGGAGTCTCAATCTTGTGGCGCTTGGTGTCGGGTGTGATGATCACTATCCGCCCCTCCACCGACCAGCAATTCAGCATCCCAAAATGCTTGCGCGCTTCCATGAAGGTGCGATGTCTAGTGTGCGTCAGGAATTCGGTGATAGTGATACCTGTGCCTTTTAGGGACTTCTTGCTCTCCCATATTATGTGACGGTGCTCAGTGTTGTACATCCTGACAAGTATAGGCCGAGCTTTGCCCCGTGCAGAACCCAATCTATGGCAGACATGAATCTTATCTTTCCCAATCTCAGGTAAGCTCATTTGGGCGGATAATACCCCGTGAACCACTTCATGCAGCTTTTCACCAGGACGCTCAGAGATACCATGAAACAGGAGAACCTTCCTCCGCATCAGGGTCTCATGCCTGTCGAATCCTATAGACAACATCTCAATTTGGCTTTTAAATTTGGAGAGTGCCTGCCATACGAACGATTTAAAATCAGCGAACTCACGTGATAGTGCCGATAACTCCGGTATAGGCCGAGTTTCACTGGATGCAGTCTTAAGCTTGTTTTCATACTCTGCCATCCGTGAATGAAACAGCTGCTCTAGATCTTCCAGACTTGTGGCCAGTTTTGAGTCCATGGTGTCAGTGGTTGAAAAGAATTAGGTAATAAGATTAAGATGAAGGAAATTATAAATAGTGAGAGTAGGGTGGTAAATATTAATAAAATATAATTAAAACATTAAATAATCTATTGATAATAAATTTAAATTAATTAAAAACTGGGAGCTGTCTCAAAAGCGTGTTTACCCTGTGTCTACCCACAAAGGAAAAAAAGTTGTTTGTTGTTATTTTACTGAGAAAAAGATAAAGCGTCATTAGTACAATCATTTCCTTTGTTAAGGCAAACGGCATGGGTGGGTTTGCTTACGGAAGCAAGATAAATAGGCCTAGCCCAAAAATTAATAAAATAACTTGATGAACCGTCTAGATTAGGAAAGCAAATCGTTTTTTCTTACTCCACCGCTGTTGTCTTTTCTGATTAATTTCATTTCGGATTCTATGACATTGAATCGTGTCTATGAAACTCATCGAGCTTTATTGCATCGGCGATTATGGCTTTCAAGAACGATTGGGAATAGTGGCATAGCCCAAAACGATTATTTTTGGTGGAACAGCAGCAAAATGCTGCACATGCTGAGGCTCCTAGCCGTTTTGGTCTCGCACGGGGTTTTATTTTTATTATTGTTTAATATTTTTTATGTTTTTTTCTCGGTCGCCTGTGCGGGTCAGAAATAGATACTGTTTCCTTTCTTTCTTTAAAAATATTATGCGTTATATCAACTTTTCTATTTTTGAAAAAGAAAAAACAGTTTTTCTTCCTCGTTTTCCTTCTTTCAGCTCTCTATTGTGTGTCTATTTTTTATTATTTATTATGTCCGGCCAGTCATTTCGTAAGGTGGGTTCGGTTCGGTGTAACAAGTTGCTAATGAAGGAAGCTGCGTTCTCGCTCGCGTTTGTTTTAGTTTGGTCTGACGTTGAGTTATGAGCTCCAAACAATTATGTTTCGTGTCAGTGTCCTTAGTTTACAAAAAAATTTTTTTTGTTTTTTGTTTTATTTATCCGATAGAGGGCTCTACTCAGTTTGAGATTTGAGTAAAACGGATAGATACCAAAATAGGTAAAAAGAACCTTTTCTTTTGTGAAATATTCACTGCATTTTACATGACTTTTAAATCAATCTTAATTAACCTATGTATGTAGCAAAAAACACTATTTATTGGTAAGAACCTACAGTATCTACTATTTTAGGGTATTTTATTTGTTTATCTATACTTATTAATATTATAAAGTGGAAAGATTTCTTTGTTTGTTTGTTTGTACCGAATAGGCTCCGAAACTACTGGTCCAATTTGAAAAATTATTTCACCAATAGAAAGCTACATTATTTCTGAGTGACATAGGCTATTTTTTAATTCCGAAAATGGGTCATGTGGGGTGGTCCACGGCAGCGAAGCCGCGGGCAACAGCTAGTTTATTATATACTTTATTGTACACCCTAATTATAAACCACCGTACCCACCGTAAGTATTTTAGTTTAGCAAGTAAAGGAAACAGGGCTTGAGGCTATACACTAGCAATGGTTTTGTAGGACATAATACCACAAATCCCCAAAATCCATCACCAATCGGTGCACCAAAAAGAAAAACCAAGAATTCCAAATCTGAATTAAAAAATTCAAACCTCGAACATTGCAAGTGTTCAAACTCCGTTCGTAATCCAAAACTTGTTCGTTAACCTTCAATTACGCTTTACGCGCGGTTCGTGTAAAGCAGTGGTTCCCAACTAGTGGTTCGCGGACCACCAGCGGTCTAAAAGATCTAGAATTGTTCGCGCAAGAATTAAAGTTTCATATTTATCAACTCAAATATCAGTGTAAACAGAATTACCTACAATAGATTTGTAAACGCATGCTTTAGTTAGAGTTTAACGAATATATCAAACTAGCTGTGCCCCGCGATTTCACCCGCGTAAGTTTCAATTCCGTGGGAATATCGATATAAAAAGTAACAGCTATGCCTGTAAATAACGAGTAGAAAACATCGTCGCGGCTGCGCAGCGTTAAACGGTTTGCGTATTGCATTTTTATACTCGTGATAACTTCGAAATTAAATGTCCGATTCGAATGAATTAAAAGTAAATACCCTTGGTGATGAAACTGTTAATTTGAATAAGAATTAATACTACGATACTAATGTAACCAACCCTTGTTTCAACCGGCGATCTAATTAAATTTTAGAACACAAAAGCTGCTATTGTGACAACGATGATAGTTAGATATATGCCCAGACTTTTATGTAGGCAATGATAAGTACTTTAATTATGTACTACATCATTTTTATGTATCATAAATAGTTTTCTCAGAGCACGCTTAATAATGAATATTATAGGCAGAATTTTGCTACTTTGGTTTACATTATTGCAATTTTCTTAAGGATTTTTATAATTTTTGAAAATAAATTATAGGCTATGTTACATCTTTATAATTTAGCTTTCTATTTGTGAAAAAAAATGTTATTATCGGTCCAGTACTTTCGGATTTTATTCGGTACAAACAAACAAAAAATCTTGCCTCTTTATAATATTATATATATAATATTAAAGTTTATATTTAGATTAACACAATAAATTTTTCTTCTAGGTATGGGTCTCTGCTAACAACAAATTAATCAAAATGGTCAATGGTCAAAGAGAGATTGGGAATCGCTGGTGTAAAGTAATAAAACCGTATCGGCCGGGTCGTGACTCGGGCACGCGCTTGGTTCAGCCGCGTAACACGGTACTGGCTTTTTTTTTGAACTGGCAACGATTTTATGGGTAGGCGTTTCCTATATCGTGGAATATTGGAGCGGTTAATTGGTGTTTTTAGGCGGGTAACATTGAGGTAGTTTTGTTGATTAATGATGAGTTAATGATTTTCTTTGAAGGGTTGATTTCTTAAAGTTGGTAGCCATTACAAGGGTGAACTCAATCTATTACCAACCTACTTAAAATTGTGTCTAGTGCGTCATTTTCGAGTTATTTATATTCTACCTTCTCATGGAAACAAGAAAGCAAAATTTACTCGAGTTAAACAGTTTTGTTTGTTAAACTTAGCTAAAAAGGGAAGTCTACAACAAAGGATTATGACTTAGGACTTATGAGCAAACACCAACTCAGTTATGGCTTTTAAATTGGGTAATGATTTAAAACGTTAAGTGGGGTTTCTACTGAAGTCGTTTGAAAATCAATTACTCTATGGTATTCTGTGCATTTTTATTACAGTTTTACTGCCTCCTCAAGGGGCGCCATTGCACTGGGTCAGACTTGGTCAATAACCTTTCACAAGTAGTCTCTTCAGTCAGACTGACTTGACATACCAGTGCGACTAAATTTTCTTGTTGTTGTATCTCGCGTGGAAACAAAACATGAAGTTCTGAGTGTGAACATTGCTGCCTTTTATAGCTTCCAGACAAAATAACATTCGGACAGCGACAAAAATTTTCGAAAATTCAAAATATATGTGGGAAGAAGGCTTCCGATTTTGTGCTCACCAGTTGGCGCCACTGGCGAGTAAGGTCCATAGGGCTGTTAAACGTTGTTCACAGTAAAGTTTAAATTAAAATAATTATATTGCAGTAGAAGTACAATTAAATATAAAATCGAGATTGCCGCAGTCGTGCGCAGTTCCTTTTTATTTATAAAAAGAACTTGGATAACATTTTCCGAAACAAAAAACTCTAGTAAAGCAGTGGATGCTAAATCCCATACCTATCTTAATCTGCCATATTTGAAAAATATTCACAACAATTAAAAAAATGTAAATAAAATTTTACTTTTTGAGAGCTCACTCTACACCACCTAATTCAGCTGCGGTAGCCCTCATTGACATGAGCTAGCGAAATGTCAAGGGACCAAAAGCAATAACTGGCATTTCAACAATTGCTATTGCGGACATAATGTCACTTTATCTAGAAAGTCTCGTTTTGGGCCGAAACAGAAATTTCTGTCGCGGTCCCATTTAGCGGCACTTTGCAATACAAACATCAATTTAAGCATTCTATTGATTATTAAACTATTAAATAAGCCGAAAATACCAGCAATCATTTTATTCAGGTTGTTTCGAAAAGTCTATCAGACGGTAGCTTTAATAAAGTAATAAAATTAATAGCTCGACCCAAGGTCGTGACTATTGACCGGTTGCAGCATCCCGCGTAATACCGGGCATCATTATTTTTTAACAGGCAACACCGCTCACGACCTGGTAATGATTTTATAGAGAGGCGTGTTTGAGGTAAAATATTAATAAGCTGGCAGCTCTATTAGAAGATTTAATTAGCATAGAAGTGGCTTGTAAAAAGTTAACTAACCTTTTTTGTTGGCTTTGAAAAAAATATAATAATTTTGACAGATAAGTGGGCGTTTCCGTAGCAACCTGTCATTGTTTGCATAAAATTGTCATGACGTTTGAATTTAATGTTGCCACTTTATTGACCCAAGAAGTTTTTGTTGAAATAGTTTTCAAAACTTTTGACGAAAGAGATCACATTTAGATGCCAGATAGAGATGCGTACAGTCTATTATTTAAATTGATGGCTGTGAAGCCGAAGGTGTCATGTCTGCCGGTGTTCGAAACTTAGAATATTAAAAGTTTATAGCGACTGCTGAACTTGAGTGATTAGTGCAAAATAGGATTGCGGACACTAAAATCTGTGTAAGCTATTGTTAAAACTTGCAAGAATGTGTAGGCAGAGACTTTAATTAAAAGCAAGTTAATAAATAAATACTTGACATTGAATGATTTCATATTGGTAAATCCTTGTCTGCATACAAGTCCCTTATGAATTATCAATCCATCTACCTAGTCTGTTCCCAACTACATAATTAAGTTCAACCCATAATAGTGCTAAACTTTTATCCCTTAAATATGTAAATTTAGAGTCATTTCTCTTTTTTGGGTTCCGTACCCGAAGGGTCCATTCGGAGCCCTATTGCTGTCACTCACGTTTCTGTTTTTCCGTCTGTCTGTCTGTGCGTCGTCTGTCACACATATTTTACAACCAAACGGTTGGAGTTTCAGTCTTCATTTTTTTTATTTGTGATGGGTTTGCTCTTGACTCTAGTCTAGGTCAGCGGCGTACAGTGTGTTCTGGTGCGCCGGTGATGGGGGTACTCCCCCGAGGAGGGTCCGGTGACGGACAGCCGCGGCGGGTTCGCGGAGAGTTCTAACGCGTGCCAGTGTTCCCGCCATAAGTGGCACTGGAGGACACCGTGGAGTTTTAGTGGGTTAGAGTCCCACATAACTGCACTATCTCCCCGTGGTAGTGCAGTATACATGAGCATTTCTCCATGCAAAAAAAAAAAAAAAAAAATGTCAGAGGTCACAGAAACAGAAAAAAAATCACAGTATAAGTATATTGTTGACCCAAAGCCGTAAAAATTGTCAACAAATATATTTAAATATTTTAAGGGGGCTCCCATACAGATAAAGAGGGTGGAAAAAAATTACTAACCTCATCGAGTGGGGTATCGTTGTTTAGAGCTCGTTGAGTAGTAGTAGTAAACACTGTATTTTTGTTTTAAAAATATTGGAAAACAAAGGAATGAGAAGCCACCAAAGTCAGCTTTTTTAACCTCCTATTGACGTATGAACTTGAAATTAGGTGATAATATTTATTATTACGTATATTTAACAAAAAAATAACCAATATGTTGATAAATCAGACTTCCTTCATTTTTCTTATTACAACCAACTTGATATTGCGGTTTGGTACGGAACCCTAAATAAGTGAAGACCGACACGCACTTGGCTTTCATTCTATGAAGCGACTGCCTGTTTGACGTCTACACTACAACCCAGTATAGTTGTCGGCACGTAACTTGGCAATAAGAGTCGTTAGATGCGCAGAAGTCGTTTTTAAGCCTCTTGGTAGCCCCAAGCGGGACCCGGGGAACTTTAAGCTCCGTTCCGAGCGCGTGATTGGTTGGTCAGTTGACACAAGGATCGACAAACCAATCGCGTCGCGTACACGTTCCGTTCGCTCTATACGGTGGTTAGTCACTTACCTCCACTTCGCGAAAACCTTGCCAAGTAACATGCCGGCACTATAGCTGCGGAACACGATACCTCAGACTACCGCCACAGCGTCTGACTACCTACAACGATTGCTAAAGATCTAGGAATAACAGCCGGGACAAAAGGCTGTACGTGCTTCCTGGGCCACGGAGATGTCTTGCCATATAATTAATGGTTACCCACCCACGGACCAACTCTGACAAGTGTTTCATAAACTTGAAGATTCACCCGTGCGGTTGACTTTATTTAGCCACTAGAGTCAGGCAAACGAAACTACAGACTGAATAAGCGCGGCAAATTAAAAAAATATCAGCATAGCAACCCCAAAAACTAGTAAGCAATAACTGGAATAACCTTATTTGATACTTTACAATTATTGATATTACTTCGTCTGTATAAAAATACAATAGGTACATTTAGGTAGTTAGGTAATACTTTAGATATATCAATCTGAATAAAAAAAGCAACAGTATTCTATAATAATTTTGGTATATTAGTGAATTGATAGTGATCAATCAAAATCTGAATCTATAACTTAAATGTGAAAAGATTCATAAGAGTCACAGGAATCATTGTTTTCTACATTAATAATTAAACTTTTTAAATGATTAAATAGAGAAAATGTTTTAACAAAAAGATAAATAGTGATTACGAATTAAAACAAAGTATCAACTTAGTAGCGTCACACGGAAAATTGGGGTTGACATTAGTATAGCATTGCCATATAAAAAGTTTGCAAATAATTCGAGTGTCTACTTTCGTTTGCCAGACTGTAACAATATGACTGTAGGTAATAAAAATTCAAATCAATAAAGAAAAAGCGGGCCATGAATGATTACTGTAAGGCTTCGTCTGAACAGGAGTCTTTTAGATATAATGGGCCATATTTTTAATTCCGTTTCTATTATTAGTATTTAAAACGTTTGGCTAAAGCGATCAAGTACACATATTCTGTTATATACAAAGCTATAAAAGCTTAATATTTACAGCCAATCATCGCATGTAATAGACTCTAGCCCTAAGCTTCAAACTGATTGCTTCAAGGCTTACTCATTATTTATTTTAATTACTATACTGTGATGACAGATGATTTTGGCTAATATATTGAGTGGGCAATGTGTCTGAGCATACAAATGTCAAGTGCAAACGATAAAATTCGACAGTTGTGGTGTAATGAGGACCTCTCATTGTCAGACTGACAGGCCGAGTCCCAAATAGACGGGCGTCTCAAATTCAGAGGTCATCCAAATATAAGCAAATAAATACGCCTGTATCTGGGTGTATCTAGAAATACATTCTTCTCCATTATGTTATCCAATTATTTAACACTTTACTGGTTTTTTTTTTCTATACAATTAAGAAAAAAAATCTTAATACATAATTAATTACAATCCAGCCTAAAAGACTAATAAGCAATTTAACTCTAACTTAATATTTTACGTGATAAATTATGTTGAACTAAGAATAGTGTCCATATGCACTTTTACACAACTCCGTAGCACTTTCTTAGAGTCTGATGTAATTTATAAAAAACATTATGTTCATGTGTTATAATGTATAGCACAGCGTTGTCACCATTATTCATTCACTTTGTACACTACACTAATTCAAAAGGTTTAGTTCTTTTTAGTCTACGCACTAAGTCTGTATTGTCTAGCAGCTGGATAGCCTCAACATTCACGTGTCGATGAAGTCTGTGTTCGTGGGCTTCAGCAAATTTTTGGATGATGGTGGTGACGAATTACGTTTTAAGGTCACGGTGAATATCATCATTTCTTATGTACCAGGGTGCATTTACAGCATCCCTGAGCACTTTATTTTGGAATAGTTGGATTATTTTGAGGTTGCTTTGTTTAGTACAGCCCCAAAGTTGGATATACGTTATATATACCATACGTCCAAATTGGCATCAGTATATGCTTGTATATGGTTATTTTATTATGTATTGATAGACAGGATTTCCTTCCGAGTAACCGATACATACTTTTAAACGTATATCGAGTTCCTGTCTTTTCTTTTTGACATGAGCTTTCCAACTCAATTTGGCGTCGAGAGACATGCCAAGGTATTTGGCTGTATTAGCATAAGGCACTCGATTGCCATTTATGTAGATTGGATGATACGATGATTGATGATTTGTTTGTGAAGTCAATGTGAATTGATTTTGACTCATTCAGTTTGATCTTCCATTTTTGTGTCCAGTCATAAACTTTGTTCACAGCTAGTTGAACTTTTTGTACTGCTTCTTCGTGGCTTGACCCGGTAGCAATAATTGTAGTATCATCTGCAAAGGTCGCAATGGTGTTGTTTTTCAGTTTCCTAGCACAGTTCCTTGAGGTACCCCAGCTTTTATAGCTTTTAGCTCGGAATATGCATCTTCTTGCCGTATTAGGAAATAAATATGGGACTACAAGGGATTTTACAAAATTACAACTGATTTGTACACATCACATCATCAGCCTATTAATGTTCCCACTGCTGGGACACAGGCCTCCTCTCTGTGAGAGGGAATGGGCCGTAATCCACCACGCGGGCCCAGTGCGGGTCGGTGGATGTCACATGTCTTCGAATTTTTGGTTCTAGGACATGCCGGTTTCCTCACGATGTTTTCCTTCACCGTTTTGAGAGCAGTGGCGATGAAATAATTTACACAAAGTAAAGCGCCTGCCTGGGCTCGAACCCACGACCTACAACTTGTAAGTCGCGGCCGATACCACTGGGCCACCACTGCTCTACAACCTCTCTCTACAACTGATTTGATTAGACTGAAAGCCTACTTTTTATGGGATTCCCATATCATCTCTTCAATAGAGCGATTTTAACTCCACAACGATATCCATATTTGTTCACCATCACTCATCACATTGGTACAATAGTTGCAAGTGCCAAAAATATCAAAATAAAGCAATAAAACGAGGTTTTATTTAACCAGTATCAAATGCGAAGCACATCTGCTATTTCGAAGAAAGCAATTTTTCCTCTGAACAATAAAGGTATTATTTGTGGCTACGTGATGGCCAGCACAGTGGTCTTAGTGGTCAGTGATTATGTTCACTTATTAATAATCTGTTACTAATGCATTGTTTTATGTTTTCGAATTTCGAAAGTAGACTTAATGGCGTTTTTTATTATGGAATGGCACTTAAAGCCTACTACTTCTTTTTTTTAATGAATTTGTCTAATTTTGTTACAAACATATGAATCAGTCGTGGACTAGTCGGGCAAGCCGACTATCTAGCCTCATTTGTAGTCGGCGTCTAATATGCCAACCTCTACTAATGTAATTGTACCTAATGTTATTAGTGCGCTTGCGCAGTTTATCGTTGGAGGACTACAAATTTTAAATTTTTCATAATGATCCTTTTTTTTTTTTTTTTTTTTTTTTTTTTTTATTATAGATAGGCTCGCGCTTGACCACTATCTCACCTGATGGTAAGCGATGATGTGGTCGACGGTGTTACACGCTTGCCTAGAAGTAACCTATTCACTCTTGACTTAAAGACCCCGAGGTTGTAGCTATCTGGAAACACAGACTCCGGCAGGGAATTCCACTCCTTAGCTGTACGCATAATGAAAGTATTTCCAAAACGTTTAGTGCGTATGGGTGGGATATCCACCATGTACCGATGGCGCATTGCCGTACGTCTGGTAGTCCGATGATGAAACGGGCTGGGCGGAATTAGATTATGCAATTCCATCGCACACTCCCCGAAATGCAACCGATAAAAAACCGACAAGCTGGCAACTCGACGACGATGTTTTTCTTACATAACAGGGTTATTAATATTCCTAAAAAGTCGCCTCTTATGGTTGACCACTGTCTACAATCATCAACTTCCTATCTTTTCCCTATGTTACTTGGATTTGGTGCAACACCTTTTATTCTGCAATTCTCCCATGTCAACCGCCTCGCTATCATTCACTCCATTTTCTATCATATCAATTATCTTTTCTTCTATCTTCATGTTAAATGTTGACTTCAATAGTAATAGTACCTACTTATTTACCATCACTCATAGCTTTTTTGTCCATAGGTTCGACAATAATAGAAGATTTTCATAAATCAAAATCGAATGATGATATTGACTAGATTCTCAACCTGTATCTGCCTCGTTAGTATGCAAAATATCTAGCTATTTTATGATGATATACCTTTTTAGACACCGACATTATACGCCCTCGGAATGATTAGAAAGCCGGTATTAATTTATTTATCTGTTTGGTAGGCTAATTGTTATTAATATAAAGCTTTTTAGCGACTATTTTATGCGCAACATTTGAACTACCTACTTACGTTCTATTAAATTGTCCTTTCTTTTATTTATTTTTGTTGTTAGATTTCATGGCTGGAATTTAGAGATATCCATTGTATCATCTACATCATCATCATTTCAGCCGAAAGACGTCGACATAGGCCTCTCCCAGGCGTCGCCACATTGACCGATCTCGTGCGTCTCGCATGCAGCGCCTGCCCGCAACCTTAACCAGGTCATCGGTCCACCTAGTGGGAAGCCTGCCAACGTATCGCCTCGTCTTCCGGTTCGCGGTCGCCATTCCAGAACTTTTCGCCCCATCGGCCATCCGTTCTGCGAGCAATGTGCCCTACCCACTGCCACTTAAGTTTGGCAATTCTTCTGTCGGTAACTTTGGTTCTCCTGCGGATATCCTCATTTTTGTCATGATCACGCAAGGAAAGGCCGAGCATAGCCCTCTCCATTGCCCTTTGGGTGACTTTAAGCTTTCTGATAAGGCCCATTGTGAGCGACCACGTCACGGTTCCATAGGTGATCACTGGCAACACACACTGGTCATAGACTGGTGATCATCTACATATATCAAAATAATGCGTTTACTGAAGCAATTGACACAAACATGAATTTATTACTTCATTCCTTCTTTCAAAATACACATAACACCAGAATAAAGGTTATTTCCAGCCAGCAATAACCAAATATTTCGCCTGCGTGCTCGCACGCAACAGATTCGCATTAAAAAAAGAATCGGTTCGAAATGTGAAACATTTAAATTGCACGTTATTGCTACTGTGCACGCGGCCGCCATCGCCCAAATATCCCAACGTTGTAATTATGAACACCGATTTGCTCATCCCGATCCGATGTTGCGGCAAATAAAAATCCCTAGCAGACTAATTCGTGGGAGTCAACCCTTGCTTAGCGTGAGAAAGAAACAAAGGGATTACTGGAAAGTAGAAACGAAATAATACCACGAAATTATACGAAAACCATCTACATAATTGATTCCGATTTTAAAAGAATTATTAGCTCAATAACGCCATTAAAAAGTGCCGATTCCTAAATTAAAATGAGATAATTCGAGCGCGCAACGGATGCGCTTGCTCCCCGCAGCGCGAGGTCGCGCTTCAAAAAAAGAACGCCGTCAACCGAACTGTCAGTACGCGAGACGAAGAATGAGAAATGTTGCCAGTTTTAAAAAAAGCTACAGAATATTCATTCATAAAAGCCGAGCCATTCAGGTTTAGAAATTAGTTTATTTTAATTACCCGGTGAGTGTATTGTTGTATTAATTATTGTTCGTCGGTCGTATCCCGGCCGACTTGGACAATATATTTTATTGTCTTTATGTACACTTGTGATTTATACGTCTAGTTAGTAAGTTATTCGAATTTTAATTTAGACGAGTTTTAATGGGGTACGCTTGAATGGATTCTAATTAGAGGAAAACAACCGAACGGCATCGCATGAGTAATGTCGGGTATAAATTCCGGTTATGGCTTAGAAAAGCGATTGCCGAGCCAGCTGCCTGACCTCTGTATTAACCACACAATAGGTTCGTATTTGCTGTTATAAATGTGTTAGTACAAAAAGTGGACGGTGAAAAATTACTAGTACTTCTATAGAATGGTTTGTTGATATTCTGTTTGATTGTTATAGTTGTTTGGATAGCAAAGAAGAAAATAGACAACAAGATGGAATCAATCTTCAGTTCTGTCTTGGAATCTTACTGCCAATTTCGCCCGCTTGCCCCACTGAATCAAGGAGGAAAAAACGGCTTCTATACCGTCTATGGTTAGGTGACTGTTTTTGAGATTATTCTGTTTGAAATACTCATAATTATACACGGTTTTAAAAGATGGTCACTCAACATGGCGGCAAAACGATTCGAATTATAAAGGAGCTCAAACAACAAGAGTTATGTTTATCGATGTCCATTAAAAATTAAAAATAAAAGCATCCTCTAGCGACACTACTCGATACTTCATTAATTGCCGTTCACAATTCATTGGTAGTAAATCAAAAAACTTAAAAAACAACGACGCGCTCATTTGGTCCCTTGCGGTACACTATTTAAAAAAAAAAAAAAACAAATCTTTTATCCTTGCTCTTATTGCCTATTAAAATATAATATCGGCAATGATTATTGAAAAACGAATTTCGAAATAGCCAATTAGTCGGTTATCGAATGCGTCCGATGTAGAATATGGCCGGGCGGTGGGCGGGGCCGAAAGTGACATGTCGTTTAAATCTTTTTGACAATATCTATTACAGAGTGTGACGTAAGCTGTACAACATGATACATTGTTTAATCTTTACCGAGGCTTTTTGTTCGGTTGTTTTTTAAAGAAATGGAATTAGATTTGATGATGAAAGAGCACTTTTACACATGTCTAGTCTTTGTAATATAACGTAAAGAAAAATTGTGAAGTGAAAAAACATAAAAGAAGAAACTAACCCTATTCCCTCTTAGACTTTGACACAGCGTTTGAAACCCTGAAACACCAATTTTAAATAATCTAAGAAGCTATCGGCTACATTATTGTCTATTTTGCAGCTTAGCTATTCAATATCTTATTAATATTATGTTGATTGACAAATGTTTTAATATTTGTCAATCAACAAAATATTAATAAGTAAATCTGCTCCCAAAGCAAAAAGTACTGAATTATTGCAGCCATTTCAGCGGCAAAAACATCTAAAAAACTTTATGGATTTGCATTCAAATTTCATAAAAAGCTACGCCAATTCGTGTGTGGTGTTTCATCAAAATCGCCATTATTGCAGACAATTGAAGTCCAAATAGTGTTATTCAAAAGCGGACAGGCGGAGCAAAATTAATTAGTTTAAAATTGCGTTCGGAGACCTTTCCTCCCGAGAATCCGCGACGCGACATAGTGTGTCTGTTCTCTGTTGGCAAGTCAGTATTGGCAACATTGACATGACTATCTAAATTCTATATTTGAACTAGGTTGAGTTAGCATCATAGACTGAATTTTCGGTAATTATGAGACTACCTATATTTGTTTCGTACCTATGTGATCTAATAGCTTAGTTTGATTGATTGATCTACCCCTATTACAACGTGCAGGTAGTTGTGTATTTTTGTTTACGTGAATCAAAATACCTACGTATTTATCTATACTTTAATTAACCACAAGCTTTATTTAAAACCATTTAAATCAGACCGCTCATTTTATTCGAACCATATAGAGGCCACTTTACCAGCCAGTGTGGTGCGATCAAACACCGCTTCTGTTCCAAATTCAAAATTCGAAATTAATGGCGGATTTGACAGGAGCTTTATTGTGCGGCTAATTTAAATCTTATCAACGAGCGATGACAGCGACTTAATGGGATCGCGAACACCGCCATAAAAAATATAATGCCTTTCATTTCGTTTCGAGATTATTTCCTTTTTGATTTTAATTCCCTTTTGTTTATGTGGAAATTAATTTAGTTATTATTTCAATCTGAATAAGATAATGAATTTATCAGAGTATTTTGATGCTTTACTTTTCTTGGGACGATTAAAAATATTTATTAAGAGGAAATTCTGGTGGAAATCTTTGCAAAACAACTTGCGAAAAATATAAAACGTCCTAAAAAGCTTTTAGTTACGAGAACAAGAAAGCTATCTTCAAATTAAAACGTATTTAAACGTGATCTGCAAAGCCTTTTCTCAGCTATTTTGGGGTCGACTTCCAGTTTTTCGAAAGCGGCTAAGTAGGTAGGTACTTACCAGTATTTATCATCAGTTTCGAGAAGAATATGCTTAACATAAAAAATCATTTGAACCTATACCCAGGCAGAACAGGCTGGAATTTTAATTTCAGAATTCTTTTTGAATTTATTATCTGAAGTTAACTCAAATTCTTGCAATTTATTGGAATACGGAAATGAATAAATGCCAATACCAATTGTGAATCACCAAATCTTTAAAAAAATATCACCGACAGATACTATCAGAAATTCAAGAAGGGAGCTTTTGCGAGTAAGTACAATATGAGAGCGATGGACCAAAACTCTCAGACTGTGTTAGTCACCCTGGCAACGCATCCAGACTTGTCTGCAAGTCCGACGGTCTCAGACACAATAACGATGCGAACTCACGGTATGTCGGGTTGGGCGGCTGTTGCCAACAGAATGTCGGATAGGTCGGATTGTGAAACACGAAAATGTGATTTTAAAAGTGTAAGATTAAAATAGAGCAAGAAGTAAACAAATAATGTTGAAGAAAGTGGTAAAGTGCAAATAAAAGTTTACTTACTAGTGAAAGAAAAACAAAGAAGTGAAAAAAAAATACTTTTCATTACTCATACTCTGAAAGTAGGTCTTGAGTTGCCTGAGGAGCGGGTTGAAAGTAATACTTTTCAGCCCTAGGGAGAATCGCTTTCAACTGACAGCTGTCAAATTATTAAAAAAAAAAACTAGTTCCTTTTCACATATCTATTGAACCATGTTCCAACTTTCTATACAACCACGAAGTAAAATTGAAATAACTTAAAGTTAAGTATTGATTAAAGAATATATATTTTTTAAATAACTTTATTATAATTTAGTTTCAACAATTTCTTTAAAATAACTTAGATTTGGGCAAAATATTTACCATTTTTTCAATGATGAAAATAAAAAATAATGGCTGAATAGCAGGCCGGCCACAGAAAAAAACAAACAAAATAGGCGGGAAAGCGGCAATCATTTTTTCTTTAGCTAATTCATGTTTTTATTTTTATTTCCTTGTATTTGTAATGAAAAGCACAGTGTTTACCTCGGGGTAAAGACTTATTTAGTCCCTCGAACTATTGGCGCCCTCACTTCGTTCCGGGCGCCAAACCCCGTCTCGGGACTAAATAAGTTACTTTCACCCCTAGGATAACAATGTACTATACTTGGTAATGATGTTATGGGTTTACGTCGTTTCAATTATATAAAATAAGAAAAAAATGCTGAACGGGTTGATGTTGCGAAAAGTAAAAAAAAAATAGTCGATGATTGCAAAGCGTGATAGAGTGATTTTATAGACCCCAGAGTGTAAACACTGCGGTGTTTGGCGAAATCCTAAGTTCACTTTTGAAAATTCATAACTTTCTTTAGGTTGGATATGTCAGTTGGGTTTTAGCAGATGGAGATAAAAATAATAAGCAAAATTGCCTTATTCTACCTTCCTTACAACAGTTTTATCCATCTCTAAAGTTCGTTTGTGGTAAATTAAATTATATGAGTAGGTACTACATAGATCAATATCAATAAAAAAATATGCTATGATTCAATTTTAAAGTTGATCTATATAGATGACGTGTTAATAAGTTCAATTTTTGACGGACAAGCTTAAAGAGCATTTTGGAATTAATAGACTAAAATATTTAGTACGCTCATTGTATTCTCTCATTTTTGCACTTTACCTAATTTAAATGTTTTTGATAATCTAAGCCCTCTTACTCAGGAATACAAGAACAGATCGCGACGGTGGGTTGGGTCGTCGGGTCAGGTACCTGTACCTACGGAATGTAGGAAACCAACCATAGTTGTACTGCTTCACAATTCGGTTGGTTCGCTTATTTAGGTACGAAAATATAAGCTTACTGATTTATTAATAGGAACACGGCAGAGCTAGTCCAAGAACTATTTGCCCATTGATTTGTAAAGGTACGTGAGCCATTTCAGGCACTTTCTTGCGTAATAATAAGTATTATTTATACAGAAATATCAATCGTTAGCTTTAGCTCGTAATATTATTTTAGCTCCTAGTAAGTGTGTGGGCAATAATGGGCATACGAGATTAAAAGCAGAATTTTCGCTTTTCGAATCCATGTAGAGGAAATCGGTTATTAGTTAGCAAATTGCTGTGATTTGTAGTGACAAATCACAGCAATTTGCTAACTACCAATGTAACCAATTTGCTAACTAACAATGTAACTTACCTACCTACTTAAATTATGCAGTGGCATAATTTAAGTAGGTAGGTAAGTTACATTGTAACTGCAGCTAAACCAGTTTGCTCTCAGAAAGAGGGAAATTGAATAATGAAATATAGTTATTCTGTTTAAAAGCGTTGTACTGAAATTATATCTGCTGACAAAACAACTGAAAAACATCAAATATTATTTTAATGGCATTTGACAAATATTTACCGGCAAAATGAACTGTTTAGCAACCAACAACGAAAGTGGGATAACTTTAAAAACGCTGTTTACCTATGTTTTTTTAACAACACAGATTGATTTATGTTTGTAACAAAAGACTTTTTCAACATGGTTTTAAAAAAAATCTAAACGATTAAAGCTTTTTTTATAAAAGGCAAACCAGTTTGAGTAGACGAGCTACAGAGGGATGTCTCGAGTGTAATTTTTGTCGAGGACCGCCAATTATAAGTTTAAAGTATAACTTAGAGAAGAACACTGGCTATTTAATTATATCCTTTGATGGAATGCTTTAAATGTAGCAACGCGATGGCTGCCTATCTCTCACAAAGTTTGGTTTTATTTTTAAAATAACTTTAATTGTGGTTTATCGTTATATATAAATGATAATTTTACTCCATTTAAAATGTTTCTTGTTTATAATTACGTTTGCATTGTAACTTAGCATGTTTTGCTCGAATGTTTATTTAAATGGTGTATGCAAATTAAAATGTTAGGTATAGCAGTTTATAATTAGATTACTATTCAATAATTGAATTTTATTACTATTATTACGGGTAGTCAATGTTAAAGGTTTGTTTTAATTCTAATTGGCTTAATTGTCGTAACCCTTCTACTGCTACACCGCCGCTGTGGTATTTATTCCGTTTAATAATATCGGATGCAAAAACATTTTATATTATATTAAATTTTTAACAGACTTCATTTATTATAGAAATTAAAAACTAGAACTTCTTCTCAATAAAAAAAAAATAATGTGTTAAATTCTTGTTAATATCAAAATATATGTTTTCATTTTTTTTCATCTTAGAAATATTTGTATTAAATAAAATTCAACCAAATATTTATCTACTAAGATACTCATACCTAGAGGCCCATTAAACCACCATTATCACCCAAATATAACTAAACAGTTGTTTTAGCATTTAGTTATACGAACTTAGAATCTTAGCACCAACATATTAGACCAATCAACAAACATTGGTACAATCCATCTCAAGCCTTAACTAGATCCCGGCTTCATCTCGCTGTAGATACACAAGCATATAAGATAGATACATCCATACCTCACGATGGCACTGCATATATAGGTTCATACCGCACGCTATATCTATACTAAGGCAAACATATCACAGAACGCACAATATGTCTCTACCATATCACAACAATGCAAGGTCTATCATATCTCCGGAACTAATTCTAGTATCGCACTTCGCTTTGTACATCGCTATCGATTCGGTAAACGCCCGAGGCGACGCGCGTAGATCACAGAATCACGCGTATGAAATGTAATAATAATCGACCATCCCGCGGGCTTATCTGTAAACGACTGCAGGCGAAAAGGTTTTAGCTGGGGGCGAAACACCGTGCGTAGCTCGAGGCTCCGCCCCAGGGAACGCCATTGGCTAAAAAGCGGTAGCGGGCCTCGACCGCGCCTCCCTATTGGCTACCCGGTAGCCGCCGGTGGGGGTACCGTGTCGCATCCACCGACAATATTTTGACGTTTTTTTACCGGCGCGGTGGCATTTCTCGTCGCGGCGATTAATTGTAATTCTTTATGGCTATTGTAGGGTTAAGTGAGCAGTTATACGTGACGTTTGTGTTCCATGTTTGAATAGCTCGTTTGTAGTGGATACGTCCGTTGTGTCAGATTTGCGCGGGCGCATCGTTTTGTTCGCTTTTTGCTGCTATTTGTGTAGGCTCGGTGTCAGTGTGTTTGGATTCGTTGCGCTAAGTTTTTCATTTTTGTTGGTATTGTTAATACCACCTGTTTACTTTATGTGTTCATTGAAAAGGCCTTTTTTAGTGTAAAGTTTACTTACTTCGATATAAAAACTGTTCCACAGTATCCTTTCTTTTGAAAAGTTGAAAGCTTTGCATTAAAAATACTTTCAAAAGGAACTTTACATTTCAATGGCCTCAAGAGAAGCCGTTGATAATAAAACACTTAAAAAACAAAGCCGTTTTTCTATCAACGCAAAACATAGACACCTTAAAATAACTCACAACACAAAATATTGATATGCGCACACTACACACACTACAGCTACAGAGTCTTAGTAGTTTAGAACAGCGAAAACATATACGAAGGCGGTTGTTATTAATATATTCCGAGCGCCTCCCTTCATACATTGGACGCATCTTACTATGTTTATCTTGGAAAAGTGTGGGGAACGGATTTCGGGTTTTCCTGTTGTGGGGTGAGCCCCGAACTCCGAAGGGGAGAAGAACCTCTTCTTACGAATACATTGTTACCTAACAATGTAAGGAAAAATGAAATTAGAAAGGGACTTAGATGTCGTAAGGATAATACATTTCATCTTTTGTTTTAACGTAGAAATGATATGCATATTATAGCTAAGTACATATAGAAGAAAATAGATCTGAAAAAAAGGTTTTTTGCTTATGCGTAACTATTATAAATAGGTAATATTGTTGAATAGTTACTATTATGCCCGTATTATATCAAACAAAACTTTTCTCGACCGCTCGTGTTTGGCTCTGAATTAGGAAGGTATAACTTTATTGTTTTATAGACACTTTCTCTTTGTTTTTGTGTTCCGGCGGACGGATATCTTGATCTGCCTTGTCACCTTGTGTATTTTGGTTGGAGTAATTGTAACAAAGCAAGATTTTCTTTAAGATAGAAAGTACCAATTTTAACCTACCTTACCTGTATATTATAAACAGGGTCAGATATTGGTATTCTGTATCGGTGGTACGGACAATACCTTTAAAGGGGAGAGATGGATTCCCGGTCGAGTAGTACATAGGATCCTAGCAACTACCGAGTCCAAGACCAAAGTGGAGAAATAGTCCACAGGCATATTGATCAATTACGTAGGA
Source organism: Orthosia incerta (assembly GCA_948252205.1). NCBI lineage: Eukaryota > Metazoa > Arthropoda > Insecta > Lepidoptera > Noctuidae > Orthosia > Orthosia incerta. The sequence goes on along the minus strand of OX411758.1, from coordinate 17,035,674 downwards.
GAACAGGGAACAGAATATCCTTAGTATCTATCAGCATCTACAGATGTGGCTATTTTCATTATGACAATGGAGGCCTCGCAGGGCATACTGATTGCACCTCATTCTGAAAAAAGGAAGTAACAAGTTCCAAAAACAGTAAAAAACGGAAAACCGCTAACACCCTGAAGCAAGCTCTAATTAAAGTAAACAAAAAAAGTCAAATGACAGCTGTCAAACCATTGTGTGGTCCGTCCTCTTGCGTTGCGGTGGCGACATTGTCAATTTTTCGGGTTTGCCATCGTGAATAATTCGTGATAATTAATTTCTTGTGGAAACGCACGGAAACCCGTGTGTGTTTAATAACTACCCCGAGGTGTTGGACATTTGGTTAGCGCGGAAATGTTTTCGAAAACTCTTATTATAGCGAAAGTTTGTGAAATAAGCCCCTTTTTACTTTACAAAAGGATAATGACGCTTTTATTTGATGTGAATAGCTAATTTATTTAATTAGGTATGTTGTTATAATAACATGGAGCTGCTATGAAAAGAAATTATAATTTAAACGTAACTAAAAGGTTTTCATAAAGGGATAAAATATGTGTTGGTTTGTAGAGTCGTTATTTTTTGTAGTTGAAATAGAACACGGTAAAAATGATTTTGTTATAGTTATATTTTGAAGTAGATTATGTATTGTGATTTGCAATTACATGTTTGTTAAATGCGTCAGTAATTTCAAATTATGATAAGTACTATACATACTAACAAACAGTTGCAATATTTGTTCTAGTACCGTCCATAAATTACCTACATTTTGTGTTTGCATGGCAATAAATAATCTTTTTAATTTTTAGGGTTCCGTACCCAAAGGTTAAAAACGGGACCCTATTACTAAGACTCCTCGATCCGTCTGTCTGTCTGTCTGTCCGTCTGTCACCAGGCTGTATCTCATGAACCGTGATAGCTGGACAGCAGAAATTTTCACAGATGATGTATTTCTGGTGCCGCTATAACAACAAATACTAAAAACTGAATAAAATAAATATTGAAGTGGGGCTCCCATACAACAAACGTGATTTTTGCCGTTTTTGCGATAATGGTACGGAATCCTTCGAGCGCAAGTCCGACTCGCACTTGGCCGGTTTTTTTATTAAACTTTGCCGCACACTAGGAATTTCGCCTGTATTGTGTGCGTTTACAAGCATTTGAACTCACATACCTACACAAACACCCAGATCAGCACAACTATTTGTAGGCCGTACAAATATTGGTTCCATGCGGGAATCGAACCCGCGACGCGCAGTGCAGTAGCCGATCGCTCAACCACTAGGTACGCCAACCGTGTCGTCAAAAGTTGAATCCAGCATTAGACCCACTATTTGCACGCATAAAACAAGTACTAAAACAAACCATGCCAAAAGAAACAAAATAATAGAAGTCATCATAACTTAACACACCTTTAGGCATTAAAGAAGTCTACAAACAAACACTGCACCTCATAAAATATTATAAAATAAAATTAAAAACTTCTGACAAAAAAATGGACTCACACATTATCAGCTCATTAATGTCTAATTCACCGCGGCGACCCGACCCATGGGTCATCAATTAAAAATTACAAAACTGTCAGTTCGATTTGATAAATTCACATTTTCTTACTTATGTCGTTTTGTTTTAGCCGACCTATTAGTCACGCGCCATCCCGTTAGAAATTTTCAAATTTAGAATAATTCTGTAACGGTATTTTTTTGTTATTCGAATTCAGAAAGTTGGAAATTAAACTAGGAATTAGATTGTCATTTGTAATTTTTTCTTTTATTTAGGTCGCCATTTTTTATCATTAGCGTTTCGTAACGCATCTCTGGATTTATGAAGTGTAAATTAATTATTGTTTTCGCTGGCGTCGTTTTTATTCTAACATTAATAAAATGCAGCTTCCAATAATGATTTGAAGGCCATCTAATTGCCTTTTACACAATATCTAGATAATAATAATCTATACCTGCATAAAAACCAAATATAAATCCTAAATCGTTAACAATAAATCAATTTTTTTACAAATTTAAATTCAGAACTTCAAATCCTTTTCTGATTAATCATCGATTCAATTTCGATTGGAATGTAGACGATATTAATACTGGCCACTATCTAAAAAAGAAACAAAGGTCGACACTAGATCACCTCTAAGTAATTTTGAAGAATTCCTTGAAACTAGTGTATAATTTGGTAAAAATTCGAAATATTCGGAGACTCGTGTCCACTGCATCTGCAATTACTCGGGTATTCGGGGACGAGGCACGCGAGGCACCTTTATTACTTGACTATAATGTGATACTCACTATTAGGCCTCGATACTGATGATAATGTCATGTAATTGTGATATATAACTATCCAGAAATCTCATGTCTGGTTCTTTCCTTCAGAAGTGTTTCTTTTTCCCGTTCCAAGTAATAATTATTTGTCCTTATTCCGTATCTAATCATTTCTTAGGTCTTAATTTTTGGAACCCGAACTAGTCAAAATCATTGAAGCTTTTGTTTTGTGTTTCTTTTAATAGACCCATTGGTATGGTATGTTGTGAAATTATGTCAGTAGACAGTTTTTTAATTTTACATCTATCCATCACTGTAATAAGTAGGTATCTTGTTGAACTAACTTCAAATCTTTGTTGAATGGTCACCCAATCTTTGAAATAAAGTGGTTCGAGTATCTTAGCTAGATCAACATAGGGATTAGATACACATATCACTCATCGCAATAATAACAATCATATTCTTCATCATCTAGGCTTCCTGCGTGTTATAAGTTTGACTTGTGTATCTGTGTATTTGTGTATATGAGTATCTGTATGTGTTATCATAATTCCTAAACAGATGAACCGATTTTGATTCAGTTTTGATGAAAATCGGTTAAGCCATTTAAAAGTTATACGTATTTTACTCTTTGTATCGGGGTATTTTCGCAAGATATCGTGTTACAATTACATGTTTCGATGGATTGCCGATCGAAGCGTGTTTACTACTAGATAAGTTATGTAGTTTAAAAAGGTATTGGTATCGGGGTATTTTAAATATTACTTGTCTTCCATGGCGTTCTGTAAACCTTCATGCAATCACTGACTTCCTTTTCTTTCATATCAGCAATTATTACAATATTTTGTTCCATATCTCTTATTTTATACATTGTTATGTATCACGATACAATATCTATGATTAACTAGCAATCTGTCGATAAATGAATGAGTACTCAATATTATGGAATGCCAGTCATTTTGTCATTTGCTCGTCTTCTATTGTAAATGGTGTTGGCAGTTCAGGGCCAAGGTGACGCATCCGCATAAATTCTTAGAAAATGGCACATGTCTGTGATCTGCCATTATTAATGAGTAACTTACCTGTTCAAATGTTTTCCATTCATAAATGTCAGAAGACTCAGAATGTTTCTCAAATCAATACTTGTCTTTTTAGCCTCGCACAGGTCTTTTTTATTTTTTAGTTCTAGTAATTCATTTAGTTTTAATTTTCTTGTTTGTATTTTCTGTGTAAATCACTAAAATATTGTTACCGTTCTTTCTGTTGACTGTGTCTCCTTAGCTTCAGCCCAGCCATTAATTTAGTAGTTTTATTCAATTAATGGAGGATTTTTTTCTTCAGTCCTATAAGTAGTTTTATTTCGTGCTCTCGTTTCAAGGGTTGCGAGTTTCTCGAGAAGACTTGAGTGACTTGATGGAGGCTTTAGACAAGTGCTATTCGATGTCAGCGATGGCAGTGGTCGAGATGCCAATATGTAAGGGCTTGATCACGTGATATTTTAACAGTCTTTAAGTGTGAATCTTCTAGGCAAGCGTGCTTCACCGTCGACCACATCATCGCTTACCATCAGGCGAGATAGTTGCCAAGCACGACACAACTTGAAAAAATATATATGTAGGAGGAAGGTATTTCTAATAATCTAGAACAAAGAAGTATGACGCATTTAAACTTATTAATTCAGTTTTGTTTAATTGGCAACATTTAGCCTACGATTCAATCTCAGTTCGATTTTATTCGATTGACAACACTTTATTTGGCTTATGTCAAAATACTCGATTTTGATTGGATGTTAAAAGCTGTGAACTTTGCCCGAGGTGTTCTTGAACCAATGAAAGCAGGGTAGCCAAGGATAATGGCGACCTGAGCGAAGTCGCCCGCCATATTTGGTCGGAAAAGGGTTAGAAGAAGGAACGCGCGGGAGCGCGTTTGCAAACAGTTGAAAAACAGAGTTGTGAGAGAAATAATTGAGAAGTAGCCTAAAGTGTGGCGTTATAAACTTGAAAGTGTGTTTTGTTGAGAGAAAGCGAAACGAATAGGTGGCCGAATTCGCTGCTTTGATAAGATTGGAACAAGGACTATCTCCAAATCGGCATAAGTTACCTGCTTTGTAGCATGCATATACCCACGAAAGCCCACAAGATCGAGTGTTTATCCAAGATAGCCCTCGTATTTCCGATATCAGAAGTCCGGGATCAGTGCAAATACAAAGCGATGATGGAGAATGGACCAAATGAGACGAGTAATGGCTGGCATGGAAGTAGCTCGAGCTACCTACTTATAGAGACGTTTCGCAACTCGTCGGCTACTGGCGACAGGAATTCATGTTGCCCGAATTCAACCGTATAGTGTGGCCTATACTAGACAATGTGCGAAGTCGGGCTGCAGATAATGTTGATGATGACATCGATGCCCAATCCTGACTAGATACTGAGGAAACGCAACTGTGGTGGTGATGTTCAGGGAAGTATAAACTTAAGTATTCTGATAATAATAAGTACCTACCTAATGTCTTGTGAAGTTTAGCCGCAATATTGTTAGTTTAGCTTGGTGTAAAGTGGCTAAAATTTAAAATAAAATTCTATTTTCGTTATGATGCTAAATGAAACTCAGTCAGTTTCATACCGTCAGCGGAGTTCGCAAGAGATTAAGACGACTTGTGCAAATACAATGCAAGATAGCAAACATCCTAAGCTACAGCTTGATTTAGCAAAACATCATTATGATTATGCTTGTGGAACACTTATTCATAGACATGAATTTTTCAGTCATTCGCACAACATGCAACAGATAACAGGGACGTCTGAGCCCTTAAACATTGCTGTGGATACCACAAGACCTGTTGTGACCAGCTGCGTGTGGTGAAACAAGTGCGGAGCTCGGGTTCCAATTCAAGAGGCAACACACAAACTGCAACCTACAGCGCTATGAATAAGGAAATTTTGTGGTGTTATACATGCCGCTGCGGTGATCAATCAATTTGATATTTTCTGAAAGCAGCTAGGAGTCTGGACAAGTGCATGGTCAGTGACAAAATTTTGCTTTTGTGCCTGGTGTACTAAGCGCTGCTGTCTGACCTTCCCGTGAGTACAGGCTTAAAGGTATGTGACTTTGATCTGCATTCAACTATCTGTGCATCGGCATACATTTGTGGCAGCCGAAGTATGTATTGGGTTTGGAAGTACCTATCTTATCTTATGGAGGGGCCGAGAAATAACTCGGGGCACTTCGACCCATTGGGATCTATTGTGGTTTGGAAGTACCTAAGTTTTATAACTAATTGCTGTTTTCATTGCAATTTATAACTATTGCATTATTTTATTTCATGGAAATGTGTAAGGTAAGTTACATTAAAAGAGTAGAAAATTCAAACAGCGCCATCTATGTAATGGTATTGATACTGTGTTTCTTTCAATAATCATCGAAATTAGCTTCGGGACCCCATTTTGCCGTAATATGTTGCTTGGAGGAACTTATTGAATAGGTGCATGTATTTTTTAATGATCAATTTAAAAACGAACATATTATTTTTACATAAACAGAATGAGAAGTTGGTGCATGTCACGCCATCTATTTAAATCTATGTTGTGTTCGAGCTTTGAAATATTTTGCTACAAATATTTTAATCGTTTTGTTCACCAACAAAACAAACAACGAAACGATTTTCGCAATATTATCTTTAAAATGTACCCGGAGCATTGAAACGTGAGTACAAAACGCAAAGAAATCAAATTTCATTATGTTATGTTGCATGATGTTAGAACAATATACGGTTTTGTGACCACTAGTGCTGTCACAAGCGTACATACAGATTATTAAATAGGTTGTTAGTTTGCTGAAAATCGAGAAGTGAAGATATTAGCAATCCGTTTTTCTTTTACTTGTTTGAACACTAGCAATTTCAGCCATGCATTATTTTTTTGTTATCAATAGGTGTCACTTCAGATTTCCCGTAAATATTACTACCACTGAGGTTGTTGTTGATTTGATCACCAAGGGAATTTGTGAATATGCTTTTCTTTGAAATTAACTTACTTTCTAACTATTCGCGTTGGTATTTTTTAATGCAAGTGTGAATACAGTTACGGAACGCAAAAAGAAAAATCGTAATAATAGCCGATCTTTAAACATCTTTGGCGGATCAGGGTTGTTTTCACAACTAAATTAAAGTATCAGGTATAAGGGAAAGATATTTGTTTACGTTGAATTCACTTAAGTTTGTGTAATACATTAAATTATTCTTAAATAATATTTTGGTTCATATCATAACAGCAAAATCTAATCTCGATTTTGTAGGGTGAAATATCGATTCGCTGAATCGATTCAGTACTAAATATCGGTTGGAAAATTGTTTATATTTTTTTTGTGCTTTAAATCGATTCGTCGATTAATCGATAACAGATCGCCATCCCTTGCCCATCTCTATCAGAGAGTGACATTAACTGTCAACATTGAAAAAAAGTTTGACGAAACAAAACAAATAACTTGTTAGATGATTTTTAACTTATAAGTTACTAGTTATAGACTAGATTATTAATAAATCGATACAAGGTGTGAGTCAATGTGAGGATTAAACTTTTGTTTTGTTCCAAAGACTTGCGATAACTTTCAGTTAATAGTTATATTGTGATCAAAATTATTTCAAACCGGTGTTTAAGTTTAGTGAAATAGTTTGTTGTTAGACTCGATTTGCTATCTTACAACCCGAAAATATCACGAAGATTAACGTGACTATAGCCTAGAGAGTTGGCGTTTAGTTTTGTTGCTACCAACGGTTGAATAAAGGTAAAGTTAATGTCATTAGTTGTTATATACCGCATTGTAGAGAACTAACCAAATAATAACATGTCATTCTAACGATACCTACAAAAAAAATAATGATTTAAATTGACTACGGCGAATGAAAGTGCAACTAGACATTTAGATGGTGTCTAGCAGATGTATTTAGGTATTATGAGATGCCCGAGGGCCAATAACTGTTGAAGTTGTGGCTGAAGATGAGATAAATGTTCAATTGGCAACATTTTAATTTACATAGAACAGTTTCTTAGTTTCATGGGTCAGAGAGCTGACGGTGTCAAGAGTTGATTCGGCAATTAAGTTGAAAGTGCATTCTGTGTAGCGAGTTAATTCTGCGAATGTATTTACTAAGTTATTGTGGATTGTGGACACTTGGGTTTTATTTTATTTACTTGGTACAGGAGTCATTTTTTGGAGGAAACTTGGAATGGTTTTCTTGTTCTGCGTTGTTCAACGATGCTTGGCCTCGGTAATTTTGAACATTGTTCAAAAGTTTTAATAATTGTAACATCTCTTTAAAATAAAGGTGTGAATTTGTGAATTGTGTGATTGTGTGGTGTCATGTAGGAAGTCTAGTACCTACCTAACTTGAATAATAAATGTGGAATTTAAAGTGTCAGTAATGGTTGTGGTGTTCTAACTTTTTGAATGTTCTGTGCTGGTCATTGTGAACATACCTAACTTAATTTTGTGTTATTTGCTATCTGACCAAGCTGGATAAGATAATGTTAACACAGATGTAAAGTCGGTGACATGAGGTACATGATTTCATTTTCTTTTTATTTTGCAAAATTGGTAATGTTTGACGATGGTAGTTAGTTGGTAGATTATACCTATCGCACTGAGGGTTTGGTATGAAATCATGAACATAAAATGGAGTTCTTGAAAATGCTTTTGGCTGGGTAAGAAATCCTGAATGTGAGGTTGCTGTTGTATTTTGTACTGAGAATAATGTATGAAATAACAAATTTTGTTATGGTTTAAAGGTGCTGTTTATGGTTATTGGAGTTCTGAATGGTCGCAACTATGTGTTGAATTAAAGGCTTTGTTTGGTTTATGATGAGTTAGAGAAAAGCTGAAAGAAAAAGTACCCATTGATGTAACTGAATGTACTATGTTGAAGACTGATTCAAATCAATCTAGCAATGGTGAGGTCGGTGCGTACGGTCAAAAGACTGACTGTACGGTGAGGTGTGTACGGTCAAAGGACTGACTGTACGGTGATGAGTAGTCACTGCGGTGACTGCTGTAACCAAGGAGGGTTACGAGGTGTGAGTGGTCAAAGATGACTGCTGTAACCGAGGAGGGTTACGAGGTGAGTGGTCAAAGATGACTGCTGTAACCGAGATGGGTTACGTGGTGAGTGGTCAAAGATGACTGCTGTAACCGAGGTGGGTTACGAGGCCTGGTCAGGATGACTATGGTTGCAGGATGGTCACAGGGTTGACCATCGGGAGCCACAGCGATTGCTGTGGGACCAAGAAACATTGCTGGATATGTGTGGGGGGGAGCCTGGTCCCTCTGGGGCTTCGGTGACCTGTTGTATGTCTGGGGAAGCCTGGTCCCTCTGGGGCTTCGGTGACCTGTTGTTTAGTGTATGTGGTATGGGTATCTGGCAGTCTTGTTGCTTCGAGAGGACCGGTTGTCTGGGGGAGCCTGGTCCCTCTGGGGCTTCGGTGACCTGTTGTCTGGGGGGAGCCTAGTCCCTCTGGGGCTTCGGTGACCTGTTGTGTGTCTGGGGGAGCCTGGTCCCTCTGGGGCCTCGGTGACCTGTTGTTTGGTGTATGTGGCATGGTATGTTGTGTTGGGCGTTTGGATGGTTTCTGGCACACTTAGTGCTTCGAGACCGAATGGACGCCTGTTGGGAACCTGGTACCTCTGGTGCTTCGGTAACCGTTTAGAATGTGGTAATATGGTTGTCTAAACGGTGAGGTGGCTGTTTCGATAGTACGAAGATGGTTGTGTACGATGTACGGTGTGGAGACCTAGATTTACATGGAGAAAACAAATGAACAGTGTGAAAGCTATGAGAATTCCGTTTTCATGAGTAAAGAAGTACTTGATTTTTGTTATAGGCTGGTAATATAGGGTGTTGATTGAAGGTTTCACGTAGAAGGAAGATGTCACGACCACGTTATTTTTTTTATTTGGTCAGGAGCGGCCGAACTTAACCTATTACTTATTTTTTTATTGTTGTTCTGTCTCTGTCTGTTTTTTTTATTAAAATTGAGTAACGATTTCTCTCGTCGCTCAAACGTGGGACCGTTTGTCTGTCAGGTTGGCCGTGTAGGAGGAAGGTATTTCTAATAATCTAGAACAAAGAAGTATGACGCATTTAAACTTATTAATTCAGTTTTGTTTAATTGGCAACATTTAGCCTACGATTCAATCTCAGTTCGATTTTATTCGATTGACAACACTTTATTTGGCTTATGTCAAAATACTCGATTTTGATTGGATGTTAAAAGCTGTGAACTTTGCCCGAGGTGTTCTTGAACCAATGAAAGCAGGGTAGCCAAGGATAATGGCGACCTGAGCGAAGTCGCCCGCCATATTTGGTCGGAAAAGGGTTAGAAGAAGGAACGCGCGGGAGCGCGTTTGCAAACAGTTGAAAAACAGAGTTGTGAGAGAAATAATTGAGAAGTAGCCTAAAGTGTGGCGTTATAAACTTGAAAGTGTGTTTTGTTGAGAGAAAGCGAAACGAATAGGTGGCCGAATTCGCTGCTTTGATAAGATTGGAACAAGGACTATCTCCAAATCGGCATAAGTTACCTGCTTTGTAGCATGCATATACCCACGAAAGCCCACAAAATCGAGTGTTTATCCAAGATAGCCCTCGTATTTCCGATATATATTTATAAATTGACAGCGTTTGACATTTCCATAAATTATTGTCATTTTTCCAAACGCTATCGCCACGCTTTAGATGATAGAATGTCACTTTTCAAGTTACAATGGACAAACTTCTATAGCTGTCTCTACTGCCAATATAAATTAACTAACTACTGGAAGTCCATTTGTATTTTCTTACTCCTTCGCTGTTCTTTTTAATTTAATTGCTGAAGCCAGGAATGTTGATTAGTTTTTCCGGGTTTCGTTGACTTTCATAGACTTAGGGCTTTTCTGGTAGTCAACAGGAAGATTTGCAATGTAGAAAGTTTGTGGACTTAGTATAAATTTGAGCTGATCGACATGTATGTATACGGCAGAGTAATGGCCGGTTTGTGAAGTCGGCGTTACATCTCAAATCAGCTGACAATTTGTCACAACAGCACAGATGGCCGACATGGGAGCGGATTGGGATGCTCAGGCAGATGGTACCGGTGATACTGTATTGCACATAGCTATCACACGGTGGAACTACGAGCTGGTGGATTGGTTACTTGAGATGCGCGTTGATGTAAGCATAAGAAATAACAAGGGGCTGACGGCATATGAAGTGGCTGAACAAAGTGATGACCATGATATGATGAAGCTATTTTCTGAGTCCATAGTGAACATTTTAGAGCTTAAAGTGATCTTCAGGTTGTATACTAGCATAAGTTTGAGGCTGTTACACTTTTTGTATTTAGTTAGTAAAACGTAGGCTCAAGTTTGTTCTCATGTACTCTAGTCTTCAAGAATTTTAATAAATGTAATGTATGTTTAATTCAAGTTATTTTTTTCTACTTTGTTCTATACCTATAAAATATTGATAGCCTTCCAATTGTTCGCGTCAATGAAAGTTGTGTCAGTTTATTGCTTTGAATCACACGATTGAAAGTGTTTCAGGAAAATGTATCAACATAAAACACTATCATGAAACAAATAAAAGCCACCATAAATATAAATATGGCTGGTTTGTGGCTTTGCTGAAGTTAGGAAAGCAAAACAACTTTAAAAAACACACAGACATTGAATAACTAAACATTTTATTTGTCAAACGTGAGCATATTGCGCATGCATGCCTGCATGCAACTTACGTACCTGGAGCAGTTAATCAAACAAAAATGACTCTTATCTCGTAGTCAAAAGAGAAAAATATTTTTTTTATAGTTAGGCAAATAATATTTACTCCAAAAGTGATTTCGTGCGTCATTTCAGTGAAACTTTATACATTTTTATTTATCTACCCCCTGAACTACTGGGAATTACCTAACTAGTTGATTTGAATAAAACCATTTATGTGGTATTAAGTTGTAGAATTTCTCCAATTATATCACGTGAGATTAATCACTTTATAGCAATAAATACAAAGATGGTAATATAAAAAGCAGAAAATACAAAGATATAAAGGAAAAAATATAGAAAATAGAAATGGAGATAGAAAGGGTATGCTACTTTACACCTAGACAAATAATGAGGAATGAGAAAGCAAAAAGAGATACAAGAAAGCCACCTAACTTTTCTACAAATGAAATCGAATTACTGTAGACGCACTTGTCAATCAGTAGCGCCATATAACTTCTGTTGATGTGTTGAATAAATTAATAAAATCACGATATTATTTTTATTTATGTTCTCGCGTTTGACCTCTTTTTCTAGATGAAGTGAAATTCCAAGAACAAATGTTCCGATATAAGTCATTATCATAATATTTTGCTGGCCAAACTAGAACACTATGGCATACGGGACAACGTATTAAAGCTCTTCAGATCTTACTTGCATAATAGGCAATAGTATGTAGAGATTAAGTCGGTAGTGAATGGAGAGCAATAAGTATTCAAATCTTATCTGTTTCTCGAGGTGTCCCTCAGGGATCTGTTCTGGGCCCAGTTTTCTTCATCTTATTCTTAAATAACTTAATTGAGTACATGAAAAAACGTTTTTTCTGATACAACTCTAATTATCTTTGCAGATGACACCAATGCAATAGTGTCTGCAGATAATTTAAAAGATCTAGAAGCTAAACTTAATTGTATGTTAAAACATTTTGAACACTGGTTTGGCACAAATAATTTAAAACTTAATGTAAATAAAACAAAATGTATATTATTCAAGTCGAACGTCCGAAAAAATGCTAGTATTGAGGTTATATCTTGTGGTAACAAAATCGAAGTGGTTGACCATGTTAAATTCTTAGGTGTTCACATTGACGCATTGTTGAACTGGAAGGTTGAAACATCGTCTGTATCAAATTCTGTTAGCTCGGCATGCTATGCAATTAGAAGCCTGAGGGAAGAACTAACTTTGGCCCAACTTAGGATGGTTTACTTAGCTATGGTTGAATCTAGGCTCAGATATAGCATTCAGTTTTGGGGCAACAGTTACAGATACAACGTCCACTCGGCATTTGTCATTCAGAAGAGAGCCTTAAGCACAATGCTCCGCTTGAAGCAGACGGAATCGTGCAGGGACCACTTTACTAGACTTTAAATTTTGACTGTGCCATGCCTCTATATTCTGGTGTTGCTATCCAATTTTGTCAATAATCTGCACACATTTGAAACCAATGAGCAAAGGTTAGCTAGAGATAACACCCGACGGAAAGAGTTACCTAACATGATCCAACCGAAATTAAACGTGGTTCATCACAGTCCCAGATATCAATCAGTCTTCCTATATACTAAGTTACCCTTAGAATTTAAAAGTATAAATAGCGCTAACTTGTTTAAAAACAAGCTCAAAACATATTTATTGAGAAAGGGTACAGTGTGAATGAGTTTCTGGATGATAAATGACAACTATAGTGACAATCATAATTAATTGAAATTGAATATGGATTATTATAATTGTATTAATTGAATTTAAATTTGTTTTTGTGTGTAATTTTAGCTCTGACATTGTATTTTTTTATTTTTTTGTTTGACGAGAATTGATTTACCATGGATTTATTATTTTGGATTTTTTATGGTTTTTGTTACACAAATATTGATTTTATTATTTTTAGTTATAATTTCTTTTTTGTCCCTGAATTTAATATTTTTTCGTTGACTGAATTGTAAACGTTATTTTAAGGATTATTATTTTTTAATTTGTTTTTGTGTATGTGATGTATTTATTGATCTTTTATAATTGTCATTGTTTTTTTTTTATTCATTTGTCTATCTATAATTATTATTGAATTCTATCCTTGACATTCTAATAAATTATACATAAATTATATAAATTATTATTGTTATTGAAAGTTGTTGTTATTTAAAGGTTTTTTTTTATTTGATCTATTGTAATGTTGTAGTGGTGTTTTTACTTGCCACAAATTTCGACACAATGTATTTTGTTACGAAATAAATGACTTATGACTTATCTAAGTCAAACAAGTTTTATAGTATTGTTATCAATGATCCCAGCTAAGAATTGTCGGTATTGTTATTATCTTATTATAAACAATTATTAATGAAGCACGGGCACGTGAACTGACCCCACGACTCTTATTGAATAATAAGCGGGAGTTGGTAGATACTTCATTATAGTCATTCTAGACACTTCAATACGGAAAGCCGCATCGTTAAAATGTTAGAATTAGAGATAGAAATTACAACGAACGCCCAAAAACCAGTTGCGCTAAGTGAGGCCGAATTTAGAAGAAGAAGATGTCAACCCGATTACTTAGCAGCCATCTGCTCGGAGTATAGTTACTACGTCATGTCACAGCCGCAGTTCGGATCCGTTGACCACTTTTCGAAAGTAGAAAACCAAGGGAAAAATGGTTACTCCGATGTCGCCTGCTGGGACAGTTCACGCGTTAAGATAACCCCGAAGAAGGGTAATACCGACTATATTCATGCGAATTATGTAGATCATTACGGGACAAGTACGTGGCCACGCAGGGACCTCTGAAAGCGACAGTCCATCAATTTTGGCAGCTCGTCTGGGATCAAAACCGCCGTACTATCGTCATGCTGACAGAACTCCAAGTTGGTGGGAAGGAGAAATGTGCCCCGTACTGGAACCCTTCTAGCAAAAAACGAAAGACTTTTCGAACCGTTGATCTGTCGAACAGGACAATAGAGGAAGTATGGGATTCAGGATACGTAAGGACATTTTCAAAGTTTTTAATTCCAATACCGAGGAAAGGAGGACAATTATGCACTATCAGTACTTAGATTGGCCGGAGCAAGGAATACCTGCCAATGACAAATCGTTTAAAGAGCTCATTCTAGATGTGAATTTTGAACATCAGAAGAACTTAACTGCAGCAAGAAATGGACCAGCGGTTGGGCCAATCGTTGTTCACTGCAGCGCCGGGATTGGAAGAACCGGGACTTTTATAGCGGTGGACTCATGTGTCTACGAGTTAGCCAAGACTGGGAAAGTCTCAGTGCCCGAAAATGTAACGCGAATACGTGAACAGCGACGTTTAAGTGTTTTGACTTTGGTCCTTCATGAGTTTTTGGCACTATTCGACATGAGTTCTTGTCTGAGAAGATAATTTTGCGTATAATAACAGATGCATTTTGGGCATATAATATGGACTGCGGATCAACACGACAAACAGCAGGTGAACACGGCGTTTTTGAGAACCTTGGATGTAGAACAGAAAAAAATAGAATACAAATCCAAGTCTTTTATTTATCAAACTTTGCTTACAATTTGCCTTCACCTAAGTTAGTGGCGGTTACATGATAGAAATGTTTTTATTTTATGTCAGACTTTAGTTACATTTTTATTTTTTATTTTTTTATTTGTGATGGGTTTGCTAGTTTTTTGGTTTTTATCCTTAGGTTAAGTTAAATAATTGCTATAGCCAAGCTATGCCACGAACACCACAATAAAAAAAATCGTTTTCTTCTACGTGTGATGGCGGCACTTTACTTCAGGGGCATTTTTAATGGTCACGTCGTATCTCAATTGCCAGCGACCAGCGATTAAAGTTTTCTTCACGTCGAGGATATGCTCGTCAAACTGTTCCGTCACATAACTGTCTCCGAGCCATGGATGATCCCATTCGATGGTGATCTCGTGACTGCTTGAGTAGCCGCAGGGTTTCAGAGTAACACTTCCCTCCGTGCCCGACGAAGACATCTGTCGTCCCGCGGAGCAAAACGTAAACGGGTTGCCCGTTGCGACCGGGCCGGAAACCTCATCCGTGTGATAAAAACTCTTAATCCACTTTCCCCACTCCAAGCGATAATTTGTCACCATCAGGCAAGTATCCGGCGATACGTGGACGGTAGCGCAGAAACGTAAGTCTTCGCTGCACGCGACCGGTGCGATGAAGAAATAAAATAACGACACTGAGAGAAAGACGCGAAGAAACGCCGTCGTAGGTTTTCCCATTTTTGAGGATGCAAACTCCAACAGTGATTGCGGCAAGCGAACGAACGAATGAAGTAGGCACTCGCCGACGCTGCTTATAAACCGCACCGACGAATGCGGTAAATACCCTCCCCCTACCAATTTGTTTTTCTAAACTCAACTCCGTCCGGCAGATAGCGGGTTGTTCTATTTCAAACTATCATCTTAGCTTATCTAAGCAGGAAAAATACTCATGTTATATTTAACATATAATTTAAATTGTTATATTTTAAATTGTAATTGTAATTTCTTAAGCTATAAGTATATCGGAGGTGGCCTTCATCTTGAATTTTTCATTGTTAAACCAATTCCACTATCTAGATAAAAAGGTTACATAATTGAGTATGATCTTTCAAAACTTCAAGACCTGTATCCTTCTTCTAAGAAATGGATATTGCTACTATGGCTAATATTTTCGGTATAATGCCATCAACTGGTGGCAATATCTTCCATGAGATCGCTGTAGGAGGCTCGATGATACTTCTAGATCGAGTTAGTCAGTTTGTAACGCCCTCAATCAGATTTCTCCTGAACGAAAGAAACTACATTGGGCAACACTGCGTCCACATTATTGCGTACCTCCATAAAGGACCGCTTGCAGTTAATGAAGAAGCTTTTGAGTTTGGGCGCGGATATTAACACTAAAAATCGAACTGTACACCTACCTCCTGATGGATGCGAGACGAGTATGTCAGACATTCGTATCCATCAAATGGACGTCCGTAGGGTGCTGCGCAACATCGACGTGAACAAGGCTAGCGGCCCTGACGGAATACCAGCAATTGTTCTTAGAACCTGTGCGCCTGAACTGTCTCCGATCTTGACACGCCTATTCCGCCTTTCGTATGAGGCTGGAAAAGTGCCGAATGCTTGGAAGCAGGCTAACGTACAGCCCGTGCCCATGAAGGGCAGTCGAGCTGACCCGGCCAACTACAGACCCATATTAAGCTCCTCAACGCGTACTCAATATTAAGCTCCTGGCATACCTAGAAACTAATGATATCCTAAGTGACCGCCAATACGGCTTCCGCCGAAATCGGTCTACTGGGGATCTTCTAGCGTATGTCATTCACATCTGGAGTGAGGCCATCGAGAGGCACGGGGAAGCGCTTGCCGTCTCCCTCGACATCTCGAACGCTTTTGATAGGGTCTGGCACGAAAGCCTTATTATTTATTTATTCCTTCATTCGGTTTGCCCGGTGGTCTGTGTGATTGGATTGCAGACTTCCTGAGAGATCGGTCCATTCGAGTGGTTATCGATGGCTGCTCGTCGGACCACTTGGATATTAATGCCGGGGTCGCTCAGGGGTCAGTACTCTCAGCAACTTTATTCTTGCTGCACATTAACGATCTGCTAAAACTCAGCACCTTTGGGTATGCAGACGACAGCGCTGTTGCTGAGAGATACTTGTCCAATGCTCGTGCTACCGGGCCTCAGATCCAGTCTCTCCGGGAGGCCATGGTGGAGCGCTTAAACCTGTCCTTGCAGGCAGTCTCCGAATGGGGCGATGCCAATCTGGTCAGGTTTAATGCTGCTAAAACCCAGGCTTGTCTTTTTTCCGCTAAAAAGAGCCAATTTCACCCGGCTCCAACTATCCGAGATGTGACCGTGCCAATGACTGACCATCTTGAGCTTCTTGGCGTTACGTTGACATCGACTCTCAATTTTGGCGCATACATTGAGGCAAAGGCTCAGCTGGCTGCCAGGAAGCTGGGGATCCTTGCAAAGGTGAGAGGGTACTTCACGCCAGAACAGCTACTCAGCTTGTATCAAGCGCAAGTTCGATGATGCATGGAGTACTGTTCTCATCTCTGGGACGGATCTGCCAAATACCAACTTGATGCACTAGAGTCGATCGAAAAGCGGGCCAAGAGGCTCATCGGCGATGAGGCATTGGTTAAGTCAAAGCTCCAGAGCCTTGATGATCGTCGCCGAGTTGCCAGCTTGTCGGTATTTTATAGATAGATTACATTTCCGGGATTGTGCGATGGAATTGCATAATCTAATTCCGCCCAGCCCGTTTCATCATCGGAGTACCAGACGTACGGCGATGCGCCATCGGTACATGTGCAAATAGCTGTCACGTCGTAACGCAAAAAGGCACGAGCAAAATATTCATTCTGCCAAACATATTTGATGAATATTTAAAATTAATTTATTGATCAAAATCAAAATCTAGAGTAATTAAAAACGCCTTAAATGAAGTATTAGTTTTGTTTTACCTTTTATATGAATGATAATCTGTACTTAACTAATTTTTAAAACTTTTCTCTATTAATAAAAGCTCTATGCGGCGGGCTGACGTTAGAGTTAAAAATTAAAAAAGTACAGGCAAGTAAAAAGCACTAGTAAAAAAAAGTGTCACTTTCCGCACAGTTTGGATCCTTTGCAACCGCTCTTTTCGAGGCCACGCATTGTAAAATCATTTTCAAAAGTAAAAATTTCACAATGGTGGGCAAAATTAATCAGTTTTTCTATGCGCGCACATTTAACAATGGCGATCGGCCATAGACTAATAGAACGAGGTTGCCTTTTTATTGGCTTTTCGTGGATAGTGTTTCAGCCACGTACAAAATAGGGAATTTAAATTTTTCTTAATTACAGAGCAAATAAAATTTATGTTTGAGTGAAAGTTTTATTTATTAAGCACGTACAAGTTGAAATTATCTATTTAAATATGAAGTTGCATGAAATGAGCAAGCAATAGGTACATTAATTTATTTGTACTATTGAGCACGATCTTTTTTGTATCGAAACTTTTTTAAGAACAAAGCAACTCAACCAATAAATTAAAAAAAAAAACTCTGTAACTCACTTGTGAATAATAGCAATGAAAAACTCACAGTTTGATAACAGGTATCATTATGTGCCTGATTGCGGTGAAATTAGAGCCGCTTTATGAGCAAGTGTGTTGAAAAAATCATAAACTAATAAAAGTTAAGAGTTGTAGGGATACAAGTTTCACGAGCTAATAACAGAAAACAGCTACTTTTTCAGCGCAAATTTCTCAATAACTACAAGATATATGATACATCTTTTAATGCAAATTTTTGCGTCACATAGTTATCTAGTAAATGTACATTACATATTTTTATAACTGCTCAAATTAAATTAGAAAAAATAAATTCCTAACACACGTTTTTACGAAATCCCGAAACACCAAGTTTTTTTATTGCGTTTTCAGCTTACTGGTGGCGAATAATAATCTGCAAAATGGTATAGACTGGGCATATAGTATACTAGTAAGTAAGCCACCAAAGTTTATTATATTTGTACTTTAAAAAAAATGTTGTCCACGCGGAAAAATGGCAATTTTATCATGTGCGAAAGCGTCGTCTACGCGTAAGAAATAATCGCGTAAGATAATTTGAACTGTTTATCAGTCGAATCCAATTTTTATATTATATTTTTGAGTACTTATTATATTGTAATAAATTGTCCAAATAATGCCTTATAAACCGTTGCGCTAGCGCGAGTCATTCTGTCTCGCTCAAGGGCTTGTAGACGACGGACCTGTGTCGTTTTTATTGTTGTCATTATGTTTTTTATCATATATCTTGTAGTTATTGAGAAATTTTCGCTGTTTTCTGTTTTTGGCTCGTGAAACTTGTAAGGGCTCTTAATAGCGGCCCTCACACGTACACTTTGGAGTACGCTCCGTGGCGTGTCGTTCCAAACCGCGTGATTGGAACGCGCTCCGAACGGTTCGTTTAAAAATAGCGTTTTTGACATCGCACTTCGAAACGCGCTCAGATGCGTTATCATTTGAACTGTCGCATCAAACCACACGTCTAAAGGAATTTCAACAGTTTTGGCCACACTTTGGAATGGCGCGTGGAGTGTCCCTAGGTGACAAAAGTTCAATGATAATATATTCAAAAATAAGAAGGAGGACACAGTCATGAGAAAAAGTTTTATTACATTTCTATAAACCCGTTTACGGCTTTTACGTTCCAAACTGCCATTTCTAACTCCAGAACCCTTTACACGTACGTTCCGCTGCCAAGAGCGCTCCGATGCGTGGGACTTGCGCGCGCGACTGAGCGTGAGCGCCGCTTCGGAACGCGCGCCGAATGCCTTCACACGTACACTTCTAAGCTCGCTTCGGTGTGGCGCGTGGTATTTCGTTCGCTCCGAAGTGTACGTGTGAGGGCCGCTATGACTGAAAGTACAATAACATTGATTACAAAAAAAAAAACGGAACAATTAATTAACTGTAGAATAAAACACTGTTGTTTTTCCAGTTCTTAGAAATTGAGCTATATCTATATAAACATTCCTCCTAAGTTCACTGAAAATGACCTTATGTCGCATCTTCGTGATAAGGAATCTTATAAAGCGCTTGAATCATTACTCAGTTCTCATTACCACAGAACCAATCGTTACAGTCACTTGTACGTGTCATCAAATCCAGAGTTTGTTTCCCGCAATGGCTACCCATCTAACAACACTCATTGCTAAATTTGTGCAACTAGCCAACCACCCGAAGTACATCGACTTATCTCTCATGAGCATTGCGACGTCATTGCTGTACTAATAAATGGGACTTGCGAGAACTTTCTGAAGCCTAAAAACAAAAGCAAAATCGGTTTCCGTACTTTCCGTGTTGGGACATTTCCCGAGTGGTTTTAACCAATACTAGCGATGGATCAGACTACATAAACGCTAATTATGTAAGCGGCTACGCCTTGAGCAAATTTGTAGCGGCTGAGCAGCCGACGGCGTCCACCTTGGACAATTTTTGGTCTATGATTTGGCAAGAAGACTCTCGAGTGATTGTGGTGCTGACCAGCGACGGGGAAGAATTACAACCGAACTGTGTCCTGAAGAACTTTATAGTAAAAGAAGAAAGCATTCATCTGGAATTCTACTACACCGCGTCAATACTAAGTGTCACTCACAGAGATGAGAACGGTGTATCGATTCAAATATTCAGATTGGCCCGAAAACGGCGTTCCTGATCTTAACGGATTTATTGAATTCTTGCTGGTCGTCAATGACCAGTATCAAGCATTTTTCCTCGAAATAATAGCTACCAGCCGATCTCGGCCAGGCCCGATTATTGTTTACGGAAAGGCCGGTATCGGAAGAATTGCGACATTTTGTGTTGCAGATTCCTGTCTATACCAGCTAGTGCATACGGCATCCATATCAGTACCATCAGCAGTGCTGAAGATAAGGCAGCAGCGACGGCTCCAATTCCTACTTACTATTCGACATGGGAATATTTTTAGAACTGCGTTCCCACTAACGCGTTTTTAATAAACCTCCAAACGAGTTAAGTTCTATGATTTTAAGTTAGGAATTATATGTAGTACTTATATATGACTCTTTAGGTATATTATTTTGTTTACTTTAAGTTTGCAATAAATATTTTACAATGCATGTCCTCGAAAAGAGCGTTTTCCAAGCAGCCAAACTGTGCGGAAAGTGTCACTTTTTTTACTAGTGCTTTTTACTTTCCTGTACTTTTTAATATTTAACTCCAACGTCAGCCCGCCGCATAGAGTTTTATTATTTGAGAAAAGTTTAAAAAATTAGTTAAGTACAGATTATCATTCATATAAAAGGTAAAACAAAATTAATACTTCATTTAAGGCGTTTTTAATTACTCTAGATTTAGATTTTGATCAATAAATTAATTTTAAATATTCATTAAATATGTTTGGCAGAATGAATGTTTTGCTCGTGCCTTTTTGCGTTACGATGTAACAGCTAATTGCACAATGAGCAGTACCTAAATATGCCCGAGGAACTATAAACTATTAGTTAATCTGTGGATATGCTGAGCGCCCTTGAATAAGCGCCATTTTATTAATTTCTTGCTTGGTTCAGATATATTTTTTTATTTCCTCGCACAATGCATGGTAAAATGTTGTATGATACACGTGCGTAAGAAGATTTCCGACTCGTGTCGATTTACCCACTCATCGGAAATCACCTAGTTTCCGCACTTGTAGCATAAATAACTATTTACTGTTCAAGTTATTTGGAATTTTTATTTAACTATAAAGTGATAATTTCTCCACATCACCGAGCACTATGATGTATACGAGTTATTTATATTTTTTAAAGGATATTTGCACATATGGATCCGAATCCGCTAAATTTTTCAGCACCCAATAGCAAAAAATGTTTGATACATACAAGGAAGATCACTATTGAAGAAATTTGAGTTCTAAGTTGATGTACTCAAAGTGAGAGTCACATATCAATAGTCTTCATAATTTTCGTAAACACGTGATACCAATTTAAGCAAATCATAACAGGAAAAAGACTCAAATAACTTATAAATAGTTCGATCTCGTTTTCACGCCGCCGACTGGAGGCAACAGAGATAAGACTTGACCTGAGCCTGGCCCCGGCTTTGGGGAATCCCAGACAATTAAATAACAAAATAAAAAATGTTATTGTGCGACAATTATTTTGCTGATTAGCAATCACATTTCAGGGGTTACGAGCGCTCAACTTCATACGCAGATTTGTAGTTGAAAACAAAATATTTTAAACTGTCGAGTTTTTTGGGTTTGGAATTTTAAGTTTCTACATTGAAATACTTCCTGGGGGGTGACCATAAGCACTGAAAGCGGTATCAATTTGAGATCGAATAAGGGACAGATGTGTATGACTTGTATACATCTGTCACTTACTCGATCTCAAATTGATACCGCTCTAAGAGCTTATGGTCACCCTCCAGTTCATTGTTGATTTTGTCTTTAGGAGTTGCAGTGGTTGGAATAACGTGGCGGGCATACACCCAAATCAATTTTTACTCTAAGTTTAAGGTGTAGAAGGTACCATTTTTATACAGTGATCAAAATTGTGAAAACGTGTTTTTAATTTTAGCAAATTCATCTAAGTTCGCACTTAATTGCAATCTTCTACAAACCTAAAATAGTTATTAATTCTATCCTACACCCACTCAACATTTCCTCAAAGGTCAAAAAATCAATAAAAATCCACAAAAACAATAGGAACCTCTCATAATTGAGGTCGGGTAAGTCACAAAACGCTTTATAATTGGCCCCTTTTGGCCCACACCTGTAATTGAGCTAAACATAGTCATTGGCTGTATTTTATGGCCAAAACAATAAATATATTGTTTGTGGAAACTTGAGTTTTTGTGCCGTGAACGGTATTGCACCTTCATCTTTCAAATTATAGAGATGTGTTGGTTTCGAGTACCTAATAAAACAATTTGAAGAGAGCCTAAACAAAGTGATATAGTCTGGCAAACGAAAGTAGAGACTGAAAAAGCGCGGCAAATTTAAAAAATAACAGCATAGCAACCCCAAAAACTAGTATGAAATACCTGGAATAACCTAACTTGATACTTTAGAACTATTTATATTACTTCGTCTGAATAAAAATACTATAGGTACTTTAGTTAGGTAATACTTTGTAAATTCGTAAGCTTTTCAATAGCTTTCACTATCTCATCAACCTCTGCTAAATCCTCCAGATTTTAGGTAAAAGAAAAAAAATGTGTTTAAATAAAATGCAACATTTATTATGGTATGATAAATAACCATATTGCATTATTATGAAGGTGTATACTTATTATAAAATGAATGTAAATAAAAATAGAAAAAGTTTTTACAAAAAGAGTGATTACGAATTAAAACAAAGTATCAACTTAGTAGCGTCATACGGAAAATTGGGGTTGACATTAGTATAACATTGCCATATAAAAAGTTTGAAAATAATTCGAGTGTCTACTTTCGTTTGCCAGACTTACGAGTATCAGCTGTTACGACTTGATTGACAATCATTGTCTCTGATAGAAAGTCAGTTAGTCTACACTTAATTTTACATAGATTCATGCACTTTGTCTCGAGCCCTACTACTACTCTGTATTTCAATTGTATAAATTATTTATGAAAGAAATAAAAAAAAAAACAGAAAAAAAAAAGTTGTTTTTTGGATTCCGTACCCAAGGGTAAAAACAGCTAACTATTACTAAAACTCCTCGGTCCGTCTGTCTGTCTGTCACAAGGCTGTATCTCATGAACCGTGATAGCTAGACAGTTGAAATTTTTACAGATGATGTATTTCTGTTGCTGCTATAACAACAAATACTAAAAACAGAATAAAATAAATATTTAAGTTGGGCTCACATACAACAAACGTGATTTTTTTGCCGTTTTTTGCGATAATGGTACGGAAGGTTTTATTTCATAATTGGTAAAAAAGGTCCACATAGCCATATACGCAATCTAGGATTATTTTACTAGATATTTCATGTTTCGGACGGCATGTCGTCACCTAAAGCATGACAACAAAAAAAAATCGGGCTGGTTACAAAGTAAGTCAAAATTCTGACTGTAACCTAAATTCAACTATTGAAAGTAATTTAACGATGTCTTAAGGTAACCTAGGATCCTTTCCTACTAAATGAAATTTCGTGCAAGCCAACCTAGAAGAATCCTCTATTTTAACGTTGCAACGAGAACCATTCCCCCGGGCGACTTTTTCAACTTGGGCGGGAATTCAAACAGCTGATTCGTCAAGTTTTTTCTTTTTCCACAGACAATTTCTAAGAAGGTTTTAATATGAACATCAGAACAAACTGCCAGATACGAGCCTGATAAGATAAGAAACATCATAACACTGCACTGGGATTTTATTAACATATAAAACCACTAACATTTTGTTGAAACGGTCCATAATTATGTTTAAAAATTATAATTTTCATGTTATTAAAATTGTTATGTATCAAATTAAAGGTTGCGTTGAACTATGTCGGGTCATCGTGTTTATGTAGATTAGGACGGGTCCACGTGGTCTCGCGACATCAGTGTGAGAGAACCCTATACTTAGAAGAACATTAAGTAAGATACCGAGGTTTTTATGAAGTTCGTTCTTAACGCGGTTCTGTTGTGAGTTTGAGTGTTACTTGTGTTTCGGTATTGTTATGATGGATTATCACGTTTGTTTTAATGATTTGGCGATTTATTGCAGATTGATGTTGTTTTTTACGGCACAGGCTAAGTGATTGGCTGCTAAGTGAGTGTATGTGAGTTTAACCCCGAGTTTCTCAGCTCAATATTATCGCAGAATTAATGTGACAAATTGTCAAGCACGCGTTATCTGCTGTGATTGGTTGAATGAATTTTCTACAGCCAATCACAATTCTGGGATAATTTTGAGCTGAGAAACTCGGGATAAATCTTTGTAAATGAACCCATGATACAGGAGAAATTCCTAAAGGACGACAGAAAAGCTAGTTTGGAATAGATAGGAATGCGTTCAATAGTACATTATGGTACAAGTGTGCAATGTTGGTGATTACCGCTGACGCGCCGTTAAGAGAGCGCCGCGGTCTTAAGAGAGCCGAGGACGGTAATCATACGTTTTTCAACACACTTGTGAAGAAAATAATACTAAAATAGTTATTTATGCTACAAGTGCGGCAAGTAGGTGATTTCCGATGAGTGGATAAATCGACACGAGTCGGAAATCATCTTACGCACGTGTATCATACAACATTTTACTATGCATTGTGCGAGGAAATAAAAAAATATTCTGAACCAAGCAAGAAATTAATAAAATGGCGCTCATTCAAGGGCGCTCAGCATATCCACAGATTAACTAATAGTTATATAGTTCCTCGGGCATATCCACTGCGCATGTGCAAATAGCTGTCACGTCGTAACACAAAAATGCACGAGCAAAATATTCATTCTGCCAAACATATTTAATGAATATTTAAATTAATTTATTGATCAAAATCTAAATCTAGAGTAATTAAAAACGCCTTAAATGAAGTATTAGTTTTGTTTTACCTTTTATATGAATGACAATCTGTACTTAACTAATTTTTATTTTTTTTCTCAAATAATAAAAACTCTATGCGGCGGGCTGACGTTGGAGTTAAAAATAAAAAAAGTACAGGAAAGTGAAAAGCACTAGTAAAAAAAAGTGACACTTTCCGCACAGTTTGGCTGCCTGGAAAACGCTCTTTTCGAGGACATGCATTGTAAAATAATTTTCAACAGTAAAAACGTGTTGTTAAATTTTTTTCGCAATGGCGGGCAAAATTTATAAATTTTCCTAAGCGCGCGCATTTAACAATGGAGATCGGCCATAGGCTAAAATAATGAAGTTTCTTTTTTTTTGGCTTTTCGTGGATAGAGTCTGGCAAACGAAAGTAGAGACTGAAAAAGCGCGGCAAATTTTAAAAAATATATCAGTATAGCAACCCCAAAAACTAGTATGCAATACCTGGAATAACCTAATTTGATACTTTAGAATTATTTATATTACTTCGTTTGAATAAAATTACTATAGGTACATTTAGGTAGGTAGTACTTTAGATATATCAATCTGAACAAAAAAAGCAACAGTATTCTATAATAATTTTGGTTTATTCACTATCAATCAAAATCTAAATCTAAGACTTCCATGTGAAAAGATTCATAAGAGTCACAGTAATAATTGTTTTCTACATTAATAATGAAACTTTTAAAATTATTAAATAGAGAAAATGTTTTTACAAAAAGATAAATAGTGATTACGAAATAAAACAAAGTATCAACTTAGTAGCGTCATACGAAAAATTGGGGTTGACATTAGTATAGCATTGCCATATAAAAAGTTTGCAAATAATTCGAGTGTCTACTTTCGTTTGCCAGACTCTAGTGTTTTAGCCATACAAAATAGGGAATTTCAATTTTTCTTTATTACAGAGCAAATAAAATTTTATTTATAAATTTTTATTTATTAAGCACGTACAAGTTGAAATTATCTATTTAAATACGAAGTGAATTGAGCAAGCAATAGGTACATTAATTTATTTGTACTATTGAGCAAGATCTTTTTTGTATCGAATTTTTTTTAAGAACAAAGCAACTCAACCAATAAAATTTTCAAAAAAACTCTATAACTCACTTGTGAATAATAGCAATGAAAAAGTCACAGTTTGATAACAGGTATCATTATGTGCCTAATTGCGGTGGAATTAGAGCCACTTTATGAGCAAGTGTGTTGAAAAAACATAAAATACAAACTATATAAAAGTAACAGGTTTGTGACATAATTCATGAAGATTGCCTGATAACAATCTTTATACATACTAATATTGTATATGTGAAAGTTTGGATGGATATATGTTTGTTACTCAATCACGCTAGTACGGCTGAACGGATCTGGATGAAATTTGGCTCAGATATAGATTATATTCTGGCATAGCACATAAGCTTTTCATCCCGGTATAATGTTCTCTTGGGATACTAACAGGCGGGTGAAGCCGCTGGTAGAAGCTAGTTTTAAATATTTGGTTGGGCCAGTCAATATGACGTATGATGTTGTAGATACCTACATAAATGCTAGGACTTTTGTATAAATTGGAATTTGAACATTGTCTATAGGCTCGTAAAGAAAAGAAGTTTATTATTGTGTTGGACAATAATAAACACTAACAACACATCAAAACCAAATCTCTCTTAGTAACCAAACACACGAACACACCATGATGACCATATTGTATTTACAAAATTACATCTATCAATCAAAATTTACTTTTTAAAACGATCCGAGCATTTTACGAGTTTCGAGTACCAACATAACAACAAAACAATCGACTAACACGAAGCTAAAATTACAATAATTTGACTAAAGGATCATCTGACTAATCTGATAATGAGCTGATTGGCTGTAACCTTTCATATTTTTGATTGTACAAAAAATTTGATGCACGACTGCATTCGGTATTAGTTTTTTACTGATTTTTGGTTGATTTATTTGGTGATAAGCTGCTGTAAATTATCCTCTTCCGTTTAGCCAATGCGAAGTTGATTTAGTCAAGTTATGCAGTGACCATCTAGACAGAATTTGAAAATGGAGATTGAGGAGATTCTACCTATACTTCATAAAAGATAACTTGATCTCTGCGACATATTATGTCAAACTGACGTATACGTTATTGTTAGCCTGTCAAGCGCTATTACTAAAGCGTTACTGTATTGATACTGACAGCTGTCGCAGAGATGAAGCTATCTTTTATGAAGTATAGTTACAGATACAAAAGGACCACAAGACGACAAAGTCTTAGGCTAAAAGTTCCGTGAGTTTACGTGTTTATGCCAGGATGGAAAATACGAAGGAATATATCTATAACAGCAATTGAAATGATGCTTGAAAGAGAAAAAAAGTTTCGGCTTACACTATGATGAGCTTATTTTTGTATTTATTTTTAGGATGCTCTAAGCTATGGCTACGAGCAGGTTACAGATGCTACCAGTAGGATTGTTATCTAGTACCTAAGTAATGACAGCAGCAATACCAGGAGTTTTCTCACAAAGAGTTCAGACTGATTGGTAAGCCAAGTCAGTTTAAATTCCAGTTGTTAGATTTTAAGTGTTGGTAAAAGTAAAATGGACGACATTCCATCTCACCATAAGTCACGACCACAACTTGAAATCACAAAAAAACAACGCAATAAACGTTCAATCTATAAAATACTATAATATATTTACAATTACGTACCATTTAGAACAATTTAATCCGTCGCGGTAAAGTTTCGGGCCCGGATCGGGACGATTTGGCTCGATCTCTAAGACAATATAATTTGACTGATTGATTGCGCCGCCATCTTGGACGCTTGGATGCCGCACGCAAGTCCCCAGAATTTAGAATTTCGAAAATTTCAGAGTAATTGTTGTTTAATGCGAGACGAGTGCTGTTATATGGTTACAAATACAGTACTTAATGTTTCAGTCGTTATGATATTTTGCAAAAAAAAAAACTTTTTAAGCAAATGCTTCATCAATGTACTCGGCCTAGAGAAAATGACGTTCTATTAGCGGTAATGAAGGTCCAAATAGTCCGTAATGCGATACAGCGATACCAAAATGTCACATGGCCAATGTCAATTCAAAACATTTTTGACTTTTGACAATCGTTATCGCTGGCTTTTTTGTCGCTTTCGCAAAGGTCATCTAAATATTCTGCATATAAGGTCAACAAAATTTTTTATGGAGTGTTAGGTCCGATTCCATGGTATTTATGTTATAAAGTAACATTAATACCATGAAATCGGCCTACTAAATACAAATTCTGCCCGTAAAGTTATCTAGTAATATTCTCAATCCAGTAGGCCGTTCAAAAACCGCAGAGTCGTAATTCTTAAAAAGTTCGAAATTCAAAATCCAATTTTAGAGAATTCGTAATCTTGAAATATGGCTGCAATTTGACCACATTCATCCCAAAAAGTGATTTATAGTTGTTCCACGATCACTCATCTACTGCGGTCAACATTATCGCTTGATTTATTAGGCCTACATTACAGCGAACTTACAAACAAATTCTTTTAATAGAATAATTAGGCCAAATCAGAGTTCACCTAAAATAAATTGCTAAAGGTTTGGCAAATTCTGATTGTGAGGATAAAATATGAACCGTACTCAACTTTTTAAAAGATAAGAAGAGATGACCGGAAAAAATGGAAAGAAGAAAGAGACCTTTGCATGCAGTGGGACTATAAAGGCTTATAAGTAAAACATTTTTTTACACATAAATACTACCGACTTCCAAATAAAAACACTACAAAGTGAAAAATATTTTCAATTCCGAAAGTCACTGTCCCTGTTTTTGTTCCTTCGTTTTAGACACCGACTTATGAAGTTGATGTTATTTTTCACTTTGTAGTGTTTTTATATGGAGGTCGGTGGTAATTTTTTTTTGTAAAAATGCTTTCTTTTTACACATTTTAACAAGTTTTGTAGTAGTACCTATAAATGCTTAAAGTTATGCCAGAATAGATTACCCGAATAACATAAAACTTGAACATAAACGGTGAAATGACAGTGAACTTTACACATCTGTGTACCCCTTTAGAGCAAACCGGCGTGATGTTATGTTATAAAATGGCGTAAACAATAAACAGATATGCGATTGCAGCTATCCCGAGAGATTTGCCGTTGTTTATTGAAGAGTTCTATTGTACATCTCAGAAATTCTTCATCAGATCTTCATCAAAAGACCCTGGGCAAAAATGTATGAAGCCTGGGCTCACCCACCAACAGAGATGAGATCACTTGGAATATACTTGTCCTTCAATAAATATAAAGATGTAAATTCATTTTTGTGAAGAATCTGGGTCTGGAAATCTGAATGGGGTTATTTAGTTATAAATATTTTTCTTCTGCCATAAATAGAATAGAATATACTTTATTGTACACCATAGAATTATACACATTTACAAGAAAAACTTATTTTTACGGGTACAAAGGCGGTCTTATCGTTGACAGCGATATCTACCAGACAACCTTTAATCTCATCTTGCCTAGCCTTTTTCCCAACTATATTGGGGTCGGCTTCCAGTCTTACCGGATTCAGCTGAGTACCAGTGTTTCACATGGAGCGACTGCCTATCTGACCTCCACAACCCAGTAACTGGGTAACACGGTACCCCTTGGCAAGACTGGTGTCAGATCTCAAGCTTCTGACTACCCATAACGACTGTCAAAGATCTTCAATTGACAGCCGGGAAACCCGGGAAGCCGGGAAACCTCCGAGGCACGGAGGAAACTCGGTATGTTGAAATGGTCACCCATCTTCGGACCGACCTCGTCAAGCGTTGCTTAACCTTGATTATCGACCCGTGCGGCTGTTATTATTTAGCCACGAGATACCATATACCAGACAACCTTGAATAAATATCGAATATTAAACAGAAAAAATGTTTCTACCTACCTATGGCCGTTATAGACTTTGAAACCATCCAACTGCTGTGAAAGGCAATAATGCGAAGATGGCTTTAGACCAAAAAAAAATAACGATGTTAGCTAGATAGGTACATTGTACTTTTATGCTCTTGTCGAATCCAGACTTCGATACAGTATACAGTTCTGGGGGAAAAGCTATGGTTATAATTCTCAGCGAGCCTTCATTCTTCAAAAAAGAGCAATACGTACAATTGTCAGAATAACACAAAGAGAAAGCTGTCGATCTCATTTTCAGCATTTACATATTCTAACGTTGCCCAGCTTATACATACTTGTGTTGTTAGTTAATTTTAAAAAATATGTCCATGGATACGAATCTGGGGTAGAAAGAATAGCCAGGGAAAACACTCGTAGGAAGGACTTTAAAAATAAAGTTGTACCTAGTTTCAACATTGTCAAGCATAGCCCTCATTACCAAGCTGTACAAATATTTAATAGATTGCCGGCGGATTTAAAAATTTTGTTATACACTAGCTCTTTTAAGGCTAAGCTCAAAGCATTTCTGTTGGATAGAAACTTGTACTCAATAGAAGAATTGTAATTTAATTTAATAATATTGAAATTATATGTTTGAAAAAAAGCTATTTATTGTTATTGTTTTTAGTTGTGTTGTTTTTATTTTTTTGTATTCTTTCTACTTTTTTATATTTTAGGCACATGTACTTTTAGAATTTATACTAATATTATTATAATGATGAATGTAATGTTATGTTAATGTTAAGTAATGTATCAAACACAATGTAAATTGTTCCTGATAAATAAATAACTTTTTGTTGTTTGAAATCTTATGCTAGTTTTAATTCAGAGTGCAAAACCCGTTATCAGTTAAAATATTTTTATTAACATTTTTCATAAATCGAGCAGTGGTGGCCCAGTGATATCGGCCGCGACTTACAAGTTGTAGGTCGTGGGTTCGAGCCCAGGTAGGCGCTTTACTTTGTGTAAATTATTTCATCACCACTGCTCTCAAAACGGTAAAGGAAAACATCGTGAGGAAACCGGCATGTCCTAGAACCAAAAATTCGAAGACATGTGACATCCACGAACCCGCACTGGGCCCGCGTGGTGGATTACGGCCCATTCCCTCTCACAGAGAGGAGGCCTGTGTCCCAGCAGTGGGAACATTAATAGGCTGATGATGTGATGATGTGTGTATCATAAATCAATAATAATGTCGATTAGATGACCTTCCTGTGTGTCATCTGAACGACATTATTATTAATTTATGATTGATTAAATTGTATGTGTCTGCCTAACCCTAGATACCATTATTGAAATGGTATGTGCACAACTTCCTACTATGCGTCTACCTGTTAGACACGAACAGTAATATTGAGCGAATATGACTTAGTAAGTTCGATTTGATATGACCCAAGGGATATCATAGAAATCGAATTAATTAATAGCCGAGGAGTCTTTCAATTAATTTGCTTCCGTCGCAAGAAATGCGGCTAAACAACAAGCTAGGGTCGGTAAATCACAGAACAAGAGAGGATACACGGAAACGAACAGTTAACAACGTGTGCGCTCGAGTCGACTGACTGAAAGAGCGGGCGGGCGATCTGCCGGGCGAGCACGACCTATTGTGACAGACTTGACATACACATTTTTATCACATTTTGTGAACAAAAACCGTGATAAAATGCGTGACTCAAGCCAGTCACAATAGGCCGTGCTGGCTGCAATCAGACAGAGGCCGTGCTCGCCCGGCTGGCATGCGTCCGAGAGGTGTGAGAGGGATGGAGAGTTTCGTAAAACACGTGCGCAGGCACATCTATTGTTTACCATTATTTTATTTGCAATGGAATTGAAGGTGGTGCCAATAGTAACAATTTAAGTACGAACAAAATCCTTTACAATGACATAAGCCATAACTCTGTTGGACACTGAGCCCAATTTGTCGCATGGGACCAATTCGGGAATATACTCTTATAAAATAAAAAAGAATTTTCAAAATCGGTCCACAATTGACAGACAAATCTGTGAACATACAAAAAAACATAAAACCTCCTCCTTTTTGGAAAGTCTGTTAAAAAGTAGAAAACATGTCTTTGTTTTCTTAACGATGTTGAAATAGTAAAGATAGAGCGACCCGAAAAAAAATAGACAACTATTTCATGACACTAAACAAGGTAGGTGTTGAGTTTTGGCGGGAACGCGATGGCATCTATGTTGCTTCTCTGTTTTATTTTCCTATAAGTTAAATTGAATATTAATAGTGTAAAAATTATGGTTTTTTATTCTAATAATATTAGTGAACGTGCACGAGCGTGGGCAAGTAAAACACAGCGGTAGAACAAGAGTTTGTACATGGTCAAAACTCCGTAGAAGCTTCCAATAAAGTTACCGCCATTTTATTGGGGCCTAACTTGGACGACTAAAATCTAAAGAAACTAGAACTTCTATTCTAAACTTGACACTAACTAAATGCACAAACCGTGCGAAGTCAAAATATAAAATAAAAAAAGGTATGTGTACTGGTATATATATAGATACTGCAATCACCAAACCAATTATGCCAAACCAAATTGCTACTATCTGCAAAACGTGTGACATGTGTCTAACTGTATGTTTGTGATTCTATGCAATATCCTATTAAGTTGTTTGTTTAATTAAGATCCGGATCCTATGGGGAAGGCTATTTAAGTGAGAATGTCTAGTCCAATATTGATTGTATGTGATGACGATGATTCGTCTATAGGGTTTTCTATTTATCCTTACTTATGAAACTCTTATGTATTCTAGAGATTCTTAACTGAGTATTTATCAATATAAATCTGGATTTAAAGTTATTAGATTTTATACTAATCTAGAGCGACACATTTGGCGACCATAGACCCTAGACAAGTGACATTCTATCAACGAAAGCGTGGCGATAGCGATCGTAGAAACGTCAAAAATGTATGTATGGGAATGACAAACGTTATTGAAATGTCACGAGTTCAATCTTGATGCGGGATTTTTGACATTTGATATTTTGGATAGGATCCTATGTATGATCCTAGATTTATGATAGTGTAATACCCCCCTTATAGACATTTTGGTAGCGCTTGTCAATT
Source organism: Orthosia incerta (assembly GCA_948252205.1). Taxonomy (NCBI): domain Eukaryota; kingdom Metazoa; phylum Arthropoda; class Insecta; order Lepidoptera; family Noctuidae; genus Orthosia; species Orthosia incerta. The sequence goes on along the minus strand of OX411758.1, from coordinate 17,002,586 downwards.
CCATTGCAACTATACTTCATAAAAGATAGCTTGATCTCTGCGACAGCTGTCAGTATCAATACAGTAACAATAGCGCTTGTCAGGCTAACAATAACGTATTAGTCAGTTTGACATATGTCGCAGAGATCAAGCTATCTTTTACGAAGTATATTATATAAATTCAACTAAACCCTATATACTTTTATAAGGTTTAGTTGAAATAAAAATTTTTTTTTTTTTGTTCTGATTTTGATACATTCCAGTCTTTGCTTTGAATAGTTATCGCTGAATGACAGTTTTATCGAAACCCAAGAAGTTTCGTCCTAGAATAAGAACCTAGAACTCAAGTACAAAGACGACTAGGGTTGCGTTGTGCATCATCATAGCGCACATCGCGTGGCTCAACCCCAAATCGATTATGCTAATGCGATATTCGAATCGTAACAGGTGCGTCGAGTAACCACAGAGATCGATGGAATGGGTCGGATAATGCATTCATGTTGAAACTTTAATGTGGGTAGAATAAGATTATAATTATAATTATTATCGGAGCTCGATGATGTAAATGACGAAGCGGAAAACTTATTATTTCGAAGAATTTTGACTTCACACTAGCTCGTAGAATTTATTTCACAAGACTATAATATGAAATTATCCTTCACCCTATCTACATCACTACATTATTATAAAATGAAGTCCCTCGCCGCGTTTGTACTCGATAAACTCAAAAACTACTGGACGGATTTTCATGCAGTTAGCACTAATAGAAAGAGTGAGAAATGAGGAACTTTTGTGTAGTATTTAGTCACGGGCGAAGCCGGGAAGGGTCGCTAGTAGTTCATAAGTTGATAAATATGAATTGAATAAAAGTGAAAGGTTACAGGAATTACAAAATCGAATCCCTGAATTTCAATTCCTCAGTGCGATACCTGCCTTGGTATCGTCTTACTGAATTGGTTTCTTTTATATGGAATAGTTTAATACGTACCGTCACCTACTTAACGGACCTAATAAAAAATAAAAAAATCCACAACAATGTTGTCAATATTTGCTTTTTGCCTAAATTTATCTACTAAAACTATTTTATCTTGTTGTCGACTAACTACTTAATTACAATATTATTCCTTTAACCCACGAAATGACATTATACTCCTTTGATTTGCCAAAAGATGTTTAAATAACAACACATCAAAGGACCAAAAATCATTTTAGATCGCAAAACGAATGTGATTTCAAGCATCGATTCCCTCCGATTCGCGCCCTCTCGCATCGTCGGCGTGCCGCAAATCGCATCACGCAGATAAGTTTTGAAAGCGTTCGAAATTCAAAATTCAAATCGAACTGGCAGGTGGCGCGTGCTCTATGGATTTATTTTGCATATTGCCGCGAAAAATTTACAATGCGAACGATCTCTGAATGCTCAAAGGGCAAATTGTTTTTATTTGGTGTTACACGGGGCATTAAAATGTTTTCATTTTCGAAATGCTAACGCGTTTTATGCAGTTTCAATGAGTTTTATTTATTATATCGGCTCTGCTAAACGTTAACAAAATATTTTAAATTTTCAGCAAATAATAACCAAGTTCCTACACAACATGTGTTTGATGGATTTGTGTGAAATAAAAAGGATTTTGCTTCCCATATATAAAAATAACAATGAGATAAACTCAATACATTAATTAAATGTCCGGTCAAGCACCTACTCACCCTAATCCTTATAAGTTCAGTTACTTTTTTATACAAAAACACACGTGCACAAAAATTAGTCAAGATCAAACACATCAAGTACTTAGTTACCGTATCATAGTGCTGTACCACTCAGGGTTGCCAACAATACGCCCTCGTAATGCCACGCGGCGCCCATTACCGGCCACGGATAAAAAACAGTGGCCCATTGTCAGCCACGCGTCGACACTCGATACCTCTACTTTATTAATTCTGGCAGCACCACGCATTAGCTTGTTAGTGCTGGCTGTAATTATCGTGGGTACTGAACAAGGCGGAAGAAACGGATGTTTTCGCGGCAAATAATTTTAGTTTCATTTGAAATGATCGGATGTCGCTAATAGAATAGAATGCCATTTGGTCTACAGCCCCTGTAGAAGATTGACAGCAAACGATATGAGACTTTTATATTCCATATTTTACGCAAAATAAATATATTAAATATATTATTATTCTATTCTTAGGCATATTAAAGTCAACGTTAACAATAAAAAATTACAAGAAATAATAATTGATTCTACCGTCCATTCGGAAAAGTAGCTTGTTATGGAGAAGAACGGACAAGAATCTCCAAAATGTTTTACAATATTTATATACGTACGGCAGTGGTGAGTGCGGCAGTTTACCGCCGTGCGGTATGGGTTATTGGACCAATAACCCAGCGGTATGGGCTATCGAAACATGGTAATGAGTCAGCAACAATAAAATAAAAAAAAACAATTTGAAAAATCGATGGATCTTTGACTATAATCTAGAGCGATTACAAAACTTCCTCTACTTTAATCGCATTTCTATATTTTATAGCAGAAATAATAAAAAATATTGCTTCAAGAAATTATAATGTAATTATTCCGTGCAGATGTTTTTAATGTTCGTTAAAAAGTCCTTGATCGGAACAATTCAATGCCAATAATTTAGCGATTAATATTCTAGATACAAGTGCTGATAAGTAAAATGAAATCACTCTAAAAGCTAAAATGTCATCGTCAAACTATGTAAGCTGGAAAAAGAAGGATTTAAGCGAAAAGCACAAGGAGTAATAATAATTAACCTAACTAACTTTTTTTTACAAAAAAATACAACCGACTTCCAAATAAAAACTATTGTAAGATTGATAAGTAAAATTTTGGAGGTCGATGTGCCTGTTTCTGTATTTTCGTTATTTTTTATTTGGAAGTGGGTTGTATATTTTTGTAAAAAAAAGTTTTAATTTTTCACATTTGAGTTGTAGTACTTAAAGAGCAAGTTATATAGTATGGTGCTTATAATGCCCAAAGTTATGCCAGAATAGTTTATCCGAATAACATAAAACTTGAACTTACCCGGTGAAATGAGTGTACCAGGGTGAACTATATACATCTGCGTACCTCTTTAGAGCATACCGGCGCGGCGTGGCGAAGAGTTCTTATGTATACATCTCCGAAATTCTTCACCAGATCATCACCAAATTAAATCGGACGACGAGAAGCGCCAGCTTTCAAATAAAACAGAATCATCAAAATCGATTCACCTGGAAAAAGTTCTGAGGCACATAAAAAAAAATACAGTCGAGAATCTCCTCTTTTTTGAAGTTGTTTAAAAATACTGCCTTCTTGCTTGTGATCCCGAAAAATTTTACCTAATTAGAACTAATGTTATTATAATTACCCCTGGTAATTGCAAAATGCAAAGCGAATCGCCTATAACTCCCTAATCAATGATAAATCAACATAATGCCCTCATCAGCAAAACTCCATTCTATTTTCAAAACAGAACCAGCGACAAAGGTTGGTTTAAATTATTAATGAAAATATAACATATTGCGCAACCTACTTAATAATAATAATACCCCCCGTATTACACTAGTATATATCTATGATGATCACCATGAAAAAATCATCATCATCATATTTTTTATCAAATACGAAATGATTCATATGAAATCATAATGTATGTTTATATTACTCTATCATATAAATATGACTCATAGATCTGTGATCCTAGTTATATCATAGTGTTAATACATCCCTAAAACAAAAACATTATATTTTCAAACACCGCACTAACACGTAGGGACATAGGTGCGCAAAGACAAGAGCGGTATGTTGCGCTTGCGAAGCATCTGTAAATCAACTAAAATTAAACATATTTTCCCCAATCAGCCAACCCCAGGTTAGGTTTAGGTAGTGAGTAGTTTTTGGTTTAAATGTATATATTTGTAGTCTTAGTTAATTTTGTGCGTTTAGTTTGTGCAGAATAAACATTATACCGTATACCCCATTATATTTTCAAAACTTCGAACCAACGATAAATGATGCATGTTGCGCCTACAATCCGCTGATCAATAAAAAAAAAACATATTCACCTCATCAGCCAACCTCTTTAAAACAAAAGCATTCTATTTTCAAACCCTGCTAACGTGCTAACACGTAGGTGCGCAAAGACAAAGGCTGCACGTCGCGAGGCGCTCGCTCCCCGCGGCGCGCCCGCTGCGCACACGCTCCCGCGCACGACACCCGCCGCCCACGCGCTGGCTGGCTTCTAATTGATTGACGAATGGATTGATGAAAGAAGTATGGTTTGAGGAATTATGGCATTTGTCAAAAGGAAGGATGGATTTGATCAGGCAGGACCGCATGAGTGACGCTGTGGTAAGGATCGGTGAAAACTTAGGAGATTTTTATGAGATAACTTTTTCTACACCCATGTGTCCCCATCGGGTATCCCTAATTTCAGTCGTATTCTTTAAATGTGTTTTTAATAAACAGTTTTCCTTTCTTTACTAGTAGGGTTCGCAATGTAACAGAAATAGTTTAAAATTACAGGACGTAGTTCTGAAAACACACCGAGTTAGTGATCGTCTATGGTTTTTATACCGGTGCATTAGATACTTTAAAACAAAAGCAGCTGCTGTTGCATTACAAGATTATGACAATACTTACATACATACATTTACTTAACGGTATTACAATAATGTTAAAAAGCGATAGTTGGCTAGACTATGTGCAAACAAAGATTGCACCGGTTAGTTCCGCTATGCTTTAGTCCCACTATGCTCGACTCGAAAAATAACTACTAAAAAATGCCGCTATGCACGAAATTGTTATATTCTACGTAAACAATGAAAGGTACAGCTAGACAGAAAAGTGTTTGAATTCAATCAAATTGAGCAAGAAGCTGAAAAATATAGAAATTAACTTAAAAACATCGAAATTTTAGTTCGAAATATGTTTAGGTTTAAAAAACGAAACGAAAAATCTTTCCGTAGTTTCTTTTTACGGAAAGATGTTTCGTTTTTCACAGTTCCATCTTCTATGGAATGGATGGAAATTTTGTTTTTAAAATGAATGACGCGATGTATTAACTGGCGGCGAGACTAGTGTGCGTCAGTATGATGAAACGGAACGTTTATTATAATTTTTTCGCGAAAGTAACGGCACTTACATACTAGGTTTTCTTAATTTACTTTTTAAATGGTTATGGTGGTACTGTAAAACTTTTCTTCATCACTGCCCGCGAATATGATTTCGTTCATAGCGGCACTTTTTAGTAGGTATTTTTCAAGTCGAGCATAGCGGGACTAGAGCATAGTGGAACTAACCGAACAAAGAGCTAGCAGATAGTTTGATACGCCTAGCTGATTTACTGTTAGTCGAAATCCCTTTACGTTTTCCGGCCAGTACTCTGTATTTACTGGCAGGAAAATGCAAAACAATCTTTGTCCTGAAGTGTCAACTACAATTTAACAGTGCAACGCGGCCCGCAACAAAGCATGACAAATTATGTCAACTTTACTGCCTAAGATATTAGTATTCACTAACGCCCGCAGTCACTTGTTCTGACCATTTAGCCCCCTTATATCTTTGTCATTAGTCAGACACGCCGGTGCTCTATATACGACTATATAATGTACTGCAGGTAATTTCACAATAGTCCACCGATTATATATTTAAGTAAATAGCGCAGATACAGTTTATATTCTGCTTGTACTGAGAAAGGTAATAGCCGGGTGTAGGGGGACAAGAATTTGAGTGATTTGTGGATATTTCGGTCTAGTTTTTAAGACTGCACGTTCTTGAGAGATGTGAACATCTGCTACAAGGTAAAAGCCGGACAAGGGACTGCTGTTAGTGTGAGGTACAGCAGCTCCTTCCAGGCAGTGGCTTGGTTTAGATCTTATGATTATTAAAGTACTTGAGTATTTCTCTGGAAACATTACTCCTTAAAATATCTACGAATAGAAGTGAATTTTGTCTGATTTTGATTGGTGCTTTTAAAAAGTGTTTAGTGGGAATATCATTCAAATCATATCGTGCAAATCTTCTACTGTGACTGAACCATGGCTTTGCTAAGCAATTTAATTTATTATTTTACATCATCAGCCTATTAATGTTCCCACTGCTGGGGCACAGGCCTCCTCTCTGTGAGAGGGAAAGGGCCGTAATCCACCACGCGGGCCCAGTGCGGGTTGGTGGATGTCACATGTCTTCGAATTTTTGGTTCTAGGACATGTCGGTTTCCTCACGATGTTTTCCTTCACCGTTTTGAGAGCAGTGGTGACGAAATAATTTACACAAAGTAAAGCACCTACCTGGACTCGAACCCACGACCTACAGCTTGTAAGTCGCGGCCGATACAACTGGGCCACCACTGCTCTAATTTATTATTTAAATAGTTGTAATTCTTTAATTTATAACTTTAAATGCATTCACATGACTGTGAATGAGTCAAGATCAACTCTGAAATATGAAAAAATCAGCCGCTCAGTAAAAGTTCAGGATTCCATAGTAGGTTTGTCATATTTATGAGTACTTTCAACACTTGCAAGAGATAGCTATAAGGTTATCATGATGCACTCACAAACTCAGCCACGTAACACTATTTACAGTCAGCATAAACCACACTTTCACACCACACCCATTGACTGACAGATCAAAACGCTTCCAAGTTTGAATTCTGACCTGAGCTTTATTTTACTCCACTTCTGTCACGAGTCCCACAACACATCATTCACTTGGCCCCCCTATCCATGCAATAGTGTAGGTACGGCCACTACGGCCAGTAGGTACGCTCGCCCGGGGCCGTCACGATGAATGACCCGCCACGCCGCCCATACGCCATCTCACCGGAGTACCGGACTGCGCTCATGAAAAGACGTTCTTTTTTCAAACTTTTTTTTTATGTCATGATGAGCTTCTTTTTTTAGGCTCGGATATTGTTTGATGGGTCTGTTTTGTCTTTGTTTCTGTATGTAGGTGAGATGTGTAGTGTAGTGAATGTAATTGGATATTTTTTTTGTGAAATGCATTTTGCATTTCTGCTGGTTTGGTTGTGAATACTGGATATTGATTGAAAGGGATAGTGGATAAGGTAATAGATTCTTATTGTAACTTCTCCATGATTATTTACCTTTTTTGGGTTACTTACTCAAATAAAGTCCATTCGAAGCTAACCAACTTATAAATATAGGCTGCCATGGTTTTCGAATTGAGAATTTAAAGTAAATAATTCGTCAAACCCTACTTTAGTGGCAATTGACAGGTTTTCAAATCTACACTAATAATATTAAAGATTTGTTTGTTTGTTTCAAAAACTACTTAACCGATTTAAACAATTCTTTCACCAGTAGAAAGCTACATTATACCTGAGTGACAAAGGCTATTTTTTTAATTCTGAAAACGGGTCCTGTGGGGTGCACCACGGTAGCTAAGCCACGGGGAAAAGCTAGTTCTTAATAAAATATCCAGCCATGTGTCAATTTCTTCATCTGTCAAATGTCCCACTTGAAGTAAACTCTCAAAAGAAAGTAGGTAAGTCACAAAAATCAATCACGCCTGCGCCACAAAGTCTAAACAACAACAACACAAAAAGAACCATTCTTTTAATAAACTAGCAAAAAATAACACAAGGGGATCACCGTCACAGACCCCCAAATTATACGATGGCCGACTATAATCACCCTATCTTGGTTTTTTATCGGGGACCCACAAATCTAATATGAGTAATGACAGGATCGGAGAGTGGGCACTATAAAGCGCCTATTTGGGCCCCTTGTGTCATATTCGACGATTTATTTGAATTTGGAACGTAATCACAATGTTTTAAGTGTAGATGAAAATGTAAGATTCGGGTTGGAAGTTGGTTTATGAGACAACAATGGTGGTTGTGTCCGTAGTAGGTCTGTAAACCTATTGTTGTTGTTTCTGGTACAAAATGTTTCATTTTGGGCGTTTTATTTAACTTGCTTTAGTCCGTTTACTTTTCGTGTGGGCTTTAGAAACAAAGGGCATCATTGCTGTAAAATGTAGCGTCAGCGTGTACAAAATATACGACCATAGTAGGATTTTTTGAAAGTGTATGGTTTTACAAAGTCTTACATGGTTTTACAGTTTTCTAAACAAACGTTTAAACCTTATTTTAATTAGATTTTGCCTGACAACGTCTAATAAAACGATAAACGCCGGCTGCACGCACGAAAAAAGATGACACATTGTCCCGTTACGCTCATTGTAACGTTACGATCGGAGCGAGAGCGCTACACGAGCGAGCGAGAGGCACGATCGGCTTGCGCCGCATCATGACGTTGTCACGTTAAACTATCGTCCGTAAACCGACTTTACAGACAACAATTTTTTTTTTATGTGACGACGTCTAATAAATCAATGAACGCCAGCTGCACGCACGAAAAAGGATGACTCAATGTAACGTTACGCTCAATGTAACATTACGCTCACTGTAACGTTATAATCGTAACGTTACAATGACGTTAATTGTATCGTTAAGTATGCAATTATTTCATCAATGTTTTGTTATGACGTTGTCACGTTAAACTATCGTCCGTAAACCGACTTTACAGACAACCAATTTTTGACAGAATATGTGCTATTGAAAAATAGGCATACTTATAAACATGCAGCTGCCGCTGTTCTGCTTAATGGTTATCATTTGGACCCAAAACTGTATTTTTCTACTAACTGATTTACATTGTACTGATAAATTATCATAATTATCATGACAATAATGACCTATTAGTCAAGTAATTTCATGGTACACCACAGAACATATGTTTCATGACATTAAAGATATATTTTAACAATAAACTTAAAATAATCTTTTGTCATTGCGGATAATGCTCAGATAAATTATTATATTATTGACCATATCTGTAACATTCAACAAAAATTAACTAATAATTATTTTGCATGCAATTGATACATATCCTGTACAGCTAAACATGTGGAATTTAGATTAATACCTGACTGTAACAACTGTATACCTGTTTAAGGCAAATAAAGACTTATCTTATCTAACAGCTCACCCGCAGTAACAAGGCTATTTAGATCTTGTTACTGTGGGTCCTATTAATCTATCAATCACTGCTTAACTAACTACTGAACGGATAGGTAAGTTTAAATCATCATCATCATCTGCCTAGCCTTTTCCCAACTATATTGGGGTCGGCTTCCATTCTTACTGGATTCAGCTAAGTACCAGTGTTTTACATGGAGCGACTGCCTATCTGACCTCCACAACCCAGTAACTGGGTAACACGATACCTCTTGGTTAGACTGGTGTCAGATCTCAAGCTTCTGACTGCTCGTAACGACTGTCAAAGATCTTTAAATGACAGCCAGGACCAACGGCTTAACGTGCTTTCCGAGGCACGGAGGAAACTCGGTGTGTTGAAATGGTCACCCATCCACGGACCGACCTCGTCAAGCGTTCCTTAACCTTGATGATCGACCCGTGCGGCTGTTATTATTTAGCCACGAGCTATAGGTAAGTTTAAATGCACAGTGTTAAATCATGACCTGGTTTAGGACACAGGATACTTTTTGACCATGATACTTTGACAAATTTGTACCCTATAATTACAATAGCCTATCAATACAATATCGACCTATTAGTAACCAATAATTGGTACACCAGTTTAGTTCACTTACACTAACAATATTATATGACGAACAATGTTCCTAGTTCCCACCTGCCAAGAATAAGGCCTATTGAATAGCTCGCTGCAGTACAATACGTAATTATTGGCCTATTGTGGCCTAGTGATGTGTTTATTATGGCCCGGGCTATAAATCAGATGTGGAAGTGTTGTGAAAGAAGTGGCATCACTAGTGTTGTAGAGTTTTTTTTTTTATTCGAAATATAATGCTTAGGTTCTGCCAATTATACCAAGATGGCATGTTCGCCGGGTTAAAAAGTATCATAAATATGTAAGTAAATAGTAAATATAATAAGTAAATATGTATGTAAGGTCCAATTTATCACTATAACAAAATTCATCAAATTTTCATCAGCAGTTAGACGTGAAAACGTAACAAACAAACTGACAGACAGAGTTAGTTTCGCATTTATAATATTAGTATTTATACTTCATGAATACAAGATATGATTGAGAAGAAATCGTTATTATAAAAAATAATGCGCTGTGCATGCCCATTCTGAAAGGATTACGAACTCAGCATTTATTGATCGAGGAAATCAGCGCTTTCTTTATATTTGTACGAGTATCTTCAGCTACGCAGAAGTACACTATTCTTTTTCGAACTTGAAGTAAAATAGGTTTCTATTTAATTAAAAACAGACGCAATTTAACTCTTCAATGTATCATTTTCTAGCAACTGTTTCTTATTCGTTATTCGTGTTTAATAAATTAATTAATTTTTCATCACACTTGCTCATAAAGTGGCTCTAATTTACCGCAATTAGGCATATAATGATACCTGTAATCAAACTGTGACTTTTTCATTGCTATTATTCACAAGTGAGTTATAGTTTTTTTTTTAATGGTTTCCTGTCTTCATTTTAAATACTTTTACATTAAACTAATTTTAAAAGTGTCACAAATCAATCCAATGAAAATTAATAAAATAAGTCATTAATTCTAATCCAGTTAAAATTGAAGTATTTTCAATATAATAAAATGTAACACTGTTTATCAATTAAAAGTGTCCCATTCGACATTAATCCCTTTCTATTCCTGTCATGGAAGTAGTACTTACTATATCCATAACATGAAATGGGTAGTAATTACTATTTCCATGATATCCATTAAATACATAAAATGTGGCATAGCTTCTAGTCAAACAATTCAGCAAAATGCTAGAACCTGACATATTGCTTGCTCATTTCATGCAACTTCGTATTCAACTAGATAATTTCAATTTTTACGTGATTAATAAATAAAACTTGCCCTCAAATATAACTTGTGTTTCTGCAATAAAGAAAACTTGAAATTCCCCATTTTGTACGTGGCTAAAACGCTATCCGCGAAAAGCTAAAAAAAAAAGTAACCTCATTGTTTTAGCCTATGGCCGATCGCCATTGTTAGATGCGCACGCATAGGATAACTGATTAATTTACCCCGCCATTGCGCAAAATTTTTCACAACTCGTTTTCACTGTTGAAAATGATTTTTTAGTATTATTTTTTCACAAGTGTGTTGAAAAACGTCGTATGATACACGTGTGTATTGATGATTACCGTCCTCGGCTCTCTTAAGACCCTCACCTAAAGGCTCGGGTCTCAATGGCGCCTCAGCGGTAATCACCAACATTGCACACTTGTACCATAATGTACTATTATTATAGCAAATCAGGCTGTAAGAGCGATCCCTCTAATTATAGACCTATATCTAGTGCTACCAGCATTGAGTAAAATCTATGAAAAAATCATGCTGGACCAGATGTTGTCTCATTTCAATTCAAATGGGATCCTGCATAGTCAGCAGTTTGGTTTCACGAAAGGTAGGTCGACAACGGACGCGGGAGGAAAACTCATCAGCCACATCTTGGAATCATGGGAGAAATCCCAGGATGCCATTGGCATTTTCTGTGATCTGTCAAAAGCGTTCGACTGCGTCGACCACAACACACTGATCTGTAAATTACAACACTACGGAATTCGAGGACAAGCTGCTGATCTTGTGCTTTCCTATTTATCAAACAGACAGCAAAAAGTAAATGTTAATGGGGCGACGTCCTCCGGGTCTCTAGTCAAAATGGGCGTGCCCCAAGGTTCAATTCTCGGCCCTTTCCTTTTTCTTGTTTACATTAATGATCTACCTTTTATGATGGCCAAATTATCGGATATAATTCTATTTGCTGATGATACTTCGCTAATTTTTAAAATAGATAGGAAAGATACGGATGTCTTACATGTCAATGAAAGTCTAATTGTTCTCTCGGAATGGTTCGCAGCTAACAATCTTTTACTGAATGCGAAAAAAACAAAATGTCTAAAGTTCTCTTTACCAAATGTACCTCAACGTGACCTAAATCTAAATCTTGACGGCAAAAATCTTGAAATAATAACGGAAACTGTATTCTTGGGGATTACTATCGATTCAAAATTGCAGTGGGGCGCGCACATTAGAACTCTTTCGGGCAGGTTAAGTTCGGCTGCCTATGCAGTAAGGAAGATAAGGCAGTTAACCGATGTAGCCACAGCTAGACTAGTATACTATGCTTATTTCCACAGTATTATGTCTTATGGCATTCTGCTGTGGGGGTCAGCTGCAGACGTTGACTCAATTTTTATCTTACAAAAGAGGGCAATCCGCGCGATCTATAAAATGGGTCCTCGCGAGTCCCTCAGAGAAAAATTTAAAGAGATCGATATACTGACTCTACCTTCACTTTATATTTTGGAATGTATTTTGTATGTCCGAAAAAATCGAGGGCTTTTCAAAACTAGAAGTGACTTCCATAATTTAAATACACGCAGTAAGCACGAAATTGTAATACCCAAATTCAGATTAACGAAAACTAGCAAGTCTTTTCTTATAAACAGTATACGCTTTTATAACAAGTTGCCTAAGTCAGTTATAGAACTGACCGATGGAAAGTTCAAAAACTACATCAAACGTGTCCTTATTAAAAAAGCATTTATAATATGCTTTTTTAATAAGGACACGTTTGATGTAGTTTTCAATCAAGGACTACGTTGAAGATAAAAAAATTTGACTTTGACACCCTCTGCGCATGCGGCTTCCCTGGTAACTCATAAACGGCACAAATATATGGATATCTCTAACTATTCTCAATCTCATTTTTTTTCTCTTTTAATTAGACTTTTTACAATATTTTTCAATCATCATTATAGCCCTTTGCTAAGAATAGTTACAGCACTGATTACAGTATTTGTGCCACATGTTAAATTAAGTGTTGTGTTTTTTTTTTACCTTTGTATAGATTCTTTTACCTATTGTGAATGTGTGAACATTGTAGGCTTTCTAGATTTCTAGATGATTGTTAACATTTGTTAACTTTTTATTTCGTGCATTATTTTTTTTGTTTGTTTTTTTGTTTCAATTTCGTACGACTTATTGTCGGGCCTACGTTGTCCCCCCATATCCAAGTACTAATGCTGTAACATGGAAATATTGTAAACAAAAAAATTTAAAAGAGTAACCATGGAGTTTCTTGCCGGTTCTTCTCCATAGGAAACGACTAACCCGAACCGTGCACCTTTTGTCGACGTTTTATAAGTGCCCATGTAGGCCTATGTAAAATAAAAATATTTGATTTTGATTTTGATTTTATAATTGGATGACTTGTGCGGTCTTTCGGAATGATTTCTAACAATTGAAATCTATCTACGAGTATACTGACTATCAACAGTTTAAATCAGTCTAGCTACAGTATGATCTAATAGCTCGAGATCATACTGAACCATAACAATGCAGTCATATTCTATTTTCTTCGAATGACTTATTTATCTACCTCTTTACCTTTTCTTCGAACATAATAACAGCTAGTTTAAGGAGTTTTCCTTAGAAATGAGACTATTATGGGTAAAGTAGGCGTAAGTGGGACGTTTGCAATGCGTAGACTTAGGGAAACATGTGCTACGAAGCTGTGTAGAGGCAGCGTAGGTTCGGTCAGTAGACGTTTGCAAAGCGTAGACTTAGGGAAAGCATGTGCTACGAAGCTGTGTAGAGGCAGCGTAGGTTCGGTCAGTAGAAGTTTGCAAAGCGTAGACACCGGTAAGCACGTGCTACGAAGCTGTGTAGAGGCAGCGTAGGATCGGTCTAGTAGACGTTTGCAAAGCGTAGGCTCAGGGAAGCATGTGCTACGAGGCTGTGTAGAGGCAGCTTAGGATCGGATCGATCTAGTAGATGTTTGCAAAGAGTAGACACAGGGAAGCACGTACTACGAAGCTGTGTAGAGGCAGCGTAGGATCGGTCTAGTAGACGTTTGCAAAGAGTAGACTCAGGGAAGCACGTGCTACGAAGCTGTGTAGAGGCAACGTAGGATCGGTCTAGTAAACGTTTGCAAAGAGTAAACTCAGGGAAGCATGTGCTACGAAGCTGTGTAGAGGCAGCTTAGAATCGGTCTAGTAGACGTTTGCAAAGAGTAGACTCAGGGAAGCATGTGCTACGAAGCTGTGTAGAGGCAGCGTTGGATCTTTCTAGTAGACGGTTGCAAAGCATAGACCCCGCGTAGCACGGTGCTACGTAGCTTCGTACAGGCAACGTAAAAGCCAAGTTCATTGCGTTAGAAGCGAATGAATTTGACGACAAAACGCTCTTGCATTTGCCAACTCTTTGTATCGTTAGATAATAAATAAAATTTAATAAAAATAAAAGAAGAGAACGACTCGTTTGTCAGAGTAGGTGGTACTTTTACGACCGTGTTTTTTGACAATGTGTTCTATCACGTGTTAAAAACGTGAGAAAATACAATGACGACGAATAGCTACGCTGGAACATCCAAGTCATTATGAGCAAGACTAGTCATTTAGTCAAGAAAAGTTCTGAAGTAAACAAAAGCGGTATGCTCCCGAGATGTTCCAGGCCCCAATAACGTTAACCTTGACTAAAAACCCAGCATATATCTAACTTTCGAGACAGACAAGCATAACGTATGGCGTTGCGTACTCAGTACTGTGCGGGCGCTCCGTGATGCCTGCGGGCGCTCGCTTGCGTTCTGCCACTTCGGTAACTGTATGCCACGGGCGGGCATAGAGTGAGACGCAGATGTGATAGTCTACTAAGAGACAAGTATAACGTATGGTGGTGCATACGAGGTACCGTGCGGGCGCTCCGTGATGCCTGCGGGCTCTAGCTTGCGATCTGCCACTTCGGTAACAGTATGCCACGGGTGCGCTATAGTGCGACGCAGATTTCACTGTCTACTGGGGCTCTATATAAACCCAGCATATCCCAACTATGAGGCAGACAAGTATAACGTATGGCGTTGGTTAATCAGTACTGTGCGGGCGCTCGCTTGCGTTCTGCCACTTCGGTTACCTACTGTATGCCACGAGCAGGCATAGTGTGTGACGCAGATGTGTTAGTCTACTTAGATATAAGTATAACGTATGGCGTTGAGTACTCCGTACTGTGCGGGTGGTTCGGGCGCTCCGTGATGCCTTAATCCTGAAGGGGTAGGCAGAAATTACAGAACTGAAACTCAAAGCGTTTATTTAAAAATAAAAGAACTTTCCTTTTGCTTAATCCACGTTTAATCCAATCTGATCTTCTTCAATCTAAATCCTTAATCTTTGGCCATACCTCGCATCACTAAGACAAATACTTTACTATTGCTCATCAACTCACAATCCTTAACCCAATGCGATAGAGTTCAATATCGTTTGTTGATTCGATAGTATTATTGCTGTTAAGTGCTGTAGGCGTGATTTGAATGGCAGGTGCACGGAACGTATGTATCGAGTGCGAAATGTCTTTATGTATTATATTATATAAGTAGGTAAGTTATATGTATTGGATAGAATATGGTCCAGAGTCATTTGTGAAAGAAACATAGTGTAAGATTAAGAGAAAGGGGATAAACACTGATTTAAGCAGCAATTGAGGGTTGTTTTTAACTGACTTCTAAAAGGAGGAGGTTCTCAATTCGACAGTATTTTTTTTATGTGTGTTATAGTTCTCGCCAAACTTCTTGGCTGCCCTGAAGTTGACTACAATGGCTGCGCAGTAGTAAATCGCATACTAAAAAAATCACCGTTTCGTGCCTTACGCATCGACAAGCTAACTTCAGGGCGGCCCAGAAGTTTGGCGAGCACTTCACCTCAAAACTTTTTACTCGGTGAATCGATTTTGATAATTATTTTTTATTTGAAAGCTGTTGCTTCTCATGTGGCCCCATTTAAATTGATCAAGATCTGATGAAGCACTTCGGAGATATACAACAGAACTCTTCAATAAATGACGGCAAATGTCTCGGGATTGCTGCAATCGACTGTCTGTTTATTGTTTACACTATTTCATAACATGACATAACGCCTGTACGCGCTATAGGGGTACGCAGATGTGTACAGTGCACCCTAGTACACTCTCATTTCACCGGTTGTGTTCAAGTTTCATGTTTTTCGAGTAATCTATTCTGGCAAAACTGTGGTCATTATAGGTATGTACCACAACTAAAACGAGAAAAATAAAATACAAAACAAATACAACCGACTTCCAAATAAAAACACTATAAAGTGAAAAATAACTTAAATTTCGGCAGTCGGTGCCAAAAACAAAGAGACAAAAACAAGAACACTGACAAGTACAAATGGAGTATAGCAGATTTTGTACTAGCCATTACACTCGCGGGTTTGCGGGACGCTGCTGGATGCGAAAAGCACGGAACCGGCCCATATGGCGACACTTGGGGAGGCCTATATGTAGCAGCGGATGTTCTTCGGGAGAAATTGCACTATGCACCATGACGAAGAGTCTGCAGCCCTACAAAATTTTGTTGTTAAAATTTTCATGTTACTTATATTTAAACCATTATTAGTAATGCCAGATTGTAATATGTTATCAAGATGAGAAATAAGCAGAGGTCTTATTCTTTCACAATATCGGTGAGTTTCTCCATAAACTTGAAGACATATTTATATTCAAACATTCACCTATCATACCCTACAAACTCTAAAAATAACTTTGTTACATCTACATGCCAATTTGTCGTTCATTTCCCTCTATATTATCGCTTTTATTTTAATTTATTCACCCTTCATTGTCACCGAAACAAAACTTTATCAACAGCCGCTTAAAACACGACATGATAAAGAACTCATTTACACGCTGTATTAACCGCGAAATGGACCGTATAAAGAACCTATGTTTACAAATTCAAACATACAGTTCCAAAATTTAATGGTACTGAATTCCAACCTTTACACCGCTTGAAATAAGAATGCCATTTCATTATTTGAACGGTCAATCTATGGTGGTAATATCCATAAAACATAGGCAATTTGAACAAATGTCGTCCGAGACTGAATGTAATTGAGCTGTCAGATTTTGGAGGGAAACAATCGTTTTGTATTTCGAATTGTAAATTGGAATCTGTGGTCACACTTTTTATACCTACAACACGTGAAATTGTAATGCTTTATTTGTTTACGCGCACTTATTTGTACTAGTATGAAAACATCACGTTTTGCTTCCGAACACAGCACTTTCAGAGTATAAAACCGATACCAAAGTACTTCCAATACATAAGTTCGTAGCTTTTGTTTAAAAATACTTTTACAAAATAAAATAGGTACATACTGTAATTACTTAAATACTAACAAGTCCATAAACTTCTCTAAAAATCAGTATCAATACAGTAACAAAAGCGCTTGACAGGCTAACAATAACGTAACAATAACGTATACTTGACATATGTCGCAGAGATCAAGCTATCTTGTATGAAGTATAAGTGCAAAAAATCGACTAATAAACATTCTACTAAAATAGTCTGGCAGTTAAAAAAGCCTGGCCTTTAATACATTTGAACATGATAAATGTTTAGGATATTAATTCTGCGCCTGTGATGAAGCCATCGTTGACGCACCCCACAGAGGGTCCGACTCATTTCGCGCCCAATTTGAGGTCGATTAAAAACAAATTTCTATCAGAGTGCATTCAGCTTTTTAAATAGTGCTGTAACTAATGTCGATTACTGAGTGTCTAGAGTTATTGCTTTTCTTTTTTCAATTCAATTTTGTACTTAAATTTAATAGCTGCAGATTTTTTTAGAAAAGTTAAAATCCGTCTATTCATTGAATGCCTTAACTGCTTTACCAATCAGTTTATAAATAAAATTATAAGTGTCGAAAAGTGTCTAGGAAAATAATGTTATATGGAGAAAAGTTAAAAACCTTTGCCCTCATTCGAAATATGAAATCTAGTTGGAGCTTCCCAGGCAAAGCAATATTAGTCTTTGAGTTCTACAGCCAATTTTTTCATCTAAATCTTTTTGCCGACATGCGACAGTTCTCACTTTTATCGATATGTAGAGCTGTCCCGACTCTCCCTCGTTCGTTTGTGCGGCTGCACATATTGCTCTCTCCTTTGATCTGCGCTAGACTGTCACCGACCAAACACGCCACGGACAATCACGTGAGTTACTAACACGGTGGTGACTTTTTTTGTTTTAGTGGCGTTATTAATTTTTATATCTGTTTATTGCTCAGAGTATTCGAAGTGCAATAGCCTAGTCGATGGGGCCGAAAAGTTCTGGAGTGGCGACCGCGACCCGGGCGCCGCGTTGAAAGGCTAAGTGGACCGATGACCTTGATGACCGATTAAGGCTACGGGAATCTGATGGAAGACGCACAGGACCTATGTCCAGCAGTGGACGTCTTTCGGGTAAAATGATGATGATGATGAGCTCAGTAACCGCTTAGCTTAACAAGCCCTCCATCCACACTATTCCCATCCACTGCAACTTCTGCAAGCAAAAAATAACAGTGGAGATATCATCGCGCACCAGAGCTTAGACAAACTACCATTTTATCAACGATGGCGATGATCGACATGCCAAAATGTTAGGGATTGTTTAAATGATATTGCGCTTGGCATTCCCATACATTTCTTACTTTTTTTTATAAGTAAATATGTCAACGCACTGTATCTCCGCATGGCTGCACATATTGGACTCGCTCTTTGATCTCCCACTAGTGCTGTCACTATCCACACACGGGACAAAAATGCCAGCGACTAACTCACGGTGGTGACTTTTTACGATTGTTGGTTTGTTAATACTGCGAATTTTTTGCGGTCAATATGTAAGTACCTGTGCTATACGATAAGAAGACAATTCGTTCATTTTCACCCTGCCAACACTCATATTATGAATCAAGATGTCAACACACTCATATTACGATTCCCACCCCTGTATCTGCGCATCGCTGCACATATTGGACTCGCTCTTTGATCTCTCACTGGTGCTGTCACCGTCCACACACGGCGGCGGGGACAAACACGCCAGAGCGATGGTTGCAGGCCTTTTTAATCCTATATTTTTTGCGGTCATTATGGACTGTTTTAAGGTTTTTCAAAGTTAGGAAATAAACTATATGGCCTGCAATGCAAAGGTTATTTTACATATGTAGGACACAGCTTGTAAAAGCATCACATGATTTCTCTTGGCCTTATCCCAATTTTTTTGGCGTCAGTACAACATGGCTCCTTCTTTCCTACTTCTGTAGGTACTAGTATCTAATCACCTCAATATAAACATATCATCATTCTCACAATATTATCGAGAGCATTAATTAAAATCATTTTTAATTTACATTTGATTACCATGTAGTTTAAAGATTTCCATGAAAAAAGAAAAACTGAACTACTTTTTAACGCGCTTTTATTAGCTTGGTATGTATGTATGTATGTATCAATGTAACGGAATCTTTGAACGTGATTTTCACCGCCTTCAAAACGTCGGATTGATTTGAAACTTTGCACACTTATCAAGGACCGATGACAATGCAATACTTTAAATAG
This sequence comes from Orthosia incerta, assembly GCA_948252205.1. Classification (NCBI taxonomy): domain Eukaryota; kingdom Metazoa; phylum Arthropoda; class Insecta; order Lepidoptera; family Noctuidae; genus Orthosia; species Orthosia incerta. Next base: position 16,983,163 of record OX411758.1, on the reverse strand, counting down.
TTTGTCCCGTTATCCTTACCAGGATCTTCAGGATTAGCGACTTTTTAGTTCAATTTACCATTAAAACGCGTTTTTTAGTTCTTAGAACTACAATTTGTTACCGTTGAAACAAAAAACCCACACAAAAATATTTGCATTTTAGTTAAGCAACTAAAATACCACAGAAGTTCCACGTAACAATCACTTAGCCGAGAATGCAGCCTCATCATTAGGCCCTCACAGAAACAATGCGGTCCCTACAATTGACATCGATCCTCCACTGATGACCAGCCCAATCACGAACTCGTGATCCCAGTTCACACGTCACATGCAGCATACATCAACCTCATCTAATTACAAACCCTAAGGCTAAACCAGTAAAATCTCACGAATATGACGAAAAAATCTCACGATTGAAACAATCCTTACCGTTTATGGCGGGAATTTCACGAAACGTCAAATTAAAAGTTCGAATTTGGAATTTTTTCGTTCGCGAAGTTGGTAGTATTTAGCGCGGCCCTTGGGGTAGTCGTGTGGCTAGATCATGACTGCCGGGGGACAGTGCAATGGGGCACAATTAGGTTGCTGCAGTTGGCAGCACCCACTCATCTTGGTAATGTTGTATGCCTGCTGTGTGTAATTTCTGAAAGTGTACCGTGCAGGTTGTTTATATTGTTACTCGGGGTAATAATATTGAGTAGAAATGGGTTTTAATGTAGCAAAGTATTTATTTATGTTCAACTCATAACATCACGACTGAATTCCTTGAAAGGCTTGCCAGAAGTGTACTAATAGTACCCCCACATTAAATTAAAACCCCTTCAATGTGCGAGCCTATGCAAATTGCTAGTGAGAAAGATGGCAAAATCCACTAATACATTGCTGGAACTAGGAATCGATCCCTCAAGTAGCACTTATTCAATCTATAAAAAACCTAAATCTTTTCCCTAAAACGTAAAAATCATTAAAGTGCAACTCATCAACACACTTCTCGAACCATCCCGAGCTAACACAGATGACAACTCCACTCTACTCTCTATGTCCTTACAGAAGTTTGTGCTTATTTTCGCTAAGTACGTTCACTCGCACAGAGGTACAATTTCAGACAGTTCGCAGTAAACGGAACACATCTGTCTCGGGGAAGTATGCACTTGTTTGGGACTTTGATAGTGCCATGCAGGTAGAGTAGGTACCTGCATGAAGGACCGTATATAGAGAGTATTCCTGAAAAAGTTGAAGAATGGAGATCTTCTAAAATCCCAGAGTTCTACTTCTTGTATGAAGAGGAGATACATTTCTAAAGTTTATATTTTTTTACAGATATATAGAAATCACGCTATACTGAACTTAGTTATCTTGAACCCAATTATGGATTAAGCTCGCTAAACTATTCTACTGTATTTGTATGTTCTTGTGTTATGTGTACAATCGATGATGTGTGAGTGCAGTGGTAGCTTAGTGGTATCGGCCGCGACTTATAAGTGGTGGCGACTTATTAGTGGTGGCTTCAAACCCAGGCAAGCGCTTTAATCTGTGGAAATTACTTCTCCATGCTCTCAAAACGGTGAAGGAAAACATCGTGAGGAAACTGGCATATTATGTCCTAGAAACAAAAAATCGAATACATGTGACATCCACCAACCTGCACTGGGCCCGCGTGGTGGATTACGGCCCATTCCCTCTCACAGAGAGGAGGCTGTGTCCCAGCAGTGGGAACTTTAAAAAGGCGGATGATGATGATGAAAGAATAATGTGATCTTATGATTTTTAAATTGCAGTTCTGAAATCTTTATCAAATTGTGTATTTTGACATACTTAGTATTTATTTTTTGATACAAAAAAGTCTTTTACAAGAAAATGATCTACCCTCAATTTGCACAACATCGTAATGAAATCACAATAAAATAATAATTAAATCCTTCTGACCCACTGAAACTTACTAAAACAATACAATATGGACCTAAGATATCTACTCAAAGTTATCTCACATAACCAAGTACTCTACCTACTACGAAATTACTACTAGTAATCTATCTACTATGCCACACAGCTTTAGGCTAGGTACAGACTTGAGTCAAGACAACAACAGTAGATCATAGAAACAACAGTTGTTTCTATAATCTGTGGTCAAGACGGACTTCGCTCTATGAAAACAGTGTGGTAGCAGACACTTGCAAGAAATATTCTATATCTTTTGATCAAAGAAACGTTTTCGTCTAGCTAGATACAGGGTGGGCCAATAATTTTTGCACTTTTAAAACATGAATAGAAATAAAACTACAACTGTTATTTTGTTGATTATATTTTTAACGTTTTGAAAATTTAATGAAATTTATTTTTTAAAAATGACATCGTCGAGATGTGCACCGTCTCGTCGTTGGCACTCTAGCAATCGACTACGCAAACTTTGGAAAATCGCTGACACATGCTGCGGGGGATCGCGGCTATCTCGTCGTGGATGTTTCGTTTTAATTGGGATATATTCGTCGGTTTATTAAGGTAGACTCGACTTTTCAGGTATCCCCATAAGAAAAAATCGCATGTTGTAAGATCCGGGCTTCTCGGAGGCCATGGAATATCACCTCTGCGAGAAATCAATTTATTCGGAAACATTTCTTTGACTACCGGTAAAGTCACATTTGACGTGTGGCATGTTGCTCCATCTTGTTGCATCCAGGTCCTGCTGTTGTATCCTTGAAATTCATGCAACTGCGGCGTCAAAAACTCTCGCAACATCTTGACGTATTCCGCTGAATTCACAGTTACATTATTTCCTTGATTATTTTCCACCACCAATTATGCCCTTTGCTGATATGGCAGCCCATACTGTCGTTTTAGGTGAATGAAGTGGCTTTTGGTGTTTAAGGCGAGGGTTTTCCCTGCTCCAATATCGACAATTGTGCTTATTCACGTGCCCGTTGATGTGAAAGTGGGCCTAGCCGTAGGAATCGTTGTTTTTGTAAAATTGTTTAACACAAAAAGCACGCTGTTGTCCCGTGAAGCGCTCCATCGTGACTAAAATTGCATGTAGCGACGCATAGTTTCCCGCCACCCGCGCACCCCTCCCTCCAACGGTATTCGAGAAATTTAGTGTTGCAATTTGCAAAAATTATTGGCCCACCCTGTACTTACCTAAGTATACGAATATATCTTCTTTAATACTTTGTATTTTCGTTTCTTAGTTTATTGACACTGACTTTCGAAATTGAATTTATTATTTATTTTGTAGTGTTTTTATTATTTTGAAGTCGGTTGTATTTTTCTGTAAAAAGTTTTAATTTTCTTTTTTGATGTGGTACCAAGTAGGCAAGTTCCAGAGTATGATACCTTTAATGGCCATAATGACTCAATGAAACTTATGGAGTACCGTTGTTTGCCTTCGTGAAACGGAATGAAATGGTTTAACTGGTACTTTGGCTACCCTTGCAACCTGCAAATTACTACGTTAAAGCTGCTGAAAAACAGCTGTGTCTCAAAACATAACTCATAGCAACCGACCGACCATCGACAAAATGTTTAAGACAGTATTTACATTTAACACCGGCCGCCTGGACTAATAGTCTATGTCCAGTGTTCTTATAAAATACAATTTGAAACAAGTCCTGTCACAAACGGGATCTACTCCCTAACTCCGTCGACGAAGTTACTCCAGCACTTCGGAGTGAACCCTACTACTTAAATTTTTCGGACGGCTAAAATCATATCAGGAGTAGGTAACAACTGTCAAATTGTGTTGTCATTCATTAGTTGTTCGGGCCCCGAACGAAATGAACGAATCATGCGTCCGTATGTGATACTGTGAAGGAAACGCCCGTGATTACGCCGAAACTACAGACTTTGTGCTTAGGGAGTAGTCCCCTAGTGTGCACACAGTCTTATACATAAGACAGTCAGTACATGTCTACATAGAAAGGTGTACCTACGTCTTACGTCTTGCGAGGCGTGGCCGGCTTACTCGCGGCAAGGCACCATAGCCAGTGTTTATCACGATATAACCACCTTACTATGAAGGCTTCATAGCGAAGTGATAGTGTGGTATTTTTGACTTGTGGGCGATGGAATTGATCTGGGTTTGGTTTGTAGCTGAAAATAGTACGGCAAGACAGTCACCGTTGGAACTCTTGTTTCTTTTGTTTAACAATTAGTTGCTGCAAGAAATCAGTCTGTAGCTATATAAAACCATTTCGTGAAATGATTAGCACCTGTTAAGAAGATTCTGAATTCAAATTCTCTACAGAGAATTTTACTAATGACTCGCTGGAAAATTTAGATATTTTTTTATGATTAAGAATATTTGTAGGATGTTGTGATATGGAAAAAAAAAACACCATCATCTGTCTAGCCTTTTTCCCAACTATATTGGGGTCGGCTTCCAGTCTTACCGGATTCAGCTAAGTACCAGTGTTTTACATGGAGCAACTGCCTATCTGACCTCCACAACCCAGTAACTGGGTAACACGGTACCCCTTGGCAAGACTGGTGTCAGATCTCAAGCTTCTGACTACCCGTATCGACTGTCAAAGATCTTCAAATGACAGCCGGGACCAACGGCTTAGCGTGCTTTCCGAGGCACGGAGGAAACTCGGTATATTGAAATGGTCACCCATCCACTGACCGACCTCGTCAAGCGTTGCTTAACCTTGATGATCGACCCGTGTGGCTGTTAATATTTAGCCACGAGTTCCTCATGGAAAAAAAACACCAAAAAAGCTTTAAACTCCAAAAAAAAACATTAGAATTTAAACTCCAGTGCTTGCAGCAGTGACATGACAGGGTCAGATTATGTCATCTTCTTCACGTAGAGTATCCTTCTAGTCGCATGTATTAACATAATTACAATATTTTATCGTCGCTCTAATATACCAATGATTGATGATAAATAAGCCTCAATAATTTCATAATAGCGATAATTTAAATAATAAATAATAGTCGAACGGAACTTCGTGACTATAATATTACGATATGTCATATAACAAACAATATTATTATTTTATATCGGCGATATATAACCTATTATTAGGTATGGCAAACTTAACCTAACATGTCAATAAATATCTATGTATAAGTCACTAAGATTCAAAATCCTCTGATTTAGTAGTAAAAGGTTAAATAATGATTATGCACGTTAGAGGTTTTGTTAGTTTATCGAATAAATAATAGCAACTGAGTAAGGAATTATTGCAATGTTCCTTTGCTGTGTAATTTTCCTATATAAGGGGTTGTTATTATACCAATATTGTTTTGAACAAATTAGATATTGTTAAGGCTAGGCGCATATAAAGGATTTATGCATTTTTGAACGCTGATTAAGTTTATATTCCTAGCTTGTGCAATACTACAAAATTTTTACTCCGCATACCGTAGCGGAGTGAAAATTTTATAATATTTAATGCGGGACCCAGTCTAGCTCCCTATAATAGTACCTTCCTTACTAGAAACGTCAGATCTTAAAAGTCATCTCAAAATTATAATACGAAGAAAGTTTGAATTTCTACTTGATCTTTGAAAGTACAAAAGTAGACATTGCTGAAGCTAAAGAGGTTCTGAAAGACGTTTATGAACGTATACTACTGTTGTTATTTTACTTTAGCTTTAATTTAAAACACATGCCTGGTACCTTTCTAGATGTTTTATTGCCAGCTCATATAATTATGAATGTTATCCATTTATTCCACATGCAAGACCTTTTCTTTTCATGACTGTACATCAAATAAATGTCGCCATCAGCATCATCTATCAAAATATTTAATCTATCTATCATCACGTAATTATTTGACAAAAAACACATTATTGCAATTACAAACAAACAAAAGGTGAGACCCTTAAATGAGAGACACTGGCGCCAAATAATAAAATTAAAATGACGACAGAGCATTGTTCTGCAATTTGAATTCAAATTTCGAATGTAACTGATCTGCAGTGAACAGAGCGAATGAATGAGTGATTGTTATTTAAGCGGGAGTCGCTATTGATCGGTAACAATGCCCTCGGTACCAAGGGACCTTATAGAGTTGTGTAGTTGAGGGATATTGTAGAGAAGGCATAGAGATTGTTCCTAATACTACTGATACCCTGGTACCTGTTTAGGTTTACAATTCATCTTGTAAGACAGTGCGATAATTTATTATGAGATAGAGTCGTAGCAATAAATCGAAGTTTTTTTCTATGAAAGTAGTAAAATGAATATAAAAATATAACCTATATTTTTCTCGTTATTATTTATAGATTTTGCAACTCATTTAGGTTTGTTTTTTCGTATTTTTATGGTATGCGTCATACTTGGCATTCTAACTTTTTTTTCTTTCAAATGTTGTTTTGAAATTAATAAAATGGAATGTAGTTCAAACACAAAAATGCGATAACAGCCTCGAAACATAAAAAAAAAACATTTAAAACGGTTCTATTCCCCTTCCGAAGTCTACGCACCAAAGGGTTGAGCAACCCTTTCCCTTTCGGCAGCCATTACAATACACTCCACTCTCGGTACGCTCAACCTCTTTTACTAACTGGTCTCCTGGTACTTTTGTCGCAATTTCGTAGCAAGCGTAGCAATTTCGTAGCTTCTAAATACTGAGTGAATATTCCGTAGCGCAAATCTGCTACGTCACGCTCGGTAGATGAATGTTGGGAAAGTGGAAGGGTCATTATTTTATCGAAGAAGGTGTATTTTATTTTTGTTTAAAGTAAACTATAAACCCTGTCGCAACTAATATGTTTGTTTGTTAAGGTATTTGTTTGTAAAGGGTTAATAATTACATAGAAGTAATTACTGTTCTGATTACGAATCACTCATGGCTTTGAGTTCTTTAAGAGGAAACGGGGGCAGCGAGCGCCGACTGAATTTCCTCAGTAACAAGTCATAATTCGAGGTTTGGCTCTCGCCTATTTCCTCCTCCAATATTGGCACAATTTAAAAGATATTACGTAAACTAAAAATTAAAGATATATACTATGCCCCTATGTTTTCCATTTTGATGATATATTATCTTTAGAAGCACTAGAACCCTCAAAAAGTGCTCAAAATTGCGCTCTACACAGAGGCTTGGTGTACAAATTTGTCAAATATAATAGAAAAAAGGAAAACATAGGGGCATAGTATATATCTTACTTTACCAGTTTATGGAATATCTTTTAAATTGGTCCAATATTGGAGGAGGAAAGAGACGAGAGCCAAACCTCGAATTATAACTTTTTACTAAGGAAATTCAGTCGGCGCTCTCTGCCCATATTTCCTCTTAACAACATTCTTTAAAGACAGAGAAAGACATACTCATATTCTTTACTAAGAACCAGACTGGCAGTTTATAAATATCACAAAACAAAAACCATATACTCCAATTTAAAATTACCAACATATAACTCACCGAAGTTTGTCCCGTTTACAAGTGGGGCCACGAACAAGTGCACACTCATTTTACTTTTATTTTTATAAGAAATATGATTGTGTGGCGGGCGCGCGCGGCGCGGTTGGCCCGGGGCGCGGATATTTTCAAAATAATAATTAAGCGGATACATTTATTATGCCGCACGAATATGTAATGCGCTCCGAGATCACAAAACACATGGTGTTTGATGGTTGCAACTTTGTTTTTATTAGAGTTTTTCGTGTTTGTTATGTGATCTGGTTTTTGTAATTGAAAATTGTTGCGGTTGTTGTAATTTTCGTGGCTGATGAAGCGATAATAACAAAGCAACCGTCAAAGGACATATTTTATTGACGCGGTATAACGGTATAACGCATGCCATTAAAAGAAAAGACACAAAAAGGAAAAAAAAAGAGAATACAAAAAAAAATGCCTTTACTAAGCCTAGAGTGTACAAGTCCAGCCTACAATTATTTAAGTAATACTACTCGTTTACCCATGTCTCTCTGATATACGGCATCGTTTACAAACGGGTGCATTAATTCCTCTTCCTTCTATTAAACGACCGAGTTTTATACGCCATAAAATTAATAATTACAAGTGGCACTAAACCAGAGCCTTAAGCAATTGGTTTTTGGTATAATCTTGAACAGATCTAGAAAAGTAATTTTAATGAAATACGTACTATTGCATTGTTTATGGTAGTGTCAAGCTTAAATTTTTTGATTTTTGTTTTTTTTTGAGTTTTGGATAATTGAATTTAGATTTACAGATAGACTGCATTATTGTATTAGGAACAACTAGACTGTTTATTATCGTTGTAAAACATAAAAGAAAAATTGATTAGATTGCTATTAACTAAGCCTGATTATATTTGGCGATCCTCGACGAACTCCAATAACGTTCTTGAAAACTGGCAGTTTTCAAGAACAGGGAGCAATGAGACCGCATTTTTATTATATTCATATTATATCAATAGACATTATTAAATTTGTCAATGACGAAAAAGTATAATGTAATCTACTATTCTATAATTTTTTACATATGCATCTGACTTATTAACTTATATTATAAAGGGGTTTACGAAAACTTTTTTTACTGATGTAAAACTACAGGTTGGCTGAGTGTCATAGACAACTTTCAATCCTGAAAAAGGCCTATCCATTTTCACCGGATAGATGACAGGAGCGACGCCACGGGTAAAGAGCAAGTTTTTTTCATAAATTTGTTTCTACTCAGATCCAAACTTCAAGATTTCAACCTATTCCATACCTTCATATTAATCCCGTCTAAAACTAAACCAACTAATGAGCTCACCCCCTGTAGCAGACCTAAGCCGTCAGCGTACAGGGTGCGTTCATTACTGTGCCGCGGCAGCTGCGCGCGTCGCCCGCGGCTCGGGTTCTGCGCCCGCGCGCCTCTGCCGTATCGCACCGGACACGGTACGCTACGGGCTTATGCTAATTTTGCTGTAGGATTTTTTGAATTGGGAACGTTGTAGTTGGTTATGTATTCACGTATTGCACCGGACACAGTATGCTACGGGCTTATGGTAATTTTGCTGTGAAAGGAGTTTTTGGAACAATATTGTGGACTATGTATGGGTTTTTTCAGTTGTATGGACAACTTTTTACATAACTGGTACTTCTTCACATTTGGTCACAGTATTAAACTATTATTATTTAATAGTACATAATGGTACAAGTGTGTAATGTTGGTGATTACCGCTGAGGCGCCATTAAGACCCTCACCAAACGGCTCGGATCTTAATGGCGCCTCAGCGGTAATCATCAATACACACGTGTATCATACGATGTTTTTCAAAGTGAAGAAAATTATACTAAAATAACTGTAATGTCAACAATGTAAACGAGTTGTGAAAAATTTTTCACAATGGCGGGAAAAAATTATCAGTTTTCCTATGCGCGCGCATCTAACAATGGCGATCGGCCATAGACTAAAAGAATGAGGTTTCTTTTTTTTAGGCTTTTCGCGGATAGCGTTTTAGCCACGTACAAAATGGGGCATGTCAAGGTTTTCTTTATTACAGAGAAAAAAGAAAAACAGAGAAAGTTTTATTTATTAAACACGTACAAGTTGAAATTATCTATAGTTGTATGAAATGAGCAAGTAATAGGTACATTAATTTATTTGTACTCTTGAGCACGATCTTTTTTGTATCGAAACTTTTTTAAGAACAAAGCAACTCAACCAATAAAAAAATCTCTATAACTCACTTGTGAATAATAGCAATGTTAAAGTCACACTTTGATAACAGGTATCATTATGTGCCTAATTGCGGTGAAATTAGAGCCACTTTATGAACAAGTGTGTTGAAAAAGATACTATCGCATTAAGGACTTTTTGGAAGAGTCTGTATTAGTACATTGTGATACAAGGGTGGGAAGTAGGTTATTGCAAACGAGCTGTCATTAACAAGCCCGAGCCGAAGGCGAGGGTTTTTAATGACACGAGTTTGCAATAACCTACACACCCGTGTATCACACGACGTTTTTCAATACAGTTGTGAGAAACAGTAAAAACAAATCAAAGAATTAGATTTGTTTATTCACAAAAAGTAAAATTTTCAATATGGCGCGTTTTTGCAACTGGACATATTTTTTTACAAAGAAAACAGCCTGTACAGCCTATTCGATTTTTGACAAACGTTAATGTGAAAATAATTAACTTAAAACTGGTAATTAAACATATTAAACAACTTTAAAAAAAAAATTGAGAATTCAATGCTAAAACCTTAATTTTTCCTTAATTTTTCCTCGTATAAAATCGTATCCCATTTTATTCTATGTATGAAAACTCCTTGCTACTAAACTTTTTTAAATTGACTTATGGCGCGTTTTTGCAACTGGACATATTTTTTTTACAACGTTAACAGCCTATACAGCTATACAGCTTATTCGATTTTTGACTAATGTTGATGTGAAAATAATTAAATTAAAACTGGTAATTAAATATATTAAACAACCATTTATAAGACTTTTGAGAATTCAATGCTAAAACGTACGGAATCATTCATTTTTCCTCTTAGAAAATCTATCCCATTTTATTGTATGTTTGAAAACTCCTTGCTCCTAAACTTTTCTAAATTGACTTATAAATTTAATACTAAACTGCAAACATAATGATCGAGCTCGTAAACAAAAGTCACGACCGCGTAACAGAAAGATGCCTATGCGTAAGATTTAACTTTCGAATCATAATTATAGCCTCTGAAAGTACGCCATGTTTAACAACTGTATTGAAAAATACATATGTAAGTTAGATTAAGTGACATCGCTGATTGCAATATATTTGCACGCCATGTTATAGCAGGATATGCTGAAATAAATTTACTGTAACACCTTATGTACCATATTCTCGCAAATAAATATTTTTGATTTGATTTGATTTGATATACTACGGGTTTATTGTAATTTTCTGTAGGTATTTTTGAATTTAGAAGGATGTAGTCTTCTAATATATATTATTGATCGAAGGATATAGTGTAGTGGAATATATTGTATACTTTTGTATGGACAACTGTAGTCATAACCTGTTGTATTTCTTCTTAGGTGTTGTGTTGGTTGTGTGGTAACCGGACACAGATTCACAGAGTGGGCTACGGGCTTATGGTAATTTTGCTGTGAAAGGCTTTTTTATTGTATAGAAATATAGATAGATAGAATATACTGCATCATATATTGGAGTTATGGATGCGGTTATACATATAATGGGATGGATGTTGGCTGCGAAGATGATTTGGGAGGTTTAAATTGCTAGCTTTTCACCAAATTAAATTAAAATAAACTTTTATTTAAGTCGATTTTTTTATTGAATAACTCCATTATTATATTTACATGATGACTACATATTTCTGCACTTAAGTGTAAGTATGGTTCACTTAAGGTTATACACTAGTCAACGACACGAACTATTTTGTGCGCGGGGTTAAAATGCATTTCATATCAACCCACAACACGTGCGGAAGAGATAGAATGCGTTAAAAATAGTGTCGAAATGTGGAACTTTCGCCGCTCATAACTTTCAAAAATTATATTTTTTACTTTTTTGCTTCCATACAGGACTAGATTATGATGAGACAAATTGATATCACTTTTTATTTTGAACGTACATCGTCAAACAGTGAAATAATCCCTAGACTACGTTTGTATGGAAGAATTTTCGACTAGACTACCTTAAAAACATATGAGAAGTTAACTAAGTTAGCTAATTTAATTGATATTTAAGCTTGACTACATTATATTGTTTTTTTATTTTATATGCATGATAATTAATAGTTATAATTAATGTTATTGTAATACATATTTGTACGCCGTTAAGGTAAAACATGACTGTGATCCTTTCTGAAATGTACTTGACATCTTGCATGCTTTGTGTGTGCATACTCATGTTTCGGACAAATAAATGATCTCTATCTCTCTCTATCACGTCACTTCCCATGGACGTAGCCAGAAACAACAGAACTCCATCTGCTACGATCCATACACATAGGTACGCCTTTTGCTTCATGTACGTTTCCTGTGTTCGCATTAAAATATACTATTACAAAAAAAACATAGCCGCCAGCCGTCGCCAAATCCGTCCGTATCGGCTATGATCCAGGTGTTACGATGAAATAATAAAAACATTTTAATGCCCGTTTTTATTTCCCATAGTTTTTAGGGTTCCGTACCCAAAGGGTAAAATGGGACCCTATTACTAAGACTCCGCGATCCGTCTGTCTGTCTGTCACCAGGTTTTATCTCATGAACCGTGATAGCTAGACAGTTGAAATTTTCACAGATGATGTATTTCTGTTGCCGCTATAACAACAAATACTAGAATGATATAAATATTTAGATAAGTGGGGCTCCCATACGAAAAACGTGTTTTTTTTGCCGTTTTTTGCGATAATGGTACGGAGCCCTTCAGGAGGTAATAAATTGAAATTCATATCAAATACTCAGGTCTATAATACCTTTAAGCTGAGGTTTGTACGAAACCCTCGGTACGCGAGTCCGACTCGCACTTGGTCGGTTTTACCCTTTGGATACGGAAACCCAATTTAAAAAAAACAGCTTCACTATCTCTAAGTTCCAGTGTCACAGGCTACTTTCTACCCCAGAAAATGCACGGTTTCTGAACGATAAACGGGAGTGAAAAAAAGGAAGGTAATAGTTAGTAAATCATAATGTGTGTGCATGTGTTTTTTATATTGTGAAAACACTCGTTTTTATTCACAATCACAAGTAATTTCTTAATAAAATAATAAACCAGCCAATTTGAACAAGAAACTGCAGTACCGTACATACCTTTTCCAGCGCTGAATATCTAACAAAACAGACGAGCAAACCCTCTCATGCAAATGAAGCAACCCCATTCTTACTCACATTCAAAAACCAATCGCTTTTAGTAACCATAGCAACGATGACGACGTAAGCATGAAACATCATTGCCTCGCCTATTACGAACCCTCAGCGGCACATCCGAAGCGTGGCATTGCCCAAACGGCCACAAACACACCTTGATGATCTACTGCAAACCACCCATAACATCTACAACCCTCAAAAGACACACAAATAATCGTACACAAGCTTAATAAGGTTCAGTTTTAAACGAGCAAGGGGTCAGCGAAAAGTGGTCGTCCCCTAAGGCGATTTTGCATGCCTCTTGCACGCAGAAATGAAAACTCGATGTCAGAGTAACTAAGTTGTTGTCAAATTGATTTTAGCTACGTCTTTGTGCAAGTAAGCTGGGAACTTTGTTAGATTCGATTATGGGAAGTTTTTTTTTAAGTTTTAAGAAAGTTGGAGCCTTTCGTTTGCTTGATTGGGACATTAAACAATCCCACGAATACTTACACAAAAGCACAAAAGTAAAAAAATGAACTTTTACTTATACATCGGTAAGCTAAAGGTAGGAGGTAGGTCTTTACCTATGAAATTGCCGTTTGGCAGTACTGGCCATTTCAAATAAAATAAAAATTGTTTTTTTCATCATTTCAATTTCAAATTAATGTTATCTAAAATATACGGCAATTTTTTTCAAAATTAGTCATTTGTTTATTGATTAGCTTTATGTTTTCATCGAATTTGAATCTTTTTCGTCATCTTGGATAATAATTATGGAATATGAGTACCGTCGTGGCAGCAACGCGGCACAAGCGGCACGCAACGTCAACGGCGTTTACGAAGCGAACACTACAAGCGAACGCACCACCTGTTATTGGTTTGCTCACTTCCGTTCTGGAAATTTCGACCTGAAAAATGAACCCCGTAGTCGTCCGAAAACTTTGGTCGGCATTGGCGAATTGAAGGCGATTGTGGAAGCTGATGATACTCAATCTACGGCTGAATTAGCAGCAGCTTTCGACGTAAGCATCAAAACAATATTGGTCCATTTGCGTCAAATTGTCAAGGTAAAAAAGCTTGACAAATGGGCGGCCCACGAACTCGATGATCGCTAGCGCGAAGTACGCATCGACAGGCACACAAACGAAGGAATTTTGCACCGCACCTGCGACGAAAAATGGAATCTGTTTGACAATCGCAAGCGCTTAGCAAGTTGGTTGGATCCTGGTTCAGCACGTAAACAATGCCCTAAACGAAAACTTACTCCTATAAAGTGATGGTCACTGTTTGGTGGTCTAGGGCCGCTAGGTGGTCACAGCTTCTTACCAAACGGAATGAGCATTACTGCAGATGTGTACTGTGAAAAACTGTACACAATGATGGAGAACCTCGCAGGTCTCCAACCAGCTTTGGTCAACCGCTCCTCTCCTGCTACAGAACGACAACGCACGACCACATACTGCACAAGTCTCCAAGTTACAAGAACTGGAAGATTATGATTATAATTATGTTGGAAGCTCTTTGTCATCCAACATAATCCCAAGAACTTACGATATTGGATAACTTCATGGCGAGAAAAAAAAAACAATACCCGAGAGGCAGTACAAAATGCCTTTGAAGATTTTTTTGCGTCCCGTCCCGCTGATTTTCAAGAAGGGCATCAATAAACTGCCAAGTGCCACTGCATTGGCAAATATGCATCGATTGCATGGTTGTATATGATTACTTTGATTAATAGAAATAAAAAACACGTCAACTTATTTCATAAAAAACGGCAATTTCATAGTATTAAGAAACTTTAGCTACTCGAAGTTTATTTAGCCACAAAAGTTGTTGCTGATAGCTGCCAGATGATTAGACACCTTGAAGGACTGAGGAGAATAGTTTTTAACTAAAAGTAATAAGTGCACTTTACTTCTAAGATCTTCAAAGTGGAGTTTGAAAAGACATTATATTTGTTTAAACTTTCGTTTTATTTCTGTTCAATGACCATTACATATGAGTCATGTTATCACGTATGTCAGATCATTTAGTCACAGCTGTTGAGCAAAGACGTGATACGTAGAACTTTCACATTTAATCAACATAGTTTGATGGTTTTGTAAATAACCACGAGGAAAGCTGATTGTATTTACACTCACTGGAACATAGATGGGCATAGCTCTTGCACCAGTTTTTTTTACAACAATCTACAAGCTTTTTAGTCCGGAATGACAGCCGCCATGGTTCAGTCACAACACTTCTTATTACGAAATAAGTGCGGCAATCAAATCCATGTAGAAAAATCAGCTGTTTAGTCTGCACCAAAAAAATACACATAGAGCCTCGTTCTTATGTCGACATTGGGGCACTTATTTATCTTTGGTCAAACCTTCATTCGAAATTCAAAACATTCTTGTCACCTTCGACCCTACCAACCGTATCATGAATTCATGACCCTATACGCTAGGCCAGCAATTCACACCTACACATGGGTACCTCCTCATCAATCACCCACACTTGTACCACCGTTTAGTCACGGCCAGTTGCGCAGGCGACGCCAGGGGGCGCTATCTCATCATCAGCTACAAATTGGACAGTTTAACGTGCAATTTGATTTTAATACGAGTCGATAGCATCGATGTAGGGGAGATAGTGTTTGTAGAGTCAGTTTAGGGTCACTTTGATGTTTGAATTGATTTTGGTGATAGGATTTTTATTGTTATTCTTTGGATATCAGGGTGAGGGCCCACCATATGGTAAGTTAAAGTCCCCACCGCGTATTGGACGTCTGCAACGAGACACATCATAGATGTTGATGATATTCCAGTAATCACTACTTCGCATCGCATTTTTGTTTTGCGATGCATACTTCTTCATCTTTTTGTGTGAGGATGTGGCCACCTCTAGTGTCAGCTGGTGCTGATGGTGCGATGCATTACTCCGCTAAATCGTTGAAAGTATTTTTTTTCGGAGAGTCCATCCTATTCTACAGCCGTTTATCGCATAGATTCGGCCATAGTCTTAAGGCGCTATATACGGCCCAATGTTAACGCAGTACTGGCCGTCCGCCCGCTCGATGCCAAAATATCATTATTAAACCTCCCTTTGAACAGTTTTGTTTGCAAAACATTATTTGATTTACACATGCTTTGTTAGTTATGAAGAAATTCCAGCCTCCAATTTTTCTGTGTAAAAATATTTTGTAACATCCAAGTCGTTTTGGAGGAGTTTCCGAAAGTTGCGAAAAAATATCGTGTTGTTAATTATTTTTTTAAAGCAAAACTATTAGTTACACGAAAAAACCTTGTGTTTAAATTATGTACATGAATCTAATAAATATATTTTTTTTTCAAACCTTTTAACTTAGCAGTTACTAAGGAGTATGCTTTAGAAAGTTACCGTTTTACGGCACTAAAGCGTATGTAGGCCCTTAAACGTAATTGTGCCTACGCTACGTGTATGTCAAAATAAATCGATTATGCTATCCATTTTTGTTGACATTTTGATCGACGATGAATATAAAAAAATGGACTCTTGGCAAAATGTAAAATGATCGACTACTAGTCTTTTAAGCACTTATTCGCCACTTGTTTACAAATGCAAGTTGACAAATTGACCAACACTTCATGTGCTAGACCTCAAAAGGTGATAATCGTTAGCACGATCAACAGTGCTAATGTGTTTTAAAAAAAAGTTCACGGGAGTAGTTTTAAATTGATTACTAAGCTGGCTGGTAATGAAAAGTAATGGAGAGACGTTTACATTCAATTTAAAAAAAAAACTGTTCTGGCAATAAGGTGACACCTGTCAAGATATTAAGTAGAAATTATTTTTTATTAATTTTATAATAATTTATGAAAAAAATATGCTAACTAATGGTGGCAAATTTCTGTAAAACACCATTTTTCTTCAGTTGTTAGCCTCAAAAATGGTCAAATAAAATGGAGAGTTCATTATTTGACTACTTGTTAGACTAACAACTGATGAATAAACTCGTTTTACCAAAATTTGTAACCATTGATTAGCATATTTAACCATTCGTTGAGTTAACTATAGGTATCAAAAATTTGGGTCTTTAGTCATTCTTTACATCATGGCCTTTTAGATATATCGATTTCGGATACGGTTACCGATAGGAAATTATGCCGGATTATCCGTTAATTTCGGATAGTTTCGGCTACGAATATAAGATTTTTATGAAATTTTAATAATAAAGCACAAAGACTAGATACGACTAAGCAAAAGAAATAATAAACAAGCAAGTAACTAACGTCAGCGGCTGGTGTGTAAGTTCGGCCGTGGAGTAAAACCTGTTATAATATCGTATCCGCCTCCTGTGTGGGTCACAAATGAATATTTTTTCTTTCTTTCTTTATATCATTTAGACTTCGGCCCTATCCAAAATTATCCGAAACTTTTATATTGCATCCGGTTACGGTTACTGATAGATTTTTATTTCGGATATCCGAAGTTTCGATTATGGTCAGATTCGGAGCTTCTTAACATACTTGTTTAATATTCATGAACACAAAACTACTGCACTATATTAAATCGTATCTACAAACGGGCCAACTCGGTCGAACTGCCATGAAATCACATTTACCGGCTGAAAACCTTATTTCTTCAGCGGAAGTGCCGGAACAAACTAAATAGTGCTGCCACCTGGCGGGCCGCGCCGCCGGAACTCGGCTTTATTGGCGGAAATGGACCGGCCGACCGGATATAGCAATTTACACGGGCGCCTCTGTGTTGGCTTTCGAGGAAATACACTTTATTTTGAGTTCGTTACTGTTATTTACACTAGGTTTATTTACATAAGGAGTTACTGGAATGAAAATTGTTGGTGAAAAGCTGTTTGTAAAGTTATTTTTGCTGTTCTGGGTTCTTAGAGGTTTTCTAGCTGAAAATAAATCAGAGTTGAGTAAATCCTATCTACAGCTATGACTATAGATACTTAGAAGTCTCCTTTCGCAAAAATGCCGGCAGAGATTTCTTTAGAAAATATAAGGATCACCTTCACCTCTGTATAGATTGTTCAGCTCAACTGTGCGCGCGGCGCCATGTGTGCGTGCGTTTGTAATTATACAGCTAATCATTTGTGTGGCAGTGACGAGGCAGTCGTCGTCCGATCAAACAAGGTTTCCCACACATAGCGCTGCGTGCAAAGATGAGTTAAACAGTATTCTATTATCTGTGGTTAAACTATCTATCTATGCGCACCTATGTTTCTGTTATTTTCTTCTTGTCTGTTTATTACAACTGTTTAGCTGATTATTTACTCAAATTAGCTGTAGATTTAGAACATAGAATGTGCCCATGACGAGATTTTTATAAATAAATGTGTATACTGTTTAGGTACATAAACTGTTAAATAAATAAATGAATAGACGGTAAAGTATTGCGCTAAGTAACCAAAGTTATTCGTTCACAACAACTCTTCTGCATAAATATAATAATATGGACTACTCTAGTAAATTAAAATGTCACCTGAAACCTAATTACATTTCTACACAAATAATACAGGAATCTATTCAACCGCAAATCGGAAAGCTACCCGGAGTCCCGGCGAGTAGAACGTGCTCTCCTGTGCTCTCCCCAGACAAATCAATAATTTTCTGACACGAGCCAAGCGTATTACAAGCCGGAGTAGAATCGTTGTAGTTAGTGAAACAATGCGTTTTGCTGAATGATAGGACTATAAAGAGTAAGTGCTATGAAGAAAATAGCTTGTAGTCCATAATACTTTAACTTAGCCATAGGACATAAATTCATGAAACGATATCTAAATTAGAATAGTTCTAGTTCGTGAGTTACAGAAATGTCCACTTGCGGACAGAATTACAGAGACATTGCGTTTTATAATTCAAAAGTGATACTTAAGGCCGTACCCTGACCAAAAAATCAGCATGTGATGTGAGCATTCCTATTGGCCTAGCGGCACTGATGCCGCATGAATTACAGTAGTGAATACGCCCAGATTTTAGAATAAAATCTTTATAAAATCGAATATTGGTCTTTTAAAAACAATTAAACTTACAAAATGTTCGTTATCAAATTGTCTATCCATTAGTGTTAGTACAAAAAATAATTAATGAACACTTTACGAGGAGATGCATATATCAAGAATTATTTCTCATTTTTATGGTTTTGTTGGAAGGAGATTAGTGATACATATACCTCTTTAAAAAAAAACTGTACTACCATTTTAGAATCAACATTATGTAGAAATTTAATGTATTTTTATTAATTGATATTTCTTTTTAAATAAAGAGTAGATATTATAGCTCTTAAAAACTGCACAAAAACGACTAGCGCGGCGTTTTGCTCGGGGAGGCGCCTTAATGTGAGGACGCTCGTGGTTCGTGGCGTTTGTTGCACGTTCTTCTCCATAGACACCTACTGACGCTTGCGAATTCAAATTCAAATTCAAATTCATTTATTTGTCCGAACATGGTACAATACAAGGTCTCAAATAACATAAAGGTCTCATCACATTCTGCCACATGGGGCGTGCAAATTTCAGGTACACAAAATAAATTATTACAATGCAAAAATAGAAATATCAGGCTAGAGTTGATACAATTACATGAAAATATTAATGTTACAATAAAAGGCATGTCAGAGTCAGTAAATATTATTATGTCAAAAATAAATAATAATTAAAAAAATGTCAATTTCAAAATGGAATGTCAAGCTATCTGTTATTAAAAAGAGATTACAATTAGATTATAATGTCAAAGTATCATTTAAAAAGTCGTTTAAATTGTAATAACACTTTTTACATAGTAACTCTTTAAGCTCCTTTTTAAACCCATTTAAATTTAACTGTTTAATTTGCTTTGGGATTTTGTTAAAAACTTGCGGAGCTAAACAAAACATGCTTTTCCACATTAACGCTGTTTTTGCTCTACGTCCGCGCAACATATCATTTCGCCTGTTACGTTTTACTGTATCTGATAGGTTGGGAAAAAGGTGTGAATTCAGCTTGACAAATAAGGCAGTTTCATAAATATACATAGACGGCAGTGTTAAAATTTTGTATTTCTTAAAAAACGGTTCACAACTGTCCGTTACTTGTAGCCTGAACATGGCTCTTATGGATCGCTTTTGCGCTTTAAAAGCGGTTTCCCTATTTGTGGAGTTACCCCAAAATATAAGGCCATATCTTAGCACAGACGCTACAATACCATGGTACGCTGTAAGTAGTGTATCAATGTTAACTGTGGGGGCAAGTTTATATAATGCATAAGATGAGCTACTAATTTTCTTACAAAGCGCTTCAATATGATCCTTCCAGTTGAGGTGCCTGTCAATTACCAAACCTAGAAATTTTGCACTATTGACATCTTGAATTTTGATATTCTGGTATTGAACCTCCATCTTTGAATGAATTGCAACTAGCTTTTAGCATTAGAATGTGCAACTAGCTCCATTTTTTTTTGTTTGGCTATTCAAAAGTACCTTTAAATGGTTTAATTGACATAAATTGTTATGATTGATTTTGATTTGATTTGGACCTTTAAAAAACACCAAGTTGGAAAGGACCTACCTTTTTAGGGTTCCTTAGTTAACAAGGAACCCTGTATAGTTTCGCCATGTCCGTCTGTCCATCCGCAGCTTAACTCAGAAAACCTCTTAGTCGGAGGATACATCTGGTTTTGGTCAGTTAGCTCGCGAATATGTATCCTCCGACTGCACAGCATGATTTTCTTGGCGATTTTCATAGCGCTTGTAACGGTGCCAAAATATCGAGCTCTCAGCAAAAATCTAAATATACATGGTAAATATCCCGAAACAAATAATTCTAATGATTTTCTTCTTGTTTCCGTCTTTTTAGTTCGACGTATAAGCCTTCGGGTTTTTTGGTTATTGGTGAATGCAGCTGATTATACGGAACCCTCTGTGCGCTAGTCAGACTCACACTTGGCCGGTTTTTTATTTTGTGATGAGCCAAACCTTGAATTCGATCTCGCCTGATGGAAAGTGATGAATATCAATAATGTAATAATCTATGCTAAGTGACATTCTATCGACGGCCTTGGTCGTTAAAAGTCTATGATCTAAGGGACTGACTAAATCATATTTCGGTTGAGCATATCTTTTGCACTTTTTACCCGACTGCTGAAGGAGGGTAATGTGTTTATCAGTCTATGTATGAATGTATGTATGTTTGTTCCTATGTGGCGCTCTAGAGACCAAACGCGTTGGCCGATTTTGATCGTTCTTACGTTAATCGATTCGTCTTAACTCTGCGAGTGTCACTGATTGACTGCAAAGCATGATTTTCTCCTTGTTTACGTCTTTTTAGTTCGCTGTTCAAGCAGTCGGGTTTTTTGATTTTTTAATTAACTTTTTTTTTGACAAGCTGTACCACCGAAAGAATAGAATATATTTCACTTTGGGCCTAGACAGAATTAAATTCAGTCAGTATTAAGTTGGATGGTAATTTCAGGTAATGCCTAGCCAGATGCTTCGATACTGCCTAATATATTAAAACTGTCTACTTACCTGCCATCCGTTATTCTCCAGGGCCAGAAATGTCATCACACGATCCACAACATGTGTAGAACCGTTGTTACTTCATCACCCGCATCACTAAGTACCTACACCGTTCATCACCATCGACTCATCACTGTCACTGTTTGAATGTTCACTGAAGTTCTTCCTGTGTTTGTGAATCTTCTTCTGTGCAGCTGTAAAGAAATAAAATCAATGAAAAAAACGAAACCACTATAATTAGTTGTTAAAAAAAAAACAATTACTTATAGTAAATCATCATCATTTCAGCCGAAAGACGTCCACTGCTGGATATAGGCCTCCCCCAGGCGTCACCACATTGACCGACCCCGTTCGTCTTGCATCCAGCGCCTTCCCGCAACCTTAACCAGGTCATCGGTCCACCTAGTGGGAGGCCTTCCAACGTATCGTCTTCCAGTTCGCGGTCGCCATTCCAGAGCTTTTCGGCCCCATCGGCCATCCGTTCTGCGAGCAATATGTGCCCTACCCACTGCCACTTAAGTTTGGCAATTCTTCGGGCTATGTCGGTAACTTTGGTTCTCCTGCAGAAATCATCATTTCTGACGTGAGCATAGCCCTCTCTATTGCCCTTTGGGTGACTTTAAGCTTTCTGATAAGGCCCATTGTTAGCGACCACGTCTCGGTCCCATAGGTGATCACTGGCAACACACACTGGTCATAGACTTTTGTAAATTGTAAATAGTATAGTTTATACTTATAGTAAATAGTAAAAAAAATTAAATCAATATATTATACCACAAATAATAATAATAATATATCGTTTGGTTGACAAGTAGAGATGGCCTAAGGCATTAAGTGCGCCATTAATTGTGCATGAAGTTTTTAATAAATAAATAAATATAGGAAGTAGTACATAGTATTGACTAGAACACGACACCAACATAGAAAGAAAAAATCTGTGCAGATTGTTCAGATCTGCTTGATAATTTATCCGGAGGTATTATCAGGCCTTAGCATAAATAGGTCCTAAATTTACGTCAGTAGTAAAAGTGCCTGAAAACAGTTAACAAAAGCTGTTTAATTAGTCCGTTCGTTGCCCAGTTCTTATTTGAGTAGTAGACTTTTAGTTGATTCACTAAAAGTAGGTAAAGGGAAATGGGTATTTTGGGTTTGAAGTTTTGACTACTTTACTATTCCGTCCCTCGCATATTTACTCAACGGTTACGTCATAACTAGGTAAGTACCTAATGCGTCTATGCTGGTTTGTTCTACATTGGTTCTACTGAAAATTTCAATATGATTACGAAGTCTTCAGAGTTATTTTATTTTATTTTTTGGTACAGAGAGATTTATAAATGTGTAACCTTATTACAGTCGCGTATTTACTAAATGGTCCATTGAAACTTTTCATCTGATAACTCGACTCCTTTCAATATAATTTGCAAATTTCAAAAGAGAGAGTTAT
Source organism: Orthosia incerta (assembly GCA_948252205.1). NCBI lineage: Eukaryota > Metazoa > Arthropoda > Insecta > Lepidoptera > Noctuidae > Orthosia > Orthosia incerta. Next base: position 16,960,544 of record OX411758.1, on the reverse strand, counting down.
AAAATGTGTTATATTAATATTACATTTACGCACACACCCACATGTTGAGGAGTTCGTGGCTAAATAATAATAGCCGCAAGGGTCGATCATCAAGGTTAAGTAACGCTTGACGAGGTCGGTCCGTGGATGGGTGACCATTTCAACATACCGAGTTTCCTCCGTGCCTCGGAAAGCACGTTAAGCCGTTGGTCCCGGCCACAGATCATAGAAACTTCTATGATCTGAGGTCCCGGCTGTTATATGAAGATCTTTGACAGTCGGTACGGGTAGTCAGAAGCTTGAGATCTGACACCAGTCTTGCCAAGGGGTACCGTGTTACCCAGTTACTGGGTTGTGGAGGTCAGATAGGCAGTCGCTCCATGTAAAACACAGGTACTCAGCTTAATCCGGTAAGACTGGAAGCCGACCCCAATATAGATGGGCAAAGGCTAGGCAGATGATGACACACACACACACATGTGGGGCTTGGCATTTTACTGAAGTTTTTAGACAGGCTGCCTCGTTGGTTTAGTCGTCCTAAGCGCTAGGTACTCTATGTTAGACGTAAGGGAGACGTACAAAACCATATACCGGGGTAAAACAGTACAGCATGTTTATTCTTGTCAATAATTCAAACTCCCCGCGTAAGCTGCTCCAGCTCAGCGGAGTAGACCAATGGGAGCTATTTTTCAACAAACACTTGTCGCTGCAAGCACGCAATCAACAATAGTGAAGTTTTACGTATATTACAGGTAGGTGTCTAATCAACTATGTTAAAGTGTGTGTATTTACTCGTAATGAACAAATACTTGTACCGGCAAAATTGGATATGTAGTAGTGAGTGATATACCTACTAATACTTTGCTTTGGGTCAAAACCGTACGGGGCAAAACCGGCCACTATACGTTTTTGACCCGCATGAATGAATATAAACTTTCTTGTTTTCAAATTTTTAATCAGCCGCCCAACAACAAAAAAGACATACGTAGATATTATTGGTGATGTTCTTCAGAAAGACCAGCAGCCTAATTGCGTAAGTATATTATCCAAAGCAAAAGAATCAATTCTTTCCCACGATCGATTCTTTCGTATACGTCGGTTATGGGAAAGAATCGATTCTTTTGCTTTGGATAATATACTTACGCAATTCGGCTGCAGGTGCGCAGTACCTACTTATAACCGGCGTGCGTGTATGACTGGATGTATGAACGAAAGTGAAGTCAAAAGAAGTATGTACCATAAGGATCGTAGCAAGTGGCGTTCTGTAGTTTCTGCCTACTCTCATGGGCAAAAGGCGTGAGTTTATGTATGTATATATACGCATTATATAAACATTTGCTTGTACTGCCTCGAAGTCTACGGTTCAAGCCGCATGGATGAAGGTTGGGTGCAATGTTAGGGGTGTAAAGGCTGGGCTGTACTGGTTATGACGCAGAAGATTTAGATAATTTTGTATGTATGGGATGCACAGCTTCTCGATCATTTCAGGGGCAGTATCGTGTATAGTATACGGTTTTGTCCTTGTGCCGGGACAAAATCGTAATAACTAGAAGTTTAATAATTTTTGATTTTTATTGTTTAATATTTAAATTATTCCAATTTTGTGCATGTGATTATGTTCCCTATGAGATTGACTATTCATAATTGTTGATTAGATAAATTTCTGTTCCCCTACCTACCGTGGACCTCGAGATTTAAGGTACGTTTTTCGATGGCAGAATTACGATTCGGGGGACCTCAGTACTTACCAACTTATTCTGCCGTGTATTTCAAAAACTATTCAAGGTGTTGAAGTTTCGCATACAAAGATCGATAGATATTTTTTTCTCATTAATTAGCATCAAAAGTTAAAAATCGACCAGAAGTCGGATAACGGGATTTTTGTTATACCACGTCAGTATTGTTTGGCTTACAATCAACACAATGACCCAGTCTTATCGATTGGCCTAGCCTTCTCCCAATCATGTTGGGGCCGACCTCCAGTCTAACCGGATTCAGCTGGAAATCAGTAGGTATTATACATGGAGCGACTGCCTAACTCACCTCCACACACAACTCAGTCACCTACAGCCCACCCATTGTTAAGACTGGTCTCCTTATCAGACTTTCAGTAGATATCAACGAACTTACGTTTTGTGGTCCACACAATTAAAATAAACTAGAATTATACTTATCATGACAAATAACTACATTAACATCATCATCATATCAGCCGAGAGACGTCCACTGCTGGACATAGGCCTCCCCCAAGCGTCGCCACATTGACCGATCCCTTGCGTCCCGCATCCAGCGGATCCCCGCAACCTTCACCAGGTCTACCTAGTGGGAGGCGTTCCAACACAACGTCGCCACTCCAGAACTTTTCTGCCCCGTTGGCCATCCGTTCTGCGAGCAATGTGTCCTGCCCACTGCCACTTAAGTTTGGCAATTCTTCGGGCTATTTCGGTAACCCTGGTTCTCTTGCGGACATTAACAAAATTAAGTTATATTTTCTTCAATAAACAAATAGGCAGGAATACTTCTAAAGAAAGGGCAAACATGTCGCCCATGTCGGCTACCTCCAAGCCTGCCTACCCCTTAGGGGTAAGGTACATTAAAATGATACGGCCTTCTTGTTGTTGGAAAACTTTTATAATAAGGGTCATGTAACGTTTGTAACTTGGGGATGGTATTCTGGTTTAAATATTATGGTAAAATGGATCGGACATTTTCTTTCTAAAAATAGAGTGTCGTGTCTGGTTTGAATATGAAAATGTTCTCGATTACACGTGAAGGTTTTTATATAGAACTTAATAGAACGTGACGATGGAAAGAGACTAGACGGGATGACCATAATGCCATGGAAGGTGGGTAGGCCTTTTGTGTGGGACGCAATTGTGTCACCACTTGCGCACACCCATCTTCTTAGCACGGCGGGCTGTACTGGGCCGGCTGCTGCTGGTACAGAAAACCCCAAACGGCGCAAATAAGGTATTTGCGCCGTTTGGGGTTTTTTTGGGGTTGGACGCTATGTATTTGAGCCGTTTGGGGTTGAAACATTATGTCCATGGGGCCCGAGTGCGCATCAAGTTTTTCGAAATGTAAGCAAACGGTTAGTCAACTCTTCACGCGACCAGAGGGCTGGGCTTTCCTTCGGCCAGAGAATCAGCATTGCTATCCAACGTGGCAATGCTGCCAGCGTTATAGGCTCTTTTCACGTTGAGAGCTATGTGGACGAAATGTTTGACACCCTGCCCTTTTTATACGCGTTCGTAATTTTATTTGGTGTATTTAAAAATCATAATCATCATCTTCAGCCTTTTAATGTTCCCACTGCTGGGACACAGGCCTTCTCTCTGTGAGAGGGAATGGGTCGTAATCCACCACGCGGGCCTAGTGCGGGTTGGAGGATGTTACATGTCATCGAAGCTTTGGTTCTAGGACATGCCTGTTTCCTCAAGATGTTTTCAGTTGACAGTTTTGAGAGCAGTGGTGAAGAAATAATTTACACAAAGTAAAGCGCTTGCCTGGGTTCAAACCCACGACCTAAAAGTAGTAGGTATATAAAGATAGTTATTTTTGTAATTAATTATTTAATACCATGTAAATTTGTATCTATATATACGTCAAAAGATTCATTTTATTATGAATAATAGCCATAAATAGTCGTATTACCTTAGCGTCGTAGCGTGCTACACCTTCGACCACATCATCGCTTACCATCAGATGAGATAATAGTGGTCAAGCGCAAGCCTATCCAAGATAAAAAAAACACACACAATTTAGCAATATCTGGTTGTGTTATCCCATGAAGTGGTGAGCTTATAGCCCTTAAGGGCCTTCCACCGCTTTAGTGCCGTAAAACGGTAACTTTCTAAAGCATACTCCTGCCCTGCTTAACCCAGCTGTTACTAAACTGGGTTAAAAGTAAAACAAAAAAAAATTGTAGTATGTATATTATTTTTAACACATGCTTTTTTCGTATAACAAATAGTTTTGCTTTAAAAAAATAATTAACAACACGCTAGTTTTACGCTACTTTTGGATACTCCTCCAAAACGACTTGGATGTTTAAAAATATTTTTACACAGAAAAATTGATGGCTGGAATGTCTTCATAACTAACATAGCATATGTAAATCAAATAATATTATGCAAACAAAACTATTCAAAAGGAGGTTCAATATTGATATTTTGGCCTCGAGCGGGCGCACGGCCAGTACTGCGTTAACATTGGGGAATATATACGCCTTAACAAAGGCCCAAAGCAACTAACTAAAAACAAACCTGTACCTACATAACTATATAAAAAAATCAGGCTACAGAAAAAAAACTAGGTACATCAAATTACAGAAAACCACATCCACAGTGAGCCAACATGATAATTTTTCTTCAAAGAACAAATTCGTAGCGGGAAAGTTTTTAAGAAAAATAATTACAATGGATGCCACCCCCTTTCAACAGAGGGGAGGGGGTGCGACCCTTTGTGCGTTGAATTTCTTCTTAAATAATTATACTTCTTTTATTTTTCCAAACATTTGTGTAACGAGATTAGAGCCAGCGATGATTACCTTTTGGCTTTGCTTATTATTATTATTTATTTTTCGTTAATTTGCGGGTTTTTCTGTTTTGTAATGTAAGTTACGAACTTAGTTATGTATCTACGGTTAGATACGGGCGGTTAAATAATTAGTTACTAACTAGCTTCTTCCAGCGGCTTCACCCACGTGAAAAGTATTTTCTTATCACAGGGGAAAATTATGTTCTATTCCAGGCTATAATCTATCTCTGTGCAAAATTTCATCCAAGCTTACATCCACACACACATCCATTCACACATCACACATCATCATCAGCCTATTAATGTTCCCACTGCTGGGACACAGGCCTCCTCTCTATGAGAGGGGATGTGCCGTAATCCACCACGCGGGCCCAGTGCGGGTTGGTGGATGTCACATGTCTTCTATTTTTTGGTTCTAGGACATGCTGGTTTCCTCACGATGTTTTCCTTCACCGTTTTTGAGAGCAGTGATGATGAAATAATTTACATAAGTAAAGCGCCTGCCTGGGTTCGAACCCACGACCATTCATTCATCCAAACTATTACATTTATAATATTAGTAAAAAGTAAGATAAGATTAAGAAATAATCTTTACAGTTAGACACTCTCGCGACGATCAATCAATCTGCCCAGGCTTTTCCAAACGTTGGGACCGGCTTCGATTGGAAGCCGATCCCGCGCCGGATACTGCTGACCCCAGAGGCCTTAGTGCGAGTTTTTACTCGTACTCAATCACGTTAACGTAAACTTCAATTTGTATTGAAACTGTATTTGCATCGTTTGGTGACGGTAAGGAGAAACATCTTTTTCAACACACTTGCTCATAAAGTGGCTCTAATTTCACCGCAATTAGGTACATAATGATACCTGTTATCAAACTGTGACTTTTTCATTGCTATTATTCACAAGTGAGTTATAGTTTTTTTTTTTTTAATCTATTGGTTGAGTTGCTTTGTTCTTAAAAAAGTTTCTATCCAAAAAAAATCGTGTTCAATAGTACAAATAAATTAATGTGTCTATTGCTTGCTCATTTCATGCAACTTCGTATTTAAATAGATAATTTCAACTTGTACGTGCTTAATAAATAAAACTTTCACTCAAATATAAATTTTATTTGCTCTGTAATTAAGAAAAATGTAAATTCCCTATTTTGTACGTGGCTGAAACACTATCCACGAAAAGCCATAAAAAAAGAAACCTCATTATTTTAGTCTATGGCCGATCGCCATTGTTAAATGCGCGCGCATAGGAAAACTGATTAATTTTGCCCGCCATTGTGAAAAATATACACAACTCGTTTTTACTGTTGAAAATGATTTTTTTGTATTATTTTCTTCACAAGTGTGTTGAAAAACGTCGTATGATACACGTGTGTATTGATGATTACCGTCCTCGGCTCTCTTAAGACCCTCACCTACGGCTCGGGTCTCAATGGCGCCTCAGCGGTAATCACCAACATTGCACACATGTACCATAATATACTATTATTGCATACATTTTGACATAAGCGATCGTTTACTTTATCACGAGTGAGTACGTTAAAAAACTCGGAGTAAGCACACAGTTATACATATACTGTCTACGATAGACGGTAGGTTTGTATAATCACCAGCTTTTCACTGTCTCATTGAAGAGCAAAAGACTCTTTTTGATACAGACAATGAACTACTATATATCTAAGTACGTAACACTTTCCTTGCTAACTGATTGCATTGCGATTTGGATCAACAGCTTAAAGCTTTTTGTTGCCCGATATCTTGCTTTGTTGTTCATTAATATAGTACCAGTTCTGTTGTTCTATAGTCCGAAGAATTGCCAAACTTAGGTGGCAGTGGGCAGGGCGCACATTGCTCGCGTTACGGATGGCCGATGGGGCAGAATGGTTCTGGAGTGGCGACCGCGAACCGGAAGACGTTGCGTTGGAAGGCCTCCCACCAGGTGGACCGATGAGCTGGTGAAGGTTGCAGGGATCCGCTGGTTGCGAGACGCACGGGACCGGTCAATGTGGCGAAGCTTGGGGGAGGCCTATGTCTAGCAGTGGACGTCTTTCGGCTGATATGATGATGATGAGTTCTATTGTATATTCTGTGCAGTACATTTTACCTAATTAATTCCTAAACAGCTAATCACACATGGGTTCACAAACTATTAGATACGAAGACGACGTTTACTCACGTTATTGCATTCACTCAAGTGCTTCAGCTAAGCCAAATTAACTTTTGGTCTCTCTCGTAATTTGTGAAGACATTCAACTTTTCAAACTCCAAAAATTAAAATTGTATTTAGATATCACAAAACAAACTAAAAATCAATACTTTTTGCATTAAAACCACAATTTATCACACAGTCAAAGTCCCAAATTGAAAAACGAAGCTACTGCAAAATACGAAACAAAAAACAAATTCAAATATAGAATGTAATTTATAAAATAAAGATGGCGTCGCCCGTCGCGCAATGGCCGTGTTTCAGGGCGGCCCGGCTGAAACTAACGGAGCGGCGCCCTGAAACAAATGCAGTACAACTACATACACCGAATTGTATCGATAATAATGCTTTTATTTAAATTTCTGTTATAATTCGATTAGATTTCGGTAATTTTATTTTATTTGATGTACTGGTTTTCGGTGCTATTGGCTTTTTCAGTAAGCCTTATTTATTTATTATTAAGCAAGGCACACAAACGACATGCATATTTACAAAAATAAAGCAATGACAGATCTTGAACACTGTGTTTTACATTCTTACTGAAAGATTATTAATTAGTACCAAACCTTGGTAACATAAAAATAAGAATTGTAGTCAATTTCTTTTGTTGTAACATTGTTTCGTGTATTAAGTTTATCCATATTTAAAACAAACTAGTTACCGTCTAATACGAGTAGGTAGGTAAGTACTACAGGTAATTGGTTAGCCTAAGGATTGAAAAAAACTTTATCACAAAAAATAAACAGACTTCTAAAGCAAAACACAAAAAAGTGCAAAAATTACTTTTCTTTCGGCATTCAGTCTTTGGTACCTCTTGTTTTTAACATTTTTAACACCGACTGCCGAAACGAAAGTTATTTTTGCAATTTTTAGTGTTTCGCTTTAAAATAGAAGTCGGTTTATTTTTTGTGAAAATGTTTTAATTTCTCTAAATTACTAAAAATTATAATTTTAGGTAGGTATACCAAAACTGCGGAACGATCTCCTGCTTTTTAATTAGACTTATAGACTCATGTGTATTTTCATGGGCGTTTTTTAGCTGGATTTTTTCGGCATACAGTTTAAAATCCACTTTCCCTACAAATTAGAAAACGTCGGACAGAAGATGGCCATGCCCCGAGAATCTTTTAATTATTTACCTTTACATACTTTGTTACATAACAAAATTGCTTGTACGAGAAAAATGTACAAATATAACTTACTACCTTCACATACCGGGAAATAAGGATCTTGGAAAAAAACTCTTTAAAGTGTGACTGGAATAATATAAAAAGATTCGTGTATTTCCGTCCAAAAAGTTTATTTTGTAACTGTTGACACGAACACAGACATTGACACTTTCGTCTCGTAAGCACAGATAATATAAAATGCCATGATTGTGTAAGTACTTCTACGTTTTGTGAAGATTTTTTTATTTAGAAGTGTGTGAGCGGTGCACACATATGAAAGGTTTGCTGTGTATGTATGGTGTTTGGAGGGTGACTTTGTGGATGTGTGCGCGCCCCGCCCCGAGCTATGAGCGCCCTCGGTGTCGCCAGAGGCGACGGTTGTCGCGAAAAGTGCGGTTAGTGCAAATTTTAGACATTTTTGTAAAAAGAACAAAAAAGAATAAGAAAGAAAGGTATTGTTGCCCTTGAAATATAAGATGTCTTTGTGTTCACCTTATTTTTAAAGTATCCAGAATAAAAAAATGCATGTGCTTCCAGTATAATCTCTCTTGAAATGTTCACAAAAGCCGATATGAATACACGTAGAGTATTCGCGTATGAAACTGTTTATTTACTCAAAATAGCTCGCAGGCACAAGCAACAGGTGCTGGGTGTCATTATTTTTTTAAAGGGAAAAATATGTAAGAGGCCTCTCCGAACAATCAAAAAACATGAAATATAATTTGCTAAAATTTTGCCTGCCTACAGACTATAATGCATTTTGATATGATGTTTTAAAAATCATTCGTAATGATGTTGTTCAAGTCTATCACTGTCATTCACAGTTGAAAAGTAATGAGCAAAAAATAATAGTTACCACTTCAGTTCTAGTTACGTCTTTTTGTGGCAGCTGCGTCATCGTTTACAGTAGACATAGGGCGGGCTACTGTTCACAGCCTGCGGCCTTCCTGACCAATCACAGTGCTCCGAGCTATATTCCTCTCCCTTTCACTCACATCGATAGCTGTATCCGGCCATCCTTGTTACTTCCCCCGGCGAAAATCCTAGCAATATGAAATTATTTCTCAACTACCAACTTTAGTTGAAGAACAATAAAGCTCACAATCGTTCAAACAAAACACGTCGCTTCAGGCGTTTTGCACCCACAATAATGTTTATTTGATATCGAGCGTCAGGCAGGCGACGATTTTCAAGTTCAGATTTCCCATTCGAACGATTGTGAACCTTATTCTATAACCCGTTAAATCTAGACGATCGAAACGATCCCACGAATTATATTTACGTGTGCAATGCTGGCATTTTCATTGTTACAATACTCGGGAGAGTTTGAGAGAAAATATTTTCGACTTTATTCGAGAAGTTCAAAGTTCAAAATTCGTTGTAAGTTTTGGGGAGTTATAAAGTTCTGGAGTTGGGTGAATGTAACGCCCAAGGCAAAAGCTATTTGCGATGACAATTTTGCGAGCGTCGGCGAACGAAATATGCCTTTTATTCGTACTAGAGTCGGGATTAAGGCTCTAAAACGGAATTGCTGTCAGAGGGAGCTTTGTTGAAATTTGCGAACTACACCTAGACGTTTACAGTTACATCTCTTTGCAGAGAGCGCGATGTTTTGGTTGCGTTTAAAAATCCTGCAGGATTATGATTAAATGTTTTTTTTTATAGTTCTTGCAAAGCTTTACGGTTTATACCTACTCACGTTTTTGGTAACGTTGATATTTTATTAGAATCGTGGCTTAAGTTTTTCAGTTGATGTCTTGTTGATGTGGGAGAATCGAATTACTTATCATCACGAAATCTGGTTTCAGACTAATCTACCTTTTCTTGAGCGTATAATGAGTAGAAAGCGTTACTGCAGGCAGTTTTCGTAAGCTAGGCGATTGGTATGAACCAGATTCATGCAAATCGATGCCCATTTCGTTCGTCATCGATTCCTTTTAACCCTCAAATTCCGGGAGTTCTGTAGTTGGAATAAGGAATAGATGTATAAAATAAAGTTTATATGGAGTTTTTATTGGCTCTTACATCTACCGAAGTATTTAGGTACTACGTAAACCTTTATTTTCAATGCTGTATTGTGATAGCAATCTTTAGTACCTAGCGTAAATGGTTTTATGAGTTCCGCAGTTGCTTCCCGATTGAATTTGAATTCTGTTTCTGTTTATCACAAAGTTTTGTTTTGTACAATGTTAACTTATATTTACTGTTAAAAACCTTTCTACGGTTTAGTTTTGCATTGAGGGTATTTTCAATTTAAGAGACTAGGTATTTTCGGTGCATTGATTTCTCATTTCCTTCTATAATAATTCTGAACATCCTTATAAGAATTACGTATAAAAAAACTGGGTAAACTCTGGTTTTTTTCACATTTACCACAGTTTAAGTTTCTTGTATAACATCGTAACTATAGTTACAACTTGACCAAGGCACTCATCAATCAACAATATCAAATTTTGTTGATAAAGATGAAGGAAGCTCAATAGGGAGGTTCCACTCAGGGGGTATAAGGTCCTGCACGGTCTGAGCAAGAAGATCCGATGGGGCGTCAATCGCCGCCCGTCGAAATATGCTCCAGAGGTTCATCTAGCAAGCTTGATGAACTGTTGAAAAAACAAGCAAGCAATTTCAGGGCGCTGCAGCGCACTGTAGCAGGGATAAATTTGGATTTTATGTCCGAAAAGTGGGAGTTGAACACAGAACAGATAAAAGAGGTTAGAAAGGAAATAGTTCCTGATTTGCTGTTCTGTGGAGTGAAGGATGCCTTACGTACTCAACAGACTCGATGGTCTATTATAGATTCCTTACATTGGGAATTAGACAGCAAATTGGAGGACACGAATAAAGAATATGAGGTGTCTTATACCAAGCAATAAACTATTTTCAATGAATAAAAAAATTCAATTAACAGATAACTAAGGTCTGCAGTTCACAAGGAAACCTTCAAGTCCTAGAACCAAAAATCGAAGACATGTGACATCGACCAGCCCGCACTGGGACTGCGTGGTGGATTAAGGCCCATTCCCTCTCTCACAGAGAGGAGGCCAGCAGTGGGAACATTAAAAAGGCTGATGATGATGATTATGATCTTTAAATACACCTAAATATAACTACGATGATGATGATGAAGTTTCTTGTAAGCACTGAGGCAAGGGAAATAAGTCCACGGCTACACGCTAGATATTAATAAAACGAAAAAACATGTAGTGTATGAGATACTTCATTCATCGCAAGTTGTTACAGTGTACCTCGTGTGTCTAGGTAGTGACTGTTCTGAAACGAATGTAGTGTCAGAAGAAAGGAAGCGTACAGTCAAGGTTTTTATTCAATTTATTTTTTACTAGCTTCGCCAGCGGCTCCGCCCGCGTGCATTTCGAAAATTATCCCATGGGAACATATTCTCGGGATTAAAAGCGTCATATGTGCTTTTCCAGACTACAATCAATGTCTTTGCCAAATTTCATCCAGACCCGTTCTGTTGGTTTTGCGTGAAAGAGCAACAAACATACACACTCACAAACTTTCACCTTTATAATATTCAGTATAAGAATTAGTTATAAGTAATAAGTATAAGAATAAGTATAAGTATATATTTTTTTTTATTTATTTAAAATAAACGTTGCCCCACACTAGGAATTTCTTCCTGAATCGTGGGTGCGTTTACAAACATATAAACTTACATAGACAAACACCCAGAGCCGGAAAAAAAAAAAAGAAAAAGAAAGAAGAAGTATTTATTACAGGAGACACGAGAAATCAGCATAAAATTAAACAAAATTAAAAATAAAAACCCCGTGCGAGACCAAAAAGGCTCCTATCTCAGCATGTGCAGCGATATCCAAAAAAGGAAATAACGCTGCGCTGATATCTATAGGTCATACAAATATTTGTTCCGTGCGGGAATCGAACCCGCGACACGCAGCGCAGCAGTCAATCGCTCAACCACTACGCCAACCGTGCGCCAAATATTATGTATATATATATTATGTATAAGTATTAAGTATAAGTATGACTAATTACATATTAAGTGTGACTAGTAAGCCATGTAATTTCATACTTAGTAGGCCCAGTGGATTAGACCTTACCTTTCATGCTTGAGGTCGTGAGATTGAATCGGTGCAAGTACTAATGTGACTTTTCAAATTCATATGTCCTTTCTTAGTCTATCTTGGATATCGCTGACATCACACAAGCCTGGACTAAATCATCATCATCAGCCTTTTAATGTTCACATAGGCCTCCTCTCTGTGAGAGTGGGAATGGGCCGTAACCGTAATCCACCACGCGGGCCCAGTGCGGGTTGCTGAATATCACATGTCTCCGATTTTTTCTACTTATGACCCGGTTTCCTCACGATGTTTTCCTTCACCGTTTTGAGAGCAGTGGTGATGAAATAATTTACACAATTAGAGCACCTGCCTGGGTTCGAACCCTCGACCTACAACTTAAGTCGCGGCCGTTACCGTCTGGGCCACCACTGATGGTCACCTGCACTTATTATAGTAAATATAAGTCTGAAATCGACATCCTGCCTTGAGCACGCTGATCAATTTATCTGTGTAACAGTAGCGAAAGAAGAAATAGAAAATCGGCCAGGAGCGAGTCGGAATCGCGCACGAAAGGTTCCGTACCATTATCGCAAAAAACGGCAAAAAAACACGTTTGTTGGAGCCCCACTTGAATATTTATATTATTCTGTTTTTTTTTGTATTTGTTTTTATAGCGGCAACAGAAATACATCATCTGTGAAAATTTCAACTGACTAGCTACCACGGTTCATGGGATACAGCCTGGTGACAGACGGACCGCAGAGTCTTAGCAATAGGTAATTTTACCCTTTGGGTACGGAACCCTAAAAAGGAACAAAAGTACCTAAGTAACCGCGAAATAAACCCAATCTCAGTTTATTCAGTAAAACAGCCTATCGTAGTACTACTTACTCGAAAACGCTGACGTCTAATCAGTATGGAAATCAGGAAAGACAGTTAGGCACATTAAAAAATAAAGAAACTCCGCGAACGAAAACCGAAGAAAAACAAAAAGAAAGAAAAAGAAAATTAATAAACCTGTCGCTGCCAGACCTGAAGACTTCAAATAACATTATAATGACAATACTTATCAGTCTTATTGTCCACACAACAAAGTCGAATTTCCTTTGCACCCTCAAAAGTTATACAGATTTCTTACAGATCCAATGTTTCATTTCTATTAAGGATTCGTACAAACATCCTCCCCTTGAGAAAAAATATAATTTGCAATAACAAGTCCGTTCTGATTCGGCTCCCTTTTGTATACTTTGAACTAAGGTAAACCGATGTATATTGTAGATATAGGTATGTATATTATATGGGTATTGTCTTTTTTACGATGCTATTTTCAAGAGGGGAAATCTGAAATAGGGTGAATTGGAATTTATAAGCAGTTTGTTATACTCTACAACTACTGCATACTCAATGAGGGCTTCCGTTTTTGCTCACCAGTTGGCGCCACTGAGCTGTTAGGCATAGCACGCACTGCGATTTTTATTCGCGCGAATTTTTTCCGCCCATTCCGTGAGCTATGGAAATGTATGAAGCTGCACGCATTGTGGAAAAAAAATCGCGCTCAAATAGTACAAAAAAATCGCAATGCGCCTTAAACTGTCTTATTACGCGCTCGGAAGGAAAGTTTGTATTAAAACCATTTTGAATACCGTAGTAGCGCGATTAAGTATAAAATCGAGTACGCTGCAGTTTCGCACAGCCCCTTTTTTTGAGGATAATATTTTCCGAAACTTATACTTAACTGGGAGTCGGACTCGCGCACGAAGGGTTCCGTACCATTATCGCAAAAAAAAGAGCAAAAAAATCACGTGTGTTGTATGGGAGCCCCACTTAAATATTTATTATTCTGTTTTTTGTATTTGTTGTTATAGCGGCAACAGAAATAATCATCAGTGGAAATTTCAACTGTATAGCTATCACGGTTCATGACATACTGCCTGGTGATAGACGGATACTCGTATATAGACAGACAGATAGACAGACGGATCGTGAAGTCTTAGTAATAGGGACCCGTTTTTACCCTTTGGGTACGAAACCCTAAAAAGTATTGAATAAACTCGCGTTAAAAGTCAAAAAGCTATGAAATTTGACATTTTGAAGACCTAGAATTTGCTGCTAAGGGCGCTGGTGTAGCACTCTACACCAGCGCCCTTAGCGGCAAATTCAAACGCGATAGCCCTCATTGGTGCATTTCTTCATGATTTCTAGAGTTAATCAATCTGCTTAGCCTTTTCTTAACTGTGTTGAGGTCAGCTTGCAGTCTAACTGGATTCAGCTGAGTCCCTGTATTTTACATGGACAACCAGACCCAACAGCTTATTGATGATAGTTAAGTTCATGATTTCTAGAGTATTAAACAGAGAAAAAGAGCCATCATCATCATCATGATATCAGCCGAAAGACGTCCACTGCTGGACATAGGCCTCCCCCAAGCGTCGCCTCATTAACCGGTACCGCGCGTCTCGCAACCAGTGGATCCCCGCAACCTTAACCAGGTCATCGGTCCACTTGTTGGGAGGCCTTCCAACACAACGTCTTCCGGTTCGCGGTCGCCATTCCAGAACCTTTCTGCCCCATCGGCCATCCGTTCTGCGAACAATGTGCCCTGCCCACTGCCACTAAGTTTGGCAATTCTTCGGGCTATTTCGGTAACCCTGGTTCTCTTACGGACATTTCTGATTCGATCACGCAAAGAAACGCCGAGCCCTCTCCATTGCACTTTGAGTGACTGTAAGCTTTCTGATGAGGCCCATTGTAAGCGACCACGTCTCAGAGCCATATGTCATCACTGGCAACACACACTGGTCTTAGACTTTCGTCTTGAGACACTGTGGTAAGTTGGACGAGAAGATTTCGCGCAACTTCCCTGTCGCAGTCCAGCCGAGTCGGAAAGAGTAGACGAATAGAACACCATTTAATTTATTTCATAACATCAACAAATTACATTTGATTAAGTTGCACAAAAATATATTTGCAAAAAAAAATATACCTACATAAAAAGCATTCCATTATCAAAATTGGCATTAGGCACTCGATTCGCTACGACCCCAATAATTCGCTACGCGCCTATTTTCTACAAAACACATTAGACTGCCAACCTGCAGACTTTACCACGAGGATTGAGATTACATGCTCGTTTTTATGACGCTATAGCTAAAGAAACGGATTGGATATCTTGAGAAAAATGTCAGGTGATTTATGGGAAAGATTCCAATTTTTAACCGACTTTCGAAAAAGGAGGTTCTATGTTCGACTTCTTGTATGTTTTTTTTTTATGTATGTTCACCGATATCTCCGTCAATTCTGGACCGATTTTGAAAATTCTTTTTTTGTTAGAATGAGTATGTTCCGAAATTGGTCCAATTTGGTGAAGATCTGATAAAGAACTTCGAAGATATACAACAGAACTCTTCAATAAATGAAGGCAAATCTCTCGGGACTGCTGCAATCGCATGTCTGTTTATTGTTTATACCATTTCATAACATAACATCACGCCAGTATGCTCTTAAGGGGTAAGCAGATCTCTCATTTGATCGGTTTTGTTCAAGTTTCATGATATTCGGGTAATCTATTCTGGGTAATCGTTATAGGAAACTTACTAAAAATCTTGCCTATTAGGTAGGTACAACTAAAAAGTGAAAAATAAAAAAACTTTTTTACAAAAAAATACTACCGACAAATAAGAAAACTACAAAGTGAAAATAACTTTATTTTTGGAAGTCGGTGTCCATAACGCAAAAAAATTGGTACCTACGAACGACAGATGGGAAGAGACCGGACGGGATGACCATAATGCCTTGGAAGTTGGGTAGGCCTTTGGTGTGGGATGCAACATGTGTCGATACCCTTGCGCCATCCCATCTTCTTAGCACGGCGGGCTGTGCTGGGGCAGCTGCTGCTGGTGCAGAAAACCTGAAACGGCGCAAATATAACAACCTTATTGGCAGTTATATGTTTGAGCCGTTTGGGGTTGAGACATTAGGTCCATGGGGTCCGAGTGCTCATCGAGTGTTTCGAGACATTAGTAAACGGTTAGTCGACTGTTCGCGTGACCAGAGGGCTGGCCTTTTCTTCAGCCAGAGAATCAGCATTGCCATTCAACGTGGCAATGCTGCCAGCGTTCTGGGCACGTTTCCCATTGACATCGATGTGGATGAATTTTTTGATGCGCAATGAGCCTCTTTGTATTGCTCTCCCCTTTGTATGTAAGTTTGTTTTGTTATTAGGCATAAGATTAGAAATATTCAATTGTATATATTGTTTAAATTATAAATATATTATCACCATAAATCTGTAGAAAAGTAATTTTTGTACATCGAAAATATTTCCAAAAAAAATAGCCAGGGTGTTAAAGGATAACCAACAGAACCTATTTTTTGCATTTTTGGAATTTTTGTCTGTTTATTTGTGCACGCATCACGTGACATGTACGAAACCAATGTAAATAACTTTTATACATAAAAATTGTGCGTAACTTGAAGAATTACTTAGTTTTTGTTTCATCGCAATCGGTTCACTCTATCAAAAGTTAGATGAATTTAAAGTGTTCATGAAGTAAAATGATCACAACACACCCAATTCAGATACTCGGATAGTTGAACTCGATATTCGATAGATGGCGTTGTGCATTTGAAGTCATTTTCTGAATGGCGATGTTAAAATTCTCCGCGAAAGATTGATGACTATAGAAAAAAAATTGGTAGGTAGGTAAGTAGGGTAGGCAGGAAGGTAAGTAGGGTAGGGTTCGCAGACAGATGACGAGAGCGAAGCCGCGGGCAAAGCTAGTACTTATTATAAATGCGAAAGTTTGGATGGATGTATATTTGTTACTCAATCACGCCAAAAAGGAAACAAAAAATCTGGATGAAATTTGGGACAGATATAGATAGTCTGGAATAGCTCATACTTTAAAACCCGGTATGTTCCTTCGGATTAATAAAACAATTACACGCGGGCGAAGCCGCGGGCAGAAGCTAGTTCAGAAAATAAAACGTCATAAAGTTGCGAGTGCGACCATCGAGCATAAAAAAAATCGGTTATACTCGTATGTAATGTATTATGATTATGTCAATAATTTGAGAACTAATATTTGCCTGAAATTGTGTTATTCCTTTATTATTGATCGTATCTATTATAGGAACAAAGACTCAAACCCCTAGTTTCTCAACTCAAAATAATCGCAGAATTAATAATTATGACAAATTGTCAAGCAAGCGATATCTGCTGTGATTGGCTGTTGAAAATTCATTCAACAAATCACACGTGCATGACAATTTGTCACATTAATTCTGCGATAATTTTGAGCTGAGAACCTCGGGGTAAGCCTACTAATACTCGTAACGTCATTTAGTAACGACACATAAAGGAGTACAAGACACAATGATCATGATGATTGTCATCCCACTTTTTTCTTCCACTTATCCAAACGCAAGTCCTTTAACGCTTTAAAAACCTTTAACAAATGTACTTCAAAACGATAATAATACAAAAATAACAGTCAGGTAGCTTCTTAAACCCTTCGCACAAATAATTAATTTCATGCTCGATCGATCGATTCGATTCGATTGAGGCTGAATGGGCATAATATCATCGCCATTAAAAAAAATCGATTGTCTGTGCGTGGGTGTGTATTTTGTCAATATTCAAGAATGGAACATGTTTGGTTTTGCATTTTTTGCAAAAAAGAAGTTTATTTTTGCAATGTTGTGCATTGTGGTAGGTTAAAGGTTCTTTGTTAACTTTTGTGAAGCAAAGCGTGACGAATGTGCGGGGCCGCTCCATCATAACACTGGCTCTTCACATCTTGAGTACTTACCTCTACCTTTTTTTCGTGGGTTTGCAAAAATAAATGGTTGACACCACGAATCTGAGAGGAAACCAGCTCAAAAATTAAATGAAGAAAGGAAAGCTATATTGTTGAATATTCTGCTGTCGCTTGGTCGTGGAGTTGCGGAAAACAGCCCGTTTTAACCTTTTTTTTTTTTGATCACGCTGGGAAAAAATGCTTTACGCATACCCACCCATTGGGGGAATGGGGGGCTATGTGGGACTCCCCGGGCTGTGGCCCGGTATAAGCCCGGAGGAGGACTGGGAAACCGGCAGAGCCTTTACCTCCAGTCCCCCGCTGACGACTGCCCGCTGTCTCACAGCGGGCCCCTCATGCCCTTCTCAACGGAGGGGCCCGGGAATGACCGCGAGTGCTCGGCCATTCCCTCCCGCGGGTGGTGATGTGCAATGCGGGCGAAGGGGCCCCCGCACCTGTCGCCCGCGTATCACCACCTTCGCCTCCTTTTGCGATTTACAACCCTCGCAAAAGGAGGCGACCGCTGCCCAGACCCGTCGCCTCCCAGCATGGCGCTACCCACGCCAGGAAGCGAGGGGTCCAGGCCCTCCGACGCGCCGCAGTCATGCAGGCACGCCGGAGCTCCCCCTGTGACGGGTCGGGTCTGTGGCCCCGTCACCTACCACCTTTCGGCCGCAGGGGACAGGGACAGCGGCAACGATACACCGACAGTCCTCTTCCCCTGCGGCCCCACCGCGTCCGCCATCTGACGGTGGCGGCCCCGTTGAGGCCGCGGAAGGTAAGGGAGGATGGCCGAAGCCACACCGACCCTCCCCCCCCCCGCCCCCCGCACTCCGCCGCGATGCCCCCCCCATCAGAGGGGGGCATCGCAGCCCGCTCAGTTGCGATGCCGCTACAGGCGGCACCCGCGGCACCGCAACTATTGGGCCACTCGTCGTCGGCTTATCGCCAAAAGCCTAGACGAGTGGCCCCCGCCTAGGTTCCTCTTGGCTTCACCGTGGGTTTCCGCCACCACGGCTACTGAGCCCCCCCGCCACGACAAGGCGGGAACCAATTCGGGGGGGAGCCCGTTTTAACCTAACCTAACCTAGGTCTACCTTTTTTTTTTTTTTTTTTTTTTTTTTTTTTTTTTTTCCGGGGTGGAAAATCCTCATTGGATGCAACCATGCCCCGAGAGCACCTGCGTCACCCGAAACGACAGGGAGCCGTGCCTTCTCCCGAGCCAGAGCTCGAGCACTGGCCGGACCGCCTCGATGGTAATGAGGCCGGCGGTAGGGCGTGAAAGCCTGTCCCGCCATTCCGCCACCAGGACCTCGTTGAGCTGAGACCGACGCAACTCCATATGTCGCTGCATCGGCCCTTCGCCCCGCGCCCGCGCTTCTTCGCGCCACCGGTACAGTGACGCGAGTACCTTCGCCTCCAGGTCCCAGGGCGGGGATCCGGCCAGTGCACAAGCCGCCTCGTAGGAGATCGTGCGATACCCCCTTATGACTCTGACGGCCATCGCTCTCTGCGGCTTTCGCAAAACAGCGATACTGCCGGCCGTCAGGTCAGCCGCCCAGATCGGGGCCCCATACAGGGCCATCGATCGCACGATCCCCACGTAGAGCCGCCTACAGGCAGCGCTCGGGCCCCCCAAATTAGGAAGCAGCGTTGACAACGCCCCAGCCGCGCCCAACAACTTGGGCGCCAGCCGCCGGAAGTGGGGGCCGAAATCCCACCGGCTGTCGAGCACCAATCCTAGGTACTTCATGGTTGACTCGACAGCGATTCGAGTCCCCCCGACGACGATACGGGCATCGGGTGGTGGCGCCCGCCGGGGGCCATGAAAGACCATGGCCTCCGACTTGTTGAGGGCCACCTCCAGAACCTAGGTCTACCTAATGCAACATTTTGACGGAAACTGAAATAAAAGTTAATGATGTAACGGTATTCTTGATGAAACGGTAAGTTTTTCTACAAAGCTGTTTTGAAGAGGTCTAGTATTTTTTTTAAATCGTAACGGCGTTCTACTGGTTAATAGAACCAGTAGAACGCCGTTACATTTGGGCAATATGTATTTTCCTAATTTTGTTGTTGTTTAGGAAAATTTTATCATAATTTTGGAATAAATTATAGAAATACTTTCTATAATTTATTAGTAGGTACTTTCTACAGGTACAAAAAACTTAAAACACATCTCGGTATCTAAAGTTTTCTTCACGGACTGCAGACGACAGCACAAGTCGCGCTTCACCGCTAAATTATTCAGCAGTCATTAGTCGTGCCTTTGCGCGCTGCGTACACAGCATTGTTCGGACGGGCTCCTGTCGTGTATGGCGCCCTGGTACTTGGAGCAAGCAAACAGTATGGTACTGTTAGGATTATGAGTGGAATCTTAGACAGATGTTATGTTTTTGGGCATGTCAACAATCTTAATTACTTTGGGATAGATTGACAGCATGTCCGTACTAATTGACATGCTAATAATTATAGACTTGTAGAAATAAAAATTGTGACCGGCAGAAGCCACTGGTTTGTTACCATTTTTGGTAAACCTTAGATCTATACATATCTATTGCTAGCGGGCCCTTACATGGACTTACAATCCGCTATCGGGATAAAAGAAACCTATAATTATTTCTAATCCGGGACATTGAATAATTATCACATTTAGGTATATTAAGTATCTATTAGTTATTATATTATCTATGGTATTAGTAAGCAGATAGGAACTGTAGGAGGGATAGCTCCAGTTTTATGCTTACACAAAACTTTAGTTAATTGCATTTACAAAGATCAAAAGCTGCGACCATCTTTGAAATAAAAAAATGTCGTAATAAAAACATCTAATGTCTTTAGCATAATTATTTAAATACAAAAAAGCAAAGACATTCATGCAAGGAGCCGCGCATCCGTGTCGCGGCTACGTTAACATCGCCATAACGGCACAAATTGATTTGTGCGAGCCTGATCGCGCGAGGTTATAATTTTCGCGCCACGCTGCGCGCGAAGCCACGCTGTGCTGCCAACATTACAGATATGTAGGCTTGTTTGTTGAAGCGATAGATTCTGCTACAACGATAAAAATGTGATAATTTCTTGTTTATTATTTTGGTACTTTACATGTAAATTTTTATGCGGTATTTCTGAATTTAAACCAGGGACTAAAGTGAAATTCTACCAGCGACAAGGTTTGTCAAGTAGCCCGAAATGTATGGAACTGATGTGGTCAATCATTTGGCATATCGGTATTGTTGATAGAATGTCACTCGGCGTAGATAAAAACAAAAGGAAACTTCTCATTATCGTCAATTTGCTGGTTAAAAATAATGATCTCACTATTCTCACTGTATATTAGCAACCATATTCAGTTTTCAGTGGTACTCATTAGTATATACCTTATTTGTTAAAAGTCGAAACTGTCAAAAGCTATAACGACCATATTTTTGGTCCTCTGATCCTTTTTAAATCTTCCTTAACAGCAATATCGGTAACAAAGTATCAAAAAGATAAAACAAACAATAATCTAAAAAGAGCACTTAATTTAATTACCAACTCGTAACATTCAGCCTTATAGGATACCCCATTCGCCCTTTGTGCGGATCAAAAGCCGGCAGACAGCAGACCCTGGTCCTGTTCGTGACGTCACTTTGTGAGCTTATGACCCCAGTCGGCGCGTTCGCTTCACGACAGCTTTTGTTAAAACGTTTGCTAAACGTGTGTAGAGGTGAATGTGGGATAAGTCTGTTTTGAATTTGGAAATGACAATTATTATAATTAATTTGTTTGTTGTCCTTTCCAGTTTAAGCCGAGATTTCCTGAAAGTCAGGTACACTAATTCTGACAACACAGGCATATCATCAAGAACAATTCATATGGAAAATCAGCTTCTGCCCTCGTAATTTTTGTTTTATTATCCCAAGGGAATATTACACCAGGATGAAAAGTAACCTATGTGTGTGAAATATTACATCCAAATCTGTGCAGCCGTTATGGCATGACAGGTGACAGCGTAATAAACAAACTCACATTCACAAGTTATGATGATCGACGCATCGTTGTCACATTGTCTGCCAATCTACCATAATATATATTGATAAAGTAACAATCTATCAAATATAAAACAACTAATCACATAAATTGACCAGTCTTCGTTCCGAAGATTTTACGACAGATTAAATTGAATATGCCAAAACCGCAAACAGTTCTCGTATTTCTAAAATGCAATATTACCAGCAATTTTAGGGCGATCGCCTGACAAATCTAGGTATATTTCCTCGCTGATATGTTAAAGTAGCCACATTATACCGCGGGCGGGCCGCATGCTGGGCCACACTACTGATATATTCGTCCGCGACACGACAACACTTCCACGCCTAAAGGTCTCAACATATCGATCGATTTTGTACTGAAGAAAGTTGAGTAAGAAAATGGAAGATATCTTAGCCACTAGACAATGTGACATTCTTCGACGATAATTCAAAATTTTTCGGCGTTCGATAAGTCAAAAATCTTTGGGATTAAGGTTACACTAGTCGAACATTATTTCATACCAACGTAGTCTGCCGATTACTTCTCTGTTTGACGATGTACGTTCAAAATAAAAAATTATATCAATTTGTCTCATCATTATCTAGCCCTGTATGGAATCAAAAAAGTACAAAAAAAGTGTTTGAAAGTTATGAGCGTCGAAAGTTCCATATTTCAACACTAATTTTAACGCATCTTTGGGCGGAAATAAATACCATAAGAAGAAAGAAAATTTCAAAACGGCCACCATACAGGGATAGATTATAATCAACAATGCAAATAATTTTATTTTGAATATATATAGATTTAGTAGTATTTTCATGATATCTAGAAAGGTATGTTTATAAAGTTTCGCGCGCTCGTTTTCGTCTTCAATCATCACCCATTTCGATACAAATTTGCAAAAGTACTAATTCGTACGCGTACTAGCTTCATACTGCTCATCACAGCATCTATTTCTTTACACGTGTTGTCGGATGAGATAGCATGCATTTTAACCTCGCGCACAAAATAGTTCGTGCCGTCGACTAGGGGCACCTTAACATGAGCTTTCGAAATCACACCATCCCAAAATTTTGGCATTTCATCAATAGCAGCGTTGCCAATACAAGGTCTAGTCAAGGGTCTTTATCGACGATTGCCTAGAGCCCCTTATCGTATCCAAAACCAAAGTAATCAAGCAAGGCTATCGCCTATCATGATTCACTGATGGACAACAATGCCTGACATTATGACAGGTATAGCAAAGAGGTTGGCATTGAATTTGTATGTTACTTTAAAACCAGTCGCGCACCGTCGACAATAGCCCGTTACATAGAGGTTAAAATACTTAAACTCCATTGCCACATGGTTTTTAGGGATCCGTACCCAAAGGGCATATAACAAACGTATTTTTTTTGCCGTTTTTGTGCTATAATGGTACGGAACCCTTCGTGCGCGAGTCCGACTCGCACTTGGCCGGTTTTTTAGTCATTGTTCTTTTACTCCTTTCAGTCCCTTAAACGTCTCCAAAAATTCTTACCATTTCACACCAAGGTTAATCTTGCGCAATCCCTTCTACAGCTCATAGACTATGCGGATGTCTGTTTTCTACATGCAACGGAGGTACTCCTTAATAAACTCGAGCAACTGCAGAACTTTTGCATCCGCTTTATTTTTGGCCTCCGCAAATACGACCTGTGTCGGATTTTCGGCACAGATGGCACAGTGGCTGCCGATTCGGCGTTGTCAAGATTCCCATATACTAATTCTCCGCAATACCTTCGTTAACAAGGTATTGCGCTTGTATCAAGCGCAAGTTCGATCATGCATGGAGTACTGTTCACATCTCTGGGACGGCTCTGCCAAATACCAACTTGATGCACTAGAGTCGATCGAAAAGCGGGCCAAGAGGCTCATCGGCGATGAGGCATTGGTTAAGACAAAGCTCCAGAGCCTTGAACATCGTCGCCGAGTTGCCGGCTTGTCGGTTTTTTATCGATTACATTTCGGGGAATGTGCGATGGAATTGCATAATCTAATTCCGCCCAGCCCATTTCATCATCGGACTACCAGACGTACGGCGATGCGCCATCGGTACATGGTGGACATCCCACCCATACGCACTAAACGTTTTGAAAATACTTTTATTATGCGTACAGCTAAGGAGTGGAATTCCCTGCCGGAGTCTGTGTTTCCCGATAGCTACAACCTGGGGGTCTTTAAGTCAAGAGTGAATAGGTTACTTCTAGGCAAGCGTGCTCCATCATCGACCACATCATCGCTTACCATCAGGTGAGATGGTGGTCAAGCGCGAGCCTATATAAGATAAAAAAAAAAGTTAACACTTCTCTTCTTCTTCGTCCACGGGCCAGTGACGAAGCTTCAATGCCTGGGCCCAGCCCTGTCACGTCCCGGGCACGGCCCTGATATGTGTGGATATACCTTTAAGGTCGCCTTTGTATATTTACTTTATTATCACATGTATGTAATGTTGTTTTTTGGTGTCATCATCATCACAACATCATCCTAGTAATGTTCCCACTGCTGGGACACAGGCCTCCTCTCTGTGAGAGGGAATGGGCTGACCACGCAGTAACCCACCACGCGGGCCCAGTGCGGGTTGGTGGATGGAAACCATCTCTTAATTCTTTATTGTGCACATGTCTTCGAATTTTTGGTTCTAGGACATGCCGGTTTCCTCACGATGTTTTCCTTCACCGTTTTGAGAGCATTTTTTGGTGCACAATAAAGAATTAAGAGAGGTTTCTGATATTCTCAAAAATTGCGATAGTAATTCTGGCCTTCTTACGTAATTTGATGGGTACGGAAAATCTTGAAACTATATATAGCATGGAAGCTGAGGTAAAAACTGTCGTTTTGAGGGAGGCAACGCAAGTAGAGACAATAACGGTAAAAATAAAAGACAGTCTACGCTTAGCAAATATAAGTGGTTGTGTAAATAAAACAAATGGATGATTGTTTCTGTCTACAAATAGTATAAATGTCGCGTGTACAAAGTAATTTTGTCACAGAAGTCACTCGTAGCATCCATCTCAATTATAACGAGACGGGTAAATAAGTGATTGTCACTGCAAAAGGTGTTTACAAAAATTATGCCTTCACTGCAAATACTTATTAAAAGGCTAGAAACTTTTTTAGTTTTCAAAGTTGAACAAATGTTTACTTAGATCAATCAATCTACCTAGCCTTTTCCCAACTATATTGGGGTCGGCTTCCAGTCTTACCGGATTCAGCTGATTACCAGTGTTTTACATGGAGCGACTGCCTATCTGACCTCCACAACCCAGTAACTGGGTAACACGATACCTCTTGGCAAGACTGGTGTCAGATCTGAAGCTTCAAATGTTTACTTAGATCGTTCGTATATAATTTCAAAGGCAATATTTTTGGGAATCATTAAATTTGACCTCAATTATTTCTGCCTTTGAACCTCAAGTATTTGACTTTTCACTACCCATCTATCTGATTTTAAGTAAACTACATTATTCAGCAACGACTATAATGACAGTAACTTCACTGTGTTTTTAAAAATGCTATTAAGATTAGTCTGTACAGAGCTTTATACCGCCATCTTGTTATTCAATTACATGGCGGGAACACTCGTAAAGTTGTAGCTTTTTGTGTCTCATCACGAGGTATAACATCAGTCTTATACGAGTACTCTGATCACTTTATACGGATTATTTAGAGCAATAAGTGAGAGAGTTATGACTCTTTGATTGCGTATAACGGTATTGTGTGTGTGAAGAATATTAAATAAGATAGTTTTTTTTCTTTTCTGGAAATGACACTGCTTATCTAGGCACATGGTCTACCAAATGCAAATAAAAAAATCAAAGCTTTAGCTATGCCTTCCAATATCCTGCCATAATCCGCAGTTACCTCCAGATACTTGAATCGACTCACAAATACATATCAAACAGAAACTCAGAAATCTTAAGAATATAAATTTAAAACGCGGATAAATTTGAAAGAGTTACCGCGGCCCTGGCTCAAGCAACTGAAGCAACACGGGTAGGTTTAGTCAGTAAAAGTCTGACACACCCTCCCGCTTCACCCAGAGCGGGAGAAGTCATTGGAGGATTTAAAATCCCAAAAAATATCGTCAAAATTAACTTGCTTGAATTGTTGGCGTCAAAAACTAACAGCTCCTAGTTTCCTAGCCAACTTAACATAAAGTTAAAGAGAAAATTTAATGTCTTCTTTGAAATGACTCAACAAGGCGTTGAATTGAAAAGGGGTAAACTTCCTTTCAAGTCGTGGTAATTAATATTTGGCATGTCTCCCTTTGGAATGGTAAAAGGCCTCATATATTCAAAATCAATCTAGTTAATGTCGGGTCTAGATATAATTTGATCAGCAAGGGATAAATTGTATGCTTTACTAGTTGGGTATCCTGAAAACAACTGCGAAGTATACGACCAATGATTTTTTACGTATCATAGAATCATCAAATTACACAAGTCTCTATCGTACCTACGACGTAAAAAAATCGTCTTTCGACAAAATTCTCGTACAAATCTTACACCTTAATTCAATTTGTCAATACCAACATCGTGACATCTTTTTTTGTCCAACTATCCATATATCTTAGTACTACATCAAACAATATATCATTATGTTTTTAACATTTTGTCCATATCTAGACACATGTACCTCGTACACGCTACCGACCCACGCTGCGCGCATGTTCGGTGTAGCGAATAATTGAATTCCTGCCATTATAGTTATAATGTTCGTATTAATTTAGTCGGAGCCATGAAATATACAGGTGTTTGCCAAGTAGGCTTTATAAAGAATTAATTTGTTGGGAAGAAGTGGCTGATTAATATGTCTGGGGTAGGATGGAAATGGATTCGTTTTGTTCATAAATAGGAGTGTAATTATTTTGAATATGTCGAAAAGGCGGGCATTGACAAGGAGCAGTAACAATATTGTTATAGACTGCAAATCACACGGTTAGAAATATAAAATGCAGACATTTTTATGACATATTAAACAAAATACAATAATTATGTCTTGGATCTAAAGTGAATAATGAACTCCAATTTTCCAACACCGTTCAAGAAAGCTCCCATTCAAATGATTCATTAATTGCTGTTGTCGTTCCCATGTGACCGTTTTCACACACCATTTGACAGTTAATTTTCAGTAAACAGCGCCATCTGTCGACTATGAGCGAACCGTAAGTGATGAGTAAAAAACTACAACATGAATTATTCAACGGTGTAATAGGGAACACCACTATTCATCGATAAATATGCACGTGATTGCTACAGTCACCTTATACGATGAACAACCAAGCATTCGACCGTAGTATATACAAATGCGAATATATAAAGCGAATTAAAAATTGTGCAATTTTAAGAAGCAAAACAGATATTTTTCAAAGAAAGCTGTGGCATTTAACATCTTTTCAGTCCAGGAAAACCATAACCCTCATAAAATCCATGCTAAAATTACAAAACCCAGGTTCATAAATAAACCATCGACACATCTTACCACATCCCTGTGCTCCTAGTAGTTCTCCAAACGTTGACAGATGGCGAGCCGCCGGCGCTACGCGACCGCCTGATCATATCCATATATTTGATACACACTATACCAGCGCAGCATACGCTAATTCATAAATCTGTAACGATCATTGTCTAAAAGAAGAAGGGTGAATTTTGACTGGAGTTTGATTGATTGGGAAAACATACACGGGAGAAGAAAAGGGATTTGTTTTGAAATATTTTGATAGTAGGGACGTCATCGAAGAAGTGGTCTTCCATCTATGCTACTGCCAGTTTAGCTGATATGTGGTAATTCAGAGGTACGATAGGTCACTCAACTAGATGGAAAAAATATTACCAATTTGTAGCCTGTAGCTGGAATAGAGCAAAACTTATGACGAGACATCATAGAATTAATCTTTATTGTACACTTAACATAACATAGTACATAGTAAACAACGACCAGCACAACACAAGAAAACACATTTTTAAAGAACAGCATAAAATCCTAGAGGCTGATGATATCTAAGTGTTCTTGATTGTTCACAAGTTGTAGAAGAGACCCAAATATATCGTTTGTGAGTCTCTACTCTTTACGCAATCGTCGATATGCCAGCCGAAATAATTTAGCCACAGTCATCATTAAACAATAATCATTACGAAACAATTAAATCCAGTGTTATAATGAATTTCCAAATGTAACCACTAGGGATATTCAAACAGCGTCACCCCTGTCACTGAGGTGCGCCACGAGGGTGACAAGTGACAACCCGATAGGAGGGTGATCGCGGTGATTATACACGTACCGATAAAACGCGTTGTGCATGACTGATGCAGGTTTTATGAAGACATTAAAATTATTTAAATGAATATGCGTATTTATGACATGAAGAGAAAAACAAGGATGTTGAGCGAAATTTCAGTATTCCAACCGAACTACTGGAGCAACGAACACAACAATAATGCTATATCCTCCTTTATCCTTTATCAGCAATAATGCTATAGAAGGAAATTGCTTACCAAGGATGCTTGAAATATGTTAAAAATATCTCAATTTAATTAAAAAGAAGTGGAGTATAAAGATGGGAAAGCAGCATGAACAGTATGTGAGTTAGCTATTTGAGAATAGATTTTCTTCTAAGATATTTGAATGAAATTGGTGTTTTATTAACTTAAACTGAAATACAAAACTCTAAAGATCCATAACAAAAATCTGATACACCAGTAGATAAACTTGGCAATCAACACTTTTACTAAAGCTATATTATTTTTTTATATATTGAAAATTACAGTGTCAAGCTGTGTCAAGTCTTAAAACATTGTTTTTAAGACTATCAAATAATAAGATTATTTTTCTTTGATTCAATACTGCTGCTTCCTTAACTCATCAACACAGCCCCAATTATTTATTCAAGACATTGCAAATTGTCGATGGTGCGCCCCACAG
Organism: Orthosia incerta; assembly: GCA_948252205.1. NCBI lineage: Eukaryota > Metazoa > Arthropoda > Insecta > Lepidoptera > Noctuidae > Orthosia > Orthosia incerta. The sequence goes on along the minus strand of OX411758.1, from coordinate 16,931,852 downwards.
GTCATTGTTTTAGAAAAACACTACAATGAGGCCTTAATCATTGCACTGCAGCTTTTCAACATGTGTTACTGATGAATTTGAAAACGTTTAAGTAGTTTGGGTATTGAGGATCGTATCATATGAGAAATCATGGATAAATTGTGTGAGGAATGATATGAAAGAACAGAGTGAATTATCCCGCGACGGTTGACAAAGGAGAGTTAAAGAAAACTTAAACGACGAAAACGTTGCGTCAACCCCAAGAAACATGAGCAGGAAGAGGATGATGATAATTAGGAAAGAAAAAGATATGGCAAGTTGATTTCCAATTGGACAAATTACTATAAGTTATGTGTTTCTACTTCTTAAAACTAAATCAGGCTCTATTGGTTGATTTACGAATTAAGTGACCAATTGGCTCCCAAAGAGTCAAGACACAAATACAAATTTATACATTTTCTGTGGGACGTGCGATGGTATCCTGCTTCTGATTACTGAGCGTTCAACGGCAGCTTCGAAGATTCAATCATTCGATTCCTCTTCAAACAAACTTCATTTGCATCAAAAAATTACATTAATAAGATACAATAATCGACCTATTTTTAAAACAGAAGCGTTACGACCGCATCAATATGTCGGAATAAAATTCGAATTTCAAAATAAGAGTCAGTAGCGGCGGCAGCTCGCGACGGGACGCCTGCATCCCGCCGCGCGCTTAACAAGCATGTTGCTTGTAGTCGGTATGTTGGCACCACTGCCTTACCAGTTTACCACTGTTAAGTTGCCGGATTAAGACGTTCGGATATGCGTGGAAAAGTTTAATTATTTAAGGACTTGGAGACGTCAGATGTAATGCCTTTGTCATACAGCCGCTAAATACCTGTAGGACGACAAAGAAGTAAGCGATCGGAAATGGCTTTAATTTGACCCTATCTTCCTATATGTTGCAAGCGTATCATGATAAAGTCATCAGTGACGATGGGGCGAGATAACTCGCCCTATCGCAACGAGATATATCGCAACTTTAACCTTCATTGAAAGGTACCTGGACTTATATAGTTAATGTAAGTCTGCAAAAGCCAAGTCAGAGGCCTGTGAGGTTCCCAGAGGCGGCTTAATTAACTCTGAAACCAGAGATGACCACATCCTCACACGAAAAAGAAGATAAGGTATTTATGGTAAGGTCATTTTTTTTATTTTTATTATTTGTAATGGGTTTGCTCTTGACTCTAGTCTAGGTCATAGGTGACAGAGACAGATTCTACGATGGAGTGAGCTTACCCAGAAGAAGCCTGTTCACTCTAACTTTGAAGAGATTCGGATTGAATGCGTTCGGAAACACAGACGCAGGTAGTGAGTTCCATTCATTCGCTGTGCGCATTATAAAGGATGTTTGGAAGCGCTTGGTTCGAATTGGTGGAATGGCAACAAGGTACGGATGATAACTTGCAGTGCGTCTAGATGTCCGAGTAATCTAAACAACTTAAGGATTAATAGTAGGTAAATAATATACTGCCCTCAAAGGCAATGCTGCCAAAACTAAATCGTGCAGCATCCCCTTTTATTGTGCCATTAGATAATGAAAGATCGCTATAATCCCTGCTTCATAGAAACGCAGTCGCTTCGCGTTCAGTTTGAGTAAATAACCGCGGGCTGAATCGAACGCACTCTTGGAACGGGGGAGATTTGAATTTCGAATTTAGTTTTTTTTGTTTAAAGGATTTACGGCTTGTCTGTAACATTGGTTTATTGATGTCAGAAGTTCTATTAAATTGACTAAAGACCGTTCACTATAACTTGTCCCTTGCCGTCATGTAGCAGTTGCTTCTATCGACAGCTGCAGTTGCCACTGTCGACAGTTGAAGTTCGCTCTGTCGACAGCAAAGTGCTGCTCGTCTGTTTGACGACTTAATTTCAATATTGAGACTATTATTATCTCGTAGTAACAGTGATACCAATCGCGTCACGGGACAAGTTATAATGAACGCTCTGTAGACATAGTCAAAGAATAAAAGCTTCGTCGTCGTATGCAACATAATAGGAAGAAATATTTACTGTCTTTCGTTTCCGGCAAATTAATACGTCCAGCCATTTGGCGACGATATAGGTAAGAGAGTTATACAGAAATACATTTAAAAAAACTGCTTTAGCAATTACCAACCTACAAACGTGTTACGAACAAATAAAAAGCCCTTGTTTTCTGTACTTGGCGTGTCTATGGGATCGCAAAACCCCAGAATTTTCCAACTTCTAAAACCTTTAAAACGTCACGCGCGCCTTTATTCGTCAATAGTTCTTACCAACCTCCAGCTGCGATGCAACCGTTGCCCGCCATCGGTTTCGAAAAAAGAATAGGTTATATTTTTAATTGGAACATATTCGGATATCGGTGCGTCAGCCTGATTTGGGTGGGTTCTTTATAGTGTCGAGGGGACCGTGTAGCCTGCAGCTATTTGGTTTAGAGTACGTATTGGAATAAGACAATCTGCCCCCTGTAATAACTTTGCTACAAAGCGGGAGTTCGGCTGCTAGAGTGCTAGTTACCAGTTATGAACTGTTGTTGTCAGAGAAGAGGGTAGTAAACGCTAGAGCACCAGGGTATGCTAGTATTATATTATCTGTGACCAGGGCCATTCTACTTTTCGAGGGACAATTTGCACATATTAAAAAACTACTGCGTTCCCAAAGAAGAACAAGGTTGTTACCACATGGTTTCAACCTTGTTCTTTACATGTAGGTAATATTTATTTAATTATTGCTCGTAATTTATACGACAGTACACATATAAAATAAACGACTTTTAATATGCATTACATACTTTAAACTTTCCAAAAAAAAAAAAGATTTGTTACTAACACAAAGGGGCAGGTCTTATTAGGCCCAACAACGCTTATTAAGTTTTAAAGCGTCATTTGTTTACAGTACGTCGTTAAATAAAAAACTTTTTAACAAAAATTACAACCGACTTCCAAACAAAAACACTACAAAGTGAAAAATAACTTCAATTTCGGAAGTCGGTGTTCCTGTTTTCGTTTCTTTGTTTTTTGACACCGACTTCCGAAATTGAAGTTATTTTTCACTTTGTAGTGTTTTTGTTTGGAAGTCGGTTGTAATTTTTGTTAAAAAGTTTTTTATTTTTCACTTTTTAGTTGTGGTAGGTACTAAATAGATAAACCCAATAACATGAAACTAAAATAAACAAAAACGGTGGAATGAGAGTATACCAGGGTGAACTGTTCACACCTGCGTACTCCTTTAAAGCGTACCAGTGTGATGTTATGTTATGAAATGGTGTAAACAATAAACAGATATGCGATTGCAGCTATCCCGAGTGATTTGCCGTCATTTATTGAAGAGTTCTGATGTATATCGCCGAAGTTCTTTATCAAATCTTGATGAAAATTAAATGGGACCACATGACAAATACCAGCTTTCGAATAAAAAAAGAATCATCAAAATCGGTTCACCCAATAAAAAGTTCTGAAGTAACACACATAAAAAAAAAAACAGTCGAATTGATAACCTCCTCCTTTTTTACGAAGTTGGTTAAAAATGGAAAAAGCACATAACGTCGCAATAATACGTATAATTTGTTTTAAAATAAAATACACCGAAAATATATAAAATAATACAAAAAGGTAAAACACATTATTAAAAATACAGAAAAACCGTAGTCATCAATATCAAGTTTGTTTGTTTTAAAAGTTTAGTAAAAAAGTTAGGAATGGAAGTTTTAGCTAGGTTTGACAGTAATACACTGAACACGTGTGCCTTTCCTCAATGCAGTTGCAACAGCTTAATAATTTTCTGGCTTAAGCATTCAGGTAGAAACGAATCTTTAACGACATAAAGTTAAGTTCTAAGCAAAGATATAACTACTATTTAATAGCTAGGTTAATTCTAAACCCAAAATAAAAGTTGGTATCATCAGTCACTCGTCAAGGACCCGCACTTTCACGCGCCGCCTTCAAATGTAACGCTCCAATACAGGATTACGGGCTGAGCCAGCACAGTAATTCTCGTACCAAATCTCAGGCCGTTGAAAAATGTATGGAACCCGTTGTAAAATGTACGGAATAACGAAGACTGCTAGCTCACAAGGGGTCAAGAGCCGGTGGGGCTGGAGTCAGCTTCTACCAACTGATATCTACATAAAAGAAAACGGATAATCAAGATTATGCATTAAAGTGTCTGAAATATCAGAAAAAGCGACATTCCAAAGAATAATTAATAGGAAACTACGTGACATACCAGTTTTCATAATACGAGTATTAGAGGTTAAAGTATGAAATTATAATTGAGATTAGTTTTTTTTTTAATTTAACATTAAATATGTTAATCAAAATAATTTTATTTTTATTTTTATTTTATTTTATTAGGATCTCCAACAAAGAATACACCTTACATGCTATATTATTATAAAGTAACAGAACACAAGAAAAACTATGTGCTTCCTCAATTATAGGAGACCACATCATGCAATTAAATTAAATTAAAAAAAAGATATAAAAGATCAAACAGCAAAGAAAAAAAAACAGACCTACAGACAAACAAAAACGGCAGTAAACAAAACACAATTAGGCAGGCAGATCAACACTTACATAATACGCAGCTGTGTACGGATCAATGACCTATATTTACCCAGAGTATTAGAAAAAATGTCTATGTCTTCTGATGCACATGCTAAGGCATTGTACTGCTGGCTCATCCTGGCAACCGGTGAGTGTTTACCCAGATTTGTTCGGCATTGAGGGGCTTTGAGTAATGGGCGGCGATAACGCGGGATCCTAGCAGGAACATCAAGGTTTATTCTGCTAAGAAGATCTGGACAGTCAATACTACTGTTAAGCAATTTAAACAGGAATGTTAAATCAGAGACTGTACGGCGAGACTTGAGAGGAATGATTTTAAAATAATTCAGCTTGTCCGCATATGATCTCAAATTCCTAACTCTAAACCGAAAAGCTAGGTGACGAACAAGTTTCTTTTGGACTCTTTCGATTCTGTTTGTGTGAACCTGGTATGTTGGATTCCAGACCGTGCTACAGTATTCCAACTGACTTCTTACATAGCTATTGTATAACAGAAGTGTAGTAGAAGGTTTTTTGAACTCTTTGGAAGATCGCAATATAAATCCAAGAGCCCGATAAGCTGAGTTGAGCATTTTGTCAATGTGTTCGTTAAATCTCAAACTGCCATCCAAATACACTCCCAAATCTCGGATAACCGTCACTTCATTTAATGTGTTTCCCTGAATATTACCTATAGCTCGACTGAATTTTATTACGTTTTCTAGTAAATTTGATGTGGTAACATTTAGTACAGTTTAGATACATTTTATTCCTCGTACACCACTGAGATAAGTTATCTAAGTCCGCTTGCAGCAACTGAATATCGGATTCAGTCAGTATTATTCGTGTCAATTTCAGATCATCCGCAAATAGGTATGGTGTAGTATATTTAAATACGCTCGAGATATCATTCACAAATATAATGAAGAACAAAGGGCCCAAATTGGACCCCTGTGGAACACCTGAGGTTGCAAAATAAGGCTCCGACTCATCACCCTCTATGACAACTAAAGATGGCCTATTGTTAAGGTATGACCTACACCAATCTAATGCGGCACCGGTGATGCCTAGGGACTGAAGTTTAATCAACAATAGTTCATGATTCACCTTGTCAAAGGCCTTCGAAAAATCAGTGTATATTGCATCTACTTGTAGACCCTTCTCAACTGCGGATATTAAGTCAGTGACATAAGTGACAAGATTTGTGTCCGTAGACTTTTTAGACATGAAACCGTGCTGACTTAAGGTTAGGTAGCTTTTAACCTGGCTGTAAAAAATCGGGTACACTAGTGATTCGAAGACCTTCGACAAAGTACATAGAATCGAAATTGGTCGATAGTTAGATATCACCTCTCGTTTATCGTTTTTGTGAATAGGCACTATTCTTGCCCGTTTCCATGTATTCGGGAATACACCTGTTTTAAGTGAAATATTATATATATATGCTAATGGAGAGGACACATAACGAGCACATCGTGACCAAAATATTGGGGGTATATTATCAGGTCCTGCACCTTTTGACAGGTCAAGTTCAGAAAGTTTCTTAGATACTGCCTCTTGAGATATTGAAAAATCATTAATGGGTGGAATAAGGATTGATGTAACAGGCAGATTATCAACAGAGTTACCATGGTCAAGACTTTGCGAGTCGTATACCGATGCGAATTGATCAGCAAATAAATTCGAGATAGCCTTACTTCCAGATGCTGATGCAGTACCCAGGGTCATTTTAGATGGATAGGAAGTGTTACTTTTATATAATCACCATTATTATGTTATACATTGCTGCCATCTAATAGGAAGTTCATTTATGCCTTTGCGATAGAACTCTGGTGATCTAGATTCGACAAACTGTGTGAAAGCGTTTTGTACTGCTTCCTGAGAAGAAAACTTTTTATCACGTAGAAAATTGTCCAAATCACGAAAAAAATGGTAGTCCGTTGGAGCAAGGTCTGGCGAATAAGGAGGTTATCGAATGGTTTATAATTGCAGTTCCTGTAGAGTTAAAACGGTTTCTCGTGCTGTAAGATCTCGCGTTATCATGGAGCAATAATGGTGAAGATTGATTCATGAGTCGGGGCTGTTTCACTGCTAGTTTTGCTATCATTGTTCGGAGTTCAGCACAGTAGACATCTGCCGTTATTGCTTGACCAGATCGGAGAAAGCTATAGTGAATAACACCATGCTGCGACCACCAAACAGTTACCATAACCTTTTTATTGGTAAGCTATGCTTTCGGACACTGTTGCGGCGTTTGACCTGGGGTCAGCCTTTGCATTTTTCGCTTACGGTTATCGTAAAGAACCCACTTTTCATCACATGTCACAATTCGATCCAAAATTCCTTCATTTCTGTATCGATTCAACAAGGCAACACAAGTTTCACCACGCGTTTCTTTCTGCAGATCAGTCAAATCATGAGGCACCCATTTTTCAAATTTTTTTATTTTATTGATTTGACGCAAATGAGTCAATATTGTTGGTAAGGTAACGTTAAACCATGCCGCTAATTCCTGGGCTCGGATCGGATTCCACCATCTCTTTAAATTCATTGTTATTCACCTATGTGGGCGGTCTTCCACGTGGTTCGTTCTTCAAATCAAGATTTCCATCACGAAAGCATTTAAACCTAAATCGCACGGTGCGTTCATTAGCAATCCCCTCTCCAAATGCAACATTGATATTGCGAGCTGTTTCTGCCGCGTTAGTTCCGCGTCGGAACTCGTATTCAAAAATCACTCGAATTTTCGAAGTACCCATCTTTCTTGTCTAAGCTGAATCAAAAAACAACTGAAAGTCGATAATCGAATGTTGCACATTTTTTCAAAGAATGTTTTCATAGGTACCATGATTGTGAAAAAAGTTTCACTCAAAAATCTCAAACCATGAAGGTTCTATGTCAATTCGAAGTACTAACACTTTACTTATCACCAGCCTTTTTTAAAAAAGAGGTTGCACTTTGCCCAGAGAAACAGGTGTTATGATTAGAGCCTCCATGGCCATCCTGCACGCCATTTCAAATAATCTATACTAATATTATAAAGAGGAAAGATTTTTTTGGTTGTTTGTTTGTACCGAATAGGCTCCGAAACTACTGGACCGATTTAAAAAATTCTTTCACCAATAGAAAGCTACATTATTCCTGAGTGACATAGGCTATTTTTTCATCCCGAAAACGGGTCCTGTGGGGTGGTCCACGGGAGTGAAGCCGCGAGCAACAGCTAGTAATCAATAACTTGGTTGAATATTTCTCTGCCATGAATTCGCTATGAATGACATATTCTCTGAAAAAAATTGTCTTGTTGTGTGAATTGTCTCAATTTTTTTTCAGAGAATATGTCTCTGAAAAAAAATTGTCTTTTCTTTTCTTGTCAAAAGAAATTTGTTATTTTTTTAAATGTAACCAATATTATGTCTTCATTGCAAAATGTCTTGTCGGATACGCTACAATAGAAAGTTATTTAGATTCATTCCTACCTTGCTGCGTTCGTTAAATTGTGGTCACCACTGTACTGTACAGTCACATTCCACAGAAATAATAAACAAATTCTCTTATAAGATTAACTACATAGCCACTTCTCGAATGAAATATTCTCTACCGAGCAAGCATTGAGTGGTGCCTCAAATTTAGAAAACCAATTCCCAATTAGCGATGAAGACCCACTTATAGTAAATATTAAACAGCAAGGAACCTTTTAAATTCTTATTGTTTAATAAAACTTCCGAACTGACAGGCTTTAGTTTTTGGATTTAGGTTCCAGCAGAACTTTAAAGTGACAAGATTGTCTTTGTTTAGTCAAATTAATTAATTAAAGGGAAGATGGAAGGGGTCCCATCCGTCTTTGCTTTGCAGGGGTGTTGGGACACAACAATAATAAGTGAAGCGAGCTATGGTCTTCCTCATCGATAAAAGCGGTTTTTCAAACTTAAATATTTGTGATTTCTGTCAGGCTAGTCTAGACTCTAGAGTTGTACCTATTAATTGCACCCAAAGATTTATTTTATATCTTCCACACAAGGATAACATAAACAAATCAGAAATAATAGACTGGTATGATGCAGCAGACTTCAGTCTTGTGCGAGTGGGGCAATAAATAGCCCATTACTCGCTAGGCGCACAATAGGCGAGGCCAGAAGCAAATCAGCAAGCGGTGGGTACCAGGCGCGCAGATATACAAGGTAGTAGAGGTGAAATGGGGGGCGGGGGGCGGGAGGCGATCCGTCAACGGCTTGCGGCGATCACGACGACCGGCGACCTAAGCCAACGGACACACTGATTGCGCGACAACCGCTTTTTGGCAATAGTCTCTATCCCGACGAGGCAATTTTGGAGAATTCAATTTTTTTGCAGAAGGAGAACTGTTTTCACGTTTGAGTTACGTTAACAGGATCAGACCGTGTGCACGATTGTGAGAAGAGGTCGAAAATGTTCAGAATGCATAGTGATATCAATAAATAGGTCTTTAGACCCCAAAAATTTGCGTTTTGAAATTGCAGCTCAGCAATACACTGTTTGCTGGCAGTCATAAAGAAAATATATTATGGTTCTTAGAAGCAAGCAGCTATAATTTCATAATATTAATATTCCAACAAGAGCTTCAAATAAGTTTGACTTGAATTTAATGTTTGCGTTTACGTATGTTCTTTACCAATCAACATCGTCAACCTGTTGCAAACCATGCAAGACCATGTAGGCCTCTCCAATTTCACGCCTTTCTTTATGATATTCTTCGATTATACCACCCTATCGTTACCCTACTAATAAATAAATTGATACCCTATTAATTTTTAAGATCTCGATTGTAATTTTTTATGGTCTGCAGTAAAGAGACTATCGACATATCTTCAGCTGCTACCAATGCCTTTATATAACTAATTCCATGTTGCTTAATTTATTTTATTTTAATTTCTTAAATAATTTAATTTTCAATTCTACTCATAAGCACGTCTCATGCTTTTGTGCCGGAAAAACAATAAATTGAAAATTATATTGCCCACATAAACCAGTGTGTACTCACCCGCTTCGGGCGCGCGACTGCTCGCTCGCGTGCCAGTAATTGCCCTGCGTTCCTTTTTTGAATAACTATCACGACTTTTTCGCTCCAAATACTCTTTTCTTTAGCTTTTGGCTGTCCAAGGTATGCCACGCATGCGGCCAGACTGACGCGTTCGGATATTTCAGGCATTTTGCGTATAATCAGCGTTGTTATGGGTGTTCCTTTGCCTCGTTCCCTGTTTAAGGGCTTTTTGAGAGTCGAAACTTCCTTAAGGTTTTTTTTTTTACTTTTTTTTGGGATAATACTTTGTATGATCGCCCTTTGTTTCGTGTGAATTTTGATTCGGATACAGGACTGTTTGTTACGGCTGAGGTTTTTGATTGAGAAATTATAGCATACCTAAATTGATGGAGAAGGAGAGGGAGGCTAAAGAAAAGATGGATGGTTAGTGTGTGAGGCATCCTTCATATAAAGGAGATGTGAACTGCCATTTTTTCACGATAGGTGGCGCATCGTCGCTATGGCTATTGAAAGCTGTCAAATCCATTTGTAACCTTTTTGTAACCTAACATTCAGTAAATTTTAATTTTCTCGAAAAAATTCTCTGTTGCTGTACCAGGATTTACCAGCCCCGGTGTTCATTTGTTGCCCAAAGATACAACGCTAAAAAAAATTGACAAAAGGCTATGCATATTTATAGGTTATGTTATGTTCCTGTCAAAGTAACTCTGAATATGTTGCTTGCCGCTTGGTAATCTTCGACGATACAGCGGAGCTATTAACGTCTTGATAAAGTTCTACAGCAGGAATGTCTTTTGCTGGTTTTCAGAAGCTTGAGGCTTTGATTGCCAAGAATAAAATAAAACTTCTAACCTAAAACGTAAAGAATACAAACACACACATCACACATCATCAGCCTATTAATGTTCCCACTGCTGGGACACAGGCCTCCTCTCTGTGTGAGGGAGCGGGCCGTAATCCACCACGCGGGCCCAGTGCGGGTTGGTGGATGTATAAGAATACAAACACATTAAAGTAATATTCTCTCATATTTTGTAAATTTTCCTACCATGAGTCAAGTAAGAAATAACTCGTTACAACTTAAAAAATTGCCAAATCTAGAACATAACACCGATGCAAAATATTTTATTATATAAAAGTCTGTTTCTCATTAAGATCTGTTTTCTTTCCAGTCATCCTTGCTCCTCATTTCTTTACTTCGTCTTTCAATTCCTTAAGCTTCCAGGGACAATACATATTGTCAATAACGATGGTAGACCGGTTTAAACACAAAAAAATAACAAAAAAACGTGATGTAAACAAAGCAATGACAGCAGCCATTGCGCCGCCAGCGACATCTGCGCTCAGCTTTGCGTTCTCATCCCCATTATATGAAAGAAAAGTCAATGAAGAATAAGAAGTGAAGAAGAAAACGCGTTGCACCAAACCCAATTAACTTGGAAAATGGGCAGGAAGATGATGAAATTAAATTATAGCATTTTTCAACGATTCCGGAGTCAACGCATCTTTTTTTATTAGCTTCTTGGTCTTTTTATTACGAACCATTCACTTGATCAACATGGACTGAGTTTATTTACTTACCTATAACAAAACGAATATCATACACGGTTGATATATCACAGTTCGGAGAGCTTGTTTCCCAAAAAGCCTTTGATATTAACCAAACCACAAACAAAACTAACAATTTTTTTACCAAAAAGGTTACATTGTTAAGTTTTCAAGCACCAAAGAGTTTGTGCTATTAGCTCAAATTAATGCTGGCCTTTGAGATATTATTATGAAAGTAAACATTGTCTATGATATCATTGTTATTATTCTAGTTTCTGTTTAGTTTAGTCAGTGAAGTTTGAGGTTTCCTACTGTAATAACAATTGTTATATTGAATTTGGATTATGTAATTGGCATTTATTAAAGGGCTTGATTCCTTGTTGAATTAAATTATTATTGTAGGTTACAGATATTCCTATACTGTGATTTTTAATTTCGTAGACTAAACTGACAGCTACCAATGACCTTATTTTTTTTAAATCTTGCAAGCGCGGAGCACAGTGTTGTAGGCAAGGCTGTACATAAGGGATTTATCGAATCGATGTGACATGACTCATTCTCACTTTGATTTTACTAATTGGTGTAAATAAATGTTTTATGAATATAAACGTAATATATTTAAATATAACAGTATTCATACTTAAAGTGCATAAACATTCATTGTGTTAAATATGAAATCAACAATGAAATATAACTGCGATCGAAAAAATTAGTAGTGTTGTGAGTAGAAACTAAATAGTTACTACTTGTTTCTTAGCAGATGTAATTTTTTTGCCGTGAAATAGTTCCATTTTCGATCTATCTCGATTTTCGATCAACTTTCGATCACTCAGGATAATCAGGATACGACACTATTTTAGTAGTCGACGAAATAAAAAATCAGGGTATAGTAGCTAATTAGTATATAAGCGGGTTGTTATATATGAGAATAATATATAGGGTCTCGTGTGTCGCGTAATAACAGCCGCACGTGTCAATCGACTTTTAATATTTGATATTTTTAATTTTATTTCTCTACTTCTTCCTCTTTTATCGAAGGTTAAGTAGGTACGATTGCTGAGGTTGATCCATGGATGAGTGACCACCCATAACACCTCGAGACTTTCGTCGATGTCTCGTCATGTATTGTGGAGGTCAGCTATATTTTATCGCTCCATGTAAAATATTGATTTTCCTACCCTTGTCCCATGTTACTTGGGGTCGGCGCAACATGTTTTCTTCTTCCATACCGTCCTGTCCCCCGTCACGCCATCACTGACTCCCTTTTCTTTCATATCACTCCTCACACAGTCCATCCATCTTTTCTTTGGCTTTCCTCTCCCTCTCCATCCATCCATCCACATTTATACTCATAACGCGTTTTGACAGTTTGTATAATTAATGTTTAATTAATTAGTTTTAATGTTCCTTTGGGAGGATAATACACTTTGTACGCGAACGAAGCCGCGTGCAGAAGCTAGTTATTAATAAACAATTCTACTACCATTCATCAAACGAAACAGATATTTTATCTAAGTAAAGTAATCTAAAAATAAAACAGAATTATTTTCCTTTTGGTAACATTTTTGTTAATTAAAATTAAAACAAGAGATGATTTTATAATTCACTTTGGCCCAATACATCCCCTTTGAAGATCAAAGAAAGATTAAATGTTGTCCAAATAATGTTACTGTTTAATTCTTTGTGATTAGTGAAGGGAAAGTATTCATATCGATAAAATTACGAAGTTTTCTAAAACAGTCTTTTTAATTAAGGTTTTTTATCATCATCATCATCATATCAGCCGGAAGACGTCCACTGCTGGACATATGCCTCCCCCAAGTGTCGCCAAATTGACCAGTCCCGTGCGTGTCGTAACCAGCGGATACCCGCAACCTTCACCAGGTCATCGGTCCACCTGGTGGGAGTCCTTCCAACGCAACGTCTTCCGGTTCGCGGTCGCCACTCCAGAACCTTTCTGCCCCATCGGCAATCTGTTCTACGAGCAATGTGCCCTGCCCACTGCCGCTTAAGTTTCGCAATTCTTCGGGCTATGTCGGTAACCCTGGTTCTCTTGCGGATGTCTACATTTCTGATTCGATCACGCAAGGAAACTCCGAGCATAGCCCTCCTCATTGCCACTTGAATAACTGTAAGCTGCCTGATAAGGCCCATTGTAAGCGACCACGTCTCAGAGCCATATGTCATCACTGGCAACACACACTGATCATATACTTTCGTCTCGAGACACTGTGGTAAGTTGGACGAGAAGGTACCGCGCAACTTCCCGAACGCTGCCCAACCGAGTCGGATTCGACGGTTTTTTATATTGTTTTTTTTTTGGTTTTTGTTTTTTTTTTATTCTACTAGGTTAAGCTAAGGTAATCGTTCTTTAATAGTTTTTATTGTTTGGGATAAATAGGAACTCAATTTCGTGCCAAAACACTTGTAAAATAAAACTAACTAAAAACAGTACCTACCCATTTTTTATGCTTTCGAAAACTGCAAAGGTAGCATTCAAGTTGTATTGGTAGGTACTCAAATATATCGATAAAATAACACCACTATAATACTTAAAAAACAAATTCAGTATGGCGGGGCGGGGTGCGGTGACCCTTAGCTAATCGGACGATAAGCTCTATAAGGGGTCCTTGAGCTAATAACAGATTTGGGGGCAATTAATATACATTTTTTTTACTCCATTAGTCCTTTGTATGTGTCATTCAGGCTTACATCAACATAGTAGAGTTTTTGCGTTTCTCTTTAGCATCGTTTCATTGTCGTTGCTTCAAAGTAATTAATTGTGTGAGGTGGTATGGAGTGAGTATGAAATAAAAAAATAAATTGTAATTTATGTTTTTTTATGCTCTATTGATTATTATTCTGATGAACCTCATTTAATTATTATTCTTATCTAAACTGCACATTCAATGCAAAAAATAACAAAATAAGTTAAAACTTAAAGTTTTAACCTATTTTTTCCAGAACAGGCAGTAGACCGATTGGTCTGTATGCCTTAGGGGTGGTGTAGCTATCCTTGCCCGGCTTTCTGAGGACTACGACTGTAGCCTCCTTCCAGGTGGTCGGGAAGTGTGCCAATTCGAGGCACTTATTGTAGAGGGCAAGGCAAGCGTCTGGGTCCTGGTGGATCGCTCGACTGCAGATATCAGAAGTGAGTCCATCCCCTCCTGGTGCCTTTTTGGGATTGAAACCCGCCACGGCGGTCTTCAGCTCCAGCGTCGTAAATGGGAGATCATGATGTTCATCATGGGCCCACTCATTTACTCGAAAAGTTAAACTTAAAGTTTTAACTTATTTTGTTATTTTTTGCATTGAATCATGTATTTAATTGTGTAATTTATTTTGTATTCATATTAGAGACTACAGTTATGCTAGTATTATATTATCTGTGCTACAGTTATTGAGTGCTATGTACGCCTCTCTTGTCATGTTCTTTGGTCCCGTAGTAATCAAGATTGTTCTGTAAATGTGCAATGTATGTGATGTCGCAGTACATTCAAAGAACAAGAAAACATGCTGGTCCTGCTCCATAGGGCAATCTTTAGTGTAGACAAAATCAAACTTGCAAATTTATATACCTATTCATAGTTATTGTATTCCTTTTTTTTGTTTTAAGAATTTACACACACACTTTTCCATTGTTGTTGAATAAGGTATTTTACCTATGTTTGCAATATTTGTGAGTTTGTGAGAACCATGTTCCTATTTATAAGATGAATAAATTTACCGGATAGTGCTTGCAATACTTTATAATATATCTATACGTTGTATAGTATGTACTATGTAGTGTTATTCTGGATGCATCGTCCTCATATATATATGAATTAATACATATATATTAATATTGTGAAACACGTCTTTTTTAATGATTAAGTGTGGGGTTTCTTGTCCGTTCTTCTACATAAGAAGCTACTTTTCCGAATGGACGGACGGTATAATCAATTATTAATATTTGTACATTTTGATTTTTGACTTCCAAAAGTGTCGCTTATTGCCCTAATTGAAATAAAGAATTTTTACTTGACTTTGAATTTTCAATAAATTAATACTTGCTATACTATTGCCGCATATCTAAAGAACTTGGATTCGCAGATCAGTCGCAAAATATATCAAGAACACTTCTAATTTCCTTGCAGATGTAGGTTGATAAGTTTTGACATTGATTATTGTTGAGATGATATAGCAAGTTGAATAAATTATTAAGTATGAGAATTGGCCTTCAGGTGAAAACGACTCAAAATATTCTTGCAAACATAGATCTACATTTTTAAACCCCGACGGAAAAAGAGAGGTTTTATAAGTTTAACGTGTGTGCCTGTGTGTTTGTGTATCTCTCTGCGGCATTATAGCTCCTAAACGGATGAACCGATTTTAATTTAGGTAAGGTAAGATTAGGTTAGGTTTTGTTTGAAAGAAGACTTTATCGAAAGTGTTCTTAAATATTTGCATTCAAATTTTTGCATTGACTGTACTTCGCACACTACTTTGGTTGTTAATTTCTCTGTATCCTAGTTAAATTTATGTGTACTTTTATATGTGTCAAAATTGTATTTTTTGCTAATAATATTATTATTATATTATATGTTTGATTAAAATTGGTTCAGCCGTTCGAAAGTTATGGCCAATTTACTGTTTGAATCGGGATATTTTCGCAAGATATCGTGTTCGATAGATTGTCGATCGAAGCGTGTCTACTATTAGATAAATTATGTAGCTTAGCATGAAATAAAAATGTGTCGGTCGTTATTAAATTTTACTTGTAATCATGTAAACTTTACAGTTTCCATAAAAAATACAATAAAGAATCTAAGCTTACGCTAGCCACATGCCACATTCATTTAAAAACAAATCAATATGTAAGTAATCACCATTCGCAAAGGGTTCCACAATGGAACGCGTTTGGTGACAATGGAACCAGTCAACCCTAATACCGCCCTTATACGTTGGGAATGAAAATTGTGCTAATTTTAAACCGATGTGGTGTGCTAGGTCCTTTTACAAAAGAAAAATCTTCATCCATCTAGGATTTTTCTTTTGCAATTTTGTGATATTTTACTTTCTTATCATACTTAGTGTTATTTTACTGGACTGACAAGTAACCCATACTTGGCAATTAAATAAAGCATCTTAACGAAATTGCAGGAACTCTTAAATTAGATTATTATTCATACAGGCAAGGCGCCAGTGATATAAAGTTGAAAGGAAACCGTTTGTCCTGGTATGGACATGTGAAGAGGAGGGATGAAACGCATGTTACTAAAAGAGTTCATAATATAAATGTGGAATGATGGAGAACGAGAGGAAGGCCAAAGAAAAGATGGATGGACTGTGTGAGAAGTGAAATGAAACAAAAGGGAGTCAGTGATAGCGTGTATGGCGGACAGTACGGTATGGATGAAGAAAACGTGTTACGCCGACTCCAAGTAATATGGGACAAGGGCAAGAAGAAGATTCATACAGGCAATAGAATGTCACAAGTTTTGAATATAGGTCTTATCATAGAGGTAGAGGAAGACAAAAAAAAATGGATGCATAGTGAAAGATGATAAGACTAGAGATGAGGTAACTTTCGACGCACGGCAAATATAGATCTTTGAAGAATAAGACATGCTGTAAAGAGCCGAAAAAATTATACTTTCATTTCTCCATAAATTCATTACATTATTTTGATCTAAAAATGGCTTAAGCTAGTATTTCTGTGTGAAAAACCCTGACTTCTAAAAAAACTTCATGTGCCTATATATTAGAAGCCAGTATCCCTTCAAAATGATGTGCATATAGATAATATGACACATATTATACAAAATAATCCATCAAGGCAAGTACAAGAGCAACAATAAAAACATTAAATGAAAGTGTTGTGTATGTCTCTAGTATGTTCGTCTGGAGTTATGCGTGTGTGGGTGTTTGAGGGTTTGAATTAAGATGAGGACAGGAATATAATGATTGATACAGGCCGTAATGAACTTAACCAAAGACTCGAACCAATCATAAGACCCAAAAAAATTGCATGTCTAATGACCATTCCCAAACCTCTCTGGTGACAATAGAACCTGACCCTACATCTAGCACCCCAGTACGTTGGTACTCATGATTGTGCCAATCTAACACCGCGGCGGCGGCGGTCGCCTTAACGAGATTATGTATATCTGTGGTTCAATCGATTTTCATGCGTTTAGTTAGGGGCTGGAACGTGTTATTTTGGATTTCTGTGAAGCTTTATTGTTATTTTGTAATGATATACAGGTCAAAACTTGTTGGCAACTGATATATGATATGGCTTGACGTACTTTAAGGTTACACTAGTCAATCATTCTTACATACAAACGTAGTCTGGCGATTATTCCACTGTTTGACGATGTACGTTCAAATAAAAAATGATATCAATTTGTCTCATGCCAGCCATGCACAGCCCTGTATGGAAACAAAAAATAAATATTTATTTGAAAGTTATGAGCGTCGAAAGTTCCACATGTCGACACTAATTTTAACGCATTTTTGGGCGCAAATATAGGACTCATAAGAAGACGGAAAATAATGTTATGTTGAACAGATACGTTTAGTCGTTTTTTCATGATATCCAGACTCCCAAAGGTCTGTTTATAAAATTTCGCGCAATCGGTTGCGTCCTAAATCATTTTCCATTTCGCTACAAATTTGCAAAAGTGTGTATTCGTATGCGAACTAGCTTCCTACTGCTCATCACAGCATCTATCTCTTCCGCACGTGTTGTCGGTTGATATAAAATGCATTTTAACCCCGCGCACAAAATAGTTCGTGCCGTCGACTAGTATACCCGTAAGTAATGTGTCTTAAATTACTTAGGAGTACTTACTTAAGTACATATCAAGAAATGAAAAGGGAATTTATTTTTTACCTCTATTTTTTAAAAGGCTGGTGTTTGAAGAAATATGTAAATATCTCTCTCTAAATATCTCTGATACGCAATAATATATTATGTTATTCGTTGATGTCTTTTTCACTATAAAATATGTAATGTATTCAAATATCCTTGTATTTTTATCCAAATATTATTTATTTTTATTCTATAGGTATGGTTATTTTCTTTGTCTTGTGAGAACATTACAAGCTGAAGCTAATAAATAAGATAATATACAGGGATAATATACAATATAACATACAGGGGCTCTAGAAAAGTGACATACTATCAACAAAAGCGTCGCAACAGCGATTAGAAAAATGCCAACAATGTATGGGAATGCCAAGAGCTATCGAAATGTCACATGATCAATCGCTTATATTTTGGCATTTCGATCATCGCCGTTGTTTTTATAGTCTCCGCCAGATAACACGAGAATACAAGTCGATCGCGTTCGGTTCCGTTCCACGGCTATAGATGGTGTTAGCAGCGACTTACAAGTAAAAGGTTTTCTCGGTTCGTGATTTTTTTTTGTCTTTAAATACAGGGACGACTTGTTTTACAGTATTTTATTGCACCTTTTTACAGTTCAATGTACCAACAATGTTACAATACAAATTCAAAATATCGAGTGGCAAAAGTGTCAAATAATCTTTGAAATGTGAATTAAGAGCCCAATATTCCATATTTTTTTGCTTAGGGGAATTGATTTAACAAGAACATACAATATTTATGATCAATTCTAGAAAATTAAAATTTTACCCATAATTCAATAATAATTGCATCTAGTGACATTTATTTAAAATAAATTTTCTTTGTTAGCGTTGGGTCTTTTAAATAATTAAATTAACTTTCTTTTCCGAAGTTTGTGTCGGAAAAAGGAAAACAGTAGGTACTAAAGAAACTGACTTCGGCAAAGAAAGTTATTTTTCGTTATGTAGTGTTTTGTTTTGGAAGTCGTTTTGATTTTATTGTTAAAAAGTTTTTTATTTATCACTTTTTCATAACATTCCCCTAGCCCTAAAACATAGTTGATTTAAAATTATGCTAAGTTGTTCCCAATAAGTAACGAAATTATTTTTGTCTTGATATTAATTACAGAAAAGAGCCACATCACATCATCAGCCTATTAATGTTCCCACTGCTGGGACACAGGCCTCTTTTCTGTGAGAGGGAATGGGCCGTAAACCACCACGCGGGCCCAGTGCGGGGGATGTCACATGTCTTCGAATTTTTGGTACCAGGACATGCCGGTTTCCTCACGATGTTTTCCTTCACCGTTTTGAGAGCAGTGGTGATGAAATAATTTACACAAAGAAAAGCGCCTGCCTGGGCTCAAACCTACGACGTACAACTTGTAAGTCGCGGCCGATACCACTGGGCCTCCACTGTTCTCCGAAAAGAGCCGTTTTGCATCAATATTTGAATCAAATTATCTAGACAAGCCCACTAGTTATCAAAAGCAAGTGTGAGTATTCTTGTACATTAAGATTTATATTGACATTAAGTTTAGTTGCTGCACAAAGAAATTAACGTCAGTACTAAAGCTCAAAAGAAAGTGGTTGATCACCTTTTCCTTCTCTTTTGACACTTTGAAGTCCTACCACAGAATTTATATTTCATTCAACGATCAACAGACATATTGTGTCAGAAAGCACAGGACGATGCAATCAGCACTACATGTATTAAATTCCTACGACCACATAAAAACTTAATCGTAACGCCACAGAGAAGTCATCACACACAGACAGATATTTATACAGCCAATAGAGACAAAGCATAGAGAAAGCCGGCGTGTAATAACTGCTTATAAATCATCTGTTATCTATGACATATCGACAGTCGATGTATCGACGGCCCGCCACTAAAAGTTAGCGCGTGGGTTAGTGAGATGTTAGGGTAAGGTTTGAAATAGTGATGGGGCTATATTTTCATGATAAAGATCGATGTTATTAATTAGGACAGTTTACAGCCGCTTTTCTTGCCTGTTAATAGATTAAATGGTTGGTTAGAGATGGACTCTGGCAGAAGTGGAAATCATTATAGATAGGAAAATTGTCCATTAGTTTATAAACGGTATTTAAAGGAAGAAATAACAGCAAAACTCACATACAAAGGTATGAGGTGTACGTGGAAAGAAATTTTGATCGCAGCTGCTATAAAGAATATCGTATCATCGGATAAATAATGTACGTTGCCGTTGGTTACCAAATGCTCTATAGCAAAGGCCTTAGTGCGAGTTTTTACTCACGCTCAATCGCGTTAACGTAAACATCAAATTGGCGTTAACGTTAACGCGATTGAGTGTGAGTAAAAACTCGCACTAAGGCCTCAGGTCAATCAAAGAGTAAGGTGTCATGCGATTTAGTTCCATTTATGATTAAATTACTACTATTGTTTATTTATTTTCAGCCTGTTATGTCCCACTGCAGGGTAAAGATTAAATATTATCATTAATATAGTATTGAGGAGCTCGTGGCTAAATAATAACAGCCGCACGGGTCGATCATCAAGGTTAAGCAACGCTTGACGAGGTTGGTCAGTGGATGGGTGACCATTTCAACATACCCAGTTTCCTCCGTACCTCGGAAAGCACGTTAAGCCGTTGGTCCCGGCTGTCATTTGAAGATCTTTGACAGTCGTTACAGGTAGTCAGAAGCTTGAGATCTGACACCAGTCTTGCCTACAACACGGTACCCGTGTTACCCAGTTACTGGGTTGTGGCGGTCAGATAGGCAGTCGCTCCATGTAAAACACTGGTACTAAGCTGAATCCGGTAAGACTGGAAGCCGACCCCAGTATAGTTGGGAAAAAAGGCTAGGCAGATGATTAATATAGTATCAGAATTGAGGACAGGCTAGGTACTTACCTAAAGATAACCTGTGAAAGCAAACTTTTCCATCTCTTTTAGAATATCCTTTAACATATTATCTCTAAACAGCACATAATCTCAATTTCAAAGTTCAAACTCAAATTCTTCTGCATCATCAAAGCATTATTACGTCACACGATGCGCCCGCGCATTTCAACCAGCGCACGCGCCGTCCGACGCTCTAATAACTATACCCGAGCGACGATTACGGGCACACGACCGATACGCACCGTTACTCGATGGTATCTTCACGTACGACAATTAGCATAGTTGCTGTGAGGGCTGGGTACACGGGATGCTTTGATTTTTGAAAATTTTATGGGATTGATTTCAGAGAGAATGAATAGAATCCGAGATAATTGATAGAGAAGTGGGAGCGGAAAAGTAGAGATAAAGAAATTATTATGATGTGAAATTGATACAGAACACTATGGTATGGATGGTATCTTCACGTACATCAATTAGCACAGTTGCTGTGAGGGCTGGGTACACGGGATGCGTTGATTTTTGAAAATTTTAAGGGTTATGGGTTTGATTTCAGAGACAAAAAATAGAATCGGACATAATAGAGAGATAGTGGGAGGAGAGAAGAGAGAAACAAAATTATGAATTCTGTGCAAATTCTGCCTCTAAGTGCCCATCGGACAGTAGCAGGTCAGGTCAGGTTAGCTTATTAAATCAATATCCTTTGTCGCTATACTCTCCGTATATAGAGACCTACGAATTCGTAGCAGTTTATAAAATTTGTTAATAAATTATCAAATCAATACGAATTGAGTGACGAATACGGGCACACGACCGATACGTACCGTTACTCTATGGTATCTTCCCGTACGACAATTAGCATAGTTGCTGTGAGGGCTACGTACACAGGATGGTTTGATTTTTGACATTTGGAACGCGTGTTGCCGGTAGCAATGGGTTGATTTCCTTATCATTATAAAACTCTGTTTATAACTTGTAATTCAAATTTCATTGAGTACATTTTAATTTAAACAGCAGGTGGCTGGCTCTCTTTTGTTTCTGCTTACCTGATACGAATATAGGCGTGAGTTTATGTGTGTGTATTAGTATGTTAACTTCAAAGAAAAACATAAATCTTCAACTTATCGAACAAAACGTAACAATAAAATATAATGGAGAGGAAGAGAAGAGTTTACTTCCTCACAAAATTGGTGAAGCCAACTATCCGGTAATTTTTAGAAGCATTTAAACTCAAGCTTTTTCATCGCTAAAATCGCGAGCTCGCTGAATTCATATGAACTCGTAGCTCAGCCATTTTCTTAGCAAACTCCTACCATTTCAAGAATGTGCCCATAATATTTCCTTTTTTCATTTTTTTTTATAATGAATCAAATCAAACAAGAATACACTTTCAACAGCCATCACAGGCACTTCTCCCAGTAAAAGCATTTCGCCGAAGCAATCCGTGTACCCACTCACTAACAGTGCTTTAAATCTCGAACCTGTGTTATTAGGGCTCCGGTTATCTAAATGCCGCCAAGCCGTGTGACGGGAAGACATCGTTTAATTTCCGATGCCATTATGCTATACGTTGGACGTCTTATTTCCATGCAATCTAAGATTGGGTCCAGACTGACGGAAAATTCTAGCTTTCTTATTGATTAATTTTCAAAGACAATGTTATTCTAGTGTCACGTTTTGCTTTTCATGTCAGTAAGTTCTGTAACTGTATATGAAGTCGCGGTGTCCTTCTAAATTACGCAACGGACTTTGATGCAGCTTTCA
Source organism: Orthosia incerta (assembly GCA_948252205.1). NCBI lineage: Eukaryota > Metazoa > Arthropoda > Insecta > Lepidoptera > Noctuidae > Orthosia > Orthosia incerta. The sequence continues at coordinate 16,909,236 of OX411758.1, read as the reverse complement.
GTACCATTTAAAGAATTTATTCCAGATGCTTAATGTGTATAGCACAGTCTTTTACTTATCTATACTAATATTATAAAGAGTAAAGATTTGTATGTTTGTATTTTTGTATGTAACGAATAAACTTAAAAACTACTGGACCGATTTCAAAAATTCTTTCATCCCCTGTATTCGAATCCCACGGGAACGGAAACTAGGTGGGTGAAACCGCGAGGCGTGCGCTAGTACGTAATATAATAAAGACATCTCGGTGTTTTGTCAAGACGGAAAAATCATGCGAATAGGGGTAGGTGACTAGTTACAATGTAAAACATGAACCGAATAATAAAAAAATAAATCACTATGTATTGAAAGGGTTTCCTCCACAAAATACTGCGTAAGCAATAGCTGACGCAATCGACAAAATAACTACATTCACAGAACGACTAATTTCGCGCCAAAATTACACCTTTAACCATAGACAGCAACATGAAACGTCATATTATTTTGATTTGCACATCAAAGGCACGGGTAATTGTCTTTTATTCCTATGCATATTTAATGTATGATTAGATAATTATATAGCTGGCCTTCCTTTGATATGCAATAAATTATTGGGATTCATTTTTTTTTATAATGAATCAAATCAAACAAGAATACACTTTCAACAGCCATCACAGGCACTTCTCCCAGTAAAAGCATTTCGCCGAAGCAATCCGTGTACCCACTCACTAACAGTGCTTTAAATCTCGAACCTGTGTTATTAGGGCTCCGGTTATCTAAATGCCGCCAAGCCGTGCGACGGGAAGACATCGTTTAATTTCCGATGCCATTATGCTATACGTTGGACGTCTTATTTCCATGCAATCTAAGATTGGGTCCAGACTGACGGAAAATTCTAGCTTTCTTATTGATTAATTTTCAAAGACAATGTTATTCTAGTGTCACGTTTTGCTTTTCATGTCAGTAAGTTCTGTAACTGTATATGAAGTCGCGGTGTCCTTCTAAATTACGCAACGGACTTTGATGCAGCTTTCAGTACCATTTAAAGAATTTATTCCAGATGCTTAATGTGTATAGTACAGTCTTTTACTTATCTATACTAATATTATAAAGAGTAAAGATTTGTATGTTTGTATTTTTGTATGTAACGAATAAACTTAAAAACTACTGGACCGATTTCAAAAATTCTTTCATCCCCTGTATTCGAATCCCACGGGAACGGAAACTAGGTGGGTGAAACCGCGAGGCGTCCGCTAGTACGTAATATAATAAAGACATCTCGGTGTTTTGTCAAGACGGAAAAATCATGCGAATAGGGGTAGGTGACTAGTTACAATGTAAAACATGAACCGAATAATAAAAAAATAAATCACTATGTATTGAAAGGGTTTCCTCCACAAAATACTGCGTAAGCAATAGCTGACGCAATCGACAAAATAACTACATTCACAGAACGACTAATTTCGCGCCAAAATTACACCTTTAACCATAGACAGCAACATGAAACGTCATATTATTTTGATTTGCACATCAAAGGCACGGGTAATTGTCTTTTATTCCTATGCATATTTAATGTATGATTAGATAATTATATAGCTGGCCTTCCTTTGATATGCAATAAATTATTGGTTGATAATCAGGCAATATTATGAGCTATTACGGGGAGGACATCATTGACTTACATTAAGTTAACTGCGTCAAGTTATTACCGTAAAGCTTGCTTCTTAATTTGAAATTCATATTCATATATGTAGTATTGGTTATGAATTTACAATGCAGTGTAAAAGTCTCTTGAAATCTATTTAGTAATTAAAACTACATAAATCAAGACCTGACTAGTTGATTTGATATCAGCAGTTTATCCACGAATACACTTTCGTTAGTTTATGTTTGGGTGTTACCACCAATTATTGATCGTTCGTAGATCGATTCCATCCATCGATGGCAGAATACAATAGTCGATGTCAATAGACTGTTCCTACTTCACCAAAAACTACCATACCAATGGGCCGACGTCGATCTATGTCAAAAGCCTTTCGGATTCAGAAATTGTCATTCTGTATGACTGAAAACAACTGCTAAGAATGCTGGCTTCAAACATTTCGCAACTAAAATGGGAAGCTCTGACGTCATACTCGTGGCGTAACATAAACCTAACCCAGGTCAATGAATACGACCTATAATTATTATATTACGTAGGCGGACCGGGGGTCAAACGGTGACAAATTACCTTCCCGCGTAATCCACCTGACAGTGACAGACATGCACAGATTATACAATTTGCATAGATTATTATGCAAGCGGTGCATCAGGCAAAGGTAGTTATTTATAAGGTTTGCCTGTAATTTAAAATTAAATTAATGTGTTTAGAATCAGCTGTTGTTGTTACACTGTTCGTTTGATCGAAACTACTTACAGTTTGATGACTTTAATGCCCTTTAAGCTGACTAACTGAGAACTACGAAAAATTTTATATAGAAAAAGCCTTAAAACCTGAAAATAATCATCATCTCTAAATGGACAACAGGTGCCTCTGATGGAATGTGATGTTTGCTACATTTCTGCAGTATGCTTATTTTAAATCTAATTTGTTTCACGTAAATTCAGGGACAAAATTTTCTTTAACATGTACGCACGCATACCAAACAAAAGCGTGTAAACTTCACCTACGTACCTAACTACGCAGAAAATTTTTGAGTAGAGGTCAAATCTATGACTTTAATAACATACTCCTAATGGCTATTACAACGCCCATAAGAGAAAGCAGCCTCATTAAATAATAAAAATATTATTACTCGCTCGTGGCGTCGATTAAATCGATGACTGGCATTATTCGACAAACTTTCGAAGGCCATGTTCGCAACTCAACACATTAAAAATAAAAATTCAAAAAAAGAATTTGGCGCCATGACACTCATGAGTCAAAGAGGCCGCGGTGCCACAACCGTTCAGAAACGCACTCAATAAATTACGACGCCTAATCACCCTTAATTGGGATGTGTCGTGACCCAACTTAACCTTAGGTCGACAAATAAGAACAAAATAATGCAAACATAATGATACGTGCTGGCTGGATACAACTTTTAATTTTCGAACGTTAAGCCCGACGTTCGAGGACTGTAATTATCGTCTTTTCCGAACTTTAAGTATAAGGATAGAGATATTAATAGTCCGTGGTGTTTGCCTTTTTCTTTGATTTATATATTTTTATAGATTCGGTGAAATTAGTGGTTTGTTACAGTTTTTGTGGTGCCGCTAATGGTTATAAATGTGTGACCGTAATAAAAATAATATTTAAGGACGTTGGTCTAATGTTTAAAAAGGTTTAAATGTGTGTGGTCATGATCCTGTGTCACGACACGTTAGCGCCATGGCCTGTGAAAGAATGAAAAAACAAAAAGCTGCTTAATTATTTGTTTATCCAAACTTTACTTTCTTATTATTTTTCAGGATGAAGGTGAAGGAAAATATCGTGAGGAAACCTGGACTTTCATAGTTAATGTAAGTCTGAAATAGCCAAGTTAGAGGCTTGTGGGGTTCCCAGAGGCGGTTTAAACAAAGTTGCCATATGGCCACATCCTCACACGAAAAAGAAGGAAGAGGGGTAAGCCAATACTAAGCAATTTCTAGAGAAGAAGTGAGAAGAAATGAGCTTTGATTGGTATAAGTCGACTCTAACAAATCGCGTTAATCCTGCTTGCCCACAAGAACGTGGGCAAGCAGGGTAGTGGTAGTGGTAAGTATACAGGTACTGCTGGCACCTCTAGTCTAACTACTGCTATATTTAGATTCAACTCTGCTTGTAATATTCTTTATTACAGTCAGACAAAAGCACATTCGATATTCACCAACGCTTCGGATAGATTTAGGTTACTCAGAAAAAATAAAAAGGCTTTCTTAAGTTTACAATGCGCAGGTGGAAACCACCGCCAAAGCAAACTAATCCATAACCCGCCTCTTACACGATGACAAGAAAAAAGATGTTCCATAACCACAGACCATAGAATAAAATAAATCACCAAATTATACACCATTCAAAGACAATAAATCATTTAACATATTCCATAGAGTAGATAATGTTGCGATTTGAATCGCTTTCGTATCGCTAATTGAGCAATTCCATAGATAAATAGATAAAACACGGGTAGACCCTAAATTATGCGTATTATTTGCATATTATTATTATAACTGTGGGGTGACATTGTTATTAGTGTGGAAGTGAATGACAGAAAAGCAACTTTGAGAAACCTTTGAATTCGCTGGGGTCGATAGTTAGCCATCTGTGATACACATATTATTGCGCAATACAACTGAACGCCTAGGGATAGTATTGAAAGATCGAACACAGGATTGAGGAAGGTTACATTTTATTGCGCAATAAATATTGTAGGTGTATGGGCGCCTATGGCGACGCTGGGAGGCCTAGGTCCAGTAGTAGACCTAGACATCTTTCGGCTGATATGATGGTAATGATAATGGGGCGCCTGAGTAAACAGACGAATCAGGATTTCAACATTTTCTCATGTTGCGAGTATAAAACGTATAATAATTGGAGTTTCTAATCTTCGTAGGAGTTTTAGATTTTGTAGACCGTAGATAATTCTTAATTCTTAATTCTTTATTGTACACAAAAAAAAAAAAAACTTAATTCTTTAATAAAATATAATAAAAATACTCTAAAATGCTCCACAGGACATCCCGAAAATCCAGCCTGCCTGCTCAAGTTATTATTATAGTGTGAGTAAGTGGCAAATTTTCAAGCTATGTCCATTGCTATTAACAACGGACATAGCTTCACAAGTTGCCAATTGGACTATTGTTCTTAATCTGTCCTGTAAACCAATAGCACATCTAAAATTCAACCCCAAAATCTGTGATTTAAAGTCTCAATTCCATCACCCTCTCTCCCATCATTTCTCTAATAACAATACAGTGTCTCCAGCTAACCACTCTCCCCAGAGGGCGCTACAGTCACACGGGGACATTTATGCAGATCCTGTAATGTGACGTCACACTGATGACGCGGGATCGCATGCGCAAAGATAAACCGATAAATATTAGTTATGCATAAAGTTATGCAGTTATGGGACCTCTTTTTAGGGATTAGAAGGGTGGCGAATCGCGTTCGTGGTTATGGTAATATGCTTACTTTTATAGGCTCCGAGGGCTGTTTTCAAGAATAATGTTCTGTCCTCTATACTTACAGAGAAAATAGGGGATATCGCAAAAAGCTGCGCTGTTTTTAGATTTTCAATGGAGAATCATGACTGAGCTTGTACGCAGTTGAACATTGGTGACCTCGAATATTGGTGCAAACTCCGTGGTCAGGTTCAGCAGAGAAAGTTAAAAGAAAGAACAATTACCTATTTAACCAAATTAAAATATTCAAAAAGCCAGTGTTCTAGAATGTCGAATGTCTTTTGTTTCGCATAGTTAAATTTGCCTGTAAACTTGTTAAATTAAAACATTTGGGCTTTGCCCAAAAATACGATCGTATAGGGATTTAAAGGTATATTTCAGAAGAAAACAAAACCCAAAGAATCAAATGAATAACTATTTTTTTAAAGGAATATCATGCCTTTAATTAACATTTATTTGAACTTATCTATAATTCCAAGTGAAACCGAAGTTATCAAAGTTCAAAGTGACTCGTTTGATCAAACGCCAATTTGATAGGTAAAGACCTAATATTAAAATTATTATGCTTTATATAATTTTAAGAGAATTTTCGACATGCCCCACTGAAAACTTCACCATTTTATATTTACTTACTGGCTACCCGTCAAAAAGCCTGAAGAACAAAACTGCTCCCACACCGAAAATAATCACCTATTCGCTTCCATAATAACTGCATACAATTTGGCCCACGTAGGGTGCTAACAGGCTTATATCAGCAGAATTTGTCCCGGCGTCCCCTGAGAGGCCACAGTCTTGGGAAGCGAACAGAATACGCGATCGGTTGATCGCCCTCACTGAGAACAAAAATCAACAAGGGTTTCTGAGCCGTGTTGTTCATTTTTGGGTGGCAGCGATGTGGGTAGTGTTGGATGTGGTACATGAGGCCCTAGGCATGTGGCCTTCTATCATCGAAAATGTGGCGATAGCGATTGAAAAATTTCAAAAATGTATGGCAATGTAAAACTAAATTAAATTAAAATTTTGTAAGGCTTGTTATGAACAAAAATAATTTACAATGTTGTGTGAAGTACAGAACAAGGTGAAAAAGAAACTGTGAAACCCTGAAATGCTATCGATATGTCACGTGATCAATACATTTTGGCATTTCGACCATCGTCGTCGCTGACATAGAATGACACTCCTTCATTCATTCATTCCTTTGGCCATAGACAAGTTGATATTCTATCAGCCATAAACGATTGTCAAAAGTTTAAAATGTCAATGTCAAGTGAAATTTCGGTAACGCTGGCCTGTAGCGGTTGACAAGCCAATGATATTCTAGTAAACAGATATGTTATGAGCGCGCGCATTGTGAAGACTCGAATACGTCCTAATTGGGACGTATAGTCTTTAGTCTATGTCACGCATGGCGAAGAGCGTTACGCTTTGTTGAAACAAAAACAAAATAAAATAATGCCATCGTGTGTATTTAGAAAGTGTACCAATTATGATATCAAAGTACATCAAAAAAAGGGATCTCATACCATATGTAAGTACGCAGTACACATCAATGTTCTGATATTAATTCAATTGAAAGAGCGCACGGTTGGCGCAGTGGTTGAGCGATTGACTGCTGCACTGCGTGTCGCGGGTTCGATTCCCGCACGAAACAAATATTTGTATGACCTACAGATAGTTGTTCCGGCTCTGGGTGTTTGTGTATGTGAGTTTATATGTTTGTAAACGCACCCACGATACAGGAAGAAATGCCTAGTGTGGGGCAACGTTTTTTTTTTTAAACAAACAAAAACAAACAAACAATTTAAGCTAAAAAATTTTCGGTTGTTTTGTGAGTGTATAACGTATCTGTTTACTAGAATGTCATTGCATAAGGCTCTAGAAAAAGTGCCATTCTATCAACAACGGCGATGGTCGTAATGCCTAAATGTTAGGAATTGTTCCAAGTCACATTAAATTTTGATAGCACTTCGCAATGCCATAAATTTTTGAGTTGTTTCATTCGCTAAGGCGACGCTCTCGTTGATAGAATGTCACTTGTCTAGACTCTAGAGGCAGCTTATGCTCTATATTCTAGCTAGAGCAAAATCTGCTATGTAATGGAGATGTTTCCTGGGTTACCTGGGTAGAAAAATTATAATTCTATTTAGTCCGTCAGAGAGATTATCAAATAATATTGGACCCGTATTTTTTGCATTATCTAATAAATAAAAAATGACAAAGATAAAAATAAGCGCATCAAAGTTCAGGAGTGGGGATTTGTGACATCTCTTTATCAGTATAAAGTGTAGCACACTGTGAAATCACACGATATTTCAACGCACTGTATCGTCGTATTTTTTTGTTTACGTGACAAAAGAAAAATACGTGTTCAATATTTTTAGGTTGACTTGACTGATGCACTAAACAATTTTTTTAGTCATCATCCCTATTAGTGACAACGATTGTCAAAAGTGCTTATATTTCGTTTATGATAGCTTGATCTCTGCGACAGCTGTCAGTAACAATACAGTAACAATAGCGCTTGACAGGCTAACAATAACGTATACGTCAGTTTGACATATGTCGCAGAGATCAAGCTATCTTTTATGAAGTATAGGATTGACTGCGTGACATTTCGGTGTCACTTGTCAATGCCGAAACTCTGGAACTTTAAACAATAGTTATCGCTGATAGAGTTTGACTTTGGCTTTCTCGACCCTTGTAGAATAGTAATCTTGCTTCTTGTAGTTGTAGAATGTCTGATTCAAAATCATCTGGATGTCTACGCAAATCAAGGAGTCTTTAAGTCAAGAGTGAATGGGTTTTTTCTAGGCAAGCGTGCTTCACCGTCGATCACATCATCGCTTACCATCAGGTGAGATAGTGATAGCGCGAGCCTAGAGGATATTAAAAAAATCGGCGAACATAAGTTATGGCACCCTTAGGCTAGGTTAACATGTAGCAGCTGGATTCGAGCCTAGGATCGATCCAAGGCTCGAATTCGGCCTTATCCTAACTCGAGTTAGATGCCGAGCTGTCGGGCAACCTTATGCCCAGTGGACAAGCTATCCTGCTTATAAGTATGAGGCAAATGAGAATCGTTTTCAACAATTCTAGTCATAAAAACCTTAGATACCCACAAAATTCTGTGGTACCAATCTTTTAATTTTCATATTTGAATCTGCCTATCATTATTGATGTCAGAATATAATATGGAAGCCGGTAAAATCATTAAGTTATTATACATACAACAGATAATATAATACTAGCATATCCATATACTTGAAATTATGAATGCGAAAGTAACTCTGTTTGTTCGTTAACTTTTCACAACTAAACGGCTGAACCGATTTAGATGAAATTTGGTATGGACATAGTTCGAGACCAGTATGTGTTGCCACTGATTACTTTCGGGACAAAGACGTAGTCGCTCACAATGGACCTCATCAGAAGGCTTAAAGTCACCCAAAGGGCAATGGTGAGAGCTATGCTTGGAGTTTCCTTGCGTGATCGTATCAGAAATGAAGAAATCCGCAATAGAACCAAGGTTACCGACATAGCCCGAAGAATTGCCAAACTTAAGTGGCAGTGGGCATGGCTCATTGCTTGCAGAACGGATGGCCCTTGGGGCCGAAAAGTTCTAGAGTGGCGACCGCGTATCGGAAGACGCAGCGTTGGAAGGCCTACCTCTAGGTGGAGCGACGACCTGGTCGAGGCTGCGGGAGTCCGGTGGATGCGAAACGCACAAGACTGATCAGTGTGGCGACGCTTGGTGAAGGCCTATTTCCACCAATGGACGTCTTTCGGCTTAAGTGACGATGATAATGATGATGATAGTTTGAGATCCTGGGAAGGACATAGGATATATTATCCCAGCGGTGTGTTTCATTGGCATGATAAAACTCTTTTTTCGCGCCTACTAAAACTCCTTCACGCAAAAACTATTGGACGGATTTTGATGAAACTTTACAGTAATATTGCTTATACATCAGAATATAACATAGGCTATAATTTATAAAGATATTAGAGAAAGTACTAAAGTAACGCGGGCGTAGCCGCGGGCAACTGCTAGTAGTTGATGACAGATGGTAATTTAAAGAAAAGTAAGAAAGAAAGAAAAATATTTATTTATGAACCGCACAGGAGACACGAGGAATAAGCATAAAATTAAAAACAATAATAAAAATAAAAACCCCGTGCAAGACCATAAAGGCTCCTATCTCAGCATGAGCAGCGTGTGTGTGTGCGTATTTAAGCTTCTACCTGTGCTTAAAAACACCAAACTGTGCTCAACGAAACTGCCGCATCCACCCCTACCGCGTTCCGCTAATCCTCCTCTCGGCCGAATGTCAAGCGTCACTCAATATAAAGAGCTGTTGACGCACAGGATTACGAGCCAACACTCTCCTATATGAATATCTGTATTTGTTGTTCGAGAATATTAACTGGATCTGTGCAGTTGGGAATCGATATATTCGCATGCGAGATATGAAACGTACTTAAAGTGCAACTGTTACACGTTTCGCAAAAGGGAGAAACCTCAAAATTATTGCCAAATTGCTTCGTAATTAACTCAACCAATGATTAAATATCCTAACCGAGCGTTTTTTCATCACAAATGGTAAAATAAGTTGGATGATTGGATGTTACTTAATTATTTGACCATTTATTAGACTAACAATTGATTAATTGGTTGAGTTAACTACGGATCAAAATACTGGGCCTAAGGCCGAGTTTCTCACCTTTGAATTATCGCAGAACTAATGTGACAAATTGTCAAGCACACGTTATCTGCTGTGCTTGGCTGTTGAAAATTCATTCAACCAATCACAGCAGATAATTTAGAGGTGGGAAACTCGACCTTAGTCACTTCTTATGTCTTCGGCAAATGGGAATCGCCTAAAAGTTCTATCCAGCTCTGTATTATAAAATAGGTTAATGAAGGTAGTAGATGTTTCTGCAACCCCTATTCCATGTACTCCATATTAGTATTTCAAGGGATAGAAGAGAAACAGGGCAGTAATAGTCTCATTGACTGCCTGGAACATAGACAAATTCTAAGAACACCATGCAACTTCCTTAAAGAAAATTGCTAGTACGAAAGACAAAGGAGTACAATAGTAGTCCACCGTTCGGGCACACCATTCATGCGTGCACGCACAAAAGATATCAGCTCAATACCTCCCCCATACTGTCAAAATTTAATATACAACCGACCTTATTAGGGTTAGTACTTATTAGCTTACCACCCTATCTTGATGAAGTACCCTCAAGTGCGGGTTAATAAAGGGCGCATTACTGTGTAAACACGGTCACGTGGCCTCCCGCCGGCGGTCACGTGACGCCCACAGACTAGATAGAGATCTCTCGCGCCGATATTAGGTATCTGTGACTGGATTCGCGCACTTTTTTCTGTCAAATTAGACAGTTCTGTTTTTGATGGACTATGCTTTTTGGTTGGTTCTTTGGTCTCGGTATCAAAACGAAACTCTTTTAATCGCTATCTTATCCACAACTAACAGCCATGTTAAAACTTACTGTAGGTACTGAAAAAAAATAATTGAAAATATCAAAAAATGTTTTCCGACGCAGACCCCAACTAAACAGCACAGCACAAATCACTTACAAGCACAGAGTAAAAGAGAACAATAACAACAAACAAACACGCTAACATTAACATACTGACTTTGAGCTATTCTGAAAAAAATACTTACTGTCGTTTCCGTTTTGATGAGTTTAAGACCAACGAAATCAATCATATGAAATCAGGATTTACATAGAATCATCATCTGCCTAGCCTTTTCCCAACTATATTGGGGTCGGCTTCCAGTCATACCGGATTCAGCTAAGTACCAGTGTTTTACATGGAGCGACTGCCTATCAGACCTCCACAACCCAGTAACTGGGTAACACGGTACCCCTTGGCAAGACTGGTCAGATCTCAAGCTTCTACTACCCGTAACGACTGTCAAAGATCTTCAAATGACAGCCGGGACCAACGGCTTAACGTGCTTTCCGAGGCACGGAGGAAACTCGTTAGGTTGAAATGGTCACCCATCCACGGACCGACCTCGTCAAGCGTTGCTTAACCTTGAAGATCGACCCGTGCAGCTGTTATTATTTAGCCACGAGCTCGATTTACATAGAATGGCTATTGAAAACGTAAACATAACCTATGGACGCCGGGTGCGAGGTGGTTTACTTGCACCCCGAAAACTTTTAACAGATATATAACTAAAACATGCAAAAGTTAAATAGTAGGTATATAAAAAGCTCCATATTAGAGAACCAAGCATATCCGATGAAGCTTTAAAGAAACTTTTCTGCATAAGTCGACGAAGTTAGTGATCTCTTTACGAATGGACAAACCTAGGTAGGTACCCAATTCGAGGCGTGGTCCAGAAGATGCACTAGCCCCCTGAAAATAGTCCTGCCAGCGCCCATAATGATACCAACTTATTATTAAGTATTTTGTAAAACAGGTGTACACGAAACAACTGATAGCTTTCTGAAAACAACACAATCACAAAATAGAATTTAAAAACATTTTAACAGAAAAAAAAAACCGTCTTCCAAAACAAAACACTCAAAGTGAAAAATAGCTTTCATTCAAAATTCGGTGTCAAAGAAATAGGTACCAAAGACACCGACTTCCGAAAAGAAAGTTATTTTTCACTTTGTAGTGACACACACAATGGTTTTTTCTATTTTACAATTTTAATGTAGCCAGTGACTTACCGCAAGGACTAATTGTTTGACGAAACAATCATCAAAATCGGCCAACGCGTTTGGTCTCTAGAACGCCACATAAGGACATACATAAATATTCTGATAAACACATTACCTCCTTCAGCAGTCGGGTAAAAATGACTTTCCTTGAAGGCACAAGTACAACCAATCTTGTCAAAACAAATGAAAGCAGATTAATAAAGAAATTAAAAAGAACGTGAAGCTTCATAAAATCAGCTAACTACACACTTATTACACCAATTAATTGTTCAAAATAATGAGAGTTATTACAAATAAAACATTTGGATAAACTCGTTATCGTGTTACAAGCATGATTGGACTTTTGACCGATTTTAAACCACCATTTAGTGAAATGCTTCAGGCGCCATCTTGTCATGTGTGATAAAACATAATCCGTAATGGTTCAGTTAAATTTTTAATTACAGTTCTTCTAGGCGATTAATCACTCTATAGATTGAGTTTTCATCTAAAAAGGTCAAGTGATTTGAAAGTAAATAATAGTGTAGTGTCATGCCAAATATGATTGTAGGTGCATACCTAGGTACTTTATGGAAGGTATTAAATCTTATTGAATTATTTGTTTTTGTACACGCATTACTACTATCTATGTTTCTTTAATAGATTTCGTCGGCGCCTAAAATCGATATATAACATAGTGTATGTAGAATCCACCACCAGACTATCCGGGACATTCCGGGACTACAGAGGGCTGTTAGTCTTTTTTCTAATAACTGTTATTAAAGATCGTTCACGGTTCATGGCAGCAATCATTTGGATGGTACCATCGACCAACCGTTTTGCGACCAATGTTGCCACTAGTGTTTGGAAATTCTTCGTCGGGCTATCTCGGTAACCTCGGTTCTCCTCGGACATCTTCATTTCTGATTCAGGCACGTATGGAAACGCCAAACACAGTGTTTAACAGAATGTCAAAAATTGAGATCAATTTGATACTATTTAGACATGGCCACGACATACAGTCAACAAATTTTAGTAAATAATACCATTTAAAACGCATTAATGAGGTACTAATGAGCACCTTACCTACAATGTAGTCTGTTATACTTATAAAGATTATCCTAAATGCCACATCGTTCAAATATGATAATATCTTCGCGTCAATGAGCGCTCTGTCAGAGAAAATACTTATTAAATAGGTAGGTATAACTAACGTGACCATTTATTCTTTGACTCAAAACGGGACACTGGTCTTCAAAAAAGCTTTTTAGTAACAGGGGATATTTTTCGATACTCACAAAGCAGTTTTTTTAATTGCTGATACCTTTTTTAAAACCCTTTCCAAGGCAGGCATAAGAGCAAGCAATCTGGGTTTGCTATAGCTGAATTTGTTGATATTCCGTTTTAGTTTCGGCGCAGAACTTCTTTAGAGCTTCGACTCGAATCGTGTAAATATAAAAAATGAATAAATCTTCACAATAATGCTTTTGTAATCTAAGGGTAGCCTGACTTTAGTAGATTTTATTGCATTGTGAATTACGTGGGCGTGGCTTCCAACACCTATAAATGGCTTTTTCAGAGATAATTGTAATTTCGTTAACACATGCGGCTGCCGTCCGGGCCGGCTGGACTACTCGAATTTTCGCGCGGACAAAACGGGTCAATTTTGCGTCCCAAAGTTCATTTCGAGGACACCGGGACTCGTAATTATAAAAAGGGACAGTCCCGTTCAAAACGGGACGTCTGGTCACGTTAGGTATGACTTAAGTTCACTCTGTGGGTGCTAATTATCCGTGTTACTTGGATTATCAGCTGCTTTTCAACCAACAACATTCTTAATATTGCTTCAATGGCGTAAAGGGCTTGCGAGCCTTCGATTATGGCCTTGGTTTTCAGTCTTGAGGATCCGAGTTTGAAACATAAGTTAGAAAAATGGATTAAGATTTTCCTTATTTGAAACACATATACACAGGGAGGTCCAAAAGTTCGCGGCAAATACTCCTTAATTTACTTACATCTTCTTTTTAGGGAAAATATTCCGCGAACTTTTGGGCCCCTCCTCGTGCATATGGTAAATTCCTCGGAAGACACAAAAATTCATGTTCATTGTTCTAATACAGAAAACAAAAACAAACAGCGATAATTGCTACGTTATGGCCATTTCAAATTCTAGGTTTTTCTTCTCGGATCGTAGAAGTTCTATAAACCCAGAATTAAAACCGAAACACAACAAATACTGGATTGATGAATAGGTAAGGGACTTGAAAACATTAGTATAAAACAGTAATCATCTTCCATCTAACTCATTTCCTTTTGTATCAAAAAGAAAACCCACTTTCCCGCCAATCCGCCATGTTACCTGAACTGTCAGTGTCAAATGCGCGCGCACTTGACGCCGCACCCGGCCGACGCCGCCGGCGGGCCTGCGTCGCAATAACACGGATAGCTATTACACGAAAGCACTATAATATGCATCCGTCAATCTGTGATGCTTGCTGGCTAGAGTTGTGGCAACAGCTTGTTTCCTAGCAACTTGTTAAGCTCCTTAGCACCTACGGTGTTGTCAATGATCCTTACCAGTCCGTATGCTTTCAAGCGGAAATTGAGGTTTTATTTTCAGCGGGGTCATCTCGATAACTTCTTGTCATTTCTTTTTTAATATATATGTTGATATAGGTAGGTATCTTTATATATAAATATACATTTATGTGTATTTTAAGGAACTTAATATTATTATTTCTTTGTGTTACTATTTTGCATTCTCGGTTTTGTGTTCTCGGCTGACTCCTATCATACAGGCCCGCCCAGTTCGGGAGTCAGAGCCTTCAATAACTGCTGTAAAAAATTATGTCAATAAAGATTATTTGTATTTGTTGTATTTGGTTTAAATAATTATCTGCAATGTTATCTCTTCACCACCCTTGGTTGACTGGTAGAGTAAGCATTAAGTCCGCCATAGTATCTTTGTGCATAAAGTTTTAATTAAATAAGTAAATCCTTTTCTATATTTACAAGGATTGAGTTAATTCTTACTGAGTTAGCTAAGTTTTTTGTTGTTTAAGAAAAAGAAATCTACTCACACCATACTCACACACTGTTCCGTTGTTGAATTAAGTATTTTAACTATGTTTGCAATATTTGTAAGTATGTGAGAACCATGTTCCTATTTATCAAATTAAATGTTATGCTTTTAATTCCTTATACCTATACGTAGTATTTGGGCGCACGGTTGGCGCAGTGGTTGAGTGATTGACTGCTGCGCTGCGTGACGCGGGTTCGATTCCCGCACGGAACAAAGATTTGTACTACAGACCTACAGATAGTTGTTCCGGCTTTGGGTGTTGTGTATGTGAGTTTATATGTTTGTAAACGCACCCACGATACAGGCAGAAATTCCTAGTGTGGGGCAACGTTTTTTAAACAAAATATAAATTAAAAGTATGTCGTGCTATTCTGGGTGCATCGTCCTCACAAATTATTATATGAATTTATTAATGTATGTACTTACGTAAATATTGTAAACCACTTATTATTTTTAAAAGAGTAAGTATGGAGTTTCTTGTGCGTTCTTCTCCATAACAAGCTACTGTTCCGAATACACGGTTGAATCATTTTTTATTACGAGTAAATGGCCTAGTTGAAATACATATTTGACTTTGACTTTAACCTAAATCAGAAGTCGCTTTAGATAAAGATTGGGTCCAACTTACCTAAATAGACATAAAACAAGTTTGACCTTCGACAAGAAAAGTTAATAAAGAAGATGGACGAAATATACGGAACAGGAAGATCTGACCAAGGCCACAAAAAAAATATCACCAGACCTGACCCTGAAGACATATTATCGAATAATTTTAAGCACCAAATTAAACAATCATCTAGAGTTGATTACCGTAGATGATTATTTTTTTACAAATAAAAATAACATTGAGTATAATAGATTTCTAAACGAGTTTTAAGTGCAATGACCATAATTACTGTTTGAATTCAGACACCATTGTAATATCCCTAAGGCTTGGATTCCAAGCTAATATATAAGTACTTACTTATATTTCTTGCACATCATATCATGTCATTACCTACTTTATCCAAAGCAGATATTACCAGTGAACCTCAGATGACTCACATGCAAATTACATCTAATATACCACGTTTATCCTTTATCATTAGCAAGCTCTGTGATATATAACTTAACTGCAATAATTCCCTAATCATGGTACTTGTGCGATAAACCCAATCATATACATAAAATGCGAGCATAAAATTATGGGACATATCTCACAAATAACAATAACGACTTAAAGACACGCACGTCCGTCCATCGCGGAGGGCGAGAGCATAATGCGCAATAATAATTCTCTAAATTCAAAACTGAAGAAGTTACGATGGCCGGTCGCGCACGGGCCGGTGTTGCCAGTTATATAATTAGAAAATGAAAGGGTGGCGCGCACGCAGCCCGGGGCCCGACCACTACTATCGCTCACCATCGAGCCTGCTCCTGCTAGTGTTGTGACAACGATTTATTGTCGATTTTCTATAATCTCTGATAGCGATGAATTTAATGTTTTCCTTATTGTGGGGCGGTAAATGTGGCCATTTCAGATAATATATTACAGTAGTACAAATCATATTACAGCAATAAACAGAGAGCTTAACAATGGTCATTTGGTCAAAGCATATTTCATGTTTTGTTATTATCATCAAAACTGACCCAAAAACGTTTCAAATGTCACGTCAGTAAATAACAGCTACATTAGAGAAAGAGTGATAAAGGTTTGCCTAACTTGCCCTAACTAAGGCAGGCAGAGAAAGTCTGTAGAAAAGGAGGATCACACAAAATAACATCACACTTCACAAATAACCAAGTAGGTAAAACTGAACAGACTTGCCCAAAAGTATAACTTTCTTACGCATAAAGAAGCCAAGGACAGATCACAGAACCACCAAGATTATCGTTTGCTTACAAAAAAATCGATGAGTGAAGTCCTGAAAACACTTCCTTTCTGAATCACTTGACAAAGTAACATCGATACTCCACAAGGTCAGCACTAGTATAAAAATATACTCCCCACCCCGGAGGGCAAATGGCAACATTCTTTATTTTCGAATATTAATAAGGAGCGTGCAACATTACACCGTATTTCACATTGGGTAACATCATTATCTTCCTTCCCACTCTTTCCACCTCTAAAACTATATCGCTAAACTCTTCTAATGTTCGAAATTCATAAAATGACGACCTTTTCGGTGCAAGATGGTAGATCAACGGAGATTTATCTAAGTTTTAGAACGACTTATGTGTGCATACATATTTATAGGCTGAATGTAATTACTACCTTTGCCCGATAACTCATTCAGTGAAGAAAAAATGTAATGAGAGCACATTACGTAGGTGTGTCTTTATCTTTATAGTAATAAAGTTGCTGTACATACGTTAATATGTACTTTAAGTATTTTACATTAAAATGATTGGCAATATTGCGATCAGAGATACTGGAAATGAATTAAAATGATGGTAGCAGTATTTGCAAAGGCAGATGATAATGTGGCTTAGTGAATTAATAAGTTCAAGTACCTACTGATTAGCGGGTAGTCGTGAATTGAACCCATGGCCTTTAACGGAAGTAGACTCACCCTTGTATTCGTAGTTATTTTCTCCATTCAACTCAACTTCGACTTGGCACCAATCAAAGCTTATCCGAAAGTTTGCGAAGAACAACATCACAATATTTTAAAACTTAAGTAAAACAGTCAATTTCTTTAAGGAATGCTCGAGTCGATAGATGAGTCGATCGATTCGAAGGATAAAACCGCCCAACACGACACGACTGTTTATTACGGTCTACCGGATTCATTACCGAATAGTCAACATCAGTGTGTCCGCTGCTGGACATATTATTTATAGACATCTCCAATCGCATCCCATTCGCCAAGCTGCCCTACGAAGATCGTTGCTCCACCTTCCCTGAAAGCGTTCTACATTACGTTTACTCCGATTCGCGATCTCCACTCAAGACCACATCTACCGCAACGGTCTTCGGTTCTACGGTTTATAAGGCCAACTATGGCTAAACATATCACAACATCACTCGCCTGATAGGTTTAAGTCCCATGTTATAGGGGGTGCGTGTGACTCTATTTCTAAAACTGTTTCTACACCTTGAACCGGTGGACGATGAAGCAAGCTTGCCAAGAAGAAACATATGAACTTCTGACTTAAAGTACCGTATCTCACCTTCGAAAGAATCCCCAAGTTTTTGGCATCCCAACTGGATGCCAAAAAGTTGGGGATTCTTGCGAACGAAATGGGACTGCCGAAAGTTGGGGATTTTTGCGAACGAAATGGGACTGCCGAAAGTTGGGGATTTTTGCGAACGAAATGGGACTGCCGAAAGTTGGGGATTTTTGCGAACGAAATGGGACTGCCGAAAGTTGGGGATTCTTGAGAACGAAAAGGGACTGCCGAAAGTTGGGGATTCTTGAGAACTAAATGGGACTGCCGAAAGTTGGGGATTCTTGAAAACGAAATGGGACTGCCGAAAGTTGGGGATTCTTGAGAACGAAATGGGACTGCCGAAAGTTGGGGATTCTTGAGAACGAAATGGGACTGCCGAAAGTTGTGGATTCTTGAACACAGTTATGGGTTAAGCTCGCCTTTGAACATAAGCTGTCCTATTGTATCTGTGTCTTTATGTTTTTGTGTACAATAAGGAATAAGGATATGTTCTGTTGTATATCTCCGAAGTTCATCATCAGATCTCACAAAATTTAAATGGGACCACATGAGATCAAATAAAAAACAATCATCAAAATCGGTTCACCTAGTAAAAAGTTCTGAGGAAACAAACATTAAAATCGAATTGATAACCTCCTTTTTTAATTTGTTTAAAATTAATTATACTCCAATTTAAACAAACACCATTCCGATTAAGTAATTAATCAAATCAAGTGATTCTAGCGAAGTATTAAGTTGTAAGAGCGCTATAAAATCAACGAGGCACAAAACACAAAGCGCGCCCGCGTTATATGATGCCTAATGTGCGGGTGTGCGTAGCTGCAGAAATGTTGGCACAGTTGAAGAAAATGATCGAATTGATTTCTCTGCCACCGATCTCTGAATTAAGAATTTGAAGTTGATTATCTGTCAACTCTATTTTGGCCAGAAAATCTTTTATAATGCAATAAAATAGGTGGAACGTGTCACGTTCTTGACTCCAATTTCTCAATTCGGAAAATGGCAATCATTCTGTATCGTCGTCGTACTGAGAAAACGTCGTGCTTGCAATAAGCGTAATTTTAAGGGGAAAATATATATGAAATGTCAATGTCAATGTCTTCTGTTTTTAGTACAATTTTATTGTAAAGCATGCACATTCGTTCTAATCACGCACGAGCTATTCTTTCCAAAAAATAAATAAAGCCAAAAGCAGTTTATTGTGCTTTCTATGATGTTTAATGAATGGCAACAATATGGAGGAGTCTTATTGCCAAGTAACAGCTAGCCCTATTCTAGGTGTAAGGTACATTAACTGAAACTTTAATTTATTTAACTGGAACTCGGATGTAGAGAGTAAACGTTCTCACTCGAGTATAGTGACGTTAAGTATAGTTCGGGCCGGGTAATGTGCCTTTAATTTGTAAACTAGCTGTTATTAATTTGAGTCTTATTTCTAAAAGCGACTAAATTTTCAGCACAAATATGTTATGTTCATTAACTCTGTCACAATTTGATTGCCGCATAGGCGTTATTATCTACTCTCCAGTCAACCCAATTAACTAAAAACTGAATCAGAAGACTTTGTTCCACATGGTCTGCCATATAAATAAACCGCTAAATAGTGTTAATTCACTTCCCAGGCTTTATTCAGTTGTGGCGGGTTCGTGGTGAGTGCTAACGCGTGCCCGTGTTGCTGTGTTCCTAAGCGGCACAGGAGTACACCGTGTAGTTTTAGTGGGTTGGAATCCTGCATAACTGCACTATCTCCCCGTGGTAGTGCAGTATGCATGAGCATTTCCACGTAAAAAAAATGTAAAATAAAAGTCTTTTCAACACACTTACTCATAAAGTGGCTCTAATTTCACCGCAATTAGGCACATAATGATACCTGTTATCAAACTGTGACTTTTTCATTGCTATTATTCACAAGTGAGTTATAGAGTTTTTTTTTTAATTTATTGGTTGAGTTGCTTTGCGTTCTTAAAAAAGTTTCGATACAAAAAAGATCGTGCTCAATAGTACAAATAAATCAATGTACCAAGCAATACTTGCTCATTTCAAGCAACTTCGTATTTAAATAAATAATTTCAACTTGTACGTGCTTAATAAATAAAACTTTCACTCAAATATAAATTTTATTTGCTCTGTAATTAAGAAAACTTGAAATTCCCTATTTTGTATTGTGTATATAATGTGCTATTATTCAGTTGAGTTTTCATCTGCTCAAGTTCATGCGTCACTTCTCTCGACCGCCAGTGCACGCTCGCATTAAGCAATCAAATCTCGTAGTCTACACTAGTCTACAGCAAACACTAAAGGTCTCTAATTGCCACGGTGGGCCTTTAGAGCAAGGCAGGCTTTCGACCTCTGCGCACCATAAACTGAATTGCTCGCTCTTATTACATGTCATTGAGATGATGCAAAATGTTAGGATTTATACTACGCAGTACCAAGGGTTTCAAACAAGTCAGCACTAAAAAATTGCTGTATAACAGCCTTGTCCAAAGCATACTGGAGTATTGTTGTGTTGTATGGAGACCGCATTACGCCACTCACAAACGTCTCTTAGAAAGGGTCCAGAAACGATTTCTAGTGCACCTTGCTTTTTCCAAAGGGAAAAGCAAGCAGTTGCCTTCTTATGTATCCCGTCTGCAAACTTTCAGAATGCTCTCGTTATCGGCTCGAAGAGAAGTAATGGATGCCCTGTTTACAGAAACAGGGCATCCATTACTTCTCTTTACAGTCAATTTGCTTTCTGAGGAGTTTGTACAGACAAACTCCTCAGAAAGCAAATTGACTGCCCACAGTTACTGAGTCGCTTCAAGTTTCGTGCCCCAACCCGCTATCCTCGAAAACCCATCACTCCGCTTTACCCGCCCTTGCGGAACTTTCCTAGGTGCTAACTCACCAGTACCGCGAATGTGCAAAATCTTAAATAGCTGCAGTGACCTAATTGACGTACACCACGATAGAATAGGCTAATTTTGTAAATTAATTATTAAATACTATTCGCACAAATAAGAGATAATATAATTGCCAATTTATTAATTGGTTCATTTGTATACTAATTTAATGTTATTAAATTTTTGACTATTATCTAATGTAAATCATATATTTAATATTAGTTTAATTTCATTTATTCATTTGCTATTTTATAATCAATCAATATAATATTTTTTAATTTAATTCATTATCCATGATTAATCGCAATAATTTATATTTATAATCAATCAAATAAGTGCATGTGGTGTTAGATTGTAAATAATTGTTGCAAGAAGTAATAATAAGTATATCGTGTAATTATATGAAATGTAATGTGTAAACAATTGTAAGCTAACCTGAAATAAATAAATGAATAAATGCACGGAATCTACATTCAAACGGAAGCGAGAAGTTTGAGAGGAATACAATTCTAGAAATTCTAATCTCTAGAATTATTTCTATGATAGGAATCATTTTATTAATCACTAGCTTTTACCCTTGACTGCGCCTGCGTTTACCTACTGTTTGAGAAGTTATTGATTCACCATTACAACTTTTCCACTCCCATAAAGACGATTTCCTGGATAAAAACTATTCTAAGACCTTCCCAGCCGAGGGTCTTAAACTATCTCCATACCAAATGCCATCTAAAGAGGTTTATAGGTGTATGAAAATTAGAATGCCACGGCGTGTTCCAAACTCTGATCATAGACTGGGACTATTAAGGTGCGGTCACATTGAGAACTATTAACCAGTAGTTGTGTAGTTCAAGAAGACACCGCAATAAGATCTATAAGGTTAGACAGAAATGGCTATTTTATAGTTTACTGCTAGTTCAGTAGGTTGGAAGTAAAGACAACTAGCTCTCCATGGACCGAGGCTTGCAAAGGCCGATTTAGCTCTGTCTGCAGTTATCATAAAAATCTGCCTTTTCTCAATTATGTTGTGGTCGGTTTGCAGTCCAATCGAATGCAGCTGAACACCAGTATTATACATGGTGTGACATGCCTATCTGACCTCCACAACCCAGTAACTTGGTAACAAATACCCCATGGTAAGATTTGTTGTCAGATATTTAAACTTCTGACTACTCGTAACGACTGCCAAATATCTACATGACAACCTAACAGACCTTTGTCAGCAAAAGGACATCGTAGGTCAACATGATAAAAAAACAGTTAAGACCAGAATTATCTTCAACTAAAGAATATCTAGGCCAATATTTTCTAGAATCCTTAACTGATAATCCCTCTAATTTCCTCGCCCTATCATAACTAGCTTCCCTGCCTGTATGACATTAGCATTCCTATGAAAACGATATGTGCTATGCTGGTATTATATTATCTGTGGCTGGTGCAATCTTATTGTCAAGTCTCCGATGTGTTGTCATTAAGATGCCGATCAAATTCGTGGCATTACCGCCTGCCCCGGGCTGCAGGGTGGACTCGCTAACACTAATATTGGTGACACCATCAGGCGATAGCGTTTGAGGATTTTTCCTGAAAAAAGTTTGATAGATTGATTGACATTCGGAAAAATTTCGTAGTGCTTGGTACTTAGCGCTGTAAAAAACCTTTCTTTATCAAATATACTAGAAATGAAACAAATAAGGCAATAACAAAGTTTCTCAAGTGATTTGATAATTCGAGATAACTTACAACGATGTTCATAAAGAAGCATCAGAAAATCATTGCAGATTAAATGAAAAATAATAATAATAATAATCCATCGTCGACTCTGTCTCTGTCATCTATGACCTAGACTAGAGTCAAGAGCAAACCCATCACAAATGAAAAATTAAAAAAATATAGAATTGATTCTACCGAGTCTTATGTAGTCACTAGCTAAATGTTGGCACTATCCCTAGTGAACCAAAATAAGTAAAGAGTCCTAATCCGGATCTTAGTCTACTAGAACACAGAATAAATAATAGTACCAGCTAGAGTGCTATGTTTTACACAAATCCGCTCAACTGTTGAGGCGTGATTGACCAACAAAAATCCAGACTTTGACATTTTTATTATTACTAGTAGGTACTACAGGTTACATCAATCCCACCGCACTATTCCCAAACCACTGCAACTCCTGAAAGCCAGAATCAACAGTGGCGACCACCAGAAAAGCGCCGAGGCAATGAAGCTCGACGAAGTCCCGGAAAATGAATTTAACTGTCTTGGATCCCGCAACGAAATTAATCAGAAAAGAATACCTAATGGAGGAGTAGGTTTTTTTTTTACAAATTTCTACTTCCCTCCATATCAAGCAGGAGACAGAACAAACAAGGCCAATAGGCACAAAGGGCCGTTTATAACTGGGATAAGCCCAGTTGCCTAGCACCACGGATAAAAATAACTATAGCATTAATATTAATGGGTCCTAACATTGTGAGCTGTTATATTTGTTATTTACAGATGCACCTGTGCATAACTCTTCAGGGAATACAGAAGTAATAGTGCGTGTATAAAAATAGTCCATATTCAACATTATCCACATGGTCACCCCACCGGACTACCGAAAACCGTAGCGTGTCGCGTGACAACTGCCCAGTCGCGCCAGTTTCCTATGGGAACTACAGACTCCCCCCCATCACTCCTCACCCCTCAGACCCTGGGTGTGGGCACACGAGACCAGACGAATTGCAACCATGCACCGCCGGAATGCGTTAATCATTCCCAAAAAAAGGCGCCTGTTACACCGTTGTGTAAAGTGACTTGTTGCGTTTGGTTAAAAGGGAAGATTTTGGCGTTTGATCACCAGCTCAAGTTGGATGTTGGATACGTTGCAAGAAACTGAAGTTTTGAAAGTACTTTTATAAAAGGTTTTGGAGGCAGGTACTGATAACCGCATAGCTGCAGCCTTATAGCGTAATGAATTCGCAAAAGGCAAAGAGTATGAAAAATCGACCAATCACATAGACGGAAATCCACATCGCGTCATGCAGCTCGCTTGTGATTAGTCCTCGTACCTTTATCCAAGATAGGATACAGTCCATGCAGTTGATGGAGAAAAACAAGGTGTTATTTTTTATGATTTCCGATATTATTATTTTAATTACTTACTGTTACCTATAAATATATTTAAAACATACGCGGCTGATGATCAAACTATCTTCATCAGAGAAGAGGGAAGAAGCACTAAGAAACTATCGAGCTTCCGCGATCATCATCGGCCTATTCTGTAGAAGACGTATTTTCTGTTCTGTGGGCCCATTACACAACGGTGTGAAGTGGTTCCCTAAAACTCGCAATTACGAGTTTGGGGCTATCATTTGTGCGCTAGGTGCGTCTCCCGACTCTGCCCACCAGTCGTGACTCTCCCGCGATACACTACACGATTTCCGAATTTATTTGACGCAAACCTTTGATGCGGGTGATGCTCGATGGCGCCAGTTTTGAGAAACTCATAATTTTCGTTGGGATTTAAGATAAATGTATGTTTGTAAGATATGATTTCTATAGCTGTTACCGCCCTTTCAACTTAGGATGGAGGCATGGAGGTAGGCTAATCCTTGAAATGTTTAAATTATATGCCGTAGTCACGACTGTTTAACTTCGGTGATCGTTGGGTTTTCAGAAATGGACGTTTGTAAGGTAAGGTCAATTTCAGACAGGGAACTAACTAGTAGGTTTCTAATTGATCCTATGTTCCACCTGCTATCCGGTGACGTGAGCCTTAAAACATACAGGCAAAGTAACATACGCAATGACACCAAAGATACCGTGTAAGTAGTTTAAGTTTTGGCCCGGATAAATCTAAATCACTGTCGTCATGCCAGCGACACGAAGAAGAATTGATCGCAGAACTTGCACAATTCGGTAAATCCGAAACCTCTCCTCTGTATCACGAAAATTAAACTCTGCAGGATCAAGTAATTTGCGAAGTATATTGCTCTACGCCGTAGACAGGGGCGTAGCTACCGCCGTATCTGTCGTGTCATACGGGGCCCCACGGGGGCCCCCGACGTGCGTAAGCAAAAATTAAAACAAATAAAAAATTACCTAAGAACTTCGATGGGACATGAATGCCTGTCAGACCTGTCGTTATTGTCCATAGAGGCAGAAACTTTAAAAAAACTAAAGTCATCATCAGCTATAAATGATTTAATAAATCAGTTTGCCGAAAAAAAGGCAAGGAGAGTGTATATTTATTTTGAATTGTTTGTAAAATTTTGGAAAAAGTGACAGTTAGATAATTATGATGCATAAATATTTCTTTTAATTTTATGCCAACCTTTTTTTTCTTTTGTGAGAAATCTTCACCCTTCCTAAGGGCCCCCAAACAATTTCTTTTAAGTGGCCCCGCCAAGGCACGCTACGCCATTGGCCGTAGAGTATAGTTTTCGCCAACCTTCTAGGCCGCCCTGAAGTTGACTACAATAGCTGCACAGTAGTAAATCTCATACAAAAACAGCACCGTTTCGTGCCTTGCGCATCGGAAAGCCAACTTAAGGCCGGCCCAGAAGTTTAGCGAGCACTATATAATACAGTCTATGCTACACTATACCCGTAGGAGTCAGATGCTGGACGATTTTAAGTTCAAACTCTCGTGTTAGTAAATTTGCACGGAGCACAAAACCAGTGGAGAGAGCATCGGCACGTTTTTGTTCTAAACCAAAGTCACCAAATAACGGCGGGGGCAGAGGTAAGCTTCCTCCGCTGTGATTGGGCGACAGATTGACAACCAAATGACAGCTGATTCTTTAGGGATTCCAAACAAGAAATTAAAAAAATATCGATATCGATAGTTGTTTAACTTATTAATAGTGTAAGGATTTCTTTAGGATACAGAGATTACGGGTTCGATTTTGAAATAAAACAGGTGTTTAATAAATTAAAGGTATAATTAAAAAATTATTATGAATTTACTGGTTTTTAAAATGAATTAGCTTTGAATATGTTTTTCTTATGTAATCTTTTGGACTTGTATTATTTTTCGTTATGACCCGACAAACTTTGTTTTGTCATAAAAACACCAAATACCCTACCTACTCTACTTACCGTATCCTATTGTGAATCTAAAACATCCGGGGCGCCACCCAAACGCATACAAAAAAAAAACTTCATTCAAATCGTTCCAGTCGTTTAGTAGGAGTGCAGTGACATAACACGTACAGTAGAATCTATACTAATATTATAAAGAGGTAAAATTTGTAAGTTTGTAAGTTTGTATGTAGGGGGTAATCTCTGGAACTCATGATCCAATTCTAAAAATTCTTTCACCATTAGAAAGCTACATTATTCCTGAGTGACATAGGCTATTTTTTATTCCCGAAAATGGATCATGTGGGGTGGTCCACGGGAGCGAAGCCGCGGGCAACAGCTAGTTATATATATAAAGATACATGAATTGCTCGATTAAAGGTTAGATTTATGATATGGTAAATACGGGCATGACAATAAAAAACAAAAGAACGTACACAGCTGCAGTTCTTATTAATTTCGGCAACAAAGTATTGTGTAATACTTAATAATAAACAATGCATTCTGAGTATTTTTTTTCGCTCGACGAGTTTTTTCCGTCTTGGAGCCTAACATATCGATATAATCGTCGTGGTGATGCGATGCAGCACTATCGAGAAAAAAAGAGACAACGACTAGAGATGGGTCGTCGACGTATTTTTCGTTAACGAAACTAGACCGTCCATTGCCGTTGATCGACGAGTCGATCAACTAGTTGAATTTATCGACTAGTCTATAACGTGAACTATGTTAAGTAGACGTTCTTTATAAACTTTGCGACGACGCGACGCGCGGCGTCTACGGTTCGACTTCAACTTTCCGATTTAACGTAAACAAGTACAAACCGGCACACTCGCATCGTTAGATCGGTCAATCGCTTTACTCTTTTGCACACGTGAAACTATAATTATTGGCGTCCTTTTCTTCTTAACACAATGCATTTTTACTCCAAAATGGCTTTCGGCTCATAAAAATATCAACTCTTTGTCTCTAGATTTAGAGTTCAAATTAATTTGCTCGATGTTCGTCCATTCTTTCCGGACGTATTAACTTGTACTACCCAACTAAGTTCTCGCGTCGGTCGTCGCGTTACAAGTCGAAATGAACATAGTCGAGTCTCAGTTTAGCCGTCTACGAATTCAACTAGTTCGTTGATTAACGGTGAACCGTCGAATCGTTCATTGTACGTCGACGGTCGAATTAACTAGTTCGTTCATTCAACGCCCATCGCTAACAACGACTAACGCGCGAATCAGTGTACCAGAAAGAGACAGCAGCGGAACCATCCAGAAATAAAAATATTTGATTTTACTTAATGAAATTGATTAAATGGAGTAGAAAAACACTTACCTGTGAAATGTTATCCCATCTTTTGTGTAACTTGAAGTATTAGAACACTTTCTACACCATTTAATTGCACAACTAGGCATTACTTTTCAGTTTATTTGTTTTAAAGACGGAAGCGCGTGACGTTCGTACGTCGTACCTACGAATGTTGCGACTGACTAAAATTTCGCCGCATGTGATTGATACTGCATACGCTTGGCGCCCGCGGTAATCCCGGCACGCTCTCTCCACTGGTTTTGTGCTCCGTGTAAATTTGAGATGAGTACCTAGATAGGTATTTTTAAAAGCTAGTACATGAAGATAAGCGAACTCGAAAAAGGCAAATTTTTGCAAGACATTGCTCGTCTGTGTTCAGTGCAATGGAAATACAACCTGAAACTGAAATATGATGAACTCTGAGAATTTTGGCTTACCAATTAACTTGTAGGTACTGCTTGCTATATTTTACACAAAAACAGAATATAAAGACCAAAGAAAAGATGGATGGATTGGGTGAATTATTGAAAGGTCTAGATTGAGATGTCGGAAAATACGGATGCATGGAAATAGAAGACATGCTGCACCGAGCCCAAACAAATCAGAGCAGGGGTTTGGGCACAGTCAAACCAAATCAAAATCCTTTTGAACTAAACCCTAAGGCACTTTTGAGTTGTCAAACAACGAAAAGATGAATCTAGTTGCACATTTGCAAGCGTCAGTAGGTATCTATGGAAAAGCAAGTGCAAATGCAACTTGCAAACGCTCTAAGCTGTTCGGCTGTTCCTACCCTTTCTGGCTTCTGAAATAAAAGAGAATGAAAATACAAGCAGCTGAAGTAATTCATGAACCCATAAAGGTCCGACCGCACTAGGCGTAACTACGTTAGAGCGACGCGACAAAATATATTGTATGAGATATATTGTCGCGTCGCGTAGTTCCGCTACCGCGTAGTGCGGTTTATCTCATAAAATTTCATACAAAGTATATTTGGTCATGTCGCGTCGCGTCGCTCCGCTGACGCGTAGTGCGATCTGACCTTAAAACATATCGATCGCTGCACATTCCTACAGCATAACATCTTGATAGCAAGCTTTCCAAAATGACCAGCAACTAATGACTAATATATAAATTATACAAACGCTATCTATATCTTAGATATAATGACAGAGTTTAAACTGAGAAGCTTCGTATAATAATATCGACAAGCAGATCGTATCGAGACCCCTGACTCATAGCGTAATGATAGGTTTGCTAACTTCCCCGCTATTTATTAGGCACAGTTCTTATTCGGTGAATTTTATAATGTTTGGACTGAACGATTCTTTGAATTTATTTACAACTGATAATTTTTGGCGGCCGAACTATTCATTAACGAATTATGCGATAGATACGATTCCTAATTTGTGTTTCTTGTTGGGTTTAACGATCGACGACCTGACGACCAGTGTCGGAGTTAGGATTAAATTGATACTTTTATAAATATTGGGTCCTTCTACATTGTTTAAGTACCATTTTTTTTTTGTCTGGGTCTGATGCTGGTTTTGATCATTTCTACACTTCGGAAAATCGGTAGCAGATGAATTTATGCACAGAGTGAATTTTAGTAAATGGTAGCGACATCTTTTGTCGAGTAGCATTAATTATTATTAGAAATAATTTCTGACTTATTACGATAGATGGCGCTGTTTGTCTTGTAATATCGTGGTAAGATCAACAGAAACTAAAATAACTTGCAAATCTGCAAGCATAACAGATTGCTTAATTAAAACTATGTTACAAATAATTCATTAAATACTTATATTTTGCTAGTTATAATAAGATAATAATGGCAACTTAATTTTACTTAACGCAATATCTATGGCAATAATGCAAGCCAAACGTCAAACTTGACAAATCGGCGTTTTTGAAGAAATCGCTTGTCATTCATTCAACACAGAAAAGTTTATTTGAAATCACAAAACAAAAATGGCTTTACTCGATTATTGCAATTTAAACGAGAAAATTAACTTGAAGCCCGTCGACGCACTTGCTTCATTCCAAAATGACATCGTCGGATACAGTGAAAACTTCCTAAACAGCACTCAACTCGCGACGCCGCCTTTTGCTAACGTAAGTAAAGGTTATAATGGCTTAAATACTTTGAAAACACCTTAAAACTAGAGGATAATTGTGTCTTTATTGTATTTGCAGCCTATAGAAACCCTTGCGCAGTTCAATCAGCACGATGAGACTGGCAAATCAATCAAAATCCAGTTCGACCATGGAACCACCACTCTTGGGTTCCGTTACCAGGTAAGAAAGTCATTTTGTCTCATATATTTTGTTCATACGGATTGACGTAGTAACCACAAATTTCTTTATACTGTAAAGACTAATGATTGTCTTTCAAAACACCAAGTCATTGTATCTAGCAGCAGAAACTGTGGCTCTCTCTATAATCATTTTTCTAACAATGACTAGTCTAATACTTTGCATAGACATTCTCTCTTTAATTTTAAACTGGATCCAGACAGAAGACTGACCTTTCCACCATAATAAGAAAATGTTCCAATGGTTCAATATTAGCAGAATTACCTAATTGTATGAGTATTACAGTCTGGTTTTCTTATTTGAAGACTTATTGTTTTCAATTACTGTGTAAACATTCTGTTCTTGGCAGAATAGTCATACTTTATGTGCCAGTTACTTTAATAACTAGATATTCTACAAATGTTTTAACCTTCTGTTATCTATAGGGTGGAGTACTATTAGCTGTGGACTCCCGTGCCACTGGTGGCCAGTTCATTGGCTCTCAGTCCATGAAGAAGATTGTAGAGATTAATGACTATTTGCTTGGTAAGACCCAATACTGTTTCTAATTTCAATCTCTGCAATTTGACACAAAACTGATGAAGGCATGCAAGCAAATAAACAATTGAGATATGCTGTGCAAAAAAAAAGATAGCCTGGGGTGTAAAATAGGCCTGCTTGCCAAATTATGTTGTGCAGCTTCAAAATACTACAAGAACATGATATTAGTATTTGAAAGCAATGTTAGTTTGATTCGACTACTGAGCAAATACAGCATCATTGTTAAGTTAGTAAGTTATTGAATACATAAATTCTGTATTGATAAGTCATCAATTGATTTTGAGACTTATGCAATATTGCAATATTAATATTTCAGTCTCATGACCCATCTACCTATGCTTAGCAGCAATCAACTTTCGCCTGAACTAATGATTGACCAAATTCTCATCCTCATCATTATTTCCCCAGGTACTCTAGCTGGAGGAGCCGCAGACTGTGTCTACTGGGACCGTGTGCTTGCCAAGCAGTGCCGCTTGTATGAGCTGCGCAACAGGGAGCGCATCTCAGTGGCGGCCGCCAGTAAACTGATGGCTAACATGGTGTACAACTACAAGGGCATGGGGCTCAGCATGGGCATGATGCTGGCCGGTGTTGATAAGAGGGTGAGTTTTTGTTGCTAATATAAGCTTTGGTTCTATCTTAATTTATTTTTTCTTTTATGGCAACTAAGCCGATGACGACTATTCTGCCAACGTGGTGAGGTAAGCCTTCGAACTTTGCAGCCCCATGAACTCCTACAACACTGAAATGCTCCATAGTCACTTAAATGTTTGGATACACATATACCTACAATACTAAAGAATACGACGCTAGGAATTACAGTATTGAGGGTCGTGACCCTCACTTCTGCATCACTTTCTCTTGTACGACCTTTCTCCATCTGCTTCTGTGTCTGGCGGTGTGGAGGGCGTCGTGAACTGTAGATTCATGAGAGGTATGGATCTAGTCAGACCAACATATTAGGCTGCGCCCATGAGGCCTTTTCCCATCCACTTTACCGGTCTTGATGAGCTTCTCGAGGTTGCCATCGTCCTTTCTTGCAATGTGATCGAAGTATTCTAAACCCTGCGCAGACACTCTGATGACAGCCGCAGGGAGATATTAAGTTCTCGCAATACGGAAGCGTTAGTCCAACATGCTGTCCAGGTGATATGAAGCATCTTTCTCCAGATAACAGAATCTCAGTGTCAGAATGGCTGGTTGTCTTGTGCCACGGTGCATATATGTATTTGTACAATATTCAGCACATGGTTTGGTGTTCAGTTTCATTGTCAAGATTCTATCAGACACTGGGTTATAACCGAGGACATATTTGTTCATGTGTGGCGGCAATATGATTCCGACTCCATTCCTACTCGAATCTTCGCAGCCTGAGGAGTACTTGGTGTTCCCTGCCGCAGTGGTGAAGTGGCCATTACCACGCATGTGTGTTTCACTGACGAGTATATTGAGGGTGATAAATATAAATTCTATGTTTTGACCATTTAAAACACAAATAAAACTTATTTTTATCTGTTCACATGAAGATTTTCTTCATGAGATATTCCAAATCTTCTCATAAATGTCAATCAAGTCTATTATGTATGGCCTCTAGATCTGTCGACCTAGGGCTAATGAAACAACTAGTTGTTTTTAGTAATTCCATAATATTGTTTCAGGGAGCTCAACTATACTACGTAGACTCTGAAGGCACACGCACGCCCGGCAAGGTGTTCTCCGTGGGCTCGGGCTCCGTGTACGCGTTTGGTGTACTTGATAGCGGATACAGCTGGGACTTGTCTGATAAGGACGCTCAAGGTATGCTATATACTATAAGCGTATGGTATACTATAAGAAAGAGTGTTCTATTGATGTTGGAAATAACACTGTTTCTGGGAAATTTAGTAAGAGGTCAAATGAGTGAATCATAAATTAGGAAAAAAATAATTTAATAATTTCCATCTTTGACAAGCAGTGTCTATTATATTCAAACATGCATTCCCTTGTCCTAAAATACCTTACAGAACACAAATACACAAGTTGGCATAGAACATATATATTGAAACACGTTGCTTTTCCGTAATAGACAAACTTTATTTTTCGAGAGTGGTACATTCAATACGACATAGACAAGCGTTCAACCAATTGCTCCAGACTTCTTCAGATGAAAGGCATGTGCTCCAAAACAGAAAATAAACGATAGAATCACGAGAATAATCTCGCGTCTGTCGGTCCAGCTGACGATCATCATCATCATATCAGCCGAAAGACGTCCACTGCTGGACATTGGCCTCCTCCAAGCGCCGCCAGCTGACGATGCCTGGTTCTAATTCTGATTTAAGTCCTTAATAAGATATCGACCAGTAATATCTTCCTCTATTTGCAGAGCTTGGCCGCCGCGCCATCTACCACGCGACACACCGCGACGCGTACTCCGGCGGTATCGTCCGCGTGTACCACATCAGTGAGACAGGCTGGGTCAACATCTCCAACGAAGACTGCTCCGATCTGCACTACAAGTATGCCGCAGAAAAGGGCGAAGTTGACGATTAGGTTTATGGTCGTATTGTAATAAAGTTTTGCTATTTGTATGCGGTTGTTTTTTTCACTTGATATAGTTAGATTTAATGAATCAACATGACACACATATTTGCCCTTAACGGTTAAGCAAAGGTACGTACCTCCTAACTATACAATACACCGTGTGACTGACACTGGCATGGCCACTATCAGGGATTTTAATTTTGATAACAAAAATAATTTTTCGGCAAATATCAGAATTTGTCGGGCACTGGTTCAAAAGTTAGAAGGGCCGATCTGGGGAGCATCTCTCTTCGCCACACATCAAAAACTAGGACACCTAGCGAAGATCTGTTTTCTCCAAAATTTTGTCGCAATTTTTCGGGCAATTGCCCATACACAGGCCCTATACACGATACCTCTTGTATCGTGTCTGTGATTTCATTATTATCTAAAAAATAGGATTTATATTTTGTGTTTTTTGTCCATCCGTGTCTTTTACTTTATATGTACAAACAACAGATCAGGTTCCGTCACTTGGACATTTGTATGCACCTTATTGCATTGTAATAAGGGTTCATTTCAGAAAAAGAAACATCGTTATATCTCGTGAACCCCGAAAAATAAATAAAAAATGTTTTCTAATTATGAATATAACATGTTTTTAGGGTTCCGTACCCAAAGGGTAAAAACGGGACCCTATTACTAAGACTCCGCGATCCGTCTGTCACCAGGCTGTATCTCATGAACTGTGATAGCTAGACAGCTGAAATTTTCACAGATGATGTATTTCTGTTGCCGCTATAACGACAAATACTAAAAACAGAATATAATAAATATTTAAGTGGGATCCCATACAACAAACGTGATTTTCATGCCGTTTTTTGCGATAGTGGTACGGAACCCTTCGTGCGCGAGTCCTACTCGCACTTGGCCGGTTTTTTCTACAATATACAACAAAATTCATCAAGACACAACCATTTTTTCAAAGGGGCCCAAGCTCCCTTACAAAATTGGCACTCTCCTTTAGTCGGGTCTTAGTTTAGAATATATTTATGAGTTCAACGTTTGAGGTAAAGTCCAAGGGCTAGATCGAAGAGTTTACGTAGACTCTTCGATCTAGCTCTGGACTGTACCTTTTAATATGCCTGAAGGTGGCCATGCCAGTGTCAGTCACACCAGTTTTGCCTCCAGCTATTCAGACTTGAGGCTGCTAATAAAACAATTTCAGTCCCAGGACCCTTATGCAGGCGCGGATCCAGAATTTCGCTAAGGGGATACTTTTTTTTTTATCCGGAATCTATTGATAATAGAAGAAAAATCCTGCTTACCTAGAGAGATCGAAAGAGCAGTTTTTGGTGATCACGGCGGTATTATAGAGTTTAAAAAGCCAAAATGTCAGATACTGACACTAGTTAGAGGACGACAGAACTGTAGTCCACACTATCCCTGGATTCAAGTAATTAGAGATGATCATCAACATATCAGCCGAAATAAGTCCACTGCTGGACATAGGCCTACCCCAAGCGTCGCCACATTGACCAGTCCGTCCGTGCGTCCCGCAACCTTCATCAGGTCATCGGTCCAACTGGTGGGAGGCCTTAAAACGCATCTTCTTCCGGTTCGCGGCTGCCACTCCAGAACTTTTCTGCCCAATCGGCCATCCGTTCTGCAAGCAATGTGCCCTGCTCACTGTCACTTAAGTTGGAGAGGATATTTCCCAGAAATAAAAATCAATTTTAGCACAACCCTACATTTATTTAGTATGAACACTTAGAAAAAAAAAACATAGCTTCGTAAATAAATAACATAATACTTATTTCAAACTTAAATGCCTTACAAGCGAACAACAAGTCTTTTCCTCTACAAGGCAAAGTAAATTAAGTAGCGAAAGTCGGCAGACGTGATGGATATCGATAGCTAAAACAAAAATTAATCTCATAATTACAAGTAACTACACGCACGGGACCGGTATCGAGTTGTTATGCTTAGCAGATTCTAATTTCAAATTTTCTATAGAAAATTTGAATATAGAATGTGCCACTTTGCGCCGTACTCTTATCTGTTGTTCTTTTTAAACCACAAAAATGAATGCGTAAACGACGTATTAGTATTACATGTAAGGGTACGTTCACACAGAACATCCGTATTTCCAGGATCGTTTTTTTTTTTTTTTTTTTTTTTTTAAACGTTGCCCCACACTAGGAATTTCTCCTGTATCGTGGGTGCGTTTACAAACATATAAACTCACATACACAAACACCCAGAGCCGGAACAACTATTTGTAGATCATACAAATATTTGTTCCGTGCGGGAATCGAACCCGCGACACGCAGCGCAGCAGTCAATCGCTCGACCACTGCGCCAACCGTGCGCCCAAATAAAATTTTTTAATGGATCCGTCGCTACTGGAGGTGATGTTCACACCGCATTTACAGTACCGTTTTAACGGATCCGTCGCTACTGGGAGTAATATTCAAACCAACCAAATATCTACAAGGACGAACGTCCGATGAAACAGATCAGTATTTTAATACTGTAGTGTGTGTGAGCTCGCTTATAAAAACGTATACGATAAAGCGTACCTGTAAAACGGATTGCTGTATATTTTGTCGGAACGGTATTTTATACTGGATTCAGAATACTGTCATGTGTGTGAACTCGTTCATAAAACTACGTACGTCAGCGCCGAATAAAAACATAGGTACGATAAAACGGACCTCTGTGTGAACGAGCACTTACTTTAACAGTGCAGACATTTTTATAAATAAGGGGGGTTATAGTGTTTACCACACCCAAGTCTGCGGAGTTTCGCTCACTAATCTAAATGGACCTGTATATAACCTCAGCCTCTAAGTTTGTTTCTTCTCTTCCTGTATAGTTTTTATCTGTACGGTTACTTCGTCTACCGTTTCTTCTAGCTCCCAGTCTTTTAGCGGGACTTCTGTTAGCTTGTAGAATTTTCCGTGTTTGCCTATACCTGGATAAAACAGAAATAAAAATAATAATATATCAGGTAATTGCAAATTAAGTGTAATTTTTTATTTGCTCACGTTTGACCACTATCTCGCCTAATGTTAAGTGATGATGTGGTCGAAGGTGAAGCACGCTTGCCTAGAAGCAACCTATTCACTCTTGACTTGAAGAACCCTAGGTTGTAGCTATCAGGAAGCAAAGACGCCTGAAGGGAATTCCACTCCTTAGCTGTACGCACAATGAAAGTATTTTCAAAACGCTTTGTGCGTATGGGTGGGATATCCACCATGCACTGATGGCGCATTGCCGTACGTCTTGTAGTCCGATGATGGAAAGGGCTAGGCGGAATCAAATTGTGCAGTTCCATCGCACACTCCCCGAAATGTAACCGATAGAAAACCGACAGGCTGGCAACTTGTCATTGGTGTTCAAGGCTCTGGAGCTTTGAGTCGACCAGCGCATCGTTGCCGATAAGTCTCTTGGCCCGTATGACAATCAACTCAAGTGCATCAAGCTGGTACCTGGCAGATCCGTCCAATAATTAATTTATGACGTGACATTGAAGTATAAATTCCAATGAATGTGTAAATCCAGGCAAATTTGAATTTCATAGCCAATCTTTATGTTGTAAGTAACTCAAAAGTACATATGAATATAAGCAAGTTTTATTATGGAACCAATTATTTCATACAAAAATACAATCCTTATTCAATTCAAATACATGAAAAAGATTTATTTTATAAATAAAAGCCGGCCAAGTGCGAGTCGGACTCGCTCATGAAGGGTTCCGTACCATTATCACAAAAAACTGCAAAAAAAAACACGTTTGTTGTATGGGAGCCCCACTTAAATATTTATTTATTTCTGTTTTTAGTATTTGTTGTTATAGCGGCAACAGAAATACATCATCTGTGAAAATTTCAACTGTCTAGCTATCACGGTTCATGAGATACAGCCTGGTGACAGACGGACAGACAGACGGATCGCGGAGACTTAGTAATAGGGTCCCGTTTTTACCCTTTGGGTACGGAACCCTAAAAACGATAGCCGTAATCCGCCTTTTTAAACGATCTAAATTGGCTGTGGTCTGGCCATTTGCAGCCTTACAAAAAAGTATAAATATCAAACCAACCTGCTTCGAACTTCTTGACGCCTTCCTTCATATCTTCCATGGCATTTCCGAGCAGACTGGACATGATGGCCTCGTCCCTCATACTGTCCTCACTGTTGGGATTCAGCTGAGAGTTTATCGCGGCCAGTTTGTCCATTATCAGGGCGTTGTCAGGGAACTTCACTAGAGATTTGGCTAGCTTTATTGATTCGCCTAGAGCTGGAATATAAAAATGATTTATTTTTATTAAAGGTCTACTACTTAAGTCTTCCGTGGTTGCAATTTTTCTTCGCCGTATCGATGATTCCAAATCAAAATCCAATCCAAATCCAATGAAATGTATTATGATAAGTCCTCGCCAAACTTCTGGGTTGCCCTGAAGTTGGTTATCCGATGCGCAAGTCACGAAACTGTAAGGTTTTTGTATGAGATTTACTACTGCGCAGCCATTGTAGCCAACTTCAAGGCGGCCAAGAAGTTTAGCGAAAACTATAAATGTCATTCAGTGTACAGGGTGTTGCATAGAGAGCACGTCAATAAATGTTGGGTGTTCATTGTGTGTTTCTTTCGAAGCTTCCGTTCGAAATAATTAAAGAAACTCGAAGAAAAATAAAAGTTTTAAGAGCAAAATCAGTGTTTCTGGGAGAAAACTATTTATGACACAAGGAAAATCGGTGTTTTAGCGCTATTACGCACTAGCAGTTCATTTGAGAGACCAGCCGCATGACGCGGGTGAAGATGAAACCGCGTCAAGCGGTTGGACCGCTCATGTACGTACCCAGAGCGGGACCCAAGACCTTTATGCTTATGGGCTTATGATATTAAATTAATTTATAATTGTAAACTCAGAAACAGTTACAAGTTAGTTTATTTTACGACAAATATTTTAAGAAAATAAAAAATATTACGTGTTTTAAATACTTAATTACGAATTTTTATTTTACTAATTGTAGTTCTATAATGTTACGATTTTTTTTTAACTAAAACCAACAATAGATAACCAAAAACCAACAAAATAAAACCTAATAAAATATGAATAAAGACCTATGTACCACGACTGAAGACCCAAAAACTACGAATGAAAACCTAAAAGCTACGAATTAAAACCTAAAAACAACAAACAAAAACTCTTCAACTGCGAAAAAAACCAAACAAATTTATTTTTTTTATTTTTTTTCACCAAAAGTAATACAACAAATTACATAAAATATTACAGGCCAGTACTTAAAATTATGCAACATGGGAGCATCTGTAGCCGAACTAGGACGAGTCCTGTATCTCGGCATACAGCGCCTGACCCTCGAAATGGATTATTATGATTATTATATTTAGCCCAATAGACATGCAAAAAGACGTATATATGTAATTATACAATGTCTTGATTTGTTCTAAAATCAAACAATACTAAAAATGTGTAAATGTGCCTACGTGTGGTTTTGTGTAAATGTAGAGTAGTGAGAGGTGTATGGGTGTTGGGTAGTGTAGTTTTGATACATACATAATACCGAGAAACTAAAGATGCATAAAATGAACAAAATATATAAAACAAAAAACATCCAATATCTATTGGTTATCTCTCTGGAAACTGCTCATGTCAGTATGCAAGTCAAACTATCTCTCATTTTTATTTCTGAATGAGAAATAGGTTCTCTGTTTCCTCATAAGAAAGGTTAAGTAGGTAGTTATGTACCCTTTTCTTACACATAGACTTATTTAGTGGATATATATTGAGGTCCTTATTTATTTTATTGTAAATAAAAGGGGCTAAAAATGTGTAAAATCTTTTTATAAAAGACGTTTTAGGCTTAGGGGATCGAGTACATACCTCATGCTTTCTGCGTTTGTTGGTTAGTAGTGGGTCATAAGGAACTTCACTGTGCTTCTTTAAAACCACTCTTTCTATAAACAGCTGCCTCACGGTAGGAACTTGACAAAACTGATAGAGTGCTCTTGTAGGGAATAATATTGGCTTAAACGTGCTCACTTTTAAAATCGCGCGCTGAGCCACCTCTAATCCCTTGATGGTGGTCTTAGCAGCTCCACCCCAAGACAGAATGCAGTATGCAATAATAGATTGACATAGTGCTAGATATATATTTTTCAATAGTGTCGCTTCCATGACGTGCCTGAGATTCTTGAAAACATATATGAGCTTGCGCACCCTAGACGACATTAGTTTTATATGATCTTTAAAGCTGAGGCAACTGTCCAAAATAATGCCTAGGTATTTCAATTTGTCCACGCACTCCAGTGGTTCACATAAGCAGTCCGTCTTGAGGGCACATTTATGCGGAATTATGCGATGCTTGCTTAGAATGCCAATTTTTTTTACGAATAGAGAACGTTAAGTATTTAGTTTTGTCATGGTTAAGGGTCAGAAAATTACCATGCAACCACTCCTGAACCATATCGAAACCAGCTTGAGCGGCATCAAAGACCTCATTCCAATTATCGGCGGAGAAGAGGAGAGCAGTATCATCCGCATAAGATATTATTTCGCCTTTTGGTAAACTTAAATTTGTAAGATCGTTGATATACACGAGAAATAAGGTGGGTCCAAGGATGCTGCCCTGTGGTACTCCGTACGACACGGGAAGCTCTTCACTATAGTGGCTGCCCACTCAAATAAGAATAAAATCCCAAGACCTACGAATTCACTATAATTTTTATTCTTCTCCTTTCTCTGTTATATATTTGATATGTATTAGTATATTATATATAATATTGTATGTATGTATTTTATGTTATTATGTCTAAGTAATATTATTTAAGTATGTAATTTTGTACACTGACAGCCCTAAATTCTTCTCCTAACGTACAGTCCATCCAAAGGTTGCCTGTAAGAGATTGCCCTGTGCGATAAGACCGCCCATTGTACACATGTTTTTGTGAATGTTTGTCCTTTATTTTTTTTTATTGGTGTACAATAAAGTATATAATAAATAAATTAAAACCCAATAACTAAGAACAAAAACCCAACAACTACAAAAAAAAATACGGCAACTACGTATAAAACCAAAACCTACGAATAAAATCCCAAAAACTACGATTAAAAATCTAAAAACTACGAACGGAAACAAAAACCCCGAATAAAAAACCAAAAAACTACGAATAAAAATTACAAATGAAAACCTAAAAACTTTGAATAAAAAACTAAAAACTACCAATGAAAAACTAAAAACTACAAACAAAATCTCATAAACTGCGAATAAAAACCCAACAAATAAGAATAAGGAACCCAAGACCTAAGGACTAAAAACCCATCAGCTACGAATAAAACCCAACAACTACGAATTAAAACCCAACAACTAAGAGCAATAACTTAACAACTAAGAGCAAAAACCCAACAACTACAAATAAAATACGACAACTACGAATAAAATCCCAAAAACTACGATAAAAACCTAAAAACTACGAATGAAAACAAAAAACAGCCTATATAATTCTTGCACTGGTAAGTTCAAGCTATTACCTGTTATTTGTGAGTTGTCAATTGAAGCATAAATTGTTCGAATGACATTTTTTGTTCCTTACGAGTTATCAATGGAAAGATTTAACGCTTAATTAAAAAAAATTGGATGTACATAACTCATTTTCGTAAAAAAAAGTGGGATTCGAGTTGTCAACGTATGACCATCTATATGCGAAATTATGACACCCTGGAAAAAGAACTACGAAAAACAAAGTAAAACTAACAAAGACAAAGTAGGTGAAAAAGCAAGCGACCTATTACTAAAACGCTAAAACCTTACAACAACAAATACTAAGAGACAGAAAGGAGATAGCGAACATAAGCACGAAAATTAAAGATTGTAAAAGGAAACATAGACAAGACACAAGAACTGAATGAATAATATTCCCTATAAAAACCACAGGAGGAATGAAAAAAGCTTGGAAAGAATTACAAGAATCTACAAATTGGATACCAAAATTACAAGATTTAAAAGCAAGAAAGACAAGAGAAAGAGGATTGACATATTGAAGGTAGCGACCAACTTCTACAAATACCGTAACGGAGCAACATTCAATCATCTGCGCTTTGCTGACGATCTCATTCTCATTACGGATAACCCTAAACATCTACAAGAA
The DNA here is from genome assembly GCA_948252205.1 of Orthosia incerta. Classification (NCBI taxonomy): domain Eukaryota; kingdom Metazoa; phylum Arthropoda; class Insecta; order Lepidoptera; family Noctuidae; genus Orthosia; species Orthosia incerta. The sequence continues at coordinate 16,868,423 of OX411758.1, read as the reverse complement.
ATGCTAGAACAGCTAGTAAGAGTGAGCACCAAAGTTGGACTTCAGTTGGACTGGTCGAAAACTAAATTAATGACCAACCACATAAAAGCACCAATTTCGATAAACAACATAAACATCGAATATGTTGAAGAGTATGTATACCTAGGACAAATTATCTCCCCAACTCAACTCAACACCAAAGAAGTACAAAATAGGATTATCTCTTCATGGAAAAGGTATCTACTGCACATTAAAATTGGGTGCTTATTGACGTAAGTGAGTTAGGATTCACTTCTGATACATAAGCTTGTGAGCCTAAGCGTTGGTTGGATCATTGTGTTGTGTCGCAATCTGTCGCTGTCTCGGTGTGCAATGTGTATGCTAATTATAACGTATTGTGGTCATATCATTTGCCCGTTATAATTATGTGAATGTAAGTTGGAGTGATTGACTGCAGTTAGAATTATGCCGAGTGTATCTAATAATAAAATTATGTGGGGGGAAAAACAAATGACTTTATTACACAAAATAGAATTTAATGTCATAAACGTCTTAACTTATTGATTTTCCTGCTGACTTTCAAAAGTGTAGTGATCGGTATTGTAATGACCCTAATCATAGCTTAGTCATTGCTAAGCATTACTCCGACATTGTGCTTGCATTTTCCCAGGCATCTTTGGGGGGTGGGGGGAGCAGATGTGAGCAGAGTAAACAAAGACCTAAAATCATGGTTGGTTGGAATAAAATCGTTAGCGACGGTCATAGGGTACACCCTCACCCGGGAATGGTTATTATTCCCGGGTGAGTTTTCGGGAATGGCTATTGTGCGGTAGTCCTACCACTGGTGATATGTATACTAAAATGTGCGAGAGCAGAAAAATATTTAAATGGCATTTACAATGGTGTCAAAAACATCAAGAGTTCAGACCAACAAAAAATTGACGTTCTCGCTGCTAAGCATAGCGTGAAAGATTTCATTGTTTTTTATAAAAGTACCAATTGTTTGGGGGCTCGGCCGGGTCTTCCTGTGAGTGTTGACAGTTGTCGAATGATTTAAAACGCATTGCTGATAAATTTAAAAATAACTTTTCTGTTAGGTCACCGTTAGGGCCATAGAAATATAATTACATCTATGGTTAGGGCCATTAACGTCGTCTCGAAATGAGGGTGGGATGAGTGGGGAATATGTCTGTAATATACGATAGTATCACTTGTTCAAAACGACCGCTCCAAATAAAAGTCGCAATGTATTACGAATATGCAGTTTACTTTTTAACCGACTTTCGAAAAAGGAGGAGGTTCTATGTTCGACTTCTTGTTGTTTTTTTTTTATGTATGTTCACTGATATCTCCGTCAATTGTGGACCGATTTTTAAAATTCTTTTGTTTGAAAGAGTATGTTCCGAAATTGGTCCCATTTTAATTTGGTAAAGATCTGATGAAGAACTGCGAAGATATACAACAGAACTCTTCAACAAATAACGGCAAATCTCTCGGGACTGCTGCAATCGCGTGCCTGTTTATTGTTTATTTCATTTCATGTTATAACATCACGAGAGTACGCTCTTAAGGGGTAAGCAGATCTCTCATTTGATCGGTTTTGTTCAAGTTTCATGATATTCGGGTAATCTATTCTGGCCACGGAGCACGAAACCAGTGGAGAGAGCGTGCCGGGATTACCGCGGGCGCCAAGCGTATGCAGTATCAATCACATGCGACGAAATTTTAGTCAGTCGCAACATTCGTAGGTAGGACGTACGAACGTCACGCGCTTCCGTCTTTAAAACAAATAAACTGAAAAGTAATGCCTAGTTGTGCAATTAAATGGTGTAGAAAGTGTTCTAATACTTCAAGTTACACAAACGATGGGATAACATTTCACAGGTAAGTGTTTTTCTACTCCATTTAATCAATTTCATTAAGTAAAATCAAAATATTTTTATTTCTGGATGGTTCCGCTGCTGTCTCTTTCTGGTACACTGATTCGCGCGTTAGTCGTTGTCTCTTTTATTCTCGATAGTGCTGCATCGCATCACCACGACGATTATATCGATATGTTAGGCTCCAAGACGAAAAAAATTCATCGAGCGAAAAAAATACTCAGAATGCATTGTTTATTATTTAGTATTACACAATACTTTGTTGCCGAAATTAATAAGAACTGCAGCTGTGTACGTTCTTTTGTTTTTTATTGTCATGCCCGTATTTACCATATCATAAATCTAACCTTTATTCGAGCAATTCATGTATATAAGTATCTTCATATATATAATTCTACTGTACGTGGTATGTCACTGCACTCCTCCTAAACGACTGGAACGATTTGAATGAAGTTTTTTGTATGCGTTTGGGTGGCGCCCCGGATGTTTTAGATTCACAATAGGGTAGGGTAAGTAGGGTAGGTATATTTGGTGTTTTTATGACAAAACAAAGTTTGTCGGGTCATTACGAAAAATAATACAAGTCCAAAAGATTACATAAGAAAAACATATTCAAAGCTAATTCATTTAAAAAACCAGTAAATTCATAATTATTTTTTAATTATACCTTTAATTTATTAAACACCTGTTTTATTTCAAAATCGAACCCGTAATCTCTGTATCCTAAAGAAATCCTTACACTATTAATAAGTTAAACAACTATCGATATCGATATTTTTTTAATTTCTTGTTTGGAATCCCTAAAGAATCAGCTGTCATTTGGTTGTCAAACTGTCGCCCAATCACAGCGGAGGAAGCTTACCTCTGCCCCCGCCGTTATTTGGTGACTTTGGTTTAGAACAAAAACGTGCCGATGCTCTCTCCACTGGTTTCGTGCTCCGTGATTCTGGCGTTATAAGAAACTTACTTAACAACTTGCCTATTAGGAAGGTACAACTAAAAAGTGTAAAATAAAAAACTTTTTACAAAAAAAATCTACCGACTTCCAAATAAGAAAACTACAAATTGAAAAATAACTTTATTTTTGGAAGTCGGTGTCTATAACGCAAAAAAAAAAAAAAAATACGAAAGACAGCGACTTCCAAAAATAAAGTTATTTTTCAATTTGTAGTTTTCTTATTTGGAAGTCGGTAGTATTTTTTTGCAAAAAAGTGTTTTATGATTACCTATGTTTTTTTTTAAAATTTGGTAATACCAGGTATTACTGAGGGCCACCATTGCGCATAAAAAATCCAATGCAATGGTATGTAATATGCAATGGTTGCATATTAAAATGAAAAACCCCGCGGTAAATTTCTAGTGCGTAAGAGAAAGAGAAAAAATTATTGAAATTGACGTTTTAAAAATCCATTCCATGTTGCTAATTTTAACACAGGGCACTAATAAGACAAATTGTATTTAAAACATTTTAACCGACTTCTAAAATGAAGGAGATTCTCAATTGGGTTGTATGATTTTTATTCTCAATAGAAAGAGTGTATATTTGTATTCGTAATCTTGCTATCAGTCAGTACCTACATAGACTACGGGCCAATTTCTGAATTGATTATTTGGAGTTAAGAACGTCTCAAACCCTACTTCAGTGCCAAATTTAGAAAGGTTTTCAGGATAATGTACCTATAGTTTGAGAAACACTTAACTTCAAATACTTAATTTAGAAATCGGAAGTATGAATAGATGAGACAAAGTATGTATATTTAGAACATAAACAAATTTGCCTCACCAGTGCCCGTCGAAGTAAGTTTACAGGCCAATCCCAACCGATTGGCGTCGACTCCCGTGATCAGGCGCCCGGTGATGAGTAGGTCCAGCGCAGGAGACAGCCCTATGAGAGAAGTCAGCTTGCGAGCGCCGTAGATGGACTGGGGGACGCCTGCAAATTTACAATATCTTATAAATAATTATGTTAGTTATAGCACAGATATAACACCAGCATACAGATGCCTCGTCCCATACAAAAAAACCGTGCCGACATATCTAACGTTTTTTGACTGATTATGCTGATTATTTTTATAAGTACATCGATAGCGTTCGGTTCCGTTCCACGGTTATAAATATGGTATTGGCATCGACTTGCAATAAAAAAGGGTTTTCTCGGTTCGTGACTATTTTTCTTACAATTCAGTGAAGATTTGTTTAAAGTATCTTTTGCAATTTTTACAGTTTCTTTGTACCAAAATGAGTCCCAGACAAATTTAAAAATCGAGTGGCATGCTTCAGAAATTAAAAACCGCGCCATCTATTGGAATCAATTTTAAATGATCCATTCAAATAATCTTTGAAATGTTAATTTCAGAGCCCAATATTCCTTAATTTAGTGCTTAGGAGAGTTGATTGAACATGAACATAAAAACTTTATGATCAATTCTAGAAAATGTTTATTTTACACACAATTCAATAACAAACCGATGCATACCGTAAAAAAATTGTAGTTCTAAAAACTAAAAAACACGCTTTAATGGTAAGGATAATGGGACAAACTGTTTAAATTATTGCATTGTCATCGGTCCTTGATAAGTGTGCAAAGTTTCAAATCAATCCAACGTTTTGAAGTGGGTGAAAATCACGTTCAAAGATTCCGTTACATTGATACATTGATACATTGATACATTGTTACATTGATACATAGATACATACATACCAAGCTAATAAAAGCGTGTTAATATGCCAAAATTAGCCTCAAGGGAAACAATAAATTTTTCATAATTTCGATTACATTCCTAAATAATCGCGCCATCTTTACCAAAGTTCTTGTACTGGTTTTTATGTCATCTGCGTAAAGGCCATATTTGCGTCAAAAATCAATGTGGGCAAAGTTGGCTAAAGGTCCAGATAACTTTGCCTGCCAACAAAATCGAACAAATATTGAATTAAATGTTGAATAATAGTATATTTAGCTATACTAATACTGAAAACATGCACATGATCTTACAGTTGTAACTGATGAAGTAATTAAAATACTCTCCATAGAAAAATCGTATAAAAATTGTAATTATTCGAAAAAAGTGGGCAAAGATAGCATGTTTACGGTATCTCGCCATCTAGTGATATTTTTTGAGCTAAATTTTCTTTGTTAGCGCTGGTACCCAGTGGTTATAGAACCTGACTGTTATGCGTCCTGGCCATGTCCTGGCTGTCATTTAAAGATATTGGACAGTTGTTTAAGTCTGAAATATGACATCTGTCTTGCAATGGGGTATCTTGTTACCCACTTATTGAGTTGTGGAGGTCAGATATGCAACTCCGTGTAAAATATTGGTAACCAGTCTAATCAAATCAAATCATTTATTTGCGAAATATGGGTAGTTTTCAGGGTGACATTTTTATATAAGTTCTTTAGACCATATCTTACCATGGGAGGTGTGCAAAATATTACAATTGCATCATCCATACAATAATTCTATTATTGAAACAATTACTTAACTTAACTATTACATTATTTTCTCATTTAAATACTCATTAACAAGATAATAAGGTTATTGAATTAAATACTTTTTTAATTGGCTTTTAATTTTAAATAAATTGAAATACAAAATGCACTCTTATCAAACATAGCCATTCTATGGCTTATTGCACTGAGTGTACTGGTAAGTCTTGCACTTTTTAACGTTTCATATTTATTTAGGTTAGTTCTGATTTCCAATGCTAGTTCATAGATGTACAATCATGGGAAAGTCAATATTTTTAAATTAATAAAGTGCGGTTTACAAGTTTCAGTTGATTTTAATGCACAAATCGTTCGAATACACTTAATTTGAGCTTTAAGGGTACACTCCGTACACTAGTCGACGGCACGAACTATTTTGTGCGCGGGGTTAAAATGCATTTTATATCAACCGACAACACGTGCGGAAGAGATAGATGCTGTGATGAGCAGTAGGAAGCTAGTTCGCGTACGAATACACAGTTTTGCAAATTTGTATCGAAATGGATAATGATTTAGGACGAAACCAAGCGCGCGAAATTTTATAAACAGACCTTTGGCAGTCTAGATATCATGAAAAAACTACTAAATCTATCTGTTCAAAATAAAATTATTTGCATTTTTGAACTACTAATCTATCCCTGTATGGAGGCCGTTTTGCAATTTTCCGTCTTCTTATGGTATTTATTCGCGGCCAAAAATGCGTTAAATTTAGTGTCGAAATGTGTAACTTTCGACGCTCATAACTTTCAAATATTTTCTTTTTTGCTTCCATACAGGGCTAGATAATGATGAGACAAATTGATATCACTTTTTATTTTGAACGTACATCGTCAAACAGTGGAATAATCCCTGGACGACGTTTGTATGGAAGAATTTACGACTAGTGTACCCTTAGAGATGGTATCTCTCTCAGTGGTATTTCCCCAAAACATTTTTTTTATAAAATACTTTGCCCCACTAGGAATTTATTCGTGTATCATGGGTGCGTTTACAAACATATAAACTCACATACACAAACACCCAGAGCAGGAACAACTATCTGTAGGTCATACAAATATTCGTTCCGTGCGGGAATCGAGCCCGCGACACGCAGCGCAGCAGTCAATGGCTCAACCATTGCGCCAACCGTGCGCTATTTATACCATATCTAAGTGTCGAACCAACATAATATGCATGATAAGCGGACAGAAGAGCACTTTTATTTACAACTTTTCGAAGTATATAAATAGCATGAATAACCGACTTAGTTTTGTGCATACTTGTTCAATATGTGTCTTCCATGTCATGTCTGAGTCTATGTGTAGTCCTAGAAATTTTGTAGTGTTGATTGAGTGTTTTTTATTTGTTCGTAATTTATATTTAAAGTGCTTTGTTTTGAATTTCTATTATTAAATGTCATTAGTGTCCGACCGAAAGTTCGGTTTCGGTTTCGGTCGACTTTCGGCAAAAAAATATATTCGGTTTAGTTTCGGTTTCGGCGCCAAACCTGCCGAAACTACGACCGATACCGAATGTATTTATGTTGCTCTGTTGCCGCTATAACAACAAATACTAAAAACAGAATAAAATAAATATTTAAGTGGGCCTCCCATACAACAAACGTGTTTTTTTCCGTTTTTTGCGATTCTGGTACGGAACCCTTCGTGCGCGAGTTCGACTCGCACTTGGCCGGTTTTTTAACAAAATTATCACAATTATAACTCATCATCGATGATGGAATACTACAACAAAAGAAAGATTGTCTATTAGGTGTAGGTAATCAGTACTTAATGCATTTTAAATTTATATTCGTTGACTATCATGAATTTTATTGTACTCGATTTTAATTTGGGGGTAGGTTTTAAAAATCGTAAAACAGAATTGAAATATTAATTTTATCATACGGATACTTAGGTAGGTACCTCTTAAGGCGAAATTAATATTTTTTTCTTAAATGAGGGGTTGTTATGTTGATTATCATACCAATTAGTGAAAATGTCATGTTTATTATCATACCAATAAGTGAAAATGTCGAAGACTGCATAGCTATGTGATTTAAAGATACAAAAATAAAGACTGACTGATTTTAATAACGTTTTCTTAATTTTTCCCTCAAAACATTATCCTTGTAAGGAAGTTTCGGTTTCGACCTAAACTGAGACTGTTGCTGTAATTCGGTTTCGGTTTCGGTCGTAAAAACCAGTTTCGGTCGGACACTAAATGTCATTATTATATGATTTAGTTAAATTTATTGAGATTTAGATTTTACCACTTAACAATAGATGATAGCGTTGAGTTTTTTCATGTTCATGTGTCTTAGGGTCTTCAGATACAAATATAGCAGTACTATCATTAGCATACAGAACCATGGGGGGTTTGATTGTTTTAGGGTGATCGATAATATTTTTTTCCTATTCACGAAGAATTCTCGTCAAATATCTTATCAGTGCTTACCTACATAATTCATCAGACAGCCCTTTGTGGAATACTTAGTGCTACACTGAAAGAAGTAATGGATAGTCTGGTCAAGTTGATTAATTTTATCAGATCTTATTCTGGTCTTAAGCAACGACAGTTCAAGGAGTTACTTTCTGAATGTAATTCAGCATATTCTGACTTACTGCAACACAACAACGTTCGTTGGCTAAAGAAAAGTCAAGTTATTGAACGTTTCTGGCTAATAAAAAATCAAGTCAACTCATTATTGCAAAACTTTGATAAGCAGGGAGCAAATAAGCATTTGGAGTTCACAAACGAGCGCAATATGTCAGATATTGGCCTATTTCCTTCTCCAATATTGGACCAATTAAAAAAAATATTCCATAAACTGAAAAAGTTAGATATATACTGTGCCCCTGTGTTTTTCTTTTTGATGATACATTATCTTTAGAAGCACTAGAACCCTCAAAAGATGCTCAACATTGCGCTGTCGACAGAGGCCTAGTGTATAAATTTAACAACTATAGATGAAATAAAAGGAAAACATCGTCGTCCAAGTGCTTATTTTGCGTATAGATACGGATTCGAAAATATTTTTCCGTAGAGTGTCACTTCAAACAACTTTTAATTTGTCTGGCCTATTTCGCCAGTATAAACGGTAGACTATGACCTACCAAACCTCCTTCCAAGACAGCCCATCACCGCCGTATCCTCGATGACCCGCAGATCACAGGACAGGGCGAGCTCGAAGCCCTCCGCCACTGCGTACCCTGACACGGCAGCTATCGTGATCTTGTCGCAGAGAGGACGACGTTCGAGACGCCTCTGCGAAGTATTATAGAATGTTTAATATTTAGGTCTGTATTTTCCATCCAAAGAGCATCGAGATCGAGAGGCGTAAGTGGCCTGTGCTAGAGACGACATTGCTAAAACTTTAGATTCAAATGAACGGCTGAATTGATTTTCATCAAACAAAGCTCAGGACAATCTCGAATGACGTCACCTTTCAGCTTTCAAACAAAATAAACTAAATCAAAATCGGCTCATCAGTTTGGGAGCTCTGATGCTATAGATACCCACACCAAACAGAAAACATCCCTATTTATTCCGTCGGTCGGTGTGTCAGTGATGTCACGTGACATCGGTTACTGCTAAAAATTTATGGTTCCAGAAAATGTTGAATGGCCGAAACTAGCGCTCAGCGAGGACGTGAATATTATTAGCAATGGCGTCTCTAGTCAATGCCGGTGCAGCGTTCCGTACCCTGTTGGAACTTCTTTAAGTTGCTTCTTATATTATTGAATGGCAAATTAAAGAAGCAGGTAGCTCTACTAATTGATTGTGCCCTATATTCATTTACAATACTGGGGGCATTGCAAGTGCAAGGCGCTCCTAATTCATCGCTTCATTTGTTTAAAAATCCGTCGACTCGACAGCGTAAAACACGCCATGAATATTGCTGCATTGTCAAAACTAAAGTATGCGATCGATTTCATGAATTTATTAGTTGCGCAATTAGACTATTAAAATTGCTAATGTGCCTGAAATAAATAACACCAGCACCTATACTTCTCAATTTGGAATACCGGATCAAACTTTGGTACCTAAGGACGCGGACTCATAAAGTGTTATTTACTAATAGAATATAATAGATTATACCTGCTAGTATCTATATAGTTTAAGAAGAGCTACACTGCAAATAGAAATAGATCAACAAGACTGAAATGGCAATATAATAGTTCGTTAGTTTGGATGTAAACTAGGGGTCATCCATTAATCACATGATGTTTTTAAGCAACTTTTTAATCTCCCCTCGTGATACGTGGTGAGCTTTGAGACTTCCCCCCTACCAAAATCACGGTTGTGTATTTTTTTTTACAAAATATTTAAAATAAGACAAGAGTATTATGTTTAAATACAGGTAGGCACAGTATAATTTAATTCTGGAAAATTAAGCACCGTTAAAATTTTTAGTTCTAAGATCGTGCGTCCATCGAAAAAGTCAATACACGTGATATCCCCCTCTTGAGATATTTCGTCATTTTTAGGGTTCCGCACCCAAAGGGTAAAAACGGGACCCTATTACGAAAACTCCACTGTTCGTCTGTCTGTCAGCCTGGTGAAGTGGCTCATGAACCGTGATAGCTAGACAGTTGAAATTTTCACAGATGACGTATTTCTATTGCCGCTACAACAACAAATACTAAAAAACCAGCTAAGTGCGAGTCGGACTCGCGCACGAAGGGTTCCGTACCTACTTGGTAAATTGCAGTTTACGATTTATGACTTATTAAAAAAAAACTACTACTAGTTCTCGTTCAAAACAATTTTCGTTGGCAGTTTACATGGTAATGTACATCATATATTCTTTTTAGTTTTATCATTCTCTTATTTTAGAAGTTACAGGGGGGGGACACACATTTTACCACTTTGGAAGTGTCTCTCGCGCAAACTATTCAGTTTAGAAAAAAAAAATATTAGAAACCTCAATATCATTTTTAAAGACCTATCCATAGATACACGTATGGGTTTGATGAAAAAAAAAATGAGTTTCAGTTCTAAGTATGGGGAACCCCCAAAATTTATTGTTTTTTTTATCTATTTTCGTGTGAAAATCTTAATGCGGTTCACAGAATACTAATATCTACTTACCAAGTTTCAACAGCATAGTTCTTATAGTTTCGGAAAAAAGTGGCTGTGACATACGGACGGGCAGACAGACATGACGAATCCATAAGGGTTCCGTTTTTTGCCATTTGGCTACGGAACCCTAAAAACAAAATAAAATAAATATTTAAGTGGAGCTCCCATACAACAAACATGTTTTTTTTTTTGCGATAATGGTACGGTACCCTTCGTGCGCGAGTTCGACTCGTACTTGGTCGGTTTGTCCCCTCCGCCCCCTCCCCCCTTCTGCGAGTCTGACGTGATTAATGGACTATTCCCTAGCTAATGACTTTTAATGGGATCACACCTTTTCTAATTAATGCTCATTACGAAATTAATAATCGTTTACAAAGGTATTGTTACTAATAGGTAAACAAACAAAGGTTTCATTATGAAGATTTGTTGATGAATAATTTACAAAAATATTTTTGCCAAAAGTCCTTTATCTGCCTCATTATGGTAGGCACATTAACGAGGGTAGTTATCAGAAATCCTCAATATTCGCCCACAGCAGTTGATAAAACAAAAGATAACAACATGAAACAAACGTTTGAGCCATGGCAGTGAAACTGATAATGAGTTAGTCACCTATAACAATTAATGCAGTGTTTTCCTCAGTTTGTAACAAACCACCGTTGTATAAACACAGTCAGTAGCCATGTCAAATAACTTGAAACTTCTGATATACAATCCTGTGCGCAAAGTGATCAACCGTACACTAAACAGTTTTATCATAACAAATGAAAATCCAGATGTCGAAGTTAATGAAAAGTTACCGCTCAGTGCTCGGATCATACTAAACGTGATTCTTCTGTGGAATAGAATAATCTATCACTCCTGGACATCGGTTCAAGCCATACGTAACACGGTTCACGTTCATAGGTCATAAACTTCTTCTAAAATTCTTTAGTAAAATAGTGTTTAGAAATTAATTATTTTCTTACCGCAGCATCTTTTAAGTTGTGGTATCCCTCCTTGCCTATATCGTACATGTTGAATCCAGAACAGAATGTTCCACCTTCACCGTTGAACACCAAGACTTTCGCTTCTTGGTCTTTATCGAATGCATCAATAGCTGCAGCCATTTCTCTGAGAGTGGGAATATCTAGACTGTTACGTGACGTTTGGCGGTCTATGTTTAGTGTCATGATCGGTCCAAATCTTTCAACTGCGATATCTGCGAGTGAATTTTTATTTATGTACTGACATGTGGATACTATGATAAATAAAAATAAAAATGTAGAATAGTTCATGCAAAAATATTATAAGTGATCATTTTTAAAGTTATTTTTAAAATGTTTAAAATATTTTAAAGACTGTCTTTGCAAAGTAAGTGAGTGGTGCAATAGGCAAACCAATTGGAATACTTGTTCTGTCGACGTAAAGGCAAAGGGTAAGTTTTATTTTTATATTATTTAGTGTTAGGAAATTATAAATATTGCTAAATATCTCTTGTTACCAAAGCAGTATTTGTAACCTTACTCTTTTTTACTACTTCTATTTTCTCCGGTTCCTTTTCCTTTTGTTCTTTTTCTGCCGCTTGATTATCAGTGGAACTGAAACGTACTGCATACCGTCTCAAAGGTAAGTTAGTAGCAGTAATTAATCTATTCAGAATAACTCTCATTTTTGATGATACTCAGCGTTAAATTCAAAACAAATATTTTCAGGAATTTTAGGCCTGATGCCTTCTAGGTTATTTCATGAAATGTCAATGTCACTGTCAAGCGTCAGCTGTCCGTCAGTTGCGTTCAGTTTTAGGCAAACAAGTATATTTTTTTCAAATCTAATTAATAGTATAATCTAAATAATTCTCATTACTATTCCTAATACATAAGCTCATAATTCTAAAAAAATATCTAACAACACTCTCCAACAAGACAACACTGTTTCGTCTGGCAACAAATTCCAAGCGACAAGCGACAAGTAAGCAACTAAGCAAGGCAGAATGGCAACACTAAAAATAAACTGTCAAAAACAACAAAATCATCTCCTTGTTGGTTGGATTATTCTCGACAAATTCTCTTAGTACACGTGTACTTACAATCTAACATTAATAATTTCATCATTAGAGTCTATTTATGCTCGAACGATCGCTGAGTGTTGTGGTTTTAAGTTTTGTGCAAACTCCTTGTAACCTGTTTCTTTCGAGACCCAGTTGTTTGTGTTTACATACTAGAAAGAAGCCAAAAGCCTCAAAATGTCCGAATTTAGGGATTGGTACAACAGTGTACCGTTTTTCACACGGTATTGGCTGACACTGACGATGGTGTTCAGTATATTGGGCCGGTTCGGACTGCTAAACTATAGTTACTTAGTTCTCAACTTTGATCCCATATTTAACCAGTTCCAGGTAAGATTAACATTTGATTGAATTTTATGTTTATCTTTTAATATAATATCACGCCTGTTTTACCTGAAGGGTAAGCAAAGATGTACCTATAATACAGTCACATAACACCAGTTAAATTATAAGTCCCATATAAGAGAGGATGAGCCTTCAATTGGGCACTAATCCAGAATCCGGACTTCTATCTGTCCGTAAAAAATTGCTAGATAATTCCAGTGTATGTAAGTAAGTACACTGGAATTATCTAGTATTTTTTTAAAATTTTATTTGTAATGGGTTTGCTCTTGACTCTAGTCTAGGTCATAGGTGACAGAGACAGAGTCTACGATGGAGTGAGCTTAAAAGTAGTCTTGTCTTGTCTAGTCTTCTTTTCATTTCTCTATGAAAAACAAAATCCCGTTAAACAAAATTCCTTACCTAAGTAACATCCAAAAACATTACCTAAGTCTACATCATTAGCTAAATAAATTAACCTTATCTGATCAAACATAATTTGCCCTAATTATTTACTACAGTCCCAACAAAGTTATCATAAATTATCTGAGTATATTCCTTGCCTTGGAATTGCCATTCCAAATTAATCATTATAATAAATAGGTAGAATTGTTTGTTTGTATCTATACTAATATTATAAAGAGGTAAAGTTTGTGAGGTTGCAGGAGTAATCTACTTAACAGATTTAGATGAAATTTGGCATGGAGATAGTTTGAGACCCTATGCAGTACAGGATAGTTTGTATTCACTTAGTATGTTAAAACACTTTATATGCAGGCGAGCCGGGGGCAGAAGTTTTTATAAAGTTATGTTTGGAAGTACTGATCCCGTTATGAAAATTGTTTGACTAATAGACAGCTCCACTATTCCTGAGTCTCATAGACTACTTTTAAGTTCAGGCACAACATGTGTGAACTTGACATAGACATAAGCAAAAATTTTATTGATTTTTCTGCTTTACGATTTTAAATAAATAAATGTAATGTACGGTTCCTGTGAAAACAACCCATAAAAATCTATTTGTTTAATAAGCTGTATTAAATCAGTGCAATCTGCATGTATTGTATTATGAGAATAACATATTTACATTCCACAGTAGTAAATATATACAATAAGATATAATTATGTTGTATTCCACTGACTATCAGGAGCTCATACAATGTGAGAGTCTGATAAAGGAATAATGCCTCATTTTGTTCTAAATGTACTGATAACACTGTAATAAAGCTTGCATTACATCAATGCAGTAGTGTTTTAGTATTCTGGAATCATTTAGGACTCTCAAATTATTGTAGAGTAGAAATAATATTTATACAGAAGGAAAACATTTTAAAAACTGTACCTAGTCACAGATAATATATAATACTAGCATACAGATGCATTATTCCTTACACAGAAATCGTGCCGAGTAACTAGTTATTTTCATCAGACTAAACCGATCATTGTACTAAAACTACATTGAATGCGGTCAGTTTCGCCAGAGAAATTCACCCATAAATTGTACCAAAATGTGTTACAATACAAATTTAAAAAAATAAGTGGAATGCCTCAGAAATTTAAAACCTCGTCATCTAATCTATCGGTATGGATTTTAAATGATCCATTCAAATGATCTTTCAAATATAAAATTTTCGGAGCAGTTGAAAGAAAGAGAGTTGGTTAAACAAGAACATACAATTTTTATGATCAATTCAAGTAAATGTTAATTTTACACAATATTCAATAACAAAAAAGGATATTGCGCCATATAGTGAAATTTATTTGAACCAATAGGCTATTTTCGGGTAAAAAAAAAATATGCTTGTGCCTTCAATGTATGAGAGAGAAGTGGCATTTGCCCTGCAGTAGCACATTTACAGGCTGGTATTCATATAAAAAATAAAATAAATTACTGGGCAAAATATTTTTTTTTATCACCAGTCAGGTTAGATTATTAACTTAGTTTGCTTTGGTAAATAGGTAACCCTTCAACTAAGTTAAAAGCAGGAAACTTCAGAATTTCGTTTTTAGGGTCCGTACCCAAAGGGTAAAAAAGGGATCCTATTACTAAGACCCCTCGATCGGTCTGTCCGTTATGGTACGGAACCCTTCGTGCACGAGTCCGACTCGCACTTAACCGGTTTTTACTGGTATTTCAACTTTGGTCAGACATACTTACAGTGAATGTCAACAAAAGACATCAAAAAAAAAACCTTTAAATTAAATTCCATCACTAAAACTTCTTTCTTCATTTTCTAGATATGGCGACCGCTGACAGCGTTATTCTTCTACCCCATAACTCCAAGCACAGGGTTCCACTTCCTCATCAACTGTTACTTCCTCTACAACTACTCTCAAAGACTTGAGACGGGAATGTTTGCGGGCAAGCCTGCGGACTACTTCTATATGTTGCTTTTTAATTGGGCTTGCTCCGTGATTATTGGGCTGCTTGTTGGCTTGCCGGTGAGTATTTAGTTTATTAACCTCAAAATCAAGGGTCAAAAGTGCAGTCAAACTCTACCAAAACAGAAAAGGCATTTTTTTTGTAGGCTGCAGAGTTTCAACTTTTCGCGATTAGTAGGAATTATCTATACTTTAATCAGTATAGATAAATCAGTTGTGGATAATTTAATTTCTTCTACAAAAACTAGCCTTTTTAGAGTTTTAGAAGAGTAGGTCATGTGTTCGAACCCAGGCAGGCGCTTTACTTTGTGTAAATTATTTCATTACCACTGCTCTAAAGAGTAAAAACGATGAAGGAAAACATCGTAAGGAAACTGGCATGTTGTGTGCTAGGAACCAAAAATTCGAAAAAATAGAATAGAATAGAATAGAATAGAATACTCTTTATTATGTACACCATATAAGTTACAGAAAGTATAGACGAAGAAAACATTGCACTGGGTGACACAATGGGCGGCCTTATCGCTAAAAATTCGTGGATTAAGGCCCATTCTCTCTCTCACAGATAGGAGGCCTGTGTCCCAGCAGTGGGAACATTAAAAAAGGCTGATGATGATTGATGATGATTTGTCAAACTAAGCTTGAAAACCTGTCAAAATTTGGCACTCAAGTAGGATTTGACACATTCTTAACGTCAATTACTCAACTCAGAAATCGGCCCTGTTACTTGCAACCTTTTCAGTCATATGTAATTTGTTACCATCAGGTGGGCCGCTTGCCTGTTTGTCACTCTATAATAAGTAATTTACAGTAATAAATGCTGATGTAAAATTACTAGAAGAGATTATTATATAGATACTTGTCTGATGTCTATGTATGTGACCAACAAACAAGATCAGCTTGCCTTTTGCCACTCTATTTTTGAACTTCTTTAGCTGTGTTTTGGTCGGGCCTAAACTTATGTAAAGTAGTGCCATTGACTATTCCTGAATAGTCAATGGCACTACTTTATTTGCCTCTCTATGACATTAAAAAAACTCATTATTATCTTACCTCTTCCAGTTCCTCATGGACCCAATGGTCCTGTCAGTTCTCTACGTGTGGTGTCAGCTCAACAAGGACATCATCGTATCGTTCTGGTTCGGCACAAGGTTCAAGGCGATGTACCTGCCCTGGGTACTGCTCGCTTTCAACCTCGTTATTAGCGGCGGGTGAGTTATTTTAACTTATTTAGATTTATTTCAAACTGCTGGTGTGGAACACCTGCCCCCTGACAAAGTCACGTAACATGAAACGATCTTTAGAATATATTCTAAACGGAATCAAAATTATTGTAATGCTGAATTTAGTACAGTCCTTGGGTCGTCGAATCCAGCTGTATCGAAAATAATAGACATCATTTTGAACAATTTTAATCACTTATGGTATTTTGATTGAGTGTTTTCCGCTATTCCTCATAATTTTTAATTTGGCCATCCATATGACCCCTTGAAAACGCATCCTGTATAAATAATTGTGTCGTATTATTTGTGCCAAATGCACATTATTACCTCAATGGGCAAATGCAGAGATATTTCTGACATATTTCGTGATTCTTATGACATGACATTTGTCGCGATGCTTGCAACAAGTGTCGAGCATGACTCAGCATGCATCATGCATGACCAACTCTCGAGCCATTGAGCCGCAATGAGTTCCTGCAATATTGACTAAAATTTAAGCACGGTTGTAATTTTTTTTGTTTCTTTTTAGGGTTCCGTACCCAAAGGGTAAAAACGGGACCCTATTACTAAGACTCCACGGTCAGTCTGTCTGTTTTCACAGATGATGTATTTCTGTTGCCGCTATAACAACAAATACTAAAAACAGAATAAAATAAATATTTAAATGGGGTTCCTATACAACAAACGTGTTTTTTTGCCGTTTTTTGTGATGATGGTACAGAACCCTTCGTGCGCGAGTCCGACACGCACTTAGCCGGTTTTTTTTGATGTTGTGTCGGTAATAGCCAACACCGAAAATTTATTTACTATCACACAAATTTATTTTCACAATGCATTTTTCCTGTCATGCGATCTAAGTGTATTCTTTACATGCAATCGTAGTGAGTGAATTTTATGGCTAATAAAACGAATTGATTTACTTACTAGGAAATCTGTCAATCAATATGCTTCATGGTGTATTTATAAATTAGATACAGAATGTTGTTGTTGTTGAATGTTGTGGTGATTTGTCATACAGGCATTCCTATGCCTAACTGAGACACCAGCTCCTCACACATGACTAAGAAACTTAATGTCTGCTTTGTGAGGAGAAATAAACGATTATATTATTATTGTACTTTAAACAATGATATTCTAGTAAACAGATATGTTATGAGCGCGCGCATTGTGAAGACTCGAATACGTCCTAATTGGCACGTATAGTCTTTAGTATATGTCACGCATGGCGAAGAGCGATACGCTTTGTTGAAACAAAAACAAAATTAAAAAAATGCCATCGTGTGTATTTAGAAAGTATACCAATTATGATACCAAAGTACATAAAACAGAAGGGCTCTCATACCATATGTAAGTACGCAATACACCTTAATTTACTCATTTATTTCAATTTTTGTCCTAATATTCTGATATTTGGAGGTTAGAAAAAGAAAAAAAACATTGGTTGTCAGAATAATGTTTGTTTACATCAATGAGGTAGGAAAACTATGGAGACGGCATATTCTACTATATGAAGAATAGTTATACAAATATCTATAATATCGACACACGCATGTCAAAAAGCGTTTTGTCTCTTTTTAACTAACCAAGAGCTGCATATGAAAAGAGAGACATCTAAATGTTTGTCAAGGACTAAACTTGGTAACACTTTTGAGTGACGTCAAAATCATGTCTATGCGTGACCGGTCGCCATGTTGATTGCCGAGTAAAATTGGTAGTTGTGTGCCGTATATGTACGTTTATCTGTGTAGTTGTGCTGTTAAACAGTTGTAAATGGCCTACCTCATTGGCAAATGGGCAGCCATCTTGATTGCCCGATTTATGTAAGCACGCTAATTTCGTAGGTATGGCAAGTCCATAGGTTTATAAGTCAGTGGTTTACATTCACACGCAAGTGACAAACACTAGCTGTCTCTTTTTTTCTTGTTGCTTTTATCAAGCCATCCCTTTCGACTTGTAGTGAAATGTCAGATGAATGAAAAGTGTGTTGTGTGCTGCCGCTGCTGTGCGGAACACTTTTTTCGGTTGTTTTGTAAGTGTATAACGTATCTGTTTACTAGAATATCATTGATTATATAAAAAGTTGTCAAACATTTCATTGATAGTAATTTTAATTAACATAACACTCGTGATTTTTTTCTCTCGGGGGAAGCTTCCCGAATCTGAGAAATCGATCGGAGAGCAACGCAAACATTACCATGCCATACCTTGTGTGAAGTACTACTTAAAATCAAATTTGTCACATGCCGGCAGACAGGCCTTTGTCCTGGAGTGGGACACAGCGGGCTCATAATAACCTACTCATACAACCATTACCTTTTCCGAAGCCCGAAGTACTTTACCGTTATACTTCACAGGGTGTGGTACTCATGACGATATCTATACTAATATTATAAATAGGTAAAGTTTGTGACGTTGTAGGGGGTAATCACTGGATCTAAAGAACCGATTTAGAAAATTTTTTCAACAGTAGAAAGCGACATTATTCCTGAGTGTCATAGGCTATAACATATTTTCAAAAAAAAATGAGATTCTTATTAAAATTGCAATAATGTAACCCAAAGTAGCAAAATGTTGCCTATAAAATTCATTCTTTGGCGTGCGCTGAGAAAACTATTAATGATATATAAAAAAATTGTTAGTTAGGGTAGGTAAGGTAGGGTAGGCAGCGTAGGGCGGGCAGGCAGGGTAGGTAGGTAGGTAGCCAGTAATTGATGGGAGTGAAGACGCGGGGGTCAGCTAGTCTATGTATAAAAATGTTAATTTGACCTTTATTGCAGAGGTGTGATGGAGCTGATCGGCATCCTCATTGGTCACCTGGCATTCTTCCTGCTGTTCAAGTATCCTCAGGAATTCGGCGGCCCAGCACTTCTGACGCCGCCTAACTTCATGTAAGTATAAGATATTTTACCTAAAAATCACTTGTACAAGGTCGAGTCTTGTTTTCTTGTTTATTTATTTTTTTACTTATAGAACTTTATAGACGTAAGAGGTAGCTATCTAGTCATGAATATACAAAAAAAAATTGATTTTAACACGCTTAATAGAAAACCAAAATAAAAAGTAGAAATTATATTCAATAAATTTAAATTAAGAATAGTGTGATTAACAAACAAAAATATTATTGTAAAAAAGCGTAGCTTGATAATAATTGTTATATTTTATTGACAGATATTGGTAAAAGTAGAGCCGTTTTGAAAATATCTTAAAAAACACGCATTTTTGTAATAATATATTTATTTTTGTTTATCACACTATTCTTAAATTAAATTTATTGAAAATAATTTCTACTTTTTAGTTTGGTTTTCAATTAAAGCATGTTTATTTTTGTTTTTTTTTGAACTATTATTATTAAATTCAAGTAATTGGAGTATGAGCTGTGGATTTCACTGCTTCATTTAATGATCCTGTGTAGAGGATTAGGAAGATAAACTTAACAAGCTACATCAGTTCATCCTAGTCAGAGCCAGAACATGCTTTAGCCGCAGAACAAGGCCGACATAGTATTCATTGTAAACATTTGTTTCTAAACATGGTTGCACAAACATGTTGTTGAGTTCCTGTCAACATTTGTATTGCGGAGGTGATCATGCCATGTTGAAGAGTTGCCGCTAGGCGAGCGAAAACTACTAATACTACTAATGAAAACATTTTCATGTTGAGAAACTTTGGTGTGGAGCAACTGTTGTGCAACAAATGTTTACAATGAATTGGGGCATTAGACCAACCTTCCAATATTCTACAAAATGTATCACAACTCGCTTTGTATCTAACCGTGCAATATTCTATGTCTCCAGCAAACAAATCTTCCCCGACACGAGGTACGTCGGCGGCTTCGGCACTGCGCCCCAAGCTCGGGTGCCCACGAGACCCGGTGGGACAGTATTCGGCGGGCACAACTGGGGACGTGGACAGGCCCTCGGAGGCAACTGATCATAACAACTCCTTAGTGAGAGACTTTGATGTTACTCGGTGTTCCGGTTGAAGATATGATTCTGGTGTTACTACTACCATTTTTGTAGGTAACCTGTATACAGCCTTTGCTTTATATTTAGTTTATGATTTTAATAGAGTTTTGTTCAAGTTTGAAGTAAGTTCTTTTTTTAAAGTAAAATCTGAGATGGCTCAGATCGCAACTTGAAAATTAGTGATGCAATAGGATGTTTACTATAAAGTTGAATTGTGTGAATGTTTTTTTTTTCTCGTGTTTAATATTAACTTTAGTGGGATTCTATGATATTGGTTGAATAGGATTTGTGTTCATTGAATTGTGTTTGTGAAGGAAATGTAAATTTATGTTGGATGTAATTTCCTAAGATTAAAACATACTCCAACTTTGAAGTGCAAATAGGTTTTGTTTATGGTGTCTGAAAAGGATTTAAATATTTTTAGCAAAGACGAATTATTGTAATAGGTGAAATAAAGTCATGATGAATGATTTATTTACATACGTTTTTACAACACATGTGTCTTTTATTTACATTTGAACAAAATAATACAGTACTAGAAAAATGTTAAATAAAAAATTTGCCTCGTTAGTTACATCACAGATAATATAATACTAGCATACAGATGCCTCATCCCATACAAAGAAACTGCCGAGGTAACTAGCCCAATATTCCATTTATTCAATTTTGTACATTAGGAGAGTTGATTAAACAAGAACATACAATTTTTATGTTCAATTCCAGAAAATGTTAATTTTACATTTGTGTACATGTCGCGTCATCTAGTGAGATTTATTTGAACCAAATTTTCTTTCTTAGCAATGAGACCTCGTGGTTACATAAAACAAAACGGGTATTCGCTATGACTCCGACGTAAAAATATAAAAATAAAATTGCTAAATAATTGTTTATTTTATTCTTAGTTTTATTTTATTAAATCTTTGTAAATCCTTTTCAGAATTCAGATACCTCAGTTTAGAAGCCTTTTGTCTAGTTTCTGAGATAAAACGAGTATGAGAAAAACGCTCTTAAATTCTGATATAAATACACTGTTAAAATTCAACCAATCACGGCAGTTTTCGCCCTCTTAACAATTTGTCTTATTATCGCGTACCTATTGCGATTGTCTTCATTCTAGAGACTGGGCAACAAATTCTGTTAAATTATGCTGAGTTTAATGATGGTAGGTATTTGTCTAGCATTATGGAAAATAAGTGACTGGCATGTGTATAGACATAACTTTTACCTATTAGGTAAGATTTACTTACATTCTCAGAAAAACATACCTAGTATCAGTTAATAAGTATGGTGCACTGTGTAAATATAGCATTTACAAATTTATTATACAAGAAATTAAGTACCTCTAAAATAAAAAAATTGTGTCGCGTGGTTGTCGTAAATAGTGTAAATTTAACGTAAGTGTTAATAAATAATAAATTTTCAGAAGTTACTTTAATAATTAAATAATACGTGCATTACCTACCATTAAGCCATTTATTATTGATCAACGAACTGCCTCTAGGTCAATGAGGTAGGATAACTATGGAGACGGCATATTCTACTATATGAAGAATATGCACGCATGTCAAAAAGCGTTTTGTCTCTTTTTAACGAACCAAGTGCTGCATATGAAAAGAGAGACATCTAAATGTTTGTCAAGGACTAAACTTGGTAACACTTTTGAGTGACGTCAAAATCATGTCTATGCGTGACCGGTCGCCATGTTAATTGCCGAGTAAAATTGGTAGTTGTGTGCCGTATATGTACGTTTATCTGTGTAGTTGTGCTGTCAAACAGTTGCAAATGGCCTACCTCATTGGCAAATGGGCAGCCATCTTAATTGCCCGATTTATGTAGGTTAGCACGCTAATTTCGTAGGTATGGCAAGTCCATAGGTTTATAAGTCAGTGCTCTAGGTAATACAATCTCTCTGTCAACGAATCAGTTCAAAATGAGAAGCTGTCAAAAACTGTATTTGCGCGGGAATCATTGACCAGATTTTCTGAAAAATAAATCGTCTATGAAAATAGTTTCAAAAATGTTATCCTACTGAAAGCCACATTTCCCATTTTGAGCGTTTTAGGTAGATTTAATTTAGTTTTAATTTTCACTATAAATTGGTTAACTCCACTAAGAATCTTGCATTTATTTCGAAGCAATTAATAAAAGACCATAAGTTTAAAATCAATGTTAATATGAAAACAGGCGTAAATCGCAAAAAGGGCTTAAATCGATTCTAAAGACACCTTTCAGCCTACTGGTTCAACTAGAGAGGCCTTTGTTTCCTGGTGGACTAGCTGGATCATTGATTCTTAGGCCCTTTTAGCTTTGTTCCCTATAGCCATGTTGTATCACAACGCCTGTTTCTATATTTTATCATTTTAAAAACGTTTTGAAACACTGTGTCCTCAAACATGAACACTATCTTCAACCATGTTAGCTTACCTAATAGGAAAAGAAAATACTCCGTGTAGCAGCAAAACTACCCTTTCAAACGCGTTTAAAATCAAACAATCTTGACAAGATTGTTTGGAAATTGAAAGTAGGTATCGTAACGTTCCATATCAGACACAATCTCGCTATTGACCAGGGACCATACTTATGACATTATCGTGTTGGCACAGTGGCTAAGACCTCACCTCTCCTGCTTGAGATCGTAGGTTCGAATCCGGACAAGTACAATGTGACTTTTTCAAGTCTAAGGTACTTTATAAGTTTATCTTTGACGTCGCTGACAACGGTGAAGGAAAACATCGTGAGGAAACCTGGAAATATTACAGTGAGTTTATTGTAAAAATGTGCTCCATTGAATAGTTTTCCCTCAAAGAGCAGTAAGCTTCAGGGTGGATGGTACGGTATACTTCTCGCCAAACTTCATGGCCGCCCTGAAGTTAGTTTTCCGATGCGCAATCCACGGATCGGTGCTGTTTTTTGCATGAGATATACTACTGCGCAGCCATTGTAGCCAACTTCAGGGCGGCTAAGAAGTTTGGCGAGATCTATACGCTCAGTTTTGCTGCTATACGAACTATTGTCTTTTTTGGCTTCCAGTATAACCTTAGCGCCCGAATACTAAATCAAACGCAATAATTACTATAGTAGGTATATTTATTTATTTACATAAATACCTAGTCTTTGTTATATTGACGAAGACGTGAAGATATCAAGAGACAAACTACATTATATTTCTATAACAAAATTGTTTTAACAATAAAACATGCGGTTTTAAATTGTTGTTTTACTTCTGTGACTATTCTGTATTCCTGCTTCATCAACATTATTTCACTCTGCCCTCTTACCTTCTATGATTTCGTTGTGAGAGAGAGACCGCTATACGGGATCAATAGTACCTACCTAATATCCTTTTTTAAAGCGGTTTCATGATTCATGGTTCGTTGGTTGGAATCACCTACTGTTGGATATTTTATCTTTTCAACGAGTAGCCTAAAAAGGAGCTCGTGGCTAAATAATAACAGCCGCTCGGGTCGATCTTCAAGGTTAAGCAACGCATGACGAGGTCGGGCCTTGGATGGGTGACAATTTTCAACATACCGAGTTTCCTCCATGCCTCGGAAAGCACGTTAAGCCGTTGGTCCCGGCTGTCATTTGAAGATCTTTGACAGTCGTTGCGGGTAGTCAGAAGCCTGAGATCTGACACCAGTCTTGCCAAGGGGTATCGTGTTACCCAGTTACTGGGTTGTGGAGGTCAGAGAGGCAGTCGCTCCATGTAAAACGCTGGTACCCAGCTGAATCCGTTAAGACTGGAAGCCGACCCCAACAATAATTGGGAAAAAGGCTAGGCAGATGATGATGAACCAGCAGCCTACTTGCGTAAGTGAATTCGGCAAAGCAAATAGTTTGAGTATGAACAATCGCCCAATCACAAAGAGGGAAATCTACATCGCGCTTTTCGTCTCGCAAGTGATTGGTTGATTGTATATACTCAAACCCTTTGCCTTGCCGAATTCAATTAGGCTGCAGTTCCTGTTTTGCCCCCATAGAGAAGAAACCTTATGTTGGTAATTCCTATTCATGGTAAGAGGTTACTAATAATACATTATTTACACACATTCTGCTACCATCATCAATGGTACAAAGGCAGACAGTCCTTGTCCCATGTTACTTGGGGTCGCCTTTAACATATTTTCCTCTTCTATCCTCCCTTCGGCCACTTTTATCATACACTCCCTTTTCTTTCAAATTCTGCATCATCAATCTTTGAAGTATTCTACACACCGAACCTGCCGACACGGTTGCACGCTGCAGTCTGCTGAAACAACGTGTGTGTTAGCGAAAACTCTGCTGTTATTTTTAATACTTACTTTTTATTAGTTTTGTTTAAAGAAAACATTGCCTCACACTAGGAATTTCTTCCTGTATCGTGGGTGCGTTTACAAATATATAAAGTAACATACACAAACACCCAGAGCCGGAAAACTATCTGTAGAGCAGACAAATATTTGTTCCGTGCGGGAATTGAACCCGCGACACGCAGCGCAGCAGTCAATCGCTCAACCACTGCGCCAAACGTGTGCGCGCGACACGCTTTCAACGTATCATGTTGCAGATGTTTTGGCAATTAATATTGTTGTTGGTGGTTTACCCGCCATCCAGTATCTGGCCGAACCGATGTCTCCTACCGCCGCCCTTAAGGGTACACTAGTCGACGGCACGAACTATTTTGTGCGCGGGGTTAAAATGCATTTTATATCAACCGACAACACGTGCGGAAGATATAGATGCTGTGATGAGCAGTAGGAAGCTAGTTCGCGTACGAATACACACTTTTGCAAATTTGTAGCGAAATGGATAATGATTTAGGACGAAATCGAGCGCGCGAAATTTTATAAACAGACCTTTGGCTGTCTAGATATCATGAAAAAACTACTAAATCTATCTGTTCAAAATAAAATTATTTGCATTGTTGAACTACTAATCTATCCCTGTATGGAGGCCGTTTTGCAATTTTCCGTCTTCTTATGGTATTTATTTGCGCCCAAAAATGCGTTAAAATTAGTGTCAAAATGTGGAACTTTCGACGCTCATAACTTTCAAATATTTTCTATTTTTACTTTTTTGCTTCCATACAGGGCTAGATAATGATGAGACAAATTGATATCACTTTTTATTTTGAACGTACATCGTCAAACAGTGGAATAATCCCCAAACTACGTTTGTATGGAAGAATTTTTGACTAGTGTAACCTTAAGGCCTTTTACTTAAGGGTACACTAGTCGACGGCACGAACTATTTTGTGCGCGGGGTTGAAATGCATTTTATATCAACCGACAACACGTGCGGATGAGATAGATGCTGTGATGAGCAGTAGGAAGCTAGTTCGCGTACGAATACACACTTTTGCAAATTTGTAGCGAAATGGATAATGATTTAGGACGAAACCGAGCGCGCAAAATTTTAGACCTTTGGCAGTCTTAGTTATCATGAAAAAACGACTAAATATAACTGTTCAAAATAAAATTATTTGCATTATTGAACTACTAATCTATCCCTGTATGGAGGCCGTTTTTGAACTTGCAAATATTTCCTTTTTTAACCGACTTTCGAAAAAGGAGGAGGTTCTATGTTCGACTTCTTGTATGTTTTTGTTTTTTATGTATGTTCACCGATATCTCCGTCAATTGTGGACCGATTTTGAAAATTATTTCGTCGTTTCGAAATTGGTCCCATTTTAATTTGGTGAAGATCTGATGAAGAACTTTGAAGATATACATCAGAACTCTTCAATAAATAACGGCAAATCTCTCGGGACTGCTGCAATCGCATGTCTGTGTATTGTTTATACCATTTCATAACATAACATCACGCTAGTACGCTCTTAAGGGGTAAGCAGATCTCTCATTTGATCGGTTTTGTTCAAGTTTCATGATATTCGGGTAATCTATTCTGGCGTTATAGGCAACTTACTTAGGTAGGTACAACTAAAAAGTGAAAAATAAAAAAACTTTTTACAAAAAAATACTACCGACTTCCAGAAAACTACAAAGTGAAAAATAACTTTTTTTTTGGAAGTCGGTGTCCATAATATGCAATAAAATGGTAAATACGAAAGACACCGACTTCCAAAAATAAAGTAATTTTTCACTTTGTAGTTTTCTGGAAGTCGGTAGTATTTTTTTGTAAAAAAGTTTTTTTTTTTACTTTTTTGCTTCCATACAAGCCTAGATAATGATGAGACAAATTGATATCACTTTTTATTTTGAACGTACATCGTCAAACAGTGGAATAATCTCTAGATTACGTTTGTTTGGAAGAATTTCCGACTAGTGTAATCTTAACTGTCTCGCCACCGAAGGTGGATTGCCATTGCGGACGAGACAGATCCTGTGCAGTATGCAGGGAGCAACTGCAAGGCTTCAGTGCCGAAACACTTAAGCCTCTAGGTACCAGCAGCCGAATTGCGTAAGTATAATTATTATCCAAAGCAAAAGAATCGATTCCTTCCCAAAAACGACTTTTCGTATCAATATGCACTACGTAAAGTCGGTTTGGGGAAAGAATCGATTATATTGCTTTGGATAATATACTTACGCAATTCGGCTGCAGGTTTAGCCCACGAGCCGTCGTGGTTACCGGCGTGTGGCCGCTTCGTGCTTTTCAGCTACTTGGAGCCACAGGTGAGAGTTTGTAGACTGTCAACTATTTTAACTAGATGCACAGAAATTCTGCCACCTGTAAAGGCCGACTGGCTGGAATTCGACGCTAACACCCCAAAGTGTAGTGGGGGAATTAGCGTCGAATCAATCAAGTCGAAGCCCATCATTACAAGGTGTAATACCTAATAAATAAATAAAATGCCCAACTAAATAAACGCAATTCACTATAATACACAACTATACAATAACATATCAATGATGCTCATCCTTCTTGTCGGCGGGGCCGTGTTCCTTCTCCCACATGGCGATGAACTCCTTCTTGCGTTGTTCGCGACGCTTGAAGTACTCCGGGTAGTGCGCTTTCTCGAGAGGATGCCAGTAGTCGATCACCCAGTCAGGGGGGGTTACTACTCGCTCGTGGGCCACGCCTCCCATGCTTGTTGCGACTGGGGAGAGAGAAAAAGAAAACATATCGCTATATAAATTATAAAAAACTGGCCAAGTGCGAGTCGGACTCGCGCACGAAGGGTTCCGTACCGTTATCGCAAAAAACGGGAATAAAAACACGTTTGTTGTATGGGAGCCCTTCTTAAATATTTATTTTATTATGTTTTTAGTATTTGTTGTTATAGGGGCAACAGAAATACATCATCTGTGAAAATTTCAACTGTCTAGCTATCACGGATCATGAGATGCAGCCTGGTGACAGACGGCCAGACAGACAGACGGATCGCGGAGTCTTAGTAATAGGGTCCCGTTTTTACCCTTTGGGTACGGAACCCTAAGAAGTCTCCCGTTTGTATGCGATAAACTCAAAAACTACTGAACTCATTTTCATGCTGTTTTCACCAATAGAAAGAGTGGGAAATGCGAAAGTAACTCTGCTTGTTACGTATTGACGCCTAATCCGCTGTACCAATTTTGATGAATTTTGGCAGAGTAGAAATAGGCTAGACCTTGGAGAAGGATATCGGATACTTTTAATCCCGGGACTACGTCCCCTTGGGAATAATTTCAGAGTTCAAAGTGAGACTGATAAAAAATAATTCAAGACGTCGTAAAATAAAAGCAAATCAAGTGATGCGATTGGCTGTTTAATATTCATTCAACCAATATTAATTTATTGAGAATTCTCCTTCCTAAATCTGGGGGTCTACTCCCTATCTCCGTCAACGAAGTTACGGGCCCCGTCCGAAAGTACTCCGAAACTTCGGAGTGAAATAAAACAAGTGTTAAGTTCAATTTTTCGGACGTGTAAAAACACATCGGGAGTTGGTACAACTGTCAAATTGTGTTGTCATTCATTAGTTTCAGCCCCAAACGAATCATGCGTTCGTATGTCATACGGAGTAGTAAAAGCCCGTAACTACGGACTTCGTGCTTAGGGAGTAGATCCCCTGAACCTAAGACATTGAAATTGAAAGTATGGCTTAGTATCTATTGACATACAAATAACACTTCTTCTTCATGTCGATGATTCCATGTTCAATTCTAATTCATATATTGTATGATGTCAAATAATACTGGCAAGAGGTAGGTAGTTACCAAACCAACAAGGTTTCTAAGCAATTACCAAATAGATGTTGTAATATGGCTGCTGCAGTCAATTAAGGATATTGCAAGTCATCTAAACAATAAATGACATTCTTTAAACAATAAATATAAGTATTGTTACACAATAATTGCATTGTGCAGACTTACAGAAAAATATAGGAAAAGTAATTCTAATTATTGCAAATTAAATAATTTTGGTAGCACTTAAACTCTCTGTGGAAGAGTTTGAAAAACCCTTAATTCATTTATTCATGTTTAGTCAAATCATTTCCAATATGATCGACAAGAATCTTGAAGAAATGCTCTTGAATTTAAAATGGAGAATCAAAACTTATATTATGAAGACGTACAGTTATTTGTTTTTTTATGTTTGTAAAAACTGATCTCTTGAAGTAATAAGCTGATTACAAAAATTACTTCACCATTTGAAAACTACACATTACAATAGCAGTTTTTTTTTTTTGTGTGGTGTGTCCCAGTTCAATCTTAGGTTGGCTACTACTTAACTGGGCTTTTCTGTAGAGAATTTTAAATTAAGGTCTCCAGCTGGAACAATAAAACTTAGAAACTATGTGACCACGCTAAGGCCACCCACTACTATGCACAATGGTCCACCTTAGAGAAGTACATGGTACCTGTGAGATTGGTATAGTTCTCGCCAAACTTCTTGGCCGCCTTGAAGTTGGCTACAATGGCTGCACAGTAGTAAATCTCATACAAAAACAGCACCGTTTTGTGCCTTGCTCATCGAAAAACAGAAGTAAAGAAAAATATGGTTGTAAATAAAGACAAACTTACAAGTCCTAGGAATGGGATGCTGAATTAAGAACAACTCCTGCTCTCCTTCCTTCAGGAGATCTACGGCTTTAACCATGTTGGTTTCCTTAGCGTTCTTGTCGAACCTCTCCCGGAGGAGCACCGCCTGATACCGGTATACATTGCTGGAATATAGAAAAGAGTTTGTTTGTTATATTTTAAAAACTAGTTTAAAAAAAAAAACTTTTTTGAATAATAACTAACTTTTGAATAGTAAGTAACTACTTATGAATAATCACACAAATAATTGTTTTCAAAGAAGTCAGTGAAGTGTCTTCTGTGAAAACCTGAAATAGCAGAAGGCTTCACAGTGACACACTTCTACATATTATGAGCTGTATCTCAATCAGACAAACAATGGATTTTATAATTTAGTAGTGGTTTTTAAGTAGCTATCTCAAACTTTTATTTGTTGGTAAACAAATTAGCAAACTTGAAAATAAATATTGATCTATTAAGTACTTCAAATAAATCAAAAGGAAGGTGGGATCATAGGTAAAATTTAAAATTGGAAGATGATAGTACTCGACTGGCTAAATAAATGATGATGGTGAATTCAATAAAACAAATGTGATTGTCATAGAATAAGTTATGATTGTACTAAAAGTATGAACCAACTTTTACTTTAAAAAACCAATTGATCAACTTATTGTTTCTTAACTTTTATTAATTGACTTCAATTTATGAATCTCATTGTAACAAACCAAATCAATTTGATCAGGATTTTTTAAGATTTTTTTTAGATGATAATTTAATAACCTAGTAAGACCAGTTGAAAAATACTTCTGTAGTAGGTTTTTCTCTAGGAAAGGATTTAAAATACAAAAGGTATCTGGAAAAAAGGGAAAAAATTGTGGTTATGTTTGCAAGAATTACGTAATGGGGAAAACAAAAGCAAAGAAAGGGGATTTATGGATTTCAGTATATAGTTGAACTTACCGCCTATCGTAGTATGCCTCCAAATTACGTAAAGCTCTTTTGTAAAGGGAGCAAACCTTTTGAGAGTGTGTTTTAATCGCAATAAATGGAACGTTCGCCATTTTCGTTTTGTTTTGCTACAATGACAGCAGTGACAGCTGTCGTCAATGGATGTCAGTGTCACACACTGACTTAGAAACTTATGGAATTTGCCATACCTACGAAATTATCGTGCATACCCCTACAAAAATCGGGCACTTAAGATGGCTGCCCATTTTTATTTTTCTCGCACCACACTGTTTTATACAACACGCGGGCATGATTTTCCTATTAATTTCCAAACTCAGATCACCAAAATACCTAGTTAATAGACGTATATCTCTTTTAAAACAATAGAAATATTTTGAGCAAGCAACTGTTTGACAGCACAACTACACAGAGAAACGTATATATTCGGCACACAACTACCACAAAACCGCAGAGTACTTCGGCACTCAACATGGCGACCGGATACGCATAGACATGATTTTGACGTCACTCAAACGTGTTGCCAAGTTTAGTCCTTGACAAACATTTAGATGTCTCTCTTTTCACATGCAGCTCTTGGTTAGTTAAAAAGAGACAAATGCTTTTTGACATGCGTGCATGCGTGTGTCGATATTATAGATATTTGTATAACTATTCTTCAATGTCTCTGCTATTCTTCTTATAGAGCTTTTATGCCGTCTCCATAGTTTTCCTACCTCATTGGTGTCACAAACATAGGCATAACATAGGTCACAAACCACAAAGTAAAAGGAGTCCTTTTTTTACAGCTATAATATACTCCTTCTTCTACACAATCGGCACAGCCCTTGGTCGGAGCACCAACCAAAAAAGACGGTAGACGGTGGTTGGCCAACCAAATTGAGTTGACCTTCTAACAACCTTGTTTGGGGGGTATGCGCTTGCGACCAATTTGGCGCCTATACAATCTTATTTGGTTGGTGCTGCCCATGGTCGGGCGGTTGTTCCGACTGTGTAGAAGTGGTTTTACTTATTTGGGTATAATAAAATATGTAAATATTTATTATAAATTTTAACATAGGTACTAGTTTTGGAGGCCATTAAATTAAAATTTGATGGAACGGAACCTTTGGTAGGCGAGCCAGAGCCGGAACCTCTATCTAACTCACTCTTTGTCCGTTTTTTTTATCGTCAATATCATCATTTGATATCGATACCCGTCACGGCTGCAGATTTTCGATATCTTAAATTACAACTGTTGGTTTTGACAGCTTAGTATGTTTTTTATGACACCCTGTATTACCTATCATCCGTTGTAGGAATGGCCTTGAACCGTGGGCGTCAACCGTTTTGTTCACATCTGTTACAAGGTCATGTGCACATCACATGCAACAACTAGGTACCTGCTGTATTAGAACGCATCCGCTGAATAATCTGTCACTTGAAAATTGCAAACGATTTATTGCTGAAGGTTTTTTGTAATTTATGTTGTGGTTACCTGTGGTTACAACATCACTTGTATGCATTGTCATCGCTATTTTCTAGAGTATTTTTTTTTCTGTTTCTATGATTGTCATCGAGTTTTCAGATACTACGGACCACTACACCACTACGGACTACGGTCCAGTTTCTGGAACAAAAATTATCCCAGAGTAAGAGCATTTCCACATTATCCGATCCTGTATCGTTGTCGGCCACCGTTAGCTAATATCCGATATCATGTGGTACTTCACATATTGCCGATAAAATCGTCCTGATTCGACTATTTTCTCTTTGTGCGGGCAGAGTTATGGCAGATTTTAATAAAAAACATTATTGCTGTATTTATTATATTTGAGATTCAAAAAAGGATCTGGCCACAGACTTTATTAGATACATCCCATTATGAAAACAATTACAAAAACCGCTATTATACTAAATATTTACTATTATCAACCACAAGCACGGTCTAGATTCTATCAGTTCAATTAATGTAATTATGTGGTATTTAAATGATGACGACGCCATGTTTACTACCAAATTCGGACTAAAACAAGCTCAAAATGGCCACCGTGCGCCGGGCTCTGCGCGCACAAAGACAATGTAGATACAAGCACACATACAAACATTAACGACCGACAGCAAGCGGGCGTCCGATGGTGCTACCAAAATATCGGTGTCAGCTCCGATATCGGGGCGGACAAAAGGCAGGTACATATTTCTTACATTTTACTTGCTCCGATATCGTATCGGTGTCCGATACCTATATCGGCTCGGATAATGTGGAATCGCTCTTAGAGCGGTTACGCACTGCATCCGATTCGAATACGTCGGAATTTTGGTCCGAAGTAGCTGTTAGTACTTATTGTAGGGGAGGTTACGCACTATATCCGAACTCCTGAAATCAGACCTTGGATCTCGTATTGGGATAAAAAAAGGATGCAG
Source organism: Orthosia incerta (assembly GCA_948252205.1). Taxonomy (NCBI): domain Eukaryota; kingdom Metazoa; phylum Arthropoda; class Insecta; order Lepidoptera; family Noctuidae; genus Orthosia; species Orthosia incerta. The sequence continues at coordinate 16,835,767 of OX411758.1, read as the reverse complement.
TGTATAAAACGTATAGATATAATATAAAACGCCTATAGTTTTTTTTTTTATTCCTGATGAGCTCTCTCTTGATCTCGATATGGTCTACGATGGAGCAAGCGAGCCCAGGAGATGTCGGTTTACTCATATTTGAGGGGTTATCGACGTCGTGTCATAAATTAAGAGCAAGTAAAGGGTTGTTAAAAAGTCGTGTGTAAGTTGAAAAGTCGTTCACCCAATCACAGTGGCTAACGCGCGTTTGACGATGTGCGACAATTTTTCTTTCCAGAAACAGAGCGTATTTCGTTCTTATTAGTATTACATTGACACAATAGTTACGCATCCCATGCAATTAGTCAAATATCTAGGCTTCTGTTAAAGAAGCATAACATTCTCAGAACATAACTGATGTTGATTTTTGAGAAAAATATTAGGGTTTGAATGTGGCATGAAAAACGGCCTTCCGCAGCGTTATTTACGCAGGTTGTACGAAGTTATTACGAAGGGACAATATTGTAATAATAATTACCCATCTTCGTTTATTTACAATTTTACCCGGCATTTGGGTAATTCTACATTTGTGCTTAGCAGAATTTGCCTTCAACTGCCCATCAAAGCTTGATGAAATTAAACTTGTATTAAAAGATAAAGAAAACCTTTAGTTCGATTCTAACTTCATGGCGACTGTGAAGAGTGTTTCACGCTGCGCATTACCCCACGCTTCACCACTGCTATCACGTTCATTTGCTACTGCGCAGCGACTCGAGGTGTTCCGAGCTGCAATTAAGTTTGAATCCAACTATACTTAGCTATATACGTCTTCCTGCCTCTACATAAGGAGGCTCACTTGACCCATAGACCTGTATTACGAAACGTAAGCCTTAATACGCAATAGCCAATAGTTACCTACGTGTGTTCAAATGGCTAAGTGTTTATCCGAACTACTCAATACGAATGGTCAGTGCATAGCTGCCTGGTGCTCGAGTATATGGAGGTCAGTCTTCGTACTTATTTTGGACACTGTTGAAACAATTTTATGCTGCAAGCCACAAGCAAGCAGCATTGAATCGGATCGTAGTATCGGGAAAGTCTGTGAATGTAGGTACGACTGGACTAAACTTTGGCTCAATTTCTGGAATCAACCGAACAACACAATGTCTTGTTAGGAATTCGGATATCAATTTGTCTCATCATTATCTAGCCCTTGTATGGAAACAAAAAAATAAAAACATTTGAAAGTTATGAGCGTCGAAATTTCCATATTTCAACACTAATTTTTACGCATCTTTGAGCGGCAATAAATACCATAAGAAGAAGAAAAATTGCAAAACGGGCACCATACAGGGATAGATACATAGTAGATAACAATGCAAATAATTTTATTTTGAAAATATACATTTACTCGTTTTTCCATGTTATCTAGACTTTCAAAGGTCTGTTTATAAAATTTCACGCGCTCGATTTCTTCCTAAAGCATCATCCATTTCGCTACAAACTTGCAAAAGTGCTAATTCGTACGCGAACTAGCTTCTTACTGCTCATCACAGCATCTATCTCTTTGGCACGTGTTGTCGGATGAGATAGCAGGCATTTTAACCCCGCGCACAAAAGAGTTCGTGCCGTCGACTAGTGTAACCTTATAGGATAACCAATAGAACCCATTTCCATCATTTTTGTCTTTTTGTCTGTTTATTTGCGCACGCATCACGTAAAATGTACGAAAGCAATGTCGATAACTTTTATACATACAAATTCTGCGTAACTTAAGTTACTTAGATTAAATAAATCTCAATCGGTTCACAGTGTTCGAGAAGTAAAATTATCACAACACACGCAATTGAGATACTCGGACAGTTGAACTCCATATTCGATAGATGGCGTTGTGCATTTGAAGTAATTTTCTTGATGGCTGTGTCTAGTAATATATTATCTGTGGCAGTGTTAAGTTTATCTGCGAAAGAATGAACCTAGAAAAAATATTGGTTGGTAGGTAGGGTAGGCAGGAAGGTAAGAAGGGTAGGAAGGAAGGTAAGTAGGGCAGGGTAGGCAGTTGAAGGGAGCGAAGCCGCGGGCACAGCTAGTTTATAATAATTATAATACTAGCTACCGCCCGCGGCTCCGTTCGCGTGGTATTAGTACTTCTCCCAATATCTTTGTAAATTATAGCATATGTAGTAGCTATATTTCTGTACAGTTTCATCAAAATCCGTTCAGTAGTTTTTGCGTGAAAGAGTAACAAACATCGATCCATCCATCTCTGCGCCACACCGTGCGAGGCCAAAAAGGCTCCAATCTCAGCATGTGCAGCGATATCCAAAGAAGGAAATAAAAAAATAGCAGTAAGATTAATAAGAATTAAAAAATCTCAAGACGAAACCCCATTTTGAGATTTTACAGCCGACCTGCGTGCGATAGCTATCTAGGACCTAGTTATTTTTCGCTCGCAGGTCGGCTGTAGTTTTTTTCCATTACATTTTTTACTATCTAGATTCTAGGTAGTAAAAAATATAATGGAAAAAACTACATTTTACTTAAATGTCGTCAGTAGTAGCTACCTACGCCATAGTAATAGTAGGTAATAAATATCGACTATTAAATTAACAGTTTTGCTGCTACTGGATGGCCTTTACTGTTGTCGCAATCATACTGACCTTGAAGAAGATTATATTGTGATAAATGTACCTACAGGTGCAAGTTTCAGACAATGTTGTAAAATAACGCAAAATTGTATGAAATAAACACATAAAACTCATCATTATTAATAATAAACACATGTAACTAGTGATAGATTGAAAATTTCAACACCATGGTAAGAAAATGGTCCTATGAGAAACGATCCAAAAATTTTGATACCAATTAGTCGAATTAATTAATGGAACCCCTTACTAGTAGAAAACTATGACTTTCCGCCAATGAGAAATAGGAATAAAAAAATAAACCACAGATAGATGACTAAAAAGTTAAAACAGCCTTTTATTGTGACGTACCCAGCAATCGGAACACTAACGATGAATTATTGCATTAAAATTCTATCAAAATGCAATCACGAAAAAATATACCGACACGATTTTATCGGGGTCAAAGAAAGTTAGGGAAACCGCCGCGTCGAGATGACCAATCGATGAGAACCGGTTACGACGCTCGACCAATCAGAGAAATCGCGCCATCCTTTTGAAAATGGAACACTGATCCCTGTTCATGGTTCCAAAAAAGGCTTTTTATGCTTGACAGAGCAGTAATTTTTTTACTAGGTTTTATATAGGTAGCATTAGCGTTTATTCCGACTAGATCGACTGGCTCGCTCAGTAAACATCGCGTACATTGTTGTTCCTATCTCAGTGTTGAAGCGACACTCGGTGCGGCGGGTACGGCCATCGCACGATTTTTAAATTTCGAATAACATTTTTTATTGTTTCTTAACTTTAGTGTTAACTTCAGTGAAATATTTCAATTAAATTGATCAATCAGTGAAAAGTCCTTGGTGGGATATTAGACGCTTGGCTCCTGTTGGAATTTCCTGTGCGCTCCATATTCCAGGTACCTACTATTTATTTTATAATATTTTTCATCAAACTTTAAAGGTACCTTTCAAGGCACATATTTTTTTTAAATTATGTAGTATTAGCATAAAAATAAATCAAAAATTGAAAGAAAAAAAATATTGTCGGTGTTGCCACCATGGTACAAGTTTTTGAAATCTGGGCTTGGAACCTTTTTTACCCGACTGCCGAAGGAAGGTGTGTTTTGTAGGTAAATATTACGTTCTACATCTAGGTAGGACACAAAAGATTATAAATGTGTTTTGTCTCAAAACTGATCAGAGAGTGGGTGAGGGACACAAATCCAAAAAACAATAGGGCGGTTTTTATCTAGCTAGAGGACTATGAGAACTTTATGGGACTTCATAAGTGCCATATCGGGAACCCGAAAACATCAAATTGTCCATGTCCAGAATTGACCCAAAGAACAACAATATTCACGTGTGTCTTGGTCGTAGAATTTTGACCCAAACCCGACGACTGCAGCACAAAGGTGTACGCCAGTTTCTGAATATTGAGAAATTGAATCTGAGAACTTGTCTAAAACTCTACTTTAGAACACTTAGCACAAGACAGAGTTTGACAAGTTAACATAACACTACTTCACGCCTGTATTCTTCGAAGATTTAAGCAGAGGTGTACTTGTAGCTCATACATATTTCACCATTTACGTTGAAGTCCCATGTAATAGCTTGACCAGTTCTGACCTTCAAAAACTGTACCAACTTCATTAAAATGTTCCACAAGTGGTCCAAAGGCTACCGGGCCCATTATTACATGTAGTGTACAATATAATGAGATTTCATCATGTCGCAATCCCAACTGATTGCGCGCGCAGACCTTCGAAGTTCGAAATAAAAGTATAGATAAAGTAAACTTGCTGTAAAAGTGACCGATCAAGGTGTACCACTTATGGTACCTACGAACTCGTTTGTTCGGTAGGGACTGACCCTTATAGGAAAGTTCAGACAGCTTTTATAATTTTACTTCCTGCTCGATAGTGATTAACCTTTTTGGTGAAATGGGTTAATGAACTTTATAAAAAATAAAGAGGTTGTTTGTAGGGGGTAATCACTGCAATTACTGTTCCAATTTCGAAAATTATTTAATTGATAAAGCCGTTGTAGGTTTCGCTGAATGACAAGCCAAGGCTTATTCTTCTTATTTCCACAGGCCACAGGAAACGAACCACGAAAATAAGCTAGTCCTTTGTATGACTTTAACAGTTTATATAGTCCTGACGCAAAGCTTTTGCATCGTGGCCAGACCAGAGAATTTATTCACACATATTTATGAAAATTCTACCAGCATGATCAATAAACTATCCACGCACTACTTCATTAAAAAAAAACACTACAATTGAAAATTGCAACACCAGAAAAAATTTGAAATTCGAAATCCGTATTCCATTAGCAAATTCAGGTAGTGTGCAGCAAAGCATGTCTTATAAAATGCCGTTCTGAGTCTTGTAAACTAGGTCCAGATACATCTAACTATTGTTCAAACTTGAGGCTTGAGAGTGAAACCTCTTTCACTAGGTTACTTTCGATCGTGGGAGCAACTTTATTTTTTATTTTTGTTGTATTTAACAAGCTATATTTTGGTCGGTGAATGTCCCGACTAAAAACAGTTTGGGTTTTTGTAGAAAGCAGACTGTTACAGAATCTAAAGTCTACTGTAACACTGCAGCAGTCTTGTATAGATTTTCTATACCCTGATAAGTCTCCGTAAGGGTGATACCAGACCAATAGATCTATGGAAGTATCAGTCGACATCGATCAATACTGTGTAAGTAGAGGAAGAAGGATTTATTCCTCCTACACCAAATCAAAGCCAAAGCCACTAAACTCCTTTTGCGATAACATTAGACGTTTAAATTAGCCCATTATACAGCCCGTTCAACCATAGATATAGGAAAAGTTTTCCTATATCTATGCGTTCAACCGATTTTGACCTCGAATTGTGTCGTATACTCCATTTGAAATTCAAATGGAGTATACGACACGAATCGACCGACATCGATCAGTGCCATCTATCGACGATTGGGTTTGGACCCTTACCCTGAGACCGATTATTGTTTAGGAAATAAACTGGTTGGCTTGATCTGAGTCTGGGCTTCAATCCTTCTTCCTCTACACAATAATGAACATGACGCTACCATATAATAATAGTATCCATGACTAAACTAACTCCCAAGTTCAAGACCAACTTTACTAGCTAGATTATGAATCACACCACAAATAGAATTCTTGTAAAATCATTTGAACTCATACCTACTTCATAAATGAGTGATGACTTAGTCCTCCCAGCTAGAATCTGTTTTACATCAGAAATCATAACTGTTTACGTTCTCTAGACAAAAAAAAATAAGATAAACTAAAAGAGAATGCTGTTGCTGTGTTTAATTTTTCGAGCTTTTGTTTCTTCTTTTCTTTTTTACCCTACTACGGCGAAGCCAAAAGGAAGGGTTATGATTTTAGCAGTCTATGTATGTTTGTATTTACGTATGTTCCTCCGTAGCGCATAAACTATGCATTCGATTTTGATGTAAAAGGTGTCAATCGATTCGTTATTATGCCCCGGGTAACATAGGCTAACCAAAAAAAACCCTAGTCGGGTTACAGTTTTTATTGAATTTTTGCTTGTTCTTAATCAACTTTTTGCAAGACAAGCCAAAATCTAAGGACAAAATGACTGCCCCAGTCACTAAACTCCATTTACGATAAAATAACAGACGTTTAAATTAGCCCATTTTACAGCCTGTTCAATCCATTTTGACTTGTATTGCGTTGGTGATACGACAAATGGTAGCTGTAGTAAACAGTTGGTTTTGGTAACAGGTTTATGCTTTTTATGTCACCCCTATGTTTACGGAATAGAAGTCAAAATCGGTTGAATGGACTGTAAAAAGATTTGGAAACGTGTTTAATGTTATTTCAAATGGAGTATAGCATGTTTTATAAACTGGCTTCCGTTAGCGGATTCGCTCGCGTCTAAAATTATCCCTCGGGAATATTACTACCGAAATAAAATATGGACCATCATAGTTCATGTTCCAAGCTTCATAGAAATCCTTAAATTTAGCAGGTGCAGCATAATTGTTTGACAAACTAGAATACCTACTTACAAAACTAGCACGACAGAACAATATTGCACACAACAACATCTAAGTAACTGAGTAGTCTTAATTGCAATTATAATGAATTTAAACTGTAATTAAACTAATTTGAACTGTCAAATGCTATGCAATTTGTCATTGAATGTTGCTCAATTGTATGCTCATGCTCTTACACGGAAACTCCAAGGCTTCTGATGGAAACCTGCTCTTACCCAACGTTTTAGCGTAATGGTGTTGATAGTATGTGTCAATAATGTGATACCAAGACCAGAAAATCTTGACATGTGGTGGAAAACTGAATTAGATCGAAATTGTACAGATTTTTGACAGTTCCTTTTGCAAATGGCGCCCCCGGGGGCGGTCAAGATTATATTGGACATGTCACATGTGATGGATATTATTTAACACGCTTTTATTAGCTTGGTATGTATGTATCTATGTATCAATGTAACGGAATCTTTGAGCGTAATTTTCACCCACTTCAAAACGTTGGATTGATTTGAAACTTTGCACACTTATCAAGGACCGATGACAATGCAATAATTTAAACAGTTTGTCCCATTATCCTTACCAATAAAGCGTGTTTTTTAGTTTTTAGAACTACAATTTATTTATTTTGTTAACAAGGTTTTTGTATTAGGTATGTCAGTGTTTGCAAAATGTGTCCGGCTTTTGTTAGTGTATTGTGTGTGAATCTTCGCGTTAGAGAATCGGAGTCAATCATAGTAAGTGTTTTGTAGTGTGTCTGCTGGTCCACTTCAAGCCCTTTTCACAATGTTTTGAAAGGGAATAATAGGGACTTATATTATTTTCATGGCAATAAGCTAGTGGAAATAAATTAGGCATTACTTTTATACCTATTTTCTTCTCCTTGTATGTTTATTGTAAGTTTGTACACTAATTGTTAAATTAATAAATAAGGCCTAATTTTGGGAACGAAAATCATCACAAAATTGATTTGACAAATTGTAAAATGCGTGGGTACAGTGATTGGATGAATGAATATCCAACAGTCAATCACAGTCGACTCACGTCCATGTCGGAAACCGGGGATAAAAGTTAAACATGCATGAGGCAACTTGCCCAACGTTTAACGTGTACCACTTTGTAATCTGATTAAAAAGTTTCGCTGAAGGTACCGATTATTACGAAAATGTGATGAAATTGGACATGCTCTGAGTTATATTAAATTTGGTAATTTGTAATGGGTTCTTTACGCGAAATTGTCATGTTTTCTGTTGTTTGTGTTATAAATTTAAGAGCTCTACTTTATTAATAGAGTAAATAAACCTTTTTTTGAGTTTTTTGAGTTTATTGCTTAATATGAATTTATGTTTTTTTGGTAGCTGGTAACATTGTATAAGAAGGCTATGTCACCGATAGGAGGGTAAAGTTCACAATTGCTGTCCGTGTTATTTTGCAAAATATTAACTTTTAACAAGTGACTTACAACAGTTTTCGTACCGCTTAATATATTAACATCCTTTGAGATGTGGTGTGTTTTTTTCTCAAAAGAACAAAGTAGCGGTCCATTACCTACATCAGCAATTCCTTTTTTAATCGCAAAAAGGCGTAGAAAGCGTTCCATTAGCACTGCAGTTGTCGGGAAAAACAATGAAATCGACCTAAGGCGGTTAGTCGTCGAATATTTACGTAACTTACTCGGCAAGGGTGTTTCGCAAAACATTTGGTGTTCGCTTACTGCTTGTTGGGTTCTAGTACCTTCGATTACCTACTAACATTATGTGACATAATAACAAATTGTTGTAATAAAGTTAATAACTGGTAGATTATGAAGTTTGAATACCTATCATACGAGTGTTATCATAACTGTTAGGGTAGGGTAAATTATTTATTTATTCGTTTATCCTCGCACTGGAACGCCTTGCAGCAATAACACAAATGGAGCACAATCTTATAATAAACTCTCCATAAGTCCAGATTTCCTCACGATGTTTTCTTTCACGGTTGTCAGCAATGTCCAAGATAAACTTAGAAAGTACATATGAATTGAAAAAGTCACATTGGTAATTGCCCGGATTCAAACCGAATGACCTCAAGCACGAGAGGCGAGATCTTAGCCACTGGGTTACCACGACATAATTATGATATCTTAGTACTAGCTGTTGCCCGCGACTTCTCTGCGTAGCATTAATTCTTTGAATTTACTAGTTAATCTAAGCTTTAAATAGCCTATTTTTTTATATCGCACTATAGGTGTAGCTTTGTGCGGGCAGAGTTACTTGAGAAATTATTAGTTTACCATACAAACTTCAACCCTCCTTTTCACCTCCTTAAACATGATTTCCGGGATAAAAACTATCCTATGTCCTTCCCAGGGTCTCAAACTATCTCTATACCAAGTTTCATCAAAATCGGTTCAGCGGTTTAAGCGAGGAAAGAAAGAAAGAAAAAGTGTTTAACCGAAAAGGTAACAGAGTTATAGTTTTCGCCAAACTTCTTTGCCGCCCTGAAGCTGGCTTTCCGATGCGCAAGGATGCGGATCGGTGCAGTTTTTGTTTTGTTTATTTATTACTGCACAGCCATTGTGCCAATTTCAGGGCGGCCAAGAAGTTTGGCGAGAACTAGGTATACATTTGCATTTTTAATATTAGTATGGATTGAACCTACTTATCATTCATTAACATTGGAATGTCCTTCGTCTTTTGCGTCAGTGTGTTAGACACAATCACCGATCATGATTATCATAGCTAATTTCTAATGTTAGTGTCGCTATAAATTTGGCAGGAGTTTCGTGCGTAGTCTCTACGCACGAAACTCCTGCCAAATTTAAGGATCACTTGGTATACTGTGACGTCTCTAGCGTGAGTCACAGTATACCAAGTGATCCTTTTAAACTCGGTGATTAAACTGTGTCCAGATAATCTAAGCAGCTGAATTTATATTAACACTTCATTCTTTTCTCAAATTAGTCTAAGGCACATATTTAGGTACGATAATTATGGCAAAATTAATGTGACTAAGGCCCAATTTTTTATCCGTAGTTAACTTAACCAATGGATAAATAGTCTAACAAATGATCAAATAATTAACTCGCCCACTTATTTGACCACTTGTGAGGCTAACAACCGAAGAAAAATTGTGTTTCACCGAAATTTGCAACCAAGTTAGCATATTTAACCATTGGTTAGCTACGGATCAAAAACTGAGCCTAATTGTCAAACGCTGGCTGAATGAATTTTCAACAACCGATGGCATCACTCACTTGACTCGTGTTGAATTTATGACGCTTTGATAATTTCTTTCCAGAAGCTGAGTGTATGGGCGTCAATGGAAGGTACCTTATAGGCGAAAGCCAGTATTTACCGTGTGAACCTAGGTGTTGCAATTTATTGGTTTAACCCGAAGTGTTAGTATCTAGACAGCGTTGTAGAGGCGCTGATGTTAGATACTTAGCGTAAATTACTGACAAAGTAGAGGCAGTGCGGATAAATTCGAGAATTAACAGCCTTCCGGGCCCGATTTAGAGATAATACGTATTTTAGAGAAGGTTTTATTGTCTTAGATATACAAAGGCTTCTATCGCATTGTCAAATAATATGATATTTTTTTCGGCAACGATGTAAATTGAGTGTCATTGCTTATTTAAACAACTGCAAGTTTTTTTAACTTTTTTAGATTTTACATTAACGAAGTAGAACAAAGTTTCTCACACGCAATTCTAGTTTGTTTCATCTGGTGCATAAAACCTACTTGTCAAGATTGGGATTGTTTCAAGTTTTTTTTTCGGTGCAACAAACGGATGCAAGCTCCTCCATGCGTCCTCCATGCTCATGTGTGCAGTATTTCAGTTAAAATGGCTGAGTCACTTGTCCCCATTCTGCTCTACTGACTAGACTTTCACTGCGTGCTCGTTTATGATGTTGCTTTGCTCTGAGACGAATCTCGGAGTTTTTATTGATTCTTGCGAAAGATGAAACGTGATGTCTTTCAAACGAATTGCGGTTTAAGTGCCAAAAATGAAGCTCATTATAACATGGTCTATTTTGTTCTCAAACAGAATGTTGAGTGATTTTCGTGTCACATTATTTTGAATAGAACACAATGAATAGTGTGAACAGTGAGTGTGGTTTTTTTGTCACTCAATAAATGGAGCTCCAAATGGAGAAATGAGTTTGTGCATTGTGTTATGCCGTTTGAGGCTAGCAGCAATAATGAGTGTGAAGTCTAAATAAGTGTTCACAATCAATCAATAACATGCTGCTGTATTCTATTGCTTTATGATTTATAAACCTGTCGGCCCTATTGTCCTGCTTGTTATAGCCAGTAGGTACTTCAGAGGCTATTGCTTATCGGGCAGAGTTCCAATTCCTAGACAAATACACCCTTGAATATGAAATCACTAGCAGAAGCTAGTGATTTCATATTCACACACCAGCGCCTTCGTCCGCGTGAAAAAAATGTTTTATCATCCCAAGGGGACATTATACCGGGATGTAACTACTACGGGAAAAAGACTATCATCTATCTCTCTGTCAAATTTCATCGAGATCCATTCAGCTCAGCCCAGTTCACACCTGAACAAGGTGTGATTGTGTAACAAACATTTATTTATTTATCTGTGCTATAAGTCCAGGTTTCCTCATGATGTTTTCCTTCACCGTTGTCAACGATGTCCAAGATTAATTTAGAAAGTACATTTGAATTGAAAAGTACTCATTGCCCGGATTCGAACCCACGACCTCAAGCACGAGAGGTGAGATCTTAGCCACAGCGGGCCACCACGACATACAAAACAAAACATACATCCATCCATCCAAACTTTCGTATTTAAGATTAGTAACTCTGTCTGTCTGTTTGTTTAGTTTTCACGCTTAAGCCGCTGATTCAATTTAGCATAATTTTTGGTATAGAGATACGTTTGGAGCTTAGAGAAAGTTATGGCATAATTCCGACCTACCAGGCGGATGAAGTTGCTCACTTAATACAATCAAGAAGTAACGTTGAAACCCATTAATGCTGCGACTGTGACATAAACTCATCATAACTCATGACGTAATTTCAAAGTCAATGCCAACAAATGAGGAACTCATCAGCACCAAATATCAGACGCATATTTACGAGTAACAAACAAATCATATTTATGAGATTTCCTGTCACTCCTGTCAGATGCTGTTAACTACACATTGTTTTCATATAATTGGCTCCCTACAAGGCGGGTAATGCGTTTAGCACGGCCTGACAAAAGGGCGGACATGTAAATAAATGGATTAGTAGATGTGACTACGTTTGCCACGGTTAATATGAGGATCACGTAGCTAAAAAATGTCAGATCTATTTTATAGTTGGCATGCGTACCATGTGTAAGATTCTGAGTATCTGAGTATATTTTCTTTGGTGGTAGAAAACATACGTTTTTTGTTATTAAATTAAATAAGACAGAACCATGGCAATATTTTCAGCAGGCAGGAGACCTCCAAAAAGGTAGTATAATAAGCGAAACAAAATTAGGTATGTCTTGTCACTTGCGCAAAAAAGCTTCCTTATTGGCAGCACGCAGCTTCACCTTCTGCCATACTAGGGGTTTCCATACGGGTGATAATGCTAAGGAACCCAAAACAGGTATAATGTCCCACGGGACGTCGCGATTCGGCACTAACGGGACCCGTTCAAGTGCATCGACCTCAAGCTCCACTTTCCAAACATAGCGTCCTTTTTTCCACAAGCCCTTTGTAACGAGTTTTTTTCTACATTGTTAACGACGAGGAAAATGCAATAAATAAAATGTCATTGTGAATTACCATGCTTCCTTATAAATTCTGTAGGTGTGACAGTCAATAAATCTGCAGTATTTTATTCTAGAACAAACGACTATTAATTTTATTTGGTGGCTGATGTTTAGGGAGTGCTCCTTAAAAGTTAGGTCCTTTTATTGTTTGCGTAAGCGTCCTTATTCGTAGGATTTGCGTGGATTTTTCACGGTACAAATGACGTCAAATACGAGTAAAGGAAAAGATATTAAAACAGTTTTCAGTGTATGAAGAGTTCTACAGAAGTGTCAGGCAGAACCAAAAGCCACTGTTTAATAGCTCATGTTTAAATTACGAGTAGGTACTTTTATGAAGTACTTTTGCATAGTTTAGAAGTTATAAATATTTTACCATTTGTGCTTTATTCATCTCATTAGTAACAACTTAAAGTTAGGACCTATAGTTAAGACCTATGGTATTATTTAATGGATGAGTGTCGTGCAGTGCACTCAGTGGGCTAATAGTATTTGTAATGACTCCCACACCTTGTAGTTTTAACGGCGAAGAAGATAATTTGGAATCGATGAATCTTGGAGTTAAATGGTTGAAGTAATTCTCAAAAATGCTATCCTCAGCGATGATACGCAGTTAAAAAGTCTATAAAATGACATACTCAATCCCAAACTTAGGGTGAAAGACCCAATTATCGGCCAACCAACATTGAACATTGTAGTAAAAGCCAAGAGGCAGCTTTATTTGAAAGCGTTTGAATTTTAATAACGTGCAGTGGTATTCTGTAAAAAACTCACTGTGAAAATTGGGTGAAGTGAAGATGAAGTAAGCTGACAATCCCTAGCATATCGGTCGGAGTGACGTTCACATCGAAATTACTTCAACTTAGTCATCATGGTGAGATGTCCACAAAATCGACCGGCTCGACCCTCAACTTTTCATCAGTCCTCTGAAACTGGGCAGTTTATATATTCATGGCGCATTCATTTTCATATCTATGATGACGCTGCTATAGGGAAATGGGACGAAAATTCAGATGAAAACAAATTACTTATAATTACGCTCTATGCATCTACATGTTTCTTTTTCTATGGTAATATTTCCGGGTTTCCTTGATAATATTTAAGGTTTGTTAGCATGCTCATAAACGGTAATGAATTATTTTAAGGCCGTACCCTGACCAAAAAATCAGCATGAGATATGAGCATTCCTATTGGCCTACCGGCACTGGTGGCGCATGAATTACGGTAGTGAATACGCCCAGATTTTACAATAAAATCGAATATTGGTTTTTTGAAAAAAATAAAACGTACAAAATGTTCGTTATCAAATTGTCTATCCATTAGTGTTAGTATAAAAATAATTAATGAACACTTTACGAGGAGATGCATGCTATCAATAATTATTTCACATTTTTATGGTTTTGTTGGAAGGAGATTAGTGAAACATATACCTCTTTAAAAAAAAAAGTTTACTACAATTTTAGAATCAACATTATGTAGAAATTTAATGTATTTTTATTAATTGATATTTCTTTTTAAATAAAGAGTAGATAGCACTTAAAAACTGCACAAAAACGTCTAGCGCGGCGTTTTGCTCGGGGAGGCACCTTAATTAAAATTACAGCCTCTGAAAAACGTTATTTCACCGGTAAATCGACCAATGGCGCGAGACTTAACACCAATCTCTGGAAGGAAAAGCTATAATTTCTTTAGAGAACGTCGATCGTAAAATAAAAATAATTCGACGCGTGGGAACTTAAAAGCTGCTGGTTTACGTACGATTCTAACAAATGACGCTGATGTGTCTTCACTGATACATCACACAGTAGGTGAATGTTACAAAAACCATACTCCACATTACAGAAACACCGACAAGCATAATGTTTACATAATGTTGTTGCGTACACATTATGTAATATTACAAAAAGCTTGTATGCCAACTATAATATTCTTATTTGCATTATTATTTATTGATCAAAAAATATGAGTGCGTGAATTATGACTGCGTTTATTGTCTTTACGTTTCTTGCTTGCGGCAGTTATGAGTTTATGGTTGTCGATTGAGGTAAATGGGTTATTTGTACGATTTTCTAGTAGGTAACTGGTTGGTAAGTTCTTTAGTGCTCGTCGAGAACACAACATTTTATCAAGCAAATAAAAACTGAATAGTTTTTGTTCTTAACTAATGGCAGTGCCCTCTTATTATACAATTCTCAACAGCCACTTTTACTTTTCGCTGGACATCTAATATAAATCAAAAAATTAAGAAATTTTATTCTTTAAATTAATTTGTAAGTACAGTAAGGACTTTTAGTACAGTTCAAGTTGACACTTGAACTGTACTAAAAGTACATCCTCACTGTAGGAGATTTGATTTTATTGAGTTGCTGCTCGTAACTTTACATTTCCATCATCAGTTTCTATTGTTTATTGAGTCACAACGTTAAATAAAAGGTTCTTTAAATTAATTGATTAAAGATCTTTTAATTAATTGAGCAACAAGCTTTTTGAAAGGCATCTATGGAGATAATTTGGTAAGATGTTTATACCACTATCCGTGTACTGTTTGCTACAGTACACTGCCAAAACTACGAGCGATCTTAATTCAGCTACATGCAATAATCACCACAATCATAGTCATGCTCCAATTAAACAAGAGATGAGCATCTTGACCTCAAGCGTTTAATATAGAATTAATTTTTGTTCGCCATGCTTAGCATAGGTACAGGGCAATACTCTCCATATAAAAATACAATTATAAGGTAGGTACTTAATTCCGTGAATCACGGTCCGGAGGGCTTGCCGTATGTCGCAATATTTCGGGAGCTAACGGCATCACCGGGAGCATCGACCGAAGCACTGCCAGTACGACTTGGCCTACGTTTATCGTGTGACGTGCCGACAAAGTGGTGTTCACCCTTGAATTATTGAAAATGTGATCGGATGGACGGTAATTGGTGCATTTACCTATCTGTAGTTTAGTGTTGTTTTCTTACTGCGTTTTTTTTTACGGTTTTACGAGTATCTTTTAAATTCAACAGAAATTAACATTTTAATTGTAATTAATCTAAATTGAGAACGGCTTAATTAATATATATTTTTATTCTTCACTGCGAATACATGCGAGGAGATGATAAACTTTCTTTTAATAGTAAACGAAACATCAAATTACCTTTTTAGAGTGGACTTAAAACCGCACTTTTAAAAAGTTATAAATGCTGGCGATAGGGTAGTAAGCAGTCAGATATCGCGCTCTTGTTGTTTTGTTGTTGCTACTATGCGCTACTTTGAGTGATGCATTTTGTTCTAAAACGTCGCATCGCATCGCATGGCGTTACCTTTAAAAGTAACTAGTTTCTTGCACCAATTACAGAAAAGGCTGCTCTTAGAAACGAGTGTATGATTAAAAAACATGAGCAGAAAATGAAATGTTTAAGGAGATTGAAATAATTAACAAAAAAATATTGTTTCATAGATGATGCGTGGAATTCATAGAATGATCTTCAACTTATGAAATGAAAAAAAAACAACTTATGTTGCGTTGACCCAAATAAGTGTAAAAGTAGTGCGAACATGCAAAATAATTATCGTTCGTATTGTAATGATTACGATAACTAAAGAACACGTAAAAATAATCGTTCAGCTATTCTAATGGTCGTTTAATTAGCAAGAAGAATGTGGTTTGAAGTTTACTTACTTATTATTTAATACCCTTGTTGGTGTAAAGCATAATGCTAACGAGATTGGCTTTACGCACTTAGATTTAAAATATTGAAGTGACTAACATTCTTTTTTTTAAATCAATGATTTTTATGTGATCGTTTATCAAAATTCATAATACAACTTGATTCTCATTTAAGTACCTACTCCTTAATATTACAAAACAAAATTATTAAACAAAAACTTAGTTTTATCTTATCTGCATGAGAAGAGGCCTTTCCTCTGTAGTGGTACAATATTATAATTTTCTGTGTAAATTGGTACAGTTGTTCTATCTCACGACGACGACGGTTCTGCGGGTTGATCTTAGTCGTGTGTGTAGATGCACATTGTTTCTGTTTACGTAAGCTATATGGAGAGCAGTGGTGGCCCAGTGGTATCGGCCGCGACTTACAAGTTTTAGGTCTTGGGTTCGTGCCCAGGCAGGCGCTTTACTTTTTGTAAATTATTTGATCACCACTGCTTTCAAAAAGGAAAACATAGTGAGGAAACCGGCATGTCCTAGAACTAAAAATTCGAAGACATGTGACATCCACAAACCCGCACTGGGCCCGCGTGATGGATTACGGCCCATTCCCTCTCACGAAGACGAGGCCTGTGTTCAAGCAGCGAGAACTTTAATAGGCTGATGAAGTGAAGCTATACTGAGCGCTTCCGAGCTTACGCACACGAAACGATATGCATGTGCATACGACCAACCCGCCATTGTGAGATAGAACAACTGTATGGATCTAAGTTGTAATTATATAGTAGTAGGTACTTTACTTTTTTTATAAGTACCTTATTTTATTGGGCATCTGAGAAAACATATGTGGAGAATGTCTTGCAACAGTAGAATATTTGGTTGTACCAATGTGATACAATTAAAATTTACGTCTCTTCAAATCATTCTGGTGCAACCCATGCAACTGTGCTAGAAAGATAAAGCAAACCTTCAGTACAATGTTCGATGAGATCTTGAAACACAGTACATTAGGCAATCTTTTTAAGCGATCTTAGTTAAAAATTTAATTCTCCAGGATGGTTACTTACTTATTGTTTCCTTAATATTTTTTTTAAGGTAAGCATAAAAGTAATAAGATAAAAGAATAAAAAAGATATATATCGGAACGATTCTAAATATTTATACAAGAAGGGCCATTTAATGCACAAGCACGGATTTTAAAATATTGACAATATACATTTTCTTTCTAAAATAAAATACGATAGATTTATAATAAACGACAGGCAACTCTCCTGTGATCACGCCTAAGTACATTGCCATGTCTTTTATAAGTCTACTTCGGACAGTCTATGAAATAGGACTAAAGCAAAACAAACCATAATGGTAACAGTTTACGGTCTAAAACAGCTTGGGAAATTTAAAACAATGACGTTAGACATGAGTAGGTACGAGATACGTTTGTGGACTCCAAATGGGTTTATTGATAACAACGATATAACAGCCACTGGCATATCAAACAGAGCTTTATATATCTCGATAAAGACATGGAAATGTACTCTACTGTAACTTATAGGACACCAATTGCCTTTTTCACCCTACCGATACCTATAAAATTTGACAGATCACACTATGTTACCATTGCATAAATTGAGGCGTGTAATTTTCGCGCATTTAACATGATGAAGTGAAGTTGAAGTTTAAAAATTATCGATTATTTTGCAACTCGGTTTAAATGGCTGCTTGAGTTGGTTGGTTTGGTTTCTTACGAAATCAGTGTATTGCAACAATACTGATGCGACATCACTAAAGCAATGTGAAGCAATAAACAGCCGTTGCGCTTGGTCCATCGACCCTTGTAAAGTCCATTGCTGTATTTAACTAACGTTGACAATGTCATTTGCGTACTAACGGAGCGATGGATACCTCTAATGTAGGCCGGGGTCGACTAGCCTAAAGTAGTGGCAATGTCAAGTAGGTACCTAGTAGGTCTGATAACCATTTTGTTTGTTCCATCATCCATAGCATGACTTTGGTTTGCTCAGTGGCTTTTGTGAAATAAATCTTCGCCGAATAATGGTTGCTTCGATTGGTGACTTTTGAGGTCGTTATCTCAAACAAGTTGACCCAGCTAATTCGAGCTGTTACTTTTTCATCAAATTAAATTAAAAGTTAGTGGAAACAAAAAACAAAATCAACTTTCCCTTCTCATTTTACAAACTTTTTCGGGTCACGCCAAAAACTATGAAAAACGTAGTGTTAGATACTCTTTGCTATAAAGTAAGTACAGCCACCGCCGAAATTAATTGTAGCAAAAAAAATAAAAAAGTGTACCACAGATTATAATCAGCCAAGTTTTGACAGATGCAAAATGCCGCGTTCTCATTTTATGATAAACACTAATAAAATCACGACGTTGTAATAGACTAAAGGGGAAAGTAGCAAGTGAAAGTTTAGTTTTAGCAAACCAGTTTGAAGGTCAGTGATGACGACGACCGCGAACGGAATAGAAAATTAGAATAGCTATTTATTTAATGCCGTTGAATTTAGCATTAGACGGTGTAGCGCCGAGTTTATGCATTAAACATATTTAAAACACGAAAGTTATGGTCAGATTATAGTCCTACTATGTTGACTGGTTGATATCTCCTTCAGTGATGTTCATCTTTGTTTTCAATATTGGTGTCTACTATTATTTTAGAGCTGTATTCACCCTAATTATATAAAACTGCCACGTCGATTTTTATACTTACCAGCATAGTTAGTTGCCTTCATCTTGTGGGTAAACCATGCTTAGTATGTAAGATCTGAAAATAAAATGCTGTTCACGCTTGTAAGGAATCCTACATATTGACTGTGGCACAAGACAAACCTAGAAAAAGCATTCCCAAATCCTTTTTTTTGTAATTATTAATTTGGGTTACTTAAAAGAGCAGTGGTGGCCACTGGTAACGGCCGCAACTTACAAGTTGTAGGTCGCGGATTCGAATCCAGGCAGGCGCTTTACTTTGTGTAAATTATTTTCATCACCACTGCTCTCAAAACAGTGAAGGAAAATATCGTGAGGAAACCGGCATGTCTTAGAACCAATCATTCGAAAACATGTGTCAGCTCGTGGCTAAATAATAACAACCGCACGGGTCGATCTTCAAGGTTAAGCAACGCTTGCCGAGGTCGGTCCGTTGATGGGACCATCTTTACATAGCGAGTTTCTCCCATACCTCGGAAAGCATGTTAAGCCGTTAGTCCCGACTGTCATTTAAAGATATTTGATAGTCGTTACGGGTAGTCAGAAGCCTGAGATCTGACACCAGTCTAGCCAAGAGGTATCGTGTTACCCAGTTACTGCGTTGTGGAGGTCAGATAGGCAGTCGCTTCATATAAAACACTGGTACTCAGCTGAATCCGGTAAGACTGAAGGCCGACCCCAATATAGTTGGGATAAGGCTAGGCAGATGATGAATTTGGCTACTTAAAAATAATAATTATGAAAGTATTATAAGATCGCTATCTGAAGCAGACATGACAGGACATGAGGACAAAAACGGCTCGCTTGGCCAAATGTGATTCGTCGAGGTATGAGTAATTCTGCGAAAGAACTTTTACTTTCACCTTTGTAAAAGGACCTTTTACATAAGTATTCAGTAATAAATTTATAAATGACTAGATGTTTCTTCACGCGGTCTTCCTTTTGTAGCCAATCTTATAGATGCCTTGCATTTTTTCCGAAACAAAAATCTGCGATAGTGTAGCTTTCTATTTGTAAAATAGTTTTCGTAATCATATTAGTACACACAGTGAATAATATTTACAAACACATAATAATATAATCAATTGACCTCTTTGCTGCATGCTGCAATAGAGGTTCTCACCTCGTTTCTTGCAATAAACTGAAGTAGGTACAAGCCTGTTTAAGCCTCATACTTCGCGTCAAGATATTAGCACAGCTTTCAAGTGTTTCTTATTGCTGGCCTTACCAGATTTACCTCCTGAGTTTTTGGAACGAAGTTCCTTATCGCGCGTTGTGAAAGGGGGCTAGACGGAAAAAATTAAGACGAAAAGTTGTAACGACACTTTTTGCTATAGTTGTAAGCCGTGCGGCGTGCCCGTGTTTCGTGCGTGTTCTAACCTATACGCTGTTGTGTTTTCGAAGTCGAGAGAGTATATATTCATATATATATATATGTATAAATATATATATTTATATATATATTAAAGGAACTCCGTTCCATCCGGGTGTCCCTTTTTTTCAGTCAAAGAGCCGACACGCCAATTCATTCGTTGTAAGATTAAGATCTTGAGGCATTAGCTATACTGCAAGAAAAATAAGATATTCATCACAAGTCTGTAGTCCTCTTTACAAGGCCCACGCATCGTTTGCATTAAGAAAGCAACTCACGCGATCTTTAACTTTATTTTAAAATATTCTGTAAATAACATATTAAGTTAAACTAGGCTTCTAGAACATCTAAAAACTTAGTTGTAACTAAGTCAAGTCCACCACACGAGAATTGTAGTTATGTAATGTAAATAAAAGCCAGTTTTGTATGTCAATGTTTGACTGTGGCGTGACTAGTTTTCGTTAGCCGCATGTTAAAAAATCTTTTGCTTTGAATGTAAACATTTTTTTTACTAAACGTTCTAAATAGGTAAATGTTAATAAACCGGTAAAACAATTATTTACTTTAAATATTGATTAAGGTAAATAAAAGTTTGAAGGTAACGAGTTATTGGATTAGCTGTATCCGGCTCGAAGGACCAAAAATTAAGTTCGTAAAATTGGCCCTCTGCTTTTCAAAAGCATGACAGAATTACTGGATTCTGTCATGCTTTTGAAATCCAACTTCTTTTAATATCTTTTACACTTATCATATTCGGTTTCTAGTTCTGCATGAGCTATAATTATTATTAAGTGGTCGGCCTGCATAAAGCCTTGACCACTCAACAGATTATTGACAATCGCTTACAAAATAATTATATGCAAGTTGCACGCATTGCATTTTCGTTATTATCACTTTGAATCAAATCTCAATAAGGTTTTGGGTATCGTTGAAATAAACGAGAGATAAGTGATGATTAACTGAAGTAAACTGGTTCTGTCAGTCATGAGCATACCAACAAGGCCATGAATACCATTTTTCTAGAGTAATTGTGCCCTAAATGATGATAGTAGTGGGTTCTAAATCAATGATGAGGATCTGTCCTAAAACTACTTCCACAGTTATTATGCGTAGAAATTAATTATCTCCCTACTTCTTTTTATAATTTAATCCCGTGGCTAACAGCGAAAAATTAGGTACTTAGCCTACTAGAGATAGCGAATCAATGCTATTTTTAAATCGGATATTAATTGCAGAGGTTACCAACACTCTGTGAGGTACCTAATGTTTTACTTACTTTTTGGCTCTATAATTTTATTTTATAATTTACTAGCTGTTCCCCGCGGCTTCGCTCCCGTGGACCACCCCACAGGACCCGTTATCGGGATTAAAAAATAGCCTATGTCACTCAGTAATAATGTAGCTTTCTATTGGTGAAAGAATTTTTCAAATCGGTCCAGTAGTTTCGGAGCCTATTCGGTACAAACAAACAATCAAAAAAATTGGTATAGATAAACACGGATCCATGAAACAATCGCGTGCACAAGATAGTCGGCAATATAAGACTTCGACTGCCGACGAAAAGAAGGAAGTATCAAGTCTGAGTGTCTGATTTTTACTGAACTTTTTGCCCGCACCTGTCGTGGGTCTGTCTGGAGCTGATGCTTCTTTTCATTGTATTGAAAACAATAGCTTCCTACTTATTCATATAGGTTTATATACTTACGCTTATCCGTTTTGCGTGAGTGTAACTGTGTAAGCCATTTGATCCCATAACAACAATATTGTGTCTCTGTGACAAACTCTCCATGACTTTACCAAAGTGTCAATATTTGCCAAGTAGCCATAAGTTATGGCACAGCCAGAAGAGACCACAAGGCAGCAGGCAGGATCATAAACCAGCTGCCACTCTGCCAGTAACTTCTAGCCCCGCAAAATATGAACTGAAAACACCGTTTAATAGTGTCGTCGGTTAGTCCCAAATTCTTGATTCAAAGCTACCCTATAACATGTTCTGTGGCCTGAGGATTTAATCGCTAAGTCTTTACCTGGTGGCTCACTTGGTCGTAGATTTAGAAAACGCATATTTCGTAGTGTAAACTAATTAAAATCAAGACAAGCAAAAACATATGAGATTTAAATTATAAATAACGTAAAGGTATAATTAAGAGTTAACTACAACCTACTTTTAGAAGTATTTAGCAAATCTTTACATTTGCGTGATCGCACACATCACAGCACACTGAGAAACTTCGAAGGCTGTACGATATGTATACTTGAAATTGAACCTTAATTTATTATTGGATTTACAGGTACTATACGCAGCTTACGTTGATTTGTTTAACTATATCTTGGTCAATACGAATATTAAATTAAGCCGCCTTGTCGTCATGTGGTCATTTACTATAAAACATGTAGGCTTGTTGGTCCTTCTACGCCTTATTTGCCTGAGCTAGGCAGCTAATTAATTTTATTTTTCTTTGATCCAGATAAACCAAAATGGCGACATCAGTGCTGCAGCCCGAAGATTGCCGAAGAGAGCACGAACCGAAGCATGAAGTCATCGAAGCGCCGAGGTTGACCGATGATGACCGGCAGTACATAATTGAGGCTAAAGAGCGGGAGACTGGTGAACTGCCTCCAGAACTGAGAGAAACGGCCAGAACAGAGCTGAGAGAAGAACCAGCGTTGAGGGAACAGGCTCTGGCACAAATGAGACACTTTATTGAGAAACATCCGGCAATCAAGAAATGTAGAACTGGTAAGAAAGAGTCCCCAGTACTATAGGAACTCTTGTTAAAAGGTCTTCTTTACTATTATTGATCCTTCGTTTCAAAATAATGTCTCCCATTGTAAAAGTGCACGGATCAATGGCGCAAATTTAGGTTGCACCACGCGCCTTCGATTGCTCAAAGCGACTTTTCTGTCCATCGACAGTGTAGCAAGAGCAACAAGTCGCGAAACAATAAGTACAAGGTTTAAAACATTGATTCACTTCATACGAACAAACCGGACCACTTAGTAACAATACAGTTCCCGCTATTAAAACATTTATTATCCTCTTCAATATTAAAAACAATAAACTTTTAGGTAAATTGGCCCTTAAGTCAGATGAAACAAATCCACTTGTGATTCAGATCACGTGGTATGTATGTATATATTGTATCCGTTACTTCATGGTTGAGCCCTTTGAGGGCACCTCTCGAATACACAATGATTAGTAACTATCATGTTCTAGGACATAGGTTGAGTGTGCCAGATGGTCCAATTTTGGATGACATGCCTTGGGTTCATTATTAGGAATACGAGTAGCTCATCAGAATTCAGAAGTGTCTTCTGAATTTGAATATAAGCTAGGCAGCGCCGTTGTCGCCTTTTTGGGGCTTCAAGCTCTAATAATTTTAAAGACTTAGTTTTTAAAGCTTTAAGGAATAGCTGGAGTCCAGTAATCGTTCTCGTCTTCATATCAGGTTAGCTGATAAAAACAGTGTCTAGTTTTGATAGATCACCATCAGTGTTCTGATATTACTTCAAATGATTACTCTTCTATTCTTTGCAGACACGCCCTTCCTGCTCCGTTTCCTCCGGACGAAGAAGTACTCCATCCCTCAAGCCTGCTCTATGTTGGAGAGATACCTTACCATCCGGCAGATGTACCCTCAATGGTTCCAGAAGTTGGACCCCTTGGACCCTAAGATCGCTGCAGTTATTGATGCAGGGTACCTGGTACCTTTGCCGAAGAGAGACGCTGAGGGAAGGAGAGTCGTCCTGTCTTGTATGGGTAAGTTTGAAGCGGTTGAAGCTGCTTTACTGTAAGATGTGTCGGTATGGTATTTGTAGTCACTTTTTTCTTCGATAATATATTCATTGTTTAGGCGGTGTTTCCTAGAAATCTGACTTATTTTCCAAAAATACTCTCCGGTATATTCGTATTGCTGTTTTCATAGTTAGTTTACATGTTATTATAACATGTTCCTGCCATTAGTTTCCCCAGACATAATTAGTTGAAGTTGCCCCATTATTATAATTTTCTAAGCGAGCTTTAAACACATGAAAAAAGCCGCCAATTTAAAGTCAACAGCAACCAAATCCCACGGACATATAAATGATGAGTCTTTCTTTGGTTAGCAATAACGGTATTAAAAAAAAAGTTTACCTAGTATAAGTTTAGAAGACTGAGAAGCATAAAGGCCTTGGTCATATAAGTCTCCCTTCTACGCTTATGTGCCAAACCCTAAATGCTTCTTCTACTATCAGGTCGCTTCGATCCCCACCAGTTCGACAACTGCGTGATGGCCCGCGTCCACTCCATGATCGTGGAACTTCTGCTGGACGAGCCAAGGTCACAGCTGCTGGGATACACCCACGTCAACGATGAAGCTGGCATGCAGATGCCGCACGTCAGTCTGTGGTCTCTTACTGACGTCAGGGTCATGCTGAATTGTATACAGGTTAGATATAAATCCGTAGTTAATTTTAGGAACCTTTAATAATAGGGATATCCTTTTTTTTTTGATACCAACTACCTATCTCTAGTAATTCGGTCCCGAGTTTACGATAAGATTATTGAGTGTTTTCCTATGTACTTACCTATCTACCTACCCTAGCCTACCTACCTACTCTACTCTACCTACCAACCTACCTATCATGATACATCAATTTGAATTCGCTACAAATCTAGCAGACGCCACGAATATGCCAGCGCGAAATTCAAATCAAGCGTGGCTTAGATTATAAAGAACGGGCGCAACATGTCTACCAAAAATATCAAACTAGCGTTTTCGCCAGTCAGGAGCCGTGTAATTCATATTACCTACCCAGCGTTATTTTAAAAATCGCGCGTCTGCGGAAATTTCCATAAAAACAAATCTAAAGCTAATTTTGTTTAAATTTTACAGAACTCTACTCCAATGAGACACAAGCGCACCCACTTCGTGAACATTCCACACTACGGCGTCAAGTTCTTCGAGTTCGCTGTGTCTTTGCTCAGCGATAAACTAAAGGATCGTGTGATGGTAATTTCTACTCCATTTTTATTAATGCCTATTCAGAGCACTAAGTATCACGGATGGCACTTATGCCCGAGGTACTAGGAATGGAAGATTATGCAACAACAGAAAAGTTCAGGAATTTTATAATCGTGACAATCTATGAGAAGTCCGATGACGTTTCTCATTTTACATGCCGCGATAACTTTGTACGTAAGAAATAGAAAATTCAAATTCATAATCGTAATTACTTACTATATTACCCATACCTACACTAAAACAACGAGTATCATTCGTAAGCATCATGTCTAATAGCTGTTAATTCCGACTTCTGATATTGTCACGACTATAACACATCCCAAAAATGTTTGCAATCTCATCTCATTAAAATTTTGACTTTTAAAACTAGCAACATTTCACATACCATAGTGCACGTAATGAACTATTTCAAATGGTACAATCAGGGGGAAAAGTGTTATCTTCGGGACGCCAATTAATCAAACGCATTATAAAATGCCGAAAAATATTATCATAAAAAATGCAAATATATTTAAAAAAAACAAACGCTTTGCTATTGCGTTTGTTTTTATAAAATATGTTTTGCATTTACTTTTATTACAACAAAGTTATGCAAATGGTTTATTAAGCTGACTATAATAAAGCATTTTTTGAGAAATTATTAACATTTGAATTATTCAAAAATATTTGAATAATGACGGCTATTATATTTCGTATTTTCTTGTACCTACCTAAATATGTACTTCTGTAGAGCTAGTACCATCATAAAGTAACCACAATAATATCACAGTTACTTACTTCATAGTTCGGATCTTTGTTAAACGGTGGGCTATCTGCTAACTTGCTTCGATTGAAAAGTGATTTATTATTTTATTTATTTATTTATTTATTTTATTTATGTACACACAAAAAACACTTTACAGAGAAAATAAATAATACAGATATTATACACACAGACACACACACAGACAGATATTATTATTATTATTTGATATTTTTTGACAATTTAATCATTATATTTCTTCCTATTCACAGTTCCACCGAACAAGCGATGATTTGATGAAACATGTGGATCCAGCAATTTTGCCGAAAGAATACGGAGGCACTGTCCCTCTCAGAGATATGATTGAGGAATTAAAACGTAACCTTTTGAAGCGAAGAGATGACTTGATGTCATTAGACTCAATGGCAGTGGACTTACACGCTTTGGAGAAGAACGACTTAACTCAAGATATTCACTCGACGGCAGGTTCCTTCAGAAAACTTGAATTAGATTAAGAATATTGTTCGGCGTTAAAATTTTGACTCGAGATAATGTTTTTAAAAATAAATCATGATTATCGTTCACAACATGAAATGAAACTTCATGATCTTTTTGGTAATTTTTGTTTTGAATAAATAGCATAGATATATTTTTATAATTATTTACATTTAAGTTTTCAAATCTTGCTTTGCTTTCAGGATAAATTAGGGTTTATAATATTTTTTTAGTTAATTAATCATTTTGTGATGGCTATTGTTTTATTATCAAATGTATGTAAGTACTTAATAGAATAAAGTATATAACTGTTTGCAAATAGATCTCATTCACTTTTGTTAGGTAAGCAATTTAGAAAAAAAGCTATAATCAATAGGTATTAAAACTAATAATTGTTATATAATCTTGCTGAGACTACATTTATGGCAAATCACACTATAATTAATTATATAGGCCTAAATTAATTTTTATTTAGTACCTAACTAATATAGAGAGCTTGTGGCAGTCGTCGGTGGTGTCACGTTACCATTCTTAACGGAAGGTTCTGAAAAATATTGTCATTGCCATCTGTTGCGATGTGTGTTTATCAATTAGATTTCTCGTATATTTAAGATAACTGCCAACATGACAAACTGACTGCTGCATTAAAATTATCACATTTTATATTGGTCTATTTTGTAACAACAGCGCTTCTACGTAATTTTTGTTGTTAAAATTATCATCGGTTTTTTAAGTCAACTGAAATATTTTGGGTACAGTGTAATAAGATGTAAAATAAAATAAATTAAAATATTCGTATTCTTTTTTTATTTGCCTGTCTGAACTACCTATGTGTGCTACGATATCTACAATAACCTTTCTTTTGATTTCGCCGTAGTGGCGCTTATCACCCAATCAAATTATTTTAATACATCTGCTTTTTCGACAGAGGTAATGCAAATACCAATAAATACAAAAAAGTTATTATTAATTTTGTAATAACTAGCTTATTCAAAATTCAAAACTTGCACCCATGTTGCACCAATATACTTTAGTCTATATTTTTTTTACCATAGACAATTTCCATAAACCAAAAAAGCGCAGAGTGCATAGACAACTGCTCAATATCATAGATTATAGACGGCCTTGAATTGCGAGCGATATGATGCCAACTTCGCTGTAGTTTTTCCCGCAGTTTGGCGTCCACACAGATTGATAAAAAAATTATTAGCACGAATTTTCTATGTATTTAGAGCAATAGGACAATTTTCAACCCCTATGATTTGTTTTCTAGTGAAGTTTTCGTGAAACTATAATGCTATAACAGTGAACAGTTTGTTTAAGTTGTTATATTGTGGTGGATTTTGTAAACATCGGGACGAGAACGCAGGCCCACGTCTATGAATTCTTGTACGTATTCTAGCCATTATCGTTTTTAGTTGTCTGTTTATGTGCAATCAAGATGCAAATTCGACATATTTTGATATAATTTGGTGCAGTTAAGGTGGATTAACCTCTTAGGTTTTTGTTGTTTGCTTGGTCGTAAAAACTGGGTCTGCCATAATCTAGCATAATTTGATTGTTGTATAAACCACGAGCACAGCAACAGGGTAGGGTAAATATCACGTTCGTGATGATATTTCTATGTGAAAACTAAAAGTTATGACTTAATTTGTCCGACACGTCATGTTTTATGTTTCCAAACATCATAGTGATGATGTTTTGAGGACGATGGTTCTATATTTTTCTGGATCGCTCACAATCAATAAAGATTTGCGTGATAAACTGGTATCATGTTAGGTCAAGAACAGATGCTGCAAGGAGGACTTCAATCTGTTTGTATACAGCCAAATTATGTTAGTTGATGCAATTTTAGTCATGACCAACTACTGCCTCAATCAATATGTCATTCTAAGAAGCTTACCAGGTAAACAAGGAATATCATTCTCTGAATACAACTCTGAACATCTTTTTGTTACATCTGTACCACATGTTACACTTAGGGCTGGTAAAGCCCTGCCATTCTAGATGTTTCTACTGAATTCTGGTCATCTGGTTAGCATTATCCCTGTTTGAATGCCTTGACCTACTTTTAGTGTAAAACTTATGCATTAAACATGTTGAATGGTAAATTTTGTTGATGTTAGGGCCCAAAATGTAACTTGTTGTCTTTCTCATGCTCTAAAAATATATAAATTTATGTATAACCGGGATGCTTTCTCAGTGATTGTTTACGCAATACAATGGTCTATAATCTTCATGTACTATGACAAATCAGTGTAGGAACCTGAAATTTGTTTTAACAATTTTTTTTAAATATGTAATAGATTTTGCTGGGTGTTGTGCCATGAACAATATGCAGATTGGTTAGCAATGCAACTCAAGTAAAACCACTTCAGTACTAGGCATAGCTTTAGGCATGCATACCATGGCAAGGAACTAGAACAAAAAGGTTCACTTTCCAGGACCATTAAGCAGTAGTACTTGTATTCTGTTGATGGTAATAGGCTTCTCCGTTCATGTGGGATTTATAGATAACTACTAAAATGTAAGCGAACTACACAGCTCTGCTTAGCTCTAAGGATTTCAGATGTAATGTTTTGCTATGAAACAAACAATTTATTATTCATTTATTGCATTCCATATTGTTTTACAGATGTTACGTACAGGCTTATAGCTAAGTACAGATCATATGGATCCTGTTAGGGCACAGCAACAGCTTTGAATTTTAATGCCATATTTCAATTAGCTAATGGATATTCCTCTTTAAAGAAAACTGGTTAAACAATGCCTAATGTCCCTGTAATATGGGCTTGTATTAACTACAGTTAAACATGTTTTTTTTTGTTCAATTCAAGTTAAATATAATCCATATCTACAGTCGTGGCCCGTTTGAAGTTAGTGCCAAGTTGTTGCGCAGTCATAAATATCAAACATAAACAGCAGAGCACCATGCCATGAGCATCGCAAAGCCTATGTTCAGATGGGCCACAACTCATGGTTTGTACTGAACTTTGTGTACTTGAACTAGATATGAAAATTCTCTACTTTATAAATATTAGACTAGCTTCTGCCTCTGACTCTGTCCCTTTGGAATAAACATTGTTCAGGACTCAGTAATCGTGTAGCTAAATATCAGTGAAAGATTTTTTGTGAAAAGATCATTACTTCCAGCAGCCTAATTGCGTAAGTGAGTTCAGCAGGGTAATGCATATGACTCATGCAAGTGTATCACAAATTCCCTTTAAATTTGTTCAGTACTGCCAAAAAATTTTGGACGCTTTCATTGGTGAAGATACTCTTTTAGAAAAAGTCCAATAATTTTTGGCAAAACCCATAAATTTAAAAGGAATTTGTCATACTCTTTCATGGAGTCATACCCTTTGCCATACCAAACTCACTTACACAATAAGGCTGCGGATATGACTTCTTGCACACAAACAATTTTACTTTTAACCAACCACAGATTCTAGTGTTTATTGATATAAAAAGGTCCTATGTTTGGAGCTGTCTAACCTATATCATAAAGTATCAAGGTCAAGGTGGAAGTCTACTTCTGAGCACGAGTTTCTGGGTTTGATTCTCAGGTTGTGCAAAGTGTTATTGGGTTTTTTCATCTGGAATTCGTCAGTAACAGTCCGGAGTCTGTATTTGTGCCTGGTTGATGGCAAAAGGCTGATCCCTTCATCTGAGAGGAATATAAGCATTGTTATACAAGGTATTTACTATGAACTGAACCAGCACTACAGTAATACTCTTTCTCTCTTGAAGTTATTTATTTTCTACCTGGATTTTGAAGAAAATTCCTACTCAAACAAACACATTTGAAAAATTTGTCTGCTCCACAACATAAATTTATAACACAATGAATGTTGTTGAATAGGAATGAAGATTGTGTGTTGAACATTACAATAGTAATCAAAATAGGTAGTAGTTTTATTTTTTGCCAATAGCCATATAGACAAGTGTACCAATAGGATATGTTTGACAAAATAAGGGCTAAAGTTAAAGAACTTGCTAGTAACCAGTAAATATTAAAATTAAATAAAAGTTAAGACCTTAAAATCATTTCCGTACACACTAATTGTGTAAAATATGTTTTGTTCAAATAAAGATTATATCTATACTAATATTATAAAGTGGTAAAGTTTGTGAAATTGTTGGGGGTAATCTCTGGATGTACTGAACCGATTTTGAAAATTCTTTCACCAGTAGAAAGCTACATTATTCCTGAGTGTCATAGGCTATAATATATTTTCAAAAATTGCAATAATGTAACCCAAAGTAGCAAAAAGTTGCCTCTAAAATTCATTCTTTGGTGTGCGCTGAGAAAACTATTGATACATAAAAATTATTAGGTAGGTAGGTAGGCAGGGTAGCCAGTTGACGGGAGCGAAGCCGCGGGGGTCAGCTAGTATATTATATATTAAAACCTGACATCACTAACCTGCCTTGAGCAAGCATGGTGATCTGATCAATGCTCGTGCCTTCTCTGTATGGAAAGAGCCCTTTGCCCTGCAGTGGGACAGTTAAAAGCTCGTATTCAATTATAAAAGTAATGCAATGCAAGGTTGAACATTGCAAATGTTCAAATATTCCAATAACTGTATTGTGTCCCTGAAAAATATTCACTGTTTTTTTCATGTAGGTAGTAAAGTTGAAAACAGCTAATAAAACATTGTTTTGGAGCAGAGCATGTCATGTTTCTTCTAAAATTCTTAATGTCTTAATCGGACATTTTCACTCCCTTACTAGCAAATGAAAACATTCTGGACCCCAAATTAGGCTTGGTCTGTTGTAGTCGTCATATTATTTATTTGAATAATTACAAAGATAGAATGAGGAACCAACAATATCACTGAATTTAATATGTTACAGTTAAACATGTGCTTCATTTACGTTTTTCTCAGGATGTGCCTGAAAGGGAACTTTAAAGTAATCACACACCAAAAAGGCAAATATAGAACAAACAAATGGCTTGGTTCTTTGTTAAGAAAAACAATAAAAAAAGGACAAACGCTGTTGTACTGTGTATTTCATAGGCATTTAAGGATTCTCAACGGGCACTGGGCCCGCTTGGTGGATTACAATATTCCCTCTCTCAAAGAGAGAAGGCCTGTGTCCCAGCAGTGGGAACATTAAAATGCTGATGATTATTATTTTATTTGTTAAATTTTAATCATTGATGATATACCTACCTATATGATCCGAATTTTTGGGATGCTCTATTATATTTATGTTCCCATATATCTGAGGATCAAGTCTGAGGATGACATGTTTCATACAAACAGTTTTAAGTTTTCATCTACAATTGTGTTCTGCATCCTATGGACAGTGGTTTCTCATCCCATACAACGATACCGTGCTGACGTACTGTACTGATTATACTGATTATTTTTTGTACATCGATCGCGTTCGGCTCCGTTCCACGGATATAGATGGTGATCTATCTATCGCCGTGGAACGGAACCGAACGTGATCGATTTACAAAAAATAATCAGATGAAAAACGCTAGTTACGTCGGCACGGTGTCTTAGTATGGGATGAGGCATCTGTATGCTAGTATTGTATTATCTGTGCTATGGTTTACTTTGAACATACTAGTTTAGATTTTTATTAATTTATTAGCCTGGTCAACTCTCACAGTTTTTACTGTACCATAAAGGTTGAAGAGGTAAACCCTTGAACTTTCTGGAGTAAAGTTAGACTAGATGTCAACCTCTGTTGTGTCATAAAAATTTAAATAAATTGGATGATTGAGCAGATCCAGATTTGCCTAAAATTCTGCTAAACTAACACATACTTCCTCTCCTTCTTCCAGATTGGCAGCATGGCGGAAATAGTGTACCCGCAAGGCTGCCGTCCAATCACCGATGACCTCGGTCCAGATGAGCTTGTTAGGAGACTTAAGGTATGTCACATTATTTAATTATTAGTATTAAATAGTTTTTTAAAAAGCACACATTTAAATAATCATTAAAAAAACATAGGGCATCAGGGTTCTAAAGAGAGGGATCTCCTAACGAAACGAGCCGTGTCCAGAAGTACCGCTTTCTGAATCAAGCCCTTGATCCAGCTGCCATGATTATCGATCGGTACAATGATCACTGATTCCATGTGCCACGTGTCGACATCATCCCGAGCCAAGTCAAGATCATCATCTGCCTAGCCTTTTTCCCAACTATATTGGCGTCGGCTTTCAGTCTTACCGGATTCAGCTAAGTACCAGTGTTTTACATGGAGCGACTGCCTATCTGACCTCCACAACCCAGTAACTGGGTAACACGGTACCCCTTGGCAAGACTGGTGTCAGATCTCAAGCCTCTGACTACCTGTAACGACTGTCAAAGATCTTCAAATGACAGCCGGGACCAACGGCTTAACGTGCTTTCCGAGGTACACGGAGGCAACTCGGTATGTTGAAATGGTCACCCATCCACGGACCGACCTCGTCAAGCGTTGCTTAACCTTGATGATCGACCCGTGCGGCTGTTATTATTTAGCCACGAGCTCTTCAAGTCAAGATACTTCACATTATTTTATTGATATTCTGCCTAACAGAAAGGTGGAAAAGTACCTTAGAGCACGCTCGCACTACTGACAGTGTCGCGACAACTGCTTAGGGGTCTCGTCGATGCGCATGTTTGTGTGAGTGTGCCGTTTCGAGCGTTTGTAGGTAGTTTCCGTGCTGTTCGTCCATGTTTATACTGTGCTTAGAGCTTGTGATTGTAAATGGGTAGTACGTCTCAATCCCACATGTGTGAAATTGAGAAGCACTACCTTAAATGTCATGTGTTCAATCATAAATTGTTTTTTTTATTGCTGATAGATTGGAAGATATATACACAACTTCCTTGCTTCACATAATTTTCTTGGTTCTGGCTTTTTCCTACTTTACCCGTGCAGTAGGTCAATTAAATCGATTGAACAATTAATTATGCAGTGTTTTTAAGGGGAAATACGATCACATATATTGAACACAACCAAACTATTTAGAGAATTGACGGAGTGAAATTCTATCAGCCATAGATGATTGTGAATAGGTAGTACTTCTCAATCACACATGTGTGAAATTGAAAAGCACTGCCTAAATGTCATGTCTTCAATCACAAAATTTTTTTGTTTGTATTTTGAACAATTGTTATTATTTGTTATTGCTGATTGATTGGAAGATACACAACTTCCTTGCTTCACATAATTTTCTTGGTTCTGGCCTTGAATACCTATTTTAATCGTGCAGTAGATCAGTTAAATTTATTTATTTATTTAGACTTCATGCACAAAAAGGTACAAAGGCGGATTTAATGCCTTAAGCCTCGTATTCATGGTAAACATTTGTTTAGCAACAGTTGATCAACGTTGTTGATGAACGGCGAGAATGCTGCTGGAAACTTTGTTCAAATCAGTATGGGTTGTCCACACACGCCAGTCTGCGTTAAAATGTTGCCCGAAGAAGTATTGTTGTTGTGTTATCTGTATCTGATGTATAAGATTTCTAATAAAAACTCTCTTCTCTCTAGTAAATTGAGTGCGCAGTACATGTATTTTAGTTTCCACGTCATGAACTGTGATAGCTAAAAAATGAATAAAATAAATATTTAAGTAGGGCTCCCATACAACAAACGTGATTTTTTGGCTGTTTTTTTGGCGATAATGGTACGGAACCCTTCGTGCGCTTGTCCGACTCGCACTTGGCCGGTTTTTTAATAAGGACACGTTTGATGTAGTTTTTGAACTTTCCATCGGTCAGTTCTATAACTGACTTTGGCAACTTGTTATAAAAGCGAAGAAAAGACGCGGTTCGTTAATCTGAATTTGTCAGTAAGACTGCGCTCAAGTCAAAGCAACACACGTCACCATAGTTAACCACTGAAAAATCGATTGAACAATACATTATGCATTGATTTTAAAGGGAAATGGGATCACATATTATATTTATTGCCAACAACCAAACTATAGGTTGTGCAGTTCATTTTAGAATGTAGGTCTGCTTAGCTTTTATAAAAAACTAGCTGTCCCACGCGGCTTCGTTCCCGTCAACTGGCTTCGTACCTACCCTATCCTACGTACCCTACCCTACACCTACCCTAGAGCACCTAGATAGGAGCCTTTTTGGTCTCGCACGGGGTTTTTATTTTTAATTTTGTTTAATTTTAAGCTGATTTCTCGTGTCGCCTGTGCGGGTCACAAATAAATACTTTTTCTTTCTTTTCTTTCTACGCTA
Organism: Orthosia incerta; assembly: GCA_948252205.1. Classification (NCBI taxonomy): domain Eukaryota; kingdom Metazoa; phylum Arthropoda; class Insecta; order Lepidoptera; family Noctuidae; genus Orthosia; species Orthosia incerta. Next base: position 16,801,178 of record OX411758.1, on the reverse strand, counting down.
CACCTACCCTACACCCACCCTACACCTACTCTAAACCTACCCTATACCTACCCTACACCTAGCTCACACCTACCCTACACCTATCCTAAACCTACCCTACACCTACCCTACACCTACCCTACACCTACCCTACACCTACCCTACACCTACCCTACACCTACCCTACACCTACCCTACACCTACCCTACACCTACCCTACACCTACCCTACACATACCCTACACCTACGCTACACCTACCCTACACCTACCCTACACCTACCCTACACCTACCCTACACCTACCCTACACCTACCCTACACCTACCCTACACCTACCCTACACCTACCCTACACCTACCCTACACCTACTCTACACATACTCTACACCTACGCTACACCTACCCTACATACACTCGGTTCCAAAAATAACGGGTCAGTCACATAAACCCGAATATCTCCCGAACTGAAACGAAGACTGTTCAATTGAGAATTTAATTATACAGATTAAAAATAAAATAAAACTTAGTTGCACCCACAATATTAATCTCTAAATTAAAAAAAAACTAAAGTAGTCATATTTTTCTTAAGATTAAATTTTTTTTATGATTGTTTTTTTTGCTGTTTATCATCACTTTCTTCATTTAATACTTTGTATTGCCTCCACGAGCTCTTCTGACAGCTTCCAGGCGATAAGGCATGCTGTACACCAAATTTCGGAGCCAGTGCTGAGGAATACCTTCCCATTCCCCACCAGTGCTTGTTTGAGCTCGGGAAGCGTGATTGGTGGGGTGTTTCGACCTTTCACGCATCTCTGAAGCTTGTCCCAGGCGTGCTCGATGGGGTTTAAGTCCGGGCTTCGCGCTGGCCACTGCATGAGTTCGATACCGACCTCTTCAAGGTAGTCATGTACAATTCTGGCGGTATGGGGACGCGCATTATCATGCATTAATATGCCATGCCGGTCCATCCTGGCCATGAAAGGACCTACATGTTCATTGAGGATCTCTTCCACGTACCTCTCTGCATTTAGAGTTCCATTTTGAATGAGTACCAGCTCGGTGCGGGCCTCAGCAGAAATCCCAGCCCAAACTTGTACGGAGCCTCCACCGTACGCCACTTTTTCCTCCACACACGCTTGATGGAAGCGCTCCCCTGGTCTTCTGTACACCAACTGCCTACCATCATGCTTATAAAGCATGATTTAGACTCGTCCGTGAACATTACCCTAGACCAATCGTCTAGTGTCCAGTTTAGGTGCTCGCGCACGTATCTCTGTCTTGCAATTCGATGTCCCCGTTCCAGTTTGGGGCCATTTGCGGGCCTCAATGGTTTCAAATTTGCTTCAGCAAGACGTCTTCTTACTGTTTGAGCGCTTTAATTGCCACCTCCAAAGCGAATAAAGTGAGTTTTAAGACCAACAGCAGTTTGAAAACGATTTCGGAGTATTGTAGCCACCAGTTGTCTGTCTTCCCTGGCCGTTGTGCATCTTGGTCTGCCATTTCCTGGTCTTCTAAGGTGTGATCCGGTCTCTTGGTACCGTTGGACTACCCGCTGAACAGTCGACAAAGATACACCAATGTTTCTGGCTGTTTCACGCTGGCTCCGCCCAAGTTCCAAAAAAGTTAGAATTCTGGTACATTCCTCTAGCGTGACTGCCATGCTTCACCTCACAGAATAATAATTATGCACGTGGAAGACGTTTACGATAATTTTTTTTGTGACAGAATAGAAATGGAAAGCATCCATAATGACATGAAACAAAAATATTGTTTTTAAAATAGTCATTTTTTTAAATTTTGTTTTTCTAATGAAGTTTTTTTCATCAACCAGTTTAAATAATATGCTATTAGAAGCGCAACTAAAAAGTCTTTATTCTGTTTTTTATTTCATTGATCTAACTTTTACAGTTCTGGAGGTATTTCAATTTTTGTGACTGACCCGTAATTTTTGGAACCGAGTGTACATGATTGCATAACTGAAACCGTTTACGCAGCGCACGCAACGGAAGCCCTCAATAAGTAATATTCTTTCCCTTTTTTGCAACATTTTTCATTTATGCTCCGCTCCTATTGATCGTAGCGTGATGTTATATAGCCTATAACCTTCCTCGATAAATGGACTATCTAACACAAAAAGATTTTCCATTTCCAACCAGTAGTTCCTGAGATTATCCCGTACATACAAACTTACAAATTTTACCTCTTTATAATATCAGTATAGATAAATGTGGAATGGGCTTGCTACTGAGGTCTTTCTGCTAGTGAATTGAACTGTTTCAATCAATAACCCTCCTTCGGCAGTCGTATAAAAAAATAATCAAAAAAAACAAAAACCCGACTGTATAAAAAGCGAACTAAAAAGATGTAAACAAGAAAAAAAACATGCTGTGCAGTCGGATGATACATATTCGCGAGCTGGCTGACTAAAACCAGATGTAATTTGAAACCCAAATTAAATGTTAAAATTATGCATGGGTTCTATATTTTGTGCTATGAAGAGCTTAGGGAATAGAGAGGAGAGGACGACCTCCAGTTACGTGGTGAACTAGCATGATGAAACTCCTATTGGAGGAAGAACTGCCCAATCTGAAAACACAGGACAGATTGTCCTGGCACCAGAAAATTAGGAGAGCCGACCCCACCTAAAGTGAGACAGTGCTATGAAGAAAAGACTGCTAAGCGGACACTCAGTGCACTATTGCACCTGATAAAGCTTCCAAACAGAGCTACAATGCTGTCAAAACATAAAACTTGACATTCGTAATGATAAACCTTATCTGTCATTGCCTTTGCAGCAAAATGAGGACAAAGAATTATTAGGGCTTCAGCCATCTCAATAGTATGAATCTTTTTTTTTGTGTTTATGTAATTATAATACTAGAATAATCGGACAATGTAAATCCTGTAGTCGACGATTGTTGGCCAGGTGAGATGGGACTGACAAGTGACAGCCCTATCCCTCCCGTAGGGATTTCAGTAGTTAGTATAAATCGAAAGACTAAATGGATATTGATTTCCTTCATAGATGACCAAACAAGGTTGACAAAAGAAGGAATAGTACCCTGAGTATGGAATTTGGTTGCCTCCAATCGCATCCCTCTCCTATTAAAAAGCCCAATGTCTGGCAACCCTAGGCGTCGTTGGTGATTTAAACTGATATGGCAGATGTACTTTCTGACGACCTTTGCGGCCCGTTTTTAACTCACTCAATTCCCACATCACATCACATCATCAGCCTATTAATGTTCCCACTGCTGGGACACAGGCCTCCTCTCTGTGAGAGGGAATGGGCCGTAATCCACCACGCGGTCCCAGTGCGGGTTGGTGGATGTCACATGTCTTCGAATTTTTGTTTCTAGGACATGCCGGTTTCCTCACGGTGTTTTCCTTCACCGTTTTGAGAGCAGTGGCGATGTAATAATTTACACAAAGTACATCGCCTGCCTGGGCTCGAACCCACGACCTACAACTTGTAAGTCGCGGCCGATACCACTGGGCCACCACAATCAATTCAATTCCCTAGTCTTTTGAAATCTGCTTATCAAGCTTAATGATATGCAAACGTACTGTTTTAATTGATATAATTATTATCTATTCCGGATTAATTCGTCCGTGGTTGATGCATTACGGATAAGTGTCACTTCGTTATCAATTATGACCTGTTATCTCACGTGGGCTTTCCATCTGATAATCTTGGAAATACTTGTTATGTGATACTCGTAAATGTAAATTGATTTCTTTTATGCAATTGGTAAAGTACGAATCAAACTTAATGGGGGCTCGGAACGAGATGAGTAACTGCGCAGTAGCAAATTTATGTGACAGGGTGACGGGTGGGCGTGGACTACTGCGCAGCGATAAGTACATTTCGCAGCCGCCATAAGATTTGACGCTAAGTGTAGGTACCAATATCCAGATTTTCTAAAAGCCTATCATCAGCTGGTTGAATTAGTGGTTAATATGTCATTCTTTTTTTGGCTTCGAATTCGTTGTACTAAAGATCCTCTAAACTTTTTTAACCATGGACTCCTTAGCGAATTTATCTAGTTTAGTCACCATTGTACTAATGTACCTAGTTTTAGGGTTCCGTACCCAAAGGGTAAAAACGGGACCCTATTACTAAGTCTCAGCGGTCCTTCTGTCTGTCTGTCACCAGGTTGTAAGTCATGAACCATGATAGCCAGACAGTTGATTTTCACAGATGATGTATTTCTGTTGCCGCTGTAACAAATACTAAAAGCAGAATTAAATAAATATTTAAGTGGGACTCCTATACAACAAATGTAATTTCATAGCCGTTTTTTTGCCTTAATGGTACGGAACCCTTCGTGCGCGAGTCCGACTTGCACTTGGCCGGTTTTTTTTTATAATCATTTCATGTGGCAATTGCCTGCTCAAAAGCTTGCAATCCGCTTGCTGTCAAAAGCACAAAACCCTTCACCAGCCATGTTATCATTCCACCACATTTGGTTGACTGGCAGAGTAGCCTTATGATGTATGAAGCTAAAATAATATAAATGTCTTGAAAAAGGTCGGTCAGTCATCTCTTGCCATGATCTCAATTTACCAGGAGTCGGCGCAACATGTCCGTACTTCTTTGTTAGATGTCATCTTAACAGTCACCCCCTTTCAATACGAATATCATCCTACAAACAATCCATCCAAAGTGCTTCCTGTCTTCCTTCACCTTCTTGGAAAATTACAATATTCAAACATAATCATATTCCGCTCGACATATAAGTAAAGAGCATATCCCTATTCATCGGAAACCGTTATAATTGCCTGGCTTCTTCCAAGAATTTCCTCCTGCATCATACAATTTACAAAGGAAACGTAATACTCCTCGCGTCCAACGAAACAATTAATTATGTTCTCAATACTTATTAAAAGTTTGTTTACGTAAGTCCCACGCCACGCTTTCATCATTGATTTATTTTATTTATAGTACTTAGCGACCTTTCTGATGGAGGCACTTTGATTTATGTCAAACCGATAAGCGATTTTTACTAAGCGATATTGCAAGTATAATATTCACAGCGGATCTTTGTGTCTCTGAAGTTGGCACTGTCAACCATTGCGCAAGAAACAGTTTGTCATCGAGCAAACTGTATAGAGTAGGCGAGATAGGATGATGCGACATACGTATGCGAGTGAAAGAGACAGTTCTACAATGCTATCTTCACTTTCAATATTGACACAAAAATAGCTACTGCGCAGGGTCTTGCAGCCAATTCAGAGATACAAAGATCCGTTGTGAATATTATACGTTCACGTACGTTCATGCAATGCGATGCAATTCGACTGATTTGCACTTGATGACACGTGCGCGATATTTATTTATTTATATACACTTTATTATACACCAAGACAAAAACAATATTACATACGGAAACCTTAAAATTAAAACAAACATACAACAGGCGACCTAATCGCGTTCTGCGATCTCTTCCAGGCAACCCAGAATGGAGAGAGATAGCCTGGACACGACATGGGGTTGCACTTGGTGCATGTTTGAATAAAACAATAAGTAATAAACATAAAAAGCACTAAATATAAAATACTAAAATAGATACATACATACATATAAATATACAGTCAAGAAAACAATACAGCTGCGACAAGAAGAAGATCACTGCGACAGGTTGTGCTCCTTCACCAGTCTTTTGAAGATCGGTAATGATTGCGTGCGTTTTATTGTTACAGGCAATGCATTCCATAGACGAGCGGCCTGGACAGTAAAAGATTTGTCCAGTAAGATAGTGGAATGCATTGGCATTTTAAGTTTCATGTTATCCGATGACCTAAGAACTTTAGTGTGCGAGTCACATAAAAACTGAAATCGATTTTTGAGGTAAAGAGGGTTAGATGGGAGAAATAGTAAATTATACAGGAGGGAAAGAATATGAGCATTCCGGCGAAGGCGAATTGGCAACCACTTGAGTTTCTCGCGGAATTTGGCGTCAATAGGCGATATCGCCTATTGACGCAATTTAATTTGCGTCGCGTTATCTGCAAGGTCCTTATGGTACTTAATAAAATGTTTTCAGCTTTTTCGCTCATAATCAAACACCCCACTTGCTTCAGCAGTTTTCATATATCGATTACAAATTGTTTTTATGGGCATATTATGTATTTTTTCTCGTAACTTGTTAGGATTTTGTATGGTTACGTTTTTACCCGACTGTCCTAAAATGTTCCTCTAGGCGGAATACGCCTTCGCTGTTTTTATTTTTTAGGGATGCAAGATAGTTGAATCGTTTCTCCCAGACTCATTCTGCTTCATTGCCGCGGCGATTTTGTGGTGGTCGCCACTGTTTATTCTGGCTTTTAGGAGTTGCAGTGGTTGGGAGTAGTGTAGTAGACCTGCCCCTAAATGTTCACAGTTACTTCCTAAGGTTTTTTTTTAGTAATTATACATATCTGTTTCACTATCTGCTACAGTGCGGTTAACATAGAAATATAATCTATGAAAGTACGTATTTCATTCTTGTATTTCTGGATAACATCACGTGTTACCTCGTTAAGTAATACTATTTTTGTTATCAGAATAACATCAAGTGTTATTTCATTAAGATAACAATATATATAGGACGTAAGTAATTAGTAAACACTATGATAGTAAAAGCATGTGGATACGGCGGGTACCTGCGTTTTTCTTGAATTTGTTGCCGAATACGTTGTAGCAAAGCAACACACGAAGAACGAATGACGCGACCTTTGACAGATGACATAGACTATCAAACGATTTTTTTTTTTTAGTCTTTGTACTGTGTGGCAATGCAGTACATTGGGGACCGTACTACATTGTAAATTAAATCTCGAGGATGCAACATTGAAATATAATTTCTGTTGGCAAAAACGCTGGATAAGGCAAGGTCGGCCATAAAACCTTTGCAGAATTAATTTTGTCTCATCCATCTGTGGGATATAGTGCATTTATTTCAACTTCTTTGGTAAGTTTATTTTATGTAGGGTTGCCATCTTTAAAATCTGCCAACCAGGACAAGGAGCGTGAAAACCCCGGTTTTTGGAGCTTAAAATCCGGACATTTAAACAGATTTTATTTTCCTATCATTTTTAAACTAAATGTAGTTCAAAAATTTTTTTTTACAAAAAAATACAACCGACTTCCAATAAAAAAAACACTTATTCGGGATCATATCCTTCCAAACAAAAGATAATTTTCAAAACCGGTCTATTATTGACGGAGAAATCGGTGAAAAATTGCCGTTGGTGATTTGAAGACTTTAAAACCCGTACTACAGAAAAACCCCGCCCGGACGCTCCCCGGACGCCTTCTAAACCAGGACAAATCCGGGGAAACCCGAACGGATGGCAACCCTAATTTTATGCAAACTCAGTCCCCTTTTGGATATGTTAGATAGTTCCGGATAAAGTTTCTTTAAGCGAAGCAGGCTTTGTAGTTCCTAGCCACTGGTTTTCTCCAGTGATGTGGAAAGGAAAAGCATATTTTGATTTCAGATACTAATCACCGCCTCAAACTTTCTGTCAACCTGTGCAAAGCTGAGGGTCTAGATAAACATGACCTATAATTCTTATGACCTACTTTTGCGCCCCTAGTATATTGGGCAGGAAAACCCTAGACTTGTTAATGTTAAAAATGCGTATCGAAGGACATATTTTTTCGATGACAAAACTGGATAAGGCAAGGTTAAAGCCGGCCATAAAATCTTTATGGAGATGAGTTTTAGTCTCATCAATCGTGGGTCCAGTGGTAACGGTTGCGACTTATAAAATTTGAAGTCGTGGCTTTGATGGAACTCTGCCAGGCACTAGATGTAAATTATTATATCACCACTGGCTCTCAAAACCGTCAGGAAAACATCGTGAGGACACCAGCATGTCCTAGAGCCAAACATTCGAGGACATGTAACATCCATCAACCCAGACTGGATGACGGTCCACTCTCTCTTACAGAGGCCTGTTGTAACCTTTGTCCCTTCAGAAATTCTGCGACATAATTATGGAATTGTATGAAACTTGCTTTAAAAAATCCACTGCACCGCGGCAAGGATTAAATTCGCGCGAATATTTTGAGCTCTAGGAACAGAGACAAAAATCGCGCGGTATTTTAACCACAGTGCGTGTAAGGGCCGGTGCTGACTGACGGCATGGCAAAGAATTTTTGCGTGATGATTGACAAATGATTTTCGACCTTGCCGAGGCACCGCACGGCACTTTTCGGCATACCTAATCATTCTGCCGCCGGCCCGCTGCATGCCGCGGCATTTGTGTAGTAAATAAAGGAATTTCAGCGCTATGTCATTGAAATAAGGTTGAAAATCATTTGTCCACATAAAATCCTATGCCGTGCCATGCCGTCAGTGAGCGCCGGCCCTAAGTATTCCCGTAAATTTTTATCCGCGTACTGAATCATAAAAAAAAATCAAATCCGCGCGGTTAAAAACGTCAAAAGACTAATTTGTGAACATGGCCTACTGTTACTAAGTAAAGATGGCGAAAATTCACAACCTCAAGATGTAAATGTTAACGCTGTAATAACAAGCTCAGTGTGACAGATATCAGATGGCTTGAGTTATTTGCCGTTGGAATCGCTGAACAGGTGTCCAGTGATGCGAGTGATGCAACCATGTAACAAGGTACCTAGAATAGCTTCGCAGTTTATACATGAACGAACGTCGCAATTTCGTTACGACGACAGTCTGTGCGAAATTGATATTGTATGGCTTATAAATCGTTCTTAGCTATTAAAGCTGGAATTTGATTATATACTAGTTTTCAGCGATGCAAGGGGTAATAGAAAAATGCGATATCTGAAGAAGGGTGATTGTACTAACTCATCTCAAAGATCTGCTGTTCAGTACTTTTTATCGAGTTATACAAATAAATGTATAGGGCAATTTTTTTTAGGGTTCCGTACCCAAAGGGTAAACACGGGACCCTATTACTAAGACTCCGCGGTCCGTCTGTATGTCTGTCTGTCTGTCTGAATGTCTGTCACCAGGCTGTATTTCATGAACAGTGAAACAGCTAGACAGTTGAAATTTTCACAGATTATGTATTTCTTTTGCCGCTATAACAATAAATACTAAAAACAGAATAAAATAAATATTTAAGTGGGACTCCCATACAACAAACGTGATTTTTTTGTCGTTTTTTGCGATAATGTTACGGAACCCTTCGTGCGCGAGTCCGACTTCGTGCGCGAGTCCACTTAGCCGGTATTTTTTTTGTCGTGACTTCAGGGTTGGTCCCATAGTAAAAGTTGTTCATAATTATTATGAGTAGGTACAATAACCCCTTTTCAGGTCACATCATCAGCCTATTAATGTTCCCACTGCTGGGACACAGGCCTCCTCTCTGTGAGAGGGAATGGGCCGTAATCCACCACACGGGCCCAGTGCGGGTTGGTGAATGACACATGTCTTCGAATTTTTGGTTCTAGGACATGCCGGTTTCCTCACGATGTTTTCCTTTACCGTTTTGAAAGCAGTGGTGATGAAACAATTTACACAAAGTAAAGCGCCTACCTGGGCTCGAACCCACGACCTACAACTTGTAAGTCGCGGCCGATACCACTGGGCCACCACTGCTCCTTTTCATGTATCGCATTCTTTCATGTAAATTGTTCTAAAATTGCTCTTCAAATAGATTTTTTTAAATGAAAAACCGTCGTCGCATTGTCGCTTTGCACCCGTCTGCGAGAGCCGTTACTGTGCTTTGGAAACCATATATATTAACGATAGGTTTCGGTATCATTAGACATGAATGTAAACAAACACAGCAAAATAAATGGAAATAATATTACCACGTCTCGTTATTGGTAAAGATAGTTAGGTCTTTGTTCAACTAACAACACTGGATAAGTTATAAGGACAAGGCGTTAAACTATCTAATCCACTGCTAGACATCTTCAGTGTTGTTGCTCCATTCCACCCTTCACCGATCTTTCGAGCACGTTGCTTCATAAATCGTTTGTAAGCTCTCTTCCGATTCTATAGTGTGCTAGAAGATTTTTAATCAAGAATTTATTTCACCGTGCAGGTTTTATAATGTTTTTATTCTCTTTGTTATGAAGTAGGAATATTCTAGACCAGACCAGGGGGGTAGGCAAACAGGCTTATCAGGTATGTTAAAAAGTTTAAAGACTAGCTGAAGATCTATCTAATTCTGTTGTACTATCCCAACCGTCACCGGTCACGTGACGAGCACTTCGAGCACGTGCTTCATAAATCGTTTGTAAGAGCTCTCTTGCGATGACTAATGTACTAGAAGATTTTTTATCTGGAATTTATTTCACCATTCAGGTTTAAAATGTGTTATAATATCCTATGTAGCAGGAAGATAGTAGACCAAGGGTAGGCAAACAGCCTCATCAGGAATAGTAATGGTACATTATGAGTACAAGTGTGTAATGTTGGTGATCACCGCTGAGGCGCCATCTTGAGAGAGCCGAGGACGGTAATCACCAATACACACGTGGATCATACGTTTTTCAACACACTTTTGAAGAAAATAATACTAAAATAACTGTAATTTCAACAGTGAAAACGAGTCGTGAAAATTTTTCGCAATGGCGGGCAAAATTCATCAGTTTTCCTATGCGCGCGCATCTAACAATGGCCATCGACCATAGACTAAAATAATGAGGTTTTTGACTTCGCGGATAGCGTTTTAGCCACGTACAAAATGTGGAATTTCAAGTTTTCTTTATTACAGAGAAAACAAAATTTATATTTGAGTGATAGTTTAATTTATAAAACACGTACAAATTGAAATTATCTATTTAAATACGAAGTTGCATGAAATGAGCAAGCAATAGGTCCATTAATTTATTTGTACTATTGAGCAAGATCTTTTTTGTATCGAAACTTTTTTAGAATCAGAATCATCATTTATTGCTAATAATGTAGGTATACATATGAGATGGTAATTTTTGTAGTTTTAAGAACAAAGCAACTCAATCAATAAAAAAAAATGGAACTCACTTGTGAATAATAACAATGAAAAAGTCACAGTTTGATTACAGGTGTCACTATGTGCCTAATTGCGGTGAAATTAGTTAGAGCCACTTTATGAGCAAGTGTGTTGAAAAAGTTATAAGAACCAAGCAAAGTTCTATCTAATTCACTAGCTAGACATCTTTGTATTGCGCCATTTCCACCCGTCACCGGTCCTCCGAGCACGTTGCTTCATAAATCGTTTGAAAGCTCGTCTTTCGTTCCCTATAGTGTACTAGAAGATTTGTTATCGATAATTTATTTCACCATGCAGGTTTTAAAATGTTTTTTTTTACCTTTGGTATGAAGCAAGAAGGTTCTAAGACGCAATATTATATACTCATTTGATGTAATGAGCATTTTTATTTACTCTTTAATAATCAGATAAGGGCGCCCACAGACAGGCAAGTGCGACACGAAAATGAAACAACGATGCCATGACGTGTTTTCAAATATTTGTTCTGCAGTTGCTCTACTCATAGAACAATATCTATGAAAAAGCGATTTCGCATCGTTGTCACATTGTCGCATTGCGACTGTCTAAGAGAAACTTGAGATAGCCATTGAACATATACTTGTTGATGATTCGTCAGATAATATTCCCATTGACACATGACTTTGAAACTCTCGGTTTACCGACTACCGTATTAAGTTTGTGAAGATATTTACAAACTTTGAGCTCCTAAGTCTTTCCGGAGTTCCAAAGCTGCGATTATGGACAGAAGAGTATGATCTATATTGGTCCAAGTATACGGAGTACCTTCCTAACTTTGCGCTTCTAAAACTTTTAACACTGCTTGCTAAGATCTTGGACAAAAATTGTGTCTAAAATTGGTGTTAGTGTTCGGGAGTTGTTTATGTTGTGCATATTTTTGTGTAGATATTGTTTTTATGGCGTGTTGTTTGCAACGGTGCTGCATATAAACAAAAGAGGTACTAAACGTTGCGTGTTGCCACATGTTCCTTTAGGCTATTTGATGTTCTGCTTGCAATAATAATTCATAGATAGACTTGGGGGAGCCCTTTGCACAGCAGTGAGATGGTATTCTAAATAAAAATGCTTCTCTTTACCCGAATCAGTGATGTTGTTTCCGTATTTTTGCTGAAAGCCCTTAGGGACCATATTCGGACGTATTCGTCGCCATTCGGCAACCTTCGTCTCTAGGTTATCGCTTCACCGTTTGCTGTTGTTCAGAAACGTGAAAATTTCTATATACTTGTTTGCCTTTAGCAACTTCGTCGGCCTGGAATAATTGGAACGAAGCAAGTCTTTTTGCTTTTGTTCCACTTTGTGCATCCTCGACAGTTTGTCGTCTCCTATATCAACTTTCACAACATCCTGTTGGCGTCCGCTTTCCGATCGTCGGAAAGCGGACGATGCTACCATATGCGAATAGTCCCTATGTCGCGACATAGGGACTATTCGCATATGGTAGCATCGTTTCAAACTGTTATAGGTTGACTGGGAAAAAGGTGAACCGAAGTGAATTGGCACGCGCGACTTGTCTTGTTGCTCACTTGACTAATTAAGTTACAATACTGTGACACTTTATCGGTTTTCTAAGTATAATAGAGTCCTCTCAAAACTAAATAACTTCTATTATTAAAGAGTATCGTAGCGTCGTATTGACCTACTTACTCACAGGTATAACAAGTACTCCTGTACTCCGAAGCTTTATTGATTTTACATCGAAAGCTGATATTTTGTTGATTGCTATACTACGTACTACATAGTTTATTTGCCGTACATTCAGTTGCAATATTGAACCTGATTCTCGGAATCACGCGAGGACGAGTATTCCTCCCTTCGACATGAAATATAAAAGCTTTCAGGCGTTTCAGGCTGGCTCTGTGCGCTCGATTCTAGGAAAACGGTAACATAAATTACAATGAATATTTTATTTAATAAAATGTTCGTATCTTTTATGTTTACCCCGCATAAATGATTAATTCGTTGAAGAATATTGTTGATGTTTGATGCACTTCGTTTAATTAACCGACTTCCCAAAAAGAAGGAAGTTCTCAATTCGGATGTTTATATATTTTTTTATGTATTTTCGGACATAACTCCGTCATATATAAACGGATTTGCAAAATAATTTTTTTGTATGAAAGAAGTTTATTCCGAAATGGTCCCATTTAAATTTGGTAAAGATCTGATGAAGAACTTCAGAGATATACAACAGAACTCTTCAATAAATGATGGCAAATGTCTCGGGATTGCTGCAATCGTATGTTTGTTTATTGTTTAGAACATTTCATAACATACCATCACGCCAATATGCTTTAAACGGTTAAGCAGATGTGTACAGTTTACACTGGTACACTTTCATTCCACCGGTTATGTTCAAATTACATATTATTTGGGTAATCTATTCTACCATCACTCGGGGCGTTTTAGGTACCTTACTATAGAACTTGTCCATTATGTACCAATAAAAAGTTTTTTTTTTTTTTTTTTTTTTTTCTTTATTAATAAAAACTAAGGTTCTTAATAATAAATTACAATCTAGCCTTAATAGACTAATAAGCAATTTAACTCTAACTTATAATTATATTGTATAATGTTATGACTAAGAATAGTGTCAATTTGCACTTTTATACAGTTCGGTAGCACTTTCTTAGAGTCTGATACGTTAAAAACACTTAGTTCACGTGTTACATGAATAGCACAGTATTGTTTGCTATTATTTTTTCACTTATTGTACACTACACTAACTCAAATGGTTTAGTTCTCTTTAGCCTACGCACTATGTCCGTGTTATCTAGCAGCTGGATTGCTTCCACATTCACATGCCGATGAAGTCTGTGTTCGTGGGCTTCAGCAAAGTTTTGAATAACGGTCGTGACGAGTTTCATATTAAGGTCGCGGTGAAGGTCGTCATTTCTGATGTACCATGGTGCATTAACAGCATCTCTGAGTACTTTATTTTGAAATTGTTGTATAATTTTAACATTGCTATGTTTAGTACAGCCCCATAGTTGAATACCATACGTCCAAATTGGCATAAGAATATGCTTGTATATTATAATTTTATTCTGTATTGATAGACAGGATTTCCTTCCAAGTAACCAATACATATTTTTGTACCGTATATCGAGTTCCTGTCTTTTCTTTTTGACGTGAGATTTCCAACGCAACTTGGCGTCAAGAGTTATGCCAAGGTATTTAGCTGTATTCGCATAAGGCACTTGCATGCCGTTTATATAGACTGGGTGGTAATCGCAGTGTTTATTAGTGAAGTCAATGTGAATCGATTTTGACTCATTCAGTTTGATCTTCCACTTTTGTGTCCAGTCGTAAACTTTGTTCACAGCTAGTTGGACTTTTTCTACTGCTTCTTTGTGGTTTGAACCAATAGCCATAATAGCAGTATCATCAGCAAAGGTCGCTATGGTGTTGTTTTCCAGCTCTGGGATATCACATGTGTATACCAAGTACAGGATTGGGCCTAACACACTTCCTTGTGGTACTCCGGCCTTAATTGTTTTTAGCTCAGAATATGCGTCCTCTTGCCTTATCCTAAACATTCTGTTGCTTATATATGACTCTAGAATATCTGAAAATTCAGGGAGCATGCGTCTGAGTTTGTATATCAGACCCTCATGCCAAACTTTGTCGAAAGCTTGTGCGACATCTAGAAATACGGTGGCGCAGACTTGCTTGTTTTCGAGCGTCCAATAAAAAGTGAAAATAAAAACCTTTTTAGAAGTCTGTTTTTTTTTTGTTAAAATGTTTTTTTAATATAATTTTTGGCAGATCGTACAAAGCTTTTATTTGATTGTGTCAGAAGTGGGATTAAGACACAACCACGAAGCTCAGTGGGATAGAATTATATATAGTTCCCCAGTATATCTCGTTCCCCAGTCGGAGGCACAGAACTAATTAAATTGAGAAATTGGTATCGATTGACAGATTGTTTTATGTTTGAATGATTTTATGGCAACACGACATTCTTTAAAAGTTTCTGGCAAGATTTCATACTTTCTTTTTTTCTATGAACGACTTGATAGCTAGACGAATCAAAAATGAACTAGACCTCATCATCCTCTCATATGCTGAGATAGGAGCCTATTTGGTCTCGCACGAGGTTTTTTATTTTTATTATTGTTTAATTTTATGCTTTTTCTCGTGTCTCCTGTGCTCCTGTGGACACAAATAAATATTTTTCTTTCTTTCTTTCTATCTACTAAATATGATGATCCTGTTACATTGCCAAGCATTGATAAATGCACGTTTGTTAAATACAAACAGATTGTACCAAACGTCTTACCACGTGTTTCTAAATAAAAACCGAACATCTGCTCATCCCGCAAGGTGTGAGTCCCTTAAGAAAACGGGTTCCCTTCAAATGTTAGCAGACGGCGGCCTACCTAGTTGTCACCGTAAGTTTTTATCGCCATCCGATCAGATCTGTGGTTATAATTGCTGGTATTAAATGTTATTATTGAATAGAAACTTTTTGGAGTGTTCTAATAATGTTTTGTCATCAGTCATCACTCATGAAGTCATCACAGATATGAATCTAACTATATCGCAGGTCTTTCCATCTGTATGAAAACCAAGCGTGCCATTTTTTTAAGACACAATTTAAGAACAAACTAGCTTCTGCCAGCAGCTTCGCCCGCGTGATAGTCGAAAATTATCCCGAGGAGACATATTCCCGGGATAAAAAGTATCCTATGTGCTATTCCTGACTTTAATCTATCTCTGTGCCAAATTTCATCCAAATTCGTTCAGCCGTTTTAGCGTGATTGAGTAACAAACATACCCACATAACTTTCGCATTTATAATATTATATTAGTAAGATTTACTAACCGATTATGGGCAATGTTTCCATAGTCTCGGCAAACTTTTATGTAGTTGTTACAGCTCAATACGGCTCAATTAGACATTTTTCTAGATTTCGGTTGATTTCCGGTACCAATAACACTATACTCCATTTGAAATAACAATAGAAATGATTACAACCCTTTTATACAGTCCGTTCAACCGATTTTGAGTTCTATCCCGTAAAAATAAGGATGGCATAAAAAGCATAAACCTGCTACCAAAACTAACTGTTTAATGCAGCTACCATTTGTCATATAACCAACGCAATAGAAGTCATAATCGGTTGAACGGGTTGTAAAATGGGATTATTTAAATGTCTAATGTTATCACAAATGGAGATAAATGAAACAGTGTCAAAGGAAGAGCATTGCTCTCATTTTTACTCCCTTTTTGACACGCGAAGTATACATTCGCGTCATCTGGTTAGATGTATGTAACTGTCGCACTGGTTTCGATCGCAGAGTGCATCTCAGGGGTGAAATCGAATATTATTATATAGAAACCGTGTTTACAGTATACCTTTCAACATATTAGCACTCCGTAAATCTAGTTAAGTACTGTACTTACGGCTTAGTACTCATGCTCATCCAAGTGCTATAATAGAGATAAGAAGAGTGTAAACTATTTATTATGAACAACTCACATACTTTTTAAGACGACGACTAACGCCAACGACCTTGAGGGAACAAAACGCGCACTCGTTTCACACCCGCGCGACCCAAAAATTAGTAGTTTTTTGTACTTTCCTTATTATCTATGACTTTAAAAAAAAAAACCTCAGATGAAAATGTAGGTAATTAAATTATCTTTGAGATGGTATTGATTTTTTTTAAATACGCCCTGCGGTTTTGGTGTGATTGTCGTATTTTTGTCCGTTTTAGACATAACTTTACAAATTAATTACACTATGTTATACAAATAATACTCAAAATTTTCTCAGATCAAATTATTAAGAAAATAGTCTAATATAACATATATTTTTTTCAAAGAATTACGACTAGCCATTTAGACGTGATTCTCATTTTAAAATCAGCTA
Organism: Orthosia incerta; assembly: GCA_948252205.1. Lineage (NCBI taxonomy): Eukaryota > Metazoa > Arthropoda > Insecta > Lepidoptera > Noctuidae > Orthosia > Orthosia incerta. The sequence continues at coordinate 16,784,347 of OX411758.1, read as the reverse complement.
CTCAAGGGAATCGGCGCCTTAACAGACTTCAAACATTCCTCATGTCTATATCTTCGGGTTATTGCAGACCCCGTAAGCTTATAATAATCGGCTGATATTGTAAACTCTTTCTTTTGAAGACACGGGTATATTTTACACTATCTAGCAAGATTAATTGCAAACTTACGGTGTCTGCAATAATCGAGTGACATCTACTTAAATTTTTAACCCTCGACGGAAAAAGAGGGATGTTATAAGTTTGACGTGTGTTGCTGTGTATCTGTGTGTCTGTCTGTGGCATCATAACGCCTAAACGGATGAACCGATTTTGATTTCGATTTTTTTGTTTGAAAGGTGACTTTCCAGCTTTGTCGAGAGTGTTCTTAGCTATGTTTGGTGAAAATCGGTTTAGCCGTTCAAAAGTTATGGGCTGTTTTCTGTTTGAAACGGAGTATATTCACAAGATATCGTGTCATGATTACGTGTTCGATAGATTGTTGATCGAAGCGTGTCTACTAATAGATAAATTATGTAGTTTAAAAAGAATGAAATTAAAAAAAAATTGCCGGCGGGTTTTGGCAATTTTTTATTTTGTCTTTATTCAATTCAATCTTTAAACTTCTAGATGTCAAAAGCTTTTCCAAAACTATTATTTCCCATATTAAAATAGAAATTAAATTTACATTTCTTTTACAAACGCCAATAACACGTAGGATCGTGACAGCCCAGTGATGAATGTAGTGAAAGATCACAGAGAACACTTCACACTAATATGAACTCCAATCACTTCGCAAAACGTACTGAAATAGCGTAAAACGTAAAACGACAACTCCAGTGTAATTTTAGTAACACAGTAAAGTGCCAAAATAAACATGTTTTATTTTTAAATAACGCTGAAAGAATAACTGTAGCGTAACATGGACATGCAGTATATATATTTATAAGTAATGACCTATTTTATTTTAATAGTGTAATGTCGCTTCGGTGGCCTGTCTGTTGCTATTAATAGACATATCACCTATGTAAAGATTGATTAGAAGAGGGATATACGTAATTTTCGCGACAGTAATCTGATACATATTTTAGTTGGACCGAGATTTTTTAAGTTTTGTGCACAATTACAATTACGACGACGACTAACGCCAACGACCATAAGGGAACAAAACGACCACTCGTTTCACACCTGTGCGACCCAAAATTTAGTAGTTTTTTGTACTTTCCTAATTATTCTATGACTTAAAAAAAAGCTTCAGATCAAAATGTAGATAATTAAATTGTCTTTGAGATGGTGTCGATTTCATTAAAATACGCCTGGCGGTTTTCGTGCGATTGTCGTGTTTTTGTCCATTTTAGTCTTCGCGAACCAAATGTTGAATACAGGCCTGCGGATCACAAGCCAAGAGGCGACACTGGGGCTCAAAAGCTATGTTGCGACTCTTGGATCCTACAAGGTATATCCGCGAAACCGCGAACGCGGCAGCGGTAAACTAGGGGTTTGTTCTTTGTGATACCGATTCCTGTCAGACAGGTGGAAAGTGATACAAGCATGCACAACGAGAACAAATGTGAGTAGTAGTTGTAACTTACAACTACTACTCACATTTGTTCTCGTGGTGGTCTCCTGGTCCCGTGTCCAATCCCGCGCCCGGTCGAGGTTTTTTTTATTTTTTTATCGTCTATAGGCTTGCGCTTGACCACTATCTCACCTGAATTGCTTAATGATGTGGTCGACGGTGAAGCACGCTTGCCTAGAAAAAACCCATTCCCTCTTGACTTAAAGACCCCTAGATTGTAGCTATCGGGAAACACAGACTCGGGCAAGGAATTCCACTCCTTAGCTTTGCGCATAATAAAAGTGTCCCCAAAATGTTTTGTTTGTTTGTTTTGGTTATAGGGGGGAAATATATATAATAAATTTGGGATAACCGACGTGGTCTGGCCAGACAGCTATACACGTTCCCGACAAAAACACTTCGCTGTGCGCGAAAAATATACACAAACAAATGCACGGGCGACTCACAATACAACTCGCGGGTAGCGAACGCAATTTCGAACAACGATTGGCTGGTTGAAGCGGATGAACCGATTTTGATTTAGTTTTTTTGTTTGAAAAGTGACTTTGTCGAGAGGATTCTTTGCTATATTTGAATAAAATCGGTTTATCCGTTTAGGAGCTACGATGCCACAGACAGATACACAAATACACAGGTCAAACTATGGTGTGTGTTAAGACAAATCTTCTTTTTACGTCTTCGCAGCTGCGTACGGTTAGACTTGAAGGCGACATCATTATAGTTGGAAAGGCAGATTGGGTTTATTTCTAGAATAACAGGATCAAAATTAAATTAAACATACGTAATATTGGCTATAGTAACGTTACTTAAAGATACCTATGGCGTCGGTATGATTGATCGTTCAATCGTGGCGTATAATACCTACCTAGAATACACTATGTAACGGCATGTAACTCGTATTGTGTGAGCCAACAGCGATGTATTGTAGGAGAAAATGAAGGTCGCGAGTTCTCTAAGAAACTCTTGAACGTGTGAAGGATCTTGTTAGGGATTCTGGTTAAAATTACCGCTACATTGCTCCGATATATTGGGTAATATTGTCAGTACTATTGTCAATCACATTAAATGGAGAACAAATTCCACACGATGACACTGCAAAATAGCTTGGCATGCACTTAGAGAGAAGGCTGACTTGGTAAAAGCATATCTGGAAGAAACGAAAGACCCTAGACTCAAAGCTGAGAAGCATGTACTGGCTGATTGGTAAAACCAACGAAGGCAAAATGGCAATTTACAAAACCATATTGAAACCGGTTTGGACATATGGTATTGAACTCTGGAGAACAGCAAGTAACAGCAACATTGACATCCTGGAAAGGTTTCAGACGATAGCCATTAGATCCATGTTCAACATCCCTAAATGCATACATAATAAATACATTCTGCAAGATCTGAAGCTCAAAACTGTGAAACAAGAAATCGGTACCCGTAGTCAAAAGTATCAGATAAAACTATCCAAACATGTCAACTCCCTGGCTGCTGATTTGGCGGGATCTGGAAGTATTGTGTACACAAGACTGAGGAGGAACAGTGTTCCAACACTAATAAACCGATTCCCAATAGAATAAGCGAGGGTGGTCAATGGACAATTCCTCGCTACTACATAGACCAATTACAGAATAATTTCAAACAAAGGAGCAGCCAAATGTCTAAAGATAGATTGTTGCGTTTAGCTGGACACAGAAAAAAGAAGTACTATTGTGAGATAAAAAAAAAACAAACGCTTTATGTCATAAAAGTCGGCATTACCTACAGTGTAGGTAGTGCCGAGTGGTTTGTCAAATGCAATTATTTCCTAAAACTTCTGTATTGAAGAGCAATTATTGCGCAAAAGTCGCTGTCGTTTTGCTCTTGCAAGATACATAATAAGCCCGAGTCGTAGTAAACTTCTTTCTGTATTTTTTTTACTGGAGTCGGGAGTAATGCCTGATTGGTGGTAACAATGGTGCCCCCTAGTTCTTGTTTTTTTTTTTTATTTGACATGGTTTTGCTCTTGACTCTAGTCTAGGTCAGAGGTGACAGAGACAAGGTCGACGATGAAATGAGCTTACCTAGTAGAAGCCTGTTCACTCTAACTTTGAAGAGTTTCAGGTTGAATGCGTTGGGAAACACAGACGCAGGTAGTGAGTACCACTCATTCGCTGTGCGCATTATGAAGGATGTTTGGAAGCGCTTGGTGCGATTTGGTTGAGTGGCAACGAGGTAAGGATGGTAACTTGCAGTGCGTCTAGATGTCCGATGTTAGAAGGGGGCCGATGGGATGAGGTTGTCGAGTTGTTGAGCACACTCAACGAAGTACTGTCTGTAGAAAATCGATAATCAGGCAACAATGCGGCGATGCCAAGGCGCGAAGCTTGGCATCCACCACTTCTTTGTCAAACTATATTTTCCCACTGCTGTGCAAAAGTCTCTCCCGTTGCCTTCCACTTCTCCTGGTGCTTTGCATTCTTCCCCCTATCATGTAGGACTTTCATATAACTGCCGAAATATGAGTACTACAGCTACACACCTGCCTAACCTTCCAGTTAATACGGGTGTGATGATATGTTCATTATGATTGTCAAGGTCTCTCAGTTAGCTTTTGGTGGACCAAATATTTGCCTCCATGTACGTAATTTAAAAACAATAACCACAAGTGCCATTGTCTTCTAAAAACACTACACGTGAAGGTTTTCCGCTATCAATTATGTTAATGTACTAAAACTCGCTGAAAACATGCATAATTTTGCTACAGTTCTGTAAACACGAATAAAATGTCTAAACAAACTAGAATAATAAAATCTACTAAAGAGTTTTGCGTTTACATTTTTCGTCGTAATTTTAATTTATTTTAGAGAGAAGAGAACTATACTCGTAATAAAACTAAAAGCAATTTCTAGTGAAAGGTCATGGAGAGTGGCTCCTGGTTGTAAATAGAAGGGCCGAGCTAGCATTATGCTGACGTAGAACGGCTAAGTTAAAACTGGTTACCTGGTTTTTAGGATTCCGTGGTCAACAAGGAACCCTTGTAAAACTATCTGTACTTGGAAAAGTAAAGTTTTATTTATCTAAATACGAGCCGTGATCCTGATAAAAAAAGTTAATACAAAATAAAAATAAAACCCGACGCTAAGAAGCCAACTAAAAAGACGTAAACATGAAGAAAATCACGATGTGCAGTCGGAGGATACATATTCGCTTTGAATTAACTTTTTTTATTTATAAAAGTTTAGTTATCATATATTTTTCGATTTAGGTACATTTAAACATATCAGTGTTATATTTTTGAAATCACCTCTTCAAACCCTTTATTTTCATACGAATGACACAATGGGTTTAAAAACAAACAAAAAATCGGCCCCTACAATATGGCGCTCAAAACCCGCCATTTTCCTATTTTCCAATTTTAATGTAGCCTGTGACACTCGCAAGGTTGAGACAAATCGATTGACGTAAAAATCATCAAAATCGGCCAACGCAAACGCGCAAGACCAAACGGTCTCTAAAACGCCACTTAGGAACAAACATACATACATAGACTGATAAACACATTACCCTCCTTCGGCAGTCGGGTAAAAAGTATCCTTCCTTAGAGCTCATCTGCGTTGTTTAGGAACTCTTGTGCGAAAGTTTATGCTTTTAGACCCAGCGATTTAGGCTGTGCGTTGTCTGTAAAAGGACAATGGCAGAAACCCATACATTGTTTTAGCTGACTCTAAATGAAAAATATCTGGTGTAATTCAGGGTCATCTTCTGAATTAGTTTGTGCAAGAATTTTTGTTCAAGAATGACGACAATAATATATATTCAGTCATGAATTTTTGTAGGCTATTATTTTATTATAATCACATCACACATCATCAGCCTACTAATGTTCCCACTGCTGGGACACAGGCCTCCTCTCGTGAGAGGGAATGGGCCATAATCCACCACGCGGGCCCAGTGCGGGTTGGTGGATAAAAAACAAAGAAACAATTGGATTATAATAACAAAGAAAATAATGATATACTTACTACAGTCACTACTGATATACTTACTATTGTCACTTGGCAGAATAAGTGTAAAATGCCAACACTAAGCTAATGAGAGTTAACGAAAATATCAAATAACTGTCATTTAAAATGTCTTTTTTTAATCCGTGATGCATCAGCTAATGTTATACTTTGAAAAAAACGTAGTCAATGAATGGAATTTATTTCGTATATAACTCACTTTCAGACGCTCAAATTTCATTTAGCTAAGATTTCGCCATTGTTCTTTTAATTGTAAATTAGCTAGAGATAGTATACATACGCATACATAAAGTTAATCACGGATCCTCCTCTTCTTCTCGGCTCCTTTATCTACTCTACTAATATGATGAACGAAAATCCGACCGGAAAAATATACCCTTCAAAGATATACTTGTTAGTCCGGGAAAATGTACTCCAATCCTGAAACCACTGATGCACCCTCCCTACGCTGCCCGTCATTTCTAATCTGTGATAGAACTAGGACAGTGCTTTCTGATGCAAAGTATGTTAGCAAAATAAAATATTTTTGGTCTTTACATTCCCGTACTCGGTAAAAACCGGCCAAAATGCAAGTCGGACTCGCGCACGAAGGGTTCCGCACCATTATCGCTAAAAACGGGAACAAAATCACGTTTGTTATATGATTCTGTTTTTTAGGGTTCCGTACCCAAAGGGTAAAAACGGGACCCTATTACTAAGACTCCGCGGTCCGTCTGTCTGTCTGTCAGACAGTTGAAATTTTTCACAGATGATGTATTTCTGTTGCCGCTATAACAACAAATACTAAAAACAGAATAAAATTAATATTTAAGTGGGGTTGCTCGGGGCAATGCTCTAGTGTATACTCACCTTTACGCCAGTGAAACTGTAAATAAAATGCTTTGATCAATAGAGCAGTGGTGGCCCAGTGGTAGCGGCCGCGCCTTACATGATGTAGGTCGTGAGTACTCGTGAGTTCGAACCCAGGCAGGCGCTAAAATTATTTCAACACCGCTGCTCTCAAAACGGTGAAGGAAAACATCGTGAGGAAACCGGCATGTCCTAGAACCAAAAATTCGAAGATATGTGACATCCACCAACCCGCACTGGGCCCGCGTGGTGGATTACGGCCCATTGCCTGTCACAAAGAGGCGGCCTGTGTCCCAGCAGTGGGAACATTAAAAGGCTGATGATGATGATGAACAATACTTATTCCAGTAAAACTGTATAAGTACGAGTCGTAGTCGAGTGATGTAGGAGCAGGCCAACCATGTTATAAAAGTGAAAACACAAAATGTACGGTTAACTAACGTGTCCTACACCGACTTGCATATTGTATGCTACTATTAATAGTCCCAACTTGTAATCAATGCGAACAGTTAATACAAGTGTTGTGATTTGCACACATGCGACATTACCACAGAGTAGGCGATACAGAAGATCTATAACAAACCGTTTCTCTTTTCTCTAGCATGACCGAGGGATCTACGCTATGTCTAGCTAAGGCATGCTATTACTCGTATCCGAATATTCGAATCATACGGATAACCGTCAAATATAAAATCCGGATGTCATGTTTACTATGTGAATACTTAGTCTCAAGTACTTGGGATTAGTGTTATTGTAAGCTATTCCCATCAAGATTACTATCATCATTTCCGCCTGGAATCACCCACGGTTGGGTAAACGCCTCCCCTTTGATCTGCCAGACACTTTTCCAGGTGTTATTCAGGTCAATATAATGCTCTTTTGAACGGCCTTGGTTTCTTTGGTGCAATCTTGGACACCATTCGGTCAATTTTACCCAGGGTCAAGATTCTTGTTCGCATAAATACGTTGTCTATTTGCTTGCCGTTGATACCTGTCACCTGTCTAAGATGTCTGTTTATCCTATAATACCTTGTCAAAAACACGTTGTACGATCTTATTCTTCTGAATATTGTTATTCTGTTTTAAGTATTATTGTTTACTCATTTTACGACTTTGAAAGGAAGTGTTCAGCTACCGTTGAATATGTTATGCAACGGCTTCATTTGTTTACTAATGTAGAACAATATATTGACAGATCTAATCTAAAATTATCTTAGGCTCTAGAGTCTAGATAAGTGTAACATTCTTCTATTGACGAAACGTACGACGTGTAATGTCAACAAGCAAATAGTTTAATAAAAACTGTAACCCTACTACGGTTTTTTTAGCCTATGTATAACCGTGTCATAATAACGAATCGATTGACACCTTGCTCATCAAAATCGGATGAATAGTTTAGGCGCTGCGGAGGATCATATCGCACGCTTAATAATAAACTGGAATAAGACAAAACTTAACTTTTTTGGGAAATCGCGGTCAAAGTTTTGAGTCTCTAACTTGTTGAAAACATTTTGATGGTCTTCACGTGTTTATGGTGTTATTTTTATTTTCTTGGTCTTAAATTGTAGAGAGATGTATAACGAATATAGCTGGCATAATAGTTTAATTATATTATTTATATCAAATGAATAAATGAAGTTTATTTTCTAAAGTTTTGACTTAGGTCAGTTTAGTATAAAAATTTATGATCCATTTTCTAAATTTATACAAACTAATATTTAATCATTCAGTTTAGTATTAATAAATAATATAATATATTTAAATATATAATACTTATTACACTTTAAAAGTAAAAAGGAAATAAAATACTGAAATGTTTCGCAAAAAACCTTTATATTTGTTAATGTAAAATAACAGTTTATATTTTAAGTTCTATCGTAACTACTTTATTACCCTAATAACAACAGTGGTAATTAAAGTTAGTCATTACAAAATGCTTAAGAGATCTAGCTTTACGTAATTATGCTAAAGAACATTAAACATTGTAATACAAAAGAATAAAAACTGTCCTGCGTTGACCAGCCATGGTTTAGCGCCGAATGTCATCGTGCCAATGCGCTTCAGCATGAGGCGTACCTGGCATGGGCCGACGATCGATCGCGCAAAGCGAGTGACGTGGATTAGAAGAAGAAGGACTTCAACAGGGCTGCCAAGTCCTGCAAGATGGTTTTGCGAAGGGTTCGTTTCGACCACATTGGCTGAATAGGGAACAAACTTGCTCTTACCCAGCAGATAGTAAATCGTTTGGTCCCTGGCTAAGTCGGTTGAGTCGAACTTCTGCCATCCCTCACTACCACCACTGCTGAAACCCGACGAGTCGCTGGCCCACTCCGCTGAGGGGAAGGCAAATTTATTTGCCTCTCTTTTTACGAAATCTTCACGTATGAATCCTGGTGACACGCGGCCCCCTCCTTCACTTGATGGATGCGAGAAGAGATTGTCGGATATTCGCATCCATCAAAAATACCTCCATAAGGTGCTGCGCTACCTCGACGTAAACAAGGCTAGCGGGCCTGACGGAATACCAGCAATAGTTCTTAGAACCTGTGCGCCTGAACTGTCTCCGATCTTGACACGCCTATTCTACCTTTCGTATGAGACTTGAAAAGTGCCGAATGCTTGGAATCAAGCTAACGCACAGCCCGGGCCCAAGAAGGGTAGTCGAGCTGACCCGGCCAACTACAGACCCATTTCAGTAACGTACATACTCCGTAAGAGTATGGAGCGTGTACTTATACAAAGCTCCTGGCATACCTAGAAACTAACGATATCCTTAGTGACCGTCAAAACGGTTGCGGCCAAAATCTGTCTACTGGGGATCTTCTAGCGTATGCCATTCACATTAAGGAGTGAGGCTATCGAGAGGCATTTTCACCCGGCTCTAACTTTCCGAGATGTGACCGTGCCAATAACGGACCATCTTGAGCCGTTTGGCGGAACTTTGACATCGACTCTCAATTTTGGGCCATACATTGAGGCAAAGGCTCTGCTGGCTGCCAAAAAGTTGGGGATCCTTGCAAAAAAATTAATTCACGCCGGAACAGCTGCTCAACTTGTATCAAGCGCAAGTTCGATCATGCATGGAGTATTGTTCTCATCTCTGGGACGAATCTACCGAATACCAGATTGATGCACTAGAGCCGATCAAAAAGCGGGCTAAGATGCTAATCGGCGATGAAGCGCTGGTCAACAAAGCTCCTCCTTGAACATCGTCGCCGAGTTGCCAGCTTGTCGGTTTTTTATCGTTTACATTTCGGCGAGTGTGCGATGGAATTGCATGATCTAATTCCACCTAGCCCGTTTCATCATCGGAGTACCAGACGTACGGCGATGCGCCATCGGTACATGGTGGACATTCCACCCATATGCACAAAAGGTTTTGGGAATACTTTAGTTGTGCGTACAGCTAAGGAGTGGAATTCCCTGCCGGATTCTGTGTTTCCCAACAGCTACAATCTAGGGGTATTTAAGTCAAGAGTGAATAGGTTTTATCTAGGCAAGCGTGATTTACAGTCGACCGCATCATCGCTTACCATCAGGTGAGATAGTGGCCAAGCGCGAGCAAGAGTATAAAAAAAACCACTTGGACATTGTAAAACAGCTTGCAAGTTTTAAATTACGATTTTGTTATTTTCAGTAATATTTTTTCACTCTAGCTTTTTTCATCTGTACTCTGTATCTTTTCCTCATGATGTTGGTCATATTTTACTTACGCCAATCAATAATCCAATCATCAAAACATTTTTCGCCGGAATCGAGTTCAGCCAAGTGATTATTTAAAATGGTACGGACCGACTCGTGAGACACAGAAAGTTCGGTGGCTATCTCTCTCAAACCTGAATGAGGATTTTCATCCCCCTGGACATTCTGAACGATGTATTACGTGGTGACCTTGATTTCCTGCATGGTGAGCTGGGGACCTTGTCTTCCTGTATGCTGTGCTGGACTTCATCGTCTGTTTCATTGAACAAACTATAAAATAAATAATACACAACATTAAATAAAAAGGTAAAGCCCTCAATTAATTCAGAGAATATTACGTAAAATGTATTATAGATACTGTACCCCAAGTGTAAGTTTGGAAGAGAGTAAACGTAACTATTTCGTTTGCGTTAAAATTTGACTGTTATATCATAATGATAAGAATATAAGGATGAGAATAATAATCTTAACGCAAACGCTATAGTTACGTTTACTCACTTGCAAATTTACAGTTGGCTTACTGCACTTGTAACTACGTAAACACGACGTTTTTTACTTACTTTTATTTCGACTAGCTTACAATTATCCGTATCAGTACATCCAGCATTATTACTCATCATAAGAAGTTTAAGGCACCGCTGCTTCCTATTTGCAGACGTCATCTGCAGGTTTAAAACTATGGCATTAGAAATTTAATACTTTTTATTAATGAGTATTTAAAATAAATTGAAAGGACGTTTTGTAATAAACTGCAGCAATTGCTAGAGCAATTTTAGACTTTAGGATCATTTAAAACGTAAACTGAAATAAACACAAGTATTATTTAAATGTACCGATAGTGTTGGTAATAAACTGATTTAAAATGAATTGCTTCTCGAAAAAAAATTAAAAAAATATACTAAAACGCACTAATACGCAATTTTTCTCATCTATACAATTATAATTTAATGATAAACTGTAACAAGTCTAAATAGTACATGCTGTATTATAACACTGTTTTCAACTAAAATGAAGTAAATCGAAACATGCTTGTTTAGAAAATAAAAATAAGAGAATAGTCTCACCTGCGTTTGAAAATAAACTGAATTATTTCACCTTACTCCACCGTAGTCGCAAAACAACGACACCTATCTCACATCACGGTCGCCGCATCACTGAATAATACTTTATTGCATGAAATGCATTTTCGCGCGCTTTTGTAGAAAAGAGAAGGGTGAACTAACAATCAGCCATTTTGGTTTGTTTCGAATAGCGGGATCGTACCTATATATTCTTCAATCGGAGTTAGTTCGTTTTATTAACAAAAGTGGGAATCCTTAATTTTTGACATATTCCGGTTTATTATTAAGCGTGCGATATGTAATTACAAACATACATACACTGATAAAATCATAACCTGCCTTTTGACTTCGCTGTAGTCGGCATTGCCAAGCGCTATCAAAATATCCGACATAACCTGAAGAATTGTCAAACTTAAGTGGCAGTAGGGCACATTGCTCGCAGAACGGATGGCCGATAGGGCAGAAAAGTTCTGGAAATGTGACCGCGGACCGGAAGACGTTGCGTTGGAAGGCCTCCCACCAGGTGGACCGATGACCTGTTGAAGGTTGCAGGGATCCGCTGGATGCGGGAAGCACGGGACCGGTCAATGTGGTGACGCTTGGGGGAGGCCTATGTCCAGCAGTGGAAGTCTTTCGACTGATATGATGTGATCGACATACCACGTGATCAATGCCTTGCATTTTGGCATTTCGACTATCGCTGGTGAATGATAGTCTAAATCCTCTTATCGCTTTACAAAGAACCGCTATGGAAACCATTCCTTACAAGTTTCATATTGCAGGAAAGGCTAGGAGCATTCATTGGGCAAATAACAACATATCCAAGACTTATAGGAAACGTGTGCAGGAGTTAATAGCAATATCCTCTCTAACATCCGTTTTGTAACGTTCACTTAAGGTTACACTAGTCAACGGCACGAACTATTTTGTGCGCGGGGTTAAAATGCATTTTATATCAACCGACAACACGTGCGGAGGAGATAGATGCTGTGATGAGCAGTAGGAAGCTAGTTCGCGTACGAATACACACTTTTGCAAATTTGTAGCGAAATGGATAATGATTTAGGACGAAACCTAGCGCGCGAAATTTTATAAACAGACCTTTGGCAGTCCAGATATCATGAAAAAACCACTAAATCTATCTGTTCAAAATAAAATTATTTGCATTGTTAAACTACTAATCTATCCCTGTATGGAGGCCGTTTTGCAATTTTCCGTCTTCATATGGTATTTATTTGCGCCCAAAAATGCGTTAAAATTAGTGTCGAAATGTGGAACTTTCGACGCTTATGAGCGTCGAAAGTTCCACATTTCGGCACTAATTTTCAAATATTTTCTTTTTTTACTTTTTTGTTTCCATACAGGGCTAGATAATGATGAGACAAATTGATATCCCTTTTTATTTTGAACGTACATCGTCAAACAGTGGCATAATCCCTAGACTACGTTTGTATGGTAGATTTTTCGACTAGTGTAACCTTAACAGACAAATGTGTTGCTTGCTGGATAGTTTGTTGCGGCACTTCTTTCTCAGCTATAACACTAGAAAGTGACGATGGACGGGCGTTCTGGGGGACTGAACTTCGTTCAAAAAGTGCTGGCTCTCAGTCTGATTTCAATAAATGACTTGATTTCGACTTTCCCTTGTTTTTACCCGACTGCCGAAGGAGGGTAATGTGTTTATCAGTTTTGAGTCTATGTATGTATGTATATTTTTTTTTAATATTGATAGGCCCGCGCTTGACCACTATCTCATTTGTTCCTCATGTGGCATTCTGGAGACCAAACGCGTTGGCCGATTTTAATGATTCTTATGTCAATCGATTCGTCTTAACCTTGTGAGTGTCACTGGTTACATTAAAATTGGAAAATAGAATTTGGGTGCCATATTATGGGGGCCCAACTTTTTTTCTTCTTCCAAACCCGTAGTGTGGGGTATGAAAATAAAGGGTTTTAAGAGGTGATTTCAAAAATATATAACACTTGTATGTTTAAATGTACCTAATTCTAAAAAAAAAGTTTACTTAATAGTTATAAAATCATGCTGTGCAGTCAGAGGATACATCTGGTTTTGGTCAGCTCGCTCGCTCTAGTATAATGTATCCTCCGACTGCAAAGCATGATTTTCTTCTTGTTTACGTCTTTTTAGTCCGTTTCTCTAGTCTAGTCGCAACTTTTTATTGAACTTCTAGTAAATTAAGAAGTAAGCGCTTCTGCTGAGGTCCTGGGTTCGATTCTAATAACACTATCTGATTTTTCCATCTGAAGCTTTTAATAGGATCCCAAAGTCTGGACTAGTACCCGGTTAATGGCAACAGATTCGCCCCTTATGACACGGAAGTTAAGGCGATATATACAACCCATTGCTAACGCAGTACTGGCCGTGCGCCCGCTCGATGCCAAAATATCAAAATTGAACCTCCTTTTGAACAGTTTTGTTTGCAAAATATTATTTGATTTACATATGCTATGTTAGTTATGAAGAAATACCAGCCATCAATTTTTCTGTGTAAAAATATTTTTAAACATCCAAGTCGTTTTGGAGGAGTTTCCAAAAGTTGCGAAAATTATCGTGTTGTTAATTATTTTTTTAAAGCAAAACTATTAGTTACACGTATAAACCTTGTGTTCAAAATTGTATACATGAATCAGTAATAAATATATATTTTTTTCAAACCTTTTAACCTAGCCGTTACCAAGGAGTGTGCTTTAGAAAGTTGCCGTTTTACGGCACTAAAGCGTATGTAGAACAAAAAAACATAATTAAACATAATTGGTGAAATATAGCTGTGCTATATATGTATAATAAACCTCAGCCTAACTTTTCGGGAAATACTGGTATGATGTTATGTTCTAGACAAATAAAGAATTGAACATCACAACCTCTCTAACATGTGACGTATCAAAAGCTCTAGAATTTTGCTTGTCGCGTTGTTTGATTGCATGATGACGTAGTTTTTATCGATTACCCGGGAACGCCCCGGGACTTCGTTATTAACTCATAAGTCGTCTGTCCCGGGCTTTAATGATCCCGCTGGGATTTAGAAATGCTTCGTTATGATATAAAATGAAGTAAGTGATACGCTTTTTGAGGATTTCTTCTAGATTGTGTCAGTTTCTCATGCCAGAAAATCGTCTAATCAATCTGAAGGTGTGCCTTTGATCCCTCTTTGTATACAGGGTCAAATTAAGCAAGCGAATTTGACGATGAAACACCCTGCAATCATACGGATATAGTTCTCGCCTTTAGGAAGACATTTACGTCCGTAAAAACAGCCTTAACTTACTTTTCAGAACCGAGCAAATACAGCTACACATTTTTGGCATTCGTCGAAAAACTCCGCTTTGGCATGGCTACTACTTTAGCAAGCCTTGGCACTTTATTGGCACCAAGTTACGGTTGTAAAAAGTTCTGTTTAATTGAATTTTGTCTCCTTTATTGCATTTTAATTTTGACTTTTTGCGTTGACTCGTAATGCAATGAACATGGTGAAGTCCCTATTATTCATAGGTTTGTTGGGAAAACAGAGAAGTTCGCCTTTGTACTGAGTTCATGTACTTGAACTCTCCAATCACTGTGTATTTTCGTGGAAGTCGGTGTACATAACGCAAAAAAATGGTACCTATGAAAGACACCGACTTCCAAAAATAAAGATATTTTTCACTTTGTAGTTTTCTTATTTGGAAGTCTGTAGTATTTTTTTGTAAAAAGTTTTTTTTTGTTTTTGACACCGACTTCCAAAAATAAAGTAATTTTTCATTTTGTAGTGTTTTTATTTGGCAGTCGTTAATTTTTTTAAATTATTTTCACACAATATCGCTACAAAAGCAGTCATAAGGATTTTTAGCCAACCTGTTTGCACCAACAAGGTTCGATACAGCATGCGACCTCAGTACTGTGCTATGTTTGGAATACAATAAATAACATATAATAAATACTAAGATTCACTAATAAATAGTAAGTTTTACCTCTGCTTTTCTAGAAGTAATAACATAGGGTCTGTAAGATTATGCAGGAAGATTGGAAGTGCTAAAGTATGGAAATGAGGTTCCTATCCACCTTGAATTAAAGGTCATAATTGTGAATCAATAATTGTGATAGGTTGTTAGCCTTTTGTATCTGAGGACCAAAGTAACCAGTTGCACTTATTAATTTACGCAACTTGGCTTTATTGGTTTGCTCATTACTTTGATTTGAACAGCTGATATTTCTGAGGTGTTTGGGACGTCAAGGCTGGCGTTCATCATCAGTTTTGCCTTTTAAACCGACGAAAAAAAAAGAGGAGGTTCTTAATTCGACGTGTATTTTTTTTGTATGACAACGCAAACCTTTTAATAGAGTGGTCCGATTTCAATTTTTTTTTATCGGTTTCTTTTTTAAGTTGGTCCCATTTAAATTTGAAAAATAATATTATAAAAAATGGATTTATCGATAATTTTCCCACTGAATTTTCAATTGTGAACCGATTTTGTGAAATTAAGTAAACTAAAAAACGAAAAAGAAAGCCTTTTTTATAAAAAAAAAATAACTGACGATATAGCGAGCTGAAAAGCAAATAATAAAAAATCTTTTAGTCTAGCATTTTGAATTGGCGCCAAACAAACTTTAATAGTTTGTTTGGCGCCAATTCACAAGAAGATCAAACTAGCTACAATCATTCTACGCTTTAGGAGTTTAGGAAATTAATTAGCATGTTTCTTTGTTTGCCGCCAATTCAAAATGCTAGCCTAAATCATATTTTTTGTTTTTTGGTTTTCAGTTCGTTATTTTCTTTTTTTAAAAGGATTTTTTTTTGTTTGTCTTATGTCCTAATTTTCCGTATCCTATCATTTACTTTGGTATGGTTAAAGGCGAAGCTTTAATGCATAATTTCTAATCATTAATCAATACATATAATAAATCTGTAGAAAAGTAGTTTTTTGACATCTAAAATATTTCCAATAATAATTGCCAGGGTGTTAAAGGATACATAAAATAACACATTTCCGTTTGTCTGTTTAGTTGTGCACGCATCACGTAAAATAATTAACAAATGTAGATAACTTTTATAACTTTTGTGTGGTACTTGAAGAATTACTTAGATTTTGTTTCATCGCAATCGGTTCACTCAATCAAAAGTTAGATGAATTTAAAGTGTTCAAGAAGTAAAACATCACAACACACGCAATTTAGATACTCGGACAGTTGAACTCCATATTCGATCTTGTGCATTTGACGTATGATCATTTTCTGAATGGCGGTGTTAAGATTCTCCTCGGAAAAATTACCGTAGAAAAAAAAACCGACCAAGTGCGAGTCGGACTAGCGTACGAAGGGTTCCGTTCCATTATCGCAAAAAACGGCAAAAAAGTCACGTTTGTTGTATGGGAGCCCCACTTAAATATTATTCTGTTTTTAGTATTTGTTGTTATAGCGGCAACAAAAATACATCATCTGTGAATATTTCAACTGCCTAGCTATCACGGTTCATGAGATACAGCCTGGTGACAGACGGACCGCGGAGTCTTAGTAATTAGTGTCCCGTTTTTACCCTTTGGGTACGGAACCCTAAAAATCTGCCTAGGCCGTTTCCCAAGTATACTGGGGTTGGCTTCCAATGTAACCGGATACTGGTATTTTATATGTAGCGACTACCTATCTGACCTCCACACACCCAGGACTGGGTAACACAATTCCCTTTGGCAAGTCAAAACGTAACAGTCTCACTGCATACCATATTTATGGTCTCATCGTTTTGTGTGTGTGCAAGCATCCGGTCAAACCAAACTGGCGGCGATTTGCCTGTTCAGTATATCTTCTCCATGTTTGATTGGCTTTGGACTAAGCTAAATCCAAGGCTATCCTTTGTGCCCCGTGCCGTGCCTTCGAGCAATAGGCTCGCCTTCTATCGAGTGATGACGTCATGGTTAAGCTATTGGTGTTCCGTGTAGATAAGATATGGTATCAGACATCTTTGGGGTACACTGGTTCGTCGTAAGTCTATGAGTCATGTTTGATACTCTGAATAATTTGAAGTTTTCCTGCTTTCCCAGTCATGAATTATTGAATTATGTTTGTTTTTTCTTACTCCCTGCTGTTCTTCTCTGTTTAATTTCGTTTCGGGATCCAAAACAGTTGAATCGTTTTTCCATGACTTGTCGTACTTTATTGACTCGGCGCTTGTCTGATGGTCTCCACCGTTGATTCTAGAGCTACTTTCAGGAGTTGCAGTGGTTGGGAAGTAGGTACGATATGATGCATGTAATTTGAGTTGCCATCTAAATATAGAGTCAGATAAATTAGTTCCGTCGAGATAGACACAAATATTCGTAATTGTATCATGTGCTCATGTGCTATCAATGTTTTATTTATAAAGAACGGTTTATATACTTACTTGTATAGTAAGTATGCATAATGTGATGTGATGTAAGTGTACTTCGAAAAGCGGTTTGTATAACATGCAATTTCAATCAATCGATGAAATACGGTCCTTTGATGAATCATATTGTAAATAATAAGAGGGCTCGTGGTGAAATTACTGTGTGGATCGATCGAACTGTTAAGGTTCTTGTACACGGTGCAAGAAACTTGAGCATGAAGATGCGATGTCACCCTGCAAGCGGAGATTGGCAATATGAGGGTGATAACGTCATTACTGTAGGGCTTAAACTCTTGTCTAGCTCATCTCTATGGAAAGGCAATCAACCGGGCTTAAACTCGATTATTGGTTTTAAATCCATCTAGCTCCCTTTACTCCGGAGTCTCTGGACCCGTGCTCGTTTTACACTGCTCAGAGACGTAAATTGACACATCGAACTGCAAGTACGCGTCAATGAGACGACCGCGACACTACACAGTTGAACCTTTTCTAAAATTTCTAAATCACAATGGGCTATATTCACGGCCGGGTACTGTAAGCAGGTACCTGATTTTGAGCTTACATTCATCGTGAATCGTGTAGAATCAAATCTAAAGGCGGCTCGGTACACTCCGCGAATCACTGCGCAGTACCGAATTCATGTGACAGCGGGGTTTAGGGGTGGGGTACTGTGTAGTGAAAAGCGAACTTCACAGTCACACCTTTGAAATGACCCATATCTGAGACCTAAGTCACCTCACCTATCAATGAAAGCGTTACGATAGCGATTAGTAAAATGTCAAAAACTGTAAGTATCGGCAAGCCAAGCGCTATCGAAATGTTACGTGCTCAATTATAGTGCTCGTCAAAATTCTGGGCCGCCCTCAAGTTGGCTGTCCGATGCGCAAGGCACGAAACGGTGATGTTATTGTATGAGATATTCTACTGCGCAGCCATTGTAGCCAACTTCAGGGCGGCCAAGAAGTTTGGCGAGAACTATTCTTACATTTTAGCATTTCGAGCATAGTCATCGCTCATATAATGATACTTTACATCTCTCATGTTCGATAAGTAGGTTCTTATTACCTCCAAATGGGAATTGTAGGTGACTAATTAGCGCTCTAGGGTAATAATGTAGCTAGAACTTACTTATTACTGTATATATTTGTCTATTATATATATATGTATGTATTTTTTTTATTTATTTTATATATAAATAGTACACCAAATACTACCTGCAGTAC
This sequence comes from Orthosia incerta, assembly GCA_948252205.1. Classification (NCBI taxonomy): domain Eukaryota; kingdom Metazoa; phylum Arthropoda; class Insecta; order Lepidoptera; family Noctuidae; genus Orthosia; species Orthosia incerta. The sequence goes on along the minus strand of OX411758.1, from coordinate 16,765,608 downwards.
TGTCATTCCTTCCACTTGTTTTTTTTAAATCCATCCAAAGGTTGTCTTGAAAAGATCGCTTTTAGCGATAAGGCCGCCCATTGTGTCACCCAGTGCAATGTTTTCTTCGTCTATACTTTCTGTAACTTATATGGTGTACATAATAAAGAGTATTCTATTCTATTCTATTCTATTCTAGAAAATCTCTAGGGCGGAAAGTAATTAAAAAAAAATCACTTCTTTCTTTCAAAAAGTTCGCGTACATCTAACCATCATACTGGCAATAGACATCATGCATTCAGCCCAATGACCAAATAGGTCGCTTTTTAGGGTTCCGTACCCAAAGGGTAAAAACGGGACCCTATTACTAAGACTCCGCGATCCGTCTGTTTGTCTGTCTGTCTGTCACCAGGCCGTATCTCATGAACCGTGATAGCTAGGCAATTGAAATTTTCACAGATGATGTATTTCTGTTGCCGCTATAACAACAAATACTAAAAACAGAATAAAATAAATATTTAATGGGGGCTCCCATACAACAAACGTGATTTTTTGGCCGAATTTTTGCGGTAATAGTACGGAACCCTTCGCGCGAGTTAAGGAACCCCAACCTACCAATATTAGCTTTGTCAGACAATAAGTATTTACTAGATGATTATTTCTCAATTTCCTCACTGCGCGATCAGCATTTATAATTATCTAGAACATGCGTCAATCTGATCACGCTGTGGATGTACTACGTTAGCAATTAAGTTAGTATATAAGATCAATATCTTGTTAGATGAATTAATTACCGTCTTGCTGTAACTGGGATCAAATAAAGTTTATTTTTAAACTCTTCCGTTGTCGCTTACTTAATTGGCGCAGCCGGTAGGATCTCTGTAGTCAGTCTGTCACGTATCCACATCTACGGGAAGCAGCCGACGTCCGTTTCAACGGTTCAGCAGAGATCACCGAACAAACAAATACATTAAGAAGCCACATCAAGCCAGGAGAGGACCAGGAGCCAAGCAGTAATTCAGGGAGCATGGAGCTAGCTGCGGAATTGTGAGTAAATCTTTTTCACCTTCCTCTCAGCTCTTCCATCTATATCCCAACCTTGTAATAGTCTATGTGTTTGTGTATTATTAGGGATTGGACAACGCCGTAATAATATTTGCATAGATTTTAAACGTACTAATATTTTAGAATAGTGATAGTTTAGTAGCACATTAGTGTGATTTTTTTTCTCTCCGCGTTTGCTCCTTTCATAACATTTCACAATGGAAAACGTAACCCGTGTCCCACAGGAATTGGTTAACATCATACCAATATTCAGCGGCGACACTAGAATGTTGCCTTTATTTATAAAAAAATGTGAATACATTTTGTCTACGTTCTTAGGAACCGCAGCCCAAAATGAATATTTATTTCATGTAGTAACTAGTAGGTTATCAGGCGAAGCAGCCAGTTTGGTAGGCGAAAGAGAAGCTATAGGTACGTGGGACGAGCTGAAGAAGTTGTTAAACCAACACTTCGGTGATCCACGCACAGAGGATTGTTTAGCAATGGAATTAGAATCGTGTAGAATAAATAAGGGTGAAAGTTATTTAGATTTTTGCCATAGAATACAGCGGATGAGAAGTGTTTTATTTGCTAAAATATCAGAAACTATCATTGATGAATCTCTACGTAAGGCAAAGCAAACCATATATAGTAACAGAGCGATGAATGCTTTCTTGTTTAATTTACCGCCATTTTTAGTTAGATTAGTTCGTTTGCGCGACGTCACAACGTTAGAGGATGCATTAAAAATAGTTTTAGAAGAACAAAACTTCCAGGCAGTCTATGAGTCGAAAACAAACGACAGACGTAATTTTAGCAGAAATAACAGACCCAATTTGCCTAATAACCAAAATGCAATTGAATCTAATAATCAAAAGAAAGATTCACATAGCATATCAAGTACACATGTACCGAATAGTGCTACAAACAGCACATCTACACCGAACAATCCGCATCAGCCCAGACATTATAAACAACATAATAATATTCAAAGAAATCAAGACAATTTTAATCGTACAAACAACAATAATGCGTCACCGCAGTCAAGTAGGTCATTTGTTCCGATTGCACAACCGAACCAACAGTTCGCGGCACATGCACCGAGCACGCCGTCTTTTGCAGCGCAAGCATCTACGTCGGGTGCGAATACTGATGTCACCATGCGTACTGCAAGGTCGCGACGTGTTAATTACATAAATAATTCTAATAATAATGAACAGAGTTCAAGTTATTCGTACAATGAGTGCCAAGAATTTTCTCCTGAAGAACCCGGGGCGGGAAATTTTTGCATAACGGCCTCTACCCTAGAGAACGAATAAAAATAAATTGTAATAAACGCTTAAATTTACCACATATAGTTATACCAGAATTAAAGGCAGTTTTTATGATAGATACGGGGAGTGTTAGATCGTTTATAAGCCCGTATATAGCGAATAAATATTTTAAAAATTATCTACAGTATGAACCCTTCGAAGTTGTTAGCACTCACGCATCGAGTGTTCATAGTGAAACGACACCGATACTCGAACCAGACGATAATATTTACATGAAAGACACTAGGATTAGAAAAGCCAAAGAAAAACCTCGATATGAAAAAGCGAAAGTAATAGGTGAAGTTGAAAGAAATATAGTCCCAGTAGAAGTAAAGAAAAGGAAAACTAGAGTAGCCTTAAAAAATGTAAAACGTCCTCCACAGATCGTGCCTGGTACTTCTGGTACTAGTGGTGCCAACACTCACGCTGGACCTCCAAAACCTCGGTCAGAATCCGGGGATAGCAGCGATAAAGCGGGGAGTAGCAGTGAAGAGGAATAGTTATTGGACAATATACAAAATTGTAGATTTAGAATCATTACACTTACAAATAGATAATAATATTCGGGATTTTATTAACTTGAAAATTAAAATTAAGGAAAATAGTCTTAGTAACGAAACTATAGGAATAGAAAGCCAAATAGAATATCTTATTAAACTAACTAAGGATAGATTTTTTCAAATCTTACCTTTCCATTATAGAAACAAAAGAGCTTTGTTTAATCCATTAGGCTCACTTGTAAAAGCTATCACAGGAAATTTGGATGAAGACGATGCAATTAAATATGATAGAGAAATCCAAATGATACAGAACAAAGAGCATGTGGTCGAACGTAAAGTATCATCAATGCAAAAAGCTTTTGATAAATTAGTAAATGACTCTGAAATAATAAATTCAAATATTAAAAACTTGGGTTTACATACCAATGAAATGGAAAAATTAGTTGAACATGAGTTCAGGTTTAACAAACTTTTCCAAATATTAAATACTATGTATCAAATTTTAAATAACTTTCGAACCTGTTACGAAAACATACAAGAGATTGAAACGGCAATAGCCTTTAGCAAACTGAATACATTGCACCAATCCATTATAAATAGTACAGAATTATATAATACGTTAGAAGTCATTGCTAAACATGCTAGAACAATATACCCAGTAAACAAACATAATTTAATAAAATTAGAACGTAATATCATACTTAAATCATATATAAATAACAACAAGTTAGTTTTTGTTTTAGAAGTTCCCCTAATAAATAACGAAACATATAATTATTACAAGGTTATACCCATCCCTATGTTCCATTCTCCAAATACCTTTACAATAATACCCAAATATCCTTACCTGATGGTGAATAGATTGAAATACATGCCCGTGGTAAGCCCATGTACTGAGATTGAAAATGGAAAATTCCTTTGCGCTGAAACTAATTTAGCCCAGTTTCCAACCGAGACCTGCATTGAACAAATAATGCTGATGAAGAACAACTACAAAAACTGCATACAGAACCATATTGAAATAGAAAAAACTAAGATACAGAAAATAACCGACAACCAATGGTTGGTTTACTCAGAGGAAAATCTCATCATCACCGAGAATTGCAATACAGAAATCCTGAAGTACACTATCCTTGGGACCTACATCGTGACACCTGGCCAACAATGCGAGACACAAATAGGCGAAGTCATCATTGCCGCCACCACAAACACTACAGTTTCCAGTCTCCAGCTGCCATTGATCCAGATGCCAGACCTACAACAGGACATCCAGAGAAGATCAAAGAAAGTGGATCTAAGAAATGTGGACTTCAGTGATGTGAAAGAAGTGTTACAAAGTGCAAAATTTGGTGAAATAGACGATACGACACAAACAGTGACAATAGAAATTAGTATATGGACCATCTTAGAGTATGTGGTTATTGTAATAGCAATAGTTATCTTTATAATGTATAAATTTCAGTTCATAAACTTTTGTCGAAATTCTCCGAAACCGTCTGCGACACCTTCGGATAATTTCTCTCTTAGGGAGGGAGGAGTTAAGGAACCCCAACCTACCAATATTAGCTTTGTCAGACAATAAGTATTTACTAGATGATTATTTCTCAATTTCCTCACTGCGCGATCAGCATTTATAATTATCTAGAACATGCGTCAATCTGATCACGCTGTGGATGTACTACGTTAGCAATTAAGTTAGTATATAAGATCAATATCTTGTTAGATGAATTAATTACCGTCTTGCTGTAACTGGGATCAAATAAAGTTTATTTTTAAACTCTTCCGTTGTCGCTTACTTAATTCGCGCGAGTCCGACTCGCACTTGGTTGGTTTTTTATTCAGCCTTGTCTTCGTGTGAGTATAATAGTCATCAATTTTATTCTTGTAATGCCGGTTTTTTTCTACTTACCTCACAATCGAGATGTAAAGCAGAATATTTAGCTCGGGTGTAAGCACCTATTGCACCCTCGAACTATAGGTGGCCTCGCTGCGCTCGTGCGCCTAAATATCTCGGGCTGCAATTGATGCCTTACATCCCTTGGTACTAATCTACTGTTGTCTAGCGCAGAGGGCGGCAAGTAATTTCAAATGGGGTCCGGATAGAGATTTATCGAGATCCAGAAAAATACAACTCATAATTAATACCTACTACCTACTTACCAGTGTTATTTTTTGAATAATGTCAGATAAGGTCATTATAGAAAAAACAAAAATAGGCAGATATTTAAAAAAAATTGTTGCGAAAGATTACACCGGCCGTCTTGTGGCATTTTTTTTAATAGTTTGGTTGACGCGGGAATCATCTAATGCGAAGAATGTCTTCTAGGTCTAGGGTAGAACGGAATTGGTTTTTAATGTTTTTTTTTTTTTTTTTTTTTTATCTTTTTAAATTGAATAGGATAGTATAGTATTATTTTACAATATTTGGCGGTCCAAGTTCCGACTTTTCGCGGTCCGCCTGTTGCCGACCGACGGTCTAGGGCGGAGGGCCTCTGACGGTTGCGTTACTCTGGCTTTGGTGATTTTTTAGATGGATTACTATTTACCTTCCCACCGCAAAATACTCCTCTAAATACCAAATACAACTGTGCTGAAACTGGCTAGAAAAACAATACAAAAAGTAATTATTTACGGTTCTAACCACTTCCATTAAACCGCTACTAGTTAGTCTGGGAGCTGACCCCAATGTAGTCGACACAGGGCTGGGATAATGACAACGTCAGTGGTGCGAACCAGCTGAGTTTGCGGTCACGATTCCGCTCAGCGTACTGACTGGACATCTATTATTGTTCAGATCTTTGTTCACCACTTATAATGAAGGCGTCCGAAAGAAAATACGAATTGACGCTGATAAATGTAATTCTGTAGGCCAGAATCACATTTATCACCATCAATACGCGATTTATTTTGATGAATTTTGAATCCTGCTGTCTTGTACAGCAGCGCGCAGGACGTCAGTGGTAACACCTTGACCCGGAGTATTTGACTTAGAGTACAGAGTTTCAATTGATAAAGAGGTTAGGTTATATTTGTTACTCTTGTAGTGCGTCCTACTGTACTTCATACAGCCAATAAAGGAAAGGGGCGAATTGAATGCCATAAAACTAAGGTATTTGAAATATTTTTAAGCGCCATATTTTCAGGTGTCATCGATCGGTTTAGTTTTAGTTACACCAACAAAAATAACCAACAAACCTAGTTCCTATTTTGTGCATCTCTTTGTTGGAATATAATATTTTTAAACTTGTCTGTGTCCAAAACACTGAACAAGTCTATTTGAAATATTTTTATCGCCATATTTTCAGGTGTCATCGATCGGTTCAGTTTTAGTTAAACCGAATTTTACAATCCTAGTTCCTATTCTATGCATCTCTTTGTTAGAATCTTGTTAGAAGGTAATATTTTTACACTTGTCAGTGTCCAAAACTCTAAACAAAACAGAGCAGTAACCTGTATCAAAATATTTGTATTGTCGTTTTCCATAATTTGCCGACAGCCATACATTGTTAGGTCACATTGTAAGTCTGGAATCTAGATGTAATCTGCGAACGAATTGTCCTATTGTCTACATGATACCTGGCCTAGATTGGAGCGCCGTGATGAGACAGGGCGCTGCAGTAAATGGAGTTAGCCTATCTCTATCAAGGTGATTACTGGCCTTTATTCAGGTCATCGGAGCATTAATTTATGCTTGGAATCGGTTCTGGTCACGTGGAGTATTTTTGTGTTAGTTTGAATAGGGCTCTGACCGTCGCCCTCCACCTAAGCTTTAACTCCTAGAAATGAATATGATTAAGCTCCTACTATGGCCTAGATATGTTTCTGCCTTTATCTCGCATTAGAAATGACTAACACCCGGTTTCTGAATTAAGAATTTCGAGTTAGAACGTGTTAATCCCTACTCTAATGGTATAGTTTGACGTGTTTGCAGGCTAAAAGTAGAGTTTGACATGTCAACTTTTAATTCTTAATTCAGAAACCGTTGTTAAGTAAGCATTTTTTAATGCTTACTTAACCGTTACACGTGCTAAGTAACGTTTAATAATAAACACCTAAGACTACAAGATACTTTCATAGTGGGTCAGCAATAAGCTAACTTCACCTTTGCACTCAGTTGTCCTTGGAACACCTACTTACGAAGGGCCAATGACTTGCGTATCTAATCTAATAACAAAGCAGTGCATTATAATCTTACCAAACAAAGTTATGTAACTCTCTTTAGTCAAGGCTTGATACAATTAATATCACTATAACGAAGTTAAAGGCGGACGGATTGCGATAAAAATGACATAGACGGCGATTTTTTACCCAACTGCGGCGAAGCCCAAAAGTATGTCCGTTTCGGATTAAAAAACTAGCCAACTTAAAAGCAAATAAATAACAGTATAAGCCTAAAAGTGAGTTTGGTTTACGAAGTAACTATTTAGTAATCTGTGATTTGGTATGAAACAAATTAAAAAAAAGTTGGAAGCTGGCGGGAACCATTCTATTTCTATAGATTTTATATGCAAGTCTTACCCAAACTTGAAATTGCTAAGACCTTTCAATAGATTCTTCTTCTTCAGCATGATATTCCCTATCATAACAGAATTCTCATCATCCTTTTTCTTGTCCACAGGTCCTAGCACACACATTACAAGGTCTCGGCCAAGATGAGGGCATGTACCAGCAGTACATACCCCTGGCCCTGCATCTGGCTGACGATTTCTTCCTCGCACACCCCTCCAGAGATGTTCAGCTGCTCATCGCGTGCTGCATCGCTGATGTGCTCCGGGTTTATGCCCCGGAGGCGCCTTACAAAGATCAGGAACAGGTGAGCTTTCATGTACTTGAAATAAGGCCGACGCATGGCCGACCGATGGCCGACCGACGGCCGACAGACATCCTGAGATCGTACTATGACGTGTCAAAACCGTCATGAATTACGTTGCGGCAAAGGAATAGTGATGTTCGTCCTGTATAGCTTCGTATTTCCCTCTCACACTGGAGTACTGATGGTTTTAATACCGGGACCTGGTCAAAGTAGCGGGCACCAGGTCGAAAGAGAGAGAGAGAGAGATCTTCGCTGGTGATATTGTTTTCCGGGACTCGGGGCTCTGTGGATTGAGAGTTGTTTTTTTTTTACCAACAGTTCACGGTATTCACATACATACAGTTAGACAAAACAAAATAAAAACAATAAAAGTAAACAACATACTGAGACACAATACAAACAGCCTGTTGTGGTTGGGAATGTTGTGGTAAGCTCACCGAAAAAATAAAATATGATAGTTTATAGTTTATACGGATACAAGAGAATACAAACGTGAATACTCGGCTTTTAAGTAACTTTTAAACTAAAAAATACATGACCAGTGCGATCGTTTTCCACCGTATTATAAATTATAAATGAAATACGATGAAAAAAATCCACTGGGCACACAGTCATTGGTCAAGTCTATAGCGACACTTGAATAAGTGCTTTCACCCCGTAATTACTCTTTAATAAAGCGTTCCGGTACGGGCTATTGATTATGGATTTATGGCATATGCCATCGAAGTCAAAATCAATACATTATTAATGAAAGCGAGGGAGCAACAGGTTATTAAAACCTATTAATTATGTTTCATTTTAACACACTTAAAAATTGGCTCCTATTGCATCGTTTTTAGCCTCGCAAATTCGCAATGTATTTATTTTTCTATATCGCACTCGGGTGGAAACGTACAGCGGCCATCACCAAAAAATTGTAAAATAGCGCACGAAAATAGAAATGGTTTGGTCATTTCTCACTAAAATTAGTTAAAATTTTAAAAAATATTGTGTTTATGTAATTCCATTATTTTCGTATGTGTTAAAAAAAGTCGTTTGATACTCGTGGGCATTTCTAATAGCAGTCTAGGCTTCATCACCGTTGCCTTCGAATAGCAGTCTAGGCTTCATCACCGTTGCCTTCGGCTCGGGAGTCAATTTCGCCAATACGGCAATGACAAAATTAGACCACTTACATCAAAATGTACTATGTATATCTTATTATGCAAGTACGAACATATTTTTTCATCGTAATACAAGACATAACATCGACTTAGAATTCCTTGATATTTATTCATGTTCATGAATATGGACGTTGAACTCTGTACTCGGCAAACCTTTTAAAACGACTAAAAGAAAAACTTTCCAAGTTTAATTGGATATCGCAAGTTAATGCTAAAAGTTTTACGTGCATTTAACATGTTTTGCTATGAGTTTCTAAGCGTATAGGAATTAAAAGTTCATCAAGAAGAAAATTAATGGCATATGTTAATTCCCATGTGAAAAGGGTCGCGGGCCTATTGCCATTTTCTGCTTCTGAGAAATTCCTTCTGGTAAAACCCCATAACTAGCCAATATTAGGAGTTAGAACCCATCCGATCCGACCCTAAGATCCCTAGACCTGGTGTTATTTAATATTAAGTGCAGTGAAGTCCTGGAATCCTGGCATAAATTAAAAAGGTTTCTTCAAAAACACGTTCAGTTTAGATGCCTACAATGCAGTGAGTGATTCAAAACGTTAAAGTATTCGCGGAATGCACGAGCGCTGCCTTTGTGCGCACAGCTATGACTGAATCGATTTTGTGCAACCACTCAAGTGTCTAATTTGTCAATACTTATGTCAGTTGGAAGATGATAATAGAATATGTGCTGAATTCACTGTAGCGATATATTGCTGTAATGCTACTGGTTTGAAGATTAATTTAGTAGTTGCGTAATATTGTGGACTTGAGTAATGTGACACCTGTCCTCGTAAGGGTTGCGTTAGGTTAGAAAGAAGTGTATGCGGCGGGTTCGCGGTGATTGCTAACGCGTGCCCGTGTTCCCGCCATAAGCGGCACAGGAGGACACCGTAGAGTTTTAGTGGGTTGTCCAGTTTTAGTTGGATGCCCTAAATCAGGCAGTGTTATTGGATTGTAAAAGCCTTAGTGTGGCCATTTGATGGCAATGAATCGCTCCGTATTATCACCAAAACCAGGCGAAATGCCAACAGGGGTGATATGTGTATATACTACGATCTATGATAAACTACATTATCTAGAATTATTTCATCACCACTGCTCTAAAAACGGTGAAGGAAAACATCGTGAGGAAACTGGAATGTCTTAGAATCAAAAAATCGAATAGGTGACATCCTCCAACACGCACTGAACCCGCGTCGCGGATAAAGTACCATCTCTCTGTGTTCCACTGCTGGGACACAGAAACGAACCGGGGTAGGAAAGTTTAAAGGGGTGATGGTGCTTATGCTAGAATGCACGGTTGAATTGGTCCCTCTATAGCAACTAACACTTGGTTTGCATCGCGGTTGCACGGATCACGGTTGGCAGGATGTTGTTAATGTTATCAACTCGGATTGATCCGCCCGTTGCTACATAGTCGATATTAATGTTTATATGATGCAATTGAGTCTGGCGTTCTCCTGTCGCAATTCATCATCATACTACCTGTGGTAGTTCATTGCAGTGTGCATATAGAACTCTCCTCCTTTCCTTCTCTAATCTATTACAAGGACTCAATGCAAATAAGGAAGCATTCTGAAGGTAGAGTACTTTTAGTCTCAGTAGTACTCATTCGCAAAATGCGTTGAGTGAAAAAGAACAGTTTCAGACAATGCGGTGGTGTCAAGTCGGCCGACATATCAAAGCAAGAGCCATAGTTGTAGTGTTTATGGTTTTAGAAAAAATTGCTTGTTAAAACTTACCTCTGTTAATTGTAACCCTGTCTATGGGTGTTCCACACAAGGTCGATCGACGACCTGTCCATGGTTGCGGAATCTGATTGATACGCGAAGCGAAAGACTGGCCGTAGTGGCATTGATGTCTAGAGAAATACTTTACGCGTTTCGGCTATTATGATGATGATGTAGGATGTACCTATGTATGAGCGACGGGACTTGAGACTTCATTATTAATCCTTCTTCCTTCTCAACAGGTAAAAACAATATTCCTGTTCCTGATCAACCAACTACAAGGTCTACGCGACCCGAAGGACCCAGCGTTCAAGCGATACTTCTATCTGCTGGAAAACCTGGCATATGTGAAGTCCTTCAATATGTGCTTCGAGTTGGAAGACTGCCAGGAGATCTTCTGCGCACTCTTCTCTCTAATGTTCAAGATTGTCAAGTGAGTACATATTTGAGACATATATGCTACTGTTTATTATTGAAATGAGATGGGATGTGGTCTAGAAAAACCACAGATTGGGTAAAATTGAATGTTAGGCGACCTCACAGCAGACCAAGACGACGATGGAGTTACGAACTTGATTCCTACCAAAAGGACTGACCCGCAATGTCAGAGGACACACGTGTGGGAAAAATGGCAAGATAGGGCAGCAGTGGGTAACTCGGCAAAATATGTCGATAGGGTTACATGGACTTTGCTACATTAGTATTTAAAGACTGTAGCGTACTTGCGTTGTATGCTCTATTTAAGATACAGCTGGTATAATAGTCACAGCGGATCTTTGTGTCTCTGAAGTTGGCTCTGCCTACCATTGCGCAATAAACAGATTGCCATCGCGTATACTGCATAGAGTAAGCGGAATAGGACGATGCGACAAACGTTAGCGAATGAAAAGTCAGTTATACAATGCTATCTTCACCTTCAACTTAAACACAAAAATAGCTACTGCACAGGGTCTTGCAGCCAATTCAGAGACACAAAGATCCGTTGTGAGTATTGTACAGTTGGTAGGAATGAAAATTGGTCCTAGTGAAAGTAAGAATTGATCAGTTGTCGCGATTCGAAGGACCAATGTAATGTGAACTGAATTATAGCCGAGGCTGCCTAGCTGTAGTCATGAGGATGTTCTAGCGTGAATTTGGTACGTATTAGTAGCAGGGTTTAGTTCCGAGTTAGTAGCTGTTAGTTACTTTATGAATGAAATGCTAAGTTTAGAATTATTATAGGAACCCCAAACGCATTAAAATTCGTTTGAAAAACGGGTAAATTATCAGTTAATGACGTTGTGCTTGTGTCTAAATATTTTTTATTTATTTTTGAAAATCATTTTGCGGGTCTTTGACAGATGTCCTGGTAATGTATTTGTCATCGAAGTTCATCTTGATGATTTCGAGAGTAAACAAAAAGGACTTATAAAATATCAGTTCAATTACAAGTATCGATTAGAGAAGACAATATTTGTATTGCGATGTCTAGATAATCTAATTAAAGAGTGATACGATTTTATAATTAAAAGCATATCGTAGCTAACTTTTTTGTTAAAACAATTTTTTTTTATTATAATTATAACAAAGCATACATAATATGACGCCTGTATGTCCCGACGGAGCTCGTTGCACTGGTCGATCCTCAAGGTTAAGCAAAGCTTGACGAGGTCGATCCGTGGATAGGTGACCATTTCAACATAGCGAGTTTCCTCCGTGCCTCGGAAAGCACGTTAAGCCGTTGGTCCTGGCTGTCATTTGAAGAACTTTGACAGTCGTTACGGGTTCCCCTTTGTGCGTACTGGCCTTGTTTGTTCTGTCTCCTGCTTGATATGGAGGGAAGTGGAAATTTGTATATTTTTTTCCCTACTCTTCCGTTATTCTTTTCTGATTAATTTCGTTGCGGGATCCAAGACAGTTAAATTCATTTTCGCGGACTTCGTCGAGCTTCATTGCCTCGGCGCTTTTCTGGTGGTCGCCACTGTTGATTCTGGCTTTCAGGAGTTGCAGTGGTTTGGGAATAGTGCGGTGGGATTGTCCCAATAAAAGTCGTTACGGGTAGTCAGAAGCATGAGATCTGACACCAGTATTGCCAAGGGGTACCGTGTTACCCAGTTACTGGGTTGTGGAGGTCAGATAGGCAGTCGCTCCACGTACTCAGCTGAATCCGGTAAGACTGGAAACCGACCCCAATATAGTTGGGAATAAGGCTGGGCTGATTGATTGATTCCCCGACAGCTAACCAGCTAGAGGTATATCTATAGTTCACCCACACAAACATATATAGTGAACATATGTATAAACGGACACAGTTTTTACAAGCTTTTATTGAACTTGCAATGTATGTATGTATGTAAGTGTGTTCGGGTCAAATCTGAAATGCAACTGAATTATAAAGCAGTTGAAGTTTTGCATACACGTTTAGTTTGGATGACAATGCATGGTTAGCTAAGTACCGTCATTCTAAATCCAATATGGCGGACTAGTTATTTTTTGTGCACTGCTATCAAATGAAAGGGATTGCTGAGAAGAATACGAAAAAAGCTTGTTTAACAAAAAAAAATCTGAACAATGTAAGAGCCGATAGAGAGCTACTTTTTTCAGTGTCTACAAAGCTTAGGTAAAGAGTTTTGACCTTCGGCGGAACTCGTAAAATTGATAAAAACGTTTTATTTATTTAATAACTAAAAGGGTTTTTAATAACGACTATGCTCAGTGAAAAAATCTTTTAGAATCTTTTTTTATTGATTAACAGAAAGATTGTTTCTAAATTACATATTTTAAGCATACACTCTGATTTACTCTGATTTATCTTCTCTTTTCGTGGACCCTTATTCCAGCTCTTGCCCACCAATACAACGAACATCCTTTTAGGTACCTAAATGATTGAAAAATTACCCATAATAACTCAATTTACACAGTCGTGGTATTTGTCGTTAAGGAGATCGGTTGTATCCTATCCTACTATCCTACTAATCCTACTAATATTATAAATGTGAAAGTTTGTGAGGATGGATGTATGTATGTTTGTTACTCTTTCACGCAAAAACTGAAATTTGGCACAGAGATAGATTACAGTCAGGAATAGCACATTGGATACTTTTTATCCCGGGAATATGTTCCCTCGGGACAATTTTCGACATTCACGCGGGTGCAGCCGCTGGCAGAAGCTAGTGCTCCATATCTTGAAAACTGCATAACCGATTTTGACGAAATTTGCGCTATGATCTAAGTTGAGAGATACTTAATCCATAAAAAAGAATGACCACGATCCGATTACTAGTTTCGGAGAAATGCGTGAACATACAAAAATACATACATACACTTATGAAATTTGGCACACAGGTTAAGAAGCCCACATAGAGTAACATTATGTGAATATTGTGCAATTCCAACAATAGTTATTACATTTATATACGTATCGAATTGATAACCTCCGTTTTTTTGAAGTCGGCATGTTTCTTTTGAGTAAAAATTGGTTGCTCCAATATTTAGTATACTTTCGCTGTTGGGTCCTTTTTACGAGTAGCATTCCATTTAGCTCTGTCTCTGGCCTCCTTTCGCCAGGATGTTTTCCTTTCCATTCTCCTCAAATCTTCATCGACACAATCCTTCCAGCGCTTCCTGGGTCTTCTACTGAGTCTTTTCTGATCCTCTTGAAAATTAACGGCTCTGTTGTCAATCATTATTTCCAGTCTTTTCTGATCCTCTTGAAAATTAACGGCTCTGTTGTCAATCATTATTTCCAGGTGACCTGTCTATCTGAGTCTTTGCGACTTGCAGAACCTGATAATTGTTTCCCTAATCGCTCTAAAGTCTCCGCCAGATAACAATAAAATTAAAGTCCGACTCCGACTTGTACCAAAAAACCGTAATTTGAAAATATGATCTTTTGTTTATTGAGATATTTCGATAATTTTGGTCTCATATGAAAGGTACTGCGTGATTTTATACGTTTAAATCATGTAAATCGGTTCACGCGTTTATGAGATATTAACTCATTACTGAATGCCAAGTGAAAGGGTCAAGGACACCCCTTACCGCGATACGTTTGTTTTGATCGTGTTAGCGACACTATCCTTACGTTTTTTCTTATCGTTTTGAAGTATTGGAATACATTGGTAGGTGTTAACCATTTTTTTTTGTTTTCTGGCGGTGACTAGATGGATTTGTAATATCAAATCTTCAACAGTTACCATAGTGATCCCTGTACAAAAACCTACCCAGTTATCAACTTTCTACATCGATCCAGTTCTCAGAAATAGACCTTTATCCCAGCGCTAGTTCACTGTAGTGAATTCTACGAACATTCCTTTTCAACTTAATAAGGTTTTCATGGCTTCAAGCATTACACTCGAGAATTTAATTAATTTGTAGTTTTGTACAGTGAAAAAATGTACTGCTTTTATACACTATGGTGGACTATTGCAATAAACATAAAATAGAGATGACTTTTAATATTGTAGATACGTTTTATTTAGGCCAAATGTAGTGTGTTGTTTATTCGATATTTTAACAGACGAAAAAAGAAAGAAGAGGTTTTCAATTTGACACGTATATTTTTAGGATTCCGTACCCAAAGGGTAAAAACGGGACCCTATTACTAAGACTCCGCGATCCGTCTGTCTGTCTGTCTGTTCGTCTTTCACCAGGCTGTATCTCATGAACCGTGATACACAGTTGAAATTTTCACAGATGATGTATTTCTGTTGCCGCTATAACAGCAAATACTAAAAACAGTCTCATACAACAAACGTGATTTTTTGCCGATTTTTGCGATAATGGTAGGTACGGATTGTACGGAACCCTTCGTGCGCGAGTCCGACTCGCAATTGGCCATTTTTTATTTATGACCACGCATATCTTTTTATATAGTGGTCCGATTTCAATAATTCTTTTTTTATTGGAAATAGTGCAGGGAGAAGTATACCTCAAAGTTGGTCCCATTTAAATATGAAAAATAAAATCGATCCCTGAAGGTAGAAAATAAGGATTTAAGGTTACACTAGTCGATAATTCTTCCATACAAACGTAGTCTAGGGATTGCTCCACGGTTTGACGATGTACGTTCAAAATAAAAATAAAATATCAATTTGTTTCATCAACAAGCCCTGTATAAAAAATATTTAAAAAATATTTGAAAGTTATGAGCGTCGAAAGTTCCGTATTTCAACACTATATGTAACGTATCTTTGGGCGGCAATAAATACTATAGAGAGAAGAAGGAAAATTGCAAAACGGCCACCATACAGGGATAGATTAGTAGTTCAACAATGCAAATAATTTTATTTTGAAAATATACATTTAGTCGTTTCTTCATGATATCTAGACTCCCAAAGATCTGTTCATAAAATTTCACGCGCTCGGTTTCGTCCTAAATCATCATCCATTTCGCTATAAACTTGCAAACGTGCTAATTCGTACGCGAACTAGCTTCTTACTGTTCATCACAGCATCTATCTCTTTCGCACGAGTTGTTGGATGAGATAGCAGGCATTTAGCCCCGCGCACAAAATAGTTCGTGCCGTCGACTAGTGTAACCTTAATGATAATTTTCCCACTGAATTTTTTGAACAAAGCTGAGAAGCCACAAAAAAATGAACCGACGAAATAACGTCGAAAAAATTTTACGTCGAATATCGTTATATCGTCTGTTACATTTTTTGGTAAATATTTTTTTTTTATTTCTAGCATGGGTTATGTTTGTCTGTTACTACGAAGACACGAATCCTATATTTTTGTTTCGATAATAACTTGTCCCTCATCCAGCGAATCAAAAGGTTAATCTAAAACTTAGGTTCTCTAATTGTATGTAATAGTACATTGTGATACAAGGGTGGAAAGTAGGTTATTGCAAACGAGCTGTCATTAACAAGCCCGAGCCGAAGGCGAGGGTTTTTAATGACACGAGTTTGCAATAACCTACACACCCGTGTATCACACGACGTTTTTCAATACAGTTGTGAGAAACAGTAAAAACAAATCAAAGAATTAGATTTGTTTATTCACAAAAAATAAAATTTTCAATATGGCGCTTTTTTGCAACTGAACATACTTTTTTACAAAGAAAACAGCCTATACAGCCTATTCGATTTTTGACAAACGTTGATGTGAAAATAATTAACTTAAAACTGGTAATTAAACATATTAAACAACTATTTAAAACAAAATTGAGAATTCAATGCTAAAACGTACGGAATCATTAATTTTTCCTCGTATAAAATCGTATCCCATTTTATTCTATGTATGAAAACTCCTTGCTACTAAACTTTTTTAAATTGACTTATGGCGCGTTTTTGCAACTGGACATATTTTTTTTCAACGAAATAGCCTATACAGCCTATTCAATTTTTGACAAATGTTGATGTGAAAATAATTAAATTAAAACTGGTAATTAAATATATTAAACAACCATTTATAAGACTTTTGAGAATTCAATGCTAAAACGTACGGAATCATTCATTTTTCCTCGTAGAAAATCTATTCCATTTTATTCTATGTTTGAAAACTCCTTGCTACTAAACTTTTTTAAATTGACTTATAAATTTAAAACTAAACTGCAAACATAATGATCGAGCTCGTAAACAAAAGTCACGACCGCGTAACAGAAAGATGCCTATGCGTAAGATTTAACTTTCGAATCATAATTATAGCCTCTGAAAGTACGTCATGTTTAACAACTGTTTTGAAAATTACATTTTAGTGCACCGGCGTGTAAACGATATAATTCTTTTAAAGAAATACAATTGGTTTGTTAAAACCGACTTCTTCTTTTATTTACGTTTAATTTCCTGAAGAAGACTTAAAGACCTGAATATTTGTCAATTTAACCCAGAGTCGTCATAATGTCAGCTTTATTAACTACTCAACTAAATCCACATTCTAACCACCCTTTTCTCTCCACAGCACGGAACACTCAACAAAAGTAAAGTCGTTCATGTTGGACGTCCTCTGCCCGCTCATCACGGAGTCAGACGTAGTCTCCAACGAGCTCCTGAACGTGATCCTAATGAACCTGGTGGAGCCCAACAAGCGCGAACACAAATACGCCTACTCGCTAGCCAAGGAGTTGATCATCAAGACTAGTGAGACGCTCGAACCTTATATACAGGCGGTGAGTTCCTTTGGTTTTGTTTTTTTTTTGTGTTGGCAAATCATCCAATCACTTCTCCCGCTCTGGGTGAAGCGGGAGGGCGTATGAGACTTTTACTGACTAAAACCCACCCGTGTTCCTTCAGTTGCTTGAGCCAGGGCCGCGGTAACTCTTTAAAATTCATCGACGACCCAAACAGGCAACGGCCTTAGCAGGCCCCGTCACTTTTGCTGACATCTCTTAGAGGCGCGCGTGGATCTCTACGCGCCATAAACTCGGGCCTTGTCCTTATCGGGCGGCGAGCTACCCATTA
The DNA here is from genome assembly GCA_948252205.1 of Orthosia incerta. NCBI lineage: Eukaryota > Metazoa > Arthropoda > Insecta > Lepidoptera > Noctuidae > Orthosia > Orthosia incerta. Next base: position 16,747,684 of record OX411758.1, on the reverse strand, counting down.
CTTGCTGTCCGCAAGCCCGCACCTACGGTGGCCGGGAATCGACTTGCGACTCCTGACGCCAGGGGCTTCTCCTGCGGTGGCTCGGGGCGTGAGGGCGTCTCCTTTGCAGCTCCCTCACGCGTTCCGCCTCCTCCTTTGCGAGCATTACTGCTTCGCAGAAGGAGGAGACAGCTTCCCATGCCCTCTCGCTCCGTACCATGGCCTGAACCAGGGCCGGACGCGAGAGGTCGCCACCGCCGATCGCCTCCACGAGGTGAATGAGTACCTACCTAACATTAGAATAGTAAGCTGATTGATCCCGTATCTGATCTCTCTCTGGACGTGTCGGATGGCCGTCCCACATGGCTGGCTAGTCTCCGCTGTGATTGGCCGTCATGAGATCGGTCAGATGTAAGTTCCAGTGCGTTTCTAATGACGGAGCGTGTAAGAATTGACCAATCACAGACAAGACTATAGACGGGATGTAATTTTCAATTAATATTATTGTTCGATTCGTATCTATTGCTAGTGGTTTTCTTTGCTATGGCCAAGAAGTCGTCTCAGCAGATTTTTTTCTTTACTGTGAAACGAATGTAGAGGGCTATATGTACAGATACCAGCACAATAAACAGGCACGCTACCACATCGCTACATTTTTGGCATCCTCATTTAAGAAGAAAACTTAAAGCGAACAGGATAGAAAGCGTAGAAAAGGGAAGCTTTGGCCCAGGGGTATAACAAGTTATTCATTATTATATAGATAGATAGAAAACGATTGAATGTGTGTGATTGTTGCTCGATATAACCGCATCTCATTTACTGCATATCACGTGAACTGTGTACCGTACATTAAACTGGGTGCCTACGGACGCCTGCAATCAGGACGCTCCCCTTTTTATAAACTATTTGAATGCATCTCTGAACATTGTAGCAGCATACAGTTCCCGACCGTATAAATTGCACATCGTGTTTTAGAATACAACATATTATTGTATCACGCCTGTACTCAACGAATGGTTAAGAGGAAACGGGGGCAGAGAGCGTCGACTGAATTTCCTTAGTAAAAAGTCATAAATCGAGGTTTGGCTGTCGCCTATTTCCTCCTCCAATATTGGACCAATTTAAAAGATATTCCGTAAAGTGAAAATTAAAGCCAAATCCTTTTTGATGATACATTATCTTTAGAAGCACTAGAGCCCTCAAAAAATGCTCAAAATTGCGCTGTCAACAGAGGCTTAGTGTGCAAATTTGACACATATAAATGAAAAAAGGAAAACATAGGGACATAGTATATATCTTACTTAACCAGTTTACGGAATATCTTTTAAATTGGTCCAATATTGGAGGAGGAAATAGACGAGAGCCAAACCTCGAATTACAACTTTTTACTAAGGAAATTCAGTCGGCGTTCTCTGCCCCCGTTTCCTTTTAAGCAGACATGTACCTAATAAAAATACACCTACACTTCACCAGTTATGTTTAAGTCTTATAGCACGCACTGCGGTTTTTATTCGCAACATATTGCCGCACATTCTGCGATATATATTTGTATGAAGCTAGCCGCATTGCGGTAAAAAAACCGCGCGGAAATAATACCGAAAGAAAGCCGTGTTTTACCACACAATTCACCGCACCGCGGCACATTATCACTGTGACCGCGGCGCAGATTGAATTCGCGCGAATATTTTGAGTTCTATGAACAGATAGAACGAGACATAAATCGCGCGAATTTTTCCCGATGTGCGTGTTAGTTATGATTTAGAATGCAAATAAAAATTCGTACGAATAAAATAAGCGCGGATACAAATCGCAATGCGTGCTAAGCCCAAGTCTGTCCCATATAATATGGGACGAACCTAGCCTTGAACCGAGCTCAAAAAAAATAAAGAGTTCTCTTAAAGCGTCGTCTTCTACCAGAGATGTGCAAGATAACTAGGTAGTGCACAAAAACCCACCAATGGGATCATTACATTTTTAGGGTTCCGTAGTCAACAAAGAACCACATAGGTTCGCCATGTCCTCTGTCCGCAGCTTAGCTCAGATACTCATAGTACTAGAAAGATATTATTTTGTCATGGATATAAATTAATCACGCCGATAAAGTGGTAAAACAAAACCATGTAAAAATTTTTTAGTAGTGTACCTCCTGTACACGTAAAGTGGGGCTGTTTTGTTTTTTTTCGTCTTACGTGTACATACGTAAAGTGGGGATGAATATTTTTGAATGGCTTATCCTCGATTACCGTTGGATAGGCCTTTCTAAAATATTACGGGTCTGTGTAAACCGTTTCTGATTCAGGGATCCGTTTGCGTAAAATTAAGCTTTAAATTGCAAATTTTTGTTAGAGTCAAATGCGTCTTCCCCCCTGTCAGCTAAATGGGTATAAATTCACGGCAGTAGTATATATACGATTTCATTTTTTGTATATTTTGTTTTACTACTTTGTCGGCGTGATTAATATGTATATACATACCAAATTATAGCTTCTTCATTTTCTTTTCGTGCCGATAAACTCAAATTTTGACTCAACTATTCTCAAATTTTGTCTGACCAGTATGTATTTATATTTATTTATTATATACTTTATTGTACACCACTTAAATAATTACAGGACAAAAAACATTATAGCTAACATTAAAGCATATGTAGCTACTTGGACAGCTCTGTCATTAGCCACGTTCAGGTCCTGAAAGGTGCAAGTGGCTGGGCACGAAGGGCAGACAAGGAATCGTGACATATCCTGCGACGGGGCCCCACACTGGCCCTGTGTCTGTGTCAGCGACCAACCTGTACCTGCAATCGGTTTAGGGATTTCCATATCGGCCACTGCAATTCGTGTCCAGGGGGCAGTTGCTCTGCCGGAGTGATAGAGTATGGAGGTGCAGGATGCTTATAGTTTTCTAATACTAAGAGTCTGAGCTAAGCTGCGGGCAGACGGACATGGCGAATCTATAAGGGTTCTTGTTGACTACGGAACCCTAAAAAAAGAGAGATGTGTTCGAGAGATGCGAGCGAGGAAATCATGCGAGGGATGTCTGCGACGACGGCGGGCTTCACGCTCACCAACGCTTCCGAACTGCTCGCGCAAATTTGAAAAGGTCCGCTAGGCATCCTCTTACTCCTCAGCAATAGACCGTTTCACAGCAAGCTATGCACCCACACGCCGCGCTAGCTTCTCACACAGCTTCGGTGGAAGACAATCACACAATTTCACAGCGCTCCTAAACATCCTCGCAGAAAAACACCCTAATAGTTATTTATGCAACTGTTGTATAATAAAGGGTATTAAAACAAGCCTCGTGTGATAATAGTATCACATGAGTGTTTTAATACCTAATTATAACAGTTGCATACTAGTAGTTTATGATACTGTTGCATAATAAGGGGTATTAAAACATGAGTGTGAGTTTAAAAACCGAGCCGTAGGCGAGGTTTTTAATAGTATTCACACGAATGTTTTAATACCTAGTTATGTGCAGTTTCATAACTACTTTATCTACACTCATACATTTTGGGATTAAACCTACTTAATCTTATTTTTTGCATTTTCCATGCCATAAAGTCGTGATAAATGCATCATATAATAATCTCGACTTTGCTGGTAAGAGATTATGAGTAATTTCCTTCGCCGCATGTAAATATTTGGCGGCGTCAATTTTTCTTCACATTCACTAATATCAGACATTTTAAGCAAGAATTTTAAAAAGTCATGAAATTCAGTACAACGAAACCTGCAAAACGTATGAATGGCGCCAAAACCCAGCACATCACCGCATTAAATTGCGGTAAAAAAATCGTGCGGCAATAATACCGCATGAAATCCGTGTTTTGCAACAGAATCCACCGCATCGCAGTGCGAATATAATTCGCGCGAATATTTTGAGCTCTATGAACAGTTGGAAAGAGACAAAAGTTCGCGCAAATAAAAATGGCAGTGCGTAATAAGCCTAAAGCGGGCATTGTTACAGATAAGTTAAAATTGGAATCATTTTTTTTTTATCAGCTACTATAAAAATGGCTTTTCAAAAAATATAAGTAATTTATGGAATCTCCTTAGTGATTAACTTCTTGGATTTGTCCTGTATCATAATAGAAAAAAAGTTATTTTATGATGCAGTTGTTTGAAAATCGAAGGAAAATGTTGAACTATAGTGGTTTTTATTTTTTTATTTTTCCTATCCACTAATATAAAGTACGTGTTTATGCAATATTTTTTGAATTCATAATTGGAACATTACGTTGTGAGTGTAGATAATAGTACATTGTGATACAAGGGTGGAAAGTAGGTTATTGCAAACGAGCTGACATTAACAAGCCCGAGCCGAAGGCGAGGGTTTTTAATGACACGAGTTTGCAATAACCTACACACCCGTGTATCACACGACGTTTTTCAATACAGTTGTGAGAAACAGTAAAAACAAATCAAAGAATTAGATTTGTTTATTCACAAAAAATAAAATTTTCAATATGGCGCGTTTTTGCAACTGGACATATTTTTTACAAAGAAAACAGCCTATGCAGCCTATTCGATTTTTGACAAACGTTGATGTAAAAATAATTAACTTAAAACTGGTAATTAAATATATTAAAAAAAAATTGAGAATTCAATGCTAAAACGTACGGAATCATTATTTTTTTCTAGTATAAAATCGTATCCCATTTTATTCTATGTATGAAAACTCCTTGCTACTAAACTTTTTAAATTGACTTATGGCGCGTTTTTGCAACTGGACATTTTTTTTTTCAACGAAAACAGCCTATACAGCCTATTAGATTTTTGACAAATGTTGATGTGAAAATAATTAAATTAAAACTGGTAATTAAATATATTAAACAACCATTTAAAAGACTTTTGAGAATTCAATGCTAAAATGTACGCAATCATTCATTTTTCCTCGTAGAAAATCTATCCCATTTTTTCTATGTTTGAAAACTCCTTGCTACTAAACTTTTTTAAATTGACTTATAAATTTAAAACTAAACTGCAAACATAATGATCGAGCTCGTAAACAAAAGTCACGACCGCGTAACAGAAAGATGCCTATGCGTAAGATTTAACTTTCGAATCATAATTATAGCCTCTGAAAGTACGCCATGTTTAACAACTGTATTGAAAAGTCTTTTACAATGCATGTCCTCGAAAAGAGCGTTTTCCAAGCAGCCAAACTGTGTGGAAAGTGTCACTTTTTTTTACTAGTGCTTTTTACTTTCCTATACTTTTTTAAATTTTAACTCCAACGTCAGCCCGCCGCATAGAGTTTTTATTATTTGAGAAAAGTTTTAAAATTAGTTAAGTACAGATTATCATTCATATAAAAAGTAAAACAAAACTAATACGTCATTTAAGGCGTTTTTAATTACTCTAGATTTTGATTTTGATCAATAAATTAATTTTAATTATTCATTAAATATGTTTGGCAGAATTAATATTTTGCTCGTGCCTTTTTGCGTTATGACGTGACAGCTATTGCACATGCGCAGTAGAACTATGAACTATTAGTTAATCTGTGGATATGCTGAGCGCCCTTGAATAAGCGCCATTTTATTAATTTCTTGCTTGGTTCAGATATTTTTTTTTTATTTCCTCGCACAATGCATAGTAAAATGTTGTATGATACACGTGCGTAAGATGATTTCCGACTCGTGTCGATTTATCCACTCACTCGCTTCGCTCGCTCGTGAATAAAAATGCCACTCATCGGAAATCACCAACTTCCCGCACTTGTAGCATAAATAACTATTTCAATACAGTTGTTAAACATGGCGTACTTTACAGTTGTTAAACTCGTGTCATTAAAAACCCTCGCCTTCGGCTCGGGCTTGTTAATGACAGCTCGTTTGCAATAACCTACTTCCCACCCTTGTATCACAATGTACTATTATCTACTCCCATGATATAAATCCTCTATAAAGGTTCTGAAACCATAGGGTATTGTACAGTGTTGTAAGAACTCTATGTAAATTCATGGAAAGTTTAATTACTGAGTATCTAATACAAACAAACTATGTATAGGTAATAATATAATTATGTATTGTAATAATTATTTACATTTTGGATCGTACAATAATTTTTTTCAATACTATTATTGAACAAAAATGGCGGGATACGATGTCAATTCAAAAATTCGAATAAGTTTTTTTTTTAATTACGGCGCTGTGGTAGTGAAACGCGCGTGCATGACAATGTTATTTTTTTGAAATTCATAAAGATGCCTTGAGAATGTGGCTGTTCGATGAGTAAAAAGGAGTTGCATTATGAAATTTAGTACAACATTATAACACCCGTTTGGATGATATTATGGTTACTATGACACTGGCTAATTTAATGTTGGCAATAAGCTAACTGTTTCAAGAACTTTTATAGAGGATTTATAGCATGGGTGTAGATAAAGCCCTATATGTCATATTTATACTTAATACAATATGATGTTATTAACTTACATGTGGGTGTAACAGCCCACTTCATTAAATACTTCATAGCAATCCACGGCGACGTCTCCCACGTAAACATATGAAAGATTGTGGGCGTATTTGTGACGTTTCCTGAGACGAAAAACATGTTTAATGTTATAAAAATGTATTAAATAGTGTACACGATAATATTAGAACGATGATTAAGTAATAGATATTCTATTTGTGATATTATTAGTCTAATACAATCAAAGTATGAGTTGGGTGATTTTTGAACGTGATTTCGAACTGGGTCATGAATACTTCATGAGTAGGATATTACCTTAATTAAGGATATACTAGTCATTCCTCTACCCCGCAGGCTTATTACGTATCTTTTGCAAGAGCAATACGATAGCGATCAAACGGTTTATGTGATAAAAGTCGCAAGCATCTGCAGTGTAGGTATCCTATACAAGGTCCTATACAATCGTTTGCTAATCGCTAGCTGCTTGTCAAAAGCACTTATTTAAAAAAAACCGCCAACAACTCTAAAACTTCTGTATGGAAGAGCAATGATTGCGCAAAAATAGCTATCGTTTTGCTCTTGCAAAAGATACGTAATAAGCCTGACGGACACCCGACTTTTCAATTAGGAATTTGGAGTTGCAACTTGTCAAATTACTTTATCATGATATATTGTCAAATCATACTTAGGTCTAGTTTTTACAGTTAAATCAACCAATGTTTTCAAATTTCTGTGAATTTCCCTTTTTTATAAATTTTTTGCCTCACAAATTGTCAAATAAGTTGGAGAGTTAGTTATTTGGCCATTTTTTTGACTTACAATTGATCATTAAACGCGTTTTACCAAAAAAATAAACCATTAGTGAAAAAATAAAACAAAAAATATCAAAAACTTATAAACTCTAGTAAACAAATATGAAAGTATTTTTGAAATATCTTGATCAGAGAGGAAGTAAAGCTTCAAAGTTGTGAATTAGAAAGAGAAGTCCGACGTGCCATCTGACGTCAGATAGCACGACGCCCGTATATCTGCCATAGAAAACAGTGTTTTCGTAGAGAGGGACAGATATATTTCTTTAAATTGTTTTATTTCAGCCGTTTGCCGATCAATTTTGATTCTGTTTTCACTATTAGTATTCTGTTTTAGTGTTTTTATGGATAAACTGGGCAAATAACAAATATACTTTTCATGTCCTATTTAGTAACTCATCAATACTTTTTTCTATGTTTATAATTCTTATTTGTCTTTATCTTCCACAGTTCTTCAACCACGTGCTAATTCTCGGCAAAGAAGAGAAGAATCTTCTCATATACTCAAAAGTCTACGAGCTTATCTACGAGTTATATCAATGCTGTCCCACCATCCTTCTGTCCGTACTACCACAGTTAGAATGCAAGCTAAAATCTGCACAGTTCCCGGAACGGCTAAGCGGTGTCGCCTTACTCGCCAGAATGTTCTCCGAACCCGGATCAGAACTAGCGAAACAGTATCCTGCCTTATGGCGGGCCTTCCTCGGCAGATTCAACGATATATCAGTACCAATCAGAATAAAATGCGTACAGTACTGCATGCATTTCTTAGTACACCACCCAGACTTGAGAAAAGACATTACAGAGACTTTGAAGCTAAGGCAACACGATGCCCATGAACAGGTACGCTACGAAGTCGTAATGGCCATCATAGCAACAGCTCAAAGAGACTTTCAAGCAGTCGCCGAATCAGAAGATCTCCTACACTTCGTAAGAGAAAGAACGCTCGACAAGAAATTCAAAATTCGAAAAGAGGCCATGTCCGGTCTGGCCTTAATCTACAAAAAGTTTTTAACAGAAGACACTGTCCCACCAGCCACAGAGAAGGCAGTCCAATGGATCAAAGATAAAATCCTTCATGGTTATTACATGACGGCTTTAGAAGACAGATTGCTGGTAGAACGACTCCTAAATACTTCCCTCGTTCCGTATACATTGCCAGCACCAATTCGTATGAAGAAGTTATTCTATTTAATGTCAAATGTTGATGACAACGCGACGAAGGCGTTCATAGAGCTACAAAAGCATCAGTTAGTCGTTCGTCGGACTGTTGGTGAATGGATCGAGCTCCACCGAAAACCTCCCACGCCGGCCGTGCAAAAGGAAATGATCGCTAAAGTGCTACACATAAGTTCGAAGTTCCTACCGGAGTCTGTCAAGTCTCAGGAGTTCTTGAACAAGTTCTCGCATCATATGAAACAGGCTCCTGAACTATTGCAAGGGATGGAGACCATTTTGAATCCAAATGTCAGCTGTGAGGTCTGCGTTCGTACGACTGTGAGTATCTTTTTTGTTATTATATTGTCTCTGTTTCATTTCATTTCTGGCCATTTCAACATAGCGAGTTTCCTCCGTGCCTCGGAAAGCAGGTTAAGCCGTTGGTCCCGGCTGTCATTTGAAGATCTTTGACAGTCGTTACGGGTAGCCAGAAGCTTGATATCTGCCAAGTGGTACCGTGTTACCCAGTTACTGTGTTGTGGAGGTCAGATAGGCAGTCGCTCCATGTAAAACACTGGTACTCAGCTGAATCCGGTTAGACTGCAAGCCGACCCCAACAACAATTAGGAAAAGCCTAGGCAGATTGATTGATTGATTGATATTGTCTCTGTTTCATAATCAGGGTATCGGGCATTTTTTCTTTTAAATTAGAGATCACGATTCAGTAAGTGAAAGGATAGGCAATTGTAAAAAACCGGCCAAGTGCGAGTCAGACTCGCCCACGAAGGTTTCCGTACCATAATCGCAATATTATTTGTTGTATGGGAGCCCCACTTAAATATTTATTTTATTCTTTGGGTACGGAACCCTAAAAAAGCCAGTCAAGTGCGTGTTGGACTTAGCACAATTAGGCTTCCGTTCCAATTTATCAATATTTTGGTATTTGCTAGTGACATATAGGTAATAATAAACATTACCACCTTTCAAGTTCATAGGTCAATGGGAAGTTAAAAAATTCTTTGGAACAAAATGTGTGACAACGAACGGACAAACAGACGACGACGGACAAATAGGGCTCTGTTTGGAGCCTTCGGGTACGGAGTCCTAAAAACGAAAAATCTTATTTAAACATAAAATTGGCGCTTTAACATCATCCCACCTTACAAAAGATTTAAAATCTCTTGTTAGAACAGAGAGTATTACGTCATCTGTATGACTCGCCGTATTTTCAAAGTAAAAATGACGGTTTCGCGCGACAAGGATAAGTAGTTCTCCAAAAACATCTAAAATGTGTAGCTGCTCCATTTTTATATTGATTGCATTCATAAATCTTGTTTTATCTGTTAGATCTTTGAAATGAGGACAGTTTTGTTTATCGTGTTTTTAATTTAATTTGTCTGGTTATTGAGAATACGTCGCATAAATGATATTTATAAGTTTAAATACAGTACGGTAAACACTATTAGCTTTATGTAATGTAATTAGGTAGCACTAAGCTGACAAGTGACCTAGTATGAGTTGCGACCTACTTACCTAGTAATGCAACAGGTGGGTTTTGATCTTCGAGATTAGCTTCGAATTACTTCTTTATAAATGAAACTGTAACACAGTAAAGTGCATTGTCATACTTTTGAAGCGATTTCATTAAATGAACTGGTACTATCCTATATTGGACGTGATTACGTAATATATTTGTTTAGGTCTTAAAATATTGGCTAAAACTATTAAACTCGACAATATAAATAAAATAATTACTATCTGTAGTGAGTAGGCAATCATAGTATCCGCCAGAAGATTTACTGTTCGAATATTGATAGTCACAAATAAATGATACTTCTAGTCGAAACATGTAGAAAATAACAAGTCAAATGAAAAAAAACCGGCCAAGTGCGAGTCGGACTCGCGCACGAAGGGTTCCGTACCATTGTCACAAAAAACGGTACAAAAATCACGTTTGTTGTATGGGAGCCCCATTTAATTTTTTTTTTCTGTTTTTGGTATTTGTTGCTATAGCGGCAACAGAAATACATCATCTGTGAAAATTTCAACTGTCTAGCTATCACGGTTCATGAGATATAGCCTGGTGACAGACAGACAGACAGACAGACGGACCGCGGGGTCTTAGTAATAGGGTCCCGAAACCCTTTGGGTACGGAACCCTAAAACAGGTTCTAATTTATTATTTTTCTATTTCAGTCAAGCGTCCTAAAGAAACTAGGCCAGCCAGTAATGACAAACCTATACTACAACACAGTGAAAATGCTGTTAGAACGAGTGAGCTCAGTGATGATCGACCACGACTCGCTGCTCATACTCGTCGGCCACGTGGAGGGCACCGTGAAGGGCACGGACGCCTCTATGGCAGAAGAGTGCGGTATGTACTAGTGTAGTATATTTATATGACAGTATACTACAACTCAGTGAAAATGCTGTTAGAACGAGTGAATTCAGTGATGATCGACCACGACTCGCTGCTCATACTCGTCGGCCACGGGGAGGGCACCGTGAAGGGCACCGACGCCTCTATGGCAGAAGAGAGCGGTATGTATTAGTGTAGTATATTTATATGACAGTATACTACAACTCAGTGAAAATGCTGTTAGAACGAGTGAATTCAGTGATGATCGACCACGACTCGCTGCTCATACTCGTCGGCCACGTGGAGGGCACTGTGAAGGGAACTGACGCCTCTATGGCTGAGGAGTGCGGTATGTACTAGTGCAGTATAGTAACAAGACAGTATACTGTGCTTATATACTGTAGTATAGTATGCTCAGTGAAGATGGAACGAGTGGGTTCAGTGATAATCGTCAACGACGGAGTCGACGGTTGCTACAAAACGGTATGTCAGGCTTCCGGGCCTTTGAAATACAAGTAACAACTGAGTGTAAGTGGCATCTGATTTTCATCAAATACAATTGAATTTCATCACACACTAAGGCTCCGCGCAAACGGTCCACCAGTGGCGGCCTCTATGGGCTAGCGGCAAATATTTTATAAGATGTTTCATACAATTTGTATGGACTCGCCGCACACGCATCGCGAGTGGCGGCCACTTGCGACTTAGTGTCAACCGCACGCGACTGAGTGTCCGCGACACGCCACCGGTGGCGACCACTCGCAGCTCACATTCGCACTCACAGCAGGAGAGTAACAAATTGTAGCGTTCACCGACCATCTTCATTTGCTCGGTAGCAAAGGACGTAGCGCGCGACAGCCACTGGTGGCTGTGGTCGGTGGCCCGTGTGCGCGGAGCCTAAACGTCTATTTACTACTTACACTGATTACTGTGGGCTCTCCAAGGACTTCCAACTATTTTAGTTCATGATTTATCAGTTCTATCTAGCTCGTCCCGCCATTTTATGATTACAATGCAATACACTCATGTTATAATTATTTAACACAAACTAAAACAACTTTTCTCCACAGGAATCGACGATAAGAAAGCAGCTGAACGCGGTCTCAAGCTTCTCGTGATGTTGTCGTTCGTGTTCCCCTCCCACTTCCTTCACGAAGACATCTTGAACCGGCTGACGTCACTACTGGAGTTGGACGACGAGTCCGTGGCGCCGCACATACTCGCCGCGCTCACCTTCCTAGGAAAATACAGGCCGCTCAGTGAGTGTAAACAATAATATATTGCATTGGAAAACAAACAAAAACATAATACATTAAACATATCTTTTTTTTATTATTATTTTTGTAATTATATTTTTTTGTTTTTTTTTAATAGTTGTATTGTAGTATTATTAGAGCTCTTTGTGAACGAGCATGTCTTGGGACCTACTACCATTTTTACTCAGCTTGTAAAATGAATACCAAGATGAACAAATATGTCGCACTGTTCGTGGTACGGTTCGCCGTGACATAGCTGTTCTAGTTAGAGGGGTGTCGGCGGTAGAGTGCGCGCAAGATAAGTCTGCGCGCGACGGGTGGCGTGCTTAATGTTGCCAGCATAACTGATCTTTTTTCCTTCATTGAATCAATAGTAATTTTTCATTACTCGAAACTTAAAGTAATTTAAGTTAAGCATACTTAATTACTAGCTTTTTCTACTTGCATAAAATATGATGAAAAAAGCTTGAAATAATTGTAAATCTTTTATTGAATACTTAGTACCTACTGTTAAATTTGGTCTAACAATGGCCCTGCAGTGGCTAATACCAACCATTTTAATTACAATTCTTGTTTTATTTCTTCTTCAATAATTTTTGAAGAAGCGGCACGAAGTACGAAAATTTAGGCAAATTTTAGTATAATGGTATCCCTAAAAGTTACTGTCAAATAAGCAACGCGGGCTCTATCTTTGTAAAACGGTACCGCAGGCCTGTTATTGTCTTGCTCACTTCAAGAAAACATCTCTGCCAGCACTTTAAATTACTTTTGGCATAATGATAGCGATTATTTACTTCGAAAACGAATAAAAACACGGAATACAACACACTCTTGACACCTGACAAAAATGACAAAAGACTAGTTCCGATTTTGGCCGCGCGCAGACTTATCTTGCGCGCACTCTAATTTACGTAACTGCAGATAAATAAGACATTTCAACTTTGTCCGGATCGCACTGCACCTGTGTTGTCTTTGTCTCCGGTATTGCAGAAGATCATATGCATAGACAATGTCGACTTTTATTTACTGTGCGCGTTTCAACTCTTACATATGTGGTGTTATTTGTTTATCTATATATACTTTATTGTACACCAAGATAAAAAAAAAGTTACATACGGAAACTTAAAATAACAACAAACATACAACAGGCGGCCTTATCGCGTTCTGCGATCTCTTCCAGGCAACCCAGAGTTGTTACCATGTTGTTCATCTTTATTTCTAAAGGATTTCGTGCATAAAAAGCAGAGATATGATATAATGGATAAAAAAAAATCGATTTACCGTGCCTTATATCTTAGCCGAGGAATTAATTCAGTTATGTATTAAATATATGATTTATTCACAGGTGAAGCGTGCCCTGCTTTGTTCCCGAGGCTGATTACGCTATGTAAAGCGTACGCCGAGGTCGGCACACCGAAACAAGCCAAGAATGCAGTCAGGTAAGATCATCAATAACATCTTACCACCAGTAAAATACTTTTGTAAATAAGCCTACATTGTAATTGTATTAAATCTGTGACACAAAGTCTGCTACTTTGTTAATTAGCTCTAACGTTTGCCAACACTCGACAACTCTTTATCTATACCAATATTATAAAGAGAAAAGATTTTTTTTTTGTTTGTTTGTACCGAATAGGAATAGGCTCCGAAACTACTGGACCGATTTTAAAAATTCTTACACCTATGGAAAGCTACATTATTCCCGAGTAACAAATTTTGACGGAAGCGAAGCCGCGGGGGTCAGCTAGTGAACTATATTTCTCTCTCTTTCCAGCTGAGATGAGCAGAACCATTGGGGAGAGAGATATAGATAGTTCTTTCCAAAACAGTGATTATTGTTTCAAAGTATTTTATTATGATCGTCTCAGCTGTAATACTTCTTCAGAAACGTTCGTTGACATCGACCCTCAATTTCGGTCCATTCATTGAGGCGAAAGCTCAGTTGGCTGCAAAAAAGTTGGGGATTCTTGCAGGTGAGACGGTACTTCACGCCTGAACAGCTGCTCAACTTGTATAAATCGCAAGTTCGGTCATGCATGGAGTACTGCTCTCAACTCTTGGACGGATCTGCCAAATGCCAGCTTGATGCACTTAAGTCGATTGAAAGACGGGCCAAGAGGCTTATTGGCAACGATACACTGGTTGTGTGAAAGCTCCAGAGCCTCGAACATCGACGCCGAGTTGCCAGCCACGTTTTTTATCGGTTACATATCGGGGAGTGTGCGATGGAACTGCACAATTTGATTCCACCTAGCTCTTACCATCATCGGACTACAAGACGTTCGGCCATGCGCCATCGGTACATGGTGGACGTCCCACCCATACGCACAAAGCGTTTTGCTAATACTTTCATTGTGTGCACAGCTAAGGAGTGGAATTCTCTGCCGGAGTCTTTGTTCCCTGACAGCTACACAGCTTTGTTCCCTTTTTGGTCTCGCACGGGGTTTTTATTTTTAATTTTGTTTAATTTTAAGCTGATTTCTCGTGTCTCCTGTGCGGGTCACAAATAAATAATTTTTCTTTCTTTCTTTCTTTTCTTTCTACAACCTTGGGGTCTTTAAGTCTAATAGGTTACTTCTAGGCAAGCGTGCTTCACCGTAGACCACATTATCGCTTACCATCAGGCGAGATAGTGGTCAAATGCTAACCTATCGAAAAAAATAAAAAACAGGTCATAGGATTGCCATAGTACTAAAACTAAGCTAATTTTACTTTTCCCTCCCCAGATGCCTATTCGTGAACGTACCAGAACAAAGGACACAGATCTTCACAGAGATCCTGGAGACGCTAAAAGCGACTCTGTCGCCACACTCGGAACATTACCGCACGGCCATCGTTACGCTCGGACACATAGCACACAATCTGCCCGACAACTTCCCCGTGCACATCAAGAATATCGTCTCTAGGAAGGTAAGAGAGCTGTTCCTAGCTGATCCGAGTTGTTGCCCAAGTTTGGCCTGTAGTTGTACCTACAGGATTTAGACAGGTATGTGACCACCTAGTTGTGCCCTATTAACTATTCCAAGTGATGATCTACTGTGCAGAAAGGAGTTATTCTGTTTCTTCATTTACCTCTGATTTTTGTATAACATATGTACGGGTTATCCATTTAATTAAATTCACAAAACTCTCATTGACTCACTATCATTGGCTCCCTTTTCCTTCATATCACTCCTCACACTACATGACGGACCAATTTTACCATAAATACAATTATACCAAATAATACATAATAATACGATTCTACCATAGATGCAATTTTACCATAAATAGATTTCCACCATAAATGCAATTCTACCATATATACGATTCTACTATAAACACAATTCTACCATGAATACAATTATACCATAAATACGATTCTAACATAAATACAATTCTACCATAAATACGATTCTAACATAAATACAATTTTATCATAAACACAATTCTACCATAAATACAATTCTAATAATTATTTCCTCCTCAGATCGTAAAAGAGCTCCTAGTCCGTGAAGGCGGCAACAGTACCCCAGTGCCTGATGAACCCTGGTGCGCCGAGGACCAGCTGCCCGAGGAGACGCGCTGCAAGCTTGAGGGACTCAAGTGTATGGCGCGCTGGCTGCTAGGACTCAAGAAGGACGAGCTGTCTGCGCAGAAGACCTTCAGGATGCTGAACGCGTTTATAGTGCACAAGGGGGACTTGTTACAGGTTAGTTTTTATCCAACTGACCAAATATGGATGGCAAATATCCTTGTGTCCACTTGATGGTAGGTGGTCTTCAACGCCTAAGGACTTCTGAAATACAGTTACGTGTACAGTGCACAAGGGGGACTTCTTACAGGTAAAATGTTTATTAAGAAAATCTCAAAGAATATCCACCGCAGGTGCGTTGCCATTCTACAGACATAAGATGGCTGGACTACTTTGTAATTGTTTGTGGTCATGCGTTGACATTCTAGAGATAAATCTAATACTTATATTACTCTACTCCTTACTTACTTGTGTTTGTGGGATTTGTTTACCTACTTAGTTTCTTAGCTGCAGTGTTTAAAGAAACACGTTGCAAGCTGGAGAACGTGTATGAATTGAAATGAATTCAAAATCATGATCAATCTTTTGCATTGTATGTTCTTACAGTTTCATCGTTTTTGTTTACCCTCCCAATGTCTCTGTGCTGGGCAAAGCTTGTCTTCCTTTGTATACAAACTGCATGTTTTTGCCAAAATCATACCTTACTCATGTATATTTATCTGTTACAGCAAAACCGTCTATCAAAAGCGGAGATGGCTCACTTACGATTGGCGGCGGGTGCGGCCATGCTGAAGATCTGCGAACAGAAGGGAGTCGGCGACCAGTTCACGGCAGAACAGTTCTACAACCTGTCGCATCTAATGATTGTAAGCCTTTCGGAATAGTTGATTTTTTTGGCCCAATGGTTTGGCCATGTTGAGAGGATGAATGAAAGTTGACAAAAGTTATTTACAAGGCAGACGCGTTGCAAAGACAAATACAAAAATTATTTATTTCAACTAGGCCATTAATCGGCACTTTTGAACAACAAAAATATAAATTCAAAGTTAATAATAATTGATTCTACCGTCCATTCGGAAAAGTTGTTTGTTATGGAGAAGAACGGACAAGAAACTCCATACTTACTCTGTAAAAAAAGTGTTTTACAACATTTACATACATTCTTATACGTGAGGAAGATGCACCCAGGACTAACTATACTACGTATTGGTATAAAGTATTCCAAGCAGAATAAGAGTGGACGCTGGTACTGTGAAGGACAGCTGCCTGGCCCTGAACAGGTACCTCTCGTATTATGTGGGGACGTAGCTTGCGCGTGTTAAATTAAAGAGGAAAACTGGATTTACTTATTTATATTTTCAACCTTCACCTTATGGTGGCTTTTATAGAAGTGGCAAAAAAACTAAACAAAAATAAATCTTCAAATATTTCCTTGCGTTCCAAATATGATTTAATCTTCCAAAACTAAATATCAGTTGCCAGCTTTAAAGAGGTAAAGAGGTAGCACGTCTTTCAGTACTTTTAACCGGGGCGTGCGTGCTTGACTTGATGTATGAACGTAAGTGAAGAAAAAGAAGTATGTACCGTAAGGATTGTGTTCACTCCGGCTGGCGGGTTCGAATCGCAACCGGAATGTTGAGTTGGGGTTTTGTGAACATCGGTGGCAATGAAAAACTTTGATTTCACTTGATGGCTTGATTTATTGTATCCACATACACAATTGACCGTAAATTAGGTTTTGAACAATGAACTGATGAGTTATTCCGTATTTTACATGAGTTTTAATAATTGAAACCGAGAGCTGATTTTAAAGGCGTTCTGCCGACATGAATCTCCATTTTGCTCTCTGTTGCAAGCAACAAAATTAAAGTTTCCATACAAAATTATAGGGAAAATATAATGAGTTTATGGAATTCAGAACTTACATCAAATAATTAATAAAATAAAGAAAACATGTTAATTTGCGTTAACAGATTGTATCTAGTAGGTGGCGTTCTGTAGTTTCTGCATACTCCTATGGGAAAAAGGCCAGAGTATTTCAGAATATGAGCCAGTTACTGTACGGCAATGCCTCTTCTCATACAGAGAAGGCCCTTAATGTTTTCCTTCAGTGTTGTCTTGTCAGCGATGTCCAAGATAAACTTGGAAAGTCACCATGGATCCCAAAAATATTGAAAACGCTAAAATATTAATATCAACATTTATTACAGACGTTTGTCCATAGGAACAAATACAACACTTGATAAAAACAATACACATAATTGCGAATTCTCAATGCATCGCAAGTATCTGCGAGCCCGCACGAATGCACCGCAAGAACTTCGATCTGATTCGCATCGCGCAATCCTGCGATTTTACATCACACTTGTTGACGCCACGTTTAGACCGCTCTGAGCCTCGACTTGTTCTTACTCGGACACTGAACCGAACGCTCCGAACTAGTACAATCGTTCAAATGAACTAAACAAACAATCAATAAAACATTTTACAATAATTTAAATGACATCTTTTGCAAAATTTTATGAATTATTGTTTATAGATACGAATAAGTGATTGATTACAGATCTTACTAAGATTCAACATAAAACGTCGCGGAATTTTCGTACTTTTCATTTTCTTCGTAAGTTTCGTTCGTTTATTAACATTAACAACAGTGCAACAATCTTTTTGCGATCCATGTCACTATTCCTAAAAACACGTCCAATACGGCTGACTACCGTTGAAGGTATGGTCACCTGAACCAACGCTATGCCGGACGAAATCGCATCGCAGCAATTCGCATCGCAAGTCGCATTTATGTTTGGGAGCCCTAAGTACTTTCTAAGCACGGGGTCCCGATGCTAATAAAGAAAATTTGATTCAAATAAATCTCACTAGATGGCGCGATATGCATCGATTTGCTATTGAATTGTGTGTAAAATTACAATTTTCTATAATTGATCATAAAAATGGTATGTTCTTGTTTAATTAATTAACTGTCCTAAGCAAACAATATGAAATATTGGGCTCTTAATTCACATTTCAAAGATTATTCCAACGGATCATTTCAAATTGCTTCCAATAGATAGCGCGGTTAAAATTCTGAGGGTTTGCAATGTACTTATAAAAAACAGTTTAATCAGACGAAAAACGCTAGTTACGTCGGCGCGGCTTTTTTTATGGGATGAGGCATCTGTATGCTAATATTCTATTATCTGTGGTTCTAAATAACGTTTATTAACACTAAATCTCGACCTATGAATGTTCCTATGTGGCCATTCTATAGAATGATTTTTGTAAATTATAACTGCGCTTTCTTAATTTCAGGATGACGTACCTCAAGTCAGAGAAACTTTTGCTTCAAAACTACACAAGGGATTGTCAAAGGTAATTTACTAAACAATAAATAACTTTTTGACTACACAAAAAGTAACGGCCAACCGTTCTGCGAGTAATGTGCCCACTGCCATTTTCGTTTCGAATAATGTATGAATATCTATCCTTTCCCACAGGGCATCCCGAACAAATGTCTACCGCTAGACTTCATGGGCATGTACGCCCTCGCAGGCAGAGAGCCCGAGCGTCGCATACGCAGCCTGGTGCGCCAGTATATGATGGCCGATGTGGTGCGGCGTCGCGAGTACGTGCGCAACATCACCGTCGGCACTAAAGGTAAAGTTACTACTCGTGTGATACATCGTATACGCAGTCTGGTGCGCCAGTACATGATGGCCGATGTGGTGCGGCGTCGCGAGCACGTGCGCAACATCACCGTCGGCACTAAAGGTAACGTTATTACTCGTGTGATACATCATATACGCAGCCTGGTGCGCCAGAACATGATGGCCGATGCGGTGCGGCGTCGCGAGTACTTGCGCAACATCACCGTCGGCACTAAAGGTAAGAAAATTAATAGAAAATTGTCCTTTAGACCGAATTTCGGCCAAGAAAGATATTATAGTGCGCAAACATAGGTACAGTCTCTGTACCCTCACTCTCATAATCTGATGGGACGGCAATCTGACAGGTCCGGAGAGAGTACAGGCGTAGGTCCAACGAAACGAATTAACGTGTTTTCGGAGGCACGGGGATTTCACACCGCCAACTTCCAAACACCGGGCTGCCACTAAGAAATTCCTAATAAATAAAAATTGCATTCTAACAGCATTTTTCCACTTGTGCTGTTCAAATGCAGCCTGTCTAAATGGATTTGGCTGAATAATTGATCGCTTTCTATTAGGACTTGGGGCAAAATCGTCAGCGGCGGTCAAAAGTTATGTCTGTATGAAATGTTTACTAACGTACTTACATGTTGAATTGTCCACAGTGGAGCGCGCAGTATCGCAGCTGCCGCATATCTTGCCGGACTACATGCTGGTGTTCGCGGTGCCCATCCTCACTCATGATCCTGCCTTCACCGCCTACGATAATGTCGCACAGCTCAAGGTATGTCGCCTCGTTTTATTATGTGTGTTATTTTTTATTTATTTTTATTTTTACCTCGTTTTTTTATTTGTATTTTTTTTTTCGTATGAAATCGTAAGAATTTCGTTCTTTTGTTGTTTTTTAACTCCCGACGGAAAAAGAGTGGTGTTAGATCTGTATGTGGCATCATAGCTCCTAAACGGATAAACCGATTTTGATTTAGTTTTTTTTTTTTTAAAGGTGACATTATCTGGAGTGTTCTTAGCTATGTTTAATGAAAATCGATTCAGCCTGTCAAAAGTTATGGGCGCTTTTTTGTTTAAATCCGGGTATTTTCGCAAGATCGTGTCATAATTACATGTACGCCAGATTGGTGATCGAAGCGTGTCTACTACAAAATTAATGTAGTTTAAATAGTTATTTATGCTACAAGTGCGGGAAGTAGGTGATTTCCGATGAGTGGTATTTTATTCACGAGCGAGCGAAGCGAGTGAGTGGATAAATCGACACGAGTCGGAAATCATCTTACGCACGTGTATCATACAACATTTTACGATGCACTGTGCGAGGAAATAAAAAAATATATCTGAACCAAGCAAGAAATTAATAAAATGGCGCTTATTCAAGGGCGCTCAGCATATCCACAGATTGACTTTTACTGCGCATGTGCAAATAGTTGTCACGTCGTAACGCAAAAAGGCACGAGAAAAATATTCATTCTGCCCAACATATTTAATGAATATTTAAAATTAATTTATTGATCAAAATCTAGAGTAATAAAAACGTCTTAAATGAAGTATTAGTTTTGTTTTACCTTTTTATGAATGATAATCTGTACTAAACAATTTTTTTAAACTTTTCTCAAATAATAAAAACTCTATGCGGCGGGCTGACGTTGGAGTTAAAAATTAAAAAGTTCAGGAAAGTAAAAAGCACTAGTTAAAAAAAGTGACACTTTCCGCACAGTTTGGCTGCTGGGAAAACGCTCTTTTCGAGGACATGCATTGTAATAGTTATTTATGCTACAAGTGCGGGAAGTAGGTGATTTCCGATGAGTGGCATTTTTATTCACGAGCGAGCGAAGCGAGTGAGTGGATAAATCGAAACGAGTCGGAAATCATCTTACGCACGTGTATCATACAACATTTTACTATGCATTGTGCGAGGAAATAAAAAAATATATCTGAACCAAGCAAGAAATTAATAAAATGGCGCTTATTCAAGGGCGCTCAGCATATCCACAGATTAACTAATAGTTCATAGTTCTACTGCGCATGTGCAATAGCTGTCACGTCATAACGCAAAAAGGCACGAGCAAAATATTAATTCTGCCAAACATATTTAATGAATAATTAAAATTAATTTATTGATCAAAATCTAAATCTAGAGTAATTAAAAACGTCTTAAATGACGTATTAGTTTTGTTTTACTTTTTATATGAATGATAATCTGAACTTAACTAATTTTAAAACTTTTCTCAAATAATAAAAACTCTATGCGGCGGGCTGACGTTGGAGTTAAAAATTAAAAAAGTACAGGAAAGTAAAAAGCACTAGTAAAAAAAAGTGACACTTTCCGCACAGTTTGGCTGCTTGGAAAACGCTCTTTTCGAGGACATGCATTGTAAAAGTATTTTTAATTTTTATTATTACTTGTTCAAAGAATGATTGCAATTTAAAAGTAAAATATTTTGTTAAATGCGTAGAAATAGTAGTGTCTAATTGTCTATCGTGAATTTAAGGATCTCATTGAGGGACCTACTGTTAGAAAATGACGAATTTCTCCTATATTGGGTACACCACAAAACTTAATATCATTCTGACTATTTATTTCTTGTTAGTTTGTATAAGGGCCTACGCCTAAAACCTGTAGAGCCTTATAAAAATCTCGACGCTATTTGGCAAATGATTGCCAGATTCTTAATTAATACTTTGTATAGTGAAAGATTTTAGGGCGACATTTTTATACTAGTATCATACATCTCCGAAGTCAAGGTTTCTGTCGTTTTTCGAGTATTATTATAATGTAAAATTTATTCACAGGTCGTCAAGAACTGCCTGTGGTTCATCCTGGAGCCGCTGATTACTCGCAACGACTTCTACTGCTACGGCTTCTACAAGAGTCTGGTAGAGCGCATGAAGACGCACAAGGATGCGCTCAACGAGACGGATGACGCCGTCAATTATGTGAGTATACTCCTTATTTAGTTAATATACTGTTAAAATAACTGTGCACCTTGGGCTGTGACGTCACTCTGATGTACGACGACGCGAGAGTGGGCTCGCCTTCCAGCGACGTGCATATTTATTTCGACTGTAGTAATTACATAGGATGCTGATCATGGCGACTTCTCGTTCTTGAATGCACTCCTATTAAATCATCGGTGTTATTTACCTATAATTCCAATGTTTTAATAGGAATGGTAGTATTACTTCACTTTAGATTTCTGGGCAATTTGACCGTGCTGTCTGAAGAGACGGCTGACGTCTGAACAAAACTCAAGCCTTGTCAAAATATTGGGGGTTTTGCTAAATTCAACTTTTATGTTCATGGTTGTTGAGCAAAATTGTTGAACCAAACGTAAATGCGTCTCCTTTGACTCCTAATCGGTCTTGCTGTATACATTCTGATTGCAAGATTGCTGTTTTTTGTTCTTCTGTATCCTGCTTAACGCGACAATCTGTCTATAGACATTTAACTGCTCCTTTGTTCGAATTTATTTCTATAATTGGTATTTGTAGCAGTGAGAAATTGTCCATTGACCAGTCTCGCTTATTCTGTTGGGAATCGTTTGTGACGAAGACTGCTAAGATTTCTTTTTGTTTTATTTAGTTTTCATACATGTGTGTTCACAGAAACTGTGGGCCGTGTGCGACCTAGCCATGGCGGTGATCTGGGCGCGCTCGGGCACGTTCGAGCTGCGCGACTTCCCGTCGGACGCGCGCATCCCGCGCATGTACTTCGCGCCGCAGTCGGAGTACTTCGTCAACACGCGTGTGTTCCTGCCGCCAGAGTTACAGGTCGGTCTTATTGACTATTTATTGCCGTTTGACTGCAAACACATACATCCTGACGAGACTCCAAGAAATTGGAGCTCTCACCTGGCGGGGACTGCATGCCAAATGACGTAAAGGTAACGGCGCCGTGGTGCGACTACTTAACAAACTGCATTCATTAACATTACGGTGACATGGAGGCTATAGCCCAAGGTCACACGGCCTTGGGCTATAGCTGTGGCCAAGGGCACAACAATGCCTCCGCGGAATCAAAGGCAGTATCTAAAACCCGCTCACGACGTTCCCGTAAAGATGCGCCGCAGAGGTGTCGCGTCTTATGCATACATAAACTCACACCTTTTTAGCAGAAACTTCAGAACACTACCTGGTACGATCCTTGGATTAATACATTTTGTGTCGAGCATAAAAAGACGAGATTTTAACACGAGCGATGTAGGCAATTTCGAAATGATTCGAAGGTGAACGTTGAAAGCTACATCTGAGTGTTAAAATAAAGCCTTTTTATGCGAGATACGAACGATTATTTTTCTACTACCTGATGAGCTTACTTAATTAAATGCAAATAATTTCCAACAACAATTTAATAGAAAAGTTCAGACTAAAAACCACAGACTATATATACACAATCAACGCGCGCTTTTTCGAGAGGTAATAGATTCAGTATCATTCTCCCAATTACATAATGATTCATACAAAAGTCATTTCGTAACTGTTATTATGTAATTTTGTTTTTTCTTTTTTTCATATATAATCTTGTGTCTAAATTTTCATATTTCGAAAAGAATTTCTTAGGCAATGTGTTACATAATAGACAAGGTAGTAGACAATCTCCTTTTGCTTCGTTTACGTCTTGTCATAAACGCACGCCGTTGGTTAAGAGTTCAGCGCACCTGGCTCTTCTTAAGAACATTAGCATTAAGATCCGTGTATGTCCTTCTAGCTAGGGCGTCCCCTTATGACGTTTCCACTTATGTCAGCCCTGAAAACCTTTTGTTAGTCGCCTTTTGTTCATCCGCTCAACATTATCAAACCATCTAAGCATCATCGTTAAATTTTTGTTCATACATCACACTAATATTATAAAGGCGAGAGTTTTTGAGTGTCTTTGTTAGTTCTTCACGCCAGAACGGCTGAACAGATCTTAATGGAATTTGGCACAGGCATAGATTACAGTCAGGTATAGCAAATAGGATACTTTTTATCCCATATATTCCCTCGGGACATATATATAAATATGAAGAATATATAAATGTGTTCTTTTAAAGCAAACCTAATCATATGCACACTGTTATGCATAATAGTAATACATTAATCATAGTGTAAATTTGATACTTACTTTGCACCGCATCACACTTGTAATGGCAGCTTGAACAAGGTGGTGGCGGAAGTAACTAGTGCTTATAGCACAGGAATCCTCCTAACTTAACCCCAGTTGCACATATTTTGTATCTTGCCACTAACTTAATGAGTCTAATTAAAGGTACAATCATTGTGAATAGGTTTAAGTCTTGAACAAATAAATATTGTTTATTGTTAATATACAATTTCTATTTTTATACTTGAACTTTTTCGTCCACACAGTTCCAGCCCAAGAGGGTAGCGACAGGAGAGGGCAACAACCCGCGCAACAAGAAGCGTCCGCGACCGCTGCCCGAGAGAGAGAACGCTAACGATGTTGAGGTAAGCACTTTTTACTTGCCAATAAGGGTCATATTGCTATGTGCTTGGTTTTGTTTGTGTGGTACTAACTAATGGAGAGGGTTCGTGGTGTGTATTTGAACTCGGTCATAATATAGATCCAAGAAAATTTGTCAATTAATAATTTAATTAAGTTATTAATTGATTATTTAATTTAATTAGTTGTAATTTTGCTTTTTTTCTAATTATTTTTGGGACATTCTGTAATTTTAATGTTTTTCTGTACCCTAAGGCCCAGTTTATTGATTGGTAGTTAACTCAACCAATGGTTAAAATATGCTAACCAATGGTTTCAAATTTCAGTAAAACGCGTTTATTCATCGATTGTTAGTCTAATAAATGGTCAAATAATTAACCTTCCAACTTATTTGACCATTTGTGAACCAATTGATGAAGAAGGACATTTTACCGAAAGGCGAATGGCAGGCTTGTAAGGGAGTTTCTTACCGCTAGTAAAATTTCGTGTTTTGAGATATTTTTTGTTTTAATTGGTAGTTAATGTGGCAGATAATCCCTTTTTAAATTCTTAGATTTTTATAACTTGGGACGTAAAACTTATAAGTAACCAGTTTTATTTTTTAAGGTTATGTACTAGTGTACCAATGTAGATTGTTACATATTATACGTAAAAGTTGCATATTATTAAATAATGTGTAAAGTAAATTGTTTGTTGCTATATTTGTAGTGTTTTACTTACCATTAAGTAGGTAGATTGAGATGAGGATCGTACCTACTCAGGGCATTAGGAGATACCTATATCCAGCAGCAACAGTTTGATAATGATGAGTTTGATTATATTGAATGTTATTTCTATTTCTAAATAATTAATTATCATTTCAATATTTGTTATTTTACATAAGGGAACTTCTAAAAACATAACTGCGTTTAGTGTACGATTTTATTATGTTTATTCATTAACATCTTTATATTGATATTATTAATCAAACCGAAGTTTTAAAAATAGTAAACTTACGTGAAAATAAATGGCTCAGTTGCCTTAATAAGTGGAACAAATTATATAACCGAACTTCAAAAAATGTATGCGGTACAAAATCTGCTGTTCACCTTTGAAACCATTGGTTTACAAATTTAACCGTTGATTGAGTTAAGTATATATCAAAAACTGGGCCTAAGAATATCATAAGAGTAGTCAATTATAAGATTTATTATTCGATGTAGAAAAAAAACCATTTGGTTCTTCTATGCCAGCTGTGTCCAAGTATACACCTTGTATTTTTAAAGCTAAACAAGTTTTTTGTAACCAATTTACCAATAGTTTATTCATTTAATATTACTAAATTGCTTGTGTGTCTCGCTAACCAATATCACTTTATTCTAAAACGCTTGAACATATAGTTTATGTATTGACATTGTACAATGTTTTCCAAGCACACTCTGGGACGCGGGAGTATTGACGTCAAGGTAAACCCATTAGAACATAGTATTTTAAATATCTCATTAATGATAACGGATGTAAGTATTTTTTACTAACATTATTCACGCACTTCCATCACTATCCTGTAGGAATAATTCTTTTTTTTAATGACTGCATTATGTTCTATTTTGTTTGATCTTGTTGAAATTGTGTTCGTTCAGCGTAATTCTTGCAAGACTCGGGGCCTTACTATGAGGTGTCAAAAATACCATGGTTCCACTGTGCAAAAAGGGGTAGTGCTCATCCTCCAGTATATCGCCTTATCCTGTAATAACTGGTTTTATGTTTATTATTAAACAATGCACCTGCCATGTTTTCTCTTCACCACCCTTGGTTGTCTGGTAGAGAATGCCTAAGGCATTAAGTCCGCCTTTTTACCTTTTGTGCATTAAGTTTAAATAAATAAATATCGTCGTCTCTATCTCTCACACAGAAGACCCATGATAGTTTTGACATGTCAAGAGCAGGGATGTTAAGGAGCTCCGTTACCGTAACAGAATCTATCGGATATCCGAAATAAAAATGTATCCGTAACCGAATCTGATATAATCACATGTTTCGAATAATTTCGGATAGGAGCGGAGTCTAAATGAGACACGTTATGACAGGTTTTGATGCCCGGCTGAGCCAACACACTAGACGCGCGCATCACTTGCATGATTGTTTATTATAAAAAAGAATATTCGTAACCGAAACTATCCGAATCTACCGAATAATCCGAAATAATTTTATATCAGTATAGTTATCGGCACGTAACTTGACAAGAGTCGTTAGATGCGCAGAAGTCGTTTTTTTGGTCTCCTTGTTCGTGAAGCGGGACGCGGGGTACAAGGTAGACTTAAAAAACGACTTAGTTAGTCGTTACTGTTTTAATTTGATTTGATGATGTAAGTTATAAAAAAAATGAGGCTATCCAAAGCGACCATATAATCGATTCAATCACTGAACGTTTTATAATTTACGCCAATGACGACATATATTTATCTGTATATATTTTATTTATAACACCTAATAAACTTCACGAATTCTTCTCCTTTATTTAACTTTCTACTAAACATACTTGATTAAAAATAAATGATGGTCATAACCATTGAAAATAACAAGAAATAAAAGTGACCACTTTTTTGTGGCAATAAGTATACGATGCGCGAACTTACCCCCACTACGCCAAAATCTTGCCAAGTTACGTGCCGATGACTATAACCGTATCCGAATCCGAAATAATATTATTTCTATATCCGTATCTTCTTCTTCGTCGGTACACTCTTGGCAGAGCGGTCATGGTCATCATGTTGCAGTGAGACTTCGGGTTGCCATAATATGCTTAACGATGCGACGCCATCCCTCTCTATCGGCTGTTATTCGTGTGCACTCATGCAATGGGCCACCCACTGCAGACTTCAGGTCGGTCCATCGCATGGGCGACCTGCCGCGCGCTCTCGTTCCTTCCACTCTACCCTGAACTACAAGCCGCTCGATAGAGCCGTATCCGTATACAGATCCGAAATGTCATAACCATAACATCCCTGGCCAAGAGTAAGGCCCCAGAGCATGGATGCAACGTAGGCGTGTCTTGACAGTATTTCGTACAAACGTTTGCATTAAGTGAAACTTAGTGTGTGAACTCCTCAAAAAAGGCTGAAATTTTTGTTGAAAAATAGATTCGTTTTCTGAATAAACTTATCGACCATTCTGCTGATAGTTAAATTCGAAAAAGTTTTTACTGCACTGCAGTACAAAGCCCTCTTCTCAAACAGAGAAGAAACGAGCAGTAATCACCACGCTTGCTCAATGCGGGTTGGCCGATTTCACATTTATACAAAATGTTATTATTAAATTATTTATTCCTGTCCATTACCATCACTTCCATCATTCATTTTACGCTCAAAACTCTAAATATCACAACTAAATAATTCTTCTCGTTTATCAACAGCCCTCAGAAGCGTCAGACACACAGATACAGCTACCCGGCATAGACAATCCCCCGGAAACGGAACTAGAAGAGCCTCAAGCGAAGCGTGCGGTCAGTGACTGAGAACTACCTTCCGCTGGACCGTCGCATGAGCCCAGCGAGTAAGTACCACCATAGCGATAGATAACGTGACGACTTGTATTTATGACGGCATAGTAACGGATGACAGCTGTCAGATTCATATGACAGTTTGATTTTGACAAATGCCTTTTGAAAAATCTGCCAGATTTGTATGGAATTGGAATTTTTGCGATGTGTATGGCTTTTATAAATAAGCTGTCGAATTATGTATGAAAATTGAAATTATGCTGTCAATTGCTCTTTTGTTCGAATGATATCTCGAAGTTTGGGATTTCTTCAAAATTTTTTTTTTGTTTTGTTTTCATGTCGCATTTGTATGACAGAGAATGTTAGGTTAGTTTGATATTACGAGAAACTGTTTTAAAGTAAGTACGTGTCATACAATATCTCCATTAAGATGTATATGATATTGTTATCAATGTATTTTTACGGTAAATAGAACTATGAGGTCTATAAGCCGAACAAGAAATATGTAATTAATAAAAATTAAAATAAATCCCTTAGCACACCCCCACACTAATTATAACTATGAATAAATTACATTTTGTATAAAGTTTAAATATAAATAATTTTAATTTAAAAACACTTCGTCACCGTTATCTATCGTATTGTTGGCACTTTGATATTGTACACTCATAAAATATACAAATCTCATAAAAGAAGTTGATTGGACGTTTTATTAAATCGAGAATACTGAAAAGGTTAGCAGTTGTATTGACAATACCTTTCATTCAAGCAGGTTATATACATAACCTCGGTTTGGTGCTTCCAGACCGCTGTTTAAAAAATGTTTACATACATTAGTAAACATTTTCTAAACAAACATTTAAATGTTTGTAAACATTTTTAACAGCCGGTGTGGGAGCATGATTCAATAAAAAAACTGTTTCTAAAACAGATTAGTATGACGTGTTCATGCCATCATGATACTGTTGAAAAGAGAGAGTGCTATTCATCTTGTATATCTCCATCTTTCTCTCACACTAGAACGCATCATCTTCCTGCCCTTATTGTATGTTACTTGGGGTCGGCGCAACACTTTTCTTCTTCCATACCGTCCTGTCCCCCGTCACGCTATCACTGAATCCCTTTTCTTTCATGTAACTCCTCACATAGTCCACCTATCTTTTCTTTGGCCTTCCTCTCCCTCTCACACTGGAACTATGGTGGCATTAAGATGTCATAGTACGGCCCCAGATATCGGGATGCGCGTATCCCGATGCCAGCTCGCTACAGGCGCTGATGCACGCCACTGATGGCGACAAGCTCATAGCTGAGTTTTGGCTAGACTAAGACCCAGTTTTTTGATCCGTAGTTAACCAATGGTCAAATATGGTAACCACTGGTTTAAAATTTTGGTGAAAGGCGATTTTTCATAAATTTTTAGCCTAATAAATGATCAAATAATTTACTCTCCGACTTATTAGACCATTTGTAAGTCTAACAATTGACGAAAAAACGCCTTTTTTCGAAATATGAATCGATTGGTTGTTTGTATTAAACCATATTTAACCATTGGTTGAATTAACTATGGATCAAAACACTGGGCCTAAGAGCGCGAGTCGCGATCAAGCTATTAGCTAGTTTTCACCACTTCCAAGTTAGTGAACGATTGCCATTTATGTTTAAATTTGTAGATCAAATTGCAGTGTAACTCTTAGGGCCAGTTTTTCGGTCCGCAGTTAGCTAAACCAATGGTTCAATATGCTAACCAATGGTTTAAAATTTCTATAAAATGGTATTTTTTTTTCTATTATTAGCCTCACAAATGGTCAAATAGGTTGGAGAGTTAATTATTTGACCATTTATCAGCCTAACAATTGATGAATAAACACGTTGTACAGTAATTTAAAACCATTGGTTAGCGTATTTAACCATTGGTTAAGTTAACAACGGATCAAAAAACTGGGCATAATTGAAGTTAAAAACGACTAGCTCTCAATGGCCCCGCGTCCTTATCTCCAGTTTTTCGAATTAAAATTATCGCAAAATTAATGAGGAAAATTGCTAAACGCGCTTAATTCAGTCGCAATTGATATCGCGCGCTTGACGATATGCCACATTAATTTTGCTATAATTTTTGTTCGAGAAACTGGGCGTACGTTTATTGTAAATATTTTAAGTCAATCAACTGCTACCTAATAAGCCTTAGCACATGGATATTTTTACAATCAGTTTTTTTCGTTCGAGATGATTAATGATTACATTTTTGAAATTTACAAAATATTAAAAATTGCAACATTAATTAGAGATTAAAAATATCTGTGCGTTCAGACTAAAAAACTAGGACAAAACTCAGTCATGTATTTATAAGCATAACCCTATAAAGACTGGCTACTAGTATGTACTAAACTATTGAACGAACGAATGAACGGAAACATTTCGTTCATTCTTCATTGAACATATTATGTTACTTTGGTAACTTAATTTTACCTAAACTATCATTGGCATTGTTGCCTTGGTCTTGGCGTGAGAATAAATGTAAAATCTAGCAGACTAATTATTTTAGTTTTCAAGTTGCTGTTCCTGCTGTAAAACTGGGTTTTTAATATTCATAATTATTATTATTACCAGTTTCACTGTAAGTCTATGTTTGTCAACACACTCCCAATTTTGGACCATCATTTGAGACCAACATTGATATTACCAACAGTAACACTTAACACCAAACAAAGTTTGTCTCAAATGTTCGGTTTAACTATTTGCCAATGTATGTTAAGTTAGTTTTAATACTTAAACTGCCTGTTTTCTTTATTAATATCTCATGCTACGGCCATTCGAAAACGAGAAAATGTAAATAATGAGATTTTTTTATGAATTATGTTTGATTTAATGAATTATGATTACACGATAATAAATAATTAGCCGAAAATCTTTGATAAATAATTGGCACGCGAATCAACTCTAGAAATCTATCTGATATTTATTTTGATTTATAAATTTAATCTGTGTTGAACAAAACAAATAATCTTTTTGATCAAAAATGTTTTGAGTTCGATTTACATTATGTTATACAATGACTAACTAAAAAAAATGCAACTGTATTGCCATCGGTTTGGTGGGTGGGTACTTCAAGATTTTTCATCAACAAGTACACATGATGAATGTTGGATAAATATTGAATTGAATGAAGGTTCTATAGCTTCCTGGCATTTTTTTTTAATTTCAATAACATAAAATACAATTAATATTTTACAAATACTGCCTAATACAATCTATATAAAAACAAAGTCTGGTTAGTTATACTATTTAGAATTCAAGAACGGCTGGACCTAATGATTTTTGATTTCTTGTGTCGCCGCCCCGAAAAGCAGAAAATCTATAAATACATCAGAAAAATTAATGAAATAAAAATTCCTATATAGCTCAGTCAAGATAACTGAGCACCCGAAATCTCAAACGGCCGACCTATGGCCCCGGCCTCGTGAACCAATAGAGAGTCGAACGTTAGAGTTACTTGACATTTCGGGTGCTCATTTATGTTGACCGTGCTGTACATTTAAGGGCTGATCTCACTAATCGCGATTAGTTCAACTACACTGTTTCATTGGTGAAATCGACCCTTTATTGATTCTGGTACGAAGTTCGCCGAGTCAGCTTATTATACCTAAAAAAAAACAATCGATCAATCTGCCTTGCATCATTCCAACTATGTTGGAAAAATTAGACTTGTTAAAATGAGAGGTAATTTTCAATATACTATATATATGTGTATGTATTTGTTAATGCCCAGTATTCATAATAAATTGCTCAACATTCATTTCTTACTGTCTTCGCATAATATTTACGGCGTCATGTATAAGTGACTGATATTTTGGTTTTATCATACATTATTTTGTGTTCATTTATATATATATATCATAAATCTTTATTATTTACATTTTTCTTGGCTAATATTGATATACATAGACATTTGCGTTATATCATCAGAGGCGGTCTCGCAAATGGTAAAGTCGAAAATGTGACTGTTGTTGAAATCTGAAATTATAAGACCTACTTACACTTATTTTAGTCCAATTTATAAATCAAGTATTGCAAATTCAAATGCTCAACAATATGCACCAGTTTTCACAAATAAATAATCCCTAGGTGTCACTACCGAGTGTAAATGGGTCCCAAGACGTAATGCAGCCTACTTGTGTAACATTTTGATAGCTCAAAGAACGCGTCAATATCATTCATAGCTTCAAACGCTTAAAAATGTGTCTACTCGACAGCGTAAAACTCGCAATGAACCCTGTTGAACTTTAAAGAGAGTTTGCAATCGATTCCATGAATTAATATTTTACGCATTTAGGCTGCTGGCCTTTCAATATCTGTTGTTACAAGTGCTACCATTCTAGGCCATGTCTTGTTAAGAAAAAATGGTCTTGAAAAAAATCTGATCGGACATCTCCAAGATTGAAAAAAAAAACGATCTAAGAATAGAGATAATGAGTCTGTATTATAGAATTTAATTAATAAGTTTTACTATCTTAATGTTTGTTTTATCGTTGTTTTTAGTTTTAATTTTCATTTCGGCTGGTCGAAGCGCGTCTCTTTATTTTTTTTAATTACTGTATAGTTTGGACCTCTATGGTCACGAATGTTGACTGCAGTTGTTTTATTGTTGGATGGACATTTATTTGGTTAGTCTGTGGTCATCGTAGCGGATAATTTTAAGGTTATAATTGTGTTGTCGATTATTTGACCCGTTTCTGAGATACGATTAAACACACGTTGTAAATCAAAGTATAAAAATTATGTAATCATAAGGGAATTAATATTTGAATTCTTTGTTGTGGACACAAAACTTAATCAAATGTTTTTGATAATTTTATGCTTTCTATTAATAATCGTGCTACGTATCTCAGATACCTGCCTCTAAATTTAGGTACTCGTCAACTAAAATAATTTAATTTTTCGTGATATTATTCTAAATATCAATTTAGGTTTTTTATCGGGGATCGAGCCTTGTAGTTTCACAAGCACTAAGTTGATTCGATAACTCGATATCAATAAGGTCACAGATTTTCAAATACATATACTGTATGATCTGACGGTAAATACATTATAAGGTTATTTAGAATTATTTATTGTTAGTAATGACATCGCTACCATTTGTTTCATTAATCTCTATAGGGTTCCCCTACCCCGCTTCGATGTCCAGAAGATTCGTAAAAGACCGGCGTTAAGTAAGAACATTTTTTATTTGATTTAAGGTGTACCAAAAAAAAATTGAAATATTAGCGACACAGCGCTCGCTACACTGTCTCAGTGATTCTCTGTAGTTATGTATTAAAAATAAATAATAATAAACACATTTCTTGGTAGTTTTCCATTTTATTCCATTTTTGGTTTTTTACCTTATCAC
Source organism: Orthosia incerta (assembly GCA_948252205.1). Lineage (NCBI taxonomy): Eukaryota > Metazoa > Arthropoda > Insecta > Lepidoptera > Noctuidae > Orthosia > Orthosia incerta. The sequence continues at coordinate 16,714,230 of OX411758.1, read as the reverse complement.
AACCTTTATGCTAAGAGGTTTTGTTCATTCAATGATTACAATAAATAGATATACATTTATCATAATTAAGTTTTTCATTTACATAGTTACCCATTATATGTTACGTATTTATATAAAGCTCTAGTAACTAGAACCCCTAGAAATAGCTATTTTACTTACACGATACAGGAAGAAATTCCTAGTGTGGGGGCAACGTTTATTATAAAAATAAAAACAAAACAAAACTTAAGCGACGGTGATGGTCGAAATGCCTTTTGGCATATATGATATTTGATAGCACATGTCAAGCCCATACATTTTACAAGCTTTTATTTAATTCGCAGTGTGTGTTAACTAGCTACATGGTTAGCTAAGTGACGTCATTCTAAATCCAATATGGCGGACGGCCCTAGATGGTGGACTAGTTATTTTTTATGCACTGCCATGATATGGGTATCAAATGAAAAGGTTTGGTGAGAAGAATACGAAAAAAACTTGTTTATAAAATAAAAATAATGAATATTCTTTTATTAGATTGCAATGTGTGTATGCTCTGGTCAAATATTGCAACTGAATTTTAAAGCAGTTAACCTCAACCGATTAAGATGAAATTTTGCATACACGTTTGGTTTGGATGACAATGCACGGTAAGATAGAAAGCTTGTTTAAAAATAGTCTTGTTTTTTCATTGGAAAAATGTATACCACTCGCTTTCACGTCGCTTTCGTTGATAATTAATATACCACTAGTCTAGACTCTGAGCATCTGGAAGCCTTCATTTAGTGTTTATAGTAAAATAAATAAATTTACCGCCTTAGCAGAAATTCAACAGTATTAAAATATAATAATAAGGTAATTTAAACATTGCACTAAGAGATTTAATTTGTTTGTTGAATACCTTGACAATATGCGCTTGCGCAAAATTATATACTTTTTTTTCATCAGTCGATACATTATTGCGACTTTTTGTACAAGCTTTGTTTTAGGTTGAACATATGGAGAATACTATCTTTAAATAAATAAAAAATGTTTTAGTTCAGACATCTTCAAGAATAGTATTTTTTCTATGGCCAATCAAGGTATCAAGCTAGGCTTTTTTAATATAAATAAGTTTAATCAATTTAAAAATATGAGATTTCAAAAATCTTTTGCTTATTTTAAAAAGTAACAGGTACCAATTCTACAAACATATAAGTATTAATCAATATCCTTTGTACTTCTAAAATACTGGTGAAAATGATTACTTTAGATAATAAATATTATTATTATATCCTAATTTAATACATTACAATTTAGAATTGTTTTGGTCTCCTATATACGAATATAAAACCTGACCCGAGTTATATTTTACATCCTATACATACGAGTTATATTTTTACAAAGGCGAAGAGTAATCACAAAACAAATCAAAACAAAATTACCAAAGCTTTTTTTTTCAAGGCTTCTTAGCCTCAGATTCACCTACACCTTAGATCACATCCAAGGAGCCATCAATAACTTTTACAGGAATGTGGACCTTACACCTATCTAATACAGTCTCTTAAACATAACAGCCAAACAAGGCCTAGGTTACACAAAAACAGGCTCAGTCTTCTTCCAATATTTTTGAATCTCTTCCAAGCTCTTTCCTTTAGTCTCTGGTACCCATAGCACAGTGTAGATTACGCCGAAGAAGGTTACTGCAGCGAAGCTATAGAACACGACGAAAGCACCGAACTGATTGGCAATTGGCGTATAGAAGAGTACGGTCATTGAACTGCAGAAGAATGAAAACGCCATTGAAGCGCCCGCCATTCGTGCACGGACCTGGAAAAAGGGGGTGAGTTTTTTAATGTTGATTATTTTGCAATGCATATAATAATATGCAAATTAGATTTAACTCTCTGCGCTAAGGTGAACATTGAAAATCCAGTGCTCAATAGAGAACGTTGCGTTAAATAAAAAAAAAACCGCGGCACAATCAACTCTAAAAAGCTAAAGAATAAGCCTCGTACTCGCGTCGGGGAACCACCAAAGTTTACAACAGTTTATTTTATTGACTTAGCGGTTTTAATGTCGGGGGATTTTCTTAATAGGGTTCCGTACCCAAAGGGTAAAAACGGGACCCTATTACTAAGACTCCGCGATTATCTGCCTGTCAGTCTGTCCGTCTGTCACCAGGCTGTATCTCATGATCCGTGATAGCCAGACAGCTGAAAATTTCGCAGATGATGTATTTCTGTTGCCGCTATAACAGCAAATACTAAAAACAGAATAAAATAAATATTTAAGTGGGGCTCCCATACAACAAACGTGTTTGTTTTTTTGCCGTTTTTTGCTATAATGGTACGGAACCCTTCGTGCGCGAGTCCGACTCGCACTTGGCCGGTGATTTAATTAATTTGTTTCATGCTTTTAAACTGAATATAATATACCTAGTAGTAGACATGCTTCAATCAATTATCTATTGAAACAGTTTATTAAGACACGATATCTTGCGGAAAAACCAGATTCATAGAGTAAAATGCAGACAACTGAACAGCTTAACCGATGTTAATCAAACATAACTAAGAACACTTTTGACAAAGTCACCTGTAAAACAAAAAAAAAATAAACATAAATCAAAATCGGTTCATCCGTTTAGGAGCTATGATGCCACAGACAGACACACAGATACACACGTCAATCTTTTAACACCCCTCTTTTGTGTCGGGGATTAAAAAGTGCCTGACAAAATATCCGCTTAGACAGTATCTTAATTTTCTCTCTGAAGTGCCAATTACCTCTGACGATTTTTAATAACATTCATAACAGTCGAAATGTGGGTGTTCTCTAGGTGTACTTCTGCCTAACCGTCTTCTCTCGTTCTGTCGTGTTGCAGTCGTGTACGACTTCAACGCGACCGCTCTAGAGCAGTCGGTCTCGACTGCAATATGCGGTCCGTCTATGGCCGGCCTAAGACTAGACAGACGGACTGCATTTGAGTAGACTACGCAGTCGCACATACTTACGGCACGTACGCACATAAACTGCAAATTTGCAGTTGGAGTGCAGTTGAAACGCAATCTGTCTACAGCCTTAAGGTCGGCACAAACAATCGGACGCGACTGACAGCCGCGACTTATAGAATATCTGGGCAATTAATTTACAGTCGGTAATAGCTATTACCTGACCCACCTTAAAAGCAAACGAATTTGAATCCTCTGATGTAGCATTAAGGGTTACTCAATTTGTATGAGTTTATCAGACTGAAGCTACTCTATGAACAAATACAATAATAATGCAGATAAATAAATAAATAAATAAATAAATAAATAATATGATCTTTAAAACTTTAGCGTTCGGATATTTTTATAACTACTTCTACTAATTATTTAATATTTATCAATCAATCATCAATACATATAATAAATCTGTAGAAAATAAATTTTTGTACATCGAAAATATTTCCAAAAAAAATAACCAGGGTGTTAAAGATAACCAACAGAACCTATTTCCAGCATTTTTGGAATTTTTGTCTGTTTGTCTGTTTATTTGTGCACGCATCACGTGAAATGTACGAAACCAATGTAGATAACTTATCTATTTTAATTTAATATATATCATATTATTTTACCACCAACACGCACTGGGCCCGCGTGGTGGATTACGGCCCGCTCCCTCACACAGAGAGGAGGCCTGTGTCCCAGCAGTGGGAGCATTAATAGGCTGATGATGATGATGATGATGTGATATTATTTTGAATTAAAAAACATTGAATATTGTAAATATAAAGCAACAAGTGGTGGAAGGCTAATTTTGAACTCACAACTATGTTAACATAAGTTCACTGATGCAACCACTAGACCAAATCGTCTTTACAAATGTTGTTGAAATTAACAAGTGACAAAACAGTATTCAAAAGCATACCTACCCTAACGATACGTGTTAAAGATCAAATTGGTATAACTGTATTCTATAATATTTGCCTACCTTGCACAAGTCGTTCTAGTTCGATAAGCTTATATGTATCGAATAACATATTATATACTGCTAGTTGCAGAAGGTTCAAAATCGTCTAACTTTTAGTTAGCCAACTAACGGCAGGGTAGGTCAGGTAACAGCTATTACCGATTGTACAATAAATTGTACAAACTATCTGACGTAAGTCGCGGTCGTACCTTGGGCGTTCGGACATCCGATAGACATCTGGCCCGTAGGATGTTTTTTTGTCTGTGCACATATATAAGTCGCGGCTGTCAGTCGCGTCCGTCAGTCGCGGCCGTCGCGTCAGCCGCATCCCATAATTTGTGCCCAGGTTAAGTCATACATAACGCACAATAAAATAATCTTCCTACCCTACGACTGACTCTGACCTCCATAACCCAGTAACTGGTTAACACAATACCCCTGAGCAAGACTGTTGCCAGATTTCCTGATTCGGACTATCCGTAATGACTGTCATAGATCTAAAAACTTAGCCGGGACCAACATTTTAACGTACATTCCGAGGCACGGAGGAGTCTCGGTATACATGGACCAACCCATCCGTGGACCGACCTCAGCAAGCGGTGCTTAACCTTGAAGATCGACCCGTGCGGCTGTCATTTTGTAGCTACGACTGTACGCTAAATAAAAACAAATTGGACAAGCTACTGTAAATGGACCGCCCTGCATAGAAATCTTCCATTTTATGTGTTGCTGTGCTCGAATGCATATAGAAACAATATTTACGTAAAAAAAATAGGTAACTAACTAATTATGTTGATATTTTATGTTGGCAATTCGCCACGGAATATAATGTATTGTAACTGTTTCAAGGAAAATTCATGATAAACGCCTGAGTAAGGTATTACTTATCGGTATTTTTTTAAACATATTTTGATTATGATTTCCTTGAATATTAATGAGTATTATATCTTTTGTAAAATAGAGATTCATGTATCCACTCTTTTTAATTTGCTGGTTTCAATACGAGATGCTCCTGTTCAGACTGTGTCCCATTTGCTGGAATGCCCCAAATGCCTATTCTGCACCCTAAATGAGCTAAACGACTCCAACGACGCAGCAATAGTCCAGTACCGATTCGACATCGATATAATCAACATAATCTTGATTCAAAGCGATCTTTACTGCAGTCTCTGCTAATCAAAAAACGGATTGAGTGAAATAGGAATACCTACTGCTTGTTTGCTTCTGACGTAAATCAACGCATGCAGAAATAAATAAACCACGTTCTTTATTTGCCATTGTCCTCAAAACAAAGCGTATATGAGATGGATAAAAAACATAAATTTACGGCTAAAAAGAAAAAAAACCCACTGAGCATGAGGTTCTGTGTACGATGCCCGGCAGCCTTATCATCATCATCATATCAGCCGAAAGATGTCCACTGCTGGACATAGGCCTCACCCAAGCGTCGCCAAATTGACTGGTCCCGTGCGTCTCGCAACCAGCGGATCCCCGCAACCTTCACCAGGTTATCGGTCCACCTGTGGGAGGCCTTCCAGCGTAATTGCGTAAGTGAAAATTATGGAACTCTTTCGAAAAGAGTATCTTCATCAATGAAAACGTCCAATGTTTCTAACATTCCATTTTAGATAACATTAGACATTTAAATAATCCCATTTTACAGTCCCTTCAACCGATTTTGACTTCTATTGCGTTGGTGATATGACAAATGGCAGCTGTATTAAACAGTTAGTTTTGGTATCAGGTTTATGCTTTTTATGCCATCCTTATGTTTACGGGATAGAACTCAAAATCGGTTGAACGAAATGTAAAAAGGGATGTGAAAATTTCTAATGTTATTTCAAATGGAGTATAATTATTTAAAGAGTATTTGTCATACTCTTACATGGTGTCAAACCCTTTGCCTTGCCAAATTCACTTACGCAATTAGGCTGCGGGTCTAGCAAAGTGATATTGGCTTTTCTATCTGGCATTTTTCAATAGCAGCCCTGAGTCAGGACTTGTGCCCGATTGGTGGCCCGTCACATAGGACTTAAAGATACTAGCGAAATGTACCGAGAATCATTCTGACTAGCCTTTTCCCAACTATATTGGGGTCGGCTTCCAGTCTAACTGGATTCAGCTGAGTACCAGTGTTTTACATGGAGCGACTGCCTATCTGACCTCCACAACCCAGTAACTGGGTAACACGGTACCCCTTTGGCAAGACTGATGTCAGCTCTAGATCTTAAACTTTTGACTATCTGTAACGACGGTCAAAGATCTTCAAATGACAGCCGGGACCAACGGCTTAACGTGCTTTCCGAGGCACGGAGGAAACTCGGTATATTGAAATGGTCACCCATCCACCGCCCGACCTCGTCAAGCGTTGCTTATCCTTGATGATCGACCAGTGCGGCTGTTATTATTTAGCCACGAGCTCCTCCCCATTCCGAGAATGCAGGCGTAATATTATTTTATTTAAAATCTCACCTGAAACGTGAACACCTCAGCCATGATCACCATTGGGACAGGGGCCAAGCCAGCGCCATAGGCCAATATGCACACACATACGGCGACCACCGGAAGCCAGCTTGGCACGCCAGTACCAAGAAGGAAGCACGTCGCTAAGGTCGTCATACATATTGACACGACCAAGGAACTGCAGGCTAGAGGTATCTGGAAAGAGAAGATAGAATATACTTTACAATGCATGTCCTCGAAAAGAGCGTTTTACAAGCAGCCAAACTGTGCGGGATGTGTCACTTTTTTTTACTAGTTCTCTTTACTTTCCTGTACTTTTTTCATTTTTAACTCCTACGTCAGCCCGCCGCATAGTTTTTATTATTTGAGAAAACTTTTAAAAATTAGGTAAGTACAGATTATCATTCAAACAAAACTAATACTTCATTTAAAGCGTTTTTAATTACTCTAGATTCAGATTTCGATCAATAAATTTATTTTAAATATTCATTATATATGTTTGACAGAATGAATATTTTGCTCGTGCCTTTTTGCGTTACGACGTGACAGCTATTTGCACAAGCGCAGTAGATATGCCCGAGGGACTATGAACTATTAGTTAATCTGTGGATATGCTGAGCGCCCTTGAATAAGCGCCATTTTATAAATTTCTTGCTTGGTTCAGATATATTTTTTATTTCCTCGCACAATGCATAGTAAAATTTTGTATGATACACGTGCGTAAGATGATTTCCGAGTCGTGTCGATTTATCCACTCATCGGAAATCGCCTACTTTCCGCACTTGTAGCATAAATAATTATTATTGTACACCCAAAATAGTTACAAAACAAGTTTACAAAAAGAAAACACTGTGTGCAATGACGGGCTTATTCGTATCGGCTGGCAGCGATATCTACTAGATAACCTTTGGATGGACTAAAAATATATAAAATAAGAAGAAAATGATTATTGTATTGTTGTATTACTGTAGCCGGAGACTAATGTCGCTTATGATGCACTAATGATCCTCCCCGGCTTCGCTCGGAACAGATTACGTATACAAACATTCCTAGTTTATCGCTCTTTCTATAATTAAAACCGTATCATCATCCGTTGCGTGGATTAGCTGGACGTAGTACCTGGGACATTGTAAACTCCAATGCTGAATCGGCATTAACTAAAGTTATGGATTAGTCTGCTCACACTTAACGTTCAAAAAACTGTTTACGTCCTTTTCCCTAATTGGCGATGCCCAGCGCTCACCCGAACCGACAGCGTTAGGTATACTTGCGTGTCAAAATAGATGACGGGCTACGATGAGACAAACAACTTGATGTCCTCGTCACTCATGTGACTTATCCATATTTTTAAGTCATTAAGAGAGTCTGCAAACCGTGGTACGCTGAAAATGGTTTATCTTGCATTGTGCCAATCGATCCTAGGCTATTGCATTTCTGTAACTGTTATTTTTTATTAATTATTCTTATTATTGAATAGTTTATTTACCTGAATACTGTCTCTCAAGACACAGGTTGCCCTAGTTTGAGAGGCAGGGTTCATTACTCAATGGTTACAGTGGCATTCTTACAGTATAGCTGTACGTGTATGTAAACTGTAATGTAATCTTTTTCCACTACCTTGTCTATTATGTAACACATTCCCTGAGAAATTCGTTTCGAAATATGAACATTTAGACACAAGATTATAAAATAAAAATTAAAAAAAAACAAAATTACATAATAACAGTTACGAAATGACTTTTGTATGGAGTTTTGATATCATTGTGTAACTGGCAGAATGATACTGAACCTGTTACCTCTCGAAAAAGCGCGCGTTGATTGTGTGTATATAGTCTGTGCCTCTGTGGTTTTTAAAATGAACGTTTCTAATAAATTGTTGTTGGAACTTATTTGCATTTAATTAAGTACGACGTCACTCCAGGACGTACGTGTGTGCGGATGCAGGGCGAATCGGTGGTGGATATTTCGTTTGCCAGCCCCGCTCTGTCACCGCGTGTCGCCGACTGGCGCGTCATGGAGGAGGTGGAGACAAATGCCGACCACCGGTATATCCGGTTCAACGTCTCCACCCAGATCTCGAGCGCGTCGGTCCGACAGACCCCGAGTGGTCCGCAGTGGGCGCTGAAACAGCTGGACCGGGAGCTCCTCCTGGAAGCCTCGATCGTGCAGGCCTGGGTGTCATCACCGGATAGGCCTGCTGACATCGACAACGAGGCGGAGTGGTTTCGGGAGGCCATGTCCGAGATATGTGACGTGGCAATGCCCCGGGTCCAGCCAGGACGCGCCCGGCGCCAGGTGTACTGGTGGTCGCCTGACCTTCCGGATCTGCGCAAGGCGTGCGTTGCTGCGCGACGCCGGTACACCAGGCATCGCAGGCTCCGTAACCGTCCTTCGGATACGGAAGCCATTGAGGTGGAGCTGTACGAGGGGTACAGAGCGGCGAGGACTGCCCTCTGAGCGGAGATCAAGCGGGCCAAGGGCTTGGCTCGCGAGGAGTCCCTGGGGACTCTGAACAGGGATCCGTGGGGGCGCCCCTACAAAGTGGTGCGGGATAAACTCCGCCCATGGGCACCCCCGCTGACGCAGAGTCTCCGGCCGCAGCTCGTGGAGGGAGTGATGAGCACTCTGTTCCTTTCGCAAGGAGAACATACTCCCCCACCAATGGCTCCACCTCTTGCGGTGCCCGATGCGGACCACACCACCGACGACGACGACGATGCGCCGGTGGTGACCGAGGTAGAACTGAGAGTGGCGGTACGTAGAGACCGCTTACCTGGTAAAGCCTGGGTCCTGGCCTTGGAGGCTCTCGGGCCTAGACTAAGGGGGCTCCTTAGCGCATGCTTGGAGAGGGGCCAGTTCCCGCTTATCTGGAAGACGGGGAAACTGGTCCTCATTAAGAAGCCGGGGCGCCCAGCGGACTCTCCGTCCGCTTACCGGCCCATTGTGCTGCTCGATGAGGTGGGCAAGCTCTTTGAAAAAGTTATTGCAGACCGCCTCGTTGGGCAGCTGGTGCGGGTGGGGCCGGATCTGGCGGAGAGCCAGTTTGGCTTCCGCAGGGGGCGCTCAACGGTGGACGCCATCATGCGCGTGCGAGCCCTCACGACGGGGGATGCAGTGGCCCGGGGTGGGCCGTCTTGGCGGTGTCTCTAGACATCGCTAATGCCTTCAACACCTTGCCCTGGAGTTGCATCAGGGAGGCACTCCGGTATCACCGGATGCCGCACTACCTCTGTCGCGTGGTCGATGCCTATTTGACGGACAGGGCCGTCATCTACCCCGGTCACTAGGGAGAGTGGAACCAGCGAAAGATGTCGTGCGGTGTTCCACAGGGATCGGTCTTAGGGCCGCATCTGTGGGACATCGGGTACGACTGGGTGCTGCGCGCCGATCTCCCTAGCGGCGTCAGCGTAACTTGCTACGCTGACGACACGCTGGTCCTGGCGCAAGGGAGGTCGTACCAGGGCCGGCTGCATTAGCGACACGCGGGGTTGCGACAGTCGTTGAAAGGATCCGGCAATTGGTACTCGAAGTGGCCCTGCACAAGTCCGAGGCCATGTGTTTTCATGGTCCTCGGAACGCGCCACCGCCGGGTTCCCAAAACACGGTTGGAGGGGTTCACATCGGCGTCGGATCGACGATGAAGTACCTGGGACTCGTTCTCGACAGCCGGTGGATTTTCGTGGAGCAATTCCGATGTTTTGCTCCCAGACTGGAGCGGGCCGGGGCTGCCCTCAAGCGTTTCCTGCCCAATCTGGGGGGTCCAAACGCCTCCTGCCGGCAGCTCTACGCGGGGGTCGTGCGGTCCATGGCTCTTTATGGAGCCCCGGTGTGGGCGCGTTCCCTGAGACGGCGACCAGTCCGCCGATTGAACGCGTCCCAAAGGGTCATGGCCATCCTGCTGGTCCGGGGATACCGCACGGTCTCTGGTGAGGCGGCGAGCCTCCTTGCCGGATTGCCTCCATGGGATCTGGAGGCAAAAGTCCTGGCGCACATTTGGGAATGGCGCGTGGAGGAGAAACGCCGGGGCGAAATTCCGTGGCCGCGACAAATCGCGGCTCGGCGGACAGAGCTCCGGCAAGATCTCATGGCGACATGGAGAGAGCGACTATCGCAACCCAGCGCTGGGCACGCCACAATTGCGGCGATAAGGCCCCTCTTTGAGGAGTGGCTTGAGAGGCGCCACGGCGTCCTCACCTTCCGCCTGACGCAGGTCCTCACCGGACACGGCTGTTTTGGGAGGTTCCTGTTCAGGATTAGGCGGGAGGAAACGCCCGGGTGTCACCATTGTGTGGATCGCCCGGAGGATACGGTGGAGCATACGGTGGAGGTCTGCCCTGCTTGGGCTGGGCACCGCCGTGTCCTCGTGGAGGCGATTGGCGGTGGCAACCTCTCGCGTCCGGCCCTGGTTCAGGCCATGTTACGGAGCGAGAGGGCATGGGAAGCTGTCTCCTCCTTCTGCGAAGCAGTAATGCTCGCGAAGGAGGAGGCGGAACGCGTGAGGGAGACGCAACGGAGACGTCCTCACGCCCCTAGCCACCGCAGGAGACGCCCTGGGCGTCAGGAGTCGCAAGCCGATTCCCGGCCACCGTAGGCGCGGGCTTGCGGACGGCGAGTAATGGGTAGCTCGCCGTCCGATAAGGACCAGGCCCGAGTCGACGGCGCGTTGTGTTCCACGCGCGCCTTAAAGAGATGTCAGCAGAACTGACGGGGTCCGCGAGGGCCGATGCCTGTCTGGGTCGCGGATAAATTTGAAACAGAGTTACCGCGGCCCTGGCTCAAGCAACTGAAGGAACACGGGTGGGTTTTAGTCAGTAAAAGTCTGACACGCCCTCCCGCCTCACCCAGAGCGGGAGAAGTCATAGGATGATTTCCCAAACAAAAAAATAAATAAAAATGTAATGTCGAAGTCACTCCAGGGACAAAATCCTTGCTCGTCCGTGTTACACCAGTTTGAACATCATCACAACTCTTTCTGGAGGACATTCTAGAGAATATTTTGATCAATTTCTTACTTGTGACCAACTTGGGTACACATATTCAATTTTTAAATATTCACTCTCGCTTTCGGTCCACCTTTAAAACACAAACTTTCCTCCAATCGGGAATCCCTCAAATTGATTTGGTAGGTCGAAGGAATGAAAACCTAATGCATATGCAAGAACATTCATGTTAGTATCATGTCCAAATAACAACATTAACTTTTGTATTTCATTATAGTTCTTAAATGTTTTAGTTAAATACTCCACTAATGGTGCCGTGTAGTCTTCAAACATTGTAGCATATGTTATGCTATGGCCTGTTCTTATTATTTCAGTCAATAGTTTCCACTTTTCTGGTGTTGTTATCTGGCCCCAAGCAATGTCGTCTATTGGCATGCCGTCGTAGTAACTCATTTGAAATGCATCTATATCTACACTTGCTACACTCAGCGCTTCATGGACCAACACTGTTAAACCGATCGTATACGTAATCGTGTTATTATCTTCAGTCAAATCACATGTTCCATCTTGCTTGCAAACGTCTGATCCCTACATTTGCAATATTTTATTCAATTCATTCTGAATTGCCCATTCTACAAACGAAGCAGTTCCCTTACCCATGCAATAATTGTCAAATAAATAATTCTTCAAATATAATTAACAATACAGAATAAATCAATTAAAATGTCACACTATATTACAGTAAACGTTTCTTTAAATGCATATAAGAAGAAAAATAGTCTTCTTTTACCATTAGAAGTGTGTACATCTATACAAATACTTTTAAAATAATAAAGAAAATTGTGTGAAAACTTAATAGGTACAGCATAAAGCAAGCTAAAGTGATAAAAATTGTAAACATGGTGTCGAAATTAGTTCCTTTACTTTTACTGATCGTTTTATGCAAAGGCTTTGATGTGAAAAACTTGAAGCTGAAACAAGTTTTCATAATCAGTCGACACAACATACGGTATCCGATAGAAGACGAACTATACAGATACTCACCGAAACCCTGGCCCCCACTGGCTGGCCCGCCGGGGCTCTTGACTCCGAAAGGAGCACTGCTAGAAGGATACATGGGCGAATATTTCTCAGAATGGTTCAAAAAGGAACAGTTTCTTCCCGAACGGTGTCCTGATGAAGATATAGTGTATGTGTATGCTAACGTAGCGAGCAGAACAAAGGCGACCGCAAGAGCCTTCGTCGACTCAGCGTTCAAGGGTTGCAAAGTGCGTGTACATTGCAAAAGCAATGCACAGTGGGACCCTCTTTTTACATGTATCATAAACAACACCACTGCAGCCTATAAAGACATGGTGATCGAAGAAATGAAAAGAAAACTAAAACATAATTCTAAACTGATGGCCGGATATTCTGAATTGAATAAAATATTGGAAATTGAGGGATCAGACGTTTGCAAGCAGGATGGAATATGTGATTTGACTGAAGCTAATAACACGATTACGTATAAGATCGGTAAAACAGTGTTGGTCCATGGGGCGTTGAGTGTAGCAAGCGTAGTTATGGATGCATTTGTAATGAGTTACTACGACGGCATGCCAATGCAAGACATTGCTTGGGGACAGATAACAACACCGGAAAAATGGAAAATATTGACTGAAATAATAAGAACAGGCCATAACATAACATATGCTACAATGTTTGAAGACTACGCGGCACCATTAGTGGAGTATTTAACTAAAACATTTAAGAACTATGATGAAATACCAAAGTTAATGTTGTTATTTGGACATGATACTAATTTGAATGTTCTTGCATATGCATTAGGTTTTCATTCTTTCGACTTACCAAATCAATTTGAGGGATTCCCGATTGGAGGTAAGTTTGTGTTTCAAAGGTGGGCAGATAGTGAGAGTGAATACTTAAAAATAGAATATGTGTACCCAAGTTGGTCACAAGTAAGAAATGGATCAAAATATTCTCTGGAAAGTCCTCCAGAAAAAGTTGTGATGCGTTTAAACTGGTGCAACACAGACGAGCAAGGTTTTTGTCCCTGGAATGAGTTCGTCGATAAGCTTTAGTTGTGTGTTGTATTACTTTGATTAAGAATAAAATAAAGCGGAGAAGATTGCTCCAATTATGATTTGACCTCAACAATACGTAATATTTAAGATAAAACTCCTCATTATAAAAATAACAAGTTTAAATTGCGGAGCGAGACCTATACGTTTCATACCTAAAATAAACCAGTCTTGTCACTGTCGTGACACCTGCAAGCCTCTTCAAATTAATAGGTAGAACATTTTGCATCTTTAATTAGTGGACTATGTAATGATAAAAATAAAATAAAAATGGTGTCGAAATTGGTTATTTTAATATTAATATTGAAAGTGTTGTGTAAAGTCTTTGTTGCGAGCAACTTAAAACTGGAACAAGTGTTAATATTCAGTCGCCATAACATACGGTATCCTTTGGGTAAAGAACTACATAGATATTCACCAAAGCCCTGGCCGGCTGGCTCGCCGGGACTCTTGACTCCAAAAGGTGTACAATTAGAAGGATACATGGGCGAATATTTCTCAGAATGGTTCAAAAGGGAACAGTTTCTTACTGAAGGATGTCCTGATGAAGACACAGTGTATGTGTACGCTAACACAAAGAACAGAACCAAGGCGACAGCGAGGGCTTTTATCGACTCAGTATTTAAGAGTTGCAATGTGCCTGTCCATCACAAAAATACTACAAAGGTGGATCCACTCTTTAAAGCTGCCATACTCAACACTACAGAGACATATAAAAATATTGTGATTGAAGAAATTAACAGCAAATTACGAAATAATTCTAAACTACAGGCAGCATATTCAGAATTGAATAAAATATTGGAAATTGAAGGGTCAGAAGTTTGCAAGCAGGATGGAATTTGCGACTTGACTGGACCTTATACAACGATTTCGTATAAAGTCGGTGAACAAGTTTGGGGTAAAGGGCCTTTATTCATAGGACTCTCATCTGTGGACGCTTTTGTAATGAGTTACTACAACGGCATGCCCATACAAGACATTGCTTGGGGAAAAATAACAACACTGGAAGAATGGATGTTATTGACTGAAATAGGTCGGCAAGACCATAATATAAGGTCCAGAACGTTAGCTGACATCGCGGCACCATTAGTAGAGTATTTATCTAGAACATTTAAGAATTATGACAATATGCCCAAGTTAATATTGCTGGTTGGTCATGATTACAATATGAACTCTCTTGCGGCTTCTTTGGGTTTTGAATCAATCTACTTACCAAATCAATTCGAGAAATACCCGATTGGCGGCAAGTTTGTGTTTCAAAGGTGGACGGATAATAAAAGTGATTATTTGAAAGTAGAATATGTTTACCCAAGTTGGTCACAGTTAAGAAATGGATCAAAATATTCTTTGGAAAGTCCTCCTGAAAGAGTTGTGATGCGTTTAAATTGGTGTAACACGGACGATCATGGCTTTTGTCCCTGGAATGAGTTCGTCAATAAACTTTAGTTGATGATATTGTAATGATTGTGAATAAATTAATGCTAAAATTATTCCCACGTCTGTAATTATGGCTTTACCTTCACCCCAATTTCCACTTCAGAAAAAAAAGCGAATGCATTAGTATTTAGGTTAGTGATACGGATAAGGCTGTAAAAAGACCTTGAAAACATGACGATACGCTAGCTTTTTGACCATGGTATGAACATAACCCATATGGTCACCCCAAATACCAGTTTACACCTCTGAAAATTCTACTGAAATCAGTAGGTAAGCCTTTTACTCTCAAAGACATCATTGACGGTCAGACTAGTCATTCCAACGGTTTTTTTTCCCGTTGGTCAGATCAGCTCGTAATTTAAGTAAAGTACTGTTGAATACGAAGAGGTTATAAAACTATTGAATAGGTTTTAGGCGGCTAGTGTCGTTGACTTACCTGTTGATCAGATTAAACACCTGGGACCTTTGACTGTATTGTGACTCTAAGGATTCTATAACAAACGCATGGCGGCCGCAAACATCTCCAAACTATGGAGAAAGACCAAGATCATTGCATTTTCAAAACCAGGTAAGCCAACGACCTATTTCTCTGTTATGTCAACATATAAGCCGTTTGAAAGACTCTTACTAAACCGCCTCACAGTAGAAATTTGACTCAACTCTACTACCAGAGCAGCCGGGCGAGCATGGCCTACTGTGAGGCTTGAGTCAAACATTTTTATCACGGTTTGGGAGCAAAACCGTGATAAAATGGCAAGCAGGTTTTAGACCTGGCAAGTCTTGCCCTAACCAGGTAACCTGCCCTAACCAATACTACGACAACCAATTTCCATACAACTTTTCGATCACTACCCAATTCTATCCTTGTATATAACACTACGCATACGTCTCGGTATGCTCATATCACCTGAATGCTTGATAAGACAGTAGGTAACCTTCATCTCCTTGGCCTGTCATTACATCAACAACCTAAAGACGTCCGTGGCATGTTTTAAAACTGGGAACAAATTATCGGACGCGGCTGACGGACGCGACTTACTGCCGCGACCATAGAAATATAAATATTATATCTATGGCCGCGACTGATATGTGTACACAGTCGTTTGGGACGCGTCCCAATGACGCGGTTGCGTCCGAACGCTTATTCCGTAGACAATATAGCTTATTCAACGAAGACTATGTTTACGTAGAAACATGTCGAGTAGTGAAAGTGAGGATGGTCTCCTGCGAACACACTCGCTAAGTTTTTCTTCAATTTTTTTTTATAACCTTTGCTGACAAAAACATCCAGCGGGCCAGATCTTTAACGGACATCCGAACGCCTAAGGTCACGGCCGCGACTTACGTCCGATAGTTAGCACAATGTAATGTACATTCATTACCCAGATACTCTTTAAGTCGCGTCCGTCAGCCGCGTCCGATAATTTGTGCCCAGCTTAAGACTCATAAATTCGTAGCCAGTCAATCGACCGGTCCAGCAGATTCTCGCGACACTTATTACGTCTCCGGTGGAGCTTGTCGGAGGTCTTCCAACGTTTACGCGGTCGCCTCTCTTGAACCTTTCGCCTCCATCGCCTATCAGTTCTGCAAGCAATGCACCGTGCTCACTGCCACTTAAGTTAGGCAATAGCATAGCAATTGTGGTCGTTTAATTATATTGTCGTTATGTTGCTAATCAGTGACGTAAATGATATGCATTTATAAACACATCAACACGGTCTAGGGATATTTTTAAAAAAGCGAATTACTATCAATGTGTTTATTTATATGGCATGTTTATATTTAAAAGATACGTTATTTAATATTCTACCATTTTTTAATAATGGTTAAGGTACTTCGATTAAAATTTCAGGATTTTATGGAAAAAAAATGAAGCATAGACGGAAACCGTATATGAATTAACTTTTAATTTATGAGTAAAAACTGAAAAAAATAGAAAAATCATTTAATTTGTGTTTATAAACTTGAAGTTAGTAGTCTGAGAAAGCGCCCATGATGTTCATAACACATCGGCAACGATTCGGCATGCTCAGAACAAGGTTGTCAATGTCTTGCTGCGGAATATTGTCCCATGTCCTTCTGAGGTGCGCAAAAAGTTGATCTTCTGTAGCCAGATTTTCAGGAACTTCCTTCAGAGCTCTTCTTTGCAGCATATCCCACGCATGCTCAATTGGATTTAGATCTGGCGATTGAGCAGGCCAGTCTAAGGCCCTAACATTGTGTGTATGTAACCAAGCTGCTACCGTTCTCGCCGTGTGTGCCCGGGCATTGTCGTGCATGAGCAGGAAATCTTGCCCCATTTGTGTTCTGTGGGGCAAGATTACGGGCCCCAGCACCTGTTGGACGTATCGTTCTGCCGTCATATTGCCCCGCACCCAAACGAGATCCGTCCGTCCTCCAAGACGAATTCCTGCCCAAACCATAATTGTTCCTCCTTGGTATGGGTGAACTTCCTGAGGGTTCTGAAGACGGCTCCATCGTCCAGGAACTCGCCAAACACGCGTCCTTCGTGAATCTGGATGGAAGCCGAACCTGGATTCATCCGTGAACAGCACATTGGACCATTGCTCACGGCCCCAGTCCACGTGGTTCCGAACCTATTCTAATCGTCGTCCACGATTGCCTCTCCGTAAAGATGGGACCCGGAGTGGTCTACGAGAGCGTAGATTGCTTTCATGCAGTCGCCTTCTTCCAGTTTGGTCACTCACAAGCACTTAGTGTTCCACTCGCAGCCTTTGGACCAATTGAGTCGCCGTTGCATTTGGTTGAGCTCGCGCAGTAATTTTCAAAAATCGGTCTTGTCTGGGGGTAGTGATGCGACTTGGCCCCCGGTGCCTCTCCGCTACTTCACCTGTGGCACGATAGCGTGTCCACAATCTTGAAATTACATTTTGGTGGGTCCCTATGGCCTCAGCCACATTACGCTGAACAGACCCAGCTTCCAGCATTCCCACAGCTCGTAACATCTCCGCCCTCGTCAAATGTTGGCGTTGCATGGCTACATCTTTCTTTCGTTTAAAAATGAAAAAAAACTGTAACTAAACGTAATTCGTATTGTTTTCTAAATTTCGCACAAATGAAAATTCCCTCTCCTACACATCAAGACATTTTTATGCCACCGAAACAAAATAATTTTCAAAAATTTGAATTTGGAATTAGTCTGAGATAAATTACAAACAAATCGGTGTATAAAAGATTCCAATGCGGCCAGTACTTTTCGAGTTATTTAATTGAGTATGAAATATCCCTAGACCGTGTTGATGTGTGTATATACCGGTCCGACCGGTTAGGTGTTCCCTCAACAGTTTGATACAATAGCTAATCATAGTCTTGATTTGTTAATAGACATATGTAGATGTTTTCAATCGAATACGTAAATAAGTCAGTTTAAAAATTGAGTATTAAATCGACATAATGAGAAAAGTAAATATTGTCTCGAAATTAGTTTGTTTAATATTACTCGCAATATTGATCATTCCGTGTAAATTATTTGCCGCGGGCAACCTAAAACTGGAAAAAGTGTTAATATTGAGTCGACACAACATACGATATCCTTTGGGTAAAGAACTACATAGATATTCAACGAAGCCCTGGCCCCCCCCGGCTGGCCCGCTGGGACTCTTGACTCCGAAGGGAGCACAACTAGAAGGATACATGGGTGAATATTTCTCAGAATGGTTCAAAAAGGAACAGTTTCTGCCCGAAGGATGCCCGGATGAAGACACAGTGTATGTGTACGCTAACACGTGGAACAGAACCAAAGCGACCGCGAGAGCTTTCATCGACTCAGTGTTCAATAGTTGCAACGTGCCTGTTCATCACAAAAACACTGAAGAGCGGGATCCTATCTTTAAAATAACCATACTCAACACTACTGAAGTATTTAAAGATATAGTGCTCAAAAAAATTAACAGAAAATTACTAAATAATTCTAAACTACAAGCAGTATATTCGGAATTGAATAAAATATTGGAAATTGAGGGATCAGAGGTTTGCATGCAGGATGGAATATGTGACTTCACTGAAGCTAATGACACAATATTATATCAGGTCGGTGAATCAGTTAAGATCGAATGGCGTTTTTCTATGGCACTATTAGTTGTAGACTCGTTCACTATGAGTTTCTACGATGGCATGCCGATACAAGACATTGCATGGAGACAAATAACAACACCGGAAAAATGGAATCTGTTGACTGAAATGTTACGACAAAATCAAGAAATAAGATATACAACAGTAGCTGAAGAAGAGGCAGCACCATTAGTGAATTATTTAACTGAAACATTTAAAAACTATGACACAATGCCAAAGTTAATGTTATTAGTTGGGCATGATTCTAATATGAACTCTGTTGCGAATACTTTGGGTTTTGAATCGATCGACTTACCAAATCAATTCGAGAAATACCCGATAGGTGGCAAGTTTGTGTTTCAAAGGTGGACTGACAGTAAAAGTGATTATTTGAAAGTAGAATATGTTTACCCAAGTTGGTCACAGTTAAGAAGTGGGTCAAAATATTCTCTGGAAAGTCCTCCAGAAAGAGTTGTGATGCGTTTAAACTGGTGTAACACGGACGAGCATGGATTTTGTCCCTGGAGCGACTTCGTCAATAAACTTTAGTTATGTGTGACGGATGATGTAATGAATGTGAAAACATTAATGCGAAAATGATTTCCACGTCTGTAATTTTGGATTTACCCCAAACCCCGATATCCATCCCAGCAAAAAAACTTTGTTCCGTCTTTCGGCACGCAGCGTTTGTTTATATTAGTGCTACGCCATGTAAAGACATTGAAGAAATGAAGATAGGCAAGTTTTTTGACCTTGGCGTGAACATGTCACCCATATAGTCTATTATGGGCAGCCGTGCAGACATAAAGAACTGACCAAAAAACTGGCCAAGTGCGAGTCGGACTCGCGCACGAAGGGTTCCGCACCATTATCGCAAAAAACAGCAAAAAAATCACGTTTGTTATATGGGAGCCCCTCTTAATTTATTTTATTTTAATTTAATAATTATTATTTTTTGAAGTGAATATACAACTAAATATTCTGTGAATATTTCAAGCGTCTATCTGTTGCCGTTATTAATATCGAGCAAAAAACGGCAAAAAAATCACGTTTGTTGTATGGGAGCCCCCCTTAAATATTAATTTTATTCTGTTTTTAGTATTTTTTGTTATAGCGGCAATAGAAATACATCATCTGTGAAAATTTCAACTAGACAGTTGAAATTTAAAGCTATTACGGTTTATGAGATACAGCCTGGTGACAGACGGACAGACAGACAGACAGACAGACGGATCGTGAAGTCTTAGTAATAGGGTCCCGTTTTTACCCTTTGGGTACGGAACCCTAAAAAGGAGTACAAACTCTAATTGGTTTGATTTGAGTTTAATTCTAATTCTAGTTGTGGGCGCGGTTGGCGCAGTGGTTGAGTGATTGACTGCCGCGCTGCGTGTCGCGGGTTCGATTCCCGCACGGAACAAATATTTGTATGACCTACTGTTAGTTGTTCCGGCTCTGGGTGTTGTGTATGTGATTTTATATGTTTGTAAACGCACCCACGATACAGGATGAAGTTCCTAGTGTGAAGCAAAGTTATTTAAAAAAAAAACTTCAAAACCTAGCCATCATGTCAGAAGTAAAAATTTCACCTCGAAACTTATGTGAATTGGATGGTTTGTTGACAGCTTACTTCATGTTCACTTAATGCATGTTAGCATTCATCATCATCGTCATTGTCATCGTCCATTCAGCCGAAAGAAGTCCACTTCTGAACATAAGCCTTTTTTTTTTTTTTTTTTTTTCGGGGTGGAAAATCCTCTTTGGATGTCCTCCGCCCTGGGGCGGGCGGAGGGGTCTGTCAGACTCGTACTGACTAAAAACCACCCCGGTGTTCCATCTCACACCTACGCTGGGGGTCGCGGGAACAACGATACTTCCGCAACCCCCGGCTAGTGCCGGCCCGCCTTTGCGGGCCACGACCTCGGGTTTGGGGGAGTGAGGTGTTGGACTCCCCCCGCGACGTCTAAGAGGAGCGCGCGTGGAACACTACGCGCCTCCACCTCGGGTCCTGATGTGTGGGGGGCGACGGACGTCCCCGAGTCCGTCGCCCCTGGACCCATTTAGGGGGGCTGGAAGAGGGCGTTGTCTGCCCTCCGCCGACGCCTGGCGCGTCTGCTGCGGATCGGGTTAGCGGATGAAATCTCCCTCTCCCTCTCCGCAGCCTCCTTCTGCGAGACAACTGTTTCGCAGAAGGATACCACCGCGTCCCAGGACTCCTCGCTGCCGACCATAGACTCGACTACGGCCGGCAGCGACAAGTCACTGCCTACTTCAGAGATGAGGGCACGGCGTGGCTCCTCCCAAGCGGCACACTCTGCCAGCGTATGCCGCGCCGTGTCCTCCCGGCAGTCGACGCAGTGGTGACACCGGGCGTCTGGCTCCCTGTTTATGCGACACAGGTACTTCCCGAAGCAACCATGCCCCGAGAGCACCTGCGTCACCCGAAACGACAGGGAGCCGTGCCTCCTCCCGAGCCAGCGCTCGAGCACTGGCCGGACCGCCTCGATGGTAACAAGGCCGGCGGTAGGGCGTGAAAGCCTGTCCCGCCATTCCGCCACCAGGACCTCGCGAAGCTGAGACTGACGCAACTCCATATGGCGCTGCATCAGCCCTTCGCCCCGCGCCCGCGCTTCCTCGCGCCACCGATACAGTGACGCGAGTACCTTCGCCTCCAGGTCCCAGGGTGGAGATCCGGCCAGTGCACAAGCCGCCTCGTAGGAGATCGTGCGATACCCCCTGATGACTCTGACGGCCATCGCTCTCTGCGGCTTTCGCAGGACAGCGATGCTGCCGGCCGTCAGGTCAGCCGCCCAGATCGGGGCCCCATACAGGGCCATTGATCGCACGATCCCCACGTAGAGCCGCCTACAGGCAGCGCTCGGGCCCCCCAGATTGGGAAGCAGCGTTGACAGCGCCCCCGCCGCGCCCAACAACTTGGGCGCCAGCCGCCGGAAGTGGGGGCCGAAATCCCACCGGCTGTCGAGCACCAATCCCAGGTACTTCATGGTTGACTCGACAGCGATTCGAGCCCCCCCGACGACGATGTGGGCATCGGGTGGTGGCGCCCGCCGGGGGCCATGAAAGACCATGGCCTCCGACTTGTTGAGGGCCACCTCCAGGCCAAGACGCCGTATGCGGCTCACCACCTGTGAGACCGCAGCCGTCGCTAGCAACGCTGCCTCCCTGTACGAACTCCCCCGGGCGGTGACCAGCGTGTCGTCCGCGTAACACGTCAGGTCTACGCCCGGTTGGAGTTCGCCCCTCAGCACCCAGTCGTACCCGATGTTCCACAGGGGCGGACCCAAGACCGAGCCCTGCGGAACACCGCACGACATGCGGTGCTGGTTTTCGACGCCATCACGTCCCACATAGGTGACACACCTCTCCGCCAAATAAGCCCCGACAATGCGGCGGAGGTAGGGAGGCACTCGATGATACCGCAGTGCCTCCCGAACACAACTCCAGGGCAGGGTGTTGAAGGCGTTGGAAATGTCCAAGGACACCGCCAACAGCACCCCACCCCGGGACACTGCTTCCTCCGCCAGGACTCTCACCTGCGATATCGCGTGGATGGTGGAGCGCCCATGCCGAAAGCCAAACTGGCTTTCGTCCAGGTCCGGCCCCTCTCTGTACAAGTGGCTGACGAGGCGGGCAGCGATTATCCGCTCGAACAGCTTACCCACCTCGTCTAGCAGTACTATGGGCCGGTACGCGGACGGCGAGTCCGCAGGGCGCCCCGCCTTCCTGAGCAGGACCAGCCGACCAGATTTCCACAGAGTGGGAAACTGGCCCCGCTCAAGGCACGCTGTGAAGAGTCCTCTCAGCCAGGGCTCTAGCTCCTTCAGAGCGAGGGCTAGCACGTGGCCGTGGATTCCATCGGGCCCCGGAGCCACGTTCTTGGCCCGGAGCCGCATCACGGCCGCCCCCATCTCTGCCTGTGTCACCTCTGGGACGCTGATGGCGTCCTCCTCTGTAGACTCTGCGGCCGTGGGCAAAGCCATCGGCGGCGCGATATGCTCCGCTCTCGCTGGGAAGAGGGCTGCGACTACCTCCTCCAGCAGCTCGGGTTGGAGACTCTCCGTAAGTGGAGGCGCAGCGGCACGAAGCTTTCCTCGAACCGCTTGATAAGGGCGTCCCCAAGGATCCCGGTCTAGAGTCTCCAACATCTCCTCCCTGGCTCGCTTCTTCGCCTCGCCGATGGCCAGCCGCAGAGTCTCCGTCGCCGCGCGGTACACCTCATACAGCGCGGCTTCTTCGTCAAGGACCCGACGACGTCTGCTCCGGTATCGGGTGTACTGGCGTCTGGCCGCTACGCACGCGACACGCAACTGTGCGATCTCGGCGGACCACCAGTACACCTGGCGCCTCGCTGACTGTGCGTGGACCCGGGGCATGGACGCGTCGCTGATTTGCGTCATCGCCCCGCGGAACCACAGCGCCTCCTGTTCGACGTCGACGGGTCCGGTTGTTGCCGACTCCCGGATCCAGGCCTGGACAATGGTGGCCTCCTCGAGAAGTTCCCTGTCGATGCGCTTGCGCGCCCAGCGTGGACCGTCCGTTCGCGGGGCTGGCATACCGCGGCCGCCGGCGGTCTGGGTGGAGACGTCGAAACGGATATATCGGTGATCCGATAACGTCTCCACCTCCACGGCGACATGCCAGTCACGGACACGGCTCGCGACAGCAGGGCTGAACATTAGCCTCCCCCAAGTGTCGTCACATTATCCGACCCCGTGTGTTGAATCCGTGTATTGCCGTAACCAAAGCAATAATAAATGAAAATATAATTGTTTAATTGTTGTATTACTTGTAAGCAATCTCGGGACTGTAAATACGGAATTCATCAAGGCACATATTGTTTTTGTCATGAAGTGAAGTTTAATTAAATAAGGGAAACAAACGCCCGATTAGTGAACAGATTATACGACCACTGTAATCTCCGTAGTCAACGGGCTTAGCCGCGCTTTCTCGCTCAACGCTTCACAAGGAGCTAAAATAAGTTTTATTTCTGATACCGTGGGGAAACATATAGTATATAATATAATATTTTCCCAGTGTTTGCGGGACTTTACACTCTGTTCCGCATACCTGACCAAGTCCACCTGTCCAAGTCGCCATAAGCGTTGCCACATCGACCAGTCCTGTGCTTCTCGCTTCCAGCGGGCTCCCGTGACACGCACTAAGTCATGGGTCTAGGTCAGAGGCCTTAAGGCGCAGATACCCTGGAGTAGCTGATTTTAAAATGAGAATCACGTCTAAACGGCTTGTCGTAATTCTTTGAAAAAAATATATGTTATATGTTCGCGACGAAGCGTCATCAACCATACTAAATGGTTCATAGAAGTTTAAAGTATGTATGTGTAGACATGTCTGCTTACCACGGCGCGCCATCGAATACTAAAATAATTTTTAGAGGCACGTCTGTATTTATACTAAATTTTTTACCTGCATTTTTTGAGATAGTAGTATAATGTTTTTAGTATTTGTCAGTATGTTATAGGGTTCAATAGTTCACCCTTAATGGAGTAAAAGCATTAGAAATCATACTGATAAGAGTTATCATAGTGAAAAACGTAAATTCCTGTCGTACGATACGTCATTGCTCGACGACGGATTAGTTCCGAATGAGCCGCGGGGTGGCACCACGCGATATTTATAGTTTTGAAGCTTTGGAAACAAATTATAGTAATTAAAATCATGTTTTTAAGGGCTTATCCTATGTACTAGACATGAAATCAGTACATAATGATGAAACTATGCGAAAACCACGTAGTTTCCGCTATATAAATATGAATATTGACTTGATAGCTCAAAACACCAAATATATGGTTTTAGGTCATTTTAGGGTATATAGGGGACCTAGACCGAGACGGGAAACCTATATACACCTCATAGTTAGCGTAGTCTTTTATATAAAGCCCATTTACTTGAGATATCAAGTCGGTATATAGTAGGAACATGCTGTTTATCTGGTTTTCGGCAAATGCTTACGGTTTTAGGTGCCCTAAGTACCTAGAAAACATATAGGTGTACTGATAAAAGTACTACCATTGGAAAGCTTGCCAAAAGGGCTTCCAGGCGGTTTCTAGATGGGAAGAATCGCTTGGATAGTCAGCGAGATGAACAGTCATGAAAAATGTAAACAACGTAAAACGTTGAAATTTGTAGACCCTTCAGGTGGAATAACTCCATGAAGGGAATAGATGTACCTATGGTGTAAGTACTTTCGGATGGCTTGCTGGACTAGCTACCAAGTCATCACTTTGGAGCGAAAATCGCTCAAGTAGTTTAAGTACAATTCCAGAAAATAGGTTTCTGGAAATGTAATTTTAGTCCGTTTTTGGCATTCCCCGGGACTATACACCCCTGGGAATTCCGAAAATAAGGAATTTTTGGGGACCTCCCGATGGCCCGATAAACGCGCTATCGTGTCGTCCCAAGTTTATTAGGTTTTTGTAAATAGTTTTCCCGATAGCTGGGCACAAAGAAAGTGACCAGCTATTGATTTTGTACTTATCGAGGCACCTTACGTGCATATAGCCTGGATAGACTTATATAAACACTAGGAATGTAAAGTGTGGTCTATCGGCTACCAGAATCCCCATAATAGGCGGTGATTGTCTGGTTAGCCTAAGTAGAAAATCATTAAGTCGGTGAAATGACTTAGGATTTTATAGACTCAGTACATAAGGGATGATATCCCATAGAAAAATCCCGAAAATAAGCTTTTTCTAGACGTCAATAGACAGCCTGCTATTGGCACCAGCAGGTCAACCCAACCTATAGATATCCTTAGGCTAGGTTAAAAGCTATTAAGATTTTAACCGGAAAATAAAGGAAATTGTCCCTTTATTGTATAGAAATAGTCTAGGGAAGCTATCAATACCTGGAAATTAGGTATATGGATTAGATACAGAGATAGGGGGCGTTACTGTGTTACAGTACGAAGAAATCCAGCTATTGATAGCGCCGTGGAAGGGGTGCGGTAACCCTATTACCAAATATTGATAAGGGTTTTTTACAATAATAAAAACTATTTTCGGC
This sequence comes from Orthosia incerta, assembly GCA_948252205.1. NCBI lineage: Eukaryota > Metazoa > Arthropoda > Insecta > Lepidoptera > Noctuidae > Orthosia > Orthosia incerta. Next base: position 16,688,288 of record OX411758.1, on the reverse strand, counting down.
GAGAATTTGCGGGGCTCTCAATAATGGCACGGTCCGAGAGTATATAGCTACCCCAGTCCCAAATAGAATTTGTAGTCATCCAAAGCTAGTCGCTTGTACTTGTCTTAGTAAATAAGAAGTAATTCTTATATAGAATCGAGTCTCAGTAATTGTTGAGAGCCCTAGAATCGTGCCGTGTACTGAATAACTTAGTGTTTCATTTAATTCGTCGACTTCAACCCCAATGAAGACACCCCTTTTCGATCCTGTCGAGCTGAACCTCGGGACCTGGACACCAGGAGTGCTGATCCAGAAGTAGGGAGCCCAGAACCTGGAAGTAACTTGAGTACTGTCAACACACTGTTGAATCGTTCGAGTCGATTTGCAACCTTACGTCGCTGATGCAGCCAGGCATCCAAGAACCTTAATTCGTGTGTGATCGGGGCGTTCAGCGGCAATGGCCAGAAGGTTTACGCCCTTCTTTTCTCGGGGCCAGTGATCACGCTACGTCCAGCACATTATATAAGACTATTTTCTTAATAATTTGATCTAACCAAATATCGAGTTTTATATGCATAACATAGTGTAATTAATTTGTAAAGTTATGTCTAAAACGGACAAAAACACGACAATCACACCAAAACCGCTGGGCGTATTTTAATGAAATCAACACCATCTCAAAGATAATTTAATTATCTACATTTTGATCTGAGGCTTTTTTTTTTAAAGTCATATAATAATAAGGAAAGTACAAAAAACTACTAAATTTTGGGTCGCGCGTGTGTGAAACGAGTGCACGTTTTGTTCCCTCAAGGTCGTTGGCGTTAGTCGTCGACTTTTTGACCCAATAGGCCATCTTTCTTGCAAGCAATCTACCGTGCCCAGTGCCCACTGCCACTTAAAGTTTGGCAATAGTTTAGTAAATGCGGCAGATCTGATCAGATTAACGATTTCCCACGCAGGTTTTATCTCAGTATACACAACACGCTAATATCGCCCCAAACCAGATCATCGATTAGGTTCTACTCGTAAAAAAAATAGTATGGCTCATTGAACCCTGGCATAAACGATTACGGTTCTTTTATGACGCTTGTAACGACTGGAACTAAAAAAGAGTGTACTTACTTGCATGTGGTCATTTACAATGGGCCTTATCAGAATGCTTACACTCACTCAAAGGGCAATGGAGAGGGCTATGCTCGGCGTTTCCTTGCGTGATCGAATCAGAAATGTAGGGACCCGCAAGAGAAACAGGGTTACCGACATAGCCTGAAGAATTGCCAAACTTAAGTGGCAGTAGGCGAGGCACATTGCTCGCAGAACGGATGGCCGATGGGGCAGAAAGGTTCTGGAGTGGCGACCGCGAACCGGATTACGTTGCGTTGGAAGGCCTCCCACCAGGTGGACCGATGACCTGGTGGTGTTTGCGGTGATCCGCTGGTTACGAGACGCACGGGACTGGTCAATGTGGCGACGCTTGGGGGAGGCCTATGTCCAGCAGTGGACGTCTTTCGGCTGATATGATGATGATGATGACTTACATGTGGTCAATAAAAAATAATGTTACCGATTTTTCACCGTGACTACTTACTTATCAATTACTACCCTTAAATTATTAAGCATTCTTATGATATGTATAATTTAGTTCCTGTGCCAATTTTAAATAAAAATAATACCTATGTGTTTATATTACCTTCGGAAAGATATTATTTTTTTTTAAAGGTTGTCTTGGAATGATCATCGCTTTTAGCGATAAGGCCGCCCATTGTGTCACCCAGTGTAATGTTTTCTTCGTCTATACTTTCTGTAACTTATATGGTGTACATAATAAAGAGTATTCTATTCTATTCTATTTTCTGTTTTCTCAAAATAAAATTCATTATACTACTTTAGAAACTATCAATAATTGTAAGAAATTGTCAAATAATAATCATATTTGTGAACTAGATAACCCTTTATATTCAGTATATGCTAAGGTGAAATAACATTATTTTTAGTTATAGAAAATCAAATTCCTTCATTTTGTGATACAAGGATTGGTTTAATTAAAAACAAACAATGGTTCAGACTCCTGTTCCAGTTCCTGTGCCAATTTTAAATAAAAATACTCGTAATACCTATGTGTTTATATTACCTTCGGAAAGATATTTTTTTTAAAGGTTGTCTTGAAAAGATCGCTTTTAGCGATAAGGCCGCCCATTGTGTCACCCAGTGTAATGTTTTCTTCGTCTATACTTTCTGTAACTTATATGGTGTACTTACATAATAAAGAGTATTCTATTCTATTCTGATTTCTCAAAATAAAATTCATTATACTACTTTAGAAACTATTAATAATTGTAAGAAATTGTCAAATAATAATCATATTTGTGAACTAGATAACCCTTTATATTCAGTATATGCTAAGGTGAAATAACATTATTTTTAGGTATAGAAAATCAAATGCCTTCATTTTGTGATACAAGGATTGGTTTAATTAAAAACAAACAATGGTTCTGACTTAAAAATGAGAGCAGTTGGTTGTTTGGAACACCCAATAAAGTAATTTCGACTATTTCTTGTAAAAATGAAGAACCATTTGATTTAGAATTAAAATCTACTGGTATATTAAAATTAAAAGCATTGTAAATTATATTCTCTTTATCATTATATTGCATTCAACAAGTCAAGACATGATGTGAAACCACCTGTCTATTCTTCCGAATTTCGATATTATTGATGATAATTGTTGTAATAAGTTAAGGACTCTGGACTAAGTTACTCTGGAAGATAAGGTAGATTTTGTTCCATGCAGTAAATTTAGTATGAACTAGCTGTGCCCGCGGCTTCGCTCCCGTCATCTGTCTGCCAACCCTACCCTACTTACCTTCCTGCCTACCCTACTTACCTACCTACCATTTTTGTTTCTATAGTCATCATTCTTTCGCGATGAATCTTAACACCGCCATTCAGAAAATGACTTCAAATGCACAACGCCATCTATCGAATATCGAGTTCGACTTTCCGAGTAGGTATCTGAATTGCGTTTTTTGTGATAATTTTACTTCTTGAACACTTTAAATTCATCTAACTTTTGATAGAGTGAACCGATTGTGATGAAACAAAAACTAATTAATTCTTCACCGTTTTTATGCAAGTATAAAAGTTATTGGTGCAGTACATTTCACGTGATGCATGCACAAATAAACCGACAAACATTCCGGAAATAGATTCTGTTGGTTATCCTTTAACACCCTGGCAATTTTTTTGGAAATATTGTCGATGTAAAAAAAATACTTTTCTACAGATTTATTATATGTATTGATGATATTGATGATGATGATTTCAACGATTTATATATCGCAAGCCATAAAATTGATAAAATAAATGTCTTATTGGATGAAATAGAGAATGATAATGTATTTCATAAAGTTAAGAACAATGCTTATTTTGTATTCATCATTTTGTCTAATGTTAAGTTTATAGCATTGTATTTGCATCATAGAAAGGAAATTATTCTGTACTCCACAAACTAGAATATTAGCTCCTGAAGACAAAATTGTTGTGGAAGAATAACCAATTGTATTACTTTTAATAAATATGATTATTTATTAACATATATACAATTGATTATTCTAAACAAAAACATACCTATATACAAATACAAAAGGGAGACGGAAAAGAGCTCATTGTGCATCAAAAAATTCGTCCACATCGATGTCAACGGGAAAACTGCCCAGAACGCTGGCAGCATTGCTACGTTGGATGGCAAAGCTGATTCTCTGGCCGAAGAAAAGGCCAGCCCTCTGGTCACGTCAAGAGTCGACGAGCTTTGTGCTAATTTCTCGAAAAACTCGATGCGCACTCGGACCCAATGGACCTAATGTTTCAACCCCAAACGCCTCAAATATGTAACTGCCAATAAGGTTATATTTGCGGCGTTTGAGGTTTTCTGCACCAGCAGCAGCCGCCCCAGCACAGTCCGCCGTGCTAAGAAGATGGGATGGCGCAAGGGTGTCGACACATGTTGCTTCCCACACCAAAGGCCTACCCACCTTCCAAGGCATTATGGTTATCCCGTCTGGTCTCTTCCCATCGTCGCGTGCCAAGCCATTGGGTTCTAAAACAGCATTAGGCGAGCATGCTCAGAAGTATTGGTGGACGTATTTATAAGTTTATTCCGTACCAACCTGCAGAGCGGCTCATCCCACTGTCTCTGGGAAGACGGGTTCTCGGGCAACGCCGTATTCGGGCAAGCCACTTTCCAGGCGCACACTGCGTCGGTCGAGCACGGCACTTGTAACGTTATACGTACATTATTTGATAATTACCCATATTTAACCATTCTACAAAAATAAAAATATATTAAATCATAACCCTAATTATAAAAACATAAATTCATCAATACGAAGCGCCATACTATTTGTGTTCGATGAGTACCCTCGCAAACTCAAAAGTTATTTTGTCTGCGCTCGACGTGATCGTCACAAAGATAACGGTCGCAGGCGCACCGCGCCGCACCTGCATTTCCCCACCTGAGCGACAGACATACGCCACTCGGCTGCTGAGACCAAAGAGTAAAGTACTATGGCTGAGACGAACGCTCGTACTTGACGGTCTCTGCTACGCGGCTAAACGTTATTACTTTTTGGCGCGTAACCGTCACATATAGTTGTTCGCCTCGCAATACATTGTTAATGGTGATTGATACGAAATACCTAGTTATTAAGTGATTTTCCAACCCCAGCTTGGGTAAGTGGTGCACATCATTATATTGTATCATCGTCACTTACTGACCTTTAGAGCTTGGGTGTATTCATTCTTAATACATGTAATTAGTTTCATTTTCACAGTAGCTACATTTAAACATCTTCGCACATCATTGTTAGATAACAGCCATCCATCAGCAGCCATCTATTAGCTTACTGTGAAATGGCTTAAAATATTTTCAACATCATTTTTCATTTCTACCCACATAATTTTAAAATAATTTATATTTTTATTCCGTTATTTTATTGTAATCTCCGTGTCTGATTGTGAACATCCACGGCATCACTACTACGGGCCTAGTGCTTCCATCACGCCGTAGTCGTGGATGCTCACAGGAGTTTCTGGAACGCTCCGTAACACCCTTATTTGTTGACGCGTTCCAGGGTTCAAGGTCCGGGTTAAGAATACCCCCCACGCAGCGGCGCTGCCAGCTGGACTCACCAGCGACCTCCACCTACGCCCTACTCCAGACTACTCGTCGAGCGCCTGCTTCCACCTGCGGCTTGACTCAGGACAGTACTGGACCACTGAGGGATAAATAGAATACAGCACCTAATTGTAGAACGGCCCGAATACCACCTTTGTTGCCACTCCGGCTTGACTATTGCTTCGGGTAAATAAATATATTTGTTAATGGTTTCCGCCTTCTTCTTATTTTACGCCTTATCCCTAGGGACGTTAGAAGAGGGTAGGAGAATAAACCGTTACACACTTCAAAGTTGACCAGTGAAAGGGATAAAAATTTTGTGGTTAACGTTTCAGTGCTGTGGACCGAAGACAGGAACGCCGGTAGGCTTATACTAGAAATTTTGCGGATGCCGAGCCCGCCGAAGCGAATGGGTAGTGTAGCTTGCATCCAGGCTCGATCATCCAAGGCCACATTTAAGATGGATGTCAGAGTGCATCGAATAATTTCGTAAATTTTTTCCAAGAAATGTGGCTGCTTACATAAAGGGGAAGAGCGGAGAAAATACATAAAATTTGGTCCAAAACAGCAATACCTAATAAGAGTAAAAGCCGAATGAAGGTTAATTTTGGAGAGTCTATCCGAAATATCATTAAAATGGTTAATTTTGCCATCAATGAATGAAGAAAAACTGTCTTCCGAAATTGGGGAACCTAGGAGGTGCAGTGAACTTTTATCTAAAATTTTGATCTCTGGGGCTATTGCATAGAATTTCTGTTGGATCGGTTGTCTGTCGGTATTGTCACTAAGAAAATTTCACATTTGGAGTGGTTGAGGTCTAGGCCGATGGATTTAAACTGCTCTTTCAGGAATTTGAAATCTACTAAAACGGTGTCTACGTCACCTCCTAGTGTTCCATCATCCAAATACCATAAGTTAAATTTCAAATTTAGTTTCTGAATAATGGGATGAATAGCCAGACTGAAAATGACTGGACCGAGAGGGTCACCTTGTTGGCAACCAACTGAAGATTGCAAAATATTTTCTTTGTACAATAATTTTGATGGGTGCCTATAGCATTGCCACAAAAAACCAAAAATTTCTGGCAGGTCTTTTTTTGCTTCAGCCAAAAAAGTGTCCCTGTTGACGGAATTAAAGGCGTTTTTAACGTCAACCTTGAGGTTAACCTCACCCTGGCTGGAATTTAAGAAGGTAGAAAGGGCATGTACGGCAGCCTCACAGCCCTCTCTAGAGCCAAAGCCAAGCTGTAAGGGCTGGAATCTGTTTGTAAGCCATTGGCCATAAAGCTTACAACAAATTTTGGCTACCATACGCCTGTAGGTGCACCCGACGGCAATAGGACGAATGCCACCGTCCCTTTTGCGCAGGGCACATAAGTTGGCCCCGTACAAGACATCGACGACGGCATCATTCACGCCGCCGGAGAGCATTAAGTTGACTAGTGCCGCAAGCTCCTTCAAAAGCGACTCACCAGCTTCCCCGGCGCCTGAACTTAACAGATCCTTTAAGTGTTGCGGAGTCAGGCCGTCGAGACCGCCGGCGGAACCGCTTCTGAAGGAGCTCACGGCAGCAATCAATTGGGTGGCTGAAATATTGAAAGTAGTTGAATCAGGATGAGGGGTTTCGGAGGGTTCGGGAAAGGTAAGTTCATCCGCAGGCGCTGGATGTTTACTCTCCAAAGGAGATATTGTTTCTGGAGAGTAGGGCGCAACCACATCACTGCTAAATAGTAGCCTCGCTGAACCACTAATGTCACCTTCACCTAGTTTGGATTCCATGTGAAAACATATGTCTTTCTGTAAAAGGTTATTGAATGGTTGTAAATTTTGAGTCAAAATTGTGGTCGAATTGTTGAGTTTTCTTTAATTTGATTTGTAAGTGTTTTTTTCAGTGCCAAATGTTTTTTTAACGTGCAGAATCCTATAGGGGAAGGTGAGCAATTGCTCCCAGGTACTGAGTTCTCTTGGGTCACAAGACGGATGCATTGCGCCAGACTCAAAGCAACGGACCGTCTCGCACCCCGAGGAACTTGCTTCAATACCGGAGTAGATTTTATTAAATTTTGATAACGTTTTCCAAAGGGTAATAGGCTAAAGGTAAAGGCTCTTTTAATATGAATAAAAATACTACTAATGATAATACTGATATTGAAATGGAAGAAATTCAATTACCATCTCAAGAACACACTCCTTTGAGACGTTCAGCAAGAATAGCTCAGATAAAAACCAAATAATTGTTAATGTTGTTTTCATTTGAATAATTTTTCAAATGATTCCCATTTTAAGGGGGGAAGTGTAAAGAACTCAGCTATCCTGTTGTTTACGTTTCTCAAGAGAAATTATTGTTAAAGATATATTTACCTTCATTTAACTAATGTGTTTACTAACATTAAGCTATACATAGAATAAACCTCAGTTGCTCATATGTTGTTTGATAGTTAATGAATGTACAAGGGTCGTGGTACTATCTACCCCTCGTTAAGTTAATGATTGTGGTATAAATAGTCTCCACTGCTCTTCCATAAAGTCAGTGTTAAGAAAGTATTACGTCAGTATCAAATCAATAATCAGTTGTCACTCAGTTGTCAATTGTCAGTCACAATTGACAACAATTGACGACAATTTGGTTATGTTCTAGTTATCATAAACTTGTAACCAAAAGATAACGTTGACATAGAACAAACCTCAGTTGCTCATAAAACCGTGTCTCAATCAAGTGTCTCCCACACACTAACGCGTGCGTGACAACTTCAACGCCATTGCTCGGGCCATTACAATGGTACCGAAATTAGTTTGTTTAATATTACTCGCAATATTAATTAATTTGTGTAAATTCTTGGTCGCAGGCAACCTGAAACTGGAACAAGTGTTAATATTGAGTCGACATAACATACGTTATCCGTTGGGTAAAGAACTACATAGATATTCACCGAAGCCCTGGCCCCCACCGGCTGGCCCGCCCGGACTCTTGACTCCGAAGGGAGCACAGCTAGAAGGATACATGGGTGAATATTTCTCAGAATGGTTCAAAAAGGAACAGTTTCTTCCCGAAGGATGTCCGGATGAAGATACAGTGTATGTGTACGCTAGCACGGCGAACAGAACCAAGGCAACCGCGAGAGCTTTCATCAACTCAGTGTTTAAGAGTTGTAACGTGCCTGTACATCACAAAAATACTACAGAACTGGATCCACTCTTTAATCCTGTCATACACAACACCACTGAAGCATTTAAAGATATGGTGCTCATAAAAATTTACAGAAAATTACTAAACAATTCTAAACTAAAGGCAGTATATTCGGAATTGAATGAAATATTGGAAATTGAGGGATCAGAAGTTTGCAAGCAGGATAGAATATGTGATTTGACTGAAGCTAATGACACAATATTATATCAGGTCGGTAAAGCAGTTGCGATCAAATGGCGTTTTTATATGGCACACTTAGTTGTAGACTCGTTCACTATGAGTTTCTACGATGGCATGCCGATACAAGAAATTGCATGGGGAAAAATAACAACACCGGAAAAATGGAATCTGTTGACTGAAATGGGACGACAAAATCAAGACATAAAATATACAACAGTAGCTGAAGAAGAGGCAGCACCATTAGTGAATTATTTAACTAAAACGTTTAAAAACTATGATACAATGCCAAAGTTAATGTTATTAGTTGGCCATGATTCTAATATGAACTCTGTTGCTAATGCTTTGGGTTTCGAATCGATCGAATTACCAAATCAATTCGAGAAATACCCGATTGGTGGCAAGTTTGTGTTTCAAAGGTGGACGGATAACAAAAGTGATTATTTGAAAATAGAATATGTGTACTCAAGTTGGTTACATTTAAGAAATGGATCACAATATTCTTTGGAAAATCCTCCGGAAAGAGTTGTGATGCGCTTAAACTGGTGTAACACGGACGAGCATGGATTTAGTCCCTGGAAGGAGTTCGTCGATAAACTTTAGTGCAGTTTCATTAAGTATATTAACATGGTAGCAGAGCGTGGTTAATAGAAAGAAAAAGAATATCAATTTTGATGGGAAAATTATTTCCAAATCACAACAAGAAAAAACGTATGGTCATGGCGGCGAAAAGCAATGACATACATATTCCAATCATCGACGGAGCCGATTATAGCAATTGGAAAATACGTATGTTAAAATTTCTGCAATACAAAAAGTGCAAAGAAGGAGCGATGATGAGAAATGGGATGAACGTGATATCCAGACAACAAATTACATTTATAGTGCAATTACAAATAAACAACTGGAATACCTAAGTGAACTCGACTCGTCATACGAAATTATGAAGAAATTCGACGATATTTGATTGAAAAAATCGACAGCATTGCAAATTGTATGCTGACATAATCTCGAAAATGTGATTCTTAAAAATTACTCTGATGTGTCTTTATATTTCGACGATTTTGAGAAGACAGTAAATGATTTGAAACAGGCTGGCGCAATAATAACAGAACAGCAGAAGTTGTATTATATGTTGAAATCATTGCCTCAAAACTAGTTATATTGGTGATTTAAAAGATATTTGCCAGAAAGAGAGAGGACTGTGGACTATTTAAAAAGTAAAATAAAATTAAAAAGTATGGAGGAAAAGTCCAACGAAATGAATGAGAACTCAAATGGCCTGAAAAAGAACTGCCGTTCAGAATTTTATAGAGGTCGAGGTCACCATTCTGGCTATCGAGGTCGAGGACAATACAACAATGGAAATTTTCATCGAGGACATGGTCGTGGAAATTACCATAATAGTGGAAATGGAGGTAATAGTTTCTATACTACCATTGCCTATAATAGTGTAAATAATTAATCTGATAAATCCAAGAAAGGTGAACTAAATTGGTTACTCGACAGTGGGTGTACTGATCACATCATAAACACAGATGAATATTATATACATATTCCAATCTTCGACGGAGCCGATTATAGCAATTGGAAAACACGTTTTTTAAAATTTCTGCAATACAAAAAGTGCAAAGAAGTTGTTATGCGGCTAAAAACCAGTAGCGATGATGAGAAATGGGATGAACGTGATATCCAGGCAACATACATTTATAGTGCAATAGAAAATAAAAAACTGGAATACCTAAGTGAACTGGACTCGGCATACGAAATTATGAAGAAATTCGACGATATGTATACTTGAATAAATCGACAGCAATTTAGCCGACATTAAATCACCCCAATCCAGATCAGCGATTAGGTTCTACTCGTACAAAATTAGTATGGCTCATTTAACTAAATGAAATGAAATGGCAGAAATGAATGGCGTTTATGATCCTTTTATGAAGCTTGTAAAGACTCGAACTAAAACAGAGTGTAGGTACCTACTTACACGTGGTCAATAAATAATATTGTTACCGATTTTTCACCGTGACTACTTACTTATCAATTACTATGCTTAACATAATTCTAATGATCCGGTCCAACAGGTAAGTGGTTACCTCGCTGATGATATTGTTTCAAATACCACGGTTCTTAAAAAACAAATTGCCGTACCGTACGAAACTTATGAAAGAAAAACAAATAGACATGAGTAGAATATTCAAATACTCGCAAAGTATTCAAAAATTCGTGCGTCAAACACAAAGTTGGCAATAGTGATAAAACGTAAACAAAATGGTGTCGAAATAAACTTTAAGTTATGTGCGACGGGTGATGTAGGTAATGATTGTAAATTAATGAATTCTTAAATGATTCCCACGTCTGCAATTATGACTTTACCCCAACCCCAATTTCCATCTCAGCAAGAAAAACGCGAATGCATAAGTATTTAGGTTAGTGATACCGATAAGGCTGTATAAAGACCTTGAAGAAATGAAGATACGCTAGCTTTTTCACCATGGTATGAACATAACATCACCCATATGTTCACCCCAAATACCTATTTATACCTCTGAAAATTTTACTGAAATCTGTAAGCCTTTTACTCTCACCTACATCTTTCCGACCATCAAGGCACTAAAGAATAGCAAGGTGGCTGGTGTCGATGACTTAACTGTTGATCAGATTAAATAACTTCCTGGGACCTTTGACCGTATCGTGGCTCTTAAAATTCTATAACAAATGCATGGCGGCCGCAAACATCTGCAAACTATGGTGAAATACCAAAATCATTGCACTGTCAAAACCAGGTAAGCCCACTGACGATCCCAAAAGCTAATGACCTATTTTTCTGTTATATTATACATATAAGGCGTTTGTAAAACTCTTACAAGGTTAAGTAAGAGTCGTTCAAACGGCTTATATGAGGTTTTTACTATGAGGCGGTTGCCTCATAGTAGAAATTGACTCAACTCCAAATTGACCAGAGCAGCTGGGTGACACGGCCTACTGTAAGGCTTGAGTCATACAGTTTGGGAAAAAAAAAAACGTTATGATATGCGTGACTCAAGCCTAGTTTAGTTAAGACGGGCTGGTGTCCGCAACTGCACGTCTAAGCGCGTATTCACATAGGCCGTGCTCGCCCGGCAGGCAGGTTTTAGACCTGGCAAGTCTTGCGCTAACTAGGTTATACTACGACAAACAATTTCCATACAACTTTCATTACGAAACACTACTTATAGATCTGCTCTTAAATACTAATTTCCAATTCTACCCTTGTATACACTACGCATAACTCTCAGCATGCTCATGAATGAGCATGCTGAATGCTTGACAAGACAGTAGGTTAAATTATCATCTCCTTGACCTGTCATAACATCAACAACCTAAATATGTCCATGGCAGGCTATAAGACTAATGAAATCGTTGCCAGCCAATCGACCGGTCCAGGAGATTATCGCGACACTTACTACGAATCCGGGGGAGTTTGTCGGAAGTCTTCCAACGTTGTGATTTCTTTGTTCGCCGGTCTTGAACCTTTCGGCCCCATCGGTCATCAGTACTGCAAGCAATGTACCGTGCTTACTGCCACATAAGTTTGGCAATAGCATAGCAATTGTCGTCGTTTAATAATAGTATCTTTGTGTTGCTAATCAGTAACGTAAATTAAATGAATTTCAATGAATATTGTCAAACTTAAGCCCGTAAACCGGTCCGACCGGTTAAGTGTTCCCTCAACAATTTGATACAAGAATTAAACATAGTCTTGTTCTGTTAATAGACATATGTGGATGTCTTCAATCGAATAAGTATAACTCAGTTTATAAATTGGTAAAATCTAAAGAGAAAAGTAAATAAAATGGTCTCGAAATTTGTTTGTTTAATATTACTCGCAATATTGATCATTCTGTGTAAATTCTTTGTCGCGGGCAACATGAAACTGGAACAAGTGTTAATATTGAGTCGACACAACATACGTTATCCGTTGGGTAAAGAACTACATAGATATTCACCGAAACCCTGGCCCCCACCGGCTCGCCCGCCTGGACTCTTGACTCCGAAGGGAGCACAGCTAGAAGGATACATGGGTGAATATTTCTCAGAATGGTTTAAAAAAAAACAGTTTCATCATCAGACATCCTTCGGGAAGAAACTGTTACAGAGTCTTCACTCTGTGTTCGTGTACGCTAACACGTTGAACAGAACCAAAGCGACCGCGAGAGCTTTCATCGACTGAAGTGTTCAAGAGTTACAACGTGCCTGCAGGTACATCACAAAAATACTACAGAACCGGATCCACTCTTTAATCCTGGCATAAAAAAAATCACTGAATCATTTAAAGAAATGGTGCGCAAAAAAATTAACAGAAAATTACTAAATAATTCTAAACTATAAGCAGTATATTCGGAATTGAATAAAATATTGGAAATTGAGGAATCAGAGGTTTGCAAGCAGGATGGAACATGTGACTTGACTGAAGCTATTGACACAATATTAGGTATATCAGGTCGGTTAAGTAGTTGCGATCAAATGGCGTTTTTATATGGCACTTTTAAGTTGTAGACTCGTTCACTAATAGTTTATACGATGGCATGCCGATACAAGAAATTGCATGGGGACAAATAACAACAGCGGAAAAATGGAATTTGTTGACTGAAATAGGACGCCAAGATCAAGACATAAGATATACAACAGTAGCTGAAGAAGAGGCAGCACCATTAGTGATTTATTTCACTAAAACATTTAAAAACTATGACACAGTCCCAAAGTTAATGTTATTAGTTGCCTATGATTCTAATATGAACTCTGTTGCGAATACGTCTTGAATGAAATGATTTGGTAAGCCCATCGAGACTTACCAAATCAATTCGAGAAATACCCGATTGGTGGCAAGTTTGTGTTTGAAAGGTGGACTGATAGTAAAAGCGATTATTTGAAAGTAGAATATGTGTACCCAAGTTGGTCACAGTTAAGAAATGGTTCAAAACATTCTCTGGAAAGTCCGCCAGAAAGAGTTTTTATGCGTTTGAACTGGTGTAACACGGACGAGCATGGATTTTGTCCTTGGAATGAGTTCGTCAAGAAACTTAAGCTATGTTTGACGGATGATGTAATGAATGTGAATAAATTTATGCGAAAATAAAGGGAAGGGAAACCAAGCGTAGCCGCATCGACCAGTCCGGTGCTTCTCGCTTCCAGCGGTGTCTCGCGACACGCACTAATAAGTCATCGGTCCTGCTTAGCGGAGGTCTTTCTACGCTGTGTTTGCCGGGTACGCGATCGTCACTGCAGGTCATTTGGCCCCATCGGCCATCTGAACTGCAAGCAATCTACCGTGCCCACTGCCTCTTAAAGTTTGGCAATAGCGTAGTAAATGCGGTCGGTCAATCAATCGCCCTTTGTACTTGGTGCAGACTGGACCCCCTACATCAACATAGAAGTATATAGAATTTTAATATCTACTCTTTTAACATAACATAATTTAGTTTAAAAATGGGTGGTTTCTAAAGCTGCTATTTTTACAGCACTTAGGTGCTATCCCGTCGTTCATGTATACCGGTGCAGCCGTTATACATGAACGACGTGTAATAAACTTTGGCTACGTTTTGAAATTAATTCATATTTTTTACGCACTCTGCCCTGATAAGGCCCTTCACCTGACATTGTGAATGACAAACAACCGTATATACTTTACTTTCTTATCATATCCATAGATATAGTATGCAAAAAATAATCTAAATCTATGATCATATCAGCACCCTACATAGTTGCATTATTGCTGCGCTAAAAAGAGTTCGAACAATAGATATAAGCCGCTTCGTCTATTGTTACCAGAAAACCGCTTTAAGCGAGGTAGAGGCTATCTTTATAAAGCTACATTTTTAAACGAAATCACTGATTACCAGGATAAATTATCTATCATAACAAAATATTAAATATTCTATGCATAATAAATTAATACGTTATTTAGAACTAGAAAGAAAGAAACATGTTTATTTGTGACCCGCACAGGAGACACGAGAAATAAGCAAAAATAAAAAATTAAACAATAATAAAAATAAAACCCCGTACGAGAACAAAAAGGCAGCTATCTCAGCATGTGCAGCGATATCCAAAAAGGAAATATCGCTGCGATGATATTCTGATAAGGTCAAAAGAATTAAATATCACTTTGCCTGACTGTACAAATTGGTACTTCTAATATATATATCGAATTGGTAATTCAACATCTGGTATTATTCTTCGAGTCTAATAAAGTCGAGTGGGCACGGACCCGTTCTCCAGCATGATACACTAATCTATACTATATAATATAATCTATACTTATAATATTATAAAGAGGAAAGATTTTTTTGTTTGTTTGTTTGTACCGAATAGGCTCCGGAACTACTGAACCGATTTGAATTTTTTTTCACCAATAGAACGCTACATAACTCCTGAGTGACATAGGCTATTTTATTATTCCGAAAATGGGTCCTGTGGGGTGGTCCACGGGAGCGAAGCCGCGGGAAACAGTTAGTAGTATATAATAATATTAAAAAGATGAAAGATTTTTTTGTTTGTTTGTGCCGAATAGACTCCGAAACTACTGGACCGATTTGAAAAATTCTTTCACCTATAGAAAGCTACATTATTCCTGAGTGACATATGCAATTTTTTTTATCCCGAAAACAGGTCATGTGGGGTGGTCCACGGGAGCGAAGCCGCGGGCAACAGCTAGTATATATAAATATAATAATATTAAAAAGAGGAAAGATTTTTTGTTTGTTTGTACCGAATAGGCTCCGAAAAGAAAGGACCGATTTAAAAGATTCTTTCACCAATAGAAAGCTACGTTATTCCTGAGTGACAAAGGCTATTTTTTATTCCAAAAACGGGTCCTGTGGGGTGGTCCACGGGAGCGAAGCCGTTCAAAATTCAAAACTCAATATCTAAGAAAACAATAAAGTATTTTAAGTCCATAGACGAAAGAACTGTACAGTAAGGAGTCTAAAGTGCAGTCACATTAACTTAATGTTTATAGTCACCTGTACGGTTCTGTGCATATTAGTGTGTGCGTGTTGTTTCAACGCAAACAAAAAGACATCATACAGTCTAACTATGAGGAATTTGACTTTGAATAAATATAGAAAAATAATCACAAATATTTAAGCGAATACATTAAATACGAATATATTATCATCCTCAAGATGTTTGCCGACTTTACGGTTGCCAGTGATGTCCAAGATAAACTTAGAAAGTACAATATATGAATTTGAAAAAGTCACATTGGTACTAACCGGCTTTGAACCCACGACCTCAAGCACGTGAAGCGAGGTCTTAGCCATTGGGCCACCACGACATAATTCAGGACAGTTAAACGCAGATACCCCTCAGTAGCTGATTTTAAAATGAGAATCACTCGTCGGCTAGTTGTAATTTATTGGAAAAAAAATTACATTGGACCATTTTCTTAATAATTTGATCTACGAAAATGTTGAGTTTTATTCGTATAACATAGTGTAATTAATTTGTAAAATTATGTCTTAACACGGACAAAGAACGACAATCGCACCAAAGGGCTGGCGTATTTTAATGTAATTTTCACCGTCTTAAAAACAATTTAATTATCTACCTTTTGATCTGAGGCTTTTTTTAAGTCATAGAATAATAAGAAAAGTACAAAAAACTACCGAATTTTGGGTCGCGCGTGTGTGAAACGAGTGCGCATTTTGTTTCCACAAGGTCGTTGGCGATTGTCGTCGTCTTAAACATATACAGTCCACTTTATTTCATCCACGAACTAACACTAATTATCACAATCATTATTTGGTTTTATTTTTGATTTCGTGTTACCCAGTTACTGGGTTGTGGAGGTCAGATAGGCAGTCGCTCCATGTAAAACACTGGTACTCAGCTGAATCCGGTAAGACTGGAAGCCGACCCCAATATAGTTGGAAAAAAGGCTAGGCAGATGTTGATGATGATTATTTGGTTTGATTTGAGCCTACTCCTTCCAAACCACTCTTTTATAAGTTTCGTACGGTACGGCAATTTGATGTTTATGAACCGTGACATTTGAAACAATATGCATCAGCGAGGTGACAACTAACCTGTTGGACCGGATCATTAGAATTATGTTAAGGATAGTTATTGATAAGTAAGTAGTCAAAAAACGATAAAAAGATTATTTATTGACCACACACAAACGTCTATGCCAGGGTTGAATGAGTGAAGATGGTGAAGATGGTTAGAAAGGGGTCCTGTTCTAAAATGATGGCCATTTTAGAACAGGACCCCTTTCTAACCATAAAAAAAAAAAAAAATATTCATCTTTTCTTTGTTCTGCCTTCTACCATGCATTCATGCTCACTCAATACTTTCTTAACAAGATGTTTTTAACGCGTCAGTTGCGCTTCTCATATGACATGACCGTACAATGACAACTAATTTCCGTACAACTTTTAGATCACTACACAGCGCCACTTATAGATTTGCTCTTAGATACTCATCTCCAAATATATCCTTGGCAGCACCACTTCTCATTTCTTTTGTTATACTCATATTAGCTGCATGCTTCACTAGAAAGTAGATAAAACTCTACAGTTTTATCTACTTTTGGCATATACCACATACCAATGAATGACCTGATATCACACAAAATCCTGCAAAGTGCGAGCAAAGTTTTTGTTGCAATTCGAACATATACAACAGTCCGACTACATCCAATTCAATTCAATTCAATCTTTATTGGATTTCACTTGTGTGTAACAAAGATCTTATAAAAGTAGTATAGTTCACATGGACCCTGTCATAGATCCTTTGGGCACTTGCCCGGACCAGACAATACTCTCTTCTGGTTGGAAGATCCTCCCTTTACAATGGATGATTACGGGACTTAAAACCCTGTTCCGCATACCTGACCAAGTCCACCTGTCCAAGTCGCCATAAGCGTTGCCACATCGACCAGTCCTGTGCTTCTCTTCCAGCGGACTCCCGTGACATGCATTAAGGCGATATATACACCCCAATGCTAACGCAGTACTGGCCGTGCGCCAGCTCGATGCCAAAATATCAAAATTGAACCTCCTTTTGAACAGTTTTGTTTGCAAAATATTATTTTATTTACATATGCTATGTTAGTTATAAAGAAATACCAGCCATCAATTTTTCTGTGTAAAAATATTTTTAAACATCCAAGTCGTTTTGGAGGAGTTTCCAAAAGTTGCGAAAAAATATTGTGTTGTTAATTATTTTTTTAAAGCAAAACTATTAGTTACACGTAAAAAACTTGTGTTCAAAATTATGTACATGAACCAATAATAAATATAGATTTTTATCAAACCTTTTAACCTAGCCGTTACTAAGGAGTATGCTTTAGAAAGTTACCGTTTTACGGCACTAAAGCGTATGTAGGCCCTTAAGTCATAGGTCCAGCTTGTCGGAGGCCTTAAACTGCTTAAAGTTTGGCAATGGCTTAGTAAATGCGGTCGGTTAATATTTTATCACCACAGTAAAAGCAGCCTGCGGGCCAGTACAGGGGGGTGACCATAAGCTCTTAGAGCGGTATCAATTTGAAATCGAGTAAGGGACAGATGTATCTGACTTGTATACATCTGTCACTTACTCGATATCAAATTGATACCGCTCTAAGAGCTTATGGTCACCCCCCAGATCTGACCAGATTAACGATTTGCCGCGCAGGCTTTATCACGGCATACTCAACACGGTAATAGCGCAACAATCCAGATCAGCGATTAGGTTCTACTCGTACAAAATTAGTATGACAAACTCATTCAACCCTGGCATAAACGTTTGTGTGTGGTCAATAAATAATCTTGTTACCGATTTTTGACTACTTACTTATCAATAACTATCCTTAACATGATTCTAATGATCCGGTCCAACAGGTTAGTTGTCACCTCGCTGATGATATTGTTTCAAATGTCACGGTTCATAAACATGAAATTGCCGTACCGTACGAAACTTATAAAAGAGTGACAGTTTTGTTTTACCAATAGACATGAGTAGACTATTCGAATGCCTGCGTCAAACAAAAAGTAGGCAATTGTGATAAAAACGTAAACAAAATGGTGTCAAAATCAGTATCTATATTTTTACTGATCGTGTTGTGTAAAGGCTTTATCGCTAACAATCTGGAACTGAAACAAGTTTTAATATTAAGTCGGCATAACATACGGTTTCCTTTGGGTGCCGAACTACCTAGATATACACCGCTGCCCTGGCCCCCACCGTCTGGCCCGCCAGGACTCTTGACGCCGAGAGGAGCACAGATGGAAGGATACATGGGCGAATATTTCTCAGAATGGTTCAAATCGGAACAGTTTCTTAGTGAAGGATGTCCAGATGAAGATTCTGTGTATGTGTACGCTAACACGTTCAGCAGAACCAAGGCCACTGCAAAAGCTTTCATCGACTCAGTGTTCAAAAGTTGCTATGTTCCTGTACATCACAAAAATACTACTGAGCCGGATCCACTCTTTAAACCTATCATACACAATAATACGGAAGCATATAAAAATATGGTGACTGAAGAAATTAACAGAAAAATGCTAAACAATTCTCAACTGCAGGCATCATTTTCAGAATTGAATAAAATATTGGAAATTGAAGGATCAGACATTTGCAAGCAGGATGGAATATGTGACTTGACTGGACCTTACAACACGATTTTTTATGAAGTCGGTGAAGAATTGTGGGTCAAAGGACCATTGTTCATAGGCATCTCAACTGTGGACGCATTTATAATGAGTTACTACAGCGGCATGCCCATACAAGATATTGCTTGGGGAAAAATAAAAACAGCAGAAGAATGGAAGCTGTTGGCTGAAATACCGCGACAAGATCATAATATAAGGTACACAACGGTAGCTGAGGACATCGCGGCACCATTAGTGGAGTATACAACTAGAATATTTAAGAATTATGACGAAATGCCCAAGTTAATATTGCTGGTTGGTCATGATTACAATATGAACTCTCTTGCGGCTTCTTTGGGTTTTGAATCGATCGATTTACCAAATCAATTTGAGAAATACCCGATTGGCGGCAAGTACGTGTTTCAAAGGTGGACGGATAATGAAAATGATTATTTGAAAGTAGAATATGTGTACCCAAGTTGGTCCCAGTTACGAAAGGGGCTAAGATATTCCGAGGAAAATCCTCCACAGAGAGTTGTGATGCGATTGAACTGGTGCAAAACTGATGACTGGGGTTTCTGTCCTTGGAAAGAGTTCGTCGATAAACTCTAGGTCGTCATGCTGATTTTGTAATAAAAAATGGCAATATAGACGTCTTTTTTTCTTAAAATTTGGTATTGACCTTTTACGGGTCACTGCTTAATTATGCTGCTGCTTTGATAACGCGATTGTATAAAAACATTCGCCTGATTTTGTCTATTTTTATATCTAAATTAACTAATATTTTTGCAAAGGGTAATCTTTGGTAGTACTATCCTGTCCGATTACGTAAATTGTTTCATAATCGTTGAGCGATATAGGCGTTATACTTTTTATTCCGGAAAAGTGTCCGGTTTTTGTGGGACAAGCAACGAGAGCCAAGCTGTGGGGAAAAGCTGGCTCATTATACTCAACTTTTCATGATCTCTTCTCTAAGTTTGTTGTTCTATAAGAAACCAAAGCCATCAAGTGTGTCAGTGTTCTGCTTTGTGGTTTACGCTATAAACGACTATTACGTAAAGCACAATTATATGTTTAAAAAAATAAGTTTTTTTAAAAATCAAAAATACCCGACTGCTTAAAACGCGAACTAAAAAGAAGTAAACAAGAAGAAAATCATGCTGTGCAGTCGGAGGATACATAATCGCGAGCTGGCTGAACAAAACCAGATATATCCTTCGACTGCACAGCATGATTTTCTTCTTGTTTGCGTCTTTTTAGTTCGCTTTTTAAGCAGTCGGGTATTTTTGATAATTAAATTAACTTATGTTATTTGTAACTCTTTACTTATATTTTTTTCGAGTTAGGTACATTTAAACATATAAGTATCATATAGTTTTTGAAATCAGCTCTTAAAACCCTTTATTTTGATATCCCACACGACGGGTTTGGAAAAAAAAAATTGAGCCCCTACGATATGGCGCCCAAAAGCCGCCATTTTTTTATTTGCCAATTTTAATGTAGCCAGCGACACTCGCAAGTTTAAGACGAATCGATCGACGTAAGAATAATCAAAATCGGCCTTTGAATTTGGTCTCTGGAACACCACATAGGAACAAACATACATACATACATAGACTGATAAACACATTACCCTCCTTCGGCAGTCGGGTAAAAAAGGTAAGGCCTTTGACAGTTCCCTGTGCGACCCCTAGTTACCACTCCCACCTAGCGAAAGATTATTTATCATCCATAGAACTATTATCTTTATAAATGTTTTTTGTCCTGTAATTATTTAAGTGGTGTACAATAAAGTATATAATAATAAAAAAAAAAAAAATTGACGGCCAATGGGGCAATGGCATAATAGCCAAGAGCCTCGACGAACATCTGAGGAGGCTCTCGTTGGGCAGCTGGATCAAGGGCTTGATCCAGAAAGCGGTACTCCTGGACACGGCTCGTATTGTTAGGAGGTTCCTCTCTCAGGAGCCCTGACCACCGGTAGCTTGGACCCTGTTCCCGATACCGGTGGGCTACTATTTTTGTATTTTTAAATGTTTTTTTATTTAATTTTTTATAGAATGATATTTAAAAATGTAAAAACATGTAAATATAATAAATAAATGGAATAATAATATTATCTAATCTTAATCAAAAGTATTTATATAAATAGTTCATTAGTTACACGAATAAATATGCAATTTTACCGCTTTTTAATATTATAAAGCGGTAAAATTGCATATTTATTC
Organism: Orthosia incerta; assembly: GCA_948252205.1. Classification (NCBI taxonomy): domain Eukaryota; kingdom Metazoa; phylum Arthropoda; class Insecta; order Lepidoptera; family Noctuidae; genus Orthosia; species Orthosia incerta. The sequence goes on along the minus strand of OX411758.1, from coordinate 16,666,923 downwards.
GTTTGTAAAGGGTAATCGTTGGCAGTAATAATCCGATTAAGGAAGTTCTTTCCACTCATCATCAATTATTTTCTCACTGCTCATCATATTTTCACACAGCCCTCCTCTCTGAGAGAGAGAGTACTAAGTAACTTGTATCCTAAAGATGAATACTATCCAATTCTCCGGGAAAGGCCATGGGGTTAAAGTAGCGGTAAATCTTAAAAAAACTCACCTTTCGCCCAAACTTCTCAATAGATACTGTAGTGAAGAACGACCCAGCCAGTTGCAAGGACCCTACAGCTAGCGCCAGCGTGTTAGGGCTCCACTCAGTGCCAGCGCGGTGGAACACGTCGGCTGCATAATTCATCAGAGCGAAGCACCCTGACAGTGTCTGCATTGCCATCAGGATTAACGTCATCCGAAGCGCCGCAAAGGTCGTGTGGTCCCGAACTGTGGAGATGTTTATTGGATTACTTGGTGGACTTGAAAGTTGACGAGTTAATCCGTAGCGAATACATTCTAAATCCATGGGTTAATCTTAAAATAAATAATTTCTAGTTGGGGTACGTTCTCATCTTGACTAGTTCAAAGATTTGCACCAAGTTTACAAAAACTTGAATGCGGTTATAGTCGAAGGTATATCTTTTGCATTTTATGAATGCATGTGGAAATAAATAGTTTGAAACTTTTTATTTAATTTAAATTTTATACTTCGTATTAAACGAAAAATAATGTTCTGTATTGTCAACGGCAAATTCTTATTCCTCAATTAGGGTTACGTACCCAAAGAGTAAGACTCCGCGATCCGTCTGTCTGTCTGTCTGTCCGTCTGTTGACCATGCCATCTCATGAACCGTGATAGCTAGACAGTTGGAATTTTCACAGATGATGTATTTCTGTTGCCGCTATAATGACAAATACTAAAAACAGAATAAAATAAATATTTAAGTGGGGCTCCCATACAACACACGTGTTTTTTTTGCCGATTTTTGGCTTATCCTGTGAGCGTTTGTGTAGTTTTCTGACAATGAAGCACCTTCTTGCGTAGGTTGGATTCTTGGGCTGCGTTACCATCTACAGGCAGCTCGCATGCGAGTTAATTTGAAGGCTACCGAGGTAGGTATAATGTGCTCGATCGTGCTCCGCAGTGTGATTAAACTTGCTTGCAGAAACGCTGTCTTAGAAAAAACAAAGTAAGACTCCCTTTTGTTATCTGAACATGCGAATGTCATTATCCTGCTAACAACGCACTATGAAAAGTGAAACCTAATACACTGAGTAGGTCTTAATTGTCATGGCGGGAGTAAACGCTCGGGTGTCACCATTGTGTGGACCGCCTTGGGCTAGGCACCGCCGTGTCCTCGTAGCGGCGATCAGCGGTAGCAACCACTCGCGTCCGGCCCTGGTTCAGGCCATGTTACGGAGCGAGAGGGTATGGGAATCTGTCTCCTCCTTCTGCGAAGCAGTAATGCTCGCGAAGGAGGAGGCGGAACGCGTGAGAAGGACGCAACGAAGACGCCCTCACGCCCCTAGCCACCGCAGGAGACGCCCTGGGCGTCGGGAGTCGCGAGCAGATTCCCGGCCACCGTAGGCGCGAGCTTGCGGGCGGCGAGTGATGGGTAGCTCGCCGTCCGATAAGGACCAGGCCCGAGTCGACGGCGCGTTGTGTTCCACGCGCGCCTCAAAGAGACGTCAGCAGAACTGACGGGGTCCGCGAGGACCGATGCCTGTCTGGGTCGCGAATAAATTTGAAAAAGAGTTACCACGGCCCTGGCTCAAGCAACTGAAGGAACACGGGTGGGTTTTAGTCAGTAAAAGTCTGACACGAAGAGCGGGAGAAGTCATTGGATGAATTCCAACCCAAAAAAAAAAAAGGTCTTAATTGTCATATGTACCCACAATTTATGTGATTACTAAATACCAATCTACTTCGGTATGTAATAGCAAGAATGTGGACTTCTTAAACTATTTTTTTCTTTGTTAGTCTGTACGTAATTATCTAATTACACTATAGTTTAATTACAAAGCTAATTATGTCGCATTTAGTTTGATAACAGGTCTCGTGGTTTATGTAAGACCTTGTGGATGGAGGTACCTATTATTAATTGCTTTTATTACAGGCTTTCTTTTGATTGCAGAGTGCTATTAAACAATACTGCTTTATCTTCATTGTTTTAAGATAGCTATGGCGGCTTAGTTGGAAGGGTAATAACCCTTCTCGTCATGCTTAGTGTAAACATTGGATTAGGTGGTGTTTTTAGGGTTCCGTACCCAAATGGTAAAAACGGAACCCTATTACTAAGACTCCGCGATCCGTATGTCTGTCTGTCTGTCACCAGGCTGTATCTCATGAACCGTGATATCTAGACTGTTGAACTTTTCACAGATGATGTATTTCTATTGCCGTTATAACAACAAATACTAAAAACAGAATAAAATAAATATTTAAGTGGGGCTCCCATACAACAACCGTGACATTTTTGCCGTTTTTGCGATAGTGGTAAGGAACCCTTCGTGCGCGAGTCCGACTCGCTCGTTATCTCATAAAGAGACAGTAACAGTTACCCCCGGTTTCTCTACACTCGATTATCGGACGGTTAACGGAATCGACGAATAATCGCCGGTTATCCGCAGTGATTGGCTGTTGAAAATTCATTGAACCAATCACAGCAGATAACGCGTACTTGACAATATGTCACATTAATTCTGCGATAATTTAGCGGTGAGAAACCCGGCCTTAGTCTGTTACTGTCGTATAAATGGATTACATGTTTCATTATAAATGTTAGGGATTATAATACAAAATGCGTTACGCCATTGGGCTGCACTTAGTCGATCCCGATCGATCGATCGAAGTATGATCAACCATCTTATAGACTAGCTAAAGTACACTCATCTTTCATGGGGTACTGTGTTAAATTCTATAACAAAATACCTTGTGATATATTAAAACTAAATGAAAGTAAATTTAAAACTTTAGTTAAAAGCACACTTTGTAAACAAGCATATTACAAACTAGATGATTATATTCAAGATAAGAATGCTTGGAAACATGCTGGTCCTGCTCCATAGGGCAATCCTTAGTGTAAACAAAATCAAACTGGTTAATTTATATTATATTCATAATTATAGTAACGCTTTATTTTTATTATTTGTCTATTAGGTTTGTTTAAACAATTTTGACTCGCACACTGTTCCGTTGTTGTTGAATTAGGTAATTTACCTATGTATGCAAGATATGTAAGTATGTGAGAACCATGTTCCTATTTATCAAGTGTATGATTTTACCTGTTAGTGCTTGTAATTTTATATCTATGTGTAGTAAAGTAGTGCTAGGTGCATCGTCCTCACGTATATGAATTTATTAATGTATGTACTTTAATATTGTAAAACATTTATATTTTTTTAAAAAAGTAAATATGGAGTTTCTTGTGCGTTCTTCTCCATAACAAACTACTTTTCTGAATGCACGGTAGAATCAAATTATATTTATTACCTGTAATTTTTAACGTTCAAAAGTGCCGCTTAGTGGCCTAATTGAATAAATACATATGACTTTGACTTTGACCCGAGCTCAAGTAGGTAACTGAATCGATAAAGGTTGAAATATGTGTCTTCGGTAAGACAATTTCTTTGGTCAGTGCACAAAACAAAATTGCATGTGCGTACTTTACCCACACTGAGCAGGGACAGCCTGGTGTTCTCCTCAAACTGTCGTTGTTCCTCCTTCAGCTTCAAAACCTCCTCGACCACTACTTTGTGACTCTGCTTTAGGCTCCTCAGCCAAGAGATAGTTTTAGCGGCTTTCTGAAATAAAGAAACGGTCTATTTAGGACTTAGTAGGTTGATATTCAGGTTCTCTACCTTAACTGCTATTAAAAGGGGCTTTTCTTGGTTTTTCAGGGTGCAATAAAGCAGCCTCCACAAGTGAATATAGTATACCTAATAAAATTCGGCTTATTCTGAGACAGCTAAGTATGTGACCACTTTACTGTTAGGTGAATATTTTTACCGACTTCAATAAAAGCAGGTCATCAATTCGATAAGTAATATTGTTGGCATTGCCCAATATTCACAATTATGTTACTCTAATTGGGCTTCTAAACATGCGTGCCAAAGGACAATGCCAGAAACCCATACATTGTTTTAGCTGAGATTAAATTCCTACGACTCTAAATGTAAAATATCTGGTTTAATTCAGGGTCATGTCCTGAATTAGTTTGTGCAAGAATTTTTGTTCAATAATGCCGAGAATAATAGATATTCAGGAATGAACTTTTGTAGGTTATGTTAGGGTAACTTTTAATATAACGTGTTGAACAGGTAATATTATTCAATTTTGTGGAAGTAAAAGGGCAATATCGCATTAGTTTTTCCCTTTCCTAGTTATTTGTAGCGTCGGTGCCGCTACATAGTAATCGGATCGTGACCATTCTTTTTATTGTCGAAAAACGATAAAAACAAGCGGTACCAATGACACCGACTCCCGAAACGAAGGTTATTTTGCACTTTTTAGTGTTTTGCTTTTGAAGTCGGTTTATTTTTTTGTGAAAAAGTTTTTTCTTTGTAATAATAGTATTGGTAGAGGATAAGATACAATAGGTAAAATAGGCGGGTAACGAGGATTTCGAATCAAAAGTGGTTTTAGAACAGGAAGTATAAGGGAGCTATTTATACTGAGGTACTGGCGTGCAGGAAGGATAATGTCGCATTTTAATAATGTTCGACTATAAAAAATAGTAGTTTATGCAATGGTCATATAATACGGGTTATTAAAACACGAGCGTGGGTTTTAGATTCTCATTGCGCATGACAACGCAGCACGCGCCTCCATAAACAATGACATTACTTCAACGAGCCCATAAGCGCCAATAAATTAAAAAGTAAAGGTGTAGTACAAAAACTAAAAAGTTATTTTATGATGCAACTTTGTATGAAACTCGAAGGAAAATGATGCACTGTAATATAAACAGACACGAGTTGGAAATCATCTTACCCACATGTATGATACAACATTTTAGTATACATTGTGCGAGGAAATAAAAAAATATATCTGAACCAAGCAAGAAATTAATAAAATGGCGCTTATTCAAGGGCGCTCAGCATATCCACAGATTAACTAATAGTTCATAGTTCCTCGGGCATATCTACTGCGCATGTGCAAATAGCACGAGCAAAATATTCATTCTGCCAAACATATTTAATGCATATTTAAAATTAATTTATTGATCAAAATCTAAATCTAGAGTAATTAAAAACGCCTTAAATGAAGTATTAGTTTTGTTTTACCTTTTATATGAATGATAAACAATGCACGTGCCATGTTATCTCTTCACCACCCTTGGTTGACTGGTAGAGAATGTCCGCCTTTGTACCTTTTTGTGCATGAAGTCTAAATAAATAAATAATCTGTACTTAACTAACTTTTTAAACTTTTATCAAATAATAAAAACTCTATGCGGCGGGCTGACGTTGGAGTTAAAAATCACTAGTAAAAAAGTGACACTTTCCGCACAGTTTGGCTGCTTGGAAAACGCTCTTTTCGAGGACATGCATTGTAAACTTATTTTACAATGCATGTCCTCGAAAAGAGCGTTCGATTTATCCACTCACTCGCTTCACTCGCTCGTGAATAAAAATACCACTCATCGGAAATCACCTACTTTCCGCACTTGTAGCATAATAGTACACTGTGATACAAGGGTGAAAAGTAGGTTATTACAAACGAGACAATAACCTACACACCCGTGTATCACACGACGTTTTTCAATACAGTTGTGAGAAACAGTAAAAACAAATCAAAGAATTAGATATGTTTATTCACAAAAAATAAAATTTTCAATATGGCGCGTTTTTGCAACTGGACATATTTTTTTACAAAGAAAACAGCCTATACAGCCTATTCGATTTTTGACAAACGTTGATGTGAAACTAATTAACTTAAAACTGGTAATTAAATATATTAAACAACTATTTAAAAAAAAATGAGAATTCAATGCTAAAACGTACGGAATCATTAATTTTTCCTCCTATAAAATCGTATCCCATTTTATTCTATGTATGAAAACTCCTTGCTACTAAACTTTTTTAAATTGATTTAAGGCGCGTTTTTGCAAATGAACATATTCTTTTACCACGAAAACAGCCTATACAGCCTATTCGATTTTTGACAAATGTTGATGTGAAAATAATTAAACTAAAACTGGTAATTAAATATATTAAACAACCATTTAAAAGACTTTTGAGAATTCAATGCTAAAACGTACGGAATCATTCATTTTTCCTCGTAGAAAATCTATCCCATTTTATTCTATGTTTGAAAACTCCTTGCTACTAAACTTTTTTAAATTGACTTATAAATTTAAAACTAAACTGCAAACATAATGATCGAGCTCGTAAACAAAAGTCACGACCGCGTAACAGAAAGATGCCTATGCGTAAGATTTAACTTTCGAATCATAATTATAGCCTCTGAAAGTACGCCATGTTTAACAACTAAAAAAAAAAAACTAAAAAATTGAAAATAACTATTATGATGCAGTTGTTTGAACAACTGCATCATAATAGAAACGAAGGAAAATGTAGCACTGTAATGGTTTTTTTTTAATTTTACCAATCCACGAATATAAAGTACGTGTTTATACAATATTTTTGAATTCATATTTGGAACATTACGTTGTGAGTGTAGATATAAACGTTTTTCAAATCATTTTATTCGATCACTTATTGTGGTAACGCTCGCTGACTGTAAATATTATCTAAGAATCTTTTTTTTAGTTGGTCCTAGTTGGGTTGGCGTGCTTTACGAATCACGGAGGGTTTTCGGTATTTCATGGAAGGTTAGCCATTCAAGAATTTCGGTAACCGAAGCTTAATCTTCGATCGACCCGAAAGAGCCTTTTCTTAGCTTTTTTTTATGAGCCAGCTCTTGTTAACATCTTCACTGCCGCTCCGGTCACTGGTGACCTCAAACAATATATATTCTATTGTGTCTACTGTCTAGCAGCCAACGTGTCAATAATCTCGTAATCGTATTAATAATAAAAAGCGATAGATCAGGTTTACGATTGACCGAGCGAGTCCAGAGGCCCAAGACAGTCGAATTGCTAATAATTTATCACGTTACATTTCGATTGCGCTTCTCAATGCTATACGTTTTTCACATTTTACCAATCGATATCGCGTCTTTTTCAGAGTTCAGAAAAATTATTTGCAATCATAGGTTACAGATACACAGGTGTGTGATATGTTACAAATGTTAGTATCAATTACAATTATTTCAATATTCATTTCACAATATCAAATCAAAAATACAGAAAGAGCTACACTGTTGGATAAATCAATATATTATTCAGCTGACAATTAATTAAATTTCAAATAAGGACCACAATGTCAAAACAAGTACCAAATTAATGAAATATTTAAAAAATGTCAACAGTAAAGATTTAAGATAAAACAGAAATGTCAAAAAAAAATAGGATTATGTCAATTAATTAAATTAATGTAAAAATAAGTATAAAACTAAATCTGAAAATAAGTATAAAACTGATGGAATGTTATTGTCTAGAGCCTCTCATCGGTGCTTGTCCGTTCCATACATTTTTAACTTTTTGACAGTCGCAATCGTCACTATCGCTGATAGACTGTCCCTCATCTAGAGCCTTAGAAGATGCCTGTTAAGGCCGTACCCTGACCAAAAAATCAGCATGAGTTATGAGCATTCCTATTGGCCTAGCGGCACTGTTGGCGCATGAATTACGGTAGTGAATACGCCCATATTTTAGAATAAAATCTTTATAAAATCGAATATTGGTCTTTTGAAAAAAATAAAACTTACAAAATGTTCGTAATCAAATTGTCTATCCATTAGTGTTAGTATAAAAATAATTAATGAACACTTTACGAGGAGATGCATGCTATCAATAATTATTTCACATTTTTATGGTTTTGTTGGAAGGTGATTAGTGAAACATATACCTCTTTAAAAAAAAAAGTGTACTACAATTTTAGAATCAACAGTATGTAGAAATTAAATGTATTTTTATTAATTGATATTTCTTTTTAAATGAATAGTAGATAGCTCTAAAAAACTGCACAAAAACAACTAGCGCGGCGTTTTGCTCGGGGAGAGGCCAAATTCTTTGATAGAACATACCAACCTTCTCCTCTCCGATCTTCAATAAGTAGTTGGGCGACTCCGGCATGAAACAGAAGACGATCACATGCACACACGCTACTGCCAGATACACCGCCTGGTTTATGCGGTACGAGACCGCCATGCCGACTGCGTACACGAAGATGACTCCTGAAAAATAAAGAATAGTTGTTTAACACGACTGACTTCTGGTGTAACGGCGAATAGAGATAAATGGAACTGTATAGGACATACAGAGATAACTATATAAAGAGCAGCGGTGGCCCAGTGGTATCGGCCGCGACATATAAGTTGTGGGTCGTGGTTTCGAACCTAGACAGGCGCTTTACTTTGTGTAAATTATTTCGTCACCACTGCTCTTCAAACGGTGAAGGAATACATCGTGAGGAAACCGGCATGTCTTAGAACCAAAAATTCGAAGACATGTTACATCCTCCAACCCGCACTGGGCCCGCGAGGTGGGTTAAGGCCTATTCCCTCTCACAGAGAGGAGGCCTGTTTCCCAGCAGTGGGAACATTAATAGGCTGATGATGATGATATAGGACATGCAATATTTACATCCGTACAATGGACGTAAGGTTACTAGTAAAGAACTTCTACAAAAGTGTCATGTCAGCGATGGTGATAGTCCAAGTCGAAATATTACCAACATCTGACGGATTGATCACGTAAAATTTCGATAGCGGTTGACATCCCATAGGTACAGTATTTCTACAACTATTTTCATAATGTCCCTCGGCAATCATCGCATTTCCGAATACAAACGAATGCTAATTACCATGTCCATCAATTATTAGATTTATCGTGTATAATAATTTGAATTCAGAACTAACTAAGTATTTTATTGTTGTTTGTTTTGATTACCGTGTGATACATATAGAGCTGTAATAAATATTGAAGTGGGGCTCCCGTTTTTTGCGCTAATGGTACGGAACCCTTCGTGCGCGAGTCCGACTCGCACTTGGCCGGTTTTTCTATACTAACCTGCTCATAAATTTATATTTTGTACTCAACAGACAAAATCTTCATGGTTATAACTTCAAGTAAAACAAGTCATTCTAATTACATTTGAGACTATTAAAACTGCATTTAATTAAAGTCATGCCTTTTATTGAATGTTTAAAACTTATTTTCGTTTTAGGTAATTACTTACCTTGGGAACTGAAAACCTTGAAAAATATTTTTATAATTATACATTGTTTTATATATCTCTGTCTCTTAGTTCAATTCATTTTGGCTTTATATCTAAACCGACAATCATGATATTGTAAAATACCTATCGTTGCTATCTCCGCATGAGATGGGTAGTTCTGCCCTATGGGATTTCCGATCGGTGAAAATGACGATCTTCCATACAGAGTTTCGTCCCCTATTTAACCCTGATGACGAGGATAAATTTTTGGGCAATTCTACGCAAAATTGTTTTCTTTTTGCATATTTCATTTCTATCAGCGACTCAGTTGGATTGGATGGTTTCTTTAATACTGTTAGGCTCTCGTTTGACAGTGGTCACACACAGTGATATTACAGGTGACACGTGATGATGTATGGTAAAACACAGAATCCGGCAGGCAATTCCACTCCTTTGTAAATATTGGACAAAGAAACTTCCAAAAAACAAAAAATTACATACCCAATTTACACACACACATATTCATGGACCCCAAGGCTCCTCTGAGTGTGTCTTCGGAGATTTCCTTGACGTAGACCGGCACGACCACAAAACAGCCGCCAGCTGCCAGTCCTGCTATGACCCTGGCTGCTATGAGGGTTGACGGCATGATCGCAGTCAGTTTGATTGTCCAGGATATCTGGAATTTGAAAGGAGATTGTTTATAGCAACTGTAAGGTCTATCAAAAATTAGATATGAGAAGATATATAACAGTACGATGTAAAGATATAGGCGGTTAATATTAAATTTGTAAGAGAGTTACCGCGGCCCCGGCACAAGCAACATTGCCCAAACATCAGACAAATAAAAGCCGTCAGCTTAGATCCGAACGCCCTAAGCGCCGAATCTATTTTCTATAATTCTAAAGTTGCGAGACCAACACAGAAGTAAATTATCACAACACACGCAATTCGGATACTTGGACACTTGAACTCCATATTCAATAGTGCAACTGAAGGAACACGGCTGGGTTTTAGTCAGTAAAGGTCTGACACGCCCTCCCGCTTCATCCAGAGCAGGAGAAGACATTGGATGATTTCCCATCCAAAAAAAAAATTGCTACCTATGAGTAGTCCTATGCTTGCAAACTACTAAGTTTATTTAATTACTAGTATAGGACTAATTTGATCAAATCAATCATGTGTTGTGAAGTTGAAATGACAATGTGGGATCATGAGTTCATGACTTTAGGTGCATGACTAAGGCCCAATATTCCAAGTAATTTTGAAGGACCTCTTTCTCGACTCAGTCGCCGTGGCAACGGAAAAATAAATATAATAACTGTCAATTTTGATGATTAGAGGTGGAGTCGGCGGAAATGACTTTGAATATAGGCCTTACAATTTATACCTAACACATAGAAGAGAGGAGAGGGGTCATCTCTATAACTTCTTTTCGTTACTTAATATATATTTATGTAGGTATGTATTATAACATGTATAAGATATATATGTAACATATGAATTTAAAAGGTTTGCTTTCCACGGTTTAAACAATGCACCTGCCATTTTATCTCTTCACCACCCTTGGTTGACTGGTAGAGAATGCCTAAGGCATTAAGTCCGCCATTGTACCTTTTTGCATGAAGTTTAAATAAATAGAAGTAGCGTAGCGAAAACATACTAAATCTATGACCTAACAGCGTTCTACTATACTTCATAAAAGATAGCTTGATCTCTGCGACATATGTCAAACTGACGTATACGTTATTGTTAGCCTGTCAAGCGCTATTGTTACTGTATTGATACTGACAGCTGTCGCAGAGATCAAACTATCTTTTAAGAAGTAAAGATGGTAGTTCCTTAACGTTTTCAGCTGACGAATGAGACACCATGAATATTTATCTTACTCGTATGCCTTTGGGATTTCTCTTTAAAAATAAAAGTGCATAACAGATTTATTAAGCCTAAACGCACTTATGCATCACAAACTAACTATTCAGGTACCTAAGTAGGCACCTAATTTCATTAATGATGATAATATAAGAAACATGCAATAACCTTCAAGAATGTGACCTTCCAAGAAACCTAATCCATATGAGCGAGTTTGTTGTACACAACTAACACAACAGTAATTAGTATGTAAAACAAATATTATCTCGCTAACTACCTCGTAGGTAATACTTAAGATCTACTTATTTACTTTGACACAATATCTGTAAAGAGTTAAGGTACTGCGTCATATACCGTCGAAAAACAGTTTGCATATGCAGAAAAACATCCTTGTAGCCAAAGTGGCGATTAGAATAATATTGATGTTGAGGGTCTCTTTTTATTTGCATGAAGAATCACATTTTGCAATTGTGTCATCATCATCATCATTTCAGCCGAAAGACGTCCACTGCTGGACATAAGACTCCACAAAACGTTCCACATCGAGCGGTCCTGTGCTTCGCTCATCCATCGGATTCCTGAAACCTTAACTAGGTCACCAGTCCATTTAGAGGAAGCCTTCCAACGCACCGTCTTTCGGTAGATACGCATTCATCGTTTTAAATTTTTTATTTAAGAATAGGAAGGAGATGTCTATTAAGAAGGCGACGAATATACATATGTTGAATAACAAGACTCGAATAGACCAGGAGGATGATGAAGAAGAAGCAGTCACATTTTAGGAGTCTGTTTCAAGCTACAGGCGCATAACAGTGTTATGAGAATCTGTGAAGACAGTAGTTGTTCAAGTCTTTGTACAGAAGCAGATTTTAAAATATTCAACTTCAAATGTATTTATTTGTGACACAGGTAAATGATGTTGTAAATACATGGTGTTAATTACAAATATTTTTGTCACTGTGTGTAACTTTGCTGGGCATACAAATATATGACTGGGCTTTTCCATAACGTCTTGTATATCTACTGTACTTGTTGCAGACGGTTCGTATATATATATCAGACGGGAGAGAGATGCTTGTGGTCTGTGATAATGCCATAGGGCCACAAAAAGAGATACTTGCACTACAGCCTTTGTATATAGTTCAATATATATGCCGACAGAAGAATTTCTTCTTTTCGTTTCGACGATACATTTATTCAGAATGTTTGGACCCAGTAGGAATCATTTGTAGCAGCTTCAGAAGCTTTGTACAGGTAATCTAAGATGCAAATGAATGGACAGTTGAGACACTCCAGCAAGTGGGATATAGACTGTACAAGAGCACCGCACTCGCGCCGGGTGCAGAGTGTATTAAGGAGAGGGCCCGGTGTGATTCTATTCTTATTTCCAGAGAAATGAGAATATTTAGTAAATGTACAAGAAGAAATAAATAAATGTATATTGATCAAATTACTTACACAAGACAGCAAAGACACAAGAATTACGCAGATCTTCCTCCCAAACCGATCCGACGAGTAACTGAAGAAGGGTATCCCACAAATGGCTGCCAGTGGTAGTGCCGCCGCCATCCACGAGATGTCGTTGTCTGACAGCGGCGCCTGCGCGGGCGTGACGTCAGACTTGAGCAGTGGACCCATCGGCGACAGCCATCCAATCTGGATGCCATATGTGAAGGTTGGGATTGTTGCTGGAATGATACAAAGGAGACAATAAAGTAAGATGTAAATGCGTCAAAAATCTGCGGTGTTTAGCAATCGACGCGGGTGATGTTATAATGAACAAGTGTGAACAACAAACACAGATGGACTCGCTGAGTCTCTGCTCGCCCCTTATTCGCATAATTTGATGGAACCGCAATCGGAGAAGACCGGAAAAAGATCAATCGCCAGTACCCTTGACTTAACGTACTTTCCGAGGCAGTTGTCAAACACTCGCCAACTTGAATACTGGGCAATTCTACCTGGAAAACCCTTACCTGGGCATCGAACTGGGGATCCCTTACATCAGGATTGGAACTTCGGAAACTCAGTTCTTACTGCTATTTAGGGTTCCGTACCCAAAGGGTAAAAACGGGACCCTATTACTAAGACTCCACTGTCTGTCTGTCACCAGACTGTATCTTATGAACCGTGATAGCTAGACAGTTGATGTATTGTTTCACAGATGATGTATTTCTGTTGCCGCTATAACAAAAAATACTAAAAACATAATAAAATAAATATTTAAGTGAGGCTCCCATACAACAAACGTGATTTTTTTGCCGTTTTTTGCGCTAATGATTCGGAACCCTTCGTGCGCGAGTCCAACTCGCACTCGGCTGGTTGTTAATTATTTGTCCGGGGCTCTGGGTACACCGTTAATTTTAACTCCTTCACGCTCCTCACCGTTATTTTTAAGTTGAGGCTTAATAAAACAAATACCTTACAATTTAAAAGTCATCAAGATCTCGAGTAGGAATTAGCACATGACGTTCACAGAAATTTAAATTGAACACAATTTTCAGTAGCTAACAACAAAATTCCAAAAACGTCAACCGTTTTCAGCAGAACTGTCCAAACATTATCTTTGTCAAGATAGATTACTAGGAAACGTCTGTTCCACGTAATGACTGAAAATATCACGCGAACTTTGCACCCATGAGTCATTATGACTTATCGTTTTCAGTTCCATGAAATAAAATATCTACAGAATAATACATAGTTAGGCTCCAGCCCGAATTTTTCATTCGGGCTGGAGCCTAACTATGTATTAGTGCAGGAGATGCGATCGTGTGCGCAAACATAGGTACAGTCTCTGTTCGCTCACTCTCGTAGCCCGATGGGACGGCAATCTGTCAGGACCGGAGAGAGTACAGGCGTTAAACAGAGCTTAACGTGTTGTCCAGGCCACGGGAGTTTCGCACCACCAACTTCCAAACTTCGGTTTGCTTCCTTGCTGCGTCTGAGAAATTCCTAAAGCAAAAACCCAAATATACTTGGTCGACCTGGGAATTAAACCCAATTACACTTGGCCAACCTGGGCATCGACCCAATTCTACTTGGCCGACCTGGGCATCAAATCCAATTCTACTTGGCCGACCTGGGCATCAAACCCACTTCTACTTGGTCGACCTGGTAATTAAACCCAATTATACTTGGCCGACCTGGGCATCAAACCCAATTATACTTTGGCCGACCTGGGCATCAAAACCAATTATACTTGGCCGACCTGGGAATCAAACCCAATTATACTTGGCCGACCTGGGAATTAAACCCAATTCTACTTGGCCGACCTGGAAATTAAACCCAATTATACCTGGCCAACCTGGGAATTAAACCCAATTCTACTTGGCTGACCTGGGAATTAAACCCAATTCTACTTGGCCAACCTGGGAATCAAACCCAATTCTACTTGACTGACCTGGAAACCAAACCCAATTATACTCTGCCAACCTGGGAATCAAACCCAATTATACTTGGCCGACCTGGGAATCAAACCCAATTATACTTGGTCGACCTAGGAATAATACCCAATTATACTTGGCCGACCTGGGAATCAAAACCCAATTCTACTTGGCCGACCTGGGGACCAAACCCAATTGTTCTTGGCCGACCTGAGTATCAAACCCGGGACCTAACGCTCAGTAGTCGCACTTGCGGCCGCGAGACCAACGACGCAGTTAGATCTTCAGAATAATTTATGATGCAATCTCATTCATTCATAAATTATTTATTTATTCTGTTAATATGATAATGCAGCATTGAATGATGACAATAAGTCATTAGTAATTGTCATTATTCAATGCTGCATTATAAAAAAATGATTTTTCTAAATACTGTCATTATAGTTTTTATAAAAATGCTAAAGATTTCATGGTATTTCTATTATTATTTTTGTATTTCAGTGTTTAGTTAAAGGTCACAACTTCCTTTTAGGCTGTTGACGTTTGCCAGTGATAAATTATGAATTTCTACTATGTATGACCTTAATAAAACCGGCCAAGTGCGAGTCGGACTCGCGCACGAAGGGTTCCGTACCATTATCGCAAAAGGCGGCAATAAAATCACGTTTGTTGTATGGGAGTCCCACTTAAATACTCATTTTATTCGGTTTTTAGTATTTGTTGTTATAGTGGCTATAGAAATACATCATCTGTGAAAATTTCAACTGTCTAGCTATCACGGTTCATTCTCATGAACCGTTAGACAGTTGCAGCTAGACAGTTAAAATTTCCAGACTTTATCTCTACAGTCTGGTGTCTGACAGACAGACAGACGGACCGCGGAGTTTTATTAATAGGGTCCCGTTTTTACCCTTTGGTTGCGGAACCCTAAAATCAACAGATTTTTTTGTGATTTTAGTTATTATTCGTTTTTTTAAACATGTCTCTTGGATACCAGATGAGAAATAGTCTAAAAGAACCTCAAAATTGGTAATTCCATTACTCTCACTGTTTAAAACATAACATCACACTAGTATACCCAGAAGGGCTAGTCAGAGGAAACAACAAACACATTGGCTGTCTAATACCGGTCTGGAAAACTCAAAGAAATTCCTGGGCTCTAAATTCAAAGCACGGGAATGCATTTGGAATATGAGCATGGGGCAAATCCGCTACCTGTTTGAGGCCTTCACTGGCCACTTTGGAACTAACGACATGCTCATGAAGATGGGTTTAACCGCGACGCCCTTGTGCAGGTTGTGAGGGGAACATACGGAACGCATGGAGCACCTTCTATGCACATGCCATGCACTGGCTGGTAAGCGAATGAGTCTCCTAGATCTAAGAATAGAAGACTATAGGCTCATATCTCCTAATCTCGTTGTAAAACTCATGAAGAAGGTTTTTAGCGAGATTGGGGAGGAGTAAGTATTTAAGGGACCACAAATGATCCCAATGGGTCGAAGTGTTCCAGTTATTTGTCGGCCCCTCCACAGGATAAGATAGTCAGAAGAAAACTTAGAGCACACCCTACATTTCGTCAGTTATGCCACGTTATGCTTAAGTTCATGTTATGGGGGCAAGCCTATTGTTATCAACCGGGCAGAATTCCAGACTGCTAGATATTCCAGATGGAATAACCCAATACCACTTTGTCCGACGTTTTTTTTTCGGTTGGACTTTTTTTTTTTTTTCGGTTGGTCTTCCAATGACTTCTCCCGCTCTGGGTGAAGCGGGAGGGCGTGTCAGACTTTTACTGACTAAAACCCACCCGTGTTCCTTCAGTTGCTTGTGCCAGGGCCGCGGCGGTAACTCTTTTTCAAATTTATCCGCGACCCACTTTGCCCGACCCAGGAACCGAACTCAGGACCCCATACTCATTATCAGCAGTAGCGTTTGGGACCACTACACCATGGAGGCAGTTTCAGTATTTTCCACAACATGTTTGATAGATGTTTTGAATTCTCAATGGTGTCGCTACAATAATTTGTCGAAGGCTAGGCACACTGTGATTTTGAAGCGTAAAGAACAGTAACCCATCCAGAAAAGTGTCCGCAGGAAGTGCAGCTTGTTGTCAAAGCCAAGTCGAAGTTTTCAAACTTATCAGATCTAAGGCCCACAATTTCTTCGTCAGATTTCAAAGTTCGTAATTTACCTACTTCATTTTATGCTTATTATAATTTGTGGTTTATTTAGACATAAAGTTTACTGAACCGAACATTTGCTTGCATACGTGCAGCATCAGCATACCAGCAAGCGAATCTGCATACTTGTGTGCAAATATAACTCGCGTCCGTATTTATAAATCAAACTAATTTTAGGGCCCGCTCCAAAGCCGGATTTCCATTACCAGACGTCACGGAGCACGAAACCAGTGGAGAGAGCATCGGCACGTTTTTGTTCTAAACCAAAGTCACCAAATAACGGCGGGGGCAGAGGTAAGCTTCCTCCGCTGTGATTGGGTGACAGATTGACAACCAAATGACAGCTGATTCTTTAGGGATTCCAAACAAGTAATTAAAAAAATATCGATACCTATCGATAGTTGTTTAACTTATTATAGTGTAAGGATTTCTTTAGGATACAGAGATTACGGGTTCGATTTTGAAATAAAACAGGTGTTTATTAAATTAAAGGCATAATTAAAAAATAATTTGAATTTACTGGTTTTTAAAATGGATTAGCTTTGAATATGTTTTTCTTATGTAATCTTATGGACTTGTATTATTTTTCGTAATGACCCGACATACTTTGTTTTGTCATAAAAACACCAAATACCCTACCTACCCTACTTATCCTACCCTATTGTGAATCTAAACCATCCGGGGCGCAACCACCCAAACGCATACAAAAAATTTCATCAAATCGTTCCAGTCGTTTAGGAGGAGTGCAGTGACATAACACGTACAGTAGAATTGTATATATAAAGATACATATATACATGAATTGCTCGATTAAAGGTTAGATTTATGATATGGTAAATACGGGCATGACAATAAAAAACAAAAGAACGTACACAGCTGCAGTTCTTATTAATTTCGGCAACAAAGTATTGTTTAATGTTTAATAATAAACAATGCATTCTGAGTATTTTTTTCGCTCGACGAGCTTTTTCCGTCTTAGAGCCTAACATATCGATATAATCGTCGTGATGCTGCGATGCAGCACTATCGAGAAAAAAAGAGATAACGACTAACGCGCGAATCAGTGTACCAGAAAGAGACAGCAGCGGAACCATCCAGAAATAAAAATATTTGATTTTACTTAATGAAATTGATTAAATGGCGTAGAAAAACACTTACCTGTGAAATGTTATACCATCTTTTGTGTAACTTGAAGAATTAGAACACTTTCCACACCATTTAATTGCACAACTAGACATTACTTTTCAGTTTATTTGTTTTAAAGACGGAAGCGCGTGACGTTCGTACGTCCTACCTACGAATGTTGCGACTGACTAAAATTTCGCCGCATATGATTGATATTGCATACGCTTGGCGCCCGCGGTAATCCCGGCACGCTCTCTCCACTGGTTTCGTGCTCCGTGCCAGACGTTGTCAGGCGGACTTTTACCTACTTTTTAAAAGTGTGAGTAAATAATACGTGGCTGGAGTTTTACGGACATAAAAGAAATAAAAAAACCGACTTAGGTACAATTAAACATATAAGTGTTATATATTTTTGAAATCAGCTCTTTAAGCCTTTTATTTTGATACCCCACGCTATGGGCTAGGAAATAATAAAATATTTGGGCCCCCACAATATGGCGCCCAAAAGCCGCAAATTTCCTATTTTTAAATTTTAATGTAGCCAGTGACACTTGCAGAGTTAAGACGAATCCATTGACGTAAGAACCATCAAAATCGGCCAACGCGCTTGGTCTCCAAAACGCCACATAGGAACAAACATACATACATACATAGATTGATAAACACATTACCCTCCTTCGGCAGTCGGGTAAAAATATGCCTCGTTGGTGTCTGGCGTGTGGTCTCAAACGCTACAGCTAAGCTTGAGTCTCGGGTTTGATGCCCGGGTCGGGCAAAGTGTTATTGGGTTTTTCACCTGAAATTTCTTAGTAGCCGTGAATGGCAGTAGCCTCGCCCCCCTATTACATGGGACTTAAACATAAATAACTGGCGAAGTGTAGGTCCATCTCTGTCCAACCCTTTAAAGAATACCGGCGTGATATAATAATAATCATCATCATCATATCAGCCGAAAGAGGTCCACTCCTGGACATAGGCCTCCCCCAAGCGTCGCCTCATTGACCGGTCCCGTACGTCCCGCATCCAGCGGATCCCCGTTACCCTCACCAGGTCATCGGTCCACCTGGTGGGAGGCAATCCAACGCAACGTCTTCCGGTTCGCGGTCGCCACTCCAGAACTTTTCTGACCCATCAGCCATCCGTTCTGCGAGCAATGTGCCCTGTACCCTGCCACTTAAGTTTGGCAATTCTTCGGGCTATGTCGGTAACCCTGGTTCTCTTTCGGATCTCTAGATTTCTGATTCGATCACGCAAGGATAGCCCTTTGGGTGACTGTAAGTTTGATTGATATAACAATATAATATAATATGATTTATTTTAAAGATTTACATTGGCTAATCGTTAGTAAAAGCACAGATAATATAATACTAGCATACAGATGCCTCATCCCATACCAAGAAAGCGTGCCGACGTAACTAGTGTTTTTCGTCTGATTAAGATGATTATTTTTATAAGTACTTCGATCGCGTTCGGTTCCGTTCCACGACTATAGATGGTGTTAGTAACGACTTGCAAGTAAAAGGGTTTTCTCGGTTCGTGACTATTTTGTTCTTTAAATACAGTGACGATTTGTTTTATTGTATGTTTTGCACGTTTTTACAGTTTCATTGTACCAAAATGTGTCACAAAACAAATTTAAAAAATCGTGTGGTTTCCTCAGAAATTTAAAACCGTGCCATCTATTAATCTTTGAAATGTGAATTAAGAGCCCAATATTGCTTATTTTTGTGCTTAGGAGAGTTAATTAAACAAGAACATACATTTTTATGATCATCTCTAGAATATCTTAACATTTCACAAAACTCAATAACAGGTCGAAGCTTATCACGCCATCCAGTGCAATTTATTTGAATTAAATTTCCTGTCTTCGCGTTGGGTGCCCGTGGCAATGCTTAGTAAAAACTTATCATCTAAAGCGTAGTAAACTTAATCTAGGCGTCAGTATAATAGTAGGTATAGATAATAATTCAAATTTAAATCATAATAAAGCCACAAATAATAATCAAAACAATGTCTCAATTAAAACATAACAGAATTAAAATGAATAAAATCAATTTCCTAAACCTACTTCGACGCGTTCGTGGGCTGGGCGTCCACGCAAAAAGGGTCTTGTTGACATTTAGTTGCCGAGATAAACGCAGTTTTGTAAAAGTATTGCCCTCATACAAACACAAGGTTCAGTTTCAACTTCAAACGTCTAATAAAAAAATGTGCCAGTTTATGAATATTTTTTTATCCGAATCGATGTGACAGATTAGTGAATTATTCAATCATACATTATCAATAACAAAATGTAACAACTTTGTAGACGATAATAATGCACTAAAACGAAAAATTATATAACTAACATTTTGGTAAACGTAAAAAATCAGGTAGGTACCTAGGTATTCTAAAAAAATTGTATAAAGATGGGTCGAAAATAAATAATGATCTTGGTGCCGCCTTTTACGACTCAAAACATAAAGTTACTGGTATATTTAAAATATCTACAAGTCAAATATGTATCATGACGGCGGAGTTGCTTGTTGCGATATCAAAAGCTCTTGTATATATCCGAAATATTGGAAGTGATAAATGTGTTATTGTCGTGGATAGCAAGAGTGCTCTCCAGCACCTGGCTCGATGCACCTCTGGTTACAGAGGTGTTTCGATAGCCTACTCCGTACTTAAGCAGATTTATCACTTCACATGTAGTAATGTTAAGTTAGTTTTGCAATGGGTTCCGTCACATGTTGGCTTACCGGGAAATGAGGAAGCGGACCGCTTAGCAAGTAAAGCTGTATCAGATGGTATCGAAACCAATGTCATACCAAGTTATTTCGAAATTTTAACTAAATTTAAGACTGTATGCCAAAACTATTGGAAAGAGTATTTTAATGAAAGATCGCTAGAAAAAGGAATCTGGTATAGAACGATTCAAAGTGAACCCCCTCGTATTCCCTGGTTTGCCAACATTGTACTTAATAGGAAATTTGTCATAATAGCTCACAGACTCCGGTCTGGACACATTCCTTGCAATAAGTTTAGGCATCTTATGAGAATAAAACCTAGCCCAAACTGTACCGAGTGCGGTGTTGTAGAGGATGTATACCACTTGTTGGTGGAATGTGTCAGGACCAGAGCTGGGAGAGAGGCTCTGATGAATAGATTTAATATTAAATTAATAGATTTAGGAATTTTCCAAAGTATCTTGTCAGCGCCTCTGTCGGAAGCAGCCATTTTAGTTTATAAAATAAGAGATAAGATAGAATAAATGTATATTTATGTATGTGTATAGGCTTAGGTTATGATGGGGCTGGCATGGTCTTAATTGTGACTAAAAACCCCTAAATAAAAGAAGATTAAAAAAAAAACATTATATATATACATTAAACACTATCAATTTATAGGCGAAATTTTGGTTACCAACAGAGTTTATTATTACACTTATCTTTATCACTAGGGTAGCGTACCGAAAAATAATATAAACATAGCGAAAATATGCATCATCACTAGATATTAGATATACTATACAATATCCGCTGAGAATGGCGTAAATATACAATTTCATAAGCAAATATGCAAATGCATAAATAATCCGCTAATAATCTCTATTTATTTATTAAAATTTCATGCAACATACAGGTACATAGTCGGACTTTAATGCTTGAGGCATTCTCTATCCAGTCAACCAAGGGTGGTGGAGAGATAGCATGGCAGGTGCATAAAAAATAGAAATAATTATTTAAGTAAAATAAGTATATATTTCCTATAATAAATACCTATATAGAAAGAAAAAACGACGAAGAAAAGACGATTCTGCTATTGGTGTAGAAAATAATGCCGTAACTTCCGCTTATTATCAATTGACTATTCTAGATACCGAATCTTAATTCAAATTCAAAAACTTTATTTCGAGCGAAGACTCATATAGGGTTAGTAACAATATGCATTAAAACTATGTATTAGTAAAGAACACGATACGGTGACACATGTAACTGACTGCAGTGAACTATATACGGACAGTCCACTCTGTCAGCAATCATTTTCAGAACCCTGTTAGGGCTGTCCATAACATTGATACCCCATTGCTCTGACACTGCTGGACCCATTTTGTTTGGACGCCCACATTATTATGTTTATCCATAAAAATATGGTTTCACAAGTGTATCTACCTATTACGTATTCATAAGGTTTAGGTTAATAATCATTATGTACTTAAAGTATGTAAATATATTATTTAAATTGTTTGTTACGGTTTGTTAACCGCATTATATATTAGTGTGACCTAACTAAAAAGGTATGTATTTACCCCAACAACGAGTTAAAACAGTGGAATACAGCATTTGATAAGGATAATAATATATTGTAGAGTTGTTTAGGTAACGTTTTAGCTATCTAATTAGGTATCTATCTCGCGTAGCGAGCCTTGGCGGGGCCCCGTATAAAAATTTGTTTGGGGGCCCTTATGAAGGGTAAATATTTCTCACAAAAGAAAAAAAATGCGTAAAATTAAAAGAAATATTTATTCATCATAATTATCTATCTGTACCTTTTTCCAAATTTTTTATAAACAATTCAAATTAAATATACACTCTGCTTGCCTTTTATTCGGTAAACTGATTTATTAAATCATTTATAGCTGATGATGAATTTAGTTTTTCTAAAGTTTCTGCCTCTATGGACAATAGTGACAGGTCTGACAAGCGTTCATGTCCCATCGAAGTTCTTAGGTAAGTTTTTATCAGTTTTATTTTTTTCTTACGCACGTCGGGGGCCCCCGTG
The DNA here is from genome assembly GCA_948252205.1 of Orthosia incerta. Taxonomy (NCBI): domain Eukaryota; kingdom Metazoa; phylum Arthropoda; class Insecta; order Lepidoptera; family Noctuidae; genus Orthosia; species Orthosia incerta. The sequence continues at coordinate 16,644,326 of OX411758.1, read as the reverse complement.
GCCCGGGGGCCTCGTATAATTGATACGGCGGCGGTAGCTACGCCCCTGTATCTAATCACCCACAGGTGTTACAAGGAAAAGTATTTTTCGAAAGTAACTGTTCTAATCAGTTCTACCCCCGGTTCATGTATTTAGACATTTGTAAAAGAGAACTATACTTTAATTTAATTTTTTGACAAGGTCTCATGTAATAGTACTTAGTGTTTGACAAGTTCTCAATTCAGAGACCGGGTGATAATATTTAACTTTATGGTAATATTTACTGCAGCGTTGATCTTAATAATAGTCGTAAGCACGACTACTGAATATAGGTCTGGTGTGGTCTTATTCTGGGTTCAATTACCAGGTCGGACATTGTTGAAGTGTTATTATTATTTCCATTTCGAACTTCTAAGTAGTAGTCCCAGAGTCTGGAACAATATGTCCGGATAATGGCAATATTCTCATCTTCCATTACTTGGGGCTTAAAAACATACCAGGGAAGGGAAATTATAGGACTAGGTAAGTAAGTTGAGGTGGTCCAGTTAATGGTTTAATGAATCTTTCATTAAACGCATTAATAAATTTAAGCCCTGGAGCAAGTTCTATGATGGACAGATAAATTCGATGCGATCCAGCCATTCCTTCAAATAATTTAATTTCTTCGTTAGGTAAATGTTCGATATAGGATTAAGTAGGATTGATTTAACCTTTCAAAACGTTGAATAGACACCCTTCAAATGATTCTGCGCTTCTATTCGTAGGAGCGTAGTTCATGTAATCAGGTATTACCTATTTACCTCTGAGGTTCGACCTCTTCCTCTTTGAAAGCTGGCAACAGATACTTGTTTTGGAAGATAATCATATTTGGAACGCTAGAAATATATGAAGATTTTTTATGTTTCGTTTTGCATGTCACTTCTGTAAAAGCCATCATAGCGTGAACATAAAAATAAATTAAAGCAATTTTTCTCTATAATTTACTCCCGCAGCTACGTTCCTCACAGTACTGTGAGGACTCCTCATCTATTTAGAGGCAACCTCTTTGCCTATTATAAGACTGGCAACAGATAACTATTTTGGTTTGGAAGGTGATTGAAATGTGATTGGTCGATTTTTCATACTCTTTGTCCTTTTCCTTGCCAAATTCATTACGCAATATGGCTGCAAAACGCTAGGAAAATAATTGAAGATGTTTTTTTTAGCTTTGCTTGTCACTTCAGTAAAATCCGCCTTAGAACGGGCACGTTGTTGAAAAGCCTGCCTGTTGTTGCAAGTTTAAAAGTAATTTTTGCCTCACAGTCCCTACACGATGCCAGGCATCGATACATTTCTGCTTCCCCCTTCGGTTATAAAGGCATGAAAATGTGTTCTTTCAAAATATCATTCAGTAAAATCAAAATGCAAAGATAAATTATTCGGATAGACAGGGTAATTGTTCTCAGAAAATAGAAAGTTTGACATTACAGTACTGTTATCAAATACGTGAGATAGTTCCCTGTTTACATAGGTAGAAAGTTTGTTCACACTGCGAAGGGCAAAAATGTAGCGTCAGCAACTCGTGCACACTGAGTTGCTGACGCTACATTTTTGCCCTTCGCTGAAAAACGGAGCTGTATCTTTTAAGGGACGATTTCACCAATGATACTAATCGCGATTAGTTCAACCACAGATAATATAATACTAGCATACAGATGCCTCATCCCATACAAAGACACCGTGTCGACCATCTAGCGTTTTTCATCAGATTATACCGATTTTTTTTTGTAAATCGATCGCGTTCGGTTCCATTCCACGGCGATAGATAGATCATCATCTATCCGAACCGAACGCGATCGATGAAGAAAAAATAATAAGTATAATCAGTACCTACAGTACGTCGGCCTGTATTTTTCCCACTGATGGGCAAAGGCGTCTTCTCATACAGAGAGGCACAAGCATTTATCACCACGCTTTTTCAAGATGGGTTGGCGATTTCAGACATTGATTAAATATAAGTCCAGGTTTCCTCACGATGTTTTCCGTCACCGTTGCCAGCGATTTCCGAGATTAATTTAAAAAGTACATATCATACGAAAAAGTCACATTGGTAGGTACGTGCCCGGATTTGAACCCACGACCTCAAGCACCAGAAGATCGTATTTGATCGAACTTAGGTAAATAACAAGATAATCAAAATATTCTTAAGAACCAATAAATTAAAAAAAAAACTCAATTAATTAAAATATATTATAATATGTTAATGTTAAACTCGATTAGGGTATTTTTAGGGTTCCGTACCCAAAGGGTAAAAACGGGACCCTATTACTAAGACTCCGCGATCCGTCTGTCTGTCTGTCTGTCCGTTTGTCACCAGGCTGTATCTCATGAACCGTGATAGCTATACAGTTGACATTTTCACAGATGATGTATTTCTGTTGCCGCTATAACAACAAATACTAAAAACACAATAAAATAAATATTTAAGTGGGGCATACAACAAACGTGTCTTTTTTGCCGTTTTTTGCGATAATGGTACGGAACCCTCCGTGCGCGAGTCCGACTCGCACTTGGCCGGTTTTTTAATGAACATCTTATTATAAAACGGAGCTGAATTGCTTGCTCACATGCATTTGTATTCACAGTATGCAAAACTCTTTAGAACATTATTAACCACTCCCGACACAAAAACGACGGGGCGTTATAAGTTTGACGTGTCTGTGTGTCTGTCTGTGGCATCGTAGCTCCTGAACGGATGCACCGATTTCATTTTTTTTTTTTTGAAAGGTGATTTTGTCGAGAGTGTTCTTAGCTATGATTGATTAAAATCGGTTGACCCGTTCAAAAGTTATCCGCATTTTACTCTTTGAATCTAGGTTTTTTTGCAAGATATAATGTCATAATTACGTGTTTCGATAGACCTGTTGATTGAAGCGTGTCTACTACTAGGAGTATTAAATGTAGTTTAAAAAGCATGAAATAAAAATTAATAAGCCTCGTGCTCGCGTCGGGGGCCTACGTTTACAGCAATTTATTTTATTTACATAACGGTTCCCCGACGCTAGTACGAGGCTTAATTTTTGCTTTTTAGAGGGTTTTGTGTCGGGGGTTTTATAAATTTTATTTTTATTTTAGTTACAAAATTATTCAGTTACTGGTCTGTTACTAATACTATGCTAAGTGCATCGAACTACATTAAAAATGCAGACCGGCTGCATAAGATTGACCTACTATGCTACTAACAATAATAAAGTGACTACTGCACTACTCACCGGCTTGCACTTGACTGATTTATTTCTGACTTAGTAAGCAAATGTACACAACTATTAGCATCTAAAGGGAACGTCAGACATACGTGACAATCATAACAACAAGTATTGGCATTCTTAAAACAATAAAACCTAAACAATATTTAATAAATACACCCTTGAAAAGTACTCACCCACTAAAGCGGTCAAAATCTGCCTTTTAGAACTACTTTCATTTTTTCGCTGGTCCATACTGGCTGAATAAATCCGTTCTCTGAATTCGAAATTAAAGAAAAAACAAAAGTCGCTTGTAGGTTATTTTTTAACAAGACACTGCCACTAAAAATAGATTCATGACAGAAACTGAAACTCTTATCACTTTTCGTAGTTCGCGGTTTACGTTTTCATTCAAAATGTCAAAAAAATCGCGTTAATTGCCTGCGCTTGCGTTCCAACTGACGTCTGTCAAGCGACTGCTTTTATAACCTATAATATAATCATTTGAGCATGTGTACTCTACTAGCTAACAGTTATGCAAACACAATGTTATGTCATACTCGTCAGTTTTCCTCAAATGTTCCTTATCTATCAGTGATAGAGTTTAAAATTAAATGGAATACATTTTATCAAGTGCTGTGCGGTTTTGGCGGCGTACCGACTGACCGATTTCGTTGACCGTTCTTCAGCAGTGGGACAGGCAAATTAAAACCTTGTTGGCTAACAATTAAAGACTGTTGTTAATTGAAGCGGGGGTTAGTCTAAACATGGTGTCCATACATTCAGTCATTGGGTTTCTCTGCGGATTCAAAGAATGATTCCATACTGATATGTTATGCCACATTTGTAGTGGTGTCTTCATTGAAATCAATGAGCAGTTTTCCTGTTAGCAATAGGTTTGTAATTGGAATTAATTTGGCGGTACCAGAAACATTGGCGCCTTCTAGACACTTCTTTATGCAATCGAAACTGAAATTTATGTACAGGGAAATAAGACCTCTTTTAATACAAAGAAGGCATGGGCATTAATCACCGTGGAGATTTCTAATTTAACTTACACATAAGTTCAGGTTTCCTCACGATGTTTTCCTTTACAGTTGTAACTAGCGATGTCCAAGACAAACTTAGAAATAACTGAAACAGAGATTTCACTTGTGAATAATGCCGCTATTTTGTGGGATGCAGAGAAGTGAGTTAAGGAAATAATGTGACTATACTCAAACTATACGGGGAAGAGAAGTAGAAACATGGGTAGAGATTAGGGCTCTTTCAACTGCGCACGACCAGTTGATTTTTCCATAAAATGTATGCACACACACACCTACTCGTCCTGCTGTCGTGCGTGCGCGACATCACCGGCGCGGGCGCTGCACTGCACCCTTGGTGTATAAATTGTATTAAAAAAATCTACTGGTTGCTACACCGCAGCAAATCGACACAAAACGTCTAAAAGAAAGAGCCCTTGGTCTCTACATTTATCATATAGTTAAACCAACAAAACTGTAGGTACCCCACCTTACGAATTACTCCTGTAACTAATTTGGGTACTTTTATGGCAAGTCACATATCCTAAGGCGCCGATTACCTCGAGTAGCTGATTTTAAAATGAGAATCACGTCTAAATGGCCAGTCGTATTTTTAAAAAAAAAATATATGTTATATTAGACTATTTTCCTAATAATTTGATCTGAGCAAATTTTGATTTTTATTCGTATAACATAGTGTAATTAATTTGTAAAGTTATGTCTAAAACGGACAAAAACACGACAATCACACCAAAACCGCTGGGCGTATTTTAATGAAATTGACACCATCTCAAAGACAATTTAATTATCTACATTTTGATCTAGGCTTTTTTTTTAAAGTCATAGAATAATAAGGAAAGTACAAAAAACTACTAAATTTCGGGTCGCGCGGGTGTGAAACGAGTGCGCGTTTTGTTCCCTCAAGGTCGTTGGCGTTAGTCGTCGTCTTAAGAGCTCTCTGGAGCAGCTGTTGATTCTGAAACACGTATTAGTTACCATTCGGGCATCAAACCCGCGAAAAGGCACGCATTGCCGCAATTATTCGCTTAGGCGTTGCGCAAATCGTATAGGCGGAAACATACTTACGTGTCATATCGTAGCGTGGCGCCTTATGACGCATTTGATTGGCTACAAGACTCGTATGATTGGTGTATCCCGCGCCACGTAAGTATTTTTCCGCCTTACCGCTCCGTTTTTTCGATTTTACTGAAGTATGTGCTGTCAGTAAACATTGCCGAAAAGTCAAAAATCTATAGGATTGCGATGCGCTATCGAAGTGTTACCTAGACAAGTTGTCAGTAAAAAAACTGGCCAAGTGCGAGTCGGAACCGCGCACAAAGGGCCTCCATATCATTATCGCAAAAAACGGTAAAAACATCACGTTTGTTGTATGGGAGCCCCACTTAAATATTTATTTTATTCTGTTTTTAGTATTTGTTGTTATATCGGCAATAGAAATACATCATCTGTGAAAATGTCAACTGTATAGCTATCACGGTTCATGAGAAACAGTCTGGTGACAGACAGATAGACGGACCGCGAAGTCTGGGTCTGGGTCCCGTTTTTACCCTTTGGGTACGGAACCCTAAAAATAATTGCTAAATACCGAATTATTCGCATGAAAGGTGGCCGATAGATGCAAACCATCAGGAAGTCAGGATGTATTTCCTTAGGTTAAAACATCGTGTGTGAGCAGGTTGGTGAATGGGTACAATCGTGAAAATGAAATCACATAAATTATTCGATTCACTGGGTTTATTCAAATAGTCACAACTTACAGTTACAATCCAGCTTACTAATATTATTACGGATCGACAGTGATTCTACGACGTCTTAGCTCTAAGGCGGTCAGTACTCAACTGCCATATTCTGCTGTCCCCACCACGCAAGTGTTCAAATGCGAGTTGTTCTTGATTTGCCGCCAAGGGGCGTGCTTGTGATTTGTCTTGACGTCCGGCCGTACTATTGACCAAACCCGACAGGTATACAAATTGGTCCATACCTAATATTTTGGCACTTGCAAACTAATGACATGACGTCACACAAATCCTGCATCTCGCAAGCAAAGTTTTCGGCGCGATTTCAACACATACAACAGTCCGACAATGTCATCAAATCGTAATGGAGTTAAACTTATAAAATAATATTGATATGGATCGATGGGATGGATGCATTACAGTCAGATAATTCCGGAATCGGTGACGGACTTCTGTAAACATCAATTCGTTTTCAGATACCGTAAACACTGAAATAAATTAGTTTGTAACTTTAAATTCATTCAAACCGTAATTATTAAAAAGTAACTGTTCCCCGCGGCTTCGCTCCCGTTCCCGGGCCCCCCAGGACCCTTTTTCAGGATTAGAAAATAGCCTATGTTACTCAGGAATAATGTAGCTTTCTATTGCTGAAAGAATTTTTTATATCGGTCCAGTAGTTTCGGAGCCTATTCGGTACAAACAAACAAACAAAAAAATCTTTCCACTTTATAATATTAGTATATATTAGCTGTGCCCGCGGCTTCGCTCCCGTCATCTGTCAGCCAACCCTACCCTACTTACCTTCATTTTTGTTTCTATAGTCATAAATCTTTCGCGGAGAATCTTAACACCGCCATTCAGAAAATGACTTCAAATGCACAACGCCATCTATCGAATATCGAGTTCAACTGTCCGATTACCTATCTGAATTGCGTGTGTTGCGATAATTTTACTTCTTGAACACTTTAAATTCATCTAACTTTTGATAGAGTGAATCGATTGCTATGAAACAAAAACTTAGTAATTCTTCAAGTTACGCACAATGTTCATGTATAAAAGTTATTCACATTGGTTCCGTACATTTCACGTGATGCGTGCACAAATAAACAGACAATCAGATAAACAGACAAAAATTCCAATAATGCCGGAAATAGGTTCTGTTGGTTATCCTTTAACACCCTGGCTATTTTTTTTGGAAATATTTTCGATGTACAAAAAAGACTTATCTACAGATTTATTATATGTATTGATGATGATATTGATGATGATTGATTAATAAACTTTAGTAAAATAATACAAAACTAATAAGCAAAAGTAAATAACAAAACTCTGTTTGATGCTCTAGTGAGATCATTTTCAGTAAAATATCTTCGTTTCGTTTGATTGATTGCCGCTCCCAGCATTTAAGGAAAATGTTAAAAATTATTGTTTCTATAAATCCACCTAAAATACTATCTTTAGTACATAGCTCTGGGTGTTTATAACCGTAACCGTAACTATCTCTTTTGTGTGATAACTATATTAAATATTGACAAGAGATGTTACATCGTCTGATGCTGTGCTTAAAGTATTAATCATGCAAATACGCGTGTATACATAAGTGTTCTTACTTTAGTGCTTCAACAACGTAGGTTCTGATAAGATTCAATAGGTTTCTACATCACAAATATAAAATATTGAAATGTCAAAAGAACTGGTTATTACGTTTTAAGATTTATTTATCAGGAAAGAGACATTAACTGACGACGGCAGTGACTAATTGCGTTGATATGTTGCAGACGTCGAGATTTGCAACAGAGGCAACCATTGGTCTACTACGCTGTCGAGGGCGCGAGCCCCGACAATGAGCTTCCCACCTAGAAAAGCTTGATGAAAGAATGTCACTTGTCTCTACACAAAGTGACATTATAATAAACACTAGGGACCCGCCCCGGCTTCGCCTGTGATAAATACACAAAAACACAAAAACCTTGCTCGTTTCTCACTCTTTCTATTGTTGAAAACCGCATGAAAAGATTCCCACTGCTGGGACATAGGCCTCCGTGAGAGAGGGAATGGGCTTTCATTTGGCAATGCGGGCCCAGTGCAGGTTTGTGGATGTCACATGTCTTCGAATTTTTGGTTCATGGGACATGCCGGTTTCCTCACGACGAGGGACAATGTCGGCTAGTAAAAAAAGATTTGTAAATAATTATATCCTTTATTAAATCAATAGATGGTCCCAATCAGTCATGTTTCCGGTCAGGGTCGAAGTCCCAAATCCCTTGGTCTCCATTCTTAAACCTCTCGGGCACCTCGGGTATAAGCCCCTCATGCAGTCCTTCTGGTGGGCCCTTGCGCGGGTCGATCTGCTGCACGGCCTCTATCAGCTCAGAAGTGGTCTTGTATGACGATATTGTTGATTTTACGAAGTCTCTGTAAATTGAGCACTATTTTAGTAGGTGTTGTGGTCGCTAGCCCTAATAATGAGCGTCCTAGGTTCGATTCGGGGTCGGACAAATTGTTATTGGGTTTTACAATCTGGAATTTCTCTGTTGATGGCAATAGGATTGTGTTACTTGTGTCCGGAAGGTGATAGTATGTGAAAGGGGGCTATAAGGCTCACATGTGACAACATAACTAGCAAAATAAAGGCATGATGATAATATGTTATGGTTTAGTTTACTAGCCTCTGCCAGCGGCTTCGACAGCGTTAATGTCGATTTTATTTTTTATCACATCTATTCAAAAAGATCTAGTTTATTCCTCGTAAACAGAGACCAAAACTGCTCATTAGAGACTAAAAGTGATTTGAATTTGGAAAGTGGATATTGTTAGTAAATGTTCCAACCAGCAAAGAGATGAATCACAAACCATGCGGGATAAAAAGTATTTTTACAAAAAAATACTACCGACTTCCAAATAAGAAAACTACAAAGTGAAAAATAACTTTATTTTTGGAAGTCGGTGTCCATAACGCAAAAAATGGTACCTACGAAAGACAACGACTTCCAAAAATAAAATAATTTTTCATTTTGTAGTTTTCTTATTTGGAAGTCGGTAGTATTTTTTGTAATTTTTTTTTTTTATTTTTCACTTTTTAGTTGTACCTACCTAATAGGCAACTTGTTCAGTAAGTTTCCTATAACGCCAGAATAGATTACCCGAATATCATGAAACTTGAACAAAACCGATCAAATAAGAGATCTGCTTACCCCTTAAGAGCGTACTGGCGTGATGTTATGTTATGAAATGGTATAAACAATAAACAGACATGCGATTGTAGCAGTCCCGAGAGATTTGCCGTTATTTATTGAAGAGCATTCTTCATCAGATCTTCGAAGTTCTTCATCAGATCTTCACCAAATTAAAATGGGACCAATTTCGAAACATACTCTTTCAAACAGAAAAATAAATTTTAAAATCGGTCCACAATTGACGGAGATATCGGTGAACATCACAGAACAAAAAAAAAACGCCTGGTGAACATACATAAAAAAACATACAAGAAGTCGAACATAAAAGCTCCTCCTTTTTCGAAAGTCGGTTAAAAAGTAGAGTGTGAACCTCGGGAGCAACACTTTTTAAGCTCGAGTGGCCCTCGCTACGCTCAGGATTTAAAAAAACACTCGCCTTTAAAATAGTTGTTTGCTCCCTAGATAAACAATCTACTATTACGACGTATTTTTATACCTACCAAATACAACGTGTTTTATTTTATATCCTATAACTCTACGGTATGGATGTGATCATATCAAAGAATCAGCTGGCATATGAATTATTATTCTATTATCATATATATTTTTTTGCATTTTTCATTCATTGATGCAATTTTTTATTGAAATGAATTAATTTCGATTTATGATATCTTCGAAACTATGCATTTTTTGACCACATACTCTAGGACTTTTTGTATTATTTTCACTTATAGAATATAACACTAGAGTTATGGGCTATCAAAAAAAAACACCATGTATTCATAAAAATATAACAAAATTGGTGGAGCCGTTTCGGATGAGTGCGACCACAAACATCATGACACGAGATTTTTGTATATAAGAAAAATCGGTCGAGCCTTTTCGGAGGAGTGCGACCACAAACACCGTGATACGAGATTTTTATGTATAAGAAAAATCGGTCGAGCTGTTTCGGGGGAGTGCGTGTTTCTGAAGGTGTGCTAATGGCAACCATGCTTCGATAATTTTGCCACTGCTTACTACCTATGTGATCGTAGGTTCGATACCCGGCAATGTGTTATCGGTGTCAATGACTTTGTAAAGGCCACATGAATATGCTTGAAGAACAGATGGTCGATGGGGCCAAATGGTTCTGGCATTGCGACCGCCTACCAACCGGAAAAAGAATGCCGCGGGCATCATCTGGATGCGAGAATCACGAGACCGGTCGATGTGGCACAGATATAGGGGGTGGTATCGTTGTACTTTTAAAAATTGGTCAAAATGATAATGATGGTAGCTCACCTGAAGTAGAAGGCTTTGACGAAGACAGCGGGCTGGTACTCGTGGCCGCAGCGCTCCGGCCCGAAGCTCATGATGCCCATCAGTCTGTTCTGTTGCACGGCCGGGGCGCCTGCGTCGAACTGAAGGCAATATGTTGTGTTAGCGAGATAAATTGTACGAAGATAACCTTGTTTGAACCGGGCTATGGCTAGAAAGTTTCGTTTGTGTATATATACAAGATTTCTAGACAAAGTTTCATTCTAAAAAATAATCATATTATCCCTCATCGGTTGAGAAATTAGAATCAGGTGTAAAACAATAGAAAATCAATTGATGCCAGACAACGGCCGTTAAGGTTATAGTCAGTCATTCTGCCATACAAACGTAGTATGGCGATTACTCCACTGTTTGACGATGTACGCTCAAAATAAAAATTTATATTAATTTGTCTCATCACTATCTAGCCCTGGATAGAAAAAAACGTGTATTTGAAGGTTATGAGCGTCGAAAGTTCCATATTTTAAGCCTAATTACAATGCATCTTTGGGCGGAAATAAATACCATAATAAAAAGAAGGAAAATTGCAAAACAGTCACCATACAGGGATAGATTAATTAGTACTTAGTTAAAAATGCAAATAATTTTATTTTAAACAAATACATTCAGTAGTTTTTTTATGACAGTATGCGTATCATAAAATCCCAAAGGTCTGTTTATAAAATTCGCGCGCTCTTTTTCGTTCTAAATCATCATCCATTTATTATTGTTATACCATGAGTGTGTATTTGTACGCGCACTAGCTTCTTACTGCTCATCCGTCTATTTCATACGTGTCGTCGGAGGAGATAGCATGCATTTTATACCCCGGCCACAAAATAGTTCCTGCCGCCGCCGACTAGGGCAACCTTAAGCTCTTTAAGCGTTGGCGATTGTCGAAATACAAAAATGTAAAGGATTGGGGGGTGACCATAAGCTCTTAGAGCGGTATCAATTTGAGATCGAGTAAGTGACAGAATGATGTATACAAGTCATATACATCTGTCCCTTATTCGATCTCAAATTGATACCGCTCTGAGAGCTTATGGTCACCCCCCTGATCACTTGATATTTCGATAGCGCTTGGCAATCCCACATTTTGACATTTTAATAATCGCTATCGCGACGCTTTCGTTGATACGATCGAGGGCCTCAGGTGAACACTTATTTTCATAGATGAAGTTGAATATTGCTTATGCTTGTGATGTTAAAAAGAGTATTGTATCGATTACATCCAACGCTGTTGGTAGTGACTGTGTCAGCCGTAAGATAATCATTCCAATCCTTGATAACATTCATCCTGTAATCCTTTACATCCTCAACTTCTCTCTTTCTAGTGGTGTCTTCCCACAAGCATGGAAAGATGCCCAAATTATTCCTTTACCCAAAAATACACATCCTGCATCTTTCTCTGAATATCGTCCCATTTCTATTCTTTCATTTCTATCCAAAGTACTTGAAAAGCTTGTTCACCATCAGCTCAGCACGTCCCTTTCCAAACACAATCTGTTAAATTCTTTCCAATCTGGTTTTTGACGTGAACACAGCATTACCTCAGCACTTGTAACCATCACGGACGATATCAGGTCAGGCATGGAGATGGGGCAGTTAACGGTACTTGCTCTGCTTGACTTCAGCAATGCCTTCAATGCCGTTGACTTTGACTTTTTGCTTGGGGTCCTATGAGTAGTGTATTATTGGGGGTTCTGCATCACTTGCTCTCGCTTCGCTCGAGCGCGTTATGCAGAACGCCCCAATAATACACTACTACTATGGTCTGCCTCAAATTTTGACACAATTTATGTGAAACAAATTTCATTCCCTGGCAGTATCTGGTAGCAATCAATATCTTCTAATGCAGGTAAAACTAACGCACGGGCTGTATCACTCTCCTGATGAAATAAATCTGCTGTTGCTGTCGATATACTACTCCCACTAGTCTTTGACGAACTCGCAATCGATTTTTCATTATCAACCTGTTTGTTGATAACATTAACGAATGTGCGAAGAAGCTCACCAGACTCGCTTTTGAGTATAAGATACTTAGTATTTTTCAATTTAGATTTCTCTGGATCTTCCAACTTCTGGTAAAATAAATCTTCTGTTTGTGTTTTAACATTATCCTGGTGTTTTAATTCACCTACGTCCGATATTTTTTTTTTAGGGTGCATATCTTGAATATGTATTATCTCACCCCTAGCATTCTTGAAAATCATTTTACGAATGCCATCTAAATTAGATTTCACTGAGTGAAACATTATAAATAACATCAATAAATGTAATTATTTATTTAAGAAATAAATTTAATATTGAACCTTTGCACTGTAATATTCAAAGTTAAATTGCTGTGATGCACGACGCCTATGTAATATATACCCATAAATTGACTCATTTTTAAGTGCAATGTGACATCCTATACATATACACTTTAATAGGGTAAGTATTCCAAACACTTTTTTGTAATATAGTTTGTGCCCTTCACAGCGTTTAAATAAAAACATTTAGGAAAATGTATGGCATGTTGCGTCCAAGGATCATCATAAATCTCCCAATCTTCAATAACACCTCCACATGAGAAACATGCTGCAATATCATTTATACTATTTCCATAATAAAAGAATCCTGCGTCAGCCATTTCCATCACTAATCTTTTCTTTTTATTAAGTGTCCCCCAGTAATAATTAAATGAAAATTCACGCATTTTAAATGTGTTATACATGTCATATCGAGGCTTGTATTCATTTTGAGACATGTTTTATTGACTTTCTAATTCAATTAGGTACAAATGTATAATGGTATGGTCCAGCTTTTGTCAGCAACATATAAAGACTGGACAGAAGTAGGAGGAAGGGGAAGAAAACTAAGATGCATTTCACCTAACTACAGAAATAAAAACAATAAAATATTTATTTTAGAATTTTATTGTCAACACACCACTTATTTAAACACAATACATTTTTTAAAGCACATACAGAGTCATGATAAATACAGTTATATAAATCTTGAGAATATTTATATTGATCGTATAAGCTTATCAAACTTGAACATCCTTTATCTTCTAAATTGAATATATTACAATGACTATTTCCTAAAATATGCTTTAACCACAACACTTTTTCTAAACCCTTAACGTAGATACATTTATCTCTTAAAATATCTATAACCAAATTCTGATAATTAGAATAGGGAACAAATCCTTCACGCCAGCGTATCTTTCTGTTACGTTCAATCCAACTTACTTGTTTTTTTTCTTGCTTCGTTAATTTTGAAAATGGAAATGGTGGCTTAATTAAAAATATTTGTAATGTTTTATTATACAATATGGCGATTTCTTTTATTATAAATTCATTTGTTTCTGTTTTAAAGCCTTGAATATCCACAATAGCAATCATGATAACCTGCGCACGATGTTGCTGAGAGGTTTGTATTCTACAAGTCGATCGTTTATAATCAAACAATATGCAGTCGTCTTATCTGGTATTGCTGTAGAACATTCAATTTCCAACCTCACGTCCACTGGACCAGTTTTCAGGCTATCGTTTTGTCTTGAACAGTCTAAGATAAAGAGAGGGGCTTTTTCTTTGAATTCCTTTAGGTCAAGCAACGGGTCTACTGGATAGTTGTAATACGACTGACGAAATTTCACAAACATTTCGTATAATATACTATATTTGTTCTCAGAAAACTTTAAACCTAAAGGTTCATAAGGATAATATTGTGAATTCAAAAAGAGCGTAACGTTTGTTACTTCACAATGATCGAATACTGAACTATCTTTAGTTTTATTATTTTTTCGATTAGTTTGTAAACAAAAAATTACATATCTGGGTTTTTCTAATTGTGAAGCAGTTTTAATAGACCAAGAATGCTTTGTTGTTTTAGGTAGTAATGGATACTCATATAAATCCCAATTTCTATACGCCATCTGAATAGGTTTATCTTTTTCTAAATGTTTTAAAAGTGACAGTCGTTCTCGGTCTGATACTTTTATGTGTGGCACCCTCCACTGAACTCTTTGCACATCTATTTGAAAATTAGCAATATCATCAGTAAGGATAATGCTATTTAAATTAGTGTTACTTCTGTTCAGTATAAGTTCATGTTTACAATTTATCACTATTTTATTGTAATCCTCTGCAAACCCTAAAACTTTATTTAGTGGTATCACAGCACTAAAATGCCCATCACTTTGAAATCCCTCTAAACACCAACCCCATAGGGCAGCAACTTTATTTTCTGCTTCATTTAATGAGATGTATGATTTTATTGTTGACGTTATTCCAGAATTTTTTATGCGGTCTATTTCAATACCATTCATTTCGTATCTAATGTCTTGAAACAAAAACATAACAGGGTTGTTAGTGAACGTAACATTTTTCTTGATTGGATTCCCATCTTTACCGAAGAACTTCGCCTGTCCTTCGATGTAAATTGAACTGGCTGATGGTAGCACGTATATGTCTTGCTGGTGGAGGGGAATTCTGATTTCATCGTTTTCTCTAAAGCTGCTATTGTAGGGATTGTATGAATGGACTTCATAACTTTCGATCGAAGTGTCAAAGTGCGGTAATTCAGCAATCTGTAGTATATTCATATTTTAAATCCTAGAGCTTTAAGAAAATCTTTATTTACTTTAGTCAATTTCTTAACTTTTTTCTTGCGTCTTTGCACCTTAGCAATCGCAGAAGAACTAAGACGTTTTTCATTCGCTTGAGTGTTTTTATAATATACTATCATTTTGTTTTTCTTAAATGAAGTCGTAACTGAATTTGTTTCTCTCCAAAGTTAACACAGTGGCCAAATTGATCTACAATCTTAACCGATATTGATGAAATTATATTTTTGTTTACTGGAAAGTAAATAACATTTTGCGGTATTTCAACACACTGATGGCCTGGAGTAGTATCAGACACGAATTCGTGAATAAAATGAGTTGGTAATCCGTTGCAATACGAACTGTGAACAAGATCACATTCGATTTTGATTACAGACAGACCTCTGTTAATAATGGGGTTATTTGGTGTTGATTGTAATACTGAAAAGTATATCAAACCGCACTCATATTGATCTGACAAATGCAGCGGTGGTTGAAAGTATGAAACCAATTCCGATTTATGTCCAGAGATGGTAACCGTAGTAGACATGCTTCTATACTGACTTCTTTCGGCAGATCCTGTTTATTTTATTCTTCCACTACACCAAAAATTGTTCAAAAAGTTTAAACAAAGATGTCCACAATTATAAGGGTGATCACGCTGAATATTATCATAATTATAATGAACTTTGGATCCCAAGTATTTTATAAATTCCTTTGGAGGCTTAAGATTTCCATAACTATCAAAATATTCAATATAATCATTGTATTTTGCATAGGCTACCCAATGAGAACCAAGATTTTTAGAGCTATCTAAATTTATAACACCGCATTCTTTTTTAAAAGGGTGTTTAGGGAGCTTATCTCTCATAAAGACGCCTCTGAAATAGGGAATATTATTCCCATACTTCAAAATGTCTAAATTACTCAAGGCTCGATTGGGTAGCCGATATCTTAGTTTTTTTCTTTCGATACAAAAATTCCGAGTCCACCTTTATATGGTTTAAGGTGTAGTCCTTTTCCGATGCAGAGAGCTTCCATTTTTTCATTGTGTCTCCTCGATTCTATGAATAATTTTTTTGCCATCTTGAATTCATTTATGGTTTTAGCAATACCAGCTGCACCGCCTGCTAAAGCTCCCACCGCAGATAAGCCCGCAAAAATCGGAATCAAAGGCAATACTCCACCAGTTTTTGGTATAGGAATAATACGAGGAAGTTTAACGGATGAATCATCAGCTAATTTTCTGGCAGCAGCCATAGCTAATTCTATTGCCACTTTCTTGCATTTCGGTTTTAATTTTTTGATATGTCTTTTCGTTTTTCTAATAACATTTTTAAATTTGTTTTTTAATGCTTTTTCAGGTTTAATTTTGGGAGAACACTTTTTGCTTTCTTTTTTTAGGCCAAAACCAGTTTTGATTTTTGTTGCCATAGCGCTGCTTACTAAGCGTGCTGACAGTTTTTCTCCTACAGTCGCATCTGAGGCAAGTGCTCGCTCTTTAGCCATATTTAACAAAACTAAATCTGCCTTGTGGCGATCCTTTAGGTTTGAAGACTTGTGATAGGCAATGTCGTGTTGTTTGCAATATTCGTCTAATTTATTAACACCTTTATCTCCACGCGTAAGCCTTTTAATTAATTTAGTGCCAGGCCCGCAATAATTGTATCCCGGTAAATGTAACTCAAATGGTAAATGATTTATAATCCAATTGAGAAGACTACTCTCTTCAATACCCATCATAAGACTGAAACATTTGGACTGAACACTTAATAAATATTCGATTTATCAATCCAACTGTTTTCAGAAGAAGGCAAGCCTAACCATTTTACCAAAACCCTGTTTCCTTTCCTTCTAAGAACTTTTTCAACCAAATATACATGAGGATTTTTTGTCTTTTGAAGCTCTTGTACATAAAATGCACCTAGAATGGGCTGGCCCCTGATTGCATCTTCAATTAAATAGGTGATAGGGGTTGTTTTTTGAATTTTTCGAATTTTAAATATTTCTGTCGACCAGTTGGGAGTATATCCTTTTTCAAATGTCCCCTTATACTTACTAATGCGTACATAATCACCCTCTTTAAACTTGCTTTTTATGCTATCGGTTTTTACCAGCCTGAAATATCTTTGTAATATGCGTTGTTTATTATTATTGTCCACGTTTGCGGGAATTTCATCAATTGTGCGATGATAGGTGTGATTGTATTCATAAATAACTTTATTAAGAGTATTATCGATCCAGTTATAGCTTCCTTTTAGACTAAATTCTTTATAAAGTTTAGACTTCAATGTTCTGATGAATCGCTCAACAATTGAAGCTTTTTTTGTTGAGAAGGTTGAATAATGATTAATATGATAAGATCTCACAAGTTTTTTAAATTTATCATTATAAAACTCTGCCCCATTATCAGTTTGCAGATTTTTAGGCATACGCCCTTTTTCCAATAAAATCTTGAAAGAATTGCATACAACATCTTTGGTCTTACTTTTCAAAGGAAAGATCCATGCATATTTTGAAAATGTGTCAATAACAGCAAGAATAAATCGAAAATTTTTATTGTCTTTAGAAATTGATTGCATATCAATTAAGTCCGCTTGCCATAAATCATCTATATCTTTCATAATAACATGTCTTCGCGGAAAGTTTACCCTTGCATTTTTATGAATTTCGTTTACTACGTCGGCTTTACTCATATCTTTAATTCAGTATATCAACATTTGTCTTGAACCCACCATTGATACTGAATAAAAACCATAGTATCTCCACTATTTATTATTGAATTATGTCAGCTTCTTTTAATTCTTCAACTATCGATAAAATTTCATTATCATGATTGGTATTGCCAGCATCTCTCGAAGCTACTAATAATTTTAATCTCTCAACCAATTCATTGGGATCATCCCAATATATCAAGTCGGTGTTGTTTTTGTACTTCTTTAACTTTGGCAAGTTTCCTCCAAATTTAGTGTGAACAAGTTTATCATCGTTTGACGATTCGGAAAATAGGTGTTTGATTATTTTACAATATTTTATACCTTTGTCACCTCTTATTTGACCTTTAGGATTAAAATCTCTTTTATGTGCATTTGTATAATGTAACATATCCTTATAGACAAGTTTATCTTCGCTCGATATTAACTTTAAATCAGGTTTTCTTCGGAGTAAAAGTTCTTTTAGACCAGCAGTTAAATTGTAAGCTTTGTCACCGATTTTAATTAAAATGGTACTTTCGTTATTCAAACTATCAACTTTAGAAAATGATACTGTTGAATTACCCATGAATAAAGTATTGTTTTCACTTCTGATTCCAAACGGTATACTAATACCATCATAAATACCAAAGATGTCATCACCTTCTAATGAAATTTCTAAATTATCAATCGATTCCTTTTTAGCATTTTGTTCGACTAATTGGGTAGATTTTATTTTTGGATCGTAATAGTCATTGAACTTTATAGATGAACTAGCATTATTTTCATCGGATTCGATTCCTTCGGAATTTTTTAGAGTTGTATTTTCATTTTTATTATTTTTTTCTGCAGATTTATTAGAATTAACTAAAGTCTGAAGAGGATCTGTCACCGGTTTTAGCATTTTATCAAGTGACAAGTTCATTGCATGTTCCTGATTTTTCATATGTTTTATTTTATTTTTTATGGAGTCAACAGACTTCATTAATTCCATTTTAATATTTTTCTCCATATTATGTAACCACAACTGTATTCAACTAAGAAAGGAATAACACTAGCAATGTTTTTTGTATACAATTCATTTATATGTACATGTATTTGCTTTCATTCAAATTTAAAAAAAAAATCAAAATTCTGTCTGTACCTTCCATTATTTAATGATGAGTCTTTGTTAATAAGAAGAAAGTTGTAAGGGTTACTCCAAACACTTTTACAAATATCTTTGAACTGATTCCACGGTACATCAGAGTTGACATGTTCTTCATAGATGTGCTTTAAGTTCACATCATCTTGTTTAAATATTATAAGAAAGTTAGCATTATCGCGTAACAACTGTTTCGGGATTTTTGAGTAGGTTTGCGATAAATAAAAGCAATCAATTAGCTTATGTCTACCCATACAGAAATAATTGCGGATATTTGTTTGATTTTCACATACAACATCATCAAATATAAATACAGAATTTGGTAAAGCTTCACTCGGAGATATGACATCTTTATCGTCATTGAACTCATGAAATTTTATCTGAGGCACTCTTTTTAATACTTCCCGTAAAAAACAATATTTTGGTTGAAAATTAGTCTTCGAGTAAAGGTAAAGGTTTTGAAATTTGAGCCCATTTTCATGCAGTAACAAACTGATCACAACGTTTGTTTTACCACAATTTGAGGGGCCGCAAATTATACAACGAATCGTATTTGGCAACAAAGCGCTATGTCTAATCTCTTTAGGAGACTCACCAAGATTTATATTTTTAACGTTAAGTGATATGGGTTGTTTGATCAACTTCATCTTGTCAATTAATTTAATTATTAACTAACATAAACATATATACTTTATTTGGGGCTATCTTTAGACTTGTCCCAACAGGAATGGTTCTAGTCTCATCTTACAAGATAGGTATGTATATTTAAGAGCTACGTAATGATCCATATTACTCATCGCAAATCAAATAATTTTTGCACGTGTTATAAAAATAAGCGATCACTTCACAGCTGGTGTTCTATGCATAAGGAGGTCGTTTTGTTAACGATTTTATATTTTCAAGGTAAGGTTTTTTTTTTAATTTAATTAATTAATTATTTAAACTAATAATAATAAGTATGTAATGCATCCCTTTTTTTTTACAGAATTATGTCACACTCACCATCGTACAGCCCCGTTGTAGATATGACCGCCCCGCAAAATTTAGCGGTATGTAACTAATAAGATTATCTTAAATCAAACATTAAATCCATAGTTCATGCTGTTTAGTTATAATATTCTTAGTATTCTTTCAGAATGCGATAGAAGACTCAGACCCTGTCACCAATCCGTTTTACTATGCTCAAGATGGGGAGAGCTGGTATGCGGAAGTAGCAGCTAAAACATGTGAGGAGAGTCGAAAGAAAAAAATAGAGGAACGAAGATTCAAGAAGAAAAAAAGTAAATCTTTTAAAAACTCTTCTTTTATCATGCGTAAGGAGCAAGGACGTGTTCGCCAGTTAATAAAAATTATGGTTTTTGATTTGGAAGGCCGTGATATGGAAGAAATAGACACTGAAACTGATAATGCGAGTGTGAATGTGCAGTATTTAGTGACAAGTGATTATGACGATATTGTTGACAAAACTGATCATTTAGTTAGTAAAATAGTACAAAAGTTAAGCAAATCTAATGTGTAATGTTTGTTATTGTTATTATTGTAAAAGTGAATTTAATTATTATTTGAATGTATTATTGTTAAATCAAAAAGAAATGTTTAAATTAATCGGGTTCATGTTATACCTGTATAATAAGACAGTATGAATAAATCAAACAACTGCTGTAAGATTACATAATTTATTTATTTCACATATTATATTAAAATATATAATTATTAGTACTTAAACTACAAACTAACAATTCAAGTTAGGTATTATTAATACAAGATGCTCAAATACATGCAATAAATAATATTCGAAAAAATCAATAATTTGTTTTCATTTAAAATATTGTTTTATGATGACCCCATGGTAAGGTTGTTATCTTATCAGCCATTATTTGTCGTTTATCATCGCTGTTTGACAAAATTACTTTATTTATCTTTTGAGTAAAAATTCTATGATTCTTAGATCTAATAATACACATATCATCTCTGAGTATTTCATTGTTCAGTAAAACCTTTTTATATTTTTCTATATTCAGCTTTTTTGTAACACATTTCTTAACACCTTTAGCTTTCTTTAAAGTGGAAATTTTAGAATCTATACAGTATAATTTTGCTCCCAAACCTACAAATTCTGATATAATTTCACCACCCATCTCATCTTTGAAGTAACCAGGTGTTTTAGCATTAACCATTGGTATATTAAATACATTATCTTTTTCAAAGTTGCTAGTATCAAAATATTTTAAATGTGCTTTTAAGTCTTCGTAAAAATCCTTTGTCTGTATTAAATATAGCAGACTGTCAGTGTCTGTATAGCAAAGCTTTAATTTATTTTCGTAAATTCTTTTCATGACCGAATAGTGGAATTTATATAAGTGACATTTTGCAATTTCTAAAATACTAAATCCGATATAGATTGGACGATCTAAAACTATTTTTGTTTGGTTCATTTGAATTGTTACAAGAGATTCTGAAATAACAGAAAAGTTATTGAAATTAGGTGCGCTAACATATTTTTCAGCCCCGTAAAACTTTTTAGTTCGATTAGATTTGTCTCTCCATATATTTACGAGCTTAACATCAACTTGTTTTCTTTTATTCTCTATGGTTTTTCCAAATATAGAATTATTTTGTTTTTTAAAAAAATCTCTTTCAAAATCAGAAGTTGCATTTTGCCTCAGCCCAGTATTTAAAGAAATATATGATTCTAAGAATTTACTTTGGTGAAATGCTAATATTCTATATATTTTTAACAGTTGTAAACCATTATTTAAGCATTCTTTTAAATGAATATAATGAATAACATATCTATGTTTATTGAAAAGATTAGCAATAAGTTTAGCATTTCGACTACAGAACGGAACAAATTTTTCGGGCGCAAATGGTAAATCGGAATGGTTATCATGCAAGTAGTCAGGGTAATGAAGATCTACTTCTAATATAAATCCAATATCAGAATCAGATGATAAGCTCATAACATCAAAATTTAATATTTCCTTCTGAAGGAGAAACCTAAATCCTCCTACTGGAAGCTTTTGCATCATAGCATATCCATATAAATTAACACAATCAAGATAAATTAGAAAACTATCAGGTTCTTCACTATTATAGTCGGTAAGATATTCATTATTTGCCTTAGCATATCTGAGTGAACATTGAGCAAGTCCTCCTCTTATACCCTTTTCTATCATTTGATATATTTCTAAGTCAGAGATTAGATCTAACTTGATTTTAGTATACAATAACATAGCATCCCAACTTAAGGATGGTGATGAAACGTAATAGCAAGGATCCAGACCATAATTATTTAAACTCATTTTCCTAAATTTTTCAAAAACATCGCACAGAAGTAAAACGTCACATTTAAGATACAAATCGGTATATTCACCCAAATTTTTTATATCAAAAGTTTTCCAAACATTTAAGGCATGCTCATAGTCTTTATCAGATATAGATTCAGATGTAAGTTTGTTGAAAAATTTTGACGGTTCTGGTAATTTATTCTCATCATATCGTTCCCAGGAATCTATGTAATCGTAACAATAAATGCCTTTTCTTCGAACAATATCAAATAAAGTATTATTATTAAAAAAAGATTTTAAATGTTTGAAATCTTCAGGGTTCATAGTCTTAACCAATTTGTCCATACTTGAGCTTAAAAAATTATATGAGTCAATAAATTTCAATTTTACAACATTTGTTGCATTGATGGTTATGAATTTTGTAAATGAAATATATTTCTCTTTAGTTCTCGGTATGAGATGAATTCGACCGTTTATCTTTGAAAGTTCATTAATAAATAAATGACTGTCATAACCGGATAAGTTATGAAACACTATGGGTATAAAAGTGCATTGCTTTGCATTTAAATTGCATATATCATGCGCAGGTCCTCTATATTTTCCAGTAAAGTGATCATGGTCCTTAACAATATTATCATTACACGAAAACTTATTTTTACAAATATGGCACTCAGTGCTGTTGATAAAACATCTATGTTCATCCTCAGTAAGCGGTATCATATTTTCACTCTCTAATAATACTTTATATAATCGTTTTACATCATTAGTCAAAGATTTGACAAATTTCTTAGAACAATCTGGCCCTCGGTAAGATACGAAATCATTTAATTCGGGATTTGAATTACAACAAATATAGTAAGCAAAACACGTAGCCTCATGAACTTGAATATTTTCTACATGTGTTGATTTATGTTTGTCAGAATATTCACGCAATAAACTTTCAAAATCACCATAAATCACTATTGGTACTCTTTGAGTTCTTTCATAATTTATGAAACTTATTTCAGTACCCTTCTCAGGTAATATGGTTTGTATTCCGGCACATTCGTGACAATTCAATTTCTCTTCAGTGTGAAAGTAAATAAAACATTCATCACATAAATATATTTTACTTTTATGTTGGGTCAATTGCTTGTGTACAAGTTTTTCAAAGCTTTTAATTAAACAGAAATGACTCTTTCTATTGTTGCTAATGTAAAGCAAATTGACATGGTATAAACGACGTGATTTTGTTTTATATAAGGGACCTGTAACTGTAACATTATTATCTAAACCGTATATATTGATACTGATATTAGAATTGTTTATTTCAAAGCGCTTAATGTCATTGAAACTAGGGGGAAAACTCATGTCAGAAATATTAAATAATTCGGAATAATGTGGATATGAAGAAGTTCTGTTTGGATTGGTCTTTGCCGGAAACATATCAGCTACAATACACCAAAGAAAACAATGTTGGTCTTCATTTTTTATGTTTAGGCATGATTTAGTATTGACAATACGTTTAGGCAATGGTAAATAAGAACCACCTCGCAAAGGATTATATTTTACGATATTAATTTCTAAATGACTGATAGACTCAATTGTCCAACCTGACTCAGACAGTTCAAATTCGGAACATTTACAAATAAGTTTACCACAAAATGATTTATATAAGGACAAAATATCTGTGTTTTGCACGACTACATTATACTTTGTGTTAAATGACTTTAAAGATTTTTCATAATTTTTTGGTAATATATACCAAACAAATAGTTCAAAATTAACTTTTACCGATTTATGTTTTTTCATCTGGTCTTTGATAAGGTAACAAATCGTTTCAGAAATTTGTGTTAAAAATAATTCAAGTGAAACGTTAACCATTCTAGGATTCACTCTATAACTGATTATCCGATTTCTAAAAGCTGTTGCTATTATATGAACATTATCAAAACGTGTCTGTAATAAGCAATTCGATTTGTGTACATTAGTTTTTTTGTGTGCAGAATATTTCGGAACTGAAACGTTACAGACTTCACAGAAAAACATATTTAGATAATTGTAATTGCAAAAACTATCTTAAAGTATTTAAATATTCTGGATTTCGGATATTAATTTCCTGTAAATTATTATTAAAAAACGAAATTTAAAGTGGATAAAGTTTAAATGTAAAACAAATTACAAATCGAATATTATAATTAAAATAATATCGAGTATTCTCAATGTTGAGATTTCTCAGAATCGAGTATTTTTAATATCGAGTATTCTGTTTCTTAGTATCGAGTTTTCTTAGTATCGAGTATTCTTAGTATCGAGTATTCTTAGTATCGAGTTTTCTTGGTATCGAGTATTTTTAGTATCGAGTATTTTTTGTATGAATTTTAAAGTGGATGAAAGTTTAAATGTAAAACAAATTACAAATCGAATATTATTATTAAAATAGTATCGAGTTTTCTCATTGTTGAATTTTTCTCAGATCGAGTATTCTTAGTATCGAGTATACTTAGTATCGAGTTTTCTTAGTATCGAGTATTCTTAGTATCGAGTTTTCTTAGTATCGAGTATTCTAAGTATCGAGTTTTCTTGGTATCGAGTATTTTTAGTATCGAGTATTTAGATTTTTAATATTTCATATATTTGAGCTTCCTGTAAATAAATCACAATTAATAATATAATGAAAATAATATTAATAAGTATATTATATGGATTACATTTGTTTAATAAGTAATGTTTTAGTATAAGTCAGTATCGAGTATTCTAAATATGATATTTTAAAGTGGATGAAAGTTACAAACAAATTACAAATCGAATATTATTATTAAAATAGTATCGAGTTTTCTCATTGTTGAATTTTTCTCAGATCGAGTATTCTTAGTATCGAGTATACTTAGTATCGAGTTTTCTTAGTATCGAGTATTCTTAGTATCGAGTTTTCTTAGTATCGAGTATTCTAAGTATCGAGTTTTCTTGGTATCGAGTATTTTTAGTATCGAGTATTTAGATTTTTAATATTTCATATATTTGAGCTTCCTGTAAATAAATCACAATTAATAATATAATGAAAATAATATTAATAAGTATATTATATGGATTACATTTGTTTAATAAGTAATGTTTTAGTATAAGTCAGTATCGAGTATTCTAAATATGATATTTTAAAGTGGATGAAAGTTACAAACAAATTACAAATCGAATATTATTATTGAAATAGTATCGAGTATTCTTAGTGTCGAGTATTTAGATTTTTAATGTTTCATATATTTGAGCTTCCTGTAAATAAATCACAATTTAATACCTAATGTAAATAATATTGTGGATTACATTCGTTTAATAAGTAATGTTTTAATATAAGTATAAAGAAGAGTATATGAGTAAAATAGGTATCACAATAATATTATTTTATTCCATCAAATAATATTATTTGGATACAGAACAGGCTGCACGCCCTTAAATTCTGCTTTCGCTGCAGATACAAGATTATTAGTGGCGCGCCAAGTCGCTGAATCGGAGTATACAGAGGCCCTATACGTGAGGAGCGCTTGCTTCCATCGGTCCTTTCCGAATTTTTCAGCGTCCCTATGGTTATAAATACGGAGCTCGATATAATAATCACCGCTCCGTGTTAGGTCCTGCTGATAGGAGTTTCCAGAAGCTGTTCTTCTGGACAGGGACGATCGCAGTGCAGCTGCCCTCACCGGTTCAAGATCTCCCTCTTCCTCCTGTAAACATTGTTATAAAATAGCATTAGATAAACATATTTGAGAGGAGCAGAGGAGAGCAGTGGTGACCCAGTGGTAACGACCGTGACTTACAAATTGTAGGTTGTGGGTTCGAACCCAGGCTAGCGATTTACTTTGAGTAAATTATTTCGTCACCACTGCTCTCAAAACGGTGAAGGGAAACATCGTGAGGAAACCGGCATGTCCTAGAACCAAACATTTTAAGATATGTGCACAGGGCCCATGTATCCGCCACCCGGGCCCACTCCCTCTCACGGAGAGGCCTGTGTCCCAGCAGTGGGAACAAGCCGTCAGATTGAAATCCTATAGGTAATTATAAATCTTAAACACATGTTTGATGAAATATATATTTTTTTTACTCACCGAGGAATCAGCCACACAAATCCGCTTGATTTTCTTAGGCCTCTTTGGTGAAGTATCGGTTTCGGAATCAGACTCACTGCCAAATAATTCTTTTACAGGTGGAGTTGAGGCCGCAGCTACTTTCTTCGATTTGCCTTTGCCTTTAGCCACTTTTATTTTCGGCTTTGTATTTCTTTTTGGTTTAAACGATGTAGAGGGCTCGTTGGGATGCGACTCTACATCGGATTCAAATGGATTCACAAATGTCGACCTAAAATAAAAAGAAATAGTATATAAGAAGTTATACAAATGAACGATTCCTAAAAGGATAGACAGAGTAATAGAACACTCTCTATAACAATTTTCTCTATCTGGAAATCGATCCTTGAATACTTAGAAAATTGAATAAGTCGTTATTTGGTTCTAGAACTCAGCGTCAATACTTCATGTTGTGAAATGGTAGTAACGGTTATTAAACCACTGCACGAGAAGCAAACAAAATAACTCAATAATAAATTTTAATTAGATCTGGAATCGAACCCAAAACTTTGCATTCGACGGTGACACTGATGTTGAATGGGCTACAGGGAACGTAAGAAATAAAAACAATTAACACATTAAATATTTATACCTTGGAGTCGAGCCAAAGATTTTACGTTCAGCAGTTATACTTGTAGTCTACATCATCACTGAGTTACTAGTAAGTTTAAACCCGTAAATAAACAATACTTAAAATTGGGAATCGAACCCTAGACTTAACTTTCGATTATTGCATTTACCATCACTAAATTGCAAGTGCAGTAAGTTATACAAAAAAATAATGTGATACGTACATACTTGTTGTGGAAGATATAAATTTGCACACTTAATCACTGAAGATGATGGAACTCGTCACCAACACAAGAACACCAACAATTCACAAATAACTGATTATGATTGATGGATGCGTCATTGAAGGGACTTATTTATAACACTTTTACGTAAGGTAGCGATTATATTAATATTTGCAACTATTGTTTTAATGTTTCACTAATATTTGACTTGTAAATTATATTTTCATCACTCCTTAAATAAGGTCTATAATCATTTGTTCTTTATTAGACACTATGCACACAGCCTACAATTCCATTTTTGGGGCGGTGGCGACACTCTGTCGCAGCAATCTGAGACGAAAATCTAAAAAGGAAGTTGCATGTACCTTGACCATTCAATATCGGTCTATGAAGTCTCACATTAAAATGGTAGCAAGAGGTTTTGTAAACACTTACCAAAATAAGTTAAGCCTAGACATTACATTTAGGAAAATGTATGGCATTTTACATTCAAGGATTATCGTAAATCTCCCAATCTTCAAAGCGATCCAGTATTTTGTCACATTTTTCGACGACACGTATGGCGCATTGCTTAAGAGCTCGTCTCGCTGCATCACAATGTAAATATTAGTTTATAAACGTGCTGCTACTAAATGTCCCAAGTGTCGCGGGTTCGATTCCCGCACGGAACAAATAAGTATTTGTTCCGGTCTGGATTTTGTTTTCATGTTTTATTTTTACCATTATTTAATTTAATAATAATAATACTCTGAAAAATGAGCAAGTATGAGCCTGGCTCAAAACATTCTTTAGGTACTTACTTAATGGTAAGGAGGTACGATTGGTGCAGTGGTTAGATTGACTTCTGCCCTACGTGTCGTGGGTTCAATTCCCACACAGCAAATATTTGTATGATCTACAACTAGCTCCGGGTCTGGCTGTCTGTAAAATGTATGTCTGTCAACGAAAGAAATCTTAGGATCGTATCGTTTTATTCTTGGCTTTGTGCTAATAGTCTGTTGATATCTATTATTTTTTAATAGCATAAAGTGTAACGTCGGTTCCCATGTGCCTAATGAACCTGCTGGAATTTATCGGGTGCAGATCCAAACTACTCGCTATTAAGAATTACGTTATAGAAAATAAAATAACACTGGACCTTGGAAATCAAACTGGGTTCCTCATGCTCAACAATTGCAAAATTAAAATCGCTAGACCAAAGAATAAAATAGATAAAATGCAAGTAAATTCTTGAACTACTAATTGATGCACTCTACATTGTTTTACCTAACTACTTTAAAAGCATCACACTTTCGTCAAGTAATATAAAATATAGGGACATAAGTTGATCAAACGAGTCGAACTTGATATGGTTGTTTATAAATTTTTAGTACACATCGCACCGTTGATTGAGGCATTCTGCATAACGCGCTATTATTTATTCCAATGTTCGACATCGCACCGTTGAATGAAATAAAAATATTCAGCCCGTATTGCAAATTTGAGGCAGACCATAGTAGTAGTGTATTATTGGGGCGTTCTGCATAACGCGCTCGAGCGAAGCGAGAGCAAGTGATGCAGAACCCCCAATAATACACTACTCCTATGCTCTTTTAACATATCTCCTCCGGTATTGACTGGTTTCATAGTAACTTGTTTAGCTGCCGGCAGCTTAATTGCACCGATGAGTCTTTCTCTTCTTGGTGTCACATCTCTGCCGGTGTGCCGCAGGGTGGCGTTTTATCTCCTCTTCTCTTCGCACTCTTTATTAATGCTATCACTCAACGACTTTCTTCTTTCTACCATCTGCATACTGATGATCTCCAAATTTATACCCAATCCCGCCTCGGAGAGTTATATGATGCCATTGAGAAAATTAATATAGACCTGGCTCGAATAGGTGTTTGGAGCACTGAGTTTGGGCCAAAGATCAATCCAACGAAGACTCATTAAGTTACAGTTGTTGTTAGTTCCCGGACTGTCTCTAGGATCGATTGGTCCACACTTCGCCAGGTTTCTTTCAATAATACCATTATCCCTATAACTCATATTGTGAAGAACTTGGGGATTTATATCGACAGCACTCTATTTTGCATGTGCGGGCTGTCTGAGACGACTTCGTAATTTACTTCCCATTGCCACTAAAATGTACAATCTCTTCTTCTTCCTATCCTGGACTATGCTGATGACAGCTATCTTGATCTCATCCAAGACCAATTGGACAAATTTCAGCGCCTTAAAAATTTCTGTATCAGATTCATATTTGGTTTATCGCAAGTTTGATCACATTTCTGAATTTCGTACGTAGCTCAAATGACTTCCTATTCGCCTTCGCCGGAAGGCCCAAATACTGCCTTTGCTTTATAACGTGCTATTTAATCCTTTTACTCCTTTTTAGGGTTCCGTACCCAAAGGGTAAAAACGGGACCCTATTACTAAGACTCCGCGATCCGTCTGTCTGTCTGTCTGTCACCAGGCTGTATCTCACGAACCGTGATAGCTAGACAGTTGAAATTTTCACAGGTGATGTATTTCTGTTGCCGCTATAGCAAAAAATATTTAAAACAGAATAAAATAAATATTTAATTGGGGCTCCCATACAAGAAACGTGTTTTTTTTGCCGTTTTTTGCGATAGTATAATAGAATATAAGTTTATTTCTCTCAAAAAGGTACATTTCGGTAAATAGTATTTAGATACGGTATAATGGTACGGAACCCTTCGTGTGCGAGTCCGACTCGCACTTGGTCGGTTTTTATCTTAAAGCACGCTTTCAGTTTCTCTGTGACAACCATCACAAGGATCTAGGACCTTGGTCCATCCAAAGGTTGTCTGTAAGAGATTGCCCTGTGCGATAAGACCGCCCATTGTACATTTGTTTTTGTGAATGTTTGTCCTATACATATTTTGTGGTGTACAATAAAGTATTTAATAAATAAATAAACATTTGATAAAGCGTCAAACGATTTTGGATTGACAGGCTCCGTTACATATTTGCGCTGAAACTAAACTGATTTGCAATTCGGTATGGGTCCAAAATTTTGTTTGGTACATCACGTAAGGAAACATTAAACGCAGTAGTTTTACATACAAAGAATGTAATTTTAATAGACTAACTTTTACTTTTGCCCTTATAAAATTCAGAACGTTCATCAATCGATTTTCATTGAGTCGACATGTGATGTGGAGGATTTCCCTCACAAAATGGCGCCCAAAATCCGCTATTTTTTGCTTTTCCAATTTTAATGTAATCCCTGTGACACTCGCAGGGTTAAGACAAATCGATAGACGTAAAAATCATCAATATCAGCCAACGCGTTTAGTCTCTAGAACGCCACATAGAAACAATCATACATACATAGACCGATAAACACGTTACCCTCCTTCGGGAAAAAAAAAGACAAATAACAAATCAGAAACATACCAAGCAGGCATCCCTGGTGCCATTCCTCAGCGAAGCACAGAAGAAGTCGGGAGTGAACTGGAATCCGTTTACAAGCTGGTAGGCGTCCATGCAGTAGTGCTGCGAGCGAACCTTCAGGCGAGCCGTCATCAGGTCAGGAGTATGCTCTCGGAATGAGGTGTCTGAGCCCTATTGAAATAAAACTAAATTCAGCAGCCATAACGTAATGAATTCGGCAAGGAAAAGAGTCTGAGTATGACCAATCACATGCGAGATGAAAGATGCGATGTGTATTTCCGTCTATGTGATTGGTCGAAGATTAAAGCTGCAGGTGTGCACCTACGCAGTATGCACCTATGTAAGTAAATGTAATATATATTATATCCTGTTTGGATTCCCCGTATAATATATACCTAATACCTTTATTCTGCCCACAGTAAAAATCTTCGCTCAAACAATAATCGTCTTCTACTATGTCCCTCTCACCGCTCTGGCTTTATCCATGCCTCTTTCTTTGTCCAGGCGATTTCCCTTTGGAATGCGCTCCCTCAGAACATCAGGATGGCTACCAGTCGGTTGTCTTTCAAATTGAAGGCACGCGAGCACATTCGCAAGAAGTTTGCAGAATCATCACAGAGTTAATTTGATGGATTCAGTTTCTCCATAACATTATTTATAAGTATGTATGTATCTAAGTATATATTTATATTAAATTGTTTTATTTATATTACTTTTTCTATTTGTTTTCTTTCACTAGTTGCACCTGCCATATTTTATCTCTGCACCACCCTAAGGTCGACTGGTAGAAAATGCCTAAGGCATTAAGTCCGCCTTTGTACTTGTGCATAAAGTTTTATAAATAAATAAATATTATCATTAAGTCCATGTAATACGGAGTAAACCTTTGAACCCAGAACTCTTTGTTTAGCAGTCGCAAAGAGTGACTCCGATTGATCCCCGGCAGAATTCACAGTGTCAAAAGCTTCATCGAAACTCGTTTTTTGAATCGATTTCTTAAGGCGATATATACACCCCAATGCTAACGCAGTACTGGCCGTGCGCCCGCTCGATGCCAAAATATCAATATTGAACCTCCTTTTGTACAGTTTTGTTTGCAAACTATTATTTGATTTACATATGCTATGTTAGTTATGAAGAAATTCCAGCCATCAATTTTTCTGTGTAAAAATATTTTTAAACATCAAAGTCGTTTTGGAGGAGTTTCCAAAAGTTGCGAAAAAATATCGTGAAGTTATTTTTTTTTAAAGCAAAACTTTTAGTTACGCGTAAAAACCTTGTGTTCAAAATTATGTACATGAATCAATGGTAAATATATTTTTTTTTTCAAACCTTTTAACCTAGCTGTTACTAATAAGGAGTATGTTTTAGAAAGTTACCGTTTTACGGCACTAAAGCGTATGTAGGCCCTTAACTCGTTTTGGGAATGCGTGTGAAATAAACGCCTGAATGATTTGAAAAAACGTTAATGTGCAAAAACTAAATGAGTAATTTAAAAATAAATTGTATTTAATTTACGTTTGATTAATTTATTATTATTCTAAAAATGGAACGTAGACCTTACCCTGGTAGCCCCCCACCCCGTGACCACGATGAAGCTCTGCGCGAACGGCTCCTTAATGCCTTCGTAGATCTTGATCAAGTTCACGTGTCTGTGTAACTCTAAAACAGACGGATAAGAAAAACAGTACTTCAGGTTGCACTAGTCGATCATTCTTCCATACAAACGTAGTCTGTCGATTACTCCACTGTTACACGATGTACGTTCAAAATAAAAAATGATATCAATTTTTCTCATCATTTGAAAGTTATGAGCGACGAAAGTTCCATATTTCAACACTAATTTTAACGTATCTTTGGGCGGAAATAAATAACATAAGAAGAAGCAGACAACATACAGGGATAGATTAGGAGTTCATTCAACAATGCAAATATTTTTATTTTGAAAATATACATTTCGTAGTTTTTTCATGATGTCCATATACTCGTAAAGGTCTGTTTATAAAATTTCGCGTGCTCGTTTTCGTCCTAAATCATCATCCATTTCGCTACAAATTTGCAAAAGTGCTAATTCGTATGCGAACTACGAGTAGCTTCTTACTGCTCATCACAGCATCTTTCTCTTTCGCACGTGTTGTCGGATGAGATAGCAAGCATTTTAACCCCGCGCACAAAATAGTTCGTGCCGTCGACTAGGGCAACCTTAAGGTTACACTAGTCGAAAATTCTTCCATACAAACGTAGTCTAGGGATTATTCCACTGTTTGACGATATCAATTTGTCTCATCATTATCTAACCCTGTATGGAAGCAAAAAAGTAAAAAAGTAAACTTTTGAAAGTTATGAGCGTCGAAAGTTCCACAATACGACACTAATTATAACGCATTTTTGGGCGCAAATAAATACCATAAAAAGACGGAAAATTGCAAAACGGCCTCGATACAGGGATAGATTAGCGGTTCAACAATGCAAATAATTTTATTTTGAACAGATAGATTTAGTCGTTTTTTCATGATATCTAGACTGCCAAAGGTCTGTTTATAAAATTTCGTGCGCTCGGTTTCGTCCTAAATCATTATCCATTTTACTACAAATTTGCAAAAGTGTGTACTTATTATTTATTTATTTATTATATACTTTATTGTACACCACTTAAACAATTACAGGACAAAAAACATTTTTAAAGATAAGTGTACAATGGGCGGTCTTATCGCACAGGGCAATCTCTTCCAGACAACCTTTGGATGGACTGAACGAGAGGAGATAGACATAGGGCTGTCAGTGTACAAAAAAAACTATCTTAAAAAAAAAAATTACTTATATATTACATAAAATACATACATACAAATAAAATAATATACTAATAAATATCAAATATAGAGCAGAGACAGGAGAAGAATAGTTACAGAGAAAGGAAATACTCCTTCACCAATTCGTACGCGAACTAGCTTCCTCCTGCTCATCACAGCATCTATCTCTTCCGCACGTGTTGTCGGTTGATATAAAATGCATTTTAACCCCGCGCACAAAATAGTTCGTGCCGTTGACTAGTGTACCCTTAAGGGCGGTTACGCACTACATCCGATTCGTGTCCGTGATTTCGGTTCCAAATTAGCCATAGTATTACTTCTAGGGAAGCATACGAATTACATCCGCACTCTATCCGTCGTAACGTAATCTGTCATAATTCAGAACATTTTGAACTCGGAACTCAAGATCACGGACACGGATCGGTAGTGAAGTGCGTGTAATGCGTAACCACCCTTGTCAAAAAAAGTACAGGGACTCTGATATGTCAAAACTATCATGGTTCCACTGTGGGAGAGAGATGGAGCTATACAGGACTAAGAGCGCTATCCCTTTTTCTCAGCGGCATTATAATGGCGCTGTCATGTTATAGGTATCCTGCTCTTTGTGAATGAGCTTGGCGGTAAAGTACATAGGTACCACAAAGAGCGACGATTGTTGAAGAGGTGCTGATGTAAAACAGGCTCATGTGCTCCACTTGGATATTGGTATGGAAACTTTGGTAACGCGTAAGTGTCATCTTATTGATATTAGACACTTCCATAGATAGCAATGACCACTAAACAAAGTGTAATGTCGACGATGCCAAAATGTAAGAGATTGATCTAGTGACATTATCATTCATAGATTTCTAATTCCCGACGGAAAAAGAAAAAGTTTGACGTATGTATCTGTGTGTTTATGTATCTGTCTGTGGCCTCATAGCAACTTAACGGATGAACTGATTTTGATTTAGTTTCTTTCGTTTGAAAGGTGATTTTATCGAGATTGTTCTTAGCTATGTTTGGTAAAAATCGGTTTCGCCCGCCGTTCAAAAGTTATAGGCGTTTTACTGTTTGAATCGGGGTATTTTCGCAAGATACTCGTATCTTGTAATAATTCCGTGTTCGATAGATTGTCGATCGAAGCGTGTCTATTACTAGATAAACTATGTAGTTTAAAAAGCATGAAATAAAAATGAGTCAGGGTTTTTTAAATGATACTTGTTACTTTATTCCAATCTCTATGGTGATGCTTTTGTAGATGGAATGTCACTTGTCGTTGTCTGTCATGTTTAGGGGCTTGGTTACCTTTAATATTGGGGCATCCATAGGCGGCGATGACGAATAAGAAACGGAAGAAAGAAAGACAGAAAGAAAGAAAAATAAGAAAGAAAGATAAGAAACCGCTGGTTAGAGAGACTAATCCATTAGCTTTTATGCCGGCTGTACATTGTCACGCGAAAGCCCGCGAGGATGCTGTACATTGCTCTCAGTACTGAGTTCAATCATGAAGTATTTTGTTTAAAAACGCAATGTACAGCGTTTCCTCGGGCTCTCGCGCGGGTGTGTACAGCCGGCATCACAGGTAGGTACCTAGGAACTACTTACCAAGATTCTCAGAAAGTTTCAACAGCGCCACATCAGCGTGTGGTACGGGCTCCTCTTCAAACTTTGGGTGTCGCACAGCCCCTGCTACGTCGACCAGAGTACCCCCCTCGTGGGGCCGAGCGCTCCCCACGCGGACCTTCACGAATTGCCCCAGGCTTTTGAGAGGGGAGACACTGAGGACGCTGTGGCAGACAAGACTTATTAGTTTCTAGGCTTTGCATTGCGCGTGGAAGTCGGAGATCATCCAAAGGTAACTTTCTCTCGGTAAAAATCCTGTGTCCTGATCCAGAGGGTCGAGACAAAGTGTCATTGTATCAAAGATGGCGTCCGTCAAAATCTAAGGGATTGATAACGTAATATTTGGATAGCGTTTGCAATCCCATACCTACATTTTCGAGTTTTTCCTTTCACTTTCGCAACGCTGTCTTTGATAGGATGGAAATTGTCTTCAGCCTGGATCCTTGAGGACATGACCTATCCATGTGCCGTTTAAGCGTGATTGGTTACCAGGTTTTTACACTTATAATATTAGAAGTCTAATAAATAAAAATAAAGTTGTGTTGTGAAAGGAAAAATATGCAAGGCAACATTAACTAGGGTCTGGCAAACGAAAGTAGAGACTGAAAATGCGCGGCAAATTAAAAAAATATCAGCATAGCAACCCGAAAACTAGTATTCCTGTACCTGGAATAACCTAATTTGATACTTTAGCATTATTTATTTTATTTCAACTGAATAAAAATACTATAGCTAATTGAGGTAGGTAATATTTTAAACATTATTTATCAATCTCAATTAAAAAAAACAACTATTCTATAATAATTTTGGTTTATTCAACTTATTAGCGTCATACTAACTTATGAAATCCAACCACACGTAAACAATCTTGTTTTTGTTTGAATTCGACGACTTTCTCCTGATGTTTTTCATGATATTTAGACATCATGCGAAACAACATCTCCCGCAATCCACTTTTAATTGTTTTATTAATTTTTCACTTATTAAATGCTATTATCAAGACCACAAAAAATCACCAAAAATTGATGTTGACATTAGTATAGCATTGCCATATAAAAAGTTTGCAAATAATTCGAGTGTCTACTTTCGTTTGCCAGACTCTAGCAGGCTTATTATCTAAGAAACAGCAATCATCGCGCGATCAAACGCTTTATGACATAAAAGTCGGCATAACCTACAGTGTAGGTATGGCAGGTCCTACACAATGGTTTGCTAATCGCTCGCTGTTTGTCAAATGCACTTATTAAAAAAAAAACACCAAAAACTAAAACTACTGTATTGGAGAGCAATTATTGCGCAAAAATCGCTTTCGTTTTGCTCTTGCAAGATGCGTAATAAACCTGCGCGATGAAAAGTACTCCTAAGTTGTAATCCAGGTTCTGGACTATCCATACCTATGCCAATTTTCATCCAAATCCGTTCATAGGTTCAGGCGTGACAGCGTGACAAACAAACACAACACACATAACAAACACAACACATGAATTTTTAAAGTATTAAGAAAGTAAGGTTCCCAATCCGACACGAGCTACTAAACTAACGACTGCCTGCTATTACTTACTAATTCAAGCAATGGGCTGCAGTGACCACCCAGTTGACGTCCACAATGGTGCCCGCACACCACAACCTTCCGTTTATAATGATGGCAGCCATATAAGGGAAGTTCTTCGTATCCGTAGCGTTGCCCCCGCGGATCCTCAAGTTCGTCTTCGAATCAGTGATTAAGATCTGATGCTCGTTCCGGATCCGAAGACCTGGCTTGCTGATGTGGTGTCCGCGACGACGATTGTCATTGTTAAAACGAGGCTTATCTTCGTTACTTCGTATGTTGGGGCGCATGCGCAAGTCTTTTGGAAAAATTGTGAAGTTAGAATTGAATGTGGCAGAATAATGCCCAGTGTATGGAACATTTTTTTTTGTCGAAAACTAATAATATGCTTTAGGTACACTTCTGCCTAATCCTTTGGCGAATACAGGCATGATGTTATACTAGAACAAGCCTGGAACATTACCTCGTTTTGTGAAGTCGGCGAACTTACAGAATAAGGACACGGTCAGTGTTGTGTGTAGAAATGTGAGGATAGAGGAAGAATTTTCTACTCCAACGGAGCCAGTACACCGAGACACCAACACCAGTCTTCCCGGGACCACGGTCGTTGCAACACGGCCGAAACGTCGGATGAAATAGGTAAATAAATAATTGAAGTCATCGCGTAAAATCCCCGTGATATAAATTGTTTTGCAATTATGAAACGCGAAAGTTTTAAAGGTAATATTGATGTGTTGTTTGTATATGATGTGGCAATTTTTCAAATGCGTTTTTTTTAACCATAGGCTCGCGTTTGATCACTATCTCGCCTGATGGTAAGTGACATAGTAAGTGATGATGTGGTCTACGGCTCTACGGTGAAGCACGCTTGCCTAGAAGTAACCCATTCACTCATGACTTAAAGACACAGAGGTTGTAGCTATAAGGAAACAATAAGGAATTCCACTCCTTAGTTGTGCCCAAAATGAAAGTATAAGCAAAACGCTTTGCGCATATGGGTGGGATGTCCACCATGTACCGATGACGTATTACCGTACGTCTTTTAGTCCGATTATGGAAAGGGCTAGGCGGAATCAAATTGTGCAGTTCCGTCGCACATTTCGGAAATGTAACCGATACAAAACCGACAGGCTGGTAACTCTATGATGGATGTTCGAGGCTCTGGAGCTTTGATGCGACCAGTGCGTCGTTGCAAATAAGCCTCTTGGCCCGTCTGTCAATCGACTCAAGTACATCAAGCTGGTATTTGGTAGATCCGTCCCAGAGGTGAGAACAGTACTCCATGACCGAACTTGCGCTTTATACTAGTTGAGCAGCTGTTCAGGCTTATTTGTTGCTGAGACTGTTTGAATGAATTTCTAACAGTCGATTTATTTCCAGAAACTCACTGAGTATAAGTTGTAGTATGGTGACGGTTCAGACCCAACGGCCTCATATAGGCGGATAGTAGTTACTATCCGCCTATATGAAACCTCTGTGCAGAGTACCTATATTTTGAATTTATCATCATCATTTCGGCCGAAAGACGTCCACTGCTGGACATAGCCTTCCCCCAAGTGTCGCCACATCTATCGGTACTGTGCATCTCGCATATAGCGGACTGCGGCAGCCCATCGGTCTACCCAGAGAGAGGCCTTCCAAAGCTGCACAACTAATGTCTCACAAGTAATCTATGCTTATATAAAATATAATAATATTATAAAGAGGAAATATTTTTTTGTTTGTTTGTACCGAATAGGCTCCGAAACTACTGGACCGATTTAAAAAAAATCCTTCACCAATAGAAAGCTACATTATTCCTGAGTGACATAGGCTATTTTTTTTATCCCGATAACGGGTCCCGTGGGTTGTCAGCGAATTGACGGGATCCGCTAGGGCCGATGCCTGTCTGGGTCGCGGATAAATTTGAAAAAGAGTTACCGCGGCCCTGGCACAAGCAACTGAAGGAACACGGGTGGGTTTAAGTCAGTAAAAGTCTGACACGCCCTTCCGCTTCACCCAGAGTGGAAGAAGTCATTGGATGATGGCCGCCCAAAAAAAAAAGTTGTGGCTAGTGGCACATATGTCTACACATTTTCTAAATAGGCGAAGACGCAGCTATGTGTGAAGTTATTTAGCGATGTCAAGAAGAAGTGGTACGCCGAACGAAAATATATGAGTTGAGATAAGCAGGGCAATTATCTAATTTATTTTAGAATTCATCTTCATTTCTGCCGAAAGACGTCCACTGCTAAACATAGCCCTCGCCTAAATGTCGCCACATTTACCGGTCCTGTGTATTTCGCAACCAGCGGATTCCTGCAATCTTAACCAGGTCATCAGTCCGCCTAGTGGGAAGCCTTGCAATTCAGCGTCTTCTGGTACGCGGTCGCTACTCCTTCTACGGGCCATGTCGGTTACTTTGGTCCTCCTGCGGATTTTTCAGTTTCTGCTCTCGTATTTTTTGACTCTTTATTTGTTGTTGCTTTTGATTTTATATTTTAACAAACCGATTAATTATTATTATTGTTTATAATAAAACTTACCAACAGATAAATCTTCATCACTGTCAATTTTAGAATTAGCAGAACTTAAAGCTAATAATGCTAAATACAAAATACTCCACATTTCATAAACTAATAAGATTTATATATTTAATTGGAATATGTATTGTACGTGTATGTGCATAATGTTTTAAAGGATATATGTTATGGTTTCATAACCATTATTATTAGATTGCTTTTTTATGTTTTATTTGAAATTGTGAAATAAACGAGCGGAGTTGGTACCGGATGCTTATAATAATAATAAATGTTATAATCATCATAGCTGTCGAAGTGACGCTACATCGACCGGTCCTGTGTGTTTCTCATCCAGCGAATTCCTGCAACATTAACTAGCAGCCTTATTGTGTAATGAATTAGGCAAGGCAAAGGACATAGAGTATGAAAAATCTACCAATCACATGCGAGATAAAAGACGCGATGTGGATTTCCGTCTATGAGATCGGTCGATGTTTCATACTCTTTGCTCTTTGCCTCACCGAATTGATTACGCCATAAGGCTGCGGGTCATCGGTCCAGCTAGTTGAAGGCCTTTTAACGCAACGTCTTCCAGTACGCGGTTGCTACCCAACATTTTTCCAAATCCAAATCGACATTCCGTTCTGCGAGCAATGCCCACTGCCAATTAAGTTTGGCAATTCTTCGGGCTATTTCGATTACTTTGGTCCTCCTGCTGTTATCTTCATTTCTGATTCGATCACGCTAAAGAACTCCGAGCATAGCTCATAAGATTACCAGCCTGTAACTGTCCAAAAACCTTTTCTCATACAGAGAAGACCCGAGCATTAATTACTTGTCGAGGTCGGTGCCCGGATGGGTAGCCATCTTAGGGCGGTTACGCACTACATCCGATCCCGTGTCCGTGATTTGAGTTCCGAATTCAAAATGTTCTGAATTATGACGGACTAGCCTCTGCCAGCGGCTTCGCCCGCTTGATAGTCGAAAACCGAGGGAACGTATGTTGTATGTAAGAATAGTACATAGGATACTTTTTATCCCGGGAGTAATTTTATTTATTTTATTTGGGAAACAAACAGATGCAATAACAAACATAAGCATACAATTAGTTCAACACAATCCAAAAACAGTTTCCACAGATTAATATATAAGTAAATTAACCCGGGGTAATGCCAGGATCTTCTTCTTAATTTTGAGTCGATGGGAAACTCTTTATAAATTTTGGGCCCAGTAGGTGGTCATTCCAAATGCAGCGTCAGTGGCGAGCATAAGGTCTTCCAAAGTGCAGGTGTATAGACACTTGGAACACTCCAGCATGTGTGCCATATCTTGCAGAGGGGCACCGCACTCACACTGGGTATCAGACGGTATAAACCCCCATTTTGCCAAATTGTGATTGCAGCTACTTGGGTGCGCAAACGATTGAGTGCTTTCTATATAGGCCACTGCAGTTCACGTCCAGGTGGCAGGTGTTCCTGGGGTTTCAAGAAGTCGGGTGGTGGTGCCGGGATAAAAAGTATCTTATGTACTATGCCTTACTATAATCTATCTCTGTGCAAAATTTCATCCAGATCCGTTCAGCCGTTTGAGCGTGAAGAAGTAGCAAACATACAAACACACGCTCACAAACTTTCACCTTCATAATATTAGTGTGATAATATCATGACGGATAGAGCTCGGATGTAATGCGCAAGCTTCCCTACAAGAAGTAGGTACTACTACTAATGCGTAATTGCGTAATCGCCCACAGGCTGGGAGCTGAACGTACCTTACATAGTTGAGAAGAGGCTCGGCTAGTTAATTAAAGGTTTTAGCATTGTTTTAACTTAATTAACTGCCATTAAGGTTACACTAGTCAAAAATTCTTCCATACAAACGTAGTTTGGGGATTATTCCACTGTTTGACGATGTACGTTCAAAATAAAAAGTGATATCAATTCGTCTCATCATTATCTAGCCCTGTATGGAAGCAAAAAAGTAAAAATAGAAAATATTTGAAAGTTATGAGCGTCGAAATTTCCACA
Source organism: Orthosia incerta (assembly GCA_948252205.1). Taxonomy (NCBI): domain Eukaryota; kingdom Metazoa; phylum Arthropoda; class Insecta; order Lepidoptera; family Noctuidae; genus Orthosia; species Orthosia incerta. The sequence continues at coordinate 16,603,366 of OX411758.1, read as the reverse complement.
TTTCGACACTAATTTTAACGCATTTTTGGGCGCAAATAAATACCATAAGAAGACGGAAAATATCAAAACGGCCTCCATACAGGCATATATTAGTAGTTCAACAATGCAAATAATTTTATTTTGAACAGATAGATTACGTAGTTTTTTCATGATATCTAGACAGCCAAAGGTCTGTTTATAAAATTTCGCGCGCTCGATTTCGTCCTAAATCATTATCCATTTCGCTAAAAATTTGCAAAAATATGTATTCGTACGCGAACTAGCTTCCTACTGCTCATCACAGCATCTACCTCTTCCGCACGTGTTGTCGGTTGATATAAAATGCATTTTAACCCCGCGCACAAAATAGTTCGTGCCGTTGACTAGTGTAACCTTAACTCCAAACAATGCGCACACGCGTGTCTTGCTTACATTCATTGTTTCATCTGTTCAAAAATCTGTCTGCTAGACTGCGTAAAATACGTAATGAATACAGTGTGCTTATTCCGAGTTTTTTAACGTACTCACTAGTGATATCATCATGTGCCTAGCTTTTTCCCAAATATATTGGGGATCGGCTTCCAGTCTAACCGAATTTAGCTGAGTACCAGTGTTTTGCATGGAGCGACTGCCTATCTGACCTCCACAACCCAGTATCTGGGTAACACGGTACCCCTTGGCAAGACTTGTGCTTCTGACTATTCTACCCGTAACGACTATCAAATATCTTCAAATGACAGCCGGGACCAACGGAGGCACGGATGAAACTCGCTATGTAAAGATGGTCACCCATCCACGGACCGACCTCGGCAAGCGTTATGTCAAAATGTATATGTCGCAGCCTTATCGTATAACACGCCGTATTACAAATAGGCGCGGCCAATTGAAAATCGCTGTTTTGAAATGCGGCTATTTTCGTTCAGCTGGATTTCAATTCAGCTGAAATAAAGTACGCCGCGTTGTATGAGCACATCGTGTTCGTCAAAGCGGCTTAGTAACGTGGCTCCCATACAATCGGGCGCATCTTCGATACGCCGATTTGAAATCTGTAGCAACAAAAATGGCGTCGCAATCGACAACGGTGTCACAACAAAATGATAATAATATTGAATTTAGAAGTGCAAACGTTGATTCGAAATTGTACTTGACTTTTTTATTTTGGAAAATAAATTCAAATTATAGGTGTAAAAATACTGAATAATATGGCTTACTTAAATACTGAGTGGGCGACAAACAGTGGGTGAATACATATGTTTATAACAGTGACATGAAAATAAAAGTTTGTCGACAGAGCCCCGCTGCACGGGGCTCCTTTTTTTTCTTTTTTTTTGGGACAATCCCACCACACTATTCCCAAATCACTGCAACTCCTGAAAGCCAGAATCAACAGTAGCGACCACTAGAAAAGCGCCGAGGCAATGAAGCTCAACGAAATCCCGGAGAAAGAATTTAACTGTCTTGGATCCCGCAACGAAATTAATCAGAAAAGAATATAGGAGGAGTAGGAAAAAATAATATAAATTTCCACTTCCCTCCATATCAAGCAGGAGACAGAACAAACAAGGCCAATAGGCACAAAGGGTCGTTTACAACTGGGATAAGCCTAGTTGCCTAGCACCACGCGTAAAAATTTGCATTAATATTAATGGGTCCTAACATTGTGAGCTGTTATATTTGATTCCAATAATAGGTATGGCTAATAGGTATGGTTTGTTCTAGTTTCCACAAGGTCCGTATAGTAAACAACTCCAGATGCAGCCTGTACATTATTCAACATAATATTGCGTTAATTCTGCCAAAGAATACACTCCCATAAGATATGATGTGCAGATTGTACATATTCGCAGTCAGATGTACAACACTGACATAAAGGCGAGGCAACGAGCTTGAAGGAAAATAATTTACTTTTAAAGTTACCATGCCCCGTGAGAAATTGGGCAACACAGTGATCTACCTCCAGCCACGTCCTGGCCAGCCGCACGCAAACGGATGGAAGGAATTGGTGGAGGTGTCGGCCCTTGATGGAATTATCCCACCTACATTGCCATTCGGATAAAAGTTCCTCCCAGACGGCAATAGGTGGTTGAAATAATGTAGAGATTTTCTCACGGTCACTTCGCGTTAAAAAGTCCGCGTCCATGGTCTCTCGAGCGGAATAGTAAATTGCAGCACGTAGCTGCACTGCAAGGTCGACCGGAAGTACGCTAGCAAGTACTGGTAAGGCCTCAGTACTAACCGTCCTGTATGCTTTGCATAAGAATATCAAAGCTAAATGCTGGCTTTGAAGTAATTTACGTCGTACCGCCCCTATGGTGGCCCTATCAGCCCAAACAGGCGCCCCATAGCACATACAACCCAAGTAAGTAGCCCCATAAATAGTCTTTAATGTTAAAAAAGACAGACCCCACGTAGATTTAGATATTCTCGTTAGGGCATAGTAGTTCTTTTTTGCTTTTTCACCGACTATTTTAATATGATCTATAAATGCAAAATTCCTCTCTAACACTAGACCAAGATAGCACACGGACTGCTTCATTTTTACGGGAACATTATTAAATTTAATAGTAGGACACACAGACACGAAAAGGTCCTTTTTCTGTCTGCAGGGTCTAAAGTAACCTAACATGAAGGAGATGACGGGAGCTAAGTTCGCTCACTCACTTCAGCCCCCGTCACCCCCTTCGAACCTAACCTATCCATTTCGGGGTGCCATAAGTTCCCGAGCACGCTTCGCTCGCTCTTGGACTAATTTACTGTTCATAAATTTATAGTCACCCTACATTCCTTCTTGCTTACAATAAAGCTAAACGTTGAACGCCGCTTTGTAGAACGTATCGCCACCACGATCCGGCTGAACTAAAGGTAGCCGTATTTCAAAACAGCGACGTGTTTCAATCGGGCGCGCCTGTTTGTTTTACGGCGTATTATACAATATGACTGCAACTTATACAAAAATAGAAGTTTCTCTTTACCGTCACCCGACGGCGCTTAACCAGTTTAAATACAAATTGACGTTAACGTTAACGCGATTGAGCGTAAGTAAAAACTCGCACTAAGGTCTCAGTTGAGTTATCAAAATGAAAGGGACCGTGCGTGCTCCAGGTCATCACCTTACTGTAAGAGCTTATGGTCACCCCGACCATAAGCTCTTACAGTAAGGTTATTTTGAGTGTGTGTAAGGGACAGATGTATATGACTTGTATACATCTGTTACTTACGCGATCTCAAAATAACCTTACTCTAAGAGCTTATGGTCACCCCCCTGCTGTCACAATAATTATGGTCTTCATTTTAATTAATCTAATTAAGAAGTGATTAGAAAATAAAACACAAGCTTCATTTGATATAAATTATTTTTTTAACGTCATTTAGACATCTTATTCTAATAATACCAAAATACTAAACATTATTAATTCGTCATAATATCACAATCGGTAGTCGGGAGGCACATATCACGACCTTCCTGCAATCGATAATGCACTTTATCTCAATGAGTTTAAGGTACACAACCGATTTGCAGAAAGATTGGTTGTTACAGAATTAGAATGTACAGAAAATTTATTATTCTTTATAATGTCATTTTAGCTTTTAATGAATTTTCTGTACATTTTTGTTGTTTGTAAAAAACTTGTCGCATTGAGGTAATTACATAATTATTCACATAGATACATTAGAAAGGCTGATGTTTACTTAAAAAAACATTTAAATCATAATTTTAACAAAAACCGGCCAAGTGCGAGTCGGACTCGCGCACGAAGGGTTCCGTACCATTATCGCAAAAAACGGCAAAAAAAACACGTTTGTTGATATTTTTTTTTTTTGTTTTATTGAATAATTATTGTTTTTTGAAGTGAATATACAACTCAATGTTCTGTGAATATTTCAAGCGTCTACCTGTTGCCGTTATTAATATCGAGCAAAAAACGGCAAAAAAATCACGTTTGTTGTATGGGAGCCCCTCTTAAATATTAATTTTATTCTGTTTTTAGTATTTGTTGTTGTAGCGGCAACAGAAATACATCACCTGTGAAAATTTCAACTGTCTAGTTATCACGGTTTATGAGATATAGCCTGGTGACAGACGGACAGACAGACAGACAGACAGACAGACGGATCGCGGAGTCTTAGTGATAGGGTCCCGTTTTTACCCTTTGGGTACGGAACCCTAAAAAGTAAAACGAAGGTACAATATCTTTTTATTAGATTCACAATATAATAATTTCTCTGACAAATTCATACATAAAATAATAGCCAAACATCTTCTCATGCGTTACATCGGCAGATAAAAAAATCCAATCCCTAAAGCAGTGTTCTCACAAGGCGAGTCAGTTTTAATTGATCATACGACATATAAATTACTTATGGTATGGCCATGGACGGAGTAAACGGTGATTGGAGGAAAAGAGGCCCTATAAAGTGACATCTATCAGCATCAAAGTTTGACAAGCGCTCCCGAAAGTGATAAGTAGTCAATTCGAACTATTTTGAACTTTAATAATCATTACATCATACTATATCCAAGTATCTAAGTAATGCTGTAACATGGAAATATTGTAAAACCAAACCAATTTTTTTAAAAGAGTAACCGTGGAGTTTCTTGCCGGTTCTTCTCCATAGGAAACGACCAACCCGAACCGGGCGCCTTTTGTTGACGTTTTATAAGTGCCCATGTAGGCCTACGTGGAATAAAATAGTATATTATGCAACTAGTGAATAAAGCACGGTTTTAAAGCGAGGGCCATAGATGAACCACGAGCAAGTAAAGGATTCTAACAACTGAATCACGACGTAGGGAGTGATTCATGATGATTGCATCACGAGCATAGCGAGTGATTCAAGTGTTAGAATCCTGAGCGACGCGAGTGATTCATGGCCCTCGATATAAATCCGTTTTATTCAAGAGTTGCATACTATATTTTATACCATGACTACGAGACAAAGAAAGATTTAAGCGAAAATTACAAAGAAAAATACTAAATAAAAGTTTAACTACCTTAAAAATTAAAAAAAAATGTGTAAACTCACATTTTTTCTAAATTAAAGCAGAGCTAGGTAACAGCAACTGTGTTTCAGGGGCTAGTGACCACCTCCGTTACGTTACATAATTATAATTAATTAACACCAATGCAATTAATATTAGAATAACAATCCAAATAAGTATTCACTAAACATCCCAGACTAAAATCAAAATCATTATTAAAATCCTAATCATTAACAAACTGAAAATCAAATCGATAAAGGAGTTTGAAAGTCGAACATTCTTTGCACAAGGAGTTCGTATAGAGTATTTTATGCGCATGGAGGTTGTAGGTATAGCATTGAGATGGACGTCGAATATATATTGGTGTGTTCTAAATTCAAACACCAAAACAGTGAGTAAAAGTGCTTTTTATTCACTGTTTTCAGTGAATAAAATAAGCTTTTTACAGGGGGAATGGTATAAAAGAAATATTTTGATTTTGATTGTCACTGGGCCCACCCAAGGAATATGCAAAATAATTTGTTTGCGTTGCCTGATGAGGTAACCCTATTCTTACGGGCAAACTTTTCTTACTCATGTCATTCCCAATGAAAATCAAGTCGACAGATTAAATTCGCCTAGTGAGAACACCTCTTTACAAAAGCCTTGCATTATCCTGTCAAAAGAAGTCTTTAAAAACAAATACATTCCAAGAATTCATAATTGCACAAGCATGACACACGTTGTTTGTATTTTTAGACCTTTTTTTGCTATGTTCAGGTATAAACCTGACCCTGGCAATTAACACAACATTCCATAGACAATGTGTCATATCGAGAACAAAATAAAGCTTGGTAAAGACACGTTGTTAAGGTTACCGCAGACAAGTGCGGCGGGTCAATGATATTTAAGGTTACACTAGTCGATAATTGTTCCATACGAACGTAGTCTAGGAATTACTCCACTGTTTGACGATGTACGTTCAAAATAAAAAATGACATCCATTTGTCTCATCATTATCTAGCCCTGTATGGAAACAAAACAGTAAAAAAGAAAAAATATTTGAAAGTTATGAGCGTCGAAAGTTCCATATTTCAACACTAATTTTAACGCATCTTTGGGCGACAATAAATACCATAAGAAGAAGGAAAATTGCCAAACGGCCACTTGGATAGTAGTACCAGGATTAGTAGTTCAACAAAGCAAATAATTTTATTATGAAAATATTCATTTAGTCGTTTTTTCATGATATCTAGACTAACAAAGGACTGTTTATAAAATTTCGCGCGCTCGTTTTCGTCCTAAATCATCATCCATTTCGCTACAAACTTCAAAAGTGCTAATTCGTACGCGAACTAGCTTCTTACTGCTCATTACAGCATCTATCTCTTTCGCACGAGTTGTCGGATGAGATAGCAGGCATTTTAACCCCGCGTACAAAATAGTTCGTGCCTAAATAATAACAGCGGAGCTCGTGGCTAAATAATAACAGCCGCACTGGTCGATCATCAAGGTTAAGCAACACTTGACGAGGTCGGTCCGTGGATGGGTGAACATTTCAACATACCGAGTTTCCTCGGTGCCTCGGAAAGCACGTTAAGCCGTTGGTCCCGGCTGTCATTTGAAGATCTTTGACAGTCGTTACGGGTAGTCAGAAGCTTGAGATCTGACACCAGTCTAGCCAAGAGGTATCGTGTTACCCAGTTACTGGGTTGTGGAGGTCAGATAGGCAGTCGCTCCATGTAAAACACTGGTACTAAGCTGAATCCGGTAAGACTGGAAGCCGACCCCAATATAGTTGGGAAAAGGCTAGGCAGATGATGATGATGCACAAAATAGTTCGTGCCGTCGACTAGTGTAACCTTAATATAAATTATTGTAATCCGTAGTACCGTTTCTATGACAACATGTTGCATCGTTATCGTGTCACCCCTGATTAAACAGCAGCCCAATTGCGTAAGTATATTATCCAAAGCAAAATAATCGATTCTTTCCCAAAACCGACTTTACGTAGTGCATATTGATACGAAAAGTTGTTTTTGGGAAGGAATCGATTCTTTTGCTTTGGATAATATACTTACGCAATTCGGCTGCGTCTGCAAAAAGAGTTTGTTAAACGCCGGTTAAGACATTTCAGAATTTCATACAGTCACTAGTCAGGCAAGAGTCAACACTTTAGATTATTTTAAAGTTATGTCCATTCTGAATTTGAAAAGTATTGTATTGTATTCAGTTATAATTTAAAAACTGAAGTATGAACCACCTTCCGTTGCCAAAGGTACTATGTCAGCCCAGAAGGCGAAAATACACAAGCTTGCATGCCATTGTGCTATAATAACTTCTGATTGGTGAATGTCACAATGCCATGCAAGCTACTTGCAAACTTTTATGCAAGTTGCAGGCAAGTATATTTTAGGCCTATTGGGTTGACTTGGTCTACAATACACTACATTTAGCAGCGAAAGTGGGTTCACATTTCAGTGTATTTTATTGTTCATTTACAAAGTCATTTTATTATCGAATCAAATCATTTCCCCTCAATCCGACAAGTTTTCTTTTCCACTTATAATCTACTCATCTCTTTCCCACTCTCCAAATCCTCTGTCCCTGCTTTCCTCTTCTCTTTCTTTCTACTATCTTCTAGAAGAGCGTATATTTCTTCTACGGTCTTGTCCTTCGTCTCTGGCACCCACATGACGGTATAGAAGGTACCCAGGAAGCAGACCATGGAGAACATTATGAAGACCCAATGGATCCCGAGGAGTTTGAGGAGAGGATCGTAGGCTTTCGTCTGGAGGAAGTCGCTGAGAGCGTCCACGGAGCTGACGAAGGAGGTCACCATGCCACGATGCTGGAAAATAGAAAGAAGTTATTAGTTTGGATGAAACTGCTGTGTGGCCCAAGTCGCAGACCCAAAATCCATGAGGTATCGGCGCTATAGGCTGACAAGGTATGCATGAAAAATGATTATCTACCATTTTCTTAACTTTAGTACCAATATCAGAGGTGTGCTTGACCATTCTATTCATTTAATTATTATTTTAAACTAAGAGGCACCGAACATAAAATAAAAAAAAACTTTTTACAAAAAATACAACCAACTTCCAAATAAAAACACTACAAGGTGAAATTCAATTTCGGAAGTCGGTGTTCTTGTTTTCGTTTCTTCGTTTTTTGACAGCGACTTCCGAAATTGAAGTTATTTTTCACCTTGTAGTGTTTTTATTTGGAAGTCGGTTGTATTTTTTGAATAATTTATTTTTTATTTTTCACTCTTTAGTTGTGGTACATATGGACCAGTTCTATAGGCTAGGTACCAATAATGCCCAAAGTGAAACCAGAAAGATTAACCCAATAACATGAAACAAAAAAAACCGGTGGAATAAGAGTATAACCATCAAGGTGAACTGTTTATACCTGCCCACCCCTTTAGAGCGTACCAGTGTGATGTTACGTATGTTATGAAATGATGTCATATATGTTCTGATGTATATCTCCAAAGTTCTTCATCAGATCTTGATGAAAATTAAGTGAAACCACATGACAAGCACTAGCTTTCAAATAAAAAAAGAATCATCAAAATCGGTTCACCCAGTAACAAGTTCTAAGGTAACACACAAAAAAAAACAGTCGAATTGATAACCTCCTCAAAAGCCAGGTGGTGTAGAAGGAAACAAAAAGAACTTGAATAATATCTGTCCTCATGAGTATAAGTACAGTACATTGTGATACAAAGGGTGGAAAGTAGGTTATAACCTACTTTCCACCCTTGTATCACACGACGTTTTTCAATATAGTTGTGAGAAACAGTAAAAACAAATCAAAGAATTAGATTTGTTTATTCACAAAAAATAAAATTTTCAATATGGCGCGTTTTTGCAACTGGACATATTTTTTTACAAAGAAAACAGCCTATACAGCCTATTCGATTTTTGACAAACGTTGATGTGAAAATAATTAATTTAAAACTGGTAATTAAACATATTAAACAACTACTTAAAAAAAAATGAGAATTCAATGCTAAAACGTACGGACGGAATCATTAATTTTTCCTCGTATAAAATCGTATCCCATTTTATACTATGTATGAAAACTCCTTGCTACTAAACTTTTTTAAATTGACTGATGGCGCGTTTTTGCAACTGGGCATATTTTTTTTTCAACGAAATAGCCTTTACAGCCTATTCGATTTTTGACAAATGTTGATGTGAAAATAATTAAATTAAAACTGGTAATTAAATATATTAAACAACCATTTATAAGACTTTTGAGAATTCAATGCTAAAACGTACGGAATCATTCATTTTTCCTCGTAGAAAATCTATTCCATTTTATTCTACGTTTCAACACTCCTTGCTACTAAACTTTTTTAAATTGACTTATAAATTTAAAACTAAACTGCAAACATAATGATCGAGCTCGTAAACAAAAGTCACGACCGCGTAACAGAAAGATGCCTATGCGTAAGATTTAACTTTCGAATCATAATTATAGCCTCTGAAAGTACGCCATGTTTAACAACTATATTGAAAAATAATAATGTGATAATGTGTATAACCACAAAGTGTGCATGTGCCATGTGGTGTTAGCCTATAATTAATTGTAACACTTATAAATAAAGGTACAAAGAACTGTAAACGTATTGTGTAAACAATTGTTGGTTAACCAAATAAATAAATAAATGAGCATATATGTAGCAGTCATACTGGCAAACTTTTACAAAACAAAGGTGAAGATTCTTACCTGGAAAGTAAATAGCTCCGAAGTTATCACATACGGCACAGGCTGGTATCCTGCCGCATCAGCGAAGATGCACAGACACATGGCCATGACGGGCAGCCAGCCGGGCAGCCAGATCCCTGATGATGTGATGTAGAACCAGGCGCCTAGTGCCAGCATTGAGACTCCGGTGGCGAGGGATGTGCCGGCCAGCAACCACTGAAATCAATTAGAATAAAAAGGTTATATTGTGTAAGTATTGTACATGATAGATTTAAAAAAAAACCGGCCAAGTGCGAGTCGGAATCGCGCACCGAGGGTTTCTTACAAACCTCAGCTTAAAGGTATTATAGTCCTGAGTATTTGATATGAATTTCAATTTAATACTACTACGCGTTCATGAGGAAAGGGGTAGTAAGTTTAAAATTATTTCAAATATTTTATTATATGATGTAACAAAAAATTTACGGTTTTCGCAATTTTTCCTTTTTCTGTGCTATAAGACGTTGCTTCGTACCAAATTTCAAAATTCAGAGTTCACGGAAAGTTGATTCCCTTGCGAGTGTCGAAAATTTACGGAAATTTGCGGCATAAAAGGCTGTATCTTTTCATTGCGTTGGCTTAGAAGTTTGATTTTTCACAGCTTTAAGGGACAGTAGACTTGAGTTTTCAGCTTGATACCTCCACGCGTTCCTGAGAAAAAGGGTCTTGACAGACGGACGGACGGACAACAAAGTGATCCTATAAGGGTTCCGTTTTTTCCTTTCGAGTTACGGAACCCTAAAAAACATTGAGAAAAGTGGCCTATCCTAGAACCAAAACCAAGACATTGTGTCACTAACCAAACTCCACTGGATTACGACCCGTTGCCTTTCGCAGGGAGGCCTGTATCCCAGCAGTAGAAAAATATAGTCTGAATACGTTGCTTATATTACATAAGGCTTGCATCCGTAAATGCACACTAACATCAGGTACTAAATGCATTCTACGAATTATTAGTAGTCCCTGCGAAACCACAACATGCTCATAAAAAGTGCCTACTCCGATTTCGTATCCGTCTACCAAGCATCGTATCATAATTATAGTCGCCATTAGGAACGGAAGCCTCTGTTTCAACTCGGCAGTAAGTAGAATATGATATTTATAAGTATCTTACTTTACTTACGGGATGTCTCATTGGTATAAAATACTGTTATGATGGCACGTGTTCAGTAGCTTATGCCTTGTCTCAATTTTGTTATCTTTTTATTTTGGAAGATCTTTCAATACTTGCTAGACAGAATCAGTCAGGGTTGCCAGGCGTCCGGGTAAAACCGGCCTGGCCTTTTGTTTGCATGTGTGGCCAAATTAGACGGTGTCCGTTTAGGCATTTGTTAGGCTTTTTAAAATTTGACAATTTTAAAGGCAAATGAGCTTTTAAATCAGGTGTCTGCCAACCAAAAATATTAATTAATTTATGTAGGGGAGAGTGTGTGTGAAAGAGCCAGTTTTAAAAAGTATAAAAAAAGTCATTTTCGGTTGCTTATTTTTAAATAAAATTACTTTTTTTTAATAATCAGTTTAATAGTAATGGTACTCCAAGTAACAAAAAATAGCTAACAATGTTAGAAATCTGAAATATAGCCACTTAGAAAAAAATGGGAAATCGGCTCTTTCAAAACAACCTGTCAATGAAAGAGCTACCGTGTGCTATGAAAGAGCCGGATTCCACTTTGTAGAAATAAACATTTTTTTCAACAATTAAAATCTCTTAATAGACTTAAATATAATCAAAATTAAACACAAGCGAAAATCACAGGTTTTGATCAGTCTCAAATAATCAACTTACAATAATCTTAATCATAAATAATACTTTTATAAAAATAAAAAATCAGAGTTTCAAATAATATTGAAACTCTGATAGAACAATTAAAAACATTTTTGGCAGAAGAAATTAATGACTCCTTTGTTACCACAAGACTCATGTGCCCATCCTCCACATATTTTGCACTGGTACCATTCTTCTTTGCTCTTAGAATAGTGTCCATTACACACACTACAATAATTTTGATTTTGTTGTAAACTAATATTCCGGTTTCTGAATTCTAATAAATTTATTTCATCATCTGAGCTTGTTAATGATGTATCATCGTGCAAAGACATGTTTGCGCTAGTGTCACTGGAATCATCCTGTTTTTTAGAATTTAGTTTCCTGATATTTTGTTTTGTGGTCATTTTCTTAACAATATTTTTTCTTGATTTGTTTTTACTTTCCTTTTCTTCTATTTTGTTTTTTTCAGGAGTATCCGTGATTACAGCTGATGTCATTTTACGATTGTTAGGTTTAGAATTCTTTCTGGGTCCTGATTTTAGGAAAGGTCTTACAACTTCGGGACTTGCAAATTGTTGTACTGATGTTGAGGGCTGTATACTTTCTGGCAATGGGATGTTTTCAATCAGACTATCTGTGGGTATGGATCCAACATTTGGAATTCTGGGAGCTTCTGAAATGTTAATATGAAAAGTGCTGCACTCAGGTGTTGTTGGTCTCACGTTTTCTGGCGTAGAATCATCAAAAGGAACTGGATTAGGTCTGTCGGTCACGTATGATGCAAGAAAATCATCATCGGAAAATGTATTAGAATTTAAAGGATAAATGCCAGTTTTGATGAATCCTTGAGTAACATTTTGCAGACTAAACGCTGCTAAGTAAGCATCTCTAGCAAACTGTGCAACTTGGTAGATGGTAACAGTTTTACCAGGATTTGAAAGCATCCACTCATTCATAGCTATTCGATATCTGGTTTTGAATGGCCCGTACACCGTGACATCCAGAGGTTGTAGCCTATGGCTGCAGTGTGGTGGAAAAGTCAGCATTTTTATAAAATTATGTCTGGCAAATTCGATCACACGGAGATTAACGTGGGAGGCATGGTTATCCAATAAAATCAATGCTGGATTTTCTTCTGATGGTTTAACATGGCTCACAAAATGTTCCATAGCCTTCATGAAATTATTTTCAGTCATCCAGCCTGAAACATGGGCTAAACCTAGTGCTCCTGAAGGCCCATTATTTAACATATGGTCTTTATAATTCACGCGTGGAAAAATAAAGACTGGTGGTATAGTGCCACCTGCAGCATTAATAAAAAACAGAGTTGTGACGAGCGTACCACGCTCGGCTGATGTAACCTGTCCAATTTGTTTCGAGCCTCTTTCAGCGATGATTTTAGGAGGGGCTGAAACGGTGCTGCATCCTGTTTCATCTGTATTAAAGATCATGTGGGGTGGGAAATTATACTTTTCGTAAACGCTGGTCAGCTTTTCAAAGAACTTGCCAACATTTGTCTTATTAAAACTTGTCGCCCTGGACAAAGAAGTGCTCTCAGGTTTTCTGACTGACAAATCTTTGTGTCTCGACATGAAGCCTCGAAGCCATTCCACAGATGCAATTTTATCAGTCTTCCATTTTTCTGGACAGATAGCATTTGCGTCTGCATACTGGAAAGCTAATTCTCTTGTTTGTTTTCTTGTCAAACCGTGACACATTTTAGATGCAGTTTTTAAATATGATACTAATAAGTCTTCCTGAACTTTAGTAAAAATGCGTTTGTTACCTATATTTGGGCGATGTATATACTCCTCTTGAGAATTCTTAGCCTTCTTAATGATTTTCGCTAAATAAGCCCTTGATATTCCAAATGACAATGCCGTTTTATTTATGAACTGATTTCTCTCAGTCACTTCTCGTACAGCCTCTTCTATCACTGCAGTTGTGGGCCTTTGCCGTTTTTTCGGTGCTGAAGCTCGTGAAGACATATTTTTATAGTCTGAAAGATTAGCAGTATTAAATAGGTATTATAAAGACAGCAATGTTAAACTAAAAGCTAGTAATGTATTGAAAGAGCCAACTTTCGTGCTATGAAAGAGCCGGCTCTTTCATAGACTCGACAATTGGCTCTTTCAAAACATTTTGTATTAAAAAATATAACCTCAAACTACAGGTAATTTAACATAACATGATAAAAATAATATTTGCGTAGAATAAAGCCAAATATATGCATAACAATACAACATATTCCTTTTGTCCACATATGCCTTACACTTCTCGTCAAAAAAACTTAAGTAAACCCAAAAATACTTACATTTTGGCTTCAATATTTTCAATGCAGTCCTACGACGCCATTTGTTTTGCTAGAACTGTCAAATCTCTGTGGGTGACAGCTGTCCAGTGTTGTCATATAAAGAGTAAAATTGAATTATGGTAGGATTTTGTTAAGTGGGAGAAAATCGCATTGGCTCTTTCAAAGCTTGGCTCTTTCATACACACTCTCCCCTAATGTTTATTTTGTTCATTACTGTTTTGTTTTCCAATGCAAATTTTAATGAGTAGTAGTAAAGTAAGTAATGAATAATAATTAAAATATGACCAAGTGCGAGTCGGACTCGCGCACGAAGGGTTCCGTACCATTATCGCAAAAAATCGCAAAAAACACGTTTGTTGTATGGCAGCCCCACTTAAAAAAATATTTTATCCTGTTTTTAGTATTTGTTGTTATAGCGGCAACAGAAATACATCATCTGTGAAAATTTCAACTGTCTAGCTATCGCGGTACATTAGATACAGCCTGGTGACAGACGGACAGACAGACATACAGACGGATCGCGGAGTCTTAGTAATTGGGTCCCGTTTTTACCCTTTTGGTACGGAACCCTAAAAAGCCAAGAGTTTGTTTAAGCTTGCCAAAATATCTCACCTTTCTTCCAGTCTGTTCCACAATACAGCTGGCCACAATACTGCCTAACAGCTGGATAGCCCCCACCACGATCGTCTGCTTGTTCGGCGATAGCTTCAGGCTGATGGACTCCGATGCCTGCTCGAAGATGGAGCCCGCGTACATGAGCACCACCAGGTAACCACAGGTCTCTTGCGACAGCATCACGTTCAAAGAGATCCGGAAGGCCTTAAAGGTCGTTTTGTCTTGTACTGGAAAGAAGATTTTGGAATGGTTAGGTGCGTTGTGCCACAGAAATTCATGAACATATATGAAGAAAAAAATATACGTATGGATTGTAAGTGAGCAGTACTAATGGCCCTGTGGTAAATGGCCCCGAATTAAGTGTCGTAGGTCGTGGCTTCGAACCCCGGTAGGTAAATAATTTCATAAAATTATATACTTTCTATGTGTAAATTATGTCATCCAGCTCTAAAACCGATGAACGAAAACATCATGAGGAAATTCCAGATAGTACTAGAACCAAAAACTCATTTAAGGTTACACTAGTCGAAAATTCTTCCATACAAACGTAGTCTGGGGATTATACCACTGTTTGACAATGTACGTTCAAAATAAAAAGTGATATCAATTTATCTCGTCATTATCTAGCCCTGTATGGAAACAAAAAAGTAAAAAAAGTAAATATTTGAATGTTATGAGCGTCGAAACTTCCACATTTCGACAATAATTTTAACGCTTTTTTGGGCGCGAATAAATACCATAAGAAGACGGAAAATTGCAAAACAGCCACCATACCGGGATAGATTAGTAGTTCAACAATGCAATTGATTTTATTTTGAACAGATACGTTTAGTCGTTTTTTCATGATATCCAGACTCCCAAAGGGCGCTCGGTTTCGTCCTAAATCATTATCCATTTCGCTACAAAATTTAAAAAGTGTGTATTCGTACGCGAATTAGCTTCCTACTGATCATCAAAGCATCTATTTCTTCCGCACCTGTTGTCGGACGAAATAGCATGCATTTTAAACCCGCGCACGAAATAGTTCGTGCCGTCGACTAGGGGAACCTTGAGGTCCAATTCCCTTTCACAGAGAGAAGGTCTGTGTCCCAGCATTGAAAACGTTAAGTGCTGATGCTTATGCTATTTAGCCATTATGGATCGGCGTATTATAGTGACAGCCTTCTGCAGTTTGGGTTTGGGGTGTTAGAAAGTAGACAAAACTGTTAGGTGCTAGGTAGGAGTAAAGGTAAAGTTAGTAGTGTCACCTAGCGTCCAAAACCTATTAAAATATACTCTCTTTTACAGAAATCAACTTTTGGAAGTCACATAAAAGCAAAGATCATCATCATCAGCCTTATAATGTGCCCACCGCTGGGACACAATCATTCTCTCTGTGAGAGAGGTAATGGGCCTTAATCCACCACGCGGGCCCAGTGCGGGTTGGTGGATGTCACATGTCTTTGAATTATTGGTTCTAGGACATGCCGGTTTCCTCACGATGTTTTCCTTCACCGTTTTAAGGGCAGTGGTGATGAAGTAATTTACACAAAGTAAAGCGCCTGCCTGGGTTCGAACTCAAGACCTACGACACGTAATCGGAGCCGCTGCTACTGGGTCACCACTGCTCTCTTTCAAAGCAAAGATACAATATCACAATTCACAATGTTGTTTATATTATACTAGCTGTCCCACGCGGCTTCGCTCCCGTCAACTGGCAACGTACTTCCCTACACCTACCCTACACCTACCCTACACCTGCCCTACACCTGCCCTATACCTACCCTACACCTACCCTACACCTACCCTACACCTACCCTACACCTACCCTACACCTACCCTACACCTACCCTACACCTACCCTACACCTACCCTACACCTACCCTACACCTACCCTACACCTACCCTACACCTACCCTACACCTACCCTACACCTACCCTACACCTACCCTACACCTACCCTACATACATGATTGCATAACTGAAACCGTTTACGCAGCGCACGCAACGGAAGCCCTCAAAAAGTAATATTCTTTCCCGTTTTTGCAACATTTTTCATTTATGCTCCGCTCCTATTGGTCGTAGCGTGATGTTATATAGCCTATAGCACTCAGGAATCATTATTCTGTAGCTTTCTACCAGTGAAAAAATTTTTAGAATTGGATCATTAGTTCCAGAGATTACCCCCTACATACAAACTTACAAATTTTACCCCTTTATAATATTAGTATAGATAGTATAGACGTCTGTCGTATGTTTTTATCACAAACAAGCCACCCGAGAAGAAGCCGGGGCACTTCGCCTGTAAAAAATTATGTGCAAAAACCTTCCTCGTTTCTCACTCTTTACATTGATTAAAACCGCATGAAAATCCGCTCAGTAGTTATTGAGTATAACGCGAACAGACGCGGCGGGGGACTATGTATAATATATGTAGTGATAAACATTTATTTTTCTCTCTTTTCAATTTTAGCGTATAAATCAGGGTAAGTCCTTAAAGAAAAACGTGTTGCGCTGACCCCAAGTAACATGGGACAAGGAGATGAAGATGGTGATTAAATCTGGGTAACTCCCAGAGTGCGTCTTCAAAACAATAACTTGACATATAGATACAAAAGTTGTGACCTCTGCTCCTTCTGAGAAATCATCGTACGTAAAGAATATTGTTTTTGTTACGAACTGGGTCTGGGTTTTTTGGTATTTTTTTGTCTAGATTATTCTCCTCGTCCAAACTTGATAAAAATAAACTTTATATTAATAACGTTACGATCTTCTTAAAACGTGACTGTAGATTGTTTATTTTGTCTTTTATTCAATTATTCCTCATCAGCCTTGTAATGTTCCCGCTGCTGGGACACAGGCCTCCTCTCCGTGAGAGGGAAAGGGCCGTAATCCACCACGCAGGCCCAGTGCGGGTTGGTTGGATGTCACATGTCGTTGAATTTTTCGTTCTAGGACATACCGGTTTCCTCGCGATGTTTTCCTTCACCGTTTTGAGAGCAGTGGTGATGAATTAATTTACACAAAGTAAAGCGCCTGCCTGGGTTCGAACCCACGACCTACGACACGTAAGTCGCGGCGGTTACCACTGGGCCACCATTGCCCGATAATATTCAATAAAATTTTCTTATAATTACATTTTAAATATTTGTATTAAATAAATAATAAACAAAACATTTGAACGTATAAATAAATAGAAGCCCGCCGGTATCGGGGACGGGGTCCAAAGTACCGGCGGTCAGGGCTCCAGAGAGAGGAACCTCCTAACAATACGAGCCGTGTCCAAAAGTACTGTTTTCTGAATCAAGCCCTTCACCCAACCGCCTAACGGACGCCTCTTAAGGGTACACTAGTCGACGGCACGAACTATTTTGTGCGCGGGGTTAAAATGCATTTTATATCAACCGACAACACGTGCGGAAGAGATAGATGCTGTGATGAGCAGTAGGAAGCTAGTTCGCGTACTAATACACACTTTTGCAAATTTGTAGCGAAATGGATAATGATTTAGGACGAAACCGAGCGCGCGAAATTTTATAAACAGACCTTTGGCAGTCTAGATATCATGAAAAATCTACTAAATCTGTTCAAAATATTTTTTTTTGCATTGTTGAACTACTAATCTATCCCTATATGGAGGCTGTTTTGCAATGTTTCGTCTTCTTATGGTATTTATTCGCGCCCAAAAATGCGTTAAAATTTGTGTCGAAATGTGGAACTATCGACGCTTATAACTTTCAAATATTTTCTTATTTTACTTTTTTGCTTCCATACAGGGCTAGATAATGATGAGACAAATTGATATCACTTTTTATTTTGAACGTACATCGTCAAACAGTGGAATAATCCCTAGACTACGTTTGTATGGAAAAAAAATCGACTAGTGTAACTTTAAGGTGGTCGAGGCTCGTGGCTATTAAGCCATTGGCTGACACGACAGATTTACCTGTTAGTGCTTGTAATACTTTATATCTATACGTAGTATAGTAGTGTTAGGTATGGGTGCATCGTCCTCACGTATATGAATTAAACTATGTACGTAAATATTGAAAAATACATTGTTTTTAGAGAGTAAGTGTGGAGTTTCTTATCCGTTCTTGTCCATAACAAGCTACTTTGCCGAACGGACGGTAGAATCAATTATTATTACTTTTAAATTCAAATTTTTGACATTCTAAAGTGTCGCTTATTGCGTTTACACTCAAGGCGTTAGTCCACCATGCTTTCACCAATCAAGAACCTTTCTGTGAGCCTTCATCTTATGTGTAATAGCCTTAATTGGAATGTGGTTATATTTATCAATAAATTAGGATGTAAATGTTGTTATTTTTTTTGCAGAAGCCAACTGGTTTTAAATATGGAACATCGTGATAGCGTTCGCGATCTACCGTTTAAAAACTGGTTTTATACCATAAATAAAATGAATTTTGTTTTTTTTTTTATTTTGTTGTTCGAGAATTTATAGAAAACGATTAAATTATGCACTGTCGTTTTTTTTTGTGGCCAGTGTTCCTGACATTTTTAATGTTAAAATATAAATAACTTGTAGCAAAAGCGAAAGGCATGTAAACAACTTAGTTGAATAAGATGGTTGACTCGCCAGAATGCAGTAAGTAAAGCTTTGATTCTTTTTTATGTTTCAATTTTACTTTTAAAATAAATGATATTGGTAATGTTCCATGACGAAAAATCGATAATATTTTTACAATGCATGTCCTCGAAAAGAGCGTTTTCCAAGCAGCCAAACTGTGCGGAAAGTGTCACTTTTTTTTACTAGTGCGTTTTTACTTTCCTGTACTTTTTTAATTTATAACTCCAACGTCAGCCCGCCGCATAGAGTTTATATTATTTGAGAAAAGTTTTAAAATTAGTTAAGTACAGATTATCATTCATATAAAAAGTAAAACAAAACTAATACTTCATTTAAGGCGTTTTTAATTACTCTAGATTTAGATTTTGATCAATAAATTAATTTTAAATATTCATTAAATATGTTTGGCAGAATGAATATTTTGCTCGTGCCTTTTTGCGTTACGACATGACAGCTATTTGCACATGCGCAGTAGAACTATGAACTATTAGTTAATCTGTGGATATGCTGAGCGCCCTTGAATAAGCGCCATTTTATTAATTTCTTGCTTGGTTCAGATATATTATTTTTATTCCCTCGCACAATGCATAGTAAAATGTTGTATGATACACGTGCGTAGGATGATTTCCGCACTTGTAGCATAAACAAATATTTTAGTAGGTATAACTGTACTTTGACAGTAGGACGATTTGATAATAGGTTATTTCAAGAATATGACGTTCTAATCTTAGGCCGTTTTGCGAATAGGACGTTTTGATACGGAGTCACCTCTACGAATAATTGTCACTTCTGTGGTCGATGGTCACCATCAAATATAAATTTAAGTTAGAACTCACTTTGAGGCTGATGCCAAACAAGATGGTACTAAACAAATCAACTTCTACTATTTGATCGAAGTCTGCCACCCGTTTTCACAATTGAGAATTTGAAATTCAGAACTTTAACAAACTCTACTTTGGAATTAGATTTTGTCAAACGGGGGCAGAGAGCGCCGACTGAATTTCCTTAGTAAAAAGTCATAATTCGAAGTTTGGCTGTCGCCTGTTTCCTCTTCCAATATTAGACCAATTTAAAAGATATTCCATAAACTGAAAAAGACATATACTATGTCCCTATGTTTTCCTTTTTGATGATACATTATCGTAAGAAGCACTAGAACCCTCAAAAAATGCTCAAATTTGCGCTGTCAACAGAGGCTTAGTGTACCTTGACAAATATAAATGAAAAAGGAAAACATAGGCAGGGACATAGTATATATCTTACTTTACCAGTTTATAGAATATCTTTTAAATTGGTCCAATATTGGAGTAGGAAAGAGACGAGAGCCAAACCTCGAATTATAACTTTTTACTAAGGAAATTCAGTCGGCGCTCTCTGCCCTTATTTCCTCTTAAAGACGTAGAGTTTGAAAAGGTCCGAATATAAAACTCTCAATTCAGACAAATGGTGTGGCCTTCGTATAGTTCGATGTCTTCCACCCAGTACGATTAATATAGAGAACGAATAACGATAATAATTATGCTCTCACATATCTTTTTATTCTATGAAATTATGAAAATGCACTATTTGGTTCCGCCTTGCCCTTTCCATCATCGGACTACAAGACGTACACGGCCATGCGCCATCGGTACATGGTGGATATCCCTTCCATACGCACTAAGCGTTTTGCTAATACTTTCATTGTGCGCACAGCTAAAATGAATTCTCACAAAATGTTATGAAATTGAAAAGTAAGTTACGTTCTTGATGTTCTATATCTTCAAGTCGGAGTTCCGATCGCAACTTTCGGTTCAAGGTATACTTACAGCCTTATTATGATATCTACGCAGTACTGTTTTCCCTACGATTGTCTCGTCATTGTCTATCCGTTACAGAAGTAATACTAGACATTTTTTTCCCACACTGTCTTTTGTAGCTTTGTGGTTAACAATACACTACTTGTCACTGTGATCATAATCTATACTAATATTATAAAGAGGAAAGATTTTTTTGTTTGTTTGTTTGTACCGAATAGGCTCTGAAACTACTGGACCGATTTGATAAATTCTTTCACCAATAGAAAGCTACATTATTCCTGAGTAACATAGGCTATTTTTCAATCCCGAAAATGGGTCCTGTGGGGTGGTCCACGGGAGCGAAGCCGCGGGCATCAGCTATGCTTGTATAAGCTTAATTGTTTTCTTGCCTGTATGTTAGTTGTATGTATGTATTTATATATCTATTATTTTTGTATTTTGGATTTAGTATCTACTTTCTTAATAAATTAATTATTTGTTGAAAAATTTGCACCAAGTGCAACCCCATATTGTTTCCAGGCTGTCTCTTTCCATTCCAGGTTGCCTGGAAGAGCATCGCGGATCGCGATGTATGTTTGTTTTTGTTATAAGATGTATTTTTGAATTATTTTTATCTTGGTGTACAATAAATTATATATAAATAAATAAATAATAGATCTTTCTACAATCATACTTGGCCTGTGTTAACCCTACTGTCTCAAAAAGATAGTAAGTATCTAATGTTTGTTAGCAAAATTCTTTTTTTTATGTATACTTATTATGTATTATAAAGAGGAAACATTTTTTGTTTGTTTGTATCGAATAGGCTCCGAAACTACTGGACCGATTTGATAAATTCTTTCACCAATAGAAAGCTACATTATTCCTGAGTGACATAGGAATTTTTTAATCCCGAAAATGTGTCCTGTGGGGTTGTCCACGGGAGCGAAGCCGCGGGCAACAGCTAGTATACAATATTCTCAGATAATTTCAGAAATATCTACTAACAAGAAAATCGGCGAAAAGATTCTTGGAGCACTGGTTCACTAGCTTCTGCTCGCTGCTTCGCCCGCATGAAAAGAGCTTGTTTATACCATGAGATCATAATACCGAGTTCCGTAAAAAGCATCCTACGTGCTACTCCAGATTATAAACAATGTTTGCAATATTTATCCGTATTTCTTTAGTTGTTTTTGCGTGATTGAAACACAAACATACACACTTGTAAAAGTGTTAGTAATTAAATTTTAGTTTTTCTTCATTTACTTTTGGTAAAGCTGAAAAATTCCCTTCATTTATAACCCAGCAGTAGTTGCAATCCTCATCTTTAATCGGTAACCAGCAGTTTGTCAACCGGTTAGTATGAAGCCTCGCTGTATTTAGTTTAGATGGCTCGTGATGAAATATTATACGGTCAGGAGTTATAAATGAATGCCTCGCTGCAGAATGTGAACGTACCCTTTTGGAATTATTCGAGTGTGCCTTGATTGGTATCAGGTTTTGGAGTACACGGGATGTTGTTTTGTCAATATCCTGTTATTTTGTTAAGTGAACTGCGGTTGTTAAACGAATTTCGTCTCTTGGACTCCGTAGAAGTAGTTATGAACTGGAGATATATTATGTAGTCGTGAAAAAACCGGCCAAGTGCGAGTCGGACTCGCGCACGTAGGGTTCCGTACCATTATCGCAAAAAACGGCAAAAAAATCACGTTTATTGTAAGGATTATTCTGTTTTTAGTATTTGTTGTTATAGCGGCAACAGAAATACATCATCTGTGAAAATTTCAGCTGTCTAGCTATCACGGTTCATGAGATACAGCCTGGTGACAGACGGACAGACATACAGACAGTTCGCGGAGTATTTGGGTACGGAACCCTAAAAACGTAGTGGAGTATCAATTGAAATCTAGTATTGGATGAAGATCATCACCACTGCTCTAAAAACGGTGAAAGAAAACATCGTGAGGAAACCGGCATGTCTCAGAACCAAAAATTCGAAGACATGTGATATCCACCAACCCGCACTGGGCCCGCGTGGTGGATTAAGAGGAAATATGGGCAGAGAGCGCCGACTGAATTTGCTTAGTAAAAAGTCATCATTCGAGGTTTGGCTCTCGTGTCTTTCCTCCTCCAATATTGGAACAATTTAATAGATATTCCATTAACTGGTAAAGTAAGATATATACTATATCCCTATGTTTTCATTATTTCATTAATATTTGTGAAATTTGTACACTAAACCTCTTGACAGCGCAATTTTCAGCATTTTTAGAGGGCTCTAGTGATTCTATCGATAATGTATCATCGAAAAAGAAAACATAGGAACATAGTTTATATCTTTAATTTTCAGTTTACGGAATATCTTTTGAATTGGTTTAATATTGGAGGAGGAAAGAGACGAGAGCCAAACCTCGAATTATGACTTTTTACTAAGGAAATTCAGTCGGCGCTCTCTGCCCCCGTTTCCTCATAAGGCCTACTATTCCCTCTCACAGAGAGGAGGCCAATGTCCCAGCAGTGGGAAAATTAAAAGGCTGATGATGAATGTAGAAACATACATGGCAATCTAGAAAAGGGGACGACCTGGACAGGCAACATTAATATATGATTAACTGATCGACTTTGCTGAGCCAATAAGTAAAATGCTGAACTAATGAGAATGATATGTCCTAAGATTTTATCTGGCCTTCAGAAACTGTATAAGAACGAACCAATTTTTTTGATATTATATTTTCTATCTGCCAAGACTTTACTCAAAGCTCTGCACTTTTACCATTAGCTGTCCATTTCCAAATCGACAACTAAACAATTTCCAACAGCCATGTTGAAGTTGATACAAAAAACGTTCCAACATAACCACAGCCTGTGTTTCCGTCGCGTGCCACATCTCATTACATGACGTTAAATATATATCTCACGAAGTGAGAGCCATTCTCGGAACCGAGGTATGGCATACAAGTAACTCTTGACGTCATCTGGGAACCGGCTTGGCTAAACTGTGGAATGATTTTCTTGATCTTTTGGGTATATAATAACAGTGTGATTCATGCTTGAATTTTTTGCTGCATGAGGCATGACATCATGTCCCATATACAAAGGGTTTTGGTTTTATAAGTTCAGATTATGGGCTCTTATGGTCAAAAAGCTCTACATCGCTGAGAAAAGAGATCCCAGGAGAATTTGATTCCCAGCAGCCGAATTGCGTAAGTACATTATCCAAAGCAAAAGAATCGATTCCTTCCCAAAAACGACTTTTCGTATAAATATGCACTACGTAATGTCGTTTTTGGGAAAGAATCGATTCTTTTGCTTTGGATAATATACTTACGCAATTCGGCTGCGGGTCAGCGGTTTTTCATCCGGAATTCTCAGATTGACGGCATTAGGCTAGCCCCAATTCGTGGGATAAATATGATGTGGGTTTCCTATGTCTAGGGAAGTGGGTCTTCTAAGGAACAGAATCATGACGTGCATGCTGCAGTTCCGGCCATTTTGCGTAATTAATGATACTAATTATCTCAACATGATTTTAGTACTACGTAGGTAGTAAGGGCGGTTACGCACTAAACGTCCGTGTCCGTGATTTGAGTTCCCGAGTTCAAAATATTCTGAATTATAACAGATTGTGACGGATAGAGTTCGGATGTATTGCGTATCCGCCCTAATGCCATCGAATTTAGTTTTACCATAATTTATAGGCATGCCAGTTTTTGTGGCAATATATAGGTAAGTAGTTTTCTTTTCTTTTTCTTCTTGGAGGATTCGTTTACAAAATTCGACGGCACGAACTATTTTGTGCGCGGAGTTAAAATGCATTTTATATCAAACGACAACACGTGCGGAAGAGATAGATGCTGCGATGAGCAGTAGGAAGCTAGTTCGCGTACGAATACACACTTTTGAAAATTTGTAGCGAAATGGATAATGATTTATGACGAAATTGAGCGCGCGAAATTTTATAAACAGACTTTTGGCAGTCTATCTTTTGGCAGATATCATGAAAAAACTGGCCAAGTGCGAGTCGGACTCGCGCAAGAAGGGTTCCGTACCAGTATCGCAAAAAACGGCAAAAAAATCACGTTTGTTGTATGGGAGCCCCCCTTAATTTATTTTATTTTAATTTAATAATTATTATTTTTTGAAGTGAATATATAACTAAATATTCTGTGCATTTAACATTTAACATTTCAAGCGTCTACCTGTTGCCATTATTAAGATCGAGCAAAAAACGGTAAAAAAAATCACGTTTGTTGTATGGGAGCCCACCTTAAGTATTAATTTTATTCTGTTTTTAGTATTTATTGTTATAGCGGCAATAGAAATACATCATCTGTGAAAATTTCAACTGTCTAGCTATCAAGGTTCATGAGATACAGCCTGGTGACAGACGGACAGACAGACAGATGGATCGTGAAGTCTTAGTAATAGGGTCCCGTTTTTATCCTTTGGGTACGGAACCCTAAAAACGACTAAATCTATCTGTTCAAAATAAAATTATTTGCATTGTTGAACTACTAATCTATCCCTGTATAGAGGCCGTTTTGTTTCCGTTTTTCCCTCGAATTTTCCGTCTTCTTATGGTATTTATTTGCGCCCAAAAATGCGTTAAAATTTATGTCGAAATGTGGAACTTTCGACGCTCATAACTTTCAAATATTTTCTTTTTTTACTTTCTTGCTTCCATACAGGGCTAGATAATGATGAGACAAATTGATATCACTTTTTAATTTGAACGTACATCATCAAACAGTGGAATAATCCGTAGATTACGTTTGTATGGAAGAAGTAGAATTTTCGACTAGTGTAACCTTAAGCCAAATCACAATGCCTACCTCCATGTTCCACGTTTCATCATGAGAGTAATGACAAATGAGTAATTTGTTTCTGAACACATCCAACGTCAGGTGTTAACAATGTATCTTTCACAATATTACAACGTGACCGGGGAACTTTTTGTGGTTTCGACTTTTCTTGGGATGCAATTAAGTGTCTTTGTGGTTTCTCTTAAAGTCGGTTATTGCATCTCTTCCTACTGGTGACGCAGGAGATGATTAAGAGATTCTGATTCATAGGATATCTCTTGCTTTTGCAAGCAGTTTGAAAGGCGAAAATGTTTTAACTGAAACGTGCTACCGGCGGGAAGAAAAATATCCTATGACCTAATCATGACCTAATCATGACCTGTGATCCATATTAGATCTCATCATCATCAACAGCCTTATAATATTCCCACTGCTGGGACACAGGCATCATCTCTGTGAGCTTTAATCCACCACGCGGGCCCAGTGCGGGTTGGTAGATGTCACATGTCTTCGAATTTTTGGTTCTAGGACTTGCCGGTTTCCTCACGATGTTTTCCTTCACCGTTTTAAGAGCAGTGGTGATGAAATAATTTACACAAAGTAAAGCGCCTGCCTGGGCTCGAACCCACGACCTACAACTTGTAAGTCGCTGCCGATAACACTGGACCACCACTGCTGATATTACATCTAAATAGTTAATAAATAATTAAACGGATTTAGATACATACTATTTCATGTTTATAATATTGCCTGCTTATATTAAATCTATCAAAACACGGGTAGAATTTAAACAATCCTTATTTCGATGTTGGTTAAAATAAAGAACGAATATTACTGTTTACTAATTTATGAATATCAAGCAAATCAAGACTGATTTTTTTCTGCCCACGGATACGCGCGTAAGTGAGCATAGACGGCACTAGTGCGCGAGCGAAAGAACATGATAAGCATTGGAAACCAAATTTTGTAAAAAAAGATGATTTTGTTGGCTTCTCATTCCTTTGTTTGCCAATATTATTTAAAAAATAGCATTTATATACTCAACGAGCTCTAAACGACGATACACCACTCGATGGGGTAGGCCCAAATTTTGTTTTGCACCCTCATTTTTGTCGGTATAGGTCCCCCCTTAAAAACATAAAATTTTGTTTTTTGAAAATTAGTATCGCTTTGGGTCAACATGATGTTTATACTCACAAAATTTGAAGACTGCAGTTCCAACCGTATGGCTGTAAAACCTGTGTGACAGACGACAGACAGACAGACGGACACCTGAGTGATAGCAATAGGGTCCGTTTGGACCTTTTGGGTACGAAACCGTTAAAACGTAATACCTACATAAAAATCTGCTTACCTATACTCTTCCACGTGGCCTTCTTCATGCTCCTGGTGTGTTCCTCTTCCCTCTCCAGCTGCTGTATAGCTTCCTCCAGGTCTTTGTCGTCGGTGGTGGTGTTGCGGAGCCAGGCCAGTGCTGCTCGGGCTTCCTGTAAGAACAGAAGAGGTTACTTTAACGATTTGGAATGTTTTAGTTAGATAATTCTAGAGGTGTATGGAAGAAGAAAAACCGGCCAAGTGCGAGTCGGACTCGCGCACTAAGGGTTCCGTACCATTATTGCATAAAACGGCAAAAAAATCACGTTTGTTGTATGGGAGCCCCACTTAAACATTTTTTTTTTATTCTGTTTTTAGTATTTGTTGTTATAGCGGCTATAGAAATACATCATCTGTGAAACTTTCAACTACCTAGCTGTTACGGTTCATGAGATACAGCCTGGTGACATACGGACAGACAGACAGACGGATCGTGGACTCTTAGTAATAGGGTCCCGTTTTTACCCTTTGGGTACGGAACCCTAAAAACAACCGGCCTGCGTGTTTGGCAAAAGAAATATGTAAGGATCGTAGTAGGGGAGCAGTGGTGGCCCAGTGGTATCGGCCGCGACTTACAAGTTGTAGGTCGTAGGTTCGAGCCCAGGCAGGCGCTTTACTTTGTGTAAATTATTTCATGGTGATGAAATAATTTACACAAAGTAAATTATTTCATCGTTACTGCTCTCAAAACGGTGAAGGAAAACATCGTGAGGAAACCGGCATGTCCTAGAACCAAAAATTCGAAGACATGTGACATCCACCAACCCGCACTGGGTCCGCGTGGTGGATTACGGCCCATTCCCTCTCACAGAGAGGAGGCCTGTGTCCCAGCAGTGGGCACATTAATAGGCTGATGATGTGATGTGTAGTAGGGGGCATGCCGTAGTTTCTGCCTCCCCCCATGTGAAAAACGCTATGTTCGATTTTGTGTGTGGGAGTATTCTTCTTATTAGACATGCTGCGCCGACCTTAAATACATTGGGATAAAACCAGGCGGGTGATGATGGAGAATCTATTGTAACGCCATAAGGGATTATGAGGAAACGAATTTTTGGGCGGCTTTTAGCTTCACATTAGCTGTGGCTTCGCTCCCGCCAACTACCTAGTGCTTACCCTACTCTACTTTCCTACCTACCTATCCTAGTTACCTACCTGTGTACCCTACTTTCCTACCTACCTATCCTACTTACCTACCTGTGTACCCTACTTTCCTACCTACCTATCCTACTTACCTACCTGTGTACCCTACTTTCCTACCTACCTATCCTACTTACCTACCTGTGTACCCTACTTTCCTACCTACCTATTCTTCTTACCTACCTGTGTACCCTACTTTCCTACCTACCTATCCTACTAACCTACCAATTTCTTTTTCTAATTTCATTCTTCCGCGCAGAATCTTAAAACCGCCATTCAGATAATGACGTCAAATGCACAACGCCATCTATCGAATATGGGGTTCAACTGTCCGAGTATCTAAACTTTAAATTCATCTAAGTTTTGATAGAGTGAACCGATTGCGATGAAACAAAAACTAAGTAATAATACTTCAAGTTACGCACAATTTTACGTATAAAAGTTATCTACATTGGTTTCGTACATTTTACGTGATGCAAAAATTCCATAAATGCTGAAAATAGGGTTGGCTATCCTTTAACAACCTGGCTATATTTTTGGAAAAATTTTCGATGTTCAAATATGACTTTTCCTCAGATTTATTATATGTATTGATTGATTGATGATGATAAACATACATGAACTCATTTTCTCTGTGATAGCAGAAATTACAGAACGCCTCTAGTTACGATCCCTACATACTCCTTTATTTCTATACGGACTTTATTATTGCTTTAAAATTTCTAAAGATTTTTTATGAATAAACATACCCGGTAAAGATGGAAAAATTAAAAGACTAAAGACACCGCCAGATACCAAAAAAAATAAAAGTCGTTAACACCTGTCTACCAATGTATTCCAATATTTCAAACGATACGAACAAAATGTAAAGACTGTGTCGCTAACACGATCAAACAAACGTATCGCGGTAAGGATGCCCGTGACCCTTTCACTTGGCATGTAATGAGTTAATATCTCATAAACGCGAGGACCGATATACATGATTTAAACGGATAAACTGGTTCTACGTCTATACCTTTCATTTGAGACCAAAATTATCAAAATAAACAAAAAAACATGTAACATTAACATTAAAAGCGGGATATTTACCATGTTTACTGTTTGTTGCGAGTTCCCGATATTTCGGTGCTGTTGCAAGCACCATGATCACGGATAAACTGAAAGTCATTGCGGGTGGGTGTTTATGAGGAGACAAAACGGTCTACCCTCTTTCTTGTTCGTTGCTTGGAATCCAGTCGTTCAGCTGTGTAAAACCCGAAAAAGTGCCGAAAAAAGTTCGCGATCGGACACAGTGAGTTTCGTGTGTCGGGAACAGAATCGAGTTGTGAGTGACAATGGTAGCGGTACTGAGTGCAAAAAACGAACAAGAAAGAGGGTAGACCGTTTTGTCTCCTCATAAACACCCACCCGCAATGACTTTCAGTTTATCCGTGATCATGGTGCTTGCAACAGCACCGAAATATCGGGAACTCGCAACAAACAGTAAACATGGTAAATATCCCGCTTTTAATGTTAATGTTAGTGTTAGTGACCATGACAGTTTAAAAACTTATAAAAAAACATGTTTTCAAGTTACGTATACCTAATTTTACTTTGTGGTACAAGTCGACTTTTATTTTTTTGTTATCTGGCGGAGACCTTACAACTTTGATAAAATGTGCCTACAAAATGTTAGGTATTGGTACTTATACAGAAGAGGTAGCTAGTAAAACCTACTCAAGTAGAATCCACTTTAGAAGGAGGTAAAAACTAGATTTACCTGTGTGGTTTTTCATAAAAAAATACTGTTACATAATGTACCTGTTACATCTTATTAGGGCATCCCCACGAGTGTATCTACTAATAAATCGAACAAGTCTTTTAATGATTAGATGAACAAGGTTGGTCTGAGGCCCTAGACAAGTTTGAGGCACATTTTATCATCGAAAGCGTGGCGATCCGCGATAGCGATTGACAAAAAGGCAAAATTGTATGTGATTGACAAGCGATGCCGAAAAATTACGTGATTAATCCCTTACATTTTGACTATCGCCTTCGCTGACAAAGAATAGAGACCTCAGGGCTGTAAAAAGCAATTTTACCAAACACACTCTATCTACTCTACATCTTCATATCCAGCAGAAGCTATAGTACGCACTACGCGGGCAGCAACTGCTACGATCCTTCCTTATTTCATACGCACTCAATTCTCCTTTAATTGCAAAGATTTTTAGGTTTTCAAGCTTTCTAAAGTAGAGTTGAACAAGTTATTAACTTCAAATTCCTAATTCAAAATCTTAATATTATAACAACGTATTCCCAATGCCTGCATTAAGTATTTGACGTTGAGTATTTGTCAAACTCTACTTTAGCCTGTAAACTGGTCAGATTTTGGTATTTAAGTAGGGTTTGAGACGTTCTTAACTCAAAATACTCAATTCAGAAATCAGCCATTTTATAAGTAGATATGGTTTTGTACTTAGCTTAACTTGAATTGATTCTGAAATAGATGATTTAAGTACCTACATTTAGAACTGAAAAATCTTAAATTTGGGAGTACAGCCTTTCTACTCATCTTTAGCATTTCTGCATTGGCGTTGGCGCCACCATTTCGTTCATCAATCAAGACTTCAAAAATATAAGTTCTTCCTTAACGTGTTTTACAAGCTCATTAACATCTGGTCTTTCCACCGAGCAGGAGAAAGTAGCCTCACCGGGGAATACCGCTTTATTCATTACCTCATCCGGGTCACTCAGTGTCATTTGTCTTAAGGTACTTTACATATTGATTTTATGTATATTACAATCATCATAATCAGCCTTTTAATGTTCCCACTGCTGGGGCACAGGCCTTCTCTCATAGAGAGAGAGTGGGCTATTAAAGTACCACGCGGGCCCAGTGCGGGTTGGGAGATGTCACATGTCTTCGGATGGTTCTGGTTCTAGGACATGCCGCCGATTTCCTCACGATAATATAATATTTTAAATGATTGATTTATATTGAGTTTGAATTTAATTCAATTCTAATTCAAAGATATTTTATTTCAAGTAGGCCACCAAGCGGCACTTTCTAAAGTTACATTAAAATTTACAAGTAATAATAGTTGGTTCTACCGTGCATTCGGAAAGTAGCTTGTAATGGAGAAGAATGCACAAGAAACTCCGTAATTACAATTTAAAAAAAAAAAATTTTTTTTTCAATATTTAGGTACATAAGTACATACCTTGATGAATGAAATTGAGTTTATACAATACAAATACATTCATACAGTCTTCAGAAGGTCCAACAATACTTCAAAACAATAATGTTCTGCATATCACTTGTTGTGCCCTAGTGGATGTGGAGCAGGACTAGCATTTAGCCAAGCATTTTTGTCAGTGATGTAATCCCCCAACTTATAATATGCCAGCCTGCATAGTGTGCGTTTTATACAAGTTTTAAATTTCGTCTCATTCAGTACAAGAATGTGGGGAGGAATTTTATTGTAACATTTTGTACAGTATCCCATGAAAGATGAGGCTACTTTAGCCAGTCTGAAACCTGGTTGAACTAATTGGTCCCTATTTCTAGTAACGTAATGCTTCGGTAACGTCATTACAAAGCAAGTACATTGCCCAAGTTTTCCTTTACCAAGGTATTTTCCTAGATTCTACTGAACAATTCAGATAAAAGAAAGTAAAAAATTACTGGACCTTCGATTGATTGATAGTAGTTGAATGAAACCGTAATAATAACTTCGGTTTTAGGGTTCACTACCCGTAGGGTCCAAACGGAGCCCTATTGCTGCCACTCACGTGTCTGTCCGTCTGTCTGTCCATTGTCTGTCACACAATTTTGTTCCGAAGAATTTTTTAACTTCTTATTGACCTATGAACTTGAAATTTGCTGATGTTTATTATTACGTATACTTTACTAACCAATAGAGGAGCTCTTGGCTAAATAATAACAGCCGCACGGGTCGATCATCAAGGTTAAGCAACGCTTGGCGAGGTCGGTCCGTGGATGGGTGACCATTTCAACATACCGAGTTTCCTCGGTGCCTCGGAAAACACGTTAAGCCGTTGGTCCCGGCTGTAATTTGAAGATCTTTGACAGTCGTTACGGGTAGTTAGAAGCTTGAGATCTGACACCAGTCTTGCCAAGAGGTAGCGTGTTACCCAGTTACTGGGTCGTGGAGGTCAGATAGGCAGTCACTCCATGTAAAACACTGGTACTTAGCTGAATCCGGTAAGACTGGAAGCCGACCGCAATATAGTTGAGAAAAGGCTAGGCAGATGATGATGACTTTACTAACCAATACCAATATATTGATAAATCAGTTTTTTTTTTGGTACGGAACCCTAAATGTGCAAAGTCCGACCCGCACTTGGCCGGTTTTTATTAGACACGCATTTCATTGATTGTGTCGATCCCCTCTACATTAAATTCCTCGACATCATTTTTAACTAACTAGAGTTCAACTGACTGACCCTTTGACGCAATACAATAAAATTCAGAATCATCATCATCTGCCTATAGTCTTTTCGTCTTCGTTTTTGTCGTCTTCCGTCTAAAACCAGATGCAGTTGAATCCAATTCAAATTTTCATAAAGAAAGGTAGCCTCTACCTCGTGATTTTTCATGGCAGGTGAACGTCTGAACCGACAAGGTGTCGAAAACGCTCTTAAGCCCTAATAAGAACTGTGTTTTATTGGACACGAACCCCCAGCGTTCAATTGCTCGACATCATTTTTGAAGGGTAGTAAATAGTAATAAAAGCTTGTTTTTTTTTTAATATGTGCATACTCAAAATATAAAAATTTACTGTTTTATATACTTTACAACTTATAACCGAATACAAATATAGAAATGACCGAATAATATACTGAAAATGCTAAATAAAATACTCAAAAAATTACGAAAAATCAATACAGCATTTGCTGACGTAAAATTTGTCGACGTAAAACGATTATTTCAGCAGAACATAATTATGTTTACGGAAACTTAGTATATTTTTCGGTAATTCATTTTAACACAGCTTAGTTAGTATAACGGTCAACCACAGATCGTTCGTAGTTAATTTGTTTTTCGGAAGCTTTATAATTTCCCATTTTTAAGTAACTAGGGTTCAACTAACTTGCTCTGTGACGGAACACAATGAAATTCATACTCAATCAATCTGCCTGTAATTTAGAGATCGGCAAGAGAACTAGGATTACCGACATAGCCTGAAGATATGCCAAACTTAAGTGGCAGTGGGCAGGGCACATTGCTCGCAGAACGGATGGCCGATGGGGCAGAAAAGTTCTGGAGTGGCGACCGCGAATCGGAATACGTTGCGTTGGAAGGCCTCCCACCAGGTGGACCGATGACCTGGTGAAGGTTGCGGGGATCTGCTGGTTGCGAAACGCACGGGACCGGTCAATGTGGCGACGCTTGGGGGAGTGGACGTCTTTCGGCTGATATGATGATGATGATGATGAATCTGCCTAGCTATTTCCTTACTTTGCTGGGGTTGGCTTCCAGTATAACCGGTTGCAGCTGTGTACCAGTATTTGACATGGAGCGACTGCCTACCTTAACTTATCTTGTGGAGGGGCCGAGAAATAACTCGGACACTTCGACTCATTGGGATCTATTGTGGTCCCCTAGATAATCTACTCCTCCCCAATCTCGTTGAAAACTCTCTTCATGAGTTTTACAACGAGACTAGGAGATATGAGCCTATTGTTAAAAACTTTCAGATACAAGAATTCAAAGACTGTACTTCATCAAATAATTATATTACTTATTATCGGCTTTACAGAACATCTCCAATTTTTCTGACAATCAATATTCAAACGGCTTCATAGCTCAATGAGGATTGGCTGTCCTTTTCTCGTTGACACCGAGGAAAAGTCTAGCCACCACCAATAGAAAATAAACACGACATTTTGTCACAACGACCGGAAATCAGCATTGAGCTATTTACAACGAAAAATATCAAGAATTATAATAAACTAAAAATGGAAACACATTCAGAAAATCAACATAAAATCAACATGTTTTATGGTATAGGTTTAACAATAATTAATATATGTTTTAATACAGACTTCCGTAATAAACAAAACGTTTTGGTAAAATTCATTACTTATTTTTATTAAATTACGCAAAACAACTAAAAATATGTGCAATATTTATATTAAATTAGAACATGATTTTTTATCAAGCTAACACTATAGTCTTTTGGTTTCGGATATCCAACTCCTAGGAGACTCATTCGAAACCGGCCAGTACATCGCATGTGCACAGAAGGTGCTCCATGCGTTCCGTATGTTCCCCAAACAACCGTCTACTTTACATCCACAACTAAGTAACTGGATAACGCGATATTGGCAAGAACGGTGTCACATTTTTTTTGGTACTGACTATCTGTAAAGACTATTAGCCGGGACCAAAGCTTAACATTGTTGATAGCTGTGGCAATATTAATGTAATAAAAAAACTTTTTTGCAAAAAAATACTACCGACTTCCAAATTACCAAATTAAAAACTACAAAGTGAAAAATAACTTTATTTTTGGAAGTCGGTGTCCATAACGCAAAAATTGGTACCTACAAAAGACACCGACTTCCAAAAATAAAGTTATTTTTCACTTTGTAGATTTTAATTTGGAAGTCGGTAGTATTTTTTTGCAAAAAGTTTTTTTTTTTTCCTTTCTAGTTGTACCTACCCAATAGGCAAGTCGTTTAGTAACCTATAACAGGCGTTTTTTTTGTTCTGTGCCTATGACGCCAGAAAAGATTACGCAAATACCATGAAACTTGATCATAAACGGTGAAATGAGAGATCTGCGTACCCCTTTAGAGTGTACTGGCGTGATGTTATGCTATGAAATGGTATAAACAATGAACAGACATGCGATTGCAGCAATCCCGAAAGATTTGCCGATATTTATTGAAGAGTTCTGTTGTATATCTCCGAAGTTCTTCATCAGATCTTCACTAAATTAAAATGGGACCAATTTCGAAACATCCTCTTTCAAACAAAAAAAATAATTTTCAAAATCGGTCCACAATTGACGGAGATATCGGTAAACATACACAAAAAAAAACATAAATAATGTCGAACATAGAACCTCCTCCTTTTTGGTAAGTCGGTTAAAAATCATGGTTAAAATCATGACGGGCAACACTGATTGATCTCGCTCGCTCACTCTTGCTCATTTATCTCATTCCAATTGTACCAATCCTTTGACGTTTGGTTCGATTCATTTTTCTTACAATGGCGAATAATTACTTTATTTAACAACCCGACCGACATCTCCAGACATCCATTTGGTAAATCCAGTACAGTCCTAATTAAACATGCACGGAGGACTCTCGGTATGTTAAGATGGTCACCCATCCACGGACTAACCTCGGCAAGCGTTGCTTAACCTTGAAGATCGACCCGTGCGGATAAGAGCTAATCACAATCCAATTGATACTGTGACTAAAGTAAATATCTCTGGTTCTCACCTTAATTTTCCCCTGCTTCACTAGAAACACTGGTGTCTCTGGCATAGCAATGAATCCGAGCAGGAAGATGGCCGGCACAGCGGTGCAGAGCCATAACACGGCGTCAAAGGACAGCACGTCTCCAGCCACGTAGACCACCAGGTAGCCCAGGTTCTGGGAGAGGATGAAGAGGGAGCCGAGCGCTCCTCGGATGTTATCTGATGCTATCTGTGGAGAGAAGGGGCTGGTTAGTTTGGTGCATCTTCTATGAGCGGTCAAGCGCGAGCCTATTTAATATACCTATATAAAAAAATGAAGGTCAGGACTTTGAATAATACTGGGACGTCTGAGTTGGTTTGGAAGTTTCTTCTTAGGGCGGTTACGCACTTCATCCGATCTGTGTCCGTGAATTTTCGGTTCCGAAATAGCCGTAGTACTTCTTGTAGGGAACTTATGCACTAGAGTGCGCGCAAGATAAGTCTGCGCGCGACGGGTGGCGTGCTTAATGTTGCCAGCATAACTGATATTTTTTCTTTCATTTAATCAATAGTTATTTTTCATTACTCGAAACTTAAAGCAATTTAAATTAAGCATAATTAATTACTAGCTGCTTCTACTTGCATAGAATATGATGAAAAAAGCTTCATGAAATGATTGTAAATATTTAATTGAATACAAGTAGTAGTTTCTTAAATTTGGTCTAACAATGGTCCTTTATTTTTATTTTTTTGGGTGGGAAATCATCCGCTGACTTCTCCCGCTCTGGGTCTGACTTTTACTGACTAAAACCCACCCGTGTTCCTTGAGTTGCTTGTGCCAGGGCCGCGGTAACTCTATTTCAAATTTATCCGCGACCCAGACAGGCATCGGCCCTATCGGACCCCGTCACTTTTGCTGACATCTCTTTGAGGCGCGCGTGGGACACTACGCGCCGTAAACTCGGGCTTGGTCCTTATCGGACGGCGAGCTACCCATTACTCTCCGTCCGCAAGCCCGCGCCTACGGTGGCCGGGAATCGGCTCGCGACTCCCGACGCCCGGGGCGTCTCCTGCGGTGCCTAGGGGCGTGAGGGCGTCTCCTTTGCGTCTCCCTTACGCTTTCCGCCTCCTCCTTAGCGAGCATTACTGCTTCGCAGAAGGAGACAGCTTCCCATGCCCTCTCGCTCCGTACCATGGCCTGGACCAGGGCCGGACGCGAGAGGTCGTCACCGCCGATCGCCTCCATGAGGACACGGCGGTGCTCCGCCCAGGCAGGGCAGATCTCCACCGTATGCTCCACCGTGTCCTCCGAGCGGTCCACACAATGGTGACACCCGGGCGTTTCCGCCCGCCCTATCTTGAACAGGAACCTCCCGAAACAGCCGTGTCCGGTGAGGACCTGTGTCAGGCGGAAGGTGAGGACGCCGTGACGCCTCTCAAGCCACTCCTCAAAGAGGGGCCTTACCGCCGCAATTGTGGCGTGCCCAGCACTGGGTTGCGCCAATCGCCCCCTCCATGTCGCCAGAGATCCTGCCGGAGCTCTGTCCGCCGAGCCGCGATTTGTCGCGGCAACGGTGTTTCGCCCCGGCATTTCGCCTCCTCGCGCCACTCCCATATTTGCGCGAGGACTTTTGCTTCCAGATCCCATGGCGGCAATCCGGCAAGGAGGCTCGCCGCCTCACCGGAGACCGTGCGGTATCCCCGGACCAGCCGGATGGCCATGACCCTTTGGGACGCGTTCAACCGGCGGGCTGGTCGCCGCCTCAGGGAACGCGCCCATACTGGTGCCCCGTAAAGGGCCATGGAACGCACGACCCCCGCGTAGAGCCTCCGGGTCTAACAATGGTCCTGCAGTGGCTAATACCGTCCATTTCAATTCTTTTCTAATTTCTTCTTCAACAATTTTTGAAGAAGCTGCAGCCACTTAACCTTCTTGAGTTATTTGCGTGACGGTGCGTTCAGAAACGCCTAAAACAAAATAGCAATGATGCATTATATTACATGATGCCGGTCCTGTCCCGCTGGTATATTTATGTACCACCCAAAAACCAATACTGTGAGGCACCGGTAGTACGAAAATTTTGGGAAATTTTAGTATAATGGTATCCCTAAAAGTTACCTGTCAAATAAGCAAAGCGGGCTCTATCTTTGTAGAACAGTACCGTATGCCCGTTATTGTATTGTTCACTTCAAGAAAACATCCCTGCCAGCACTTTAAATTACTTTTGGCATAATGATGGCGATTATTTACTTCGGAAACAAATAAAAACACGGAATACAACACACTCTCTTGACCCCTGACATAAATGACAAACGATTAGTTCCGATTTTGGCCGCACGCAGACTTATCTGGAGCGCACTCTACACCCGAACTCTATCCGTCA
This sequence comes from Orthosia incerta, assembly GCA_948252205.1. Classification (NCBI taxonomy): domain Eukaryota; kingdom Metazoa; phylum Arthropoda; class Insecta; order Lepidoptera; family Noctuidae; genus Orthosia; species Orthosia incerta. Next base: position 16,565,512 of record OX411758.1, on the reverse strand, counting down.
TAATCTGTCATAATTCAAGACATTTTGAGCTCGGAACTCAAAACACGGACACGGATCACGGACACGGACGTGTAGTGCGTTACCGCCCTTAGAGTCTGTTGAAAATCAAGAACATCACATCAACTAGTTTAAAAATATTTCCTTTTCTGCTTGGCGTGTATTAAGGTAAAACATGACAGTGATCTTTTCTGCAATGTATTTAACATCTTGCATGCTTTGTGTGTGCATACTCATAGACAAATAAATGATCTCTATATCTCTATCTCCGATTAAAACTTATCATTCAACGATCAAGGCGCAATTTTGTATGGACCCAGCTTTTGTCTGATGGCGTTGGTCTTTTGTTCGAGTCGTGATAAAACTATTCGGTTAAAAAAAATTCGACAGCTGAAACAGCTCGTTAAATAGTGAAACTACTCTTTTCAAAGCCACAATCAGGCTGATTTTGGTTGTAATATTTATTCAGCTGTGGGAATCGCTTGGGTTGCGTGGTTAACTATTGATATGATTTTATTTTTCAAACTGTCGTTTAATTCCTCGACTATATTTTCATAAATGGCTAATACCTGACTGGTAACAGCAAATCAATTTTTTTCTTTATCTACACTTCTGTATCTATATACTATATCTTTATCATCATCAGCCTATTATTGTTCCAACTGCTGGGACGCAGGCCTCCTCTCTCTGAGAGGGAATGGGCCGTTATCCACCACGCGGGTCCAGTGCGGGTTGGTGGATATCACATGTCTTCGAATTTTTGGTTCTTGCATGCCAGTTTCCTCATGATGTTTACCTTCACCGTTTTGAGAGCAGTGGTGATGAAATAATGTACACAAAGAAAAGCGCCTGCCTGGGCTCGAACCCACGACCTACAACTTGTAAGTCGCGGCCGATACCACTGGGCCACTACTGTCTCATATACAATCTATACTTTTATATTATAAAGAGGAAACATTTTTTTGTTTGTTTGTTTGTACCGAATAGGCTGCAAAACTACTGGACTGATTTAAAAAATTCTTTCACCTATGGAAAGCTATATAGCCGAGTAACATAGGTTATTTTTTAACCCTGAAAACGGGTCCTGTGGGGTGGTCCACGGCAACAGCTAGTAATATAATAATAATATTATAAAGAGGAAAGATTTGTATTTTTGTATGTAACGAATAAACTTAAAAACTACTAGACCGATTTCAAATATTCTTTTACCTTTGGCAAGATACACTATCCCCGGGTGACATAGGCTACTTTTTATCCCTGTATTCCCACGGGAACGGGAACTACGCGGGTGAAACCACGAAGCGTCCTCTAGTTACTTAAATTATTAATCGACAGTAACCCATCACTAAACACGTGACAAGGTGACCAAATCTATTTATTCCTTCTATGCCTACAGTTGCCTCATCATTGTGGTTAATATCAAAATAAAAGTGATCTAATATATATATTATGACGCCTCAACAACTTTCCTCGAGCGTCACAAACACTATACCAATACCGCAAAGCTACTTACGACATTTTTCTCTCTTCTGAAATTGCAGAAATAGTACATTACTGCAGCGGCCAGCAAAAGAGGCATTGATGGACGAACGTGTAAATGTGGGCCGAAGCGAAGCCGAGGCACACATACGTAAGTCCATCAATGCCTTTTTTTTTAATTATCTATAGGCTTGCGCTTGACCACTATCTCACCTGATGGTAAGCGATGATGTGGTCGACGGTGAAGCACGCTTGCCTAGAAAAAAACCATTCACTCTTGACTTAAAGACCCCTAGATTGTAGCTATCGGGAAACACAGACTCCGGCAGGGAATTCCACTCCTTAGCTGTACGCATAATAAAAGTGTCCCCAAAACGTTTTGTGCGTATGGGTGGGATGTCCACCATGTACCGATGACGCATCGCCGTACGTCTGGTAGTCCGATGATGGAACGGGCTGGGCGGAATCAAGTCATGCAATTCCATCGCACACTCCCCGAAATGTAATCGATAAAAAACCGACAAACTGCGTAGTTGTGGCCAAGGCTTGTATAGTACTTTTCTCAAATAATGCGCGGAAATTAAAACTAAGTAGTATCTAGAACTCATTTTGTCAAATACAATCACTTTTCAAGATCAATTACGAACAACGAACACAAATTTTGCCCGCTTCCGCGTTAATGTGTTCATTTTTTTTTCAATAAACAGCTTACTAGCCAGTTCGAAATTTAAATAAAACTTTTGATAAGTTACCTCCTTGGTTGCCATGTTTCGGATTATAAGATCTTTCCATTTTTAAATTACACGGCAGATATGAATTTACTATGTAATTTATTTGGCCGCTAACCACGACAGATATGGATTTTCATACAACTTTGGCCGGCCGCTGATCGCATGTATATGGCCAGTACAGCAATTTAGATTTATCTCGAAGAAGGTTGTCAATATAATGTTCAAATTTCCAAGCATGTCTGAGAAAACCTAATTATTCTATGCCTACAGTGCCATTAATGCCATTGTCAATAACAAGGCAAATGCATCGGTATTGTTAACGCGTCATGAAATTTCCTTGAACGTCACAAACACACCTACCACAAAACTACCTTTTTTTTCTCTTTTGAAATCATAGGAAAACTTCCCGTTTACCGTGCCTTTAACTTCCCCGGCTTTTGACGTAGTTAAAACCACAATATGTTTTGGAAAAGTATCTTCTTACATTTAGTGCGTAGTAAAGCTGATTAATTTCAGGTTACAATGGTAGGATATTCCTTAAAATGTTTATGTAGAAAATTTCTATACATTCCATGAATTATAATTTAGGTAGGTACCTTAATTATATTGTCACAATAAGTATGGGCACTTGGGCATCGGCCTTACCCGAAAAATGACGTACATGTGCTACATGTGCTATTGCTTTGATCGCAGACAGTGACGGTCTATCAATGAAAGTGGAAAAACGTCAAAACTGTGTCCAGTATGTTCATATTTCGAAACGAAATTCGAAATATGAACATTTAGACACAAGATTATAAAATATATAAAAAAAAAAACAAAATTACCAGTTATGAAATGACTTTTATATGGAGTTTTGATATCATTATGTACCTGGCAGAATGATACTGAACCTGTTACCTCTCGAAAAAGCGCGCGTTGACTGTGTGTATATAGTCTGTGGTTTTTAGTCTGAACTTTTCTAATAAATTGTTGGTAAGCTCATCAGGTAGTGGAAAAAGAATCGTTCGTGTCTCACATAAAAAGGCTTTATTTTAACACTCGCATGTAGCTTTCGTTGGCTACATCGCTCGTGTTAAAATCTCGTTTTTTTTTTTGCAGCTACGCTAATAGACTGGCAATTTTTCTAGTGCCTTTGGGGTTTTTCTTCGACCTGTCTAGTGATGCAACAGACCATTAATTGTTTCTGTTTCCGCAACTGCGGAAGTTTAAAACGTTGCATTATGACGGCGTGACGCGTAGGTGGGCAGGTGGACTAGCAATTTATTAAGAGCACCGAAGCAGATTGCTGGGTATAAATGTGGCAAAACTAATCTTAAAAAATAAAAAAAAATATTTACCTTTATTTAATTTTGAATACCTACTGATTTATCAAAAATATAATACTTAAAATATTTATTTTCTTAGTATTTACACTTCCACATCTGCAACCGTTTCTGTTTCCGTTACCGCCAAAATTAATTCTTACCTAAGTTTCCGTTTCTGCTTCAGTTAAGACACTTCCGTTGCATTACTACTATGTGCCTACATTGTACACACATATCTTAAAGATGTCTTCTCAAACAAAGCTAGACTAAGCGTACTACTTACCTCCTTGAGATATAACGGTATCACGACATAGCATCCGGCACAGGCCAGCCCCGCGACTGCGCGCGACGCTATCAGAGCCCACGGGCGGAGAGAGAACAGGGTTATGGTCCAACTTATCTGTGGAGAGAAGGATTGGTTAGTAATGCAAATGAAAGGGCTGTAGAAGAGTCGTAACTATTATTATAAATACGAGGAGAGTGAGTTGGTTTGTTATGAGGAATTATGGACAGAGAGCGCCGACTGAATTTCCTTAGTAAAAAGTCATAATTCGAAATTTGGCTCTCGCCTATTTCCTTCACCAATATTGGACCAATTTAAAAAATATTTCATAATAGAGATGGATGTATGACCTGTGGTAATAGATATAGGAAAGCTTTTGATTACTGAAACTGTTCGTTATAAGAAACCGGCTATTTATTATTGGCGCAGATAACGGTTCTTATCGTATTGTAGTAAGAAAGTAATTATACGACTAAATTGCAAGAAACAAATGCGACTTTCTCCTAACAGGATACTACTCCTAATACTAGATGAACAAATACATATATGTATTGTATTGTAGTACGGTACTGTTCGATGTGTACGTAAAGACTTATGGTCAGCAAAGTCAGGCTGTTTACGTCTTTATATTGGACGCTACCAAAAACTGAAAATCAAAGCCTTCCATACGCGTATCACATCATCAGCCTATTAATGTTCCCACTGCTGGGACACAAGACCTACTCTCTGTGAGAGGGAATGGGCCGTTATCCACCACGCGGGCCCGATGCGGGTTGGTGGATGTCACATGTCTTCGAGTTAACGGTTCTAGGACATGCCGGTTTCCTCACGATGTTTTCCTTCACCGTTTTGAGAGCAGTGGTGATGAATTCCACAAAATAACATAACACGACCTACAATTTGTAAGTCGCGGCCGATACCACTGGGCCACCACTGCTCTCTGCTGTACGCGTATGATTGCACAATATTTCTGTTAGTATCGATACTAAGATTGCATATCAATCAAAGATGATCGTGATCTTACTCAAAACAACAGATCAGTTCCAATAAGCTTCAATTGGTACAGCTGCTAGTAAACAGTAAGTATCACAACCAATACTAACTAACTACCTACTAGTTTTATCTACAACTTGTGGTTACAACCGCTTTGGTAACTAGTGTGAATAGTATGTGGAGGGAGCATGGGTGTGTTTACAGGACAACGGCGCTTGGTCCGTGATAGAGCAATAAAATTATTAATAAGACGGTCATTTATCCTATTGCAAGTTTCACCAATTTTTTGCAGTGTTTCTAAAGGAAGGCCTCTGACAAAAGCTATGAACGTTTTAACTGGTCTGATTAATATTATCATGAAGAATTCGACACTGAATTTGCACACTGCGCGTGCATTTCAGATAATTTAGTTTTCAAGGTCCGTTACGATGTTTTTCAAATCTTTACGAGTAAGTCAGTCCTGTCAAGAATTAAATATTCTTCAGAGCGTCTATTTTAAATCTTTGAGCCATCACAATAATAAATTATATAAGATATCAGTGCCTAAAGAGAATTTAGATTTTTGTCTTGTTGTAGTTAAACTCACCACAAGCATCAACGCCGTCAGCATCGTAGTGAACTTCCTGCCCCATCGATCAGCGAGGTCCCCCACCATGAACCCGCAGAAGATGGGGGGCATGAACGTTATAGCTGCCATCCACGAGATGGTCTCGTCGCTGATTGGCTCAGGGGCGGGCCCGTCGGCTGACTGCAGGATCGGCGTCATGGGAGACTGCCAGCCCATCAGCATGCCGAAGTTTAGGGCTGGGATGGTGACTGGAACAAAAGAAAAAGTGTTTAAAACGGCTGAAGGTGATCAACATACTCGCATTTGTAAAATAGCAGGGAAATTGTCTGACACAGTTCAAGGTGATCGAGGGAAAGCAGAAGTCGTGTCATTCAAAAGTACGCGGATGGTAAGTACGCAGGGCCATGCAAGTCAGTTTCTATTGGTGATTGCTTTTAAGTTTGGGTCTGAAGAAGTACGTAAAATGGGTCAGGTCGAGAGTCTATTATGACACTTATTAGTAGCCTACCGAAAAATATAATAAATATAGCGAAAATATGCATCGTCACTAAATCTATACTTATCTATACCAATATTATAAAGAGGAAAGATTTTTTTGTTTGTTTGTTTGTACCGAATAGGCTCCGAAACTACTGGAACGATTTAAAAAAAATTTTCACCAATAGAAAGCTACATTATTCCTGAGTGACATAGGCTATTTTTTAATCCCGAAAATGGGTCCTGTGGGACGGCCCACGGGAGCGAAGCGGCGCGGAACAGCTAGTATTTGATATAATATGTAATTTCCGTTGTGAATGGGGTAAATATGCAATTTCATATGCAAATGCATATAATCCGGTCACTAGTTATCAGTAAGTAAAGATTGATAAACAAACTGGCCATACGGTTCACCTATAGGAGAGTGGTTAGTGGTTACAGCAGTGATGTTCTGTAATCATCTCACCGCCAAAAGTACTATGAAAAGTACGGTGAATTGAGTTGTCAATCCGTCCAATCCAGCTAAAATGCCAGTTCGCTTCAAGTGGTCTAGGCCTAAGTTTTCACTGTAGTCCTCTACACTGCTCGCGAAGTTGAACGATGTTAGACAAATACGATAGTGTAGAGAGGCACTTCGGCTTACCTCGTCAAACTTTACCTCGCCTCGGGCGACTACCATTTTGCTGTCGGTTTTTGCGCCCGAAGTTGCACGAAGTGCGCTAAACGAAGTACCTCTCTACAGTACTCGGCCGACTTCAGTACCATAGACTAATATATATAAGACTGTTCAGTACTCATTCAGACGTCGTGTGTGCCGGTGCGTGATTTATAATGAGTGCGCGTGACACAATTATGCGCAATATACAGTGATCACAGGAGCAAACTATGTTGTTTCTGGAAACTCTGCAAACAGAGACAATTATTTGGGACCCCAATGACAAATGTCATAAAGACATTACAAACGTGCGCAGTCTATCGGCACCACAGAGCGAATGAGCTCATCGCGAAGTTGAACGAGTGTGTTGTGTCGCACTAGCCAAAGTTTCTAGAGTACTTCGCCGAGGAACTTCGCGAGCAGTGAGGAGGCGTTTACCGAATAGACTAGATGTTGTTTCAAGACACGTGCATCACTCCAGGCGGTCCAATGAGTTACCAACCTCACAGACCAGTAATTGTGTATTTAAATCTAAGACTGACGCAAACGTCATTATAGAACACTATAGCTCATTGTAATTGCATAGCAGGCTAAAGAAAATTATATAGATTAGAACTGGCATTATATAAATCATTATGATTCATTTATATTGATTTATAGAACATTTATGTTTGTTTAATTGTTATTTAATTACTTCCTAGCAAGTTCTATATAATAGCATGCTGACGACTTAATTCGCACGGTATTACGAAGTTTCCAGATCAATTTATTATACCTTAGGACTTGTTCACCTACTACGTTATAGATAGGTACACAATAATTTGAATACAAGGTGTGAAGAGTAGCAGGCATCACTAAGATATCTAGTTATGCCAACCACAGAACAAAAAAAACGTGATGCCAACCGATTTCCAATAGACGTCTCAAAATCAATTTGGTTTCATTTTTTTGGAAGAAAAGGCGCCGATTCCCTTGAGTAGCTGATTTTAAAATGAGAATCACGTCTAAATGGCTAGTCGTAATTCTTTGAAAAAAATATATGTTATATTAGACTATTTTGTTAATAATTTGATCTAAGCAATTTTTAAGTTTTATTTGTATAACATTGTGTAATTAATTTGTAAAGCTATGTCTAAAACGGACAAAAGCACGACAATCACACCAAAACTGCTGGGCGTATTTTAATGAAATCAACACCAACTCAAAGATAGTTTAGTTATCTACATTTTGATCTAAGGCTTCTTTTTTAAAAGTCATAGAATAATAAGGAAACTACAAAACTACTAAATTTTGGGTCGCGCGGGTGTGAAACGAGTGCGCGTCTTGTTCCCTCAAGGTCGTTGGCGTTAGTCGTCGTCTTAAAATGGCTTTATTATCTTGTATATAAATGCTTCATCAAGATTATCTTACAGAGGCTACGTGAAAAGAGCTCCCGCAAGCAACGTATTTTCCGATATTGGTTACATTCAGCGCACCAGTCGAAATTTAATAGTACATTAAGTGTGCAATGTTGGTGATTACCGCTGAGGCGCCATTGAGACCCGAGCCGTAGGTGAGGGTCTTAAGAGAGCCGAGGACGGTAATCATCAATACACACGTGTATCATACGACGTTTTTCAACACACTTGTGAAGAAAATAATATTGAAAAATCATTTTCAACAGTGAAAACGAGTTGTGAAAATTTTTCGCAATGGCGGGGTAAATTATTCAGTTTTCCTATGCGCGCGCATCTAACAATGGCGATCGGCCATAGACTAAAACAATGAGGTTAGTTTTTTTTTTTAGCTTTTCGCGGATAGCGTTTTAGCCACGTACAAAATCGGGCATTTCAAGTTTTCTTTATTTCAGAGAAACAAAAGTTATATTTGAGGGCAAGTATTATTTATTAAACACGTACGTTGCATGAAATGAGCAAGCAATATGTTAGGTACTAGCATGTTGCTGCATTGTTTGATTAGAAGCTATGCCACATTTTATGTATTTAATGGATATCATGGAAATAGTAATTACTACCCATATCATGTTATGGATATAGTAAGTACTACTTCCAGGACAGGAATAGAAAGGGATTAATGTCGAATGGCACACTTTTAATTGATTAACAGTGTTACATTTTATTATATTGAAAATACTTCAATTTTAACTGGATTAGAATTAATGACTTATTTTATTAATTTTCATTGGATTGATTTGTGACACTTTTAAAATTAGTTTAATTTAAAAGTATTTAAAATGAAGACAGGAAACCATTTAAAAAAAAACTATAACTCACTTGTGAATAATAGCAATGAAAAAGTCACAGTTTGATTACAGGTATCATTATATGCCTAATTGCGGTGAAATTAGAGCCACTTTATGAGCAAGTGTGTTGAAAAATAAATTGCCAAATTTTATCCAGGTCCGTTCAGCCGTTCTGGCTTGATTGAGGTTACTCTGTTAGTTTGGATGGATGGATGAATGGATGTATGTTTGTTAAACACCCATCCAAACTTTCGCATATCTTATATTAATAAGATATCGAGTACACTATCTCCTTACACATGACCAAGTTTGTAAACAATAATTGTTTATAATAGAAAGTACCACGTTGCCTCGTCCTGAGCAGTTAGCACCTGTATCAAATAACTATTAATCATCATTAATACTCCTACATAATCTTCTGTAATCAGTGTTCGTTTCCGTTTCGTAATTAGTATTTTCATAAAATCCGTTAAATTTTTCATTGCTTTGGGAAGAAATGTGTTCGATTTAGCAAACAATAATACATTTTGAATGGGTTTCTGAATAAAATCTGAATATTTGGAGTTAATTTAAATTTGATAAGTTTTCAGGCTAAAGCAGAGCATGATAAAATCATCATCATCATCATTTCAGCCGAAAGACGTCCACTGCTGGACATAGGTCTCCCTCAAGCATTGCCACACTGATCGGTACTGTTCGTTTCGCATCCACCGGACTCCCGCAGCCTTGACCAGGTCGTCACTCCACCTAGAGAGAGGCCTTCCAACGCTGCGTCTGCCAATACGTGGTCGTGTGCCCCTATGTTTTCCTTTTTGATGATACAATATGTTAAAAGCACTAGAACCCTCAAAAGATGCTCATAATTGCGCTGTCAACAGCGGCCGTTTTTTTTTTGCTGTCGGTAATCATCCAATAACTTCTCCCGACCTGGGTGAAGCGGGAGGGCGTTTCAGACTTTTACTGACTATACCCATCCGTGTTCCTTCAATTGCTTGAGCCAGGGCCGCGGTATCTCTTTTTCAAATTTTTACATCGGCCCTAGCGGACCCCGTCAATTTTGTTGACATCTCTTTGAGGCGCGTGTGGAACACTACGCGTCAACAGAGGCTTAGTGTACAAATTTGACAACAATAAATGAAAAAAAGTAAACATAGGGTCACAGTATATATCTTTCTTGTTCAGTTTATGGAATATATTTTAAATTGTTCTTATATTGGAGAAGGAAGTAGACTAGAACCTTTACTTAGGAAATTCAGTCGGCTGTCTGCGACCGCATTTCCTCATAAAGCGTTTTGTTCATCTTCACTATAAACAGCCTCTCTTTAACATCAGTCGCAACGCAAACGCTTCTCACACAGCAAATTACAATTTACTTATGAATACTCATAAATTTGAAAGCATGCATACTACTGTACAAGTTAATAAGTTGTCAAGCATTGAATTACATCTAAGTCCGTGTATTCATTAATAATCCATAGAATTCATTACGATATGATAATATTAGTTGCTACTAATCAACAGGCAATCACATAAATTCTAGACCTGGTCAACTACATTGTATATATATTATATGTCGCATCAATGGTGGCCGATAGATGCAAACCATCGGGAAATCAGGATGTATTCCCTTAGGTTAAGACATCGTTCGTGGGCAGGTTGGTGGGTACAATCGTGAAAATGAAATCACGCAAGTTATTCGATACACTGAGTTTATTCAAATAGACACAAAACACAAACACAAGACACAGTTACAATCTTGCTTATTAATATTACGGATCGACTGTAATTCTACGACGTCCTATCTCTAAGGCGGCCAGTACTCAACTGCCATATTCTTGATATTCTGCTATCCCCACCACGTAAGTGCATGCGCAGGGGCGTGCTTGTAATTTGTTTCCACGTCCGTAATATTGACTAAACCCGACATTTTTTTTTTAATATTCTATATGCTCGCGCTTGACCACTATCACTATGTATTGGTTGCCGATTGCTACTCACACTTTAGACACTTTTTACGTTAGAATTTGTTGCAATCTTCTTGTGTATATCTTATAGGTAAAACAATCGGGCGCACCGTTGGCGCAGTGGTTGAGCGATTGACTGCTGCGCTATGTGTCGCGTGTTCGATTCCCGCACGGAAAAAATATTTGTATAACCTACTAGTTGTTCCGGCTCTGGGTGTTGTGTATGTGAGTTTATGTGTTTGTAAACGCACCCACGATACAGGAAGAAATTCCTAGTGTGGGGCAACGTTTTTAAAATAAAAAAACAAAAAGTTTAAAAATTGTAACTCGACTTTTAATTATGTAGTCTTTTGAGAGTATATACCATGATCTTCCTGCTCTTGTCTCATCTACTTCACTTGGGGTCGACCAAACACGTATTCTTTTACCGTTCTCCCCATCACACTATCATTCCCTCCATTTCTTTCATATTATTCCTCACACAATTCATACATCTTTTCTTTGGTCTCTCTCTCCCTCTCCATTCATGAACATTTATATTCATAACTCTTTTAGATACATGAGTGATGTGTATCATGTCTCCTTATCGCATGCCCACACAGAGACCAACGACTTCCTTTCAACTTTTTTTGTCACTGGCGGAGCTTTGAGATTATATGAATACCCTATTTGTCTTTTAGTTGTAAGACCAAGTTTTTAATTTAAGCTATCGTTAACAGTAAATAAAGGTATAGACTCATAGATATACTAAAATAGACTCGAAAACACGGAACCACCTGCGTGCGCAAGCTAGTATCTTACTACTACAAATTGTATTTATTGTTCTTTATATTCAGCCCATTTTATTATATTTTATTCAGCCCATTTTATTCTATTTTATTTTATTCATTCCATTCTATTTTATTCAGCCCATTTTGCTACACTGCTGAGCAAAGGTATCCCCCACAGCCTTCCTACTAATATAAATATGAAAGTGTGTTTGGATGTTTGTTAATCAATTACGTCTTAACGGCTGATCGAATTTTGATGATTTGGAGTAAGACATAACTTTTTATCCCTTTTTATCCTCGTGAGACAATTTGCGACATTCACACGATCGAAGCTTCTGGCAATAAGCTAGTTATCAATAATTAAGCCAGCAGGTGCATTGCGAATTCCACACAGCCACTTTACCAGCTAAGCTATGCGTATAAGGTAACTATTTCATTCGCTAAACTTATAAATATTACTGCTAGTTTAAATAATAATGAGTGTGACTTGCAAGTCGTGTTTCTGCACCTGGTATCTTGAACTGATATCTAAATTAGTGTGATGTATTTGTTGTGATGGAATGAAATCTGGCTACGAGATCGAATACATAACATCGAATCAATCGATGAATTAGGAAATAGACTTACGAAACTGGATCGAGGGTTACTTTGTGATCAAAGGGATCAAGTGGCACAATACATTGTTTTGCCCATTTTCTTCATAGCTTAATAAATGCCATCCTCATCAGCATATTGATATTTATTAAAGTTTGAAAGTGGCGTCAGTGACAGAAAAGTTTAAAGGAAACGTTTTGTCCTGGTATGGTCATGTGATGAAAAGGGATGAAACGCATGTTACTAAAAGAGTTATAAATATAAAGTGGATGGATGGAGAGGGAGAAGAAGGCCAAAGAGAAGATGGATGGACTGTGTGAGGAGTGATATGGAAGAAAAGGGAGTCAGTTATCGAAGAAGATCGTTACGGTATGGAAGAAGAAAACGTGTTGCGCCGACCCCAAGTAACATGAGATAGGGGCAGGAAGATGATGATCAGCATATTGATATTATTTGGCACTAACACATAACATCACGACAGTATTCCTCGAAGGATTAGCTAGAGGTGTAAGTTTAATATCTAGTCCGAAATTTCTCCCGAAATAATGGCGAAACTCCCACTAGATGGATCGATGATCTGGTCAAGGTTGTGGGAATCCGGTGGATGCGAAGCGCACAGGATCGATCAGGGTGGCGACGTTTGGACATTTCATTGGACAGATAGTGACTTTCGAATACTATCAGTGTCAAAAAACCGGCCAAGTGCGTGTCGGACTCGCGCACGGAGGCTTCCGTACCATTATCGCAAAAATAGGCAATAAAATCACGTTTGTTGTATGTTTTTATGTTTATCACTTAAATATTTATTTTATTCTGTTTTTAGTATTTGTTGTTATAGCGGCAACAGAAATACATCATCTGTGAAAATTTGAGCTGTCTTGCTATCACGGTTCATGAGATACAGCCTGGTGACAGACGGACAGACAGACAGACGGATCGCGGAGTCTTAGTAATAGGGTCCCGTTTTTACCCTTTGGGTACGGAACCCTAAAAATGAATGCATAATTAAAATACACAAAATGGTGAATAATTTTACAATGACATACAAAATTACACGTTCCCAGCAGTGGGACGTTTAGTGGCCGATAATGATTGTGACACAAAACATAGAACTGGCGAAACTGTACTGCCTCAAATATAGCGTATAGAACCTTCCCTATTAAGATGACCAATTCTTTAATCAGTAAAGAAAAGTCCAAGATTTTCGTTACGAGAATGGCAAATTAATATTCCTTATTGTGATTCATTCACCAAGATAATCACAGCTATTATAAGCGTAAGTTGGCGTAAGACAAAACTTTAAACTAAATAAGCTTTCAAGAGACCTTGTCAGTGGTAAACAGTTTATTATTCTCTAATCCAAAGCAACTAAACAAACATACAAACTATCGAACAAGGAATAAATTACGTTCCATATCAGGCGTACAATAGGAAACTGCGGTCATTGATAAAAAGCCAATAAAATTTAACGAGCGCAATGTTTCGGGCGCTCTGACGTATGTATTGTATTGTTGGATAGATTTGCATTCATAATGTATTGTCTTTGAAAGCTATTTAAGCTAGGCAAGTATAGTTTATTGAGAGTCTAACTATCTACCACCAAGCGAGCATCTTCGTACTGCAGGGTCTACCTTTAGTTGTCTATTTGGCAGTCCCTGAACCGTCTTAAATGTAATATAAACTCGTTTTGAAGTTTATAATTCGAATATTACGATGTGAGAGTAGATAAAAATACGTTATTAAAGTTAAACTTGATGCTTACGAATGATATTCGTTGTTATAGTGTATAGGTAACATAGTAATTAATTAATTAGGATTATGAATTTGAATTTTCATAGACGTTCATACAAGGTTATCGCAGCAACTAAAATGAAAAACGTCATCGGAATTCTTAGATTGTCACGATTTTAGCTAAAGTGTCGAACTAAAATGGAGGTTAATGCTAATTTGCATTCTTAAGCCAAGCAGCAAGTTAACGTAGCAGTCAATTATTTCAATTAACTTAGAACGATAAGCCTTTACCGCATTCTTTTACAAAATTAACGTGAAAATCGTTTCCACTAATAAGTCTCGGTCAAGGTTAGTGCATTGATTGAGTTCGGATAAGTTGCTAGCTAGGTTTTTTTTTTATTACGACAAGATGCATTGTACATTCTGTTCGATATTAGGAACTTTACCGTTGATTAAGTACAGTCTGGTAAAATGTCAAGTAACTCGTGCAAACGTCGGGGAAGACGACGTTCGTCGAATCTAACTAAATTGGACAGAATGTAGGAAACGCGTGGTATCTTCTCGTCCCAAATACAGTATTTAGACAATAATCCGAACACTGTATTGCCAGCGATCATCTACGCCTACGGCACTCAAACGTGGTCATTCACAGTGGGCCTCAAAATACCTTTCAAAAGGGTTATGAAGATGCTGGCAATGTTCCTAAGTAGTGAAATGAAGTCAAGGGAGAACTAAAGTGATAGAGCCTAAAGAATTCAGTCAATCCAGTGACAAATCGGTATTTAAGAAGTCAGCAATGAAAAATGCCACATAACAGTTTAATAAAAAAAGTTAATTAAAAAGATCAAAAAACCCGACTGTTTAACAAGCGAACTAAAAAGACGTAAACAAAAAGAATATCATGCTGTGCAGTCGGAGAATACATCTGTCTGGATTTGGTCAGCCAGCTCGCGAATATGTATCCTCCGACTGCACAGCATGGTCGCTTTTTAAACAGTCGGGTTTTTTTATTTTTTTAGTTATTATTTTTTAGTATCTATCTATATATATAAAAATGAAACCCGTTTTCCGTTGTCACGACATAACATGAAAACGGCTTGACCGATTTGGATAATTCTTTTTTTGTTTTGTTCGACAGAATACAGGGAAGGTTTAAAAACAAAAAAAATGGGGAAAAAAGGGTAGGGTAGGTGTAGGGTAGGTGTAGGGTAGGTGTAGGGTAGGTGTAAGGTAGGTGTAGGGTAGGTGTAGGGTAGGTGTAGGGTAGGTGTAGGGTAGGTGTAAGGTAGGTGTAGGGTAGGTGTAGGGTAGGTGTAGGGTAGGTGTAGGGTAGGTGTAGGGTAGGTGTAGGGTAGGTGTAGGGTAGGTGTAGGGTAGGTGTAGGGTAGGTGTAGGGTAGGTGTAGGGTAGGTGTAGGGTAGGTGTAGGGTAGGTGTAGGGTAGGTGTAGGGTAGGTGTAGGGTAGGTGTAGGGTAGGTGTAGGGTAGGTGTAGGGTAGGTGTAGGGTAGGTGTAGGGTAGGTGTAGGGTAGGTGTAGGGTAGGTGTAGGGTAGGTGTAGGGTAGGTGTAGGGTAGGTGTAGGGTAGGTGTAGGGTAGGTGTAGGGTAGGTGTAGGGTAGGTGTAGGGTAGGTGTAGGGTAGGTGTAGGGTAGGTGTAGGGTAGGTGTAGGGTAGGTGTAGGGTAGGTGTAGGGTAGGTGTAGGGTAGGTGTAGGGTAGGTGTAGGGTAGGTGTAGGGTAGGTGTAGGGTAGGTGTAGGGTAGGTGTAGGGTAGGTGTAGGGTAGGTGTAGGGTAGGTGTAGGGTAGGTGTAGGGTAGGTGTAGGGTAGGTGTAGGGTAGGTGTAGGGTAGGTGTAGGGTAGGTGTAGGGTAGGTGTAGGGTAGGTGTAGGGTAGGTGTAGGGTAGGTGTAGGGTAGGTGTAGGGTAGGTGTAGGGTAGGTGTAGGGTAGGTGTAGGGTAGGTGTAGGGTAGGTGTAGGGTAGGTGTAGGGTAGGTGTAGGGTAGGTGTAGGGTAGGTGTAGGGTAGGTGTAGGGTAGGTGTAGGGTAGGTGTAGGGTAGGTGTAGGGTAGGTGTAGGGTAGGTGTAGGGTAGGTGTAGGGTAGGTGTAGGGTAGGTGTAGGGTAGGTGTAGGGTAGGTGTAGGGTAGGTGTAGGGTAGGTGTAGGGTAGGTGTAGGGTAGGTGTAGGGTAGGTGTAGGGTAGGTGTAGGGTAGGTGTAGGGTAGGTGTAGGGTAGGTGTAGGGTAGGTGTAGGGTAGGTGTAGGGTAGGTGTAGGGTAGGTGTAGGGTAGGTGTAGGGTAGGTGTAGGGTAGGTGTAGGGTAGGTGTAGGGTAGGTGTAGGGTAGGTGTAGGGTAGGTGTAGGGTAGGTGTAGGGTAGGTGTAGGGTAGGTGTAGGGTAGGTGTAGGGTAGGTGTAGGGTAGGTGTAGGGTAGGTGTAGGGTAGGTGTAGGGTAGGTGTAGGGTAGGTGTAGGGTAGGTGTAGGGTAGGTGTAGGGTAGGTGTAGGGTAGGTGTAGGGTAGGTGTAGGGTAGGTGTAGGGTAGGTGTAGGGTAGGTGTAGGGTAGGTGTAGGGTAGGTGTAGGGTAGGTGTAGGGTAGGTGTAGGGTAGGTGTAGGGTAGGTGTAGGGTAGGTGTAGGGTAGGTGTAGGGTAGGTGTAGGGTAGGTGTAGGGTAGGTGTAGGGTAGGTGTAGGGTAGGTGTAGGGTAGGTGTAGGGTAGGTGTAGGGTAGGTGTAGGGTAGGTGTAGGGTAGGTGTAGGGTAGGTGTAGGGTAGGTGTAGGGTAGGTGTAGGGTAGGTGTAGGGTAGGTGTAGGGTAGGTGTAGGGTAGGTGTAGGGTAGGTGTAGGGTAGGTGTAGGGTAGGTGTAGGGTAGGTGTAGGGTAGGTGTAGGGTAGGTGTAGGGTAGGTGTAGGGTAGGTGTAGGGTAGGTGTAGGGTAGGTGTAGGGTAGGTGTAGGGTAGGTGTAGGGTAGGTGTAGGGTAGGTGTAGGGTAGGTGTAGGGTAGGTGTAGGGTAGGTGTAGGGTAGGTGTAGGGTAGGTGTAGGGTAGGTGTAGGGTAGGTGTAGGGTAGGTGTAGGGTAGGTGTAGGGTAGGTGTAGGGTAGGTGTAGGGTAGGTGTAGGGTAGGTGTAGGGTAGGTGTAGGGTAGGTGTAGGGTAGGTGTAGGGTAGGTGTAGGGTAGGTGTAGGGTAGGTGTAGGGTAGGTGTAGGGTAGGTGTAGGGTAGGTGTAGGGTAGGTGTAGGGTAGGTGTAGGGTAGGTGTAGGGTAGGTGTAGGGTAGGTGTAGGGTAGGTGTAGGGTAGGTGTAGGGTAGGTGTAGGGTAGGTGTAGGGTAGGTGTAGGGTAGGTGTAGGGTAGGTGTAGGGTAGGTGTAGGGTAGGTGTAGGGTAGGTGTAGGGTAGGTGTAGGGTAGGTGTAGGGTAGGTGTAGGGTAGGTGTAGGGTAGGTGTAGGGTAGGTGTAGGGTAGGTGTAGGGTAGGTGTAGGGTAGGTGTAGGGTAGGTGTAGGGTAGGTGTAGGGTAGGTGTAGGGTAGGTGTAGGGTAGGTGTAGGGTAGGTGTAGGGTAGGTGTAGGGTAGGTGTAGGGTAGGTGTAGGGTAGGTGTAGGGTATGTGTAGGGTAGGTGTATATTGGTGTTTTTATGGCAAAACAAAGTTTGCCAGGTCAGCTAGTTAGTGATAAATTTTTGAAATCACCTCTAAAACCCTTTATTTTGATACCCCTCACGATAGGTTTGAAAAAAAATTTTTCCCCCACAAAATGGCGACTAAAATCCCCCATTTTTTCTTTTCCAATTTTAATGTAGCCAGTGACACTCGCATGGTTAAGACGAATCCATTGACGTAAGAATCATCAAAATCGTTCAACGCGTTTGGTCTCTAGAATGCCACATAGGAACAAACATACATACATACTTGCATACATACATAGACTGATAAACACATCACCCTCCTTCGACAGTCGGGTAAAAAAACACAACATTAAGCAAAATCATTGCCTAAACCAATACATCATTCGATCTAATCAAATCAGTTGGTCTGTCCTGTCCGTCCGACGCCGCATATAAATTAGAACTCCTCGCAATGACAGCCGTGAGGAGAATCTTGATGGAGTTGCCTAATAAAACGTGCAGACGTTTTGCCTAGTGAAATCTTTGTTGAGAAGTTGAGAGGCATCGTGGGATGGTTATCTAATGTTGTTTTATAAGGATGTCCGGTCGAAAACAAAGTTAGTTGCAAATTTTTGGAAGGAAACATCCTATTATATTTAATAAATTACCGCTGGAGTTAAAAAGCATACTGTACACAAGCTCATTCAAGACAAGGCTCAAGGCATATCTGTTGGAAAGATGTCTACTACACATCAAAATAAACTATAAACACGAATATAGGTACTCAAACACATTGTACACCAATATTTAAAAAAATAAAAAATCCGGCCAAGTGCGAGTCGGACTCGCGCACGGAGGGTTCCGTACCATTATCGCAAAAAAGGAAAAAAAACACGTTGTTGGGAGCCCCACTTAAATATTTATTTCATTCTGTTTTTAGTATTTGTTGTTATAGCGGCAACAGAAATACATCATCTGTGAAAATTTCAACTGTCTAGCTATCACGGTTCATGAGATACAGCCTGGTGACAGACGGACAGACAGACAGACAGACAGACGGATCGCGAAGTCTTAGTAATAGGGTCCCGTTTTTACCCTTTGGGTACGGAACCCTAACAAGGGGTGAGCATTTTGTCAGCAACAGTTTAAATTTTAAATGTACTAGGTTTTAACTTATAACACTGAGCAAAATAACATAAGTTGGTAGTTAAATAACAACATCGTTCTTATTTCGCAAATTACATACTTGCATGAATCACTTCGTTGCTAGAATTTCGATAGTAAATGGCTTCCGAGTTAAAAGGTTATCAGTGCAAACTTTGGAGTGACTTTAAGACGTAGTAAAATAATAAAACTGGGTCAAATATTTTTATTTTATTACAAACACGAGTGAGTAAGGTGTATTATTTTTAAAGACCCATTCGTCAGTATTTGTTACAAATAGAATACATAAACATACTGTGGTTTACCGCAGATAATGCAACCAATTTTGTTTTTACAGTCCTTACAGTTTTCATTAGTTACCTACTTAAAGAAGATTATTATGTTTCAACAAGTGGTGACTGTGTGAGCAAAGGAGGAAATTAATTGCATTATTTTAAACATTAATTCGACACCAGAATAGAATAAGGAAAATTGATAGCTATAGCTAGAAAACCAACCAAATTTTAGCATAGATCCATTTCCAGTAGGCACCTATTACCTACTCAGAGGTTTACGCTTCGTTCCAATACCACGTTCGGTTTTGTATTTTTACCAGACGTACTTTATTACTTAAGGTTTAGTCTAGGGATTATTCCACTGTTTGACGATATACGCTCAAAATAAAAAGTGATATTAATTTGTCCCATCATTATCTAGCCCTGTATGAAAGCAAAAAAGTAAAAAAATAATGAAAGTTATGAGCGTCGAAAGTTCCACATTTAGACACTAATTTTATCGCATTTTTGGGCCCAAATAAATACCATAAGAAGACGGAAAATTGCACAACGGCCTCCATACAGGGATAGATTAGTAGTTCAACAATGCAAATAATTTTATTTTGAACAGATAGATATAGTCGTTTTTACATGATATCTAGACTGCCACAGGTCTGTTTATAAAATTTCGCGCGCTCGGTTTCGTCCTAAATCATTATCCATTTCGCTACAAATTTGCAAAAGTGTGTATTCGTACGCGAACTAGCTTCTTACTGCTCATCACAGCATCTATCTCTTCCGCACGTGTTGTCGGTTGATATAGCATGCATTTTAATCCCGCGTACAAAATAGTTCGTGCCGTCGGCTAGTGTAACCTCAAAGAAGATTATTATGTTTCAACAAGTGGTGACTGTGTGAGCAAAGGAGGAAATTAATTGCATTATTTTGAATATTAATTCGACACCAGAATTTAATAAACAAAATTGATTGCTTTAGCTAGGAACCAAATTTTAGCCGAGATCCATTTCCAGTAGGCACCTATTACCTACTCAGAGGTTTACGCTCCGTTCCAATACCAGGTTCGGTTTTGTATTTTTACCAGACAGTATTTTACTACTTAATGACTGATAACTATGACGGTGGCTGATGGTCAATACTTTAACTTTATTCATAACATATGACAGTATACACAGTAACAAGTTCCCTGGCTCCCAAACTAGGCTTATTGCCTGTGACTTGGGGGTCAGTTCCTCCAATAATAAGATTCACATTAAGGCGCCTCCCCAAGCAAAACGCCGCGCTAGTCGTTTTTGTGCAGTTTTTAAGAGCTATCTACTCTTTATTTAAAAAGAAATATCAATTAATAAAAAAACATTAAATTTCATAAATAATGTTGATTCTAAAATTGTAGTACACTTTTTTTTTAAAGAGGTTTATGTTTCAATAAACTCCTTCCAACAAAGCCATAAAAATGTGAAATAATTATTGATAGCATGCATCTCCTCATAAAGTGTTCATTAATTATTTTTTATACTAACTCT
The DNA here is from genome assembly GCA_948252205.1 of Orthosia incerta. Taxonomy (NCBI): domain Eukaryota; kingdom Metazoa; phylum Arthropoda; class Insecta; order Lepidoptera; family Noctuidae; genus Orthosia; species Orthosia incerta. Next base: position 16,545,153 of record OX411758.1, on the reverse strand, counting down.
AATGGATATTTTTTCAAAATACCAATATTCGATTTTATAAAGATTTTATTCTAAAATCTGGGCATATTCACTACCGTAATTCATGCGCCAACAGTGCCGCTAGGCCAATAGGAATGCTCATATCTCATGCTGATTTTTTGGTCAGGGTACGGCCTTAAGAATGTTTAGAAAATTATAATTTATAGAAGCCTTCAATCATAATAGTGTGCGTGTGCGTATGCGTAACGTGGTGTGTGTGTGTGTGATGGTGCGTATGTGTGTGTTTGTGTGTGAAGTTGTATAGTTGTGTGAGTGAGTGTGGTGAAATGTAAATGTAATAATCTTGCTAAGTTGTGGCAATTAGTAGTTTTTCTATTTCTTCATAGTTTTGTTCCATCAACCAAACTTTTAGTTTATTTCTGCACTGGTGTTGGTTAAGTTTGTGTATTTTGAGCAATCTATTTACTCTATTATATAAATTTCACTGAGGTAGACAAACTGATGTCTGATAAAGGTAGTATGGTGCTGAATTGGTGGGAAAACAATATCAGCACGGCGTTTGTGTTTTTTTTTTTTTATTGGGAAGCTATGTTTCCTTAGAATACACTGAAGCACAAAAAGTCTTCTCAGTGACAATACTTTTGCCTTCTCTGTAGAGCTCTGCTGTGGGGTATCTGTAGAGCTTGCAAGGCATAACTTTAAGAACTGCTCTCTAAGCTACTTATACGATCATGACAATAAATAAATTATTCATTTAATTATTTTTTTTTAAAAACAAGTTTTTAGCTAACCGTGCATTGTCTTTAAAAACCGAACCAACTGATAAAAAATTTCAGCTCAGTCGGTTGAGTATAACTGTTTTAAAATTCAGTTGCAAGATTTGACTCATATTTACTAACTAACAAGGCTAGTTAAATAAAAGCTTCTAATACATGACTGTCGTGAAATCGTTGCCCCCACGCTAGGAATGTCTCCTATATCGTGAGTGCGTTTACAATCATATAAACTCACATACACAAACACCCAGAGCCGGAACAACCATCTGTAGGTTATACAAATATTTTTTCCGTGCGGGAATCAAACCAGCGATACGCAGCGTAGCAGTTAATCAATCAACCAATGTGACAACCGTGCGCGTGCGTCCTTTTATTAACCAACTTCAAAAGGAGGTTCTCAGTTTGTTGACCTGTATGTATGTTAAGCGATTTTAGCTGAACCGATTTTGATCAAATTTTTTTATTGGATTAAGTATTTCTTAACTTAGGTCATAGTGCAAGTTTCATCAAAATCGGTTCTGCAGTTTTCAAGATATGCAGTAGGTATACAACCGAACTATTTAGAGACAAACAGCACGAATGTGTAAATTGAGTTATTATCGGTATATTGTCAATCCTTTAGGTACTTTACTATGGAACTTGCTCAATTTGTAGTGATGTTGAACCAACACTAAAAAGAGAAAAATAAAAACATTTTCGCAAAAAATGAACCGACTTCAAAAGAAAAACACTAATAACTGCAAAATAACTTTCGTTTTCGAAGTCGGTGTCGCAAAACGATAGACACCGATTCGACGAACAAAAGGAACGAAAGGCACCGATTTCCGAAACGAAAGTAATTTTGCACTTTTTAGTGTTTTGTTTTCGGATATTTTTTTGCGAAAATGTTGTTATGTAAAATGCCTACTGACAAGCAATTACAAGCTAAATAAAAGTGCAAACAGACGTAAAGTGATATTGATCACCTATGATAAACATAAAGATGTAATTATCACCTAAGTATGTGATAATTACATGAGAGTGAGTATTCACTTTAAGTGACTGCGTATGTATAAATAATTGCAGACATATCATTAGGGATACACAATGTAAGTTTTAAAAGGTTCCCAGAATCATTTTATAACCATTAACTTTATTGCTGTTGCTACACAATATTGTGAGTTTTACGCATAAATTAAAATCACGCTCGTGAAAATTTAATCAAACAAATTGATGTTTTGTAGAACAGCAAGTAAAATGCCCATAACTTTTGAACGGCTGAACCGCAGGCTTATTACGTATCTTTTGCAAGAGCAAAACGATAGCGATCAAACGCTTTATGTCATAAAAATCGGAATTACCTGCAGTGTAGGTATGGTTGGTCCTACACAATCGTTTGCTAATCGTTCGCTGTTTGTTAAATGCACTTATTTAAAGAAGAAACCGCCAACAACTCTAAAACTTTTGTATTGAAGAACAATTATTGCGCAAAAATCGCTATCGTTTTGCTCTTGCAAAAGATACATAATAAGCCTGCCGATTTTCATCAAACATAGCTAAGAACACTCTCGATAGAATCACTTTAAAAAAAACCGGTTCAACACGAAATCAAAATCGGTTCATCCGTTTAGGAGCTATGATGCCACAGACAAATACACAAACACAGGTCAAACTTATACCACTCCTCAATTCCCGTGGGTGGTTAAAAAGGGTTTGCTTTAGACCAAAGTACCTACAGGCGGAATAATCGCGATATTGAGTGTCATTATGTGCTATAAACGGTATTTAAGGTAAAGTCATTTTTAGGGTTCCGTACCCAAAGGGTAAAAACGGGACCCTATTACTGAGACTTCGCGATCCGTCTGTCACCAGGCTGTATCTCATGAACCGTGATAACTAGACAGTTGAAATTTTCACAGATGATGTATTTTTGTTGCCGCTATAACAACAAATACTAAAAACAGAATAAAATAAATATTTAAGGCGCGTCCCCGAGCAAAACGCCGCGCTAGTCGAATTTTGTGCAGTTTTTAAGAGCTATCTACTCTTTATTTAAAAAGAAATATCAATTAATAAAAATACATTAAATTTCTACATAATGTTGATTCTAAAATTGTAGTACACTTTTTTGTTAAAGATGTTTATGTGTCACTAATCTCCTTCCAACAAAACCATAAAAATGTGAAATAATTATTGATAGCATGCATCTCCTCGTAAAGTATTCATTAATTATTTTTTATATTAACACTAATGGATAGACAATTTGATAAGGAACATTTTGTAAGTTTTATTTTTTTCAAAAGACCAATATTCGATTTATTCAAGATTTTATTCTAAAATCTGGGCGTATTCACTACCGTAATTCATGCGCCACCAGTGCCGCTAGGCCAATAGGAATGCTCATATCTCATGCAGATTTTTTGGTCAGGGTACGGCCTTACGTAGTGCTCCCAATCAACAAACGTGATTTTTTGGCCGTTTTTTGCGATAATGGCACGGAAAGCTTCGCGCGCGAGCCGGTTTTAGAAGTTTAAGTATTAATTCCTATGTGTTATTTTTAGAAATGACGAACTGTAATATCAGCTTACAAATAAGTCCATTTCAGACACGAGGCTGAATTTAAAACAATTGAAACAATTTTATTGAATTTATCAATGAACGCAATCTATAATTGTATTCTGTCAGTTTTGGTTTAACGATACAAGTAAAAATACAGACACATTATTATGTCTATTTTAGGGCCCAAACCCAAAACTGCGAATTGACGCGATGCGAATTCGCAATGCAAAAAACGGCTAAGCAGACAAGTAACAAGCTCGTAGATTTTACGACGCGACTTTGCACCGCAGTTTTATGTTTGGGACCTTATTTAACACTTTTGTGTTGGGGCCCATATTTAACACTTTTGTGTTGGGGCCCATATTTTGTCACTTTGTCAGTATAAAGTGTAGCACACCGTGACGTCACACGATATTTCAACGCACTGTATCATCGTAATTTTTGTTTAGGTGGCAAAAGAAAAATTACAAAAAATAAAAATGAATTGTGGCAAAATAAATAATTAATTAATTATTTATATAATAATAATTGATGAATTATTTATTAGTTTCCAATATTTTTAGGTAATCTAATTGAAGGAATATTTTTTTTTTTAAGTCATCTACCCTATTGAATTTGCGAATAATAAATAGATTCATTATACAGGGTACGGGCGAATAAGTGTGATCATACTTGTATTTTAAAAACTGTTACTTCCCTGTATATAAATAACTTTCTCCATTGGAAATTCCCTATAAAAAAATTGATATTCCATACAAGCAACGGTGTCAATAGTTATTTATGCTACAAGTGCGGGAAGTAGGTGATTTTCGATGAGTGGCATTTTTATTCACGAGCGAGCGAAGCGAGTGAGTGGATAAATCGACACGAGTCGGAAATCATCTTACGCACGTGCATCATACAACATTTTACTATGCATTGTGCGAGGAAATAAAAAAATATATCTGAACCAAGCAAGAAATTAATAAAATGGCGCTTATTCAAGGGCGCTCAGCATATCCACAGATTAACTAATAGTTCATAGTTCTACTGCGCATGTGCAATAGCTGTCACGTCATAACGCAAAAAGGCACGAGCAAAATATTAATTCTGCCAAACATATTTAATGAATAATTAAAATTAATTTATTGATCAAAATCTAAATCTAGAGTAATTAAAAACGCCTTAAATGACGTATTAGTTTTGTTTTACTTTTTATATGAATGATAATCTGTACTTAACTAATTTTAAAACTTTTCTCAAATAATAAAAACTCTATGCGGCGGGCTGACGTTGGAGTTAAAAATTAAAAAAGTACAGGAAAGTAAAAAGCACTAGTAAAAAAAAGTGACACTTTCCGCACAGTTTGGCTGCTTGAAAAACGCTCTTTTCGAGGACATGCATTGTAAAATTTGTTTTGGATACTTTTTTTATATCACTAAATAAATATAACTGTAGACCTGTGTGTTTGTTGACGATGGAATGATTGCTTCTGATAGTATTCAGGACACAATATTTACGGAAAGATGTGCAAAAGTAGGAAAAAAAAAAAGAAAGTATGTAAGTGGGTCTGGCACAAGATTAACTAACAGTTGGCGAAAGAAAAGTATGTTTGGCAGACGGTATGAGGAAGTTAAAAATGATGACGGTAAGCATAACATGCCCTTGATCCCCGTAGGGTTTCGCAAAGGTACACCCACATTACGCCAGCAGTTATGATTAACTCCCATATAGGGGCGATCATGTTGCCATGGCAACAAACTACCGACCCCCCAGTGGGGACCCGCATTGTCGAGGCGGAGGGGCTCAGTAGCCATGGCTTGGTCACCCACGGTGAAGCGAAGAGGAACCTGAGGAGGGGCCGCTCGTCAGGGCTTTTGCCGCAGGCTTATTACGTATCTTTTGCAAGAGCAAAACGATAGCGATTTTTGCGCAATAATTTCACTTTTTTAAATAAGTGCATTTGACAAACAGCGAGCGATTAGCAAACGATTGTGTAGGACCTACCATACCTACACTGCAGGTAATTCCGAATTTTATGACATAAAGCGTTTGATCGCTATCGTTTTGCTCTTGCAAAAGATACGTAATAAGCCTACCGATAAGCCGACGACGTAGCAGCCAACAAGTAGGTTGTAGTGCCGCCTGGGCGACATTGCAACTGAGGCGAGCCGCGATGTCGTATGGAGCCTCCCATACCCATATTATACGATATCGCGGCTGAGGATTGCAGGCCGCAGGGGAGGATGAGTGTCGGTATAGCGTTGGCCATTCTCCTTATCCCTTGCGGCGGAAAAATGGTAGGTGGCGGGGACATTGACCTTGACCCATCAAAAGGGGATCAAGGCTGCCATACACGGGGTCGTCTGGCGCCCATGTGCTGGTTTGGTCCCTGGGGTGGTTACGGCGTACAGTGTTCTGGTGCGCCAGTGATGAGAGGTCGGGTCTTCCGAGGAGGGTCCGGTTACGGACAGCCGCGGTGGGTTCGCGGTGAGTTCTAACGCGTGCCCGGCACAGGAGGACACCGTGAGGTTTTAGTGGGTTGGAGTCCCACATAACTGCACTATCTCCCCGTGGTAGTGCAGTATGCATGAGCATTTATACAAGCAAAAAGAAAAGGGCGTCATATTTAGCAGAAGCACTTGCAAGCGCTAGAACAACGAGATAGTCAAAATTATATGCAACCTACAAAATAATCGTGATGATGATGAATAATATTTTTCAAGAAATAGTATAAATTTTATGAATATACTCTTTGTTTTTCGGATCAACACTATTTCGCAACCCGGTCGCAAGTTCTCACAAAAACATCGATGAATCAATCAATAAACAGTGACAAGTACTTATGATATGAGTTAGCTCCAATCAACTGACCGGTTCGAGCGAGTCCTAGCAAGGTCAATCAGATTTGTGGCGGGTTCCAACCGGTGACAGTGGCTTGTGTTACTGATTCTGGTTATTAGGGTTTGTCCACACACTGACAGTCAGACATTGTTTTATTAGTCTATACTAATACTAACATATGTTAATAATTAATATATATTTTTTGTTTGATTGTTTGTACCGAATAGGTTCCGAAACTACTGGACCGATTTGAAAAATTCTTTCACCAATAGAAAGCTACATTATTCCTGAGTGACATAGGCTATTTTTTATACCAGAAAGTGGGTCCTGTAGGGTCGTCCACGTGAGCGAAGCCGCGGGAAACAGTTAGTACAAAATAAGAATAAAATCAAACCACTGTTGCAACCATGTTCTTAAACAAAAGATAATTATTTTGTTTTAAGGATTAAAAGGGGTTGATTCTTCATGGGGTTGCCTAGAATCCCTAATGAGCGTTCAACAAGTTATAATTTGAGATGTTTCAGTTTGTTTCAGATAACTCATAAGTTACGACTATTTATTTCTGGAATGTTTATCTTAAGACCCAGAATTGGTCTATAGGACGCTTAAGGGATTTAAAAGATTTCTTTCACTCATAGGTTTGCTGGAAGAGAAATCCATTTGGAATTAAGCTCGCCTTTGTCAATGAATTGTGTGTTCATTTTGAATAAATGTGATATTTTGGGGTACAATAAAGAATTATGAATTTATACCAATACCAAAATTTCTACGACAGGTAGAATTAAGTTAACTTGGTTAATAACCTTGTTAGGTTTACGATATAATTTACATTATTGAAGTGTTATTGCTAAACTTGCAGCAGAATACACAGAGTTACTAGAGCAGGTAGAAGGAAAATAACTTAGTAAATAAAATAAGGCGAATAATTTTCCTAGTAGGTATATAATGATTGTATCATAAATTTGGTTCATGTTACCTCAATTCTTCAAAATGGAGGACGAATAGAGCTGAGAATTATTGAAGGAAAATAGAAAAAATTAGGTTAATGGTGATATGAAAAAGTAACGTGTTTGTGCACATGTATTCTTTTTTTATTTTCGCTAATTTTCCCAAGGATAAACAACATTATGGAGCAAGGTAAACTTAAACATTAGCCAATTTTATATTCTGTATGATCTTCCTGTTAAAGTTTTAGGTTATTATTATTGTAGCTCGAGTTAAAAGGTATGTCGGCACTTCTAAAGATTTCGTTCTGAAGAGAGCTATGGTTTCGAATGACTCTGACAGATGTCAACTTGACGTAATAGTTTTTGGCGCGAAGAAGGGAAGATAAGACAGGAGATCGAGTAAGAATAGGACGGTTTGGATGGGTTTGGATTGAGTTGTGAATTCGTGAGGAATACAGTGAGACTTATCTACGGGCTTGGTCGTTTACGTTATTCGTTATTCGTTCCAATACATAACGTGATTGGTTTTTATTGTGACCCTAGGTAAAATACAAGCAAAGAAGTAATGCAAGCAAAGAAGTTCGTTTTGTCTAACACATATCCCATGCAATAATGGCTTTTCCTGACAATTATATAGTCTTCCCTACAGCAACTTATCTACGAGTATATCGTTGTTGTATCAATATATATAAAACATCCACATTCAAATATTCAATTGGCGATTTTTTGCCATATTTAGCAATGCTATTTTAAAAGCGTCTCGGCACGTCTCGGCCTTCACGATTTGTCTGCTGGCTACGCCAAAGGACTGGGTCCCGAGAAATATTAAAAACGCAGGCAGAAGAGAATTTACTGAGTTCCTAAATATCGGAATTTCGATTTTCAAACTGCAATATATTTATTGGAATCAAACCATATATAGTACCGTAGATATTTTTGAATTGTTATGATGTTAATTAGTCAGAAAGATACACGTTCCAAACTGTAGATATCTGCGAAGAATAACGTGCAAAAAACTGGATGTAATTTCTTAAGCCTATACCTTTAGCTTAGCGTTCAAGAAGATCATGGGTACCCAGCTGATTAAACCACGCTTTATTAATTAATACGACTAGTAGGATGTCTGGTAATCGTTAATTAGTAACTAGATGTTTGTTAAGTCTTATTATTTCATTGTTTTGAGGCTTATAGACTCGGTTCGGGATACCATTCAAGCTTACAGGAATAAAACATGGGCAAAGACTAACCTTCGATTTCCGAATTTAGAATTTGAGTTTGCAAACTTGTCTAACTCTAATTTTTACACGACTGCCCAAAAAAGGAGTGTTATGTTTTTGTTGAGATTCTTTATTCCACCATAACTAATAATCGGTTGAACGGATATCCATGTATGTGGTATCGTTAGACGCGTTGCGTTATTCTGGGTAACATAGGCTGGTGAAAATTTAAAGAAATATAATGGAATAGCCATGATTTATGAAAAAACATTTTTTTTATAAAATATTTGACTACGTATACAGTATCATCGTCTAGTGGTTTCTTATTACATAAGAAAAATATATAACAGTAATATTCAATATGCATTCAATCACTAATAACATAGCAAAAGAAATTAAATAACTATGTACCTATAACAGTATTCAAATTCATTTATTTATTGTTTGTCACAGATGAAAAGGTAGTTCTTACAAAAAAGTATTTTTGTAATCAGTATTTTAGTAGGTACCTACTATTCAATATCCCATAGCAAAACTTATAAAAAAATGTTTGCGTTTTCAAAAAGATCGTTTTATCACTAAAAGGTATGAAGTAAAAATCTATAATTAAAAAAATTAAAAAAACACGTCTGCCTTGTTGTAATTCACTTTTTGACAAGGCATGCGTGTTTTTTAATTTTGCACGAAAATCTGTCATTGAATTTGACACGCTCGCTCTTAAGGTTACACTAGTCGATAATTCTTCCATACAATCGGAGTCTAGGGATTACTCCACTGTTTGACGATGTATGTTCAAAATAAAAAAAAATATCAATTTGTCTCATCATCATCTAGCCCTGTTTGGAAATAAAAAAGTAAAATAGAAAAATATTTGAAAGTTATGAGCATCGAAAGTTCCATATTTCAACATTAATTTTAACGCATCTTTGGGCGGCAATAAATAACATAAGAAGAAGGAAAATTGCAAAACTGCCACCATACAGGGATAGATTAGTAGTTCAACAATGCAAATAATCATTTGATTTTGCAAACATGTAGTCGTTTTTTCATGATATCTAGACTCCCAAAGGTCTGTTCATAAAATTTCGCACGCTCGTTTTCGTCCTAAATCATCATCCTTTTCGCTAAAAACTTGCAAAAGTACTTATTCATAAGCGAACTAGCTTCTTACTGCTCATCACAGCATCTATCTCCGTCGCACGAGTTCTCGGATGAGATAGCAGGCATTTTAACCCCGCGCACAAAATAGTTCGTGCCGTCGACTAGTGTAACCTAAACTTCTCAATTCAAACATTGAGTGTGAATATGAAGAAATAGCACTACAGTTAAACATCCTGTATAAATATTGTAAGATTAATGCCGTAAATAAGCCTTACTTAGAGAGAACAGATTGGTTTAACAGATAAACGTCTTGTTTACACATTCTTAACCTTTAAGCCGAGAATATGGGGTCAAAAAGTCACATTTAACTTTAAGGAAATGTTTTGAAGGCAGCAAGACTTGTGTGAGCAGTTTTATTGGTCGTTAATGCTGATTGTGACATTAGAATGGGCCAAAGGTACCGGTTAGCAAACGACGTAGTAGCTTTCGGCATTCAAAATTTCAAACATAACAGAGTAAACAGCCTGTAGCGTTCTCACTGCTGGGACGCAGGCCTCCTCTGTATGAGAGGCAATGGGACGTACTTAAGGTTACACTAGTCGAAAATTCTTCCATACAAACGTAGTCTAGGAATTATTCCACTGTTTGATGACGTACGTTCAAAATAAAAAGTGATAACAATATGTCTCATCATTATCTAGCCCTGTATGTAAGCAAAAAAGTAATTTTAACGCATTTTTGGGCGCAAATAAATACCATAAGAAGACGGAAAACTGCAAAACGGCCTCCATATAGGGATAGATTAGTAGTTCAACAATGCAAATAATTTTATTTTGAACAGATAGATTTAGTCGTTTTTTCATGATATCTAGACTGCCAAAGGTCTGTTTATAAAATTTCGCGCGCTCGGTTTCGTCCTAAATCATTATCCATTTCGCTACAAATTTGCAAAAGTGTGTATTCGTACGCGAACTAGCTTCCTACTGCTCATCACAGCATCTATCTCTTCCGCACGTGTTGTCGATTGATATAAAATGCATTTTAACCCCGCACACAAAATAGTTCGTGCCGTCGACTAGTGTACCCTTAAGGCGCAGATAGGTACCCTTGGGTGGTAGTTGTTGTTGTTGTGTTAGTCGTCTTAAGACGACGACTAATGCCAACTACCTTGAGGGAACAAAACGCGCACTTGTTTCACACCCGCGCGACCCAAATATTTGTAGTTTTTTGTACATTCCTTATTATTGTATGACTTAAAAAAAAACCACAGATCATAGAAACAACTGTTGTTTCTATGATCTTAGAAAAAAACCCTCAGATCAAAATGTAGATAATTAAATTGTCTTTGAGATGGTGTCGATTCAATTAGAATACGCCAAGCGGTTTTGGTGCGATTGTCGTGTTTTTGTCCGTTTTAGACATAACTTTACAAATTATTCACACTATGTTATACGAATAAAACTCAAAATTTTCTAAGATCAAATTATTAAGAAAATGGTCTTATGTAACATATATTTTTTTCAAAAAATTACAACAAGCCGTTTAGACGTGATTCTCATTTTAAAATCAGCTACTCAAGGGTATCTACGCATCGACCAAGCGAGTGCAGTACAGATTGAATAATGTGATTCTAAACCGGAACTTAATTGAAGAGGAATTAATCGTCATGGATATAAATAATCAGGAAGAAGAGTTCTGTCAGACGTCCTTTGATTAGTGTAAATTCTTCATGGAATACCCTACGAAACTGCTGTTGAATCAGGGATAATCTGTCCTGCACCCTGAGAGTAGACAAAGTTTCCTGGAGCAGACAAAGAACCTAATTGCCTCGAAGACATCATTCTAGTCTAAGAGGTGAACTAATTGGCAATTTCAGGCTACTTTTGATCAACCAAAACTATTCGGAGATGCAGGAAGAGCAGTGGTGGCTCAGTGGTAACGACCCCGACTTGCGTGTCGGTCATGGGATCGAACCCAGGCAAGTGCATTACTGTGTGTAAATTATTTCATCACCACTGCTCTAAAAACGGTGAAAGAAAGCACTAGGAAACCGGCATGTCCTAGAACCAAAAATTTCGAAGTCGTGTGACATCCACCAAACCGCACTGGGCCCGCGTGGTGTATTATAGCCCATTCCCTCTCACCGAGAGGAGGCCTGTGTCCCAGCAGTGGGAACATTAAAAGGCTGATGATGATGATGATGCAGCCATAAATGATTGCTTAGCTAACTATGTCTTTGTTGGCTATCCCATAGTCATGGCGGCCAATGTTTGCGACAGTTAGACAGTAATTGAGCAGGCTCGTTGAACTTGTATAACCTCGCGGATGTCACCCCGCTTGCGTGTGATACGTACGGAACCAGTTCCAAGCTTTCGAGAACACTGACTCATGCGCAGGCGCAGGTTTTGCAACACTTTGTGTGGGTACTGTTGGTAAAGCACAGTGGGAGGTAATTATTGTTTGAATATCTAAACACAAGTTGCATGTTGGAATTATGAGGCCATTTTTCAGTGGGTGTCTAAAAGTGATAATTGGGTATTGCGCCAGACGGAGGCAGTAGGGCTGGTATGCATGTCATACAGATAGTTCAATGGTCTTGTATTGAAAAACCTGTCTAATTTGGTGGAACTTTTAATTGGCCTTAATCTTATTACAATAACAAAAGATTGTTAAAATTAGTTTATTAATAAAATAAAACTAAATAAATAAATTAAATAATTTTTAAAAACAGAAAAAGTTTGACGTGCATGACAGTAATCAGTTAGATAGAATATTTGATTGTACACCAAAATACAGGTTACAATCTTTTCCGACATTCTTACTTGGAAAACAACCGGCGACTCATGGGCAGTTTTGCAGAATTCCTTTTCTATTTCAGAAGTTCCTTCTTGATTTTAGTTTAGTAGGTAATTTCAAAATTCTTAACATAACAAAATTGGCTGCAAGAAGTCTGGACCCAATCTACCAAAACGTTAAATAAATGATAAGAAGGTAATTTTTTTACTTTTAATTGTAGATTTATAATAATTATCTCGAGTCGACGCGTGTAGAATCATCAACTTATCTGACATTCATAAATAAAAGTCAAATGTCAGACGTCAACGTCACTCTTTCATGATTACGTCACATTTAATGACAGTTGCGTCATAATGTAATTACCCTTGCAATTATTGTTTATCTGTGCGTTCTATTGGACTATGGTCAGGGTGCATCGGTCTATTCAGCTGAAAACATCTGTTCAGTGGTCGTATTAAGAATTAAATGTCATCTTGATTCTGTTGCATAGAGTCAAGTTCTCAGACATGTCACGTATTTTAACATGTCAAATCAGTTGTTCATCAGTATATTAACTAATAATGTCGTCTGTCCTTGCATGACAAAAAGCATTTACCACGATTTTATTTTCACATTAGCACGCAACACACTCTGCGATTGTGAGATTTTTATTATTTCTCTTTTTAGTTATGAAAATTACGGTAAAACCTACCTAACGCAAAAACAGAAAACTAACGGAGTTTCGAGAAATGGCTTCATAGGATAGTTATCTTGTTTTTGAATGACAATAAAAATGCCATCTCAGCCGATGATGACATATAATTATATCAGCGTGTGTAAATAGTAAACCTAAAAAATAAATAGTGAAAATCAAACGTAGGTAATACCTTATTTGTTTCAAAACATTCGGAAACCGCAGACATTTTGTCTTTAAGGTGATTCAAGAGATAAAAAAGCCCTAGAAGATTGCACTTTTATTATTATCAGAATATTTCGATTTATCGGGCAGTTTTTCAATTTTTCTTTTCATAAGAGTCACACTCGGACTCCGACACAACAATAAAAAAAAACTAATTCTGTCATACCGTTCTTCAGTATTTCATTTGTATTTATTTATTTATTATATGCTTTATTGTACACCTTAAAATACAATTATACAAAGAAACTTAAAATAAATACAAATACAATGGGCGGCCTTATTGCATTCCGCGATCTCTTCCAGGCAACCTGGTATGGACAGTAATTGTCTGGACTTGAAGTGGGGTTGTCATTGGTGTGACATTAACATTGATAACATACAATATTATAATAAATACACAGATAAATACTTATGCTATGTAATATATACATAAATACATACATACTAAAAATAATGGCAATAAATGAATGACTATATTGACAATCACAATCACAAATCAACACGCTAAACGTTCTGAAACCGTAGTAACTTTACGACTAATTCAAGGTTCAAACCTCGAATAACGCGTAGAATTTAATAGGCTTTAAATATTACATGACGGCTCGTGATCTCCGCCGTAGTAAAAAGAGAAAGTGTATTTGTATTATTGTATCTCGAGAACTACAGACCCAATTTGAATAATGCTGTGGTTATTGAACAGCTCAATACGATCGTTAACAGATTTTTATTAGATTTTAATAATGCTCTTTTTCTTTGTTATGTACTAAACTCTGATTTTTATTTCATAGATTAAATTGACATTTAGTGGGTTGTCACTATATCGTTACATAAAAATAGTTTTATATCCTGAGTGATCGAAAGTCGATCGAAAACAAAGTGGATCGAAAATGGAACAATTTCACGGCAAACAAATTACATTTGGGAAACTAATTTATGTCAAACTTCGATCGGATTAATTTTGTTGTTGATTTCTTATTTATTTCAATAATAATCTATGTAGTTAGTTTATTTATTGTGTATTAATTATGTGTATTCATACCGGTACCAATCATCATAATCATCATCAGCCTATAGTGATAAAAAAAACACATCAGTAGTTCCATCATGGAACTGTTAATGGTACTAGTGACAACGAACCGCACTGGGATACAGGCCTCCTCTCTGTGAGAGGGAATGGGCCGTAATCCACCACGCGAGCCCAGTGCGGTCACATGTCTTCGAATTTTTGGTTCTAGGACATGTTCTAGGTTTCCTCACGATGTTCTACTTATATATACTACCGGTACCTATATTTAAATATATTACATTAATATTCATAAAAAAAAAATTATGTAGGTACACCAATAGGTAAAATTAAATTGAAGAGTCACATCGATTCGATGAATCACTTATGATTGAGCTTTACCTACAACACTATTTTCCACACTTGCAACATTAAAAACTAAGGTCATTGGCATCTGATAGCGTGATACAATGGGCGGGCTTATCGTCAGAAGCGATCTTTTAAAGAAAACCTTTGAATGGGTTTAAAAGAGAGAAGGAGACAGAAGTATAGATAGTCTTATGATCGGTTTCTAAATTGAGATTAGGGAGTTAAGTAATAAACCGTCATTTTTAGGGTTCCGTACCTAAAGGGTAAAAACGGGACCCTATTGCTAAGACTCCGCGGTCCGTCTGTCTGTCTGTCTGCCTGTCTGTCACCAGGCTGTATCTCATGAACCGTGATAGCTAGACAGTTGAAATTTTCACAGATGATGTATTTTTGTTGCCGCTGTAACTACTAATACTAAAGACGTGATTTTGTTGTCGTTTTTTGCGATAGTGGTACGGAACCCTTCGTGTGCGAGTCCAACTCGCACTTGGCCGTTTTTTTTTCACGTTTGCCGGTTAAAGTAGATTTTGACAAATATTCAACTTCAAATTATTAATTCAGAATACGGCCATTAGTAGTGAAAGAATTGATCAAGCGTCTGTTATTACTCGTACAACAGATATGAATAATGTTGGTTTTGCACAATCATTGGTAAGAAATTGAAGTTATGTCATACAACAACTGGCATATAATTGATTGGGTTCTTACAATCAAAGTAGGCCAGTTGTTGCCGAAGCTTTTCAATAAAGAAAAAGAGACATTTGACTAAGAATTTATTTATAACACATTCTGAACTTTTCTATCGAATCTCCTTACCATCTTACTAATATTACAAATGACTAGCGGCTTCGCTCCCATGGTGGTCCATGACATAGGCTATTTTTTAATTTTAAATTAAAAAATAGCCTATGTCACTCAGGAATAATGTAGCTTTCTATTCGTGAAATAATTTTTCAAATCGGTCTAGTAGTTTCGGAGCCTATTCGGTACAAACAAACAAACAAAAAAATCTTTCCTAATCATTTTCGCAATATCATACTCAGTTCTTATAGTTAGAAACACGTTTTCAGCTCATCAGGCTATAAGGGTAGGGTTGAACGGGCTGTAAAATAGTAACTAATTTCTAAAGCATACTCCTTAGTAACGGCTGGGTTAAAAGGTTTAAAAAAAAAATTGATTCATGTACATAATTTTTAACACAAGGTTTTTTCGTGTAACTAATAGTTTTGCTTTAAAAAAATGATTAACAACACGATATTTTTTCGCAACTTTTGGAAACTCCTCCAAAACGACTTGAATGTTTAAAAATATTTTTACACAGAAAAATTGATGGCTGGAGTTTCTTCATAACTAACATAGCATACGTAAATCAAATAATATTTTGCAAACAAAACTGTTCAAATTGATATTTTGCCATCGAGTGGGCTCACGGCCAGTACTGCGTTATCATTGGGGCGTATATATCGCCTTAAATGTAGTATGTTGTATGTCAAATGGAGTATAGTTGGATAAATGTTAGGCAGATGATAATTAGGTATCTTTTATTTTAAAGCTATTTAAAACCTGAAAGAAGAGTGGACTCGAATCGAGCCAACGAAGGAAGGCCGAAGATGTAGCGGATTTGTATCTCTGCCAAAAATCACATCTCAATTCTAATCACACGAATATTATAAAGACGAAAGTTTGTTACTCTTTCACGCAAAAACAATTTA
Source organism: Orthosia incerta (assembly GCA_948252205.1). Classification (NCBI taxonomy): domain Eukaryota; kingdom Metazoa; phylum Arthropoda; class Insecta; order Lepidoptera; family Noctuidae; genus Orthosia; species Orthosia incerta. Next base: position 16,528,994 of record OX411758.1, on the reverse strand, counting down.
ACGGATTTTGATGAAATTTGGCACAAAGATAGATTATAGTCTGGAATAACACATATGACACTTTTTATCCCGGAAATATGTTCCCCTGGGATAATTGTCGACATTCACGCGGGCGAAGCCGATGGAAGAACTTAGTAAACGATAAAAATATCCAACATTGACCTAGTTTTTATTTCATGCAAGCGGTAAAAATGCGCCTGAATTTTATTCTTAATTACAAGCGTTTTCTTAGTATTTATGTACATTTTCATGTGTACTCAACTAAATAATTCCCAAAACGATATTTTCAGTCTTGCATTCAATAATGTAATGTCTTGCATTTAATAGCCAAGTTAGAGACCTGTGGGGTTCCCAGAAACTCTGACACCAGAGGTGGCTACATCTTCACACCAAAAGAAGAAGAAGTCTTGTATTATATATGCATGAAACCACTATCGCATCAAACGTGACAATGAATTTCCAGTGAATGCTACCAACATACATAACACTACTACATAATGCAGTATACGAATGTATATCTACATTGATGGAATCTGTCGAGTAAGGAGAATGCACGTTATTGTTGCCGAGCCTATGTCAATACAGCTGATCGCAATATCTTTGTGTACAGCGTTACTTTGAATACCTATTAGGTATTTAACGGTTTCATATACTTGTCTTAGGTAACTCGTCTTAAGTTTTAAATAGAAAGATTTTTACAATCCCACCGCACTATTCAGAATCAAGAGTGGCGACCACCAGAAAAGCGCCGAGGCAATGAAGCTCGACGAAGTCCCGGAGAATGAATTTAACTGTCTTGGATCCCGCAACGAAATTAATCAGAAAAGAATAACGGAGGAGTAGGAAACAATAATATGAATAGAAAGATTATTGTAATCAAGGGGATAAAGCAGTGTTTTATATCAAGGATTCAAGGGCTTCCAAGCAGGTGAGTTTCACGGTTCAGATATAACACCTGAGCGAAGCAAATAAGTTAATATGAGACTGGAATACTGAGTGCTCGAGGGATTCAAGCTCATCAAAGATACAAAAGGTGTGAAAAGCAGAGTATTAACTCTGAAGAGAATACTCTACTTGTATGTAACACCCCGCAACAGGTATATTTGCTAATTTAGGATGATAAGGACAGGCGAATGGTAATTGCAATGCTTGTAAAAGGCTCCTAAGTCATAAGTACTGACATAACATAACGCCAACATTGTACAGTTAGTTCGCAATAGACGTTTTGACTTTGACTTTTATTCTAGAACCACAAATTAAGAAAGATTATGACCCAAAACAGAGACGAGGCTCCAGGAGAGGGGACGTTACAGGTTAATAGTTTTGTGAGCAGCTGAAGGTGTGGATCAGGGGTGCACGTGAATTTATTTGTACCTCGTTCCCCTAACGCATGGTAACTGTCCGGTTTCAGTCGGTAGGAGTTCGAAATAACCCTCCCTTCTCCCCAGAATCCATGAGATTCCCACAAAAAAAGTGCAGGAGAGAACAAAAAATCTTTTAGTTTCATAAAAAGTAGTGTATCTCACCCATAGTGGCCATAAGGAACTGGTTGGCGACTCCGCCATGTTTGAGGCGCGCGACCCACCGCCCCGGAAGTGCGCCGAGCATGGTGCGCGTGCGCTTCTGCGCCACTTCCGGTATTGCGAGTGTGCGCGCCGCTTACTGGCGCATGGTCCGGGGAAGAAATTCTGTAGAAAAAGAAAAAAAGTTACAATTAAAACTTGAAATAGATAGGTTACAAAGAATAAGAGACTTGAATAGCGAGAGCCGAAAACGAAAAGCAAAAAAGTTTTATTCATTTATTAGAGCATGTGTGTGTGGTACATGGTGGACATCCCACCCATATGCACTAAACGTTTTGAGAATACTTTTATTATGCGTACAGCTACGGAGTGGAATTCCCTGCCGGAGTCTGTGTTTCCGGATAGCTACAATCTAGGGGTCTTTAAGTCAAGAGTGAATAGGTTACTTCTAGGCAAGCGTGCTCCATCGTCGACCACATCATCGCTTACCATCAGGTGAGACGGTGGCAAACGCGAGACCAAACGAGATAAAAAAAAAAATTAGACACCATCTTCTGCCATGGATAAAAAGTATCCTATGTTAGGACAAGGCAAGCTCTGGACTGGAATCCCCAAGGGAAAAAAAAACGTGGCCGTCGCCGTCTAACCTGGTGTCACACCGTGTTGGCAGAAGCGACGAGTATCGGAATGACATGGAGCGAGGTGAAGCGTGAAGCTCAAGACCGATCGCGTTGAAGGACCTCTGTGGACGCCCTCTGCCCCATCTAGGGGTTACGAGTATAGGACATTAAGGGTACACTAGTCGACGGCACGAACTATTTTGTGCGCGGGGTTGAAATGCATTTTATATCAACCGACAACACGTGCAGAAGAGATAGATGCTGTGATGACCAGTAGGAAGCTAGTTCGCGTACGAATTCACACTTTTGCAAATTTGTAGCGAAATGGATAATGATTTAGAACGAAACCGAGTGCGCGAAATTTTATAAACAGACCTTTGGGAGTCTGGATATCATGAAAAAACGACTAAACGTATCTGTTCAAAATAAAATGATTTGCATTGTTGAACTAATAATCTATCCCTGTATGGAGGCCGTTTTGCAATTTTCCGTCTTCTTATGGTATTTATTTGCGCCCAAAAATGCGTTAAAATTTGTGTCGTAATGTGAAACTTTCGACGCTCATAACTTTCAAGCATATATATATTTTTTAATTTTTGGCTCCATACAGGGCTAGATAATGATGAGACATATTGATATCATGTTTAATTTCGAACGTACATCGTCAAACAGTGGAGTAATAGACTACGTTTGTATAGAAGAATTAGCAGGGCCTTTTTTTTTTTTTTATCCTCTTTAGTGCCGTAAAACGGTAACTTTCTAAAAAGCATACTCCTTAGTAACGGCTAGGTTAACAGGTTTAAAAAAATATGTTCATTATTGTTTCATGTATATTATTTTTAACATATGGTTTTTTCGTGTACAAATAATTTTTCTTTAAAAAATAATTAACAACACGCTATTTTTTCGCTACTTTTGGATACTCCTCCAAAACAACTTGGATGTTTAAAAATATTTTCACACAGAAAAATTGATGGCTGGAATTTCTTCATAACTAACATAGCATATGTAAATCAAATAATATTTTGCAAACAAAACTGTTCAAAAGGTTCAGTATTGATATTTTGGCATCGAGCGGGCGCATGGCCAGTACAGCGTTAACATTGGGGCGTATATATCGCCTTAAGGCCGTACCCTGACCAAAAAATCAGCATGAGATATGAGCATTCCTATTGGTCTAGCGGCACTGGTGGCGCATGAATTACGGTAGTGAATACGCCCAGATTTTAGAATAAAATCTTTATAAAATTGAATATTGGTCTTTTCATAAAAATCAAACTTACAAAATGTTCGTTATCAAATTGACTATCCATTAGTGTAAGTATAAAAAATAATTAATGAACACTTTACGAGGAGATGCATGCTATCAATAATTATTTCACATTTATATGGTTTTGTTGGAAGGAGATTAGTGACACATATACCTCTTTAAAAAAAGTGTACTACAATTTTAGAATCAACATTATGTAGAAATTTAATGTAGTGTGCAGATAAGTACTCTAAAACAATGAGCACATTGTTCTAACGATCTAATTGTACGAAGCCGCTGACCGCTTGCTAATTTAATTTTGGCAAACCATACCTAATGGAAAGGAAGTGGAAATTATCAGTTTAGTCATCTAGTTGCGTTTTTTTTAATTGTTCGTGTTTTGCCACTCAATATGGCTGTACTACGAGTATATTCATTCTGTGATATGGCTACACTTTTAACAAACAATGATTTAGACCAAGGCCACATTACAGTAATATCCATCTATACTAATATTTTTTTCGTTTGTTTGTTTGTTTGTACCGAATAGGCTCCGAAACTACTGGACCGATTTAAAAAATTCTTTCACCAATAGAAAACTACATTATTCCTGAGTGACAGGCTATTTTTTATTCCCGAAAACGGGTCCAATGGGGTGGTCCACGGGAGCGAAGCCGCGGGGAACAGCTAGTACTTAATATTGTAAATGCGAAAATAACTCTGTCTGTCTTTTTGTCGCAGAACCGATTTACATGAAATTTGGTATGAAGATAGTTTGAGACGTAGGAAGGACATAGCATATTTTTATCTCGCGAATATGTTCCCGTGGGATTATTTCAGACTTTTACGCGGGCGTTGCCGCGGGCAGAAGTTAGTATACTATATTTTATAAAGATACTAACGATCTGCCCCGGCTTCACCCCTTTATACACAAAAACCTTCTTTTCTCACTCTATCTATTGGTGAAAACTGCATGAAAATCCGTTCAGTAATTTTTGAGTTTAGCGCGTACAGAGGCGGGGGACTTTATTACCTTCGTCAAAAAAAAAATAAGGTAATATAATATGTAGTGATTGTGTAAAAGTTAGAAACCCAGTTTTCAGTCTTTTAGACAAAACCTGTAACCGTTGATTAACTGAAATCACATCACAACACTACTTTGATGTACTTCTTGTTTCGCGTCGATGAACTCAATAATATAGTCTCAACTCTCAACTATTCAGATTTGGTTAGACCAGTATGTTAGTTACTTGGACAGCTCAGTCATTCGCGACGATCAAATCTTGAAAGGTGCAGGTGTTCGGGTACGAAGGGCAGACAAGGATGTGATGTTTAATAAATAAATCATTAAATCGCATTTCAAAAAAGATCAAATTAGACGGTTTTCAGCCTCACAGAATAAGACAACATGCTAGCTTAAAGTCTGAACGCATATGTGCTGCGTTACACCACTTTGTATTTATATCCAGAAGTACGCAATGACTGCACTAAGTACCTACGCAAGCAACCACTTTTCTCTTGTCAACATAACAGCTAACTAAGCCGCGATTACAGACCACATCTGTCAGAGGAAGTGGGCAGTATAAATGCGGTTTATACCAGGGGTACATAAATCCTTACTGAGCCAATTTGATCAAGGCCTTAACACGTCAGAACACCGTTCACTTATGGCTGAGGCATTATATTTTATGTAGCGATTGACATATATCGAGTTGTTAGTAACTGGCTTTTGAAGAGATTAAAGTTTAGAGACAAAGGCATCATACAAGGTACTATCAAGGTATTCGTCATTGATACAAGGTACTATCATCCACCTTCACCTTAGGTACCAAGGCATCATAAAACAATAGCGAAAAAATTTTTCGCAGAAGTAGTGCGAGGCAGCTAAAAATATACTACAAATGGATTAAATTACAAGCTGACCGCAAAATACTAGGAAAAACCAAGGAGAACGGGTACGAAGAACTACGAGTATTTATTTAATGAAGCTTGAATGTATAGTAGTTCATATATATGAAGCCCCTTTGCACCTAGACATAGTGGCATTCTACCAGCGATGATGATTTCCACAAAATAGTCGATAATTCGATATTGAGCAGACGCGGATTCAGAATTTCGCTCCGGGGAGGGGGAGGACCAATGGCTCTCTAGGAGGAAGGGGTGACATTGATAAAAATGCAGTCTGCTTTTTGTATCGTATTAAGAACCTCCTTGGTTTTGTTTTCCAGTAGGATTGTTGATGAAATGTAAACTTAAAAACTATTCTGGTCAAGAGCGAAATTTTAGGAATTCATTGATAGATATAGCTCAGGTTTCGACCATTCTTCAAAATTATCGGAATGTAGACAACTTCTGTTGTGAGAGCGAGCGTAGCGAGAGCGAAAACTTTAGTGCCTTTCATCAGAGAAAAAATTTCAGTTGATCATTCATACTATTAGTTTGGTCGAGGCCTAGGGGAGGCTTTGCCCCGTTGACCCCCCCCCCCCCCCCCTCCTGTATTAAGTATTACCGAAATGTCCCGTGATTAAAACTTTGTCTAGGCCCTAAATGTACCGCTACATACCTGTACTCTAACTTCAACCATACCATTAGACCTTTAGAATTGCTCGAAGAAAGGTAGCATTTAGAGCAATTCTAAAGGTTGTCTTTCGCCCTTTTCAGCTCTACAAAGCATGTGATGTCCTTACGGCAATTATTTATTTTCCACACAATACTGTAACAGCACATTGCACTACCCTATGATCAAGTTCCATCCGACAAGAGACGGAAGGATCTGATATGCACATTGCCACAAACCAGACATGCTTTTATTAATCGGTTTTATGTGTTTTTAGGACCTTTTCTGTATAATAGACTCAACAAGTTACTCGATGTTCATAGCTTAACATATAAAAAATGCTGCTTTACCTCAACAGATTATTTAGGGACACTCAATTACAGTGACACAGAAAAACTTCTAGACATTGTTGTTTGATTATGTCATACCGTCATATCTACTTGTACATACTTAAATTAATTAATTTAATTTTTTGTTTCTTTTTGTGTTTTGTACCAATTTATATATTTTTATGTTTGTCAATAGACTAATTTTATTTAATAATTTAACTGACACAATAATTGCTTTACGTAAAGTGATGGCCTGAAAAACATGATTGAAAGAACCTAAATCGGGTAGGTCCCTACCAAAAATAGAAATTCGTGTATAAAATCTTACAGTTGTAATAAAATATTTTAGTCATAATGTACATATAAGCACTATTTATACCATTGTGTTAGAAAAATACTACTGCACCTAATGTACATTTTCTGAGTATCTACTTGGTTAAATAAGAAGTATTTTTGAGGTTATAGCTAGAAGCCGAGAATAGAACAGAGGAGAGCGTCAGAAGCAGAAAATCTGAAACTAATATTGCCATGGGCCATTGTTTAACTCAATTACTGGGTAGTGAAGGTCTGATAGGTGATCGGGACACGTATAATACTGGTTTTCAGCTGCTTCGCCGACCCTAAAATAGTATATACTTATAGGATAAGTCTGGGAAGACCAATTTTCGAGATCATTAGTATGTATTCATGCTTCTATCATTTCTCTCTCCAAATCACTAGCACATAATATAAAATAAAGACCCCCACCGCGTCTGTACGCGATAAACTCAAAAACCGGCCACGTGCGAGTCGCGCACGAAGGGTTCCGTACTATTATCGCAAAAAACGGCAAATAAAAACACGTTTGTTGTATGGGAGCCCCACTTATTCTGTTAGTAATTGTTGTTATAGCGGCAACAGAAATACATAACTTGTGAAAATTTCAACTGTCTGGCTATCACGATTCATGAAATACAACCTGGTGACAGACGGACAGACAGACAGATGGATCACGGAGTCTTAGTAGTAGGGTCCCGTTTTTACCCTTTGGGTACGGAACCCTAAAAACTATTGAACGGATTTTCATGCCCTTTCCGCCAAGAGAAAGAGTGAGAAACGAGGAAGGGCAACCAAAAATACCCGCCTTTTTTATTGTAATGTGCACCAACAATGTAATTATGTAAGTTTGGTTGTATTAATGATATTTTTTTTTTTTTTGCAATAAAATTCTTAATCTTTAATCTTTTGTGTATTATTTGTCACCGGGCGAAGGCGGGGCAGGTCGCTATAGTGATTTAAAATCTCTTCAGGAAGTTAACCCACCCATATTCAGCACGTGTCCAATAACTGATAGACCACAACATCTCGTCTCACTGAACTACGATATAATCTGAAGTGACCTGTGACACCGTACTTCACGCCCAGACGGATCTCTTGATAACGTGATCATCGTAATGACTTGGACGTTAATCGAGCTGAACAATGATTATGTGATGGCGCGACAATAGGTTTTATATAAGACTAGCTGTTCCACGCGAGTTCACGCCCGTAAACTGGCTACTTACCTACCCATCTACCCTACCTACCCTACATACATGATTGTAGCGTAACTTAAACCGTTTACGTAGCGCACGCAACTAGTAGCTCTCAAAAAGGAATAATTTCGCCCGTTTTTGCAACATTTTTGCTCCGCTCCTTTTGGTCTTAGCGTGATGTTATATAGCCTATAACCTTCTTCGATAAATGGACTATCCAACACAAAAAGATTATTTCAATTCCAACCAGTAGTGCCTGAGATTAGCGCGTTCAAACAAACAAACAAATAAACAAACGAACTCTTCAGCTTTATAATATTACTAGCTGTCCCACGCGGCTTCGCTCCCGTCAACTGGCTACGTACCTACCCTACACCTACCCTACACCTACCCTACACCTACCCTACACCTACCCTACACCTACCCTACACCTACCCTACACCTACCCTACACCTACCCTACACCTACCCCAGCGCATGCAACAAAAGCTCTCAAAAAGTTATATTTTTGCCCGTTTTTGCAACATTTTTCATTTATGCTCGGCTCCTATTGGTTGTAGCGTGATGTTATATAGCCTATAACCTTCCTCGATAAATGGACTATCCAACACAAAAAGAATTTTTCAATTCCAACCAGTAGTTCCTGAGATTAGCGCGTTCAAACAAACAAACAAACAAACAAACAAACAAACTCTTCAGCTTTATAATATTAGTATAGATATATATAGTATAGATGTGATGATAAATCTTTCCAGAAAATTATAACCTAAAATTGCATAAATAACAGCTGATCTGGATCAAATTCCACAATCAATCTGCCTGCCTTTTCCAAATTATGAAATGTATAGTCAAAAACCGACCAAGTGCGAGTCGGACTCGCACACAAAGTGTCCCGTACTATTATCGCAAAAAACGGCAAAAAAATCACGTTTGTTGTATGGGAGACCCCCTTAATTTATTTTATTTTAATTTTTTTGAAGTGAATATACAACAAAATATTCTGTGAATATTTCAAGCGTCTACCTTTTGCCGTTATTAATATCGGGCAAAAAAACGGCAAAATAATCACGTTTGTTGTATGGGAGCCCCCCTTAAATATTAATTTTATTCTGTTTTTATATCATCTGTGAAAATTTCAACAGTCTAGCTATCACGGTTCATGAGATACAGCCTGGTGACAGACGGACAGACAGACAGACAGATATACAGACAGACAGACAGACAGACGGATCGTGAAGTCTTAGTATTAGGGTCCCGTTTTTACCCTTTGGGTACGGACCCTAAAAACCGGCCACGAGCGAGTCGGACTCGCACACGAAGGGTTCCGTACCATTATCGCAAAAAACGGCAAAAAATCACGTTTGTTGTATGGGAGCCCCACTGTAATATTTATTTTATTCTGTCTTTAGTATTTGTTGTTATAGCGGCAACAGAAATACATCATCTGTGAAAATTTCAACTGTCTAGCTGTCACGGTTTATGGGATTCAGCCTGGCGACAGACAGACAGACAGACAGACGGACCGCGGAGTCTTAGTAATAGGGTCCCATTTTTACCCTTTGGGTACGGAACCCTTAAAACCAAAAATTGTCCAAGCGAAGATAACTTTACAACAAGTAATTCCTTTAAAACTCAAAAATTAAGTTTTAAAACAGCTTTTTAAGAATCTTGAACAAGTGGAAGTCATCTTCGTTTTACTGTTACGGACATTGGATGGTCGTGGAACCCAGGGTGGGTTGGGTATCGCATTCTTTGCAAAATTTATTAATATAAAATATATATTCTGCATATTTGTACGCCTCATGGCAAAACGCACTGTGTATCCTACGAGTATGTTTACGAATAAAAAATCTGATTCTGATTCTGGAATACCTCACCCCTTTATATATCACACTCACTACGTGATTTACGCATGTCACAAGCAGTACTTAATCATAACATTCATATGTACTCGTAGCAATAAAACTGTTATCTAGCTAGCACGCTGTAAGCAAATGATGAGAAAACCTCCATGACTCACTGAGGAATGCTCAAAACAATGATTGACATTGATTTGTACTGAATAGTTAGGTAGGGGAGAGCGGGGCTAAAAGTGCCGGGGGTTAGATGTTCCGATGAGAATTGAAACGCAAGTAAAAAAAATTGGTTGGCTGTAAAGTCAGTTTACGGACGATACGATAGTTTAACGTGACAACGTCATGAATTTCATGATGCGGCGCAAGCCGAACGCTCAAGCCGATCGTGCCTTTCGCTCGCTCGTGTAGCGCTCTCGCTCTGATCGTAACGTTACAATGAGCGTAACGGTAACGGGACAATAAGTCATCCTTTTTCGTGCGTGCAGCCGGCGTTTTTTTTTTATTAGACGTTGTCACGTCAAAACGGAGCGTGTCGTTCGATGTTTGTCGCGCAACGTTATGACACTATGATGACGTTGCAGGAGCCAAAAAAAAAACAATATCGACGGAACAACTAACCCCACGGAATAATATATTATTGCCTTTGATATTTTTTTTAACTGTTGATAGTACACAAAAAATAATCACATATTTTGATGATCTACAAAACACTCTTTCAGAGTGTGTAAACTTAGATTTAATTTTTAAAGAATAAGTTTGTACGTGGGACACTCAGAAAGTTTTGCGAAACTAAAAAAAATTGTTCTATACGTACATATATTTTTATTAAATCTTTTCAAAGTACTTTCCACCAGCCTCTATACAAAGATTCATGCGCCTAAACCAGTTTTCAAAACACTTTTTCCAGTCCGCCGCAGACACCTCGTTTACAGCCTGCTCGAACGCAGCCAGCGCATCTTCCGGCGACGAAAATTGTATCCCTTTGAGCTGATTTTTTATTTTTGGGAATAAAAAGAAGTCACACGGTGCTAGATCAGGGCTGTAAGGAGGGTGACCCAGGAGTTTGACTGGCGTGCTGTCCAGGAAGTCCCTCGTTTTGAGTGCGGTGTGCGCAGGTGCATTGTCGTGGTGGAGCAGTAGCCCGCGGAGCCCTGTGTTTGGTCGCTTGTTGCTTATAACAGAGAAAACTTCTGGCAAACATTTGGTAGTATACCATTCGGCATTAATGCTTCTTTGATCCCGTAAGGGAATTGATACCAAGTGGCCAGTCAAATTAAAAAAGCTAGCGATCAAAATCTTACCCCCGCTTCTAGATCGCTTCACTTTGGTAGGCGTTGGCTCATTTTGAAACACCCAAACAGTCGACTGGCGCTTGGTTTCTGGGTCGTATTGATAAATCCAGGACTCATCACCTGTAACGATGTCGTAAACACGCCGAGACGAGCCTGCTTCAAATTTGTTAAGCATATCACGGCACCATTCCACCCGGGCCTGCTTCTGAGCATCGGTGAGGTTGTGCGGCACCCAGCGTGATACTATCCTCCTCACGCGAAGATGGCTGTGTAGAATCTCGTGAACGCTTCCCGATCCAATCTTCAATATGTGTTGAATCTCCTGATATGTAATTCGCCTATTGTCTTGGATTAAATTTTTCACTGCTAGCACGTTTTCTTCGGTAACAGCCGTCAAAGGGCGACCGCTTCTTTCGTCATCCCCCAAAGTTGGTCGACCGCGCTTGAATTCGTTATACCAACGATACACGGTTGCCTTGGAAGGGCCTTCATCCATGAATGCCATTTGAAGTCTATCGTACGATTCATCCGGTTTCAGGCGACACTTGAAATCGTATAAAATCATAGCTCTAAAATGTTCCCGGCGCAGATCCATATTTCAGAGAGACACAATACTTTGAATTAACTCGCAAAAAATGTGGAGGGAAATTTTGAAATTGGAACTTACTTATTTTTACTTATAAATAATCATATTTTCGAAAACCATTATAACTGGCCAGTCTCCCATATATAAAAACTTTTTTTCGCAATACTTTCTGAGGGGCCTGGTATTTGAAACGACGGAACAACCAGCTCCATAGCGGGGTTAGTTGTTCCGTTCCAATCGACCTCTTAAAAAACGTTTTGGTAAGAAAACTGTTTAACGATGCACAAAACAATATCACTATATTCAGAAACGTTATTGATCATTCTTTAAATAATGTGCGTAAACCACACTGTATTAAACACTATTTTCATAGCTCAAATTTGTATTTTATGAAAATCGGCACGATTAGGCCCGCTCTCCCTTATTTACTGCGCGCGTGCGATTGACTCTTGTTTAGGAACTTGCGCATGTCTTCGACGTTACGCATCTGAATTTGATAACAAACGACGACGTTGTAATAATGTTTTCAAATAAGGAACCTGTGTTTTGATCGGTTTTTAAACATGGCACTTTTTATTTTTCGGATGAAAAGAAGAACAACCAAAGACAAATCTATTTGATTTGTCTTTGTTTGTGGTGCTAGAGTAATTTCCAAAAAAAAATGGTGAATATTAATTTAAGTACGTTCACAAATCGGTATCGGCATTTGCTAAATATAGTTTAATGATTGACATCCGTGATTTCTGTCTGTAAGGAAGATGATACCATATATGGATGAGATTCAAAAATTCAGAATTTTGACAGTCGTTTAAAAAAAAATCTTTGGCCCCTCGATTTTTACGGACCATTTTTCGGGATCGAAATACCGGGATTACGCTTGTGGAATCCCGGGCTTTTTGGTATTTGAAATAAAACTAATTTATTTACATCGCTTTTCGTCATTCCCAAATTCCCGGACCCGGCAAAAGGCCGGCTAGGGATTCGATCCCGGAATCCCTAGCAACGATGCCTTAAAAAGGCGTCTGTCTATTCTTACGCTATAATTTACTGTTGTGCTATTCTGTAATAAAAGGCTTGATGTGAGCATTCAATCCCAAGTATCAATTGGAATGACAGATCACTTCAAAAAGAACCGACCGGCTCTTATGTATAAATTGGTGACTAGATAAAAGTTATTGTAATACAATTATTTGAACAGGTGTGAAATAATGCATGTTATTATTATTAAATAAACAATGGAAATATTAGCGTTATCAATATGGAGCGTGAGACTTCTGTAACATCATACGTCATACTGCATCTGTGACATTGACATTGGATGCATGACTGTACGCAATCTGAGACGGTTTCTATGCGGAGCTCATTTGTTTTCCAGCCCGTCCTATTCTACTACCCTACCAATGTTATAACTGTGATAGTATGTATGTTTGTAAGTAAATATACATCAATGGCTGCAAATTGGCATACTGTGAACGGCTGAACGGATTTGGATGAAACTAGGAACAAGGTCCAAGGTCCAGATTAAGACAAAGGACATTTTGCCCCATTACTACGAGTACATTCCCGTGAGATAAATTTCGTTCGTTCGTAAGTTTGCAATTTTTTCTTTTTTTTCATTCGTGATGGGTTTGCTCTTGACTCTAGTCTAGGTCAGAGGTGACAGAGACAAAGTCGACGATGGAGTGAGCTTACCCAGAAGAAGCCTGTTCACTCTAACTTTGAAGAGATTCGGGTTGAATGCGTTCGGAAACACAGACGCAGGCAGTGAGTTCCACTCTTTTGCTGTGCGCATTATGAAGGATGACAAAAAAAAAATATATATATGATTGTCTAATTAGAAGAGAAGATTTAGAATGATAAAACAGCTTTTTTTTCACACTATTCATATCTGCCATCGGCTATTCAGCCATAATCACATTTTCTGTCTTCTATTTGTGTTTCAGAAGGTATTTCAGCAAATACTTTCCTCCCATCCTCAGAATAGTCCACCCTCAATTTAGTGTCTCTGATCCAGTTGCAATATTTGCCATCGTTTCAGCCTTGTGATGTGGTTATTATTATTAACCAGGTCCCTGGCGAGTTGGTTTGTATGCCTTTGAAGCCTATCCTTGTATTTTGTGGTAAAACAGTTAAAACTAATAAATATTAATCACATATTTGGGCATAACAGGCGATGTATAAAAGTTCAAATATATAAAAATAGAACTAATAAGTGTGATAACAATAAAAAAATACAATACTGAGAAATACCACATAATATAAAAAATGCTGACGTTGCTTACGTCAAGTCCGCCATCTCTTAACCAATAGTTTTTCAGGATTTGCGCACGTTTATCAGAATGAGGAAGGAAACATATAAAATAATTAATAATAAATAAAGGTATGTATACAAAGAGTATATAAACTATATCGTAAATAAGCTCATGGCAATGTTATTTGTTATTTTCCTTCTACCGAAAAAAATATTAAGTGACCGAAGTGGTTAAGCGATTATAATGCACATCGAGAATTGCTAATATCTTATAGTTATTGGATTAAAAGCAAAAACTTAATACATGGAATCGGTTCTTTTGAAAACCTGTTTGAATACAGAATCTGTTGATACAAATAAAAAAAAACCGGCCAAGTGCGAATACGACTCGCGCACGAAGGGTTCCGTACCATTATCGCAAAAAACGGCAACAAAATCACGTTTGTTGTATGGGAACCTCACTTAATTATTTATTTGATTCTGTTTTTAGTATTTGTTCTTATAGCGGCAATAGAAATACATCATCTGTGAAAATTTCAATTGTTTAGCTATCACGGTTCATGAGATACAGCCTGGTGACAGACAGACAGACAGACGGACCGCGGAGTCTTAGTAATATCCCGTTTTTATCCTTTGGGTACGGAACCCTAAAAAATAGAATAATATTAAGTAAGGTGCTCAAAATATCTTCGTTTTTTTTGGGATTTTACAGTTTTCAAATCGAATACCTAAAACATAGTTCAGGTTCTTCTTCCAAAAAAAATATTTTTAATGTATTTATTGTATAATGTGACCAGTCTTGGAGTAATAAAACTTTAAGGCAGTAAAATACATTTAATGCTGACAAAAGAATCACAGCTTTAGGTCAATAAGTTTTAATTTTATTTTTGCCTAAAAAGGCCCCTGCTCATTTTTGCGTTATATTTTTTGTAGAATTTTAGGAAATGCAATAAAACGTGTGAGGATTAAACCTCTTATGTGAGGTGTTTTTATCGATCAAATTAAGTATTTTACGGCCTTAAAGTTTTATTACTACGAGTCTGGACACATTGTATATTGTTTGTATAAAATGACTGAAACTAAAATGTAAAACGCAACAAGTATAAAACATGCATGTTGAAAAATGCATTGTTATAAACACAATAACATGTCATATTATGATCACCTAATTTAAACTAAAATAGAAACACGTGCAGACGAAACATGCGTGACAAAGACCATCAAACATGATTCAGTCATTCATACTGTTCAACAGCGCTATGCCATTAATTACTTACTGCAGCTTTTAGTAATTGAAACTGTTCTACATTGAGATACCAAAGCTTGTGGCTAAACAATAACAGCCGCACGGGTCGATCCTCGAGGTTAAGCCAGCCTTATCGAGGTGTCCCCCCGGTGGGTTCCCGCATTTTAGAGGCGGGGGGGGTCAGTAGCCACGGTGAAGCCAAGAGGAGCCGCTCGGGCTCCTCTTGGCCCGCTAAGCCGACGACGTTGCGACCAACAAGTAGGTTGCGGTGCCACTTGGGCGGTATCGCAACCTACGGTGTGCTGGTATGGTCCCTGGGGTGGTCACGGCGTGCAACGTGTTCTGGTGCGCCGGTGACGGGGGTTACTCCTCAAAGGCAGAGTCCGGTGACGGACAGCCGCCATAAACGGCACAGAAGGACACCGTGGAGTTTAATGGGTTGGAGTCCCACTTAACTGCGCTATCTCCCTGTGGTAGCGCAGTATGCATGAGCAATTTCCACGCAAGAAAAAAGGCCTTGTCAAGGTATGAGCGGAGCACCGCCGTGTCCTCGTCGAGGCGATCGGCGGTGGTGACCTCTCACGTCCGGCTCTGGTTCATGCCAAGGTACGGATCGAGAGCATGGGAAGGAGGAGGCAGCACGCTTGAGGGAGACGCAACGGAGACGCCCTCGCGCCACCGCACTGCGTGTCAGGAGTCACACGCCGATTCTTAGCCACCGTATGCGTGAGCTTGCGAACGGGAGTACCTAATGGGTATCTCGCCGTCAACAACGGAGGTATACTTTAATTACGGAGCGAGAGCATGGGAAGCCGTCACTGCCTTCTGCGAAGCAGTAATGCTCACGAAGGAGGAGGCAGCACGCGTGAGGGAGACGCAACGGAGACGCCCTCACGCCTCTAGCAACCGCACTGCGTGTCAGGAGTCACACGCCGATTCTCAGCCACCGTAGGCGTGGGCTTGCGAACAGGTGTACCTAATGGGTATCTCGCTGTCTACAACGGAGGTGTACTTTAATTAGGGAATGCTTTAATTACGCGTACATAAAGTGGTTCCCCTGTCGGACTTTGTGTTTGAGAGTCTTTAAAAAGAGAGTGATTTTTTTTTTCTAGACAAGCGTATTCCATCGCTTACCATCAGGAGTGACAGCGGTTGAACACGAGCCTATTCACAATAAAAAAAAACTTAAAAATATACGGAACTGTTTAAAATTATTGCTGTAGTCAGGCAGCTGGCAGTCCATTTGTTATCATTTTAACTAATTTAGGAAATATTTTGTTTACATTACTATCTAAGCACACGTATCTACATTTTACACTACTATCTAAGCACGTTCCCCTGTGCTAGCCAAACAATAGAATAATGTTTCATCTTCACCTTGAACGTTGTAATATATGAGTCTTATCAGTTATCAGTTAAAGGCGTTATCTCGGTGGCAGGTAGATGATTAAGAGACAGTTAAGACGTTATCTTGTACGATGCAGCTTCCCAATTATCTTACAGATAAGGGATACAATGCCTATGTTGTTAGTAAGACTATTAAAGTACCTGTAAGAAAAGTGACTCTTTTTTCGTTGACAATGTGTTTGGGCATAAATCCTGGCGGAATAAATTATTTCTTTCTTTTATTTATTTATTTTACACACTATTTATTTATTTATTTTGGGGGTAGTTGTGAAAACAAATAACCTTCAACATGGACAGATTCTAAAACATGACAAATTGAATTAGCTGTTCCGTACCATTTTTATCGCATTATGTAAAATGAACAAATATAGATACAAATATCAGAACTGTTTTCCATATTTTCTTATAAATCTTGCAGAAAAAGTTGTTAACAATCAAGAGTTCTTTAATCCTCAAAAATATTACCCATTAAATAAAAGTCCAGTCAGTAAAATATAGGTCTGTATTATACTTTTAGCCATCGCAAAAATCCCAACCGTGGCAATCCCGGTCATGAAATATGCGAATGGGACAGTGTTACGCTAGCCTCGTGTCGTGTCATCTCGCCCCCGCATTCTCTGACCACGGCTACTGCAAACGTTGGCATATTATCATACAAACCGTATCTAATTACTTCGCCGAACAAAAAGCGAACAGGGAAGTAGGTATATTTTTACATACATCTGTCTAGCGTTTAAAAAAGTGTATTTTTGGTTTCAGCGTCACAATGATATAACTCGCATAGTTTCAATGGGATGACCTCGTTTGACAATGAGTTACTGTGGGCAAAAATAAACACTGGGTAAGAAGGAACGTGGAGACCTGACATAGCCAGACGGCGTTGGCGTGTGGGAGACTGGGAGATCACGCAGGTGAAGGGTGATGGCGGGAAGACTGCGTAATGTGGGCGTTATGGTAGACGTACACATGTGTAAGAGAAATGAACGAAACAGAAATAGTCTTCTTCTGAAGGCCACTTCTCGTACCTTCAAATCATTCACATTCAAGTCACAATATTTTTTTTATATTATTTCAGTGCTAATGTCTAAAACTTTTCAAAATGGCCGAAATTAGAGATGTTTTGACAGTTTGCGAATGAGAACGAATGCGAAAAATATAGGCATTTGTGGAGGTCCGATCAATCGTTCCATATCTAAAATACGGTTATTTAGCTGCACCTAGCTGGTTTGACTAGAAATCACATAGTTCGCAAATGGCTAGGAAATTTGGCTTTATTTTACGAAAAGGCCTAAAAAGGCAAAATGTGATTCAAGATATCCCAAAATGGCCTAATAAAATAATAAAACGAAAGTGATAAGCATTAGGATTTGGCATTTAATTGGTCGCATAATGACTCATGTTGACATCGCAAGGTAACTGAAACTTTTTAAAAGCTTGATTTAAAAAAAAAGCACAAGCCTTAGTCAATAACTATAATGAATTTTGGCTTTGTAACATAAAGATAATTATCAGGTAGCTCTAAGCCCTTTCTAATTTAACTCTAGATACAGTATTTGTACCTGTATGTGACTAATGACTATTGCCGACTGCATTCAAGTCCGTGACAGCTTGGAAAATATGTCCAAGCAACTAGTACTTTGTTATTTTTGTATTTCCTGTACTTTAACTAAAATATCTGACAATTTTTACGTCGTTTTCACGTCGACGTGATTAGGCAGGTACTCAAACATAAATGGAGATGGGCAGGACACATTCAGAGGCTGGAACCACAACGTTGGGCCCAGATCACAACAAACTGGACTCCCAGATCTGTTAAAAGCCTTTTAAAAGGTGGAGAGACGACATTGCCAAAACTGCTGGAAATCTTTGGGCCAGGACAGCTAGACTTCGAGACAAATGGAAGCATTTGGAGGAGGATTTTACCGCCTCAGGCGGTCCTATTATCAAATATTAAGCTAAGTTTTTTATTACTTTTTACTAACACAATACTGTATTTTTTTTTTTTTTATCTTACAATTTTAACAAAACATAAGTTTTTTAGGGTTCTGTGCCTCAAAACCGTTATGTCCGTATATAGACTTTTTTTTAAAGACATTTCACTTTAATCGTATTGTATTTGCATCATTCGTTTACCGCCGCCATTTAGCCACCAGGATTTCATATTTTTGCGATAAATTTAAGTCATTTTGTTCAAAAATAGTAAAGAAATCGCGTTTTCATCGCCCTAATTTCACATCTGGTGATATTTTAATTCTATCTGATATAAGCACAAAATATAGACATGGTCGTCATCAACAGAAAACAAAACCCTTACACTGATCATCTAATATTTCGTAAACACATGAACCGATTTACATTACTTAAACGGATGAAATGGTTCTAGCTTTCATTTGCAAAAGTAATAAAAACACAAAAAAAATAAACACCCAAAAAATAACGCTCCCACATCGGCGAGTTAAATATTTAAGTAAATTTACAAGTTTAACTCTAGATTTGCCTCTAACTATTCAATCAAAATCAAATATTTTTATTTTACATAGGCCTACATGGGCACTTATAAAACGTCGACAAAAGGTGCACGGTTCGGGTTAGTCGTTTCCTATAGAGAAGAACCGGCAAGAAACTCCATGGTTACTCTTTTTTTTTTTTTTGTGTTTACAATATTTCCATGTTACAGCATAAGTACTTGGATATGGGGGGACAACGTAGGCCCGACAATAAGTCGTACGAAATTGAAAAAAAACAAACAAAAAAAATAATGTACGAAATTAAAAGTTAACAAATGTTAACAATCATCTAGAAATCTAGAAAGCCTACAATGTTCACACATTCACAATCGGTAAAAGAATCTATACAAAGGTAAAAAAAAAAAAAACTCAACACTAAATTTAACATGTGGCACAAATACTGTAATCAGTGCTGTAACTATTCTTAGCAAAGGGCTATAATGATGATTGAAAAATATTGTAAAAAGTCTAATTAAAAGAGAAAAAAAATGAGACTGAGAATAGTTAGATATATCCATATATTTGTGCCGTTTATGAGTTACCAGGGAAGCCGCATGCGCAGAGGGTGTCAAAGCCAAAATTTTATCTTCAACGTAGTCCTTGATTTTATAATATGCTTTTTTAATAAGGACACGTTTGATGTAGTTTTTGAACTTTCCATCGGTCAGTTCTATAACTGACTTAGGCAACTTGTTATAAAAGCGTATACTGTGTGTATTGGTGGCGCAAGATCATTTATCTGAGCTAGCTGTTAAAACTGGGTTATTTAGGATAACCCAGGAACGCGCAAGTGGCCCTCTTAATTTGCTAGTAAACAATAATTCCCTTTAGGGAGTTTTGTAATCAGGATTCATTGAAAACAGACAATATTGGTGCCTACCAATCGAAGTAAAAAAGTTAACCACATCTTTGGGAAAAAATAAACTGGTTATGGCTTTGAGAGCTTTTTAATCTATAGACAAGTAACAGGTTTTTTTGAAAAAAGAAGGCGGGAAGAATTATTCTATCCGAAGCAGGTGTCACCTGCATTTTTTTAAATAAAAGCCCGATTCTTTTTTCAAAGCTTGGATTCTTTGAATTTTGCTTTGTAAATATTATAATAGGCCTTTGTGGTGTTCCTTGCTCTTTGGAACGTCTGTCTGTGATTATAGAATCTGACAGGGAGGTTTCACAAACTGGAATGAGATGGACCACAGCTGGGGTTGTGGGTACTACATCGACGGTTCGGCTCTGACATTTATACATTTTTGAATAAAAATTGTAACGTAGTCAGAACGAGGGGAAGCGGTGAGGAACAGCCGTATCGTATTCCTAACGGTAGACTGTCAGACAATTGTACCCGTTGTAGTACTAACTTCAATTAAAACACGATAAAGCTTGATAAACTTCGGATTTTACTACGTTGCTATAACTCTCGTTCGGCGTCAACACGGTAATCTGTGGGCGTCTAGGATGAGTATTTTGGGCTCTTCGTTGGTCAGTGGGTCGCTTCAGGCTTTATGTCGTTTGATAAAGTGCCTAGGGTTCAAACAAATATTTTTGATTTGTGTAAACTAGAACAAATTTCCGTGCTTTCAAGCGTTTTTTGCTATACCTATTATTGGAATCAAATATAACAGCTCACATTGTTAGGACCCATTAATATTAATGTTAATTTTTATCTGTGGTGCTAGGCAACTGGCCTTATCCCAGTTGTAAGCGACTCTTTGTGCCTATTGGCCTTGTTTGTTCTGTCTCCTGCTTGATATGGAGGGAAGTTTTTTTTTTTTTTTTTTCTGCTCCTCCGTTATTCTTTTCTGATTAATTTCGTTGCGGGATCCAAGACAGTTAAATTCATTCGCCGGGATTTCGTCGAGCTTCATTGCCTCGACGCTTTTCTGGTGGTCGCCGCTGTTGATTCTGGCTTTCAGGAGTTGCAGTGGTTTGGGTATAGAGTGGTGGGATTGCCCAAAAAAAATATCAAGTGAACTTCTTAGGAGTTAACTAAGGGTCAAAAAAGTGGGCTTTAGACAGCAATTCGGTAATTGGACTTGAATTAAGTCATCTTCATCTTCCTGCCCTTGTCCCATGTTACTTGGGGTCGGCGGAACACGTTTTCTTCTTCCATATCGTCCTGACCCCCGTCACGCCATCACTGACTCCCTTTTCTTTCATATCACTCCTCACGCCATAGATATAATATTTATATGCCTCACGCAGTCCATTCATCTTTTCTTCGGCCGTCCCCTCCCTCTGCATCCATCCACATTTATATTCATAACTCTTTTAGTATATGCACGTACATGCGTTTCATCCCTCCTCATCAGATGACCATACTTGAATGGACATGGACTTGAATTAAGTGAGAGTGAAATTTTAAGGACTCGTCACATTAAGGCAAATTTCGTTACATGTGTGAGAGCAACCATATATAATACTCCCTTCTGGTCTCACACTATATCTCCCTTCTCTTAATCTTTTTTTTTCAAGAAGTTTACTACTAACACGAGTGTATGATGCTGCTCGGGTAATATATTTTTTGATTAATTTCTGTCTGGTCTTGTCACTTTTGTAGATAAGAATTAGAGTTGTGACGTTAGCTACGCACACCAATAAACACTCACAGATGTTCATTGAATCAGACAATACCTACTCCCGATAAAATTTATCATTGTGTAACTACGTACGTTTTGGGACAACTCAGTTCTTAAAATAGCTGTTATTTAAGGCCGTACCCTGACCAAAAAATCAGCATAAGATATGAGCAGTCCTATTGGCCTAGCGGCACTGGTGGCGCATGAATTACGGTAGTGAATACGCCCAGATTTTAGAATAAAATCTTTATAAAATCGAATATTGGTATTTTGAAAAAAATAAAACTTACAAAATGTTCGTTATCAAATTGTCTATCCAATTGTCTATTACTGTTAGTATAAAAATAATTAATGAACACTTTACGAGGAGATGCATGCTAACAATAATTATTTCACATTTTTATGGTTTTGTTGGAAGGAGATTAGTGACACATATAACTCTTTAAAAAAAAAAAGTGTTCTACCATTTTAGAATCAATATTATGTAGAAATTTAATGTATTTTTGTTAATTGATATTTCTTTTTAAATAAAGTGTAGATAGCTCTTAAAAACTGCACAAAATTCGATTAATGCGGCGTTTTGCTCGGGGAGGCGCCTTAAACTGTTTTGTAGATACAACAGACGATATAAAAATAGCAGTAGGTACGGGTTGGTTAACTTATAAGCGCATTCGACCTCAAATATTACTCGGTTTTATCTTGATTATTGTATTGTTTTTCGGTGTCTTGCAAAAATGCAAATGATGACAGCACTGTCACATTTAGAGCACTGTAGAAGTATTGTTGTTTTCCATTCGAGAAGCAGTTGTCTGGCTGTTTTTATTTATTGGTTGATAAAAACACTCCAATTACTTACATTAGTTAACGACACACACAATATCACACAGAATCCCTGACATAGTACGACAATTTTTGAGTTGTACATGAAGTTTTATCTTAGGTAAGGTGCTTAGGGTGAAAAAGGTGACTTAAAAATTAAATGAATATGGTTTGTTTGCAAACAACAGCGCCCCTTCACTGTCTCAAATGAGTCTAAGAAATGTTATTCTTTCTTTCTTTCTATCAGACTGAAATTTGGGATTGCATTTTTTGATGTAAGATGATACTGAACAAATGTTTAGGTAAATGCTCATACTCGAAACTTTTTTCGTCAGACGTGCTCCCCATCTTAAATAATTAAGCCACGAACTATTTTGTGTGCGGGGTTGAAATGAATTTTATATCAACCGACGACACGTGCGGAAGAGATAGATGCTGTGATGAGCAATGGGAAGCTAGTTCGCGTACGAATACACACTTTTGCAATTTTGTAGCCTAATGGATAATGATTTAGGACGAAACCGAGCGCGCGAAATTTTATAAACAGACCTTTGGGAGTCTGGATATCATGAAAAAACGACTAAACGTATCTGTTCAAAATAAAATTATTTGCATTGTTGAACTACTAATCTATCCCTATATGGTAACCGTTTTGCAATTTTCCGTCTTCTTATGGCATTTATTTGCGCCCAAAATGCGTTGAAATTAGTGTCGAAATGTGGAACTTTCGACGCTCATAACTTTCAAATATTTTCTTTTTTTACTTTTTCGCTTCCATACAGGGCTAGATAATGATGAGACAAATTGATATTACTTTTTATTTTAAACGTACATTGTCAAACAGTGGAATAATCCCTAGACTACGTTTGTATGGCAGAATTTTTGACTAGTTGTACACTTAAGCGATCTGCATAAATTGTGATATAAACTAATTTATACAAGTAACTTATAATAATGTAACAGATACATTGATTTTATTCATATAATAATGATTCATCTATACAAAGCTTGTACCACGATAATTTATCTAAACGCTTATCTGTCTGTACCAAGTTTATTAGTAGACCTTGACATTCTTGAATGAATCCGTTTTATAGAACTATCATTAAACTTCTGGGAAATACAAAAAACTTGTTAATTATTTATCATTACTGAACATATTTTAATTGCGTTAATTATGGCAACTTACACGGCTGAAAAATTTGGCTTTTTAAAAGAAATTGCAGTTCTTAAAAGTCTTAATTACTTAGAAGATAGCTTTTGAAATTTTATTTGGTTCAATTAGCATTAAGTAGGTGTGCAACTATGTGAATTTTGAGGAACAGTGACGGCAAAAAAAAAAGACGCGTTGTGTGAGGAATATATAAAAATATATAAGAGAAGGACACACAGGCAGAAGAACACGGGCAGGAAGTCAATGATAGCGTAACATCTAGTTGACTGAACGGAATAGATGAAGAAAACGTATTCATTTTTGCGTACTTGCGACCCCAAGACCCCAAGTGACATACTACAATGACAGGAAATAAATGATGATGTATGAGAAATCAAAAGATTTACTTCTTCAAACGATTAATGGAGTTTATTAAAGACTAGCTGTCACACGCGGCTTCGCTCCCGTCAACAGCTTTCAAAAAGGAAAAATAAAACACGTTTTTGCAACATTTTTTATTCATGCTCCGCTCCTATTGGTCGTAGCGTAATGTTATATAGCCTATAACCTTCCTCTATAAATGGGCTATCCAACACAAAAATATTTTTTTAATTCCAACCAGTAGTTCCTGAGATTAGCGCGTTCAAACAAACTCTTCAGCTGAATAATATTAAGTATAGATAAAAAGAGTTGAATAGAAAAGGGTTGAAAATTGAAATAACGACTATTAAAGATTATTTTATTATTTTTCATTACTCATACTCGGAAAGTAGGTCTGAAGTTGCTTGAGGAGCGGGTTGAAAGTAATAATTTTCAGCCCTAGGGAGAATCGCTTTCAACTGACAGCTGTCAAATTATAAAAAAAAAAACTAGTTCCTTTTCACATATCTATTGAACCATGTTCCAACTTTCTATACAACCACGAAGTAAAATTGAAATAACTTAAAGTTAAGTATTGATTAAAGAATATATATTTTTTAAATAACTTTATTATAATTTAGTTTCAACAATTTCTTTAAAATAACTTAGATTTGGGCAAAATATTTACCATTTTTTCAATGATGAAAATAAAAAATAATGGCTGAATAGCAGGCCGGCCACAGAAAAAAAAACAAACAAAATAGGCGGGAAAGCGGCAATCATTTTTTCTTTAGCTAATTCATGTTTTTATTTTTATTTCCTTGTATTTGTAATGAAAAGCACAGTGTTTACCTCGGGTTAAAGACTTATTTAGTCCCTCGAACTATTGGCGCCCTCACTTCGTTCCGGGCGCCAAACCCCGTCTCGGGACTAAATAAGTTACTTTCACCCCTAGGATAACAATGTACTAATTAGGGACTTGTACAGAATGGTGATCATTAATGTTCTCTTATTGTCCAATTTGACATTAATTATTTTCTTCTCAGTCTATGATTGATCGTTACGTAAATCTTTTCTTACGTTTATGGCACGTTCCAATAGACCATAAACAAGTTATGCAAGATTTTTTGCTGATACTTCAGTTATGTACAAATGGTATAAGGTTTCCGTATGTTAGTGGTTATTTCCATACGTTATCGAATATATTGCATTTATTGCTGTTTTTTGTGATTGAGGGCAATTAAAATGCTTAGTAATGGAGCAATGGAAATAACTTTTTTTCATAGACCGATCAATGACGCAATCATTTTTTATTATCATTTTGTATTTTGTATGTCCGCAAAAATCGAGGGCTTTTCAAAACTAGAAGTGACTTCCATAATTTATATACACGCAGTAAGCACGAAATTGTAATACCCAAATTCAGATTAACGAAAACTAGCATGTCTTTTCTTATAAACAGTATACGCTTTTATAACAAGTTGCCTAAGTCAGTTATAGAACTGACCGATGGAAAGTTCAAAAACTACATCAAACGTGTCCTTATTAAAAAAGCATATTATAAAATCAAGGACTACGTTGAAGATGAAAAAAATTGGCTTTGACACCCTCTGCGCATGCGGCTTCCCTGGTAACTCATAAACGGCACAAATATATGGATATCTCTAACTATTCTCAATCTCATTTTTTTTCTCTTTTAATTAGACTTTTTACAATATTTTTCAATCATCATTATAGCCCTTTGCTAAGAATAGTTACAGCACTGATTACAGTATTTGTGCCACATGTTAAATTAAGTGTTGTTTTTTTTTTTTTTTTTTTACCTTTGTATAGATTCTTTTACCGATTGTGAATGTGTGAACATTGTAGGCTTTCTAGATTTGTAGATGATTGTTAACATTTGTTAACTTTTTATTTCGTGCATTATTTTTTTTGTTTGTTTTATTTTTTTCAATTTCGTACGACTTATTGTCGGGCCTACGTTGTCCCCCCATATCCAAGTACTAATGCTGTAACATGGAAATATAGTAAACAAAAAAAAAAATTAAAAGAGTAACCATGGAGTTTCTTGCCGGTTCTTCTCCATAGGAAACGACTAACCCGAACCGTGCACCTTTTGTCGACGTTTTATAAGTGCCCATGTAGGCCTATGTAAAATAAAAATATTTGATTTTGATTTATTATTTTGTAATTTAGTCTTAGTTTTAATTGTATATTTTTATTCTGCGCCATTTAGGTATGTCCAGCTAAACTCCATTTGCGATAACATTAGACGTTAAAATTAGCCCATTATACAGCCCCTTCAACCGATTTTGACTTCTATTGCGTTGGTGATACGACATATGGTAGCTGTAGTAAACAGTTGGTTTTGGTAACAGGTTTCTGCTTTTTATGTCATCCTTATGGTTACGGAATAGAACTCAAAATCGGTTGAACGGACTGTACAAAGATTTGGAAACGTTTCCAATGTTATTTCAAATGGTGTATAGTTTGAAATACTTGAAGTATTCTGCTGTGGAGAACGAAGTGGGTAGTATATTATTAGTTTTAACATTGTTAAGTAAAAGATCTCATGATGCATTTGTATATGCTACTGTAATATTTTCCATAAAATTAAAAAAAATGTATCCCGCAAATATAATGGCCATAACAAAAACGTTCGTTATTTATTTTAATATATTTTTAGTGCTGGCCAATTAAATAACATTCGTTAGTTGTTTTATAGATGTTTATTGGAAAATAACTGGCTTTTCTTATTATTGGTTTATAATATAAAACATGCAAAGTTTGTGTAGTTTGTTTTTCTATCGATACCGGTCAAAATAGAAGACATAATTATATTCAATTTTTCGTTTAATTGATCATAAAATAAAGTAGATTCCGTGCTCAGTTTAATGGTTCATGAATAAATGTTTTTAAGGTTCCGTACCCAAAGGGTAAAAACGGGACCCTATTACTAAGACTCCGCGATCCGTCTGTCTGTCTGTCCGTCTGTCATCAGGCTGTGTCTCATGTTTATAGCCAGACAGTTGAAATTTTCACAGATGATGTATTTCTGTTGCCGCTATAACAACAAATACTAAAAACATAATAAAATACATATTTAAGTGGGGCTCCCAAACAACAAACGTGACTTTTTAACCGTTTTTTGCGATAATGGTGCGGAACCGTTCGCGCGCGAGTCCGACTCGCACTTGGCGGGTTTTTTTTTAATTTAATTGACCAAAAAATAAAGTAGGCACCGTGCTCCATTTTATGATTCATAAATAAAGGTTACAGTTGGCTTTTATTTTAGCTAATTTATAATCGTATTTTATTTATTTCTAGGCTTTTAAATTAAAATGTTTTTGAATTGAAAAACATAATGTTAACCTAGGTAAGCTGTAAAATTGCTTTTACGATTTATATATAAAATCAATTTTATGAAGTAAACTAAATTAAATACCTAACTTATACAAAAATAAATTAGTTGTAAGTGCTAAAGTATGTTTTCAATATTTTTCTATGATTTACTCAATTGTAAATAATACCTATATTATTTTCAAAAATAAATAAAAACTCACCCAATTTCTTTAAAATAATGAAAATCCAAAGAATACTTTAAACCTAACTATTAAATCGTTTAAAAAAATACTAAAAATGTATCTAATACTGCTCATTCCAGACTGTAACTATTCAACATATTTTATAACGGGCATTTTGTGCAAACTTTAACACTGTTCTTATGTTACAAAATTGTTCATTAGTCAATTTATTCATCATTCAATAATTTATAAATGTCACTTATGACAGCAATATTGTGAAGGAACAAAAAATTACAAGCAATCCTATTGGTCGGCCAGTCACCTTCATTTTTATTTAGTCAATAATATTTTTAAAATGTACGTGTATATGTGTATGTGAGTACTGCAATGCTTGTATTAAGGTTTTATTATTATTTCTTACTACTTATAAGTGTACGCAGTGGTGGCCCAGTGGTATCAGCCGCGACTTACAAGTTGTAGGTCGTGGGTTCGAGCCCAAGCAGGCGCTTTACTTTGTGTAAATAATTTCATCACCACTGCTCTCAAAACGGTGAAGGAAAAACATCGTGAGGAAACCGGCATGTCCTAGAACCAAAAATTCGAAGACATGTGACATCCACCAACCCGCACTGGGCCCGCGTGGTGGATAATGGCCCATTCCCTCTCGCAGAGAGGAGGCCTGTGTCCCAGCAGTGGGAACATTAATAGGCTGATGATGATGTGATGTGATGTGAAATTACACATAATATTAAAATACCTATAAAAAGTCAAACAAATAAATACCACATAAAAAAACAGTAAAATAACTTTGAATTCACAACTATGAATAACTCATAACTCATTGATGTTCATTCATAACTATAAACGAACATCATCTACCTGCTTTTATCTAAGATTTTATTTAGGGTCGGCGCAGTATAATTTTTTCTTACATATTTCTCTCTCATTCTACCCCTCTGCACCCATAATATCAGCTGTCAGACAATCCATTCATTGTGTCTTCGACGTGTTCTAACCCTACTTTAGCCGCATGTATTTTAATTTTAAAAGTTTTAAAACTTTAAAACATGTGATGGGGATGCAATAAATATTATGAAGGCAATATCCTCTGTGCCTCTGTCTGTCTGACTGATTGTTTGTTACCATAATATTGAAACTGTTTTGGTGCATTTTGCTATAGTAATAGATTGAACCTTGCAGAAGAACTTATAGATCTTTTCATCCTGACTACCACGCGGGTAAAGCAACTGGTAGGAAGAAAATAGTCATGAATGAATGATCCTAATTTAATACAAATACATTGTAAAAAATGTATCACTATGTAGTGCTATCGTCTCGGAGATGCATCGTTAATGGCGCCCTCTATTCAAGAAACGTATTACACTAATTTATAATGACAAACTTGAAATGTAGTACAAGAGTTTACTTACGATTCCACTAAAGGTACACGAAAGTTCCACGGATTATGAGCACATTCACAATAATATGTTATTTTTAAAATCTGCGAATCGATTTTTAAAATTTTTAATAAAATGTTTTTTGATCACAGAATATTTTTGTAATATCACTTTTTGTCACTTTAAAATTATTTATTTGACTGTTAATCGAGATTCGGTTTTAATTTATTTCGAGTTAAATCACTTTTACTAAAATGCCGTAAAATAAGTACAAGATTTTAAGTATTTTATCGCAATCTAAATAATATAGGTAACAAAATTAAGTACAAACCACACAATACTTAAAAGTATATCACAATAAAAACGAAATTCAAAACTGAGATTCGATATTTAAAAGTTTAAAAATGTTCGCTTCCGTTACTGAGTTCGATATTTGAAACGCGGTTGTGGAGTACGTGCGTCCGTCACGAACATTCTCCACGCACTGATCTGATCTAAATGGTCCGCTACTTAGTTGCTTTTAACTAAAGTTTAGTAAACAAATAAAAAAACTAGCCAAGTGCGATTCGGACGTGCGCAGTGCGGGTTCCGTTCAAACAGCTACATAAAGTAAAATAATTAAATAACATTACTGAAGTTCTTAAGATATTGGGGTGCTGAACATTGCTCTAACGATAAGATAAACAGAATTGAGGGACAAAATTAACTTTGCCGTTTGGCAAACTGTAGTCCTTATACATCGACATAAATCGCGGTCAGTTTACCAACTGCAAATAAGTTAATAATAATCTTTTTTTATGTAGGTACAAATTTAAGATTTTCGGACTTTTTCCTTTACTTGTGCTATAAGGCATTGCTTCTTGCCAAATTTCACACTGAAGATTTTGATTCCCCTGCGAGTGTAAAATATGCGTTATCAACGGCTGTAACTCTTGATTGCGTTGATCTAAAAGGTTGTTTTTTTTCACAGCGGCAAGGGGTTGCAAACTTGAGTATGCGATATTAATTTCAACTCGATACCTACAGGCGTTCCCGAGGTAAAGGGTCTTGACAGACAGACGGACAGACAGACAGAAGGACGACAAAGTGATCCTATAATTGATCCTATATAAAGTGTTCCGTTTTTTTCCTATTGATGTACGGAACCCTAAAAAAATTGCGGATATATGGCAAAATCTCGCACATGTATACGAGGATAAGTTAAATATAATAAACGCCTACGGGAATTCGTGAGGTTTATTTAACTTCAGTAAATTTATAAAGGTGGTTTTACTTTTGCAAA
Organism: Orthosia incerta; assembly: GCA_948252205.1. NCBI lineage: Eukaryota > Metazoa > Arthropoda > Insecta > Lepidoptera > Noctuidae > Orthosia > Orthosia incerta. The sequence goes on along the minus strand of OX411758.1, from coordinate 16,498,950 downwards.
ATAAGAGAGCAGTAGCCAAAGGCCGAGTTACAGATAATATAATACTAGGCCGAGCTAAATTAAGTGCATTTGGAAAGGCCTAAGTTCAGATGTTTAAGGGGTTCCTGCTAAACATTAGTGTTAGATGAAAAATAAAATTACTTACCTATTTTGTATTTAAGCAGAAAATATAATGTTTATGTTCAGCATTGACCAGCTTTGGGCTAATGATAATGATGTCTCTTCTTTTGGAATTCCGATTAAATAAATATTAGGTCATTATTGCACTGCTGCAATTAACCCTATCTCTAGCTCTACAATTGGTAATAACTCATTAGTTGATGCTATTAACCATGCAACATTAAGTTTGAGTAAATTGTGCACTTAAAACAGGGATACCCGAAGGTTTGATGTTAGAACTGGTTCTATAATGTTTGTTAAAGGTTCTTCTTTGTTTATTTTCTAAAGAATGAAAGACAACTTTTTTTGTTCTACTAATCCATCAAAAGAATGTTAAACTTTAGCAAAATAGAAGAGATGATTCCTGTAACTGACGACATTTTAATTTTGATATTATTTGTTAAAGTTTCTTCTTTATTTATTGCCCTAAAGAATGAAAGACAAAATATTTTCTTTTTTCTACTAATCCATCAAAAGAAGGTTCAACTTTAGCAAAATAGAATAGATAATGCCTGTAACTGACGATATTTTAATTACTCAGTCAAGTTACACACTAATTATGAAATGACCATTAAGGTCATCCAGCACAGCGATGTAGGAACACAGCTGTTGGTCTTTATAAAAAAGAAAGTTATTAAGCAATTAGCAGTTGAATGAGAGTGTACATGGATCAGGTTAAATTGCATACAAAAATATTCACCATGTATATTTTCCATATCTATAAAAGCTAGATGTAGGAACACAGCTGTTGGTCTTTATAAAAAAGAAAGTTATTAAGCAATTAGCAGTTGAATGAGAGTGTACATGGATCAGGTTAAATTGCATACAAAAATATTCACCATGTATATTTTCCATATCTATAAAAGCTAGATGTAGGAACACAGCTGTTGGTCTTTATAAAAAAGAAAGTTATTAAGCAATTAGCAGCTGAATGAGAGTGTACATGGGTCAGGTTAAATTGCATACACAAATATTCACCATGTATATTTTCCATATCTATAAAAGCTAGATGTAGGAACACAGCTGTTGGTCTTTATAAAAAAGAAAGTTATTAAGCAATTAGCAGCTGAATGAGAGTGTACATGGATCAGGTTAAATTGCATACAAAAATATTCACCATGTATATTTTCCATATCTATAAAAGCTAGATGTAGGAACACAGCTGTTGGTCTTTATAAAAAAGAAAGTTATTAAGCAATTAGCAGCTGAATGAGAGTGTACATGGATCAGGTTAAATTGCATACAAAAATATTCACCATGTATATTTTCCATATCTATAAAAGCTAGATGTAGGAACACAGCTGTTGGTCTTTATAAAAAAGAAAGTTATTAAGCAATGGCTAGTATTTAAACGAGCGAAAAAAAAATCAAATTAAAGGTGTAAAAAATACTGAATATGGCTTACTGAAATACTAAGTGGGCGACAAACAGTGGGCGAATACAAATGTTTAAAACAGCGACTTGAAAATATAAGTTTGTCGACAGGGCTCCTTTTTCTGTCTGCAGGGTCTAAAGTAACCTAACATGAAGGAGATGACGGGAGCTAAGTTCGCTCGCTTTGCTCGCTCACTTCAGCTCCCGTCATCCCCTTCGAACCTAACCTATCCGTGTCGGGGTGTCCTAAGTTCCCGAGCTCGCTTCACTCGCTCTTGGACACGAATAAACCCGAACTCCCGCACTGCACAGTGATGTCGCCTCGATAGTTGTTCAGCTATTTTCAAAATAATAATATTCTAAAATAGAAAAAATAGAAACCCAAATACAATTAAAGTATGTAACAATATTATTACCGCAGCTCACAAAAATCTCCTAAAAGGTATTACTCAAATCGGATAAATAGTCGCTTACTAAGTATAATAGTCGCCCATTCAGTATATTTTTCGCTCGGTTAATTATTTCCCTTAAGCAATTAGCAGCTGGATGAGCGTGTACATGGATCAGGTTAAATTGCATACAAAAATATTCTCCATATATCCAGCAAAGGTCCAAGATGATTTTATCAAGAGTTTTTATTGATTGCTGTTAATTTTATACATTAAAGCACATATATATTTAACTGTTAAGTAAACACATAAATTGATAAAATTTGGTTACCTAGTAATTAATATCTTAAGTGTAAAAACTTGTACTATTGCATGCTATATATTGGCCAAATGTGTGTTACTAAATATTTTATATAAGAACTTCAAGTACCAGTTTGATAAATGAATTGAATTGAATTGATGACGAACACAAGGTAGACTTGACTTGATTAAGGTCGCAGGTGTACGCTGGGTGCGAGAAGTACCAGTCGATGTGCCGACGCTTGGAGAAGGCCAATGTCCAGGAAGTGAAGGACTTTTTGGATTTCAGCAAAGACGTCCACAGCTGGACATAGGCCATCAGATGATAGGAGGTAAGTAGAAACAATACATAATACGAAATTGTATGTTTTAAACACCCTGTATTATTAACTAACACCAACAGTAATTACACTCGACGAAGAAATATTTATTAATCTATTGTTTTAGCAATTATTTATGTATTTTATGAGTTAGTTTATGAATATCCGATTTTAATTATTGTTCATATTTTATTTTATTTTTGCTACACCTACCAGTTTTGTGTACTTTTTAGGGTTCCGTAGCCAAAGGGAAAAAAACGGAACCCTTATGGATTCGTTATGTCTGTCTGTCCGTATGTACCAGCCACTTTTTTTCGAAACTATAGGAACTATGCTGTTGAAACTTGGTAAGTAGATGTATTCTGTGAACCGCATTAAGGTTTTCACACGAAAATAGAAAAAAAGACAATAAATTTTTGGGGTTCCCCGCATACTTAGAACTGAAATCCTGAATTTTTTTTCATCAAACCCATGCGTGTGGGGTATCTATGGATAGTTCTTCAAAAATGATATTGAGGTTTCTAATATATATTTTTTTCTAAACTGAATAGTTTGCGCGAGAGACACTACCATAGTGGTAAAATATGTCCCCCCCCCCTGTAACTTCTAAAATAAGAGAATGATAAAACTAAAAAAACCATGTAAACTTCCACCGAAAATTTATTTGAACGAGATCTAGTAAGTACTACCTAGTTCTTTTTTAATACGTCATAAATCGTAAACCGCAATTTACCAAGTACGGAACCCTTCGTGCGCGAGTCGGATTCGCACTTGGCCGGTTTTTTAATCCAAAGGTTGACTTATAGAGAATGCCTTGCTGCATTAAGTACGCCTATCAAAATCAAAATCAAAATTTCGTCAAAAAATAATAATTTACAAGTAATAATAATTGATTCTACCGTCCATTCGGAAATGTAGCTTGTTATGGAGAAGAAACGCCACACTTACTCTTTTAAAATAAAAAGTGTTTTACAAGTATTTGGTTACACGATTTCTTGTTGGAAAAATACATATATGTGAGAACGATGTAAAAAAACGTGCACGTAACATCGTCTAGAGTAAAAAAAACAGTTAAAAAATAACAATACATAGGTAAAAACAGGCCGAGGCAGCTAATTTATGACCAATCCCAACTGATAGCACCCGTTCACGAACATGACACATAGATCGGCACCACTCAGCTTAACCATCGTGAAGGGAACCGAATGATCCAACACATGTGCCACCATCAGAGAGACATTAGAGAGAGCATGACACACTCAACTGCCAGGACACACTAGTATAGTCAACAAACGACATATAGGTACATAAATGGTAGATTTACAGTTGGTACATAGTACTCACATATGTGCTGTGCAGTTTTATAATACTAAAATAAATTGAGTTTATACAACACAAATATATCACCACTGCACATAAAGTTTAAATAAATAATAAACCATGATGTGCACAGAACAAATATTGTTGCAATAGTTTAGTCAGACCAAGTAAAGAAAGGGACATATTCCTGTGAATTGAGTCATACATATCTTACTGTTTATTTACATGGATATATATGCAAGGGATTTAGCTGAAGTTCTGCGAAATAAATCACTCTGCTTTCACACGTCTAACTAATGTAAAGAAGCTGCAAATGTCTATTTGCCCAAAGCTTTAGTATCTCATAATTACTGGTACAGCACTCACCTTTGGGACGGATCTGCAAATATCAACTTGATGCACTTGAGTCGATTGACAAACGGGCCAAGAGGCTTATCTGCAACGATGCACTGGTCACCTAAATCTTCCAGAGCCTTGAACATCGACACCGAGTGGCCAGTCTGTCCGTTTTTTATCGGTTACATTTCGGGGACTGTGCGATGGAACTGCACAATTTGATTCCGCCTAGCCCTTTCCATCATCGTACAACAAGACGTACGGCAATGCGCCACTGGTACACGGTTGACATCCCACCGATACGTACAAAGCGTTTTGCGAATACTTTCTTTGTGCGTACAGCTAAGGAGTGGAATTACCTGCCAGAGTCTTTGTTTCCTGATAGCAACAACCTTGGGGTCTTTAATTCAAGAGTGAATAGGTTACTTCTAGGGAAGCGTGCTTCACCGTCGACCACATCATCGCTTACCATCAGTTGAGATAGTGGTCAAATGCGAGCCTATCGTTAAAACAAATAAAAATAAAAATAACCTCTAGTATCTGTGAAGGGCCTTTTCGAAGGATTCGACTAACTACACAGAAATTAAAAGTACGTTCACATGAACGCAATGCGGTATATTATAAAGCTGAAGAGTTTGTTTGTTTGTTTGAACGCGCTAATCTCAGGAACTATTCGTTGGAATTGAAAAATTCTTTTTGTGTTGAATAGTCCATTTATCGAGGAAGGTTATAGGCTATATAACATCACGCTACGACCAATAGGAGCGGAGCATAAATGAAAAATGTTGCATAAACGGGCAAAACGGGTTTAAGTAACGTAACTATCACGTATAGTTAGGGTAGGTAGGGTAGATGGGTAGGTAGGTAGCCAGTTGACGGGAGCAAAGCCGCGTGGGACAGCTAGTATTATATTATATATGCCCTTACCCACCTCTGCAAATCCCTTACATAATATTATGTATTTAATGGCATAGCCAACTACATACATGTTTTATTACATTTTTGGGTTCCGTAGTCAACAAGGAACCCTTATAGTTTCGCCATGTCCGTCTGTCCGTCCGTCGGCAGCTTAGCTCAGAGACTCTGAGTACTAGAAAGCTATAATTTGGCATGGATATATATATTAATCACGCCGACAAAGTGGTAAGCTTAATAAAACTTTTTTTTTTGTGTACCTCCTGTACACGTAAAGTGAGGATGATTTATTTTCTCGTTCATCCCTATTGTGAGGTATCGTTGGATAAACCATTCAAAAATATTACGTGTCTGTGAAAACCATTTTTCGATTCAGGGATCCGCTGCCGTAAAATTAAGCTTTGGATTGCTAATTTTTGTTAGAGTCAAGTGTCCCCTGCCAGCTAAATGGTTGCTTTTGGATATGTGAAAAAAATTCACGGCAGTAGTATATATAACGAAATTAAAAGGGAAACTATCACAGGTAAGTAGGCTTTAAAAGTTTACGAGTAATAGTCTACTAACTTAAAAAATGTACATGGAAAAGTAAAAAAAATATATATTGATGTATAGGGATAACAATTTTCGAACGGCAAAGTTAATATTGTCCTTTCGTTAAAGCAATGTTCGGTGCTTTCATTGTTTATGAAGTAATGTTACCTATTTATTGTGATGAATGTGGCAGTTTATACGGAACCCTCTGTGCGCGAGTGAGACTCGCACTTGGCAGGTTTTTTGTATTTAAAATGGATAACATGAACACTCGAATAAATAAAGTTTTTACCTAAAACTCATGATTTTGCGAGAATAACAATGTTTTATATTGTTGTCTCAATGCTGGTGGAATATTAAATAGAATAATTTTGTTTATAAAGAATGTTGTGTTATAAGAAAAACAACTATGTGTTGATAGGTAAATACTATAGGATTGGCGTAAATAACAGGCGTTTGGGTGATTCACCATCATTATATATATGGATTAATTCCTATTAAATATTAATTTTGCATTGTAATATACCTATGACGTGCATATCGGCCAACGGCATCAACAATAAAACGAATAACTACAAAAAATACGAATTACCTACTGTAATACTGGTTGTTGTTGTGGTGGTTGGTTGTTGTGTGTTGTGGTTGCTGGTAGCTGGTTGTGTCTTCAATTGAACCACTAGCTAATAGTTATTTTAATCACGGTTACTCTTAACACTCAAATTAATGGGTTATTGGATGATTCGCATGACATAAGCGATTTGTCATTTTTTTTATAATATTCAGCAAACTCAACAACATCATCATGCAACATCGGTGTCTCGAGCCAATAAAATCGCTATGTCTCAGAGGCTTTAGGAGGGCGCGTCCCAAATTATGTGGGTGATAGTCAGTTCCTACTTCGTGCGAATCGCTAACAGAAAAAAGTATAATTAAAAAATGTCGATTCGCACATTTCGTGCGAGTTCAATTCGTGCCTATCATGCAATAACGCAAATTAATTTACTTATAATTTTACTAATATTGTTTTACTTTATGAACAATAATTAAACTTTGTTTTTGGAAGTCGGTGTCTTTCGTAGGTACCATTTTTTGCGTTATGGACACCGACTTCCAAAAATAAAGTTAATTTTTCACTTTGTAGTTTTCTGGAAGTCGGTAGTAGTTTTTTGTAAAAAAAAAAAAAAACATTTCACTTTTTAGTTGTACCTACCTAATAGGCAAGTTGTTTAGTAAGTTTCCTATAACGCCAGAATAGATTACCCGAATATCATGAAACTTGAACAAAACCAATCAAATGAGAGATCTGCTTACCCCTTAAGAGCGTACTGGCGTGATGTTATGTTATGAAATGGTATAAACAATAAACAGACATGCGATTGCAGCAGTCCCGAGAGATTTGCCGTTATTTATTGAAGAGTTCTGTTGTATATCTTCGAAGTTCTTCATCAGATCTTCACCAAATTAAAATGGGACCAATTTCGAAACATACTCTTTCAAACAAAAAAAGATTTTTTTAAATCGGTCCACAATTGACGGAGATATCGGTGAACATACATAAAAAAAAAACGTACAAGAAGTCGAACATAGAACCTCCTCCTTTTTCGAAAGTCAGTTAAAAAGGGCACTTACTTGGAATTATTTGTGCCTTCTCTGTATCTTCTTTGTATGAGAAGAGGCCTTTACCGTGTAACGGGACAGTAACAACCCGCTAGATTATAATAAGAAGGTGCTATAATAACCTTGAAGCGAATTTTCATAGAAGCACGTTTATTTAATCATCCCATATTAAATATTCCAATAGCAACACATCTTCGACCTTATTATGATAATCAGTTCTGAGAACCGAACGCTTCCCGAATCATTTAGGGCAAGACTCGATGACTCAGATAATTGTACACTACAAAATACGCATGACGAATGCACGGGAGAAGACAATGGTGTAGTAAATGTTTCCGCCTTACAACAAAAATAAATATAAATTATGTCTTAATGGTGTGTGACATGTTTAGGTCGTGTTTGGGTTGTCTATGAAGTTCGTGAGGAAATTTTTGTATATGAACGTGGAGCGATAAGGTACTGAAGAACAAAAAAGAAACGAATAACGATGTGTGGACTGTGTGAAGCATGGTGAGAAAAAAGGCTGCAGGTGTCTGCCAAGATATAGAAAAGAAAGAAAAAGTGTTTATTCTCCACAAAAACGACATACAAAGATATGGAAGATATGGTAGTCATAGTCATCTAAAGTCATCATCTGCCTAGCCTTTTTCCCAACTATATTGGGGTCGGCTTCCAGTCTTACCGGATTCAGCTAAGTACCAGTGTTTTACATGGAGCGACTGCCTATCTGACCTCCACAACCCAGTAACTGGGTAACACGGTACCCCTTGGCAAGACTGGTGTCAGATCTCAAGCTTCTGACTACCTGTAACGACTGTCAAAGATCTTTAAATGACAGCCGGGACTAACGGCTTAACGTGTTTTCCGAGGCACGGAGGAAACTCGGTATGTTGAAATGGTCACCCATCCACTGACCGACCTCGTCAAGCGTTGCTTAGCCTTGATGATCGACCCATGCGGTTGTTATTATTTAGCCACGAGCTCCTCATAGTCATCTAAAGTAATAGAGATATATGGCAATTGATGAACATCGACCCCAAATAAATTGGGACAAGGCAAGAGAATGATAGGCATGTTAAATTCTTTAAAAAAAGGTTTTTTTTATGACTTACTAAATATATTGTTTGAGCCCCTGCCGCCTGTGATATAATATATGATTATATAGTTCAAGCATCTAACATTGTTGTACTGACATTATATCTAAGATTTATTAATATTATATTTTACCAATTTTAAAGTTTGAAATTGTTGATAATAAAATGAAGAGGTAAAATAAACCAGTGTGGTCCCTCGTTCACACGCACATAAGTTTGTGAGTTTGCGAGGTTGGGGGTAATCTCAATTCCGCCGAATGCAGGTGAGAAGACAATGGTTAAGATGTTTCCGTATTTCGACCAAAATAATCTTAAATTTATGGGTGACAAGAGGTAGGTCATATTGGTACTGTTTTGGTGTTTGGCTTGGGTAACCTTGGGGTTTAGACAAATTGACATTTATTTATTTATCTACTTCGGTTTCGTTATATTCGAATTACAAAATAAATTGTAGTTCTAAAAACTAAAAAACACGCTTTAATGGTAAGGATAATGGGACAAACTGTTTAAATTATTGCATTGTCATCGGTCCTTGATAAGTGTGCAAAGTTTCAAATCAATCCAACGTTTTGAAGTGGGTGAAAATCACGTTCAAAGATTCCGTTACGTTGATACATTGATACATTGTTACATTGATACATAGATACATACATACCAAGCTAATAAAAGCGTGTTAAAAACTTTTTTACATAAAAATACCACCGACTTCCAAATAAGAAAACTACAAAGTGAAAAATAACTTTATTTTTGGAAGTCGGTGTCTTTCATAGGTAACATTTTTTTGTTATGGACACCGACTTCCAAAAATAAAGTTATTTTTCACTTTGTAGTTTTCTTATTTGGAAGTCGGTGGTATTTTTTTGTAAAAAGTTTTTTTTATTTTTCACTTTTCAGTTGTACCAACATAATAAGCAAGTTGTTTAGTAAGTTTCCTATACACCAGAATAGATTACCCGAATATCATGAAACTTGAACAAAACCGATCAAATGAGGGATCTGCTTACCCCTTAAGAACGTACTGGCGTGATGTTATGTTATGAAATGGTATTAACAATAAACAGACATGCGATTGCAGCAGTCCCGAGAGATTTGCCGTTATTTATTGAAGAGTTCTGTTCTATATCTTCGAAGTTCTTCATCAGATCTTCACCAAATTAAAATGGGACCAATTTCGGAACATACTCTTTCGAACAAAAAAAATATTTTCGAAATCGGTCCACAATTGACGGAGATATCGGTGAAAATATAAAAAAAAAAAAAAAAAAACATACAAGAAGTCGAACATAGAACCTCCTCCTTTTTCGAAAGTCGGTTAAAAATTGAAAGCGGTTCCATTATGATACCCATAACGACATCGGGTTGCATTATGCGAATCCTCATATAAATTTTAGAACACAAGCAAAGACATTCTGAACATACAGCCTGGTACCTATAATATTTCTTCGAAATCGAGACAATGTAAATGATGTTTTTAAAAATGGAACAAGTTTAGAACAAAAGTATCGTATACTATTTGGCTGTTGCGGCTACATGATCTTTGCCTTATACCTAATAAAAACTAAATAAAAAAAATAAAAAATAAAGTGGTCGCAGGCAAAATTTTCTGAGTGAAATTTTATTCCAAATTTCACTAAAAATGTCTTCAACATCAAGTGATATTGAAAATTCTACACCAGATATAACAAATAGAGCAGTTGCGGCTACAAATAATTTACTACCAGAAAAATCAAGACAAGTATATGAGAAATTTTATGAAGATTTAGTGATATGGCGCGAACGTAACAATATTTGTCTATATCTGTGTTTTATTCCTTCCTTCGTAGATAAAATCTTGTATGCAACTGCACGTTATTGGTCTTTTAATAACTCGTGCCTACCTATTTATGAAAATGGCACTCGTATTAAAAGACCGTCCATAACGTAACAGTTGCATAAATAGCTATTATAATAGTTAAACATTACATAAAAACACAACAACAACATAACATTACATTGTTGATAGCGACTCGCTATTCCAATATGTTTGCTTTCGGTGGCATTTCAATTATTTATTTTTTTCCTTTTCGACAATTGTTACTGCTGATAGTATGTCGCTTTTTCAGCATTATGATTTTATTATATGTGAGACGGTTAATTCATAGGCAGATACAAGTGCTTTGAGTTTGTAGTTAATGATACTTACATTACGGAGGAAACGGGGGCAGAGAGCGTCGACTGAATTTCCTTAGTAAAAAGTCATAATTCGAGGTTTGGCTCTTGTCTCTTTTCTCCTCCAATATTGGACCAATTTTAAAGATATTCCGTAAACTGAAAATTAAAGATATATACTATGTCCCTTTTTGATGATACATTATCTTTAGAAGACCTAGAGCCATCAAAAAATGCTCAAAATTGCGCTGTCAACAGTGGCTTAGTGTGCAAATTTGACAAATATAAATGAAAAAAGGAAAACATAGGGACATAGTATATCTTACTTTACCAGTTTATGGAATATCTTTAAAATTGGTCCAATATTGGAGGAGGAAAGAGACGAGAGCCAAACCTCGAATTATGACTTTATACTAAGGAAATTCAGTCGGCGCTCTCTGCCCATAGAGTATTCAAGAATATGTTGGGCAGTATTGTAGATTTTGCTGTCTGAAGATTCACTGTTTTTATATACAATATACTTATTACATATTATACGGTGAACCGCCCATGACTGGAATGTATTTACTTAATATATAATGTATGTCCATGTGGAATAATGTACCTTGCAAATCTTGAAAGAAATTTTCAAATAGATGCAGTAGTTCCGGAGATTACACTCCGCATATATAGATACAAAATCACAAAATTTGCACTGTCTCTCTTTATTTATTAAAACTTCATGCAAAAAAAAGGTACATAGGCGGACTCAATGCCAGAGGCATTCTCTACTAGTCAACCAAGGGTGGTGGAGAGAAAACATGGCAGATGCATATTGTTTATATTAAAGCAAACTGGCTACAACAGTATATTTAGCTAAAATAAACATACTTATAAATTTACTAAAATCACAGAACAAAAAAAACGCCTACTACTAAAATAAACACCTGCAAATATATACATAAAGTAATAGAAAGGCGTTTTATTGAGACAACTCTGCTATTCGTATATAAAATAATTACGCAACTGCCGCTTAATGCATACCTGGCCGTCCTGATATCGAGAGGAAGCTCATTCCAGAGAAGAATATACTGAATATAAAAGGAAGAATGAATAATATCGAAAGTATGGCAAAGACAAAGAAGATTGTTAGACGAACGCAGATTCCTAGCGTGTGAAGTACATAGATATTGACAGTGAGGTACGCGATAAGAAGGAGGTGTGGGAGAGTTGAGAAGAGAGAAAAGTGTGGTCAAGGCACGCAAATTTCTCCTCTGCCTAGTGAAAGAAAGAAAGAAAATGTATTTATTTGTGACCCGCACAGGAGACACGAGAAATCAGTCAATCAGTCAGTCTAATGGTCATACATTTGATCTCAGATCTGCAGGTCGACACATTGTCATATTTCCGGATGCATTTGTTTAGCCGCTTAGCCAACTTATCCAAGAATACCGCGTTCAGATCAAAGTAGCTCACCATAACCGATTAAAGGAAAGATTCACACACACTTTTAGTCTGCACATAGTCTTCGTTTTGATAAGCAGAAAGTTTCTCAGATGATACAGGCCCCGCAGCCTAATTGCGTAAGTTAATTCGGCAAAGCAAAGGGTTGTAGTCTGTTTATCTTTAAAAGCTATTCTTTTTATTGAAATAAAAATTGGATTGTAAGAGAGTAGTGTTATAATTTTGGTGTGCACTAAAGCATATTTATACACGGAGCACACTATATTTTATCATGTTGAGAACGGTCACTAAATAATTCCCATAACGCCGGTAGATGGCGTTGCTCATCTGACGCGCTTTCTTGAATCGCGGTGTTAAGATTCTCCGCGACTGAATGACCCTCGCCGGTTTTAAACCATTCTTTATCGCTTCTCGGCCTTTTGGCTAAGATCAAAGTGTAGTATCTGTTCTTTTCAGCTTAATATCTGAAAGTTCCCTCACTGAGGGACCAGTATATTAAACTGATTTTTGTAAGCTGACGGGATGTTTGGGGCTCGCTCCACTCCCGTCACGGGTCGGCCCGGCATTGCAGTGCCGCCGGGATCGGCCCACATAATATATTAGCAATGAATAAAATAAAACTAACTGGTATAATCTTATGATGCGATAATGGTGGGATATGTCTAAGAACATGGTGTCTAGTAGTTATCATTCATTGAATGGATTATTCGAATAAGGAATACGCATAGCATTTTTTTATTATCCGTATCGCCCAATACAGCTGCGCAGTTTTCGCGAGAGATATTTTGTACAAAATAACTATATCTGATGTTTCTTCAGATCGATTTTGATTTTCTTTTCACTTCTAATATTCTATTTTACGTTACGTTTAATTGCTGGGCCTATTTCTAGGTAATGAGTCGCGAAGAGATTGGCTGGATGTGTTAAGCCGGTTCCGTCTATGCTACACTCTCATTTGGGTTTTTTTGAGCCAATTTTAACCATCATATTCTAGCACTTTATTTACTTTTATAAAGAAGCTGAAGTACCGTTGATTACACTAGAATTACGTTGACTGACAGTTTTAAGCTATCACAGATTAGTTAATCAAGAACGACGTTCTCAAAGTCTAGATATGATAATTTAAAAACAATAAGAATAACAATAAACTGTCGAAAATACTGCCAGTAATTTACGTCTAGGAATTCCCATATTATTCTAATAAAAACTACTGAGATGAGATCAGCAGCCGAATTGTGAAAGTATATTATCCAAAGCAAAAGAATCGATTCCTTCCCAAAAACGACTTTTCGTATCAATATGCACTACGTAAAGTCGGTTTTGGGAAAGAATCGTTTCTTTTGCTTTGGATAATATACTTACGCAATTCGGCTGCAGATCAAACAAGGTCAATAGTCAATAACTTAGAAGTGGAACCATAACGTAATGTATAAAATAAATTCACACGTATGGTTTATCAAGAGGAAAACATGCAAATTGGAGAGGAAGGAAGGAATACATATACTATTTCTACAAGGACTGTTCTCTTGAGAAGGTCAATTCTTTTTAAAATACTAAATAATTTAGTTTAATTGTAGGTAATATGCATGGAAAAATATGTTTCATCTTGTCCGTAGAATAGAAAACATTTATTCACGACACAACACAACAACAACAATCACAAAGTAAAAGAGAAAATTAGTAAAGAATAGTATGTACAAACAAGGTTTAAGAATTGCACCGGGCGTGCCCATACCGAAACGATTAGCAACTCAGCATTTGCTGGGCGTCAGACACCCAGCGCTGATTTTCAGTTGGCACCCCGCTAGTGACACACGGACGTGGGTAAATAAAATACATACTTAAAATAATGTATTAATTCTTACGATGCGATGATGGTGGGATATATCTAAGAACATAGTGTCCAGTAGTTATCATTCCGCATGGCACATTTTTATTTGCTAAATAAATTATAATACTTTTTGGATCTAGTGAACTAGTAAAAAAGGTGAATATGTAGGTGCTTAACTTATAAATTGAAAAATATGTAAAATAAATAGTATGAGAAAATAAAAATAAACGTAATATAATAATTATAAAGTACACAAAGTGCTTGAATGTGATGGTTAAAATTGGCTCAACAAGTGAGAGTGGGACATAGACGCAACCGGCTAAACACATCCAGCCAATCACTTTCCGACTCATTACCTAGAAATAGGCACACCAATTAAACGTAACGTAAAGTAGAATATTAGAAGTGAAAAGAAAATCAAAATCGATCTGAAGAAACCCCAGATATAGTTATTTTGTACAAAATATCTCTCGCGAAAACTGCGCAGCTGTATTGGGCGATACGGATAATAAAAAAATGCCATGCGTATTCCATTCAATGAATGATAACAACTAGACACCATGTTCTTAGATATATCCCACCATTATTGCATCGTAAGATTATACCAGTTAGTTTTATTTTATTCATTGATAACATATTATGTGGGCCGATCCCGGCGGCACTGCAATGCCGGGCCGACCCGTGACGGGAGTGGAGCGAGCCCCGAACATCCCGTCAGCTTACAAAAATCAGTTTAATATACTGGTCCCTCAGTGAGGGAACTTTCAGATATTAAGCTGAAAAGAACAGATACTACACTTTGATCTTAGCCAAAAGGCCGAGAAGCGATAAAGAATGTTTTAAAACCGGCGAAGGTCGTTCAGTCGCGGAGAATGTTAACACCGCGATTCAAGAAAGCGCGTCAGATGAACAACGCCATCTACCGGCGTTATGGGAATTATTTATCGACCGTTCTCAACATGATAAAATATAGTGTGCTCCGTGTATAAATATGCTTTAGTGCACACCAAAATTATAACACTACTCTCTTACAATACAACTTTTATTTCAATAAAAATATTATCTTTTGAAAATAAACAGTCTGCAAGGTTAAAACTGATGGTGGTCTAACCCTTTGCTTTGCCAAATTCACTTACGCGAATAGGCTGCGGGACCTTGCGATGCCTGAGAATCCTCCTGCTTGTTAAAATGAAGACTATGCTGAATTGAAGGTGGTGCCTATAGTAACAATTTAAGTACGAACAAAATCCTTTACAATGACACTCTGATGGACACTGAGCCCAATTTGTCGCATGGTCCTTTATATTCTTACTATACAAGACTACGCAGCGCGCGCATCTATAGACAATGACACTATTTTTCTACACTACCCCGAGTTTCTCAGCTCTAAATTATCGCAGAAATAATGTGACAAATCGTCAAGCACGCGTTATCTGCTGTGATTGGCCGTTGAAAATTCATTCAACCAATGAGCCCATACGCGCCAATAAATTAAAAAGTAAAAGTTTGCTATAAAAATTATAATAGTAGTTTATGCAATGGTCATATAATAGCGGTTATTAAAACACGAGCGTGGGTTTATTACATGAAGCGAAGCCGAATGTGATAATATTAACACGCGAGTGTTTTAATACCGAATTATATGCCGTTGCATACACTATTTTATCTTCACTCATACAGTTGAATTAAAAAAACCGGCCAAGTGCGAGTCGGACTCGCGCACGAAGGGTTCCGTACCATTATCGCAAAAAACGGCCAATAAATCACGGTTGTTGTATGGGAGCCCTACTTAAATATTGATCTTATTCTGTTTTTAATATTTGTTGTTATAGCGGCAACAGAAATACATCATCTGTGAAAATTTCAACTGTCTAGCTATCACGGTTTATGAGATACAGCCTGGTGACAGACGGACAGACAGACAGACAGACGGATCGCGGAGTCTCAGTAATAGGGTCCCGTTTTTACCCTTTGGGTACGCAACCCTAATAAAAATGGAAAAAAAAAATATCCGGTATGGCGGTCAATTTAGATTCTCATTGCATCATGACTGCGCAGCGCGCGCATCCATAGACAGTGACACTACTTTTCTACAAGCCCATAAGCGCCAGTAAATTAAAAAGTAAAAGTGTGCTATAAAATTAAAAAGTTATTTTATGATGCAGTTGTTTGAAAACCGAAGGAAAATGTTGCACTGTAATGTTTTTTTTTTTAATTTTACCTATCCATGAATATAAAGGACGTGTTATGCTATATTTTTTGAATTCATATTTGGAACATTACGTTGTGAGTGTCGATAATAGTACATTATGGTACAAGTGTGTAATGTTGGTGATTACCGCTGAGGCGCCATTGATGTCTTAAGCCGAGGACGGTAATCATCAATACACACGTGTATCATACGACGTTTTTCAACACACTTGTGAAGAAAATAATACAAAAAAATCATTTTATTTAGTAGATATTAGATATTTTTCCCTGGAGTTTTCAGGTAGTAAACTTTCCATAACGTTAAGGGATTCACATCTTATATCGGGCGGTGTACAACATAAATCATTTTCTTCATAATAATAAATAACTGTAATTTCAACAGTGAAAACGAGTTGTGAATTTTTTTTCGCAATGGTGGGCAAAATTAATCAGTTTTCCTATGCGTGCGCATCTAACTATGGCGATCGGCCATAGACTAAAAAAATGAGGTTTAATTTGTTTGGCTTTTCGCGGATAGCGTTTTAGCCTCTTACAAAATGGGGAATTTCTTTATTACAGAGAAAACAAAAGTTATATTTGAGTGATCATTGTTTGAGTGAAAGTTTTATTTATTAAACACGTACAAGTTGAAATTATCTATTTAAATACGAAGTTGCATGAAATGAGCAAGCTAATAAGCTTTAGTTTTTAATACTCTTTGTTCCGTTCCCACAGACAAACCGTGAAAACGGTTTTGTGGGGCATAGTTCTTAAGCTAAGATCGTATAAACTTGTACTTTAATAAATAAATAAATAATAATAATAGGTACATTAATTTATTTGTACTATTGCGCACGATCTTTTTTGTATCGAAACTTTTTTAAGAACAAAACAATTCAACCAATAAAATAAAAAATAAAAACTCTATAACTCACTTGTGAATAATAGCAATGAAAAAGTCACAGTTTGATAACAGGTATAATTATGTGCCTAATTGCGTTGACATTAGAGTCACTTTATGAGCAAGTGTGTTGAAAAAGATATATTTTGAATTCATATTTGGAACATTACGTTGTGAGTGTAGATAAAAACTTTTATGAGGTAAAGTTGGGATCTACCTGTGATTATGCAGCACTTAAATACTGAAGATGATCACATAAATCACCTTTAACATGTACTTGTGAGATAAACAATGACGTAAGATAATAATGTAGTAACTCAAAGGTCTCCTCCTCCTTTAGTACAGAGTCATTGACATTTGAAAGTCACAAACATTGTGCAACATTTAGATTAGAAACTGTGTTGAAGATGCTACTCTGTTTGTTCTTGCCAAACTTCTTGGCCGCCCTGAAGTTGGTTACAATGGCTGCGCAGTAGTAAATGTCATACAAAAAAAGCACCAATCCGTGCCTTGTGCATCGGCAAGCCAACTTCAGGGTGGCCCAGAACGCCGAGAACTATACGTCAGTGATGAAATATCTTACCAATATTATATATGCGAAAGTTTGGATGGATGTGTGCATGCTTGATGCTTCGGCCGCATCTGCGTATATCGCCACAAAGCTTCTCGCCATGACGCGATATACGCAGAAGTGACCGGCTATTATCGGCTATCGTCGCGAACATTCGGCCTGCGTGCGCGTTGTCGCGCGGGTGGCGATCCATAAAAGGGTTTTACGTGGTCAGACTAGTGTTGTTCATTTCGGCCGTTGTTTTCGATCAGTTCAGACACATGTAGGTGGCTGTGTGTAAAAATGGAGTGAAGCTATGAAATGGTACTGGCATTCCTCCAAAATTATGAAGCTGAGCCCATCATATGGGATCCAAAAAATGTGAATTACAAAAAAAAACATTATACACACATTTAGAGTAAAAAGAAAGTCGTCACCCATAGATAAACGTTTCTAAATTATTTCGGCCATCTTGGATTATTGCACGATAGTTCATGCAAAATATCGAAGCCGATAATATGACCACAGCTTTTATCGCGATAACTTTTTAGTGTCAAGCTTCGGCACGCATTACTTCGGGAAGATACACGTAGGTGCGGCCGAAGCATTACTGAATCACGCTAAAACGGCTGAACGGATCTGGATGAAATGGCACAGAGATAGATTATAGTCAGGAAAAACTCATAGGACTTCCGGAAATATGTTCTCTCGGGAAAATTTTTGACATACACGCGGGCGTAGACGGTGGCAGAAGCTAGTTTGAATATATTTTTGTTTGGCCTATACTAGCTGTCCTACTGATGAGCTTAGGCCTATACTATCCCGTAGGCTTATTACGTATCTTTTGCAAGAGCAAAACGATAGCGATCGAACGCTTTATGTTATACTAGCTGTTGCACGCGGCTTCGCTCCCGTGGACCACCCCACAGGACCCGTTTTCGGGATTAAAAAATAGCCTATGTCACTCAGGAATAATGTAGCTTTCTATTGGTGAAAGAATTTTTTAAATCGGTCCACTGGTTTCGGAGCCTATTCGGTACAAAAACACAAACAAAAAAATCTTTCCTCTTTATAATATTAGTATAGAAAAGTCGGCATTACCTGCAGTGTAGGTATGGTAGGTCCTACACAATCGTTTGCTAATCGCTCGCTGTTTGTCAAACGCACTTATTAAATCAAAAACCGCCAACATTAACAAAAAAAATTGTTTTGAAGAGCAATTACTGCGCAAAAATAACTATCGTTTTGCTCTTGCAAAAGATACGTAATAAGCCTGCCAGTGATGGGCTAAGGACTCTCCCAAGTACTTCCAGGAATTATTTCTGCACCACATAGTTACCAGCTCTCATGGCCTCACGGTACGCACCTATGTCGTCTCGCCACCGCTTACTGGACCGACCTCGACGACACCGTCCATCTTTAGGCGCTCATTGTGTGGACTTCTTTTTAGGGTTCCGTACCCAAAGGGTAAAAATGGGGCCCCTAACTGGACGCTATTACTAAGACCCGACGGTCCGTCTGTCTGTCTATCTGTCACCAGGCTGTATCTCATGAAGCTAGACAGTTGAAATTTTCACAGATGATCTATTTCTGCCGCTATAACAACAAATACTAAAAACAGAATAAAATAAATCTTCAAGTGGGGCTCCCATACAAAAAATGTGACTTATTTGCCGTTTTTTGCGATAATATTACGGAACCCTTCGTGCGCGAGTCCGACTCGCACTTGGCCGGCTTTTTGTTCTAGTTCGAGAAATTAGTTCTAACGCCTTACCAATTGGGAATAGCAACAGACTGCACACAGATGTTTTGATAATCGCTTTTGTAAGTTTTTTACAAGATGATATTATTATAAGGTTTGTTTTACAGAGGAAATGTAGAAAATAAACATTAATTTGATAACTTTTTATTATTATCAAGTCTTCATCTTACAATATATTATTTTAAAATTACTATCAATATCACATATTTACAGTTTATTTCTACTTATGCGTTTTCAAAATGCACCATCACGACGGCGTTCCGTTAAGGGGCCGGTCAAAATAATATTATTTACTATAGTGTCTAACGCCATCTAGTGTAAGAAGATTTGATTTCAATTGTCATTTTGTTTGGTTTGGCAGCGATAGTGGCGCCATCATAGGCAGCGCTTTGTCGGGCAATTTTAGAGTTAATAATCCGGTCACCTTGAGTCATTTTTTTAAAGCCGTTAAAATCATTTTGTTTTATTTTAAATAAATGTAAAATAATTAATGTCAAAGATTTGATATAAATATCAAAAGTGTGAGTATACGTTTTGGCAAAATAACAAAACCTTTTATTCAATCAAAACCTATAATCAGTATTAATTTAAATAAATTATAGAATACATTATTTATTTAATATTTACACCATTTTCTTACAATGGTCTAACTACTGCCAATCACAACACTTGTGGCGTTTTTAACTACTAAAATCCTTCTAGGATTACCCTTTACATTAGGGACATCAATATATTAAAACATTATTTACATTATTTTAATAATTATTTTACAAACAATAATTATTGTTAATTCTAAATAATTATGCAATATCATGGCTCGTTACTTATAATATAAATAATATTATTTATAAGTACACATTTATATATTAAAATATATATATACAATCAAAAAGTACAGTCATTATGTTTAGTAAAAACCCTGTACTACCTATATCAGTTTATGTAAGTAAATGGACGAAAAGTGGTATGATCAACAAATCATTTCATCTTTAGTTAGTTAGTAAATTACTAATAAAATTAACTTTAATTTTCTGTCGATTCTTATAGAAAATATCATAGAATGCAAAATTGGGCAACACTGCGTTAGAAAACAAAATTGCTTATGAGATCTTGATAAACAATTTTTGCGTCATTCTTGGCATCACGTCATTTCCATGGTTCATAATTAGAATAATATTTAAATCTGAAGGCCAATAAAATTTTAGTTTAATACTTTTAAAACAAGCTTTTGAGGAACTAAAAAGTACTTAACATACAAGATGGCGCTATTCTGTTTGGTTGAGGAATAACAATTTAATAATGCTGCCTCACAGAAATGACAAGGTATCAAGGATGACATTTTTAACATTCAATTTGGTAAACAACTTGTGTGCCATAAATTAATAGGTTTCCGATACTGTTCCATTGATATATATTTTTTTAAAATATATTTACATGTGATTTTTCTGATAAAATGTTATAAATCAGAACATTACAGAATTGATCTTCGAATTGACTAAAATATCCTTCAAATATACAGTTTACATATAAATACGGAAGACATTATATTATTATAATTTATATTATTTATTATTGTGAATAAATTATATGGAACTTACAATATCATTTTAAAATTAATACACAACTCTTTTATTATTATATTTTGTGTTCTATAATCATATTTGAAAACACGACTGTGTAGTCGTGTAAAAAAATATGTGTGTGTGTAAAATATGTACATATGTGTCACATATTTTATAGAAAATATCTTACATCATGCATGAGACATAATCTTAGAAAGACTTCAAAATAGAAATTACTCTGAGGCAAAAGCATTCTGTAATATTAAGTAACGGGTGTAATAATTTTTTTATATTTTTTTGATACTTAAAAAAAAACACTAGAATAAGTTCAAACTCGGTTTATTAACTGTTAAATTAAAGAGCAGTTATTCAATTTTGTTTATTAAAAACAATGTTTAGTAAATGTGCACCCACGACTTTTTGACTCTCACTTATCGTGTAACTAAAATCTTTAATCACATGCAAAAAAGTGAGAGAGTGACAATTCCTTGACGTGATATGGCAGCCCAAATAACTCATATTAAACACCAGCTGATGTTCTCCTCTTAAAAAGTAAAGTTTACAAAGCATTGCCACCCAACCTGAATGTTTAAAAGCAAGCAAAGACTCACAGACGAAATAAATATTGAAAATTTTAGTCCCAAGCTAAATGAGTGACAGGAAGTGGAGGGTGCAAATTTACTAAATTTTGTTTTTTAGAAATAAAATTGTAAAACTGCTCATTAATTCAACAGTAAATAAACCGAGTTTTAACTAATTCTAGTGTCTTTTTTTAAGTATCTAAAAAGAAAAACATTCTGGGACAACCGTTACCTACAGAATAAAAGCATTATGAAGAAAGACACAATCGAAATCCTTAAACTGAATAAGCTAGGGAGGATATCGGAGAGAGAGAAGTATTGGAGTGTGTGACTTTTTTAAGAAACCCAAAAAGCAGCCAAAAATGCGGGTAACCCCTAAAATTTTAAGGAAACATAGATAATGTTTCTTTATTATTTTATAGCTCCACCAATCAAAATACTCAAATTTAAAATATACAGTGCTCAGTACCAAAATAAGGACGAATTTAAATGCCACTGTAATTTGGTACCCAGCAAGTTCATTCGCTCCTAACTTTGTAAGGAGGTAAAGTAAAGATAATAAAACAATTGTCATGAAGATAAAAACATTTTACGAAGAAAAAGCTAGTATACTAAACCCTAGACCTATTAGTTGGAAACAAAAAAAGTTTAACAATAACTAAAAATAATTTCATGCCACACAACATTAAAATCACGCAAAGGTGCCTTATTAATGACACAACAAAAAAGTGCCGCAACAAAATGACACAAACTGACACTAAAATACACTCAGTGTATTCAAGTGTTACGCTCTCACACAGTAAAATAATATACAGCAATTATATTTAACATAGGATACACAGTAATATAAATAACTATTCACATAATCACAACATTTAATTGCTTATAACAAAACTGCCCAGAAATATCTGTCGGAACGTTTGGGCACAATTCTACTGAGCGGATTCTATATGATACAATTCTTACAACCTCTTATGAAATCATCACTGAGTAGACTAAAGATGAAACTCCCTTTAAAAATGATATTCAAATATTTTTGCGTAAGGTTCTAGAAGTAATGTTACCAAAACCGTATATATAACCAACCGTATATATAGCAATCAATATCATTGGTTAAAATTTCAAATTTTCTGTAACTCTGTTTGGTTGTTAATATGTTAGAAAGTAAATGCTCAACAAATCCACAAAGACCCAAGTATTGTGGCAACTTCTGAGACGCCTATGTCCAATTTGGACCGTGACATATTAAAAATATATATGCCAAGTTCTGGACTAATAAAGGCTGAGGTGATTACAACTACATATATACCAACAATATCTTACGGTACAGACTCGATCCTACTATCATTTTTCTTGACCTTACCTGACAGCTTAGAGTATATTTCATCGATAGACTTCTGTCTGGTTTCAGGGAAGTAGATGACGGTGTAGAAGCAGGCAATGAAGCAGACAATGGCGAAAAATAGGAAGGTCCAGTGGATGCCGATGAGCTCACAGAGGGTGGTGAACCATTTCGTTTGGACGAAGTTGCTCATTTTCGCGCAGACGTTCGCGAATGCTGATACGGTGCCTCGGAGCTGGAAAAGGAGAATGTTTTGTTAATTGAGTTTGGTGTTTTCGTAGAAAAAGAATAGGATGCATTAGTTATTGACGGCTATGCCGCTTGAACTTATTCTTGATTTCATTTTGATGAAGACGATTTTTCTCCCCAGGGCTTTTATTGTAAAGAACATTGTGGGTTCTGTTTAAAGCACATTGGTCAAAAGTATCATTTATTATTAATATTGACAAGTAGAAGTCCTAACAGTGTCTGAACTATATCTATCGTCATGACAAATGAGCCTAGAATTCAAAGAGGAATCAAAAGCCACGGTATTTATAGCATTAAATCATAAGAAGATTACTTACTGTGAATTATATCAGAGCAATAAGACGTTGAACATAGATTTTTGAAACGCACATTCTTAAGGACAAAGACTAAGAACATTTAATATTAACTCACCTGGAAAGTGAACAGATCCGTGATAATAATGTACGATATAGGTTGGAATCCTGCAGCATCAGCAAAGATGCACAGACACATGGCCAGGACCGGGAGCCAGCCAGGCAGCCAGATGCCTGTAGACGTCATGTAGAACCACGCGGATAAGATCGCCATGCCCACTCCGACGGCGAACGATGTGGTTACTAGGAGGAGCTGGAATATAAAAAGGAAAATGATGAATGGTGAGGGTTTAATTCCGTGGGGAATTGTTGGTACCATTTGCCTTGTGGAACTCTCAGTATATTTAGAACAAGGTTTTTTCGTGTAACTAATAGTTTTTTTTGCCATAAAAAAATAATTAACAACACGATATTTTTCTGCAACTTTTGGCAACTCCTCCAAAACGACTTAGATTTTTAAAAATATTTTTACACAGAAAAAATGATGGCTGGAATTTCTTCATAACTAACATAGCATATGTAAATCAAATAATATTTTGCTAACAAAACTGTTCAAAAGGAGGTTCAATATTGATATTTTGGCATCGAGCGGGCGCACGGCCAGTACTGCGTTAACATTAGGGGGTAAATATAGTGCCCTAATTATCGACTAGAATCCAAGATGTTAATTTTACCAACTCAGGCGGACTATTTTAGCTTAGCTCTCAGTATACTTTTGCTCTTTGTCACGAAATTCGGTAATTTTCAAAATTAGTCGAGATATCTCTTACCTACCAAAGATGTTGGGCTTGATAAGTGTATATGATACACTTTGAGTTATTAGAGCTGTTACTTTAAAAGGCATCAAAAAAACTTTTCTACTCGCAACTCAAAATTGACAAGTCTGGAAATAATTGAAAAAAAAAGAGTTCCTTACCTTTCTTCCAGTCTTCTCAACAATACAAGTAGCGATGATTGAACCCAGTAACTGCACTACTCCAATCAACATGACTTGCTTGTTGGGACTGAGTTTCAGGCTGATGGACTCCGAAGCCCTCTCAAAGACGAAACCAGCGTAGATGAGCACGATGAGGTAGCCGTCGAACTGCTGCGTGATCTTGATGATGATGGTGATGATGAAGGCCTTGAAAGTTGGCTTGTCTTGCACTGTGGAGGTTGATAGGAGAATGTTTGAGTATCATTCTAGCACAGATAATATAATACTAGCATACAGATGCCTCATCACATACAAAATAACCATGCCGATTTAACTAGCGTTTTTCATCTGATTAATCTTGTTATTTTTATAAGTACATCAATCGCGTTCGATCCCGCTTCACGGCAATAGATGGTGTTAGCAGTGACTTGCAAGTAAAAGGGTTTACTAAGTTCGTCAATATTTTTTCTTTAAATACAGTGAAGATTCGTTTTATAGTATTTTTTTGCACGTGTTTACAGTTTTTTAGCACCAAAATGTGTTAAATTGCAAACAAAAAAATAAAAAATGCGCCATCTATTTTAAATGATCCGTTCAAATAATCTTTAATAAAGAGCCCAATATTCCATAATTTTGCACTTAGGAGAGTTGATTAAACAAGAAAATACAAATTGTATGTTCAATTCCAGAAAATGTTAATTTTACACACAATTCTATTGAATTATGTATACATGTCGAGCCATTTAGTGAGATTTATTTGAACCAAATTTTCTTTCTTAGCAATGAGACCCCGTGATTCTAGTAACAATCATCATCATTAAGTTAAAGTCAAATTCAAATACAGTTCGGATTGTATAAAAGACAAATATTGTTTCTTCAAAATTACTTTATTTCAAATAAACCAGGTACTTTTGAATTGTCAATAAAAAAAAAAAAATCTAGTTGCACATTCACAAGCTTCAGTAGGTCTCTATGTAGAGGAATGTGCAAGAACACTTTTTCATCAGTTTTAATTACAAGTTAAAAGATTGCATAATTATTTTATAAAAATACATATATGAGAACGATGTTAAAAGACGTGCACGTAAAAGCATCTAGAGTAAAACAATCAATTCGAAAATACAAAAGTACCAAGTTAAAATAGGCCGAGGCAGCCAAGTTATGACCAACCGCAACTGATGGCGCCCGTTCACGAATTAGACGCATGGATTGGCACTACTCAGTTCAACCATCATGAAGGGAACCGAATGATCCAACACATGTGCCACCATCAGAGAGACATTAAAGAGAGCATGGCACACTCAACTGCCAGGGCACACACAAGTCAACGAACGACAAATAGGTACAGTAAATTAAATGGTAGATTAACATAGTACTCACACATATGCTGTGTGAGCAATATAATACTTTAGTATTATTTATGAAATTGCTCTTTACTTTGTGTAAATTATTTCATCATCACTACTCTCAAAACGGTGAAGGAAAACATCCGTCCTTGAACCAATTTAAAAATTCGAAGACATGTGACATCCACCAACCCGCACTGGGCACGCATGGTGGATTACGACCCATTCCCTCTCACAGAGAGGAGGCCTGTGTCCCAGAGGTGGAAACATTAAAAGGCTGAAGATGATGATGATGAAATAAAATTGAGGCTTCTTAGGCTCCTTTCTCACGGGTCGGTGCATTTTCTGAATCTGTACAGATATGCTTTACGTGTATGCACAGGAATGTACCCGAGTCGCCCATCAGTCAGAATGGCGCCCAAGTCGTTTCGGTACAGCTTTTTTACCAAGCACATATCTATACAGATTCGGTACAGAAACGAAAAAACACAGACCCGGTGAGGAAGGCGCCTCTCAATTGAGTATTGGATCCAGAATTGGATGGCTATCTATCATGTCTTTACATTCGTTTAATAAGAGGCTTTTATCCAGTGAATTAATAGCACATTGTTTATCAACGAATTATATTTAGACATTTTCTCGGTCTATAAGAATTGAAGGAGGCTTTCTATCATTCTATCAGAATTTGTGTTCTTTTTTTGAGGCTTGGATTTCTCATGTACTGGTTTGACATTGGGGTCAGTAGTTTTATTGTAACCGATCATTATTGCGCTTAAATACGTTTTTATTAGTTCTGGCTCTATGCCAACTTTTATCTTCTTGGGTTGGCCAATTAGAAACTTTTGCAATCTAATAAAGGATGCGGAGGAGATCCCGCACTTCCCATCCATACTAATTTATACTAATATTATAAAGTTTAAGTTACGCAACAATCATGTATGTAGGGTAGGTAGGGTAGGGAAGATAGGGTAGATGGGTAGGTGGGCAGCCAGTTGACGGGAGCGAAGCCGCGTGGGGCAGCTAGTTATATAATAAAAGCTGAAGAGTTTGTTTGAACGCAATCGAATCTTAGGAACTACTGGTTGGAATTGAAAAATTCTGTTAAAAATTGTGTTAGATAATGCATTTATCGAGGAAAATTATAGGCTACGAACATAAGGAGCGGAGCATAAATGAAAAATGTTGCAAAAACGGGAAAAATATTCCATTTTGAGAGCTTCCGTTGCGTGCGCTGCGTAAACGGTTTAAGTTACGCAACAATCATGCATGTAGGGTAGGTAAGGTAGGTAGGTAGCCAGTTGACAGGAGAGAAGCCGCGTGGGGCAGCTAGTAATATTATAAATGCGGCAATAACTCTGCCAGTCTGTTTGTTTGTGACGTTTACGCCTAATCCGCTGAACCAAATATGATTAATTTTCGTATTTAGACAAACTGGACCTTGTAGAAGGACACATGAACCCTTTGTATCTCAGGAATACGTTCCCTTGAGATAATTTCCGATTTTTACGTAGGCTAAACTGCTGATATAATCTTGTTAACTATAACTATGAAGGCTAACAAATAAGCAGGACCATTTACTTGTTTATGTGAGCTGGTAGCGAATGGCTACAACTTCAAATTGTATTATATTGAATTTAACAGTATGGCTGGTTTTCTAGATGCTCATACTCAACTCATCTTAAACTGGAAATGAACATTTGTGATTGGATGTGCTTGTTTTTGACATCACACCCCAGACGTTAATGCAATTTCTTTAAACACAAAGTCAGTGGAATTCATTAGTGTTAGCATGTACTTGGAACGTTCTCGTACTTTCTTACTTGGAATTTAATTTTCATTCAATAGTAAGTATGGGGTCCGAGTGCGCATAGAGTTTTTCGAGAAATTAGCACAAAATTCTTCGACTCTTCACGTGACCAGAGGGCTGGCCTTTTCTTCGGCCAGAGAATCAGCATTGCCATCCAACGTGGCAATGCTGCCAGCGTTCTGGGCACGTTTCCCGTTGACATCGATGTGGACAAATTTTCTGATGCACAATGAGCTCTTTGCCGTCTCCCTTTTATATTTGTATATAGGTTTGTTTTTTTTACAATATTCAATTGTATATATGTTAATAAATGAAACCTGAACACAAATAAAAAAAATAGTAATGTATTAAACACATGTTGTTTAGAAATAATTCAGTAACGTATATCAAGCTGAAGAATCATAAACCAAACTCGAGAATCATAATTGGCTGGCAGTTGATTGGTAGATGTGGTACGGGCCTAATATCACTTACAAATGATCTTGCAGACAGACTGCGAATCAGCTTGTGTTTGCTTGTCGACCCGCACGATGCTCTCTATATCTTGCTCCACGCCGCGATCCATCACGTTGACACCTCGGAGCCAGGCTAGGACTGTCTTGGCTTCCTGTAACATAATCATTGGTAGGCTTAGCTTAAATATTTTTATTGTTTGTTGATGATCAAGGCTCAGGTAGGAATTCTGTTGTTGGATAGACATCAACCAATAAAAATATCATTGGAGTAGATTTAATTATGACTATTGGGAACGATCTTAGGTGAGACGCAAGTTGTGGGAAGAACAACAAACACCACTGGATTTTGTACTCAAATGTGTACTCGTATCGACTGTGGATATGGACCCAAAAAGGACTGCTGCAAACAAACGTCAGAGATACTGAAGGCATCTGCCAATGCCCCACGATCGTTGCACGAGTAATGCCCACGATTACAGATATTTAGTTCCTTATAGAACTTACCTTGCGCGACGAAAGATTTGTGCCCCCCTAGCCAAGTTACTAACGTTTCCTATTGAATCTCTTTCTACAATCGTTAACACCTTCTATTTGTATGGTCAGACCACGTGTCTTAAGGTTCCCCTAGTCGACGGCACGAACTATTTTGTGCGCGGGGTTAAAATGCATGCAATCTCATCCGACAACACGTGCAAAAGATATAGATGCTGTGATGAGCAGTAAGAAACTAGTTCGTGTACGAATTAGCACTTTTGCAAGTTTGTTGCGAAATGGATGATGATTTAGGACGAAAACGGGCGCGCGAAATTTTATAAACAGACCTTTGGGAGCAAGTCTATATATCATGCAAAAACGAATAAATGTATATTTTCAAAATAAAATTATTTGCATTCTTGAACTACTAATCTATTCCTGTATGGAGGCCGTTTTGCAATTTTCCTTTTTCTTACGGTATTTATTTTCGGCCAAAGATGCGTTAAAATTAGTGTTGAAATATGGAACTTTCGACGCTCGATAACTATCAAATTATATGTTTTTTTACTTTTTTGTTTCAATACAAGGCTAGATAATGATGAGACAAATTTATATAATTTATTATTTTGAACGTACATCGTCAAACAGTGGAGTAATCCCTAGACTATGTTTGTATGGAAGAATTGTTGACTAGTGTAACCTTAACGTTCAGATGTGTCATTCCCATACATTGATTCGTTTTCTACTAGCGTTATCGATGGTAGATTGTCAACTTGGCTAGATGTGCAGATGGAGCACTCATGTGAAGGTACAGAATTCGTCTCAGATCCTTCTAGGATATAGTGCGAATGCAGTACTCCTGACCGGATAAATTTGCATTAATAAACTTCTATAGTTAGTTTTGTATAGTTTATTTAAGTCCTTCGTATTGAATTTGTATAATATCAATGACCCTATAAGTTGTAAATGTAAACAGTTATCCTCAAGAATACTCAAGATTATCGATATAAACTATAAAGCTGCAATAAAAACAATGTTTTACATCTTTAACACCAGAACAAACAATAATTCTTACGGAACTGAATTAATATAAATTTAAATGACTATAAAATAGATATTGATGACGCTTGTTTCCGATTTATCTAGGAAGAGTTCGATGCAAAGTGATTTTTATTAGTTGTTGTATTCTAATGGAAATTGAGAGTCTACGAGTATGTTGACCTTAATAAATGGTGTTTTTCTATTAAAAATATTGTATTGTAAAGCGGTAAAATTATTTGTTTGTTTACAAGTACATAAGTTTGTAAAGGGTAAATATTATCTGGAAGTACTAAACGTTATGGGAATACTTTTATTGTACGTACAGCTAAGGAGTGGCTTGCCCTGCCAGAGTCTGTATTACCTGATGGTTATAAGCTGGGATTCTTTAAGTTAAGATGTGAACAGGTTACGGTAAGGGAAGCCGTCTACTACATTTCTTTTTAATTATTTTTAGGCTCGCGTTTGACTACTATCTCGCCTGATGTTAAGTGATGATGTGGTCGACGCTTGCCTAGAAGTAACCTATTCACTCTTAACTTGAAGACCCCTGGGTTGTAGCAATCTGGAAACAAAGACGCTGGCAGGGAATTCCACTACTTAGCAGTACGCACAGTGAAAGTATTTTAAAACGCCTTGTGCGTATAGGTGGGTGAAGTGGACTGTATTTGGTTGTTCGTTGAAAGAATGAAAATACTGTCGTGATTCGTATCTTCAATTTTATTCCTTATTGTTATTACAACTGTATGTTATTACAATTGTAGAGCTGAAGACTGACTGTGTCCGACTGTGCCTCAGCCTCCAAACGGTCCGTTATTTATACAAGAACCGCTAGGCGCGAACAATGGCGCCCCTCTCTCTCAATGGCGCTCGGGTATGGCGTCATAGAAATGCCGTAATCATCAATATTATCTTACTTAAATCTACACAAATTATACATTTCCTTAATCTACATACTTAATTCTACCTAGGAAACATATAAACTGTAAAAAGGTTAACACAGAAATCTTATCTAACCTAGATTCCTCCCTACTTATGAGCTATCAAAACATGCATAATCTTACCTAATTGTCTACCTTTCCTCTAGTTCTCGTATATTACAGTAGTTCTCATATGTTTTGTACTCATACTTTAAAACTCACATGGAACCTACATCAATTATATTTTAACATTCACGTGTTATTTTTAGTACCACGAAAAGAGAAATTTACAAATAATAACTAACTAACGGGATATCTTATTTTCTCACGCCGATCCCGGTAATTACTTAATGTGTTTTGGGATAACGACAATAGTCCATTCAATGTTTTATTAAGGCGGCGTACGGGTCTGCAGACAATAAGCATTTATAGTTATTTATTTTTCAAAGCGGTAAACCTTTGACAAACGAGGCGTTCACCGTTACGGAGCCATTAAACATGGATTGTTTCTTTATTTTTACAAAATGCCGACAACGGTCAGGGTTATTGCTTCATTCAAAGATTCGTTAAAAAGACCCAAACACATGGTCGCCATAAACACCGTTATAGGTCTACGTGGGAAGCCCTTATGCTAAAAAATCACCACGCAACGTACAAAGCCATGCGTCCGTTACAGTTCTCCCCCCGGCGCAGCTCGCGTAGCCTCCTTTGTTGACACGACGACGAGCTTGCTCACGGGGCGTCGGAAGGTGCCAGTCCT
Source organism: Orthosia incerta (assembly GCA_948252205.1). NCBI lineage: Eukaryota > Metazoa > Arthropoda > Insecta > Lepidoptera > Noctuidae > Orthosia > Orthosia incerta. Next base: position 16,467,967 of record OX411758.1, on the reverse strand, counting down.
GGTGCGCACCTCGACGACTCTGATGCCGCCATCCGGTCCGCGATGCGTGCGCTCGACGATTCCCATCGGCCATGTGTTCCGTGGCAGCGTGTTGTCGACCACGAGGACCACGTCACCGGCTTGAATGGGTCGCACGTCGTTCCGTGGCTCGCCGCGAGGTACCAACGTGGGCAGGTACTCGCGTAGCCATCGTCGCCAGAAGTGGTCAGCGAGCGCCTGACTAGCTCGCCATGTCCTCCGGTCGTCCTCTTCGCAGGGTCCTGTCGTCGGCAGCCCCTTAGACGACCCCAACAAGAAGTGGTTGGGGGTTAGGGCCTCGGGGTCGCTGGGATCCACACTGACGTGTGTCAGCGGTCGCGCATTGATCGAGAACTCAGCCTCAGTGAGCAGAGTCCTCAGTACTTCTTCCGCCGGCGCCTTCTCTCGCAGGGTCACGCTGAGCGCCGTCTTCACGGAGCGCACCATACGTTCCCACGCGCCACCTTGGTTGGGCGCGCCGGGAGGGATGAAGCGCCACTCCAAGCGATGCAGTAGCCCCTCATCTCGCAGGGCAAGCATCCACTCGGCGTAGGCGTGGCGTAGCTCCTGGTCGGCCCCGCGAAAGTTAGTCGCGTTGTCGGAGTACATCACTCTCGGCCAGCCTCTGCGCGCGGCCATTCGTCTCAGCGCCATGATTGCTGAGTCGGTGGAGAGTGAAGCGACAAGCTCGATGTGCACGGCGCGGGAGGTGAGGCACGTAAAGAGTGCGCCCCACCTCTTCTCTCGGCGGCGTCCTACCTTGACCATTATTGGCCCAAAATAGTCCACCCCACAGTTGGTGAACGGGCGGTGAAAAGGGTCAAGGCGGGCGTGTGGCAGGTCTCCTGTAGCTGGGGTTTGCGGCCTCGCCCGCCTCGTTTTGCAGAAGGCGCAGCTCCTCTCGACAGCGCGTACCGTGGGTCGCAAGTGAATGACCCAGTACTGCTGTCGCAGGTCGTTCGTCACACGCTCCCTATTGGCGTGGCCTGCAGCGCAGTGCTCCCGCAGCACGAGGAGCTTAGTCAGCTGATGACGGCCGTCGAGTATAATAGGCCGCTTCATCTCGGTCGGGGCGGGAGAGGCCTCGATCCGGCCCCTCACTCTTAGGACGCCGTTTTCCAGCACTGGATCCAGCCTGTACAATCGACTCGCCCTCGTGAGCGGGCGAGCAGACTGGATCTTCTTCATATCTTCCCCGAAGCTGTCCTCTTGTGCTTGTTTGATTAGTTCAGCCTCGGCGCGCTGGATATGATGATACTCCATCCTTGTTGCTCTTCGTCTGCAGATATCAGTGAAAGCGATCGCTCGAGCGACGGCTCTCACCAATACCTCATACTTTGAGAAGCGGGCCGGGTTCGGTAGCCAGCTATCTCGCTCCGTTTCTTCTCTCGTGTGAAGGACCTCCTCGTCCTCCTTGTCATCCGTCGACGTCGTGGGCCACTGCTCTTCTGGCAGGAGCAAGAAGTCCGGTCCTCGAAACCATCTATCCGTGGCGCATATGGGCGTGTCGACGAGCCGAGTGGCGTCGTCCGCTATGTTGCACGCAGTAGGCAGCCAACGCCACTCTTCTTTCTGGGTCAACTCTGCGATCTCTCCCAGCCGATGCGCGACGAATGGCGTGTAGCGTCGCACGTCGTGATGGATCCAGTGCACCACGGTAGATGAATCGGTCCAGTAGGTCGTCTGGCCGATGATGACTCGGTGCTCCCTTCTTATCGTCTCAGCGAGTCTTGCTCCAATCACTGCGGCTTGTAGCTCCAGGCGCGGTATAGTTTGCGCCCGACGAGGCGCCACCTTAGCTTTGGCGGCCACCAACACGACGTTCAGGCTCCCATCGACGTTTCTTATTCGCCAATAGGCCACAGCTGCGTAGGCTTGCTCGCTGGCGTCGCACAGTATGTGTAAGTCGACGCGTTCATACTTTTGCGTCACGTAACAGCGCGGTAGTCGCAGCTGAGCGAGTTCAGTCAGGCGAGCGAGCCAGGAGGCGAAGAGCTCGTTCTCTTCCTCGGGGATTTGCTCGTCCCACGTCGTCTGAAGGCGCCACAAGCTCTGCAGTATGATCTTCGATCGTATTGTGTAGTGGCTCAGCAACCCAAGCGGGTCGTATATGGACATCACGGCGCTGAGGGCTTCACGCTTAGTCGGGGCGCGCGTTCTCGCTCGTACTTCAGCCGGGACTCGGTTCATAGATGTGTTGAACCCCAGCTCATCGCGCTCCGCGTCCCAATGCAGCCCCAGAATCTTGCTCTCAGGCTGCTCACCCCCCAATTGTGTAGGAGAGGTGGCGTGAAGCTCGGTGGGCACGTCGCGTAGCACCGTCTTGTTGCTGGAGCTCCAACCTCGCAGCGTGAACCCTGCGTGCGCGTGCACTGCTCTCGTTTCCTCTACTGCCTTCCGTGCTTCTTCAGCGTCTTCATAGCTGGCCACCAAATCGTCCATGTAGTGACTTCCTTTGATGGCCTCCAGCGCCCGCGGGTACTCCTGCCCATGTACGTCTGCGTTGTGGTTGCGAACGTAATGGGCCATGTACGGGGAGCTCGCGGCGCCGAATAGCATACTGGTCATCTTGTATTTCCTCGGCGGCTCTTGTCGGTCGTCACCTCTCCACAGGAACTGTTGCGCTGGTTGGTCCTGCGGCCTTATCCTGATTCTCAGGAACATCTCCTGCACGTCTGCTGTAATCGCTACCACCTTCTCTCGGAACCTAAATAGGATTCCTGGCAGCGACAGCAGTAGGTCGGGTCCCTCCAACAGTTCGTCGTTTAGGCAGACGCCGTTGCTCTTCGCTGCTGCGTCGAACACTAGCCTATGTTTGCCGGGCTTGTTCGGGTTCTGCACGGCGAAATGTGGCAGATACCAACAGATGGCATTCGCTCGCTCCGACCCGTCGCATGGCGTCGCGTACCCTTTGTCCAATAGGTTGTTAACCTGCTTGGAGTACTCAGCCGCGAACTGTGGGTTGGCGTCCATCTTCTGCTCGATCTTCTTCAGCCGGCGGAACGCTTGATTGTAGCTAGGCGGCATAGTGACCTCGTCTCGTCGCCATGGCAGCCCAACCTCGTACCCGGTGTCAATCTTCCTGATTGTCCTTCCGACTATGTCGATGGCCCGTTGATCGCTCGCCTTGACTCTCGGCCTTCCTTGTATGCCGAGCGCGTCGATCCTGAAGTGGGCTTCGACTAAGTCGTGGAGTTCCTGGCTGCACGCACCCGTAGTTCGGTTGGGCTCGTATACATGCAGCACGTTCCCTTCTTTGATGATGGTCTTGCGTGGTGCGGTTCCGTGTACCACCCATCCGAGTTGCGTTCTTGATGCTGCCGGTTGGTTAGGGCCGCCGATTCGGAGCTCACGGGACACGATGCACTCCCAGTGGTCTGTACCCACTAGAAGCCCGGGGCGCGCCAGTTCGTAGCACACCTCTTCTGGGGTCAGGTCCCTCAGGTGCTCGTAATCCAGCAGCGTGTCGGGAATGGACTGTTGGTGAAGCCGGAGATCCTTCATGGTCCTCGCTCTGACCCTGTAGCTTTCGTCACTCTTCAGTCCCTTCACGTTGATATTCACTACTTGGCTGCCCATATCTCGCTGCGACATGTTGACCCCGCTCAGGTGGAGCGGCCGTGATGGCCCTTCTGCCCCGACGCTCGCCGCCAGTGCTTCGTCCACTAGGGTGATCGTGGCCCCTTCGTCTAGGAGTGCGTAGGTCTTGACCTCCCCCCGTGGTCCGGACACGATGACAGGGCACATCTTGAGCAAGACTGCCCGTGGCCCGGTAGCGGGTTGGGTAGCCACAGACAGGACCGCTTCCTCCTTCCGTGGTTCAGCCTTCCCCATGTCTTCCGTCTGCGCTTCGCGTACCGCTTGATGGAGCGTCGCGTGATGCGGGCGGCGACATTGATCCACGCCGCACAGCTGCGCCTTGCAACTTATGCGCCTGTGTTGCTTCTGGGCGCATTTGAAGCAAATCTTATTAGATTTAAGAAAGCTCCATCGCTGCTCTACCGTTAGCGCCTTGTACTGCGGACACCGCGTCAACAGGTGGGCTTGCTCGCACTTAGGGCACTTGTCCTTTTCTTCTTCCCTTCCCTCGGTCGTAGTGAACACGCTCGCCTTCTTCTTGAGTGTCACGATGGGTCGAGTTTCCTTTCTCGGTGCGGCGGCGCTTGTAGACGGAGCGTACGTATATCGTAACGCTCGGTCCGCCTCTCGCATTAGAAACCGTGACATCACGACGATTTCCGGATCCGCTGTCCCTTCTTGATCGTAGGCGTAGTCACACCAGCGGGATCGGAGATGCGGGCTGAGCTTGTCCAGTACTTCCCGGGTCATAAAAGGGTTGAACAAGTAACCTCTTCGATCGATTGTTTGCAGTACGCAAATTATGTTCTGTAGCTTGACAGCGAAACTGTTGAGTTCTGTGGCCGATGTACCAGGTTTTGGAAGCTTCTTGAGGTCATCCAGTGCCCGGTCGATGATGACTTCCGGTCGTCCGAAGCACTGCTCAAGAGTCTTCATAATGACGCCTGGATCAGTGGCCGTATGTAGAAGGGCGGCCACGGCGTCTCTTGCTTCTCCTTTGAGGCAGCTTCTCAGCCTTTGTACGTTCTCGGCTGCTGTAACCTGGTACATATCTGTCGAATCTCGTACAGCCGCCTTGAATGGCAGCCACTCGTTGGCCGCTCCGGAGAATGTAGGTAGCTCCGTGTGCCTAGGCCTAGGTCGGGCCATTTTTTCTAGTGTTGCTGCCAAGTGCTCAATGCTGTCCTTTGCTCTTGTGGGGGTCGGCGATCTCGTTCTAGACACGAAGCGTATCTGTTTGGATTCTCTTGGTCCCTCCTCCCCCCGTGAGTTGAGGGGGTTCGTCCTCAGCCATTCATCCACCATTTGATGAGGCTCTTCGCGTGGACGAGAGGGCTCTTGTTCCTCTTGTACGCTTTCTTCATCATTGATCGCTGACACCTCCACTGCTAGTCTCTTCTTGACTAGCTCTTCTTCCAGTGCCAGTTGCTGGGTCCGGATGGCTGCTAGCTTCTCTGCAGCCTCCAGTTCCGCTATCCGTAGCCTTGTTGTGACGCTTGTCGTCGACCGTTGCGACCTCATTGTCCTGGTCGGTGACGTCATTCGCTGTCGGATCGCGGTGTTTGTCGTCTGTGCACTGGAAGGCCCCGCTGCGCTGTTGTGTGCCATTCTCGGAAATGGTGATGCTGGTGGGTCCGGTGAGAGTCTTCTTCTTCGCTCCCGTTCGATCAGCTCCGCTTCCTGGCGGCGCGCCTCCTCTTCTTGGACGCGTCGCGCTTCCTGTTCTTGGATGCGTAGCTGTTCTTCTATCTCGGTTGCGTCTCCCTGGCTCCTTGTGAACACCATCTTGAGTATAGCCGCACGTTCGGTTTGGCAAGGCGGGTTAGTACCTCTTCGGTTCGGTACTTCAGGTGAAACCGGTCGGCTCGGTTCGGTAAGCCGGTCGGGTTCAGTTGTGTTTAAGCCGGTCAGGTTCAAGACCGGTTAGGTTCGAAACCGGTCCTGTTCCGTACAGCTTTGTTCTTACCGCAGATCTTCTTACTTCGTCTGCGGCTCGGTGACAGCCGGTTTCCTTTCTTCGCTCTTGCCGCAGATCTTCGTACTTCGTCTGCAGCTCAGTGGTTCTGGTTGCAGCGGGTTCTTCGTTCTTGTATCCGCTGCTTGATGGACCAGACTGTAGTGGGCCTGGTTGCCGCTGGTTCTTGGTTCTTTATCCGAGCTCGTAGGACCAGACTGAAGTGGACTGTATTTGGTTGTTCGTTGAAAGAATGAAAATACTGTCGTGATTCGTATCTTCAATTTTATTCCTTATTGTTATTACAACTGTATGTTATTACAATTGTAGAGCTGAAGACTGACTGTGTCCGACTGTGCCTCAGCCTCCAAACGGTCCGTTATTTATACAAGAACCGCTAGGCGCGAACAATGGCGCCCCTCTCTCTCAATGGCGCTCGGGTATGGCGTCATAGAAATGCCGTAATCATCAATATTATCTTACTTAAATCTACACAAATTATACATTTCCTTAATCTACATACTTAATTCTACCTAGGAAACATATAAACTGTAAAAAGGTTAACACAGAAATCTTATCTAACCTAGATTCCTCCCTACTTATGAGCTATCAAAACATGCATAATCTTACCTAATTGTCTACCTTTCCTCTAGTTCTCGTATATTACAGTAGTTCTCATATGTTTTGTACTCATACTTTAAAACTCACATGGAACCTACATCAATTATATTTTAACATTCACGTGTTATTTTTAGTACCACGAAAAGAGAAATTTACAAATAATAACTAACTAACGGGATATCTTATTTTCTCACGCCGATCCCGGTAATTACTTAATGTGTTTTGGGATAACGACAATAGTCCATTCAATGTTTTATTAAGGCGGCGTACGGGTCTGCAGACAATAAGCATTTATAGTTATTTATTTTTCAAAGCGGTAAACCTTTGACAAACGAGGCGTTCACCGTTACGGAGCCATTAAACATGGATTGTTTCTTTATTTTTACAAAATGCCGACAACGGTCAGGGTTATTGCTTCATTCAAAGATTCGTTAAAAAGACCCAAACACATGGTCGCCATAAACACCGTTATAGGTCTACGTGGGAAGCCCTTATGCTAAAAAATCACCACGCAACGTACAAAGCCATGCGTCCGTTACAGTGGGATATCCACCATGTAGCGATGGCGAATTGCCGCACGTCTTGTAGTCCGAAGATGGAAAGGGCTAGGCGGAATGAAATTGTGTAGTTCCAACGCACACTCCCCGAAATGTAACCGATAGAAAACCGACAGGCTGGCTACTCGTCGTCGGTGTTCAAGGCTCTGGCAACATTATAGCTAAGGCGTTTCCCCGAAAAAAAATCATGGAACCTGTGGGATAGACCAAGAAATCAAAGCCACGGCAAAAAGCTAGTATATTTTTATTTAATACACCTATAATAAATTCCTATTATTCTTCTTTCTTAACATTACTGTATTCTATTTACATGTTTTGTGTTGAAACGATGTCACAACGGTGTTTTAAGCATAATAATCTTTTATCTTTATTTAATTCTTTACAAATTACTATTAACTGTCAATTTTTGCTTTGGATTAAGTAGACTTGATTCTACTTTTGTTAATAACAGGTCTGGGTTTTATAATAGGTACATATAGGTATAGTTCTCGCCAAACTTCTTGGCCGCCCTGAAATTGGCTTTCCGATGCCCAAGGCAAGGATCATTGGTGTTCCTGATGTATGAGATTTACTACTGCGCAGCCATTGTAGCCAACTTCAGGACGACCAAGAAGTTTGCAGAGAACCATACCTAGGAACGTTGGCACCGGTTGCGAGAAACTTCAAATGTTTTTAAATATTTTATGCTGGCAACGCAGGTGGTTTAAGCTTTTATGACTGACTTCCACTTTGGGAACTTACTTATTGCTTAGATCAAGCTTTGTCTCCTAAGAGTATTTCCCATTTCAGACGCAAAAAATACCATCTCACTTTTCACACGCACTTAAGGGTGCCTCCTTCAAAAGGCGCTTGGACTTGTGGGGAAAAGCAGGGTGTCTGGGCTTTTTACTTCACTATAACCACTCAGGTGATATCAACAGCACAAGGCAGCCCTGCAAATTTGTAAAATACCACCCCGAACACGAACGACCACCCCATGGCCCAGAGTAGGTCGGTGCAACGCCTGTAGACTGGAGGAGACTGAAGAAAAGTTTCCCCTGAACCTCGCAATGCATGGTACCACGTGCCACCGTCTTTCCTGGTGTAACTTGTTGGGTGGCCACCCAAAAAGTTTTACAATGTTTTGAACTTGACAACTTTTCCAATGCTTTACAAATGAGGTACTCACATCAACTTTCCCCTGCTTGACTAGGTATTCAGGAGTTTCCGGCATGGCGAGGAAGATGAAGAAGGTCACAGTTGGCACCAGGAGCCCCAGCCACAGCATGGTGTTGACACTCAGGATGTCGGCACAGACGTAACTCGTCAGGTAGCCGATATTCCTGGAAAGTAAAATAGATGACGGTGGTGAAGTAGTTGTTTGATACGTTAATAATAGTAACATGCCTGCGGACCGATTTTGTTGGCATAGCGGCCAACCTTAGCAGGGATTAACACTATCCATTGATGTGGGAGATATTATAGAGCACAAGTACATGTGTAGATGTCGTGGCCAGAATCTTAGAATTGATCACTTCATGATGTGGCCAATCATTTCATGAAATGGTTGTTATTTGACGTTTGAACGATATGGTCAGTTTTAGCTAGCCATCTAGGTAAAACTGACCATATCGTTTAAACGTCAACGTATGATGATTGTAAATCCACATTTGGCCATATCATTAATATAGGTTTTCTAAGCTTTTTGAGTGACTTTCGTATAATTTAAGTTATTTTGTGTCGTAACGACATTTTACTTCACTTTTATCTTCAATTTGCGCATTTTTATTAGCTTATTTTATCTAAATAATTGTCCGCCGCCATGATTCATCACAAGAATAAAACAATGTCAGTGCCTCTAATGGTGGATAATGTATATATGTATATCTTTTACAATATGAGCACTAATAATTTGACCATATCATGAAGTAGCCGTGCGTTTAGCTGTTTATATCATCAAATGATGACTATTCATTGATCTGGTCAGATCATGTCATGATGTGGGCAGTGAATATTTTCCATTTCATGAAATACAACCATTTCATGCAATGGTCGACCACACCTTGAATTAATCTGGCCAGATCATGTCATGATGTGGGCAGTGAATATTTTCCATTTCATGAAATACAACCATTTCATGCAATGGTCGACCACACCTTGAATTACTTGACTTAAGATCCTTATGTCCTCTAGCTTGGGCTGGGAGCATCTACAGTAGTCCTCCATCGCAACCGGTCTTGTGCTTCACGCTTCACCTCACTCCACGTCATGCCAATGCTCGTCAGTTCAGCCAATACAGTGTGACGCCAGGTTTGACAGGGACGGCCACGCTTCCCTTTTTCCTTGAGGATTCCAATCCATGGCCTGTTAAGGAATGTGATCGGAATCCCTCCGGAGCGTGTGAACAATCCATCTCCATTTACGACGCCTGATCTGGCTGTCAATCGGGCACTCGTGGCATCTCTCTAACAGCTCTACGTTAGAAATGGTTTCGGGCCAGTATATTCCGAGGATGCGACGATGACATCGGTTGACGAAGACCTGGATTTGGCGTGAGAAGTCCTTTGTTACCTTTCTCGTTTCGCACTAGTAGAATTCTAAGATCTGGCCAAGACATGGACCCTGGCTGGACTCTCTCTTCTTCCTCTCTCTCATAGTTTGATGAGACGGCTATGCGACGCGACCGGGAATTGAGTGGCAAAGGGCTTAACGTCCTTTTCGAGGTACGAAGGTCTCAAACCGCCAATTTCCAAGCTCTATAATGGCAAATATCGCTAGGCAACCCTGCAGCAATATAATCTTCTATCAAGTATCATAAAAATAAAATTTTATCACAAACAAAATACCTACAGAGAGAACTTATTACGCTTGGTGAGTAAGGTAGCAAATGTATTTATAAATTATCAAAAGCTTTCAATTGTTTTTCTATGGAAATTAATACTGGTTCTATGATTACTTAGTTCACATAAATATCAATAACCCCCTATGTATGTACTCTGTGTCATCATCATCTGCCTAGCCTTTTCCCAACTATATTGGGGTCGGCTTCCAGTCTCACCGGATTCAGCTAAGTAACAGTGTTTTACATGGAGCGACTGCCTATCTGACCTCCACAACCCAGTAAATGGGTAACACGGTACCCTTGGCAAGACTGGTGTCAGATCTCAAGCTTCTGACTACCCGTAACGACTGTCAAAGATCTTCAAATGACAGCCGGGACGGCTTAACGTGCTTTCCGAGGCACGGAGGAAACTCGGTATGTTGAAATGGTCACCCATCCACGGACCGACCTCGTCAAGCGTTGCTTAACCTTGATGATCGACCCGTGCGGCTGTTATTATTTAGCCACGAGCTCCTCGGCTCAATGATTACTTTATACACATAAATATCAATAACCCCACTATGTATGTACTCTGTGTCATTAAGAGTAAATAAGTTCTCGAACAATATGCCTCCAATCTAATGATGAATTCTAAAAGCGACTCAGAGGTCGTTCGTTACGTAACAAAACAACCCGGTCAAGTCTGTTCGTTGAACTATTACTGCATAATTACCTACTTATTTACGTATCTTTATTAAATCATCACGAAGAATCCCCATAGATGTAAACAATAACACAACATTATGCCTGTAGGCAGAGACGGGTGGTAAATCCATTTGTCTGAATTGCTAGTAATGTTTAAGCGTCAAAGCACTAGTGAGACAGAGTCGAAGCGAATTTGCTAAAATAAGCATATGCTAGCATATTGACCCCTATCTCCACAGCGTAGTGCACTCATTTCCATCTCGATAAATAACTGCTTGTAAAAACACGCACACATGAGACCTTCGTCTTTATCTAGACTGAAATAAGTGTCTGTGTGCGTGTATGAGGCGATTTTATGGCCATCTAGGCTTTTTAGGATTCCGTAGCCAAATGGCAAAAAACGGAACACTTATGGATTCGTCATGTCTGTCTGTCTGTCCGTCCGTATGTCACAGCCACTTTTTTCCGAAATTATAAGAACTATGCTGTTGAAACTTGGTAAGTAGATGTATTCTGTGAAACGCATTTAGATTTTTACACAAAAATAGAAAAAACAATAAATTTTGGGGGTTCCCGATACTTAGAACTGAAATTCAATTTTTTTTTCTTTATACCCATACGTGTCATCAAAAATGATATTGAGGTTTCTAATATCATTTTTTTCTAAACTGAATAGTTTGCGCGAGAGACACTTCCAAAGTGGTCAAATGTGTGTCCCCCCCCTGTAACTTCTAAAATAAGAGAATGATAAAACTAAAAAAAAATATATGATGTACATTACCATGTAAACTTCCACCGAAAATTGGTTTGAACGAGATCTAGTAAGTAGTTTTTTTAATACGTCATAAATCGTAAACCACAATTTACCAAGTACGAACGGGTACTAAACGTACCCTTCGTGCGCGAGTCCGAATCGCACTTGGCCGGTTTTTTTTGCTTGGAGTAATGCTCACGCATACTGCGCTACCACGGGGCAATACCGCAGTTATGTGGGACTCCAACCCACTAAAACTTGTCGGTGTTCTCTTGTGTTCTCTTGTGCAGCTTATGGCGGGGACAGGGGCACGCCTTAACACTCATCCGTAAACCCGGCGCTGCTGTTTGTCGTCCTCTAGGGAGTACCCACATCACCGGCTCACCAGAAAACATTACACGCCGTGACCACTCCAGGGACCAATCCAGCACATGGGAGCCAGACGACCCCGTGTATGGCACCCTTGGTCCCCTTGTGACAGGTCAAGGTCAATGGCCCCACCACCTACCTTTTTCGGCCACAAGGGAAAGAGAGAGCGGCCAACGCTATACCGACACTCCTCCTTTCCCGCGGCCCCACCGCGTCCGCCATCAGACGGTGGTGACCGGAAGGCAGGGTAAGTGGCGCACCGCAAAATTGGCACTCCTCTCCCGCTAGATAGGTATGACGTGACAATGCGACAACGATACGACGACAATATTTATGAAAAATGTTGTTGTTGTTTTTTGGTGTAGGTACAATAAAGTATATTTTATTCTATTCTAAGGGTATGTTATCCGTTAAACACAATCACCTGCGTGCGCGAGCTTTCAACTGGTCTCGAAACGAATTCAGACTCTGGGTGAAATTCATATGGGAAATAAAGCAGGTTCCCCTGCAGCAGCAGCAGCAGTCACAAAAAACATGCAGCTAGCGACTTTCTTTGGAGCATTTTGTCTTTTAATGAAAGCATTACATTATTATAATGCTCCCGAATTTATTAAATACGGCAGCCTAGATTTTTCATAACATTTATCAGATAGTTTGCAGTGCCCTCTGACGGCTATCTGACTTTCGCAACCAACACAACAGAATCAGTAGGTAGATAACAGCGAAATTTAATGCTTACACTGTTTCCGAATTTTAAAGTGCTTCTGAGTAATTATTGTAATATGAGTTTCCGTTTTTAATTTTTGTTCAACTATCAATGCACCAGTAACTTTACGCGCTCTAGACGAACTTTAGAGGCAAGAAAAGAACCCTTTGTGCACCATCACCGCTTTGAATTTAAACTTTTATTACACAGTTTTAAAGTCCAAAATATTCTGTAGTTTTTATACCTAATAGGCTTCCACGGTTGCTTACAAAGAGCACGACGTCCTTGAAGCAGATTGCAAAACAATGCCTAAAGATGAGGATAGACTAGAGCATTTACTTGTAACAGAACATTGAGCATTCGCTGTTTTTAAATTTACTCGAACCACAAGTCAAACATGACGCTCGATATTTTGTTACAACCTGATTTTAAAATCCAACGAGCGTATTGGTGTAACATTTTATCGAGCAAAGGCACGAGCGCGGGTGTCGTGGAGTGAGGTCAATAATGAACGTAAGTTACAAATAATTGTTACAGGTAAATGCTCACTCGCCGTGAGCATTATGTCGAACACAGCTTGATATCGCAAGAAAATGAAAATGCTTTAAGAAACTGAGCATTCGCCTGTATTGTACCATTCGTAAGAACGTTACGTTACATTGTAATGCTCGCGAAAATGCGTGTACTATCGTACTCCACCTTCAGGCTCACTTGCATGAAAAAGTTAACTCAGAGTTAGTTGACAATTTAACCGCGTGTTAGCAACTAAGTTGCACATAATCATGTATTACCTATTATTTATTTATTATATTATTTAGTATTTTATTTATTAATATGCATGTATATGAGAGTATATATTAATTAGTTATATTTTTTGTGAATTGTTTCATATGTTTTTCTTTTTATTATACTGCCCTACACACGGTGTCTACATTCTTTTCAACTCTCCTCTCGCAGGTATGCTGGAAGAGATTTCTTTGAAATAAGCGTACCTTTGTACCTATTTTCTGTTCCTTCTTCTCCTTGTCTCTTTATCTCTTTATGTGTGTACATTAATGGTTAAATAAATAAATACATTTCCGTAGAGGTGCGCCTAAGATCCGTAACTTAGTACAGCTTAGCTGGGTATTTTTCATAATTCTGTTGCAATTTGCGGTCTGTATGCAGAGTATGTGAAATCATCTCAGTTATGCGAGCTAAACTAACTACGCTTAGCTCTTGGTCTGTAACCGGCTTTATGTTCAGACAATATTTATTTATCAAAACTTCATGCAACATAAAGTTCGGTACAGTACTCGCATGTCTTCTTGGCCGCCCTGAAGTTAGCTATCCGATGCGCATGGCATGGCGCACTGCTACTTTTACCCGACTGTGAAAGGGTAATTCTTTTCGAGCTTATGTGTAATGTATGTATGTATGTCCATTTCTATAGCACGCTCTACAGCCCAAACGGCCTAACAGATTATGACATATGAAGAGCGTTAGATTCGTCTCAATTGTGGGAGTGACAATAATCTGAAAATTAAAGATATTTACTATGCCCCTATGTTTTCCTTTTTGATGGTACATTACCTTTACACGCACTAGAACCCTCAAAAAATTTTCAATATTGCGCTGTCTTTAGAGGCTTAGTGTACAAATTTGACAAATATAAATGAAAAAGGAAAACATAGGGGCATAGTATATAAATATCTTATTTTACCAGTTTATGGAATATCTTTAAAATTGGTCCAATATTGGAGGAGGAAAGAGACGAGAGCCAAACCCCGAATTATGACTTTTTACTAAGGAAATTCAGTCGGCGCTCTCTGTCCATACTCGTATTTTATCTTAAGGGTACACTTGTCGACGGCACGAACTATTTTGTGCTCGGGGTTAAAACGCATTTTATATCAACCGACAACACGTGCGGAAGAGATAGATGCTGTGATGGGCAGTAGATGCAGCAAATAACTAGCTGGTTTGTCCTAGTCTCGTGTCAATCAGTAATGGGGGAGAAAGAGGGTTAGTCTGTAAGGCATACCTGTTTATTGATTTCAAATATCGAGCCCCTTCCGTGTATCGGCAGACATTAAGGTTACACTAGTCGACGGCACAAACTATTTTGTGCGCGGGGTTAAAATGCCTGCTATCTCATCCGATAACTCGTGCGAAAGAGATAGATGCTGTTATGAGTAGTATAAAGCTAGGTCGCGTATGAGTACACACTTTTGCAAATTTGTAGCGAAATGGATAATGATTTAGGATGAAACCGAGCGCGCGAAATTTTATAAACAGACCTTTGGCAGTCTAGATATCATGAAAAAATGACTAAATCTATCTGTTCAAAATAAAATTATTTGCATTGTTGAACTACTAATCTATCCCTGTATGGAGGCCGATTTGCAATTTTCCGTCGTCTTATGGTATTTATTCGCGCCCAAAACTGCGTTAAAATTTGTGTCGAAATGTGGAACTTTCGACGCTCATAACTTTCAAATATTTTCTTTTTTTTCTTTTTCTTCCATACAGGGCTAGATAATGATGAGACAAATTGATATCACTTTTTATTTTGAACGTACATCGTCAAACAGTGGAATAATCCCTAAACTACGTTTGTATGGAAGAACTTTCGACTAGTGTAACCTTAATCTTACTTCTTACTCATATATTAAATGCTAAAGTTTGGATGGATTAATAGATGGATGGACAAAGATAGATTATAATCTGAAATAGTATAATTTAATCCCGGTATAATTTAATCCCTTGGGATAATAAAACACTTCTCACGCGGGCGATGCCGCTGGTAAAAGCTAGTGCAACATAAAGATAGGTACATAGGTAGACTAAATCATTCCAATATCGATGTAGGTATGGGGGATAAATACATGATTTGTTGTCGTAGGTTATGTAACACGGGAAAACACAGCATACGAGTACAAATTTGCTTGTGGCGATTTAATTTCACATTATCCTTTGATCAACATGATTCAAGCCGCGAATCCTTTATTTATTTATTATACCTCGTCTATTAATAGATAGAAAATATTCTAGATGATTTCAGAGAAGTATAATTTCAATTAATCGTGGGATCGATGTTGATTGCTCATGCAAATTCTTCTCGCAATACAATAAGAGAACATCTGAAGCTACTGGGGGCAAATACTGTTTGAAAGGTTGGTCTTGGTAGTAGGAACGTCCCTGGACGTTCGGAAGGTTCACTAGAGGCTCTAGACATGTGATATTCTATCAACGGATTTGTTTTCAATGTATGTGTGTATAAGGGTATCGGCGTATCCCAGAATGGTCTGATGCCCACCCCAGGATGCCACTGTTTACGGCCCTAATACAATTTAAAATTAGATAAATAAATCTAATATCGAGACACCTACATATTTATACAGTACTGTAACACCTACATAATAAAATCCAAAAATCCATTTACTTACTTTTGAAAACACAAAAATAATGAAATCCGCAAATATACAAAGTACTAAACTAAGTAAGTATAATACTCACAACGGATCTTTGTGTCTCTGAATTGGCTGCAAGACCCTGTGCAGTAGCTAGTTTTGTGTCAATGTTGAAGGTGAAGATAGCATTGTATAACTGTCTCTTTCACTCGCTAACGTTTGTCGCATCGTCCTATCTCGCTTATTTTATGCAGTATACTCGATGACAAACTGTTTCTTGCGCAATGGTTGGCAGAGCCAAGTTTAGACACACAAAGATACGCAGTGACTATTATATTGTCGCTTCCATTTCGGGTCATCCATTAGCAGGGCCTGATTTACCCACAGGATAACCAGGCGTTGACCTGAGGCGCAAGGATCGAGGGGGCACCAAGCTTGCCTTTGCAAACACCACTTACTTACAGAATAAAATTTACATCCTACTGCTTGGGTTCTGATTGCGTCATGTTTTTAGGGTTCCGTACCAAAAAGGGTAAAAACGGGACCCTATTACTAAGACTCCACGATCCGTCTGTCACCATTCTCATGAACCGTGATAGCTAGACAGTTGAAATTTTCACAGATGATGTATTTCTGTTGCCGCTAACAACAAATACTAATAACAGAATAAAATAAATATTCAATTGGGGCTACCATACATCAAGCATGATTTTTTTGCCGTTTTTTGCCATAATGGTACGGAACCCATCGTGCGCGAGTCCGACTCGCACTTGGCCAGTTTTTTTGTCAGCTGAATAAATGAAGAAATGGTCCAAGGGTTTTAAGACAGATAGACAGCAGTCTTTAGTGAAAAATACAGCGAGCAAATCTTTTGATATTACCATCCAGATTCCAGACACTTTTAATAACAACGTCCACTGTCTTATATTTAAAGAAAATATAAAATAAACTTACCTATTCAAAATAAGTAGAGAACCCAGGGCGCCTCTCAGGTCGATATCACTGATTTCCTTCAGATATATCGGCAGGACTATGTAGCAGGACGAGCAGGGAATACCAGCCACTGCTCGAGCCAGGATCAGGGCCCACGGCTCCAGGCATAGCAGCTTGATCTGCCAGTAGATCTGGGAATAGCACAAATTACTTGTTAAGACGACGACTAACGCCAACGACCTTGAGGGAACAAAACGCGCACTCGTTTCACACCCGCGCGACCCAAAATTTAGTAGTTTTTTGTACTTTTCTTATTATTCTATGACTTTAAAAAAAAAGTTTCAGATCAAAATGTAGATAATTAAATTGTCTTTTAGATGGTGTCAATTTCATTACAATACGCTCAGCGGTTTTGGTGTGATTGTCGTGTTTTTGTCTGTTTTAGACATAACTTTACAAATTAATTAGACTTTGTTATACAAATATAACTCAAAATTTGCTTAGATCAAATTATTAAGAAAATAGTCTTATATAATATATATTTTTTTCAAAGAATTACGACTAGCCATTTAGACGTGATTCTCATTTTAAAATCAGCTACTCAAGGGAATCGGCGCCTTAAGAACATTGATATGAAAACTGTCGTGACTGCCTTGGCCAGTGGCCCTGCTTGACGTGGGTTGGAATTTTGTTAAAGTGTTTTAATGGAGTGTTTTCACTAGAAAATTCTCAGTAGCACCTTATAGGGGCTGACTTTGAGTCCATTTATGTGAGTCATACCTAAATTTTTAACCGACTTTCGAAAAAGGAGGAGGTTCTATGTTCGACTTCTTGTATGTTTTTTTTTTTTTTTTTGTGTATGTTCACCGATATCTCCGTCAATTGTGGACCGATTTAAAAAAATCTTTTTTTGTTTGAAAGAGTTTGTTCCGGAATTGGTCCCATTTTAATTTGGTGAAGATCTGATGAAGAACTTCGAAGATATACAACAGAACTCTTCAATAAATAGCGGCAAAACTCTCGGGACTGCTGCAATCGCATGTCTGTTTATTGTTTAGACCATTTCATAACATAACATCACGCCGGTACGCTCTTAAGGGGTAAGCAGATCTCTCATTTGATCGGTTTTGTTCAAGTTACATGATATTTGGGTAATCTATTCTGGCGTTATAGGAAACTAACTAAACAACTTGCCTATTAGGTAGGTACAACTAAAAAGTGAAAAATAAAAAAACATTTTTACAAAAAAATACTACCGACTTCCAAATAAGAAAACTACAAAGTGAAAAATAACTTTATTTTTGGAAGTCGGTGTCCATAACGCAAAAAAAATGGTACCTACGAAAGACACCGACTTCCAAAAATAAAGTTATTTTTCACTTTGTAGTTTTCTTATTTGGAAGTCGGTAGTATTTTTTTGTAAAAAAGATTTTTTATAGCCTATACTTTCAGGGTGCAGACGAAATGTTATATATATTTATATCCACTTATAAATGTTATATATATAGACCACCTGACGGTGATCTGCTAATAAACGATGATGTGTCTTCTCATGAGAGCAGTGGTGGCCCAGTGGTATCAGCCGTGACTTACAAGTTGTAGGTCATGGGTTCGAGCCTAGGCAGGCGCTTTACTTTGTGTAAATTATTTCATCACCACTGCTCTCAAAAACGGTGAAGGAAAACATCGTGAGGAAACCGGCATGTCCTAGAACCAAAAATTCGAAGACATGTGACATCCACCAACCCGCACTGGGCCCGCGTGGTGGATTACGGCCCATTCCCTCTCACAGAGAGGAGGCCTGTGTCCCAGCAGTGGGAAAATTAATAGGCTGATGATGTGATGATGTGTGTCTTCTCATTGGTGTTGAAATTGAAGAAAAATAGATTTTCAAAGTATTGGCAGATGCTGTATATTTCCTGCTAATTGATGACATGAAATGAGATAAGGATAACTAGTCATTGTTGTAGTTATAGTTCCGCCACAAGTACCTATGAATCACCCATATTCAACTATTGTTACATAATATAAGTTTAACCATTTAATTAAACTTAATTCATATTCGTAATTAGCTTCTGTCAGCGGCTTCGCCCTCGTCACGGGGTCTCATTGCTAAGAAAGAAAATTTGGTTCAAATAAATCTCACTAGATGGCGCGATATACACCTATCTGTTATTGAATGTTTGTAAAATTAACATTTTGTGGAATTGAACATGAATATTGTATGTTGCTGTTTAATCAACTCTCCTAAGTACAACATTATGGAATATTGGGCTCTTAATTCACATTTCAAAGATTATTTGAACGGATTATATAAAATTGATGCCAATAGATGGCGCATTTTTAAATTTCTGAGGCATTCCACTCGATTGTTAAAATTTGCATTGTAACACATTTTGGCGCAAAAAAATGTAAAAACGTGCAAAAAATACTATAAAACGAACCTACACTGTATTTAAAGAAAAAAATATACACGATCTGAAGGAAACCCTTTTACTTGCAAGTCGATGCTAACACCATCTATCTATCACCGTGAAACAGAACCGAACGCGTTCGATGTACAAAAGAATATCAGATCAATCAGACGAAACACGTTAGTTACGTCGGCACGGTTTCTTTTTATGGGATGAGGCATCTGTATGCTATCTGTGCCCTCGTGAAATGTGTTTTAGAGTCTGGCAAACGAAAGTAGACACTCGAATTATTTGCAAACTTTTAATATGGCAATGCTATACTAATGTCAACATAAATTTTTGATGATTTGTTGTGGTCTCGATAATAGCATTTATTATGTGAAAAATGAATAAAACAATTAAAAGTGGATTACGGGAGATGTCGTTTCACATGATTTCTAAATATCAAGGAAAACATCAGGAAAAGACGTCGAATTCAAACAAAAACAAGATTGTTTAAATGTGCTGTTAGAATTCATAAGTTAGAATGACGCTAATAAGTTGAATAAACCAAAAATATTATAGAATACTGTTGTTTTTTATTGAGATTGATACATAATGTCTAAAATATTACCTAGCTCAATTACCTATAGTGTTTCTATTCAGACGAAATAAAATAAATAATGCTAAAGTATTTAATTAGGTTATTCCTGGTACGTCATACTAGTTTTGGGGTTGCTATGCTGATATTTTTTAAATTTTCCGCGCTTTTTCAGTATCTACTTTCGTTTGCCAGACTCTATCATCCCAAGGAAGCATTCTACCGGGATAAAACCTTTAAGCCTTTGTGTTATGCCAGACTATAATCTATCTCCGTGGTTTTCATCCAGATCCATTTATCGTGATCGTAAACAAACATCCATCCATACTTTCGCATTTATAATATTAGTTAGATTATTCAATTCATTACTATCTGTTAATTGTTTTTGAAAAGGAAACCAATGTGTCAAAATTGTATAACATCTCACAACAAAAGCATAATGCATGTATTTGTCAGAGTAGATCTTACCTGCCGTATATTTTAAGCCTAAATCAATCATTTAAGAGCTGAAGGAGAACCATTTGCAGTTGAAATAACACTATATTTTTAGTACCTACATCAAAAACCTGAGAATCAATACCAAAAAAAAAATCCCCAAAAGATGGAGTATCAGGAGACCTGGGGGGTGACCACAAGCCCTTAGAGCGGTATCAATTTGATATCGAGTAAGTGACAGATGTATACAAGTCAGATACATCTGTCCCTTATTCGATCTCAAATTGATACCGCTCTAAGAGCTTATGGTCACCCCCCAGGAGAGTTTATTCAATAACATAATTTAAATTGATCGAAAATCCAAACACACTGTCGTCCATTCTTACTTTTATCCCATCCTTACACACATTCGAAGGTCCGTACCTAACCAGACACTCACTCACTCCCACCACAGGCACACTTACACACATACACTCATCAACTCACACAATTTCACATACAGACATACAAAAACACATTATTTTTAGATTTATTACTTTCATTTTATAATTTTAATTCCTACTGTGCAGTAAGCAATTTATTTTACCTATATGTGTTACCAATTGGCAATAACCTTGGCTGTCAACTATATAGCGACACTCCTCTAAAATTTCTTAAATTGAAAATAGAACCCATGGCTGAACGCTGACCCCCAAAATACAGATCCAGAAATAGTTTGGGGATTACGATCAGATTTGTGACAGTACATTTGTGTGCTATTTTAGTATGACTTGATTGTAACATGTATTTCAAAGTGTCAAATAATTATTATAATATTTTTTTAACAGTGATTTAAGGAGTAGGTACTGATATATCATATAATTCTTATTAATGTAGATACATTACTTTATTTCATCATCATCATCATCAGCGTTTAAATGTTCCCACTGCGGGGGGGAACACAGGCCTCCTCTCTTTGAGAGAGGAAATGGGTCGTGATTCACCACGCGGGCTCAGTGCAGGTTGGTGGATGTCTTTGAATTTTTGGTTCTTGACATGTTGATTTCCTCACTATTTTATTCTTCACCGTTTTGAGAGCAGTGGTGATTAAATAATTTACACAAAGTAAAGCGCCTGCTTGGCTTGTAAGTCGCGGCCGTAACCACTGGGCTACCAATGCTCCGTACTACTTCACCTGCTAATACAATAATTTAATACAATACTTTTGTATTAAACGGCTTCAATGAAACTGTGGAAAGCTACAACTAAACTAGAAAACTATTCAACAAAAACTAAAAGAAACGACAACTAACAATCGCAAAAAACATTGTGACAACGGAACAAGCACCCAAGATGTCAAGTTCAAGACAAAATAGTAACACAAGAAAACGAACAATACTACTAATCGTAGGAAGGAAGGAAGCTATAGAGTTC
This sequence comes from Orthosia incerta, assembly GCA_948252205.1. NCBI lineage: Eukaryota > Metazoa > Arthropoda > Insecta > Lepidoptera > Noctuidae > Orthosia > Orthosia incerta. The sequence continues at coordinate 16,446,737 of OX411758.1, read as the reverse complement.
AATACTCTATATTTTTTTCAGCACCCGAAGTTCACGCTCGAAGTAATTTCTATAGCGACACCAATTATTTGTAAACAAGAAGAATTTAACAAAGTAAATACAGAATTGTCGGATTTAGTATTTCCTAGTTTGGATTTGACAAAGGCCTTTGACAGCGTAAGCTGACCGAGAATTTCATGAGTGGATAAGTCAAAGCAGCAAATTTTCATAGGTTTTATTTAGGGAACAGCAGAATATATGGAGCAGCACACATTAACAGTTTGAGTAAATATTTGTCTACTATAGTTTTGTGCTAACTATAACTAAAATAATCAAGAGGTAAAAATATTATTACTTTGTTTGTGTATATGTCTGCAAGGGAAATCTTTTGAAGTACTGACCTGATTTCAAAAATTATTACAGAAGATGAAAAATATCGTTACACTATTACTGATCGTCATGAGCTTAGTATTTATCCCGAATTATTTACGTTATCTGTGGGATAAACCGAGACAAAAAGCTAAGAATGTAGTTAGTTTATATCATTGTTGTAAAAAATAAATAAATTGAATACATAAAAAGATTGAAGAGCGTATTAAACTTTTTTGAGTCTTTTAAATAATAATTTTATGGGTCATGATGATGATAAAAACTAAATCGTTTATTTTTAAAAGAGTCTTCTAGATTTTCTCGTGACTGGTACGGCAATCACATCACAATGTCGAAAATAGATTAACTTTTGAAATATTAGGTATTACCTAGTTATTATTTATCTTATCTAGGGCTCTAAAGTCATGCAGAGGATTGGAATAAAATGTTTTTTTTTGTTTGCTTTTGAGAGGTAATCTCTGTCAAACAAAATGACATCAATCAACTCTATTGACAATGGGTATCACTGAGATTTAGGCTGAGCTCTCTAGTATTTCCAAATCTCTGGTAATCTTTGTGTTTTTTTTTGTCAATCGTAATATGATTTTTCTAAGCCGTAAGATTCGAGTACGATAATCCTTTGACTGATAAACAGCAACAAACAACGCTACACTATCGTTTAGTGGCATGAAAACTACCTGAGAATGAAGCCAGGGGAAAAAGGTTCTTTAGTACAGGTCGATTCAAACTTAAAGATGGCTGTGGAGTTAACTTTTTACTGCCCCAACCCACACCCCCGCTATCCCATGAATTAGCCAATTATTATTTTTTCCTTTTCTAGGGTTCATCAATAGGATGGACCCTAATTTTATTACAATCTACCCTTATAAGTAATTTAATTATAACCTAAACTATTACATTGTCTTTACCAAGAATGTGTCCAATAGCACTTTTCTTATTGTCTCTATTAAGGGGACTACACTTCGTTCTTGTGTTTGTTTGCGCAGTAACTAGCCTTTAACTCCGTTAACTAAGTTTGAATCAGCCTTTAATATGTGTACATCAGAATCGCGGGTGTACTTTTCAGATTTGCCTAAATTTATTGCAGTATTTTGTTAAATATATACGTGTTTCTGCAGGTACACAAGAGGTACCAAATTTACATGTACAGTACACTTAGCTACATATACTGGTTAGCAGTACACCCGCGGTTCTGACATCAGGATGGCGGGTGTACCTAATTTTTAAAATATCATTGTACGTGTGTAGGTACACAGATTTTCAGGAGAGGTACGTAAAGGTACACAGAAGGTACCAAATAACTGCAATAAATTTAGGCAAATCTGAAAAGTACACCCGCGATTCTGATGTACACTTTAATTTGAGAGCGCGGAAACGAAAATTGGGTAAACCAAGAACAGTTTAAGAGCTTACATCATTATTGTCAGTATCTAAAATAGCACCTACTTTAAATATGATAATAGTAGTGTTCAAAATATAGTGCATCCCAAATCTGATGAAATTAACACATTTCTAAATACGGTGTTTGATATAATGTCATATTTATTTAGCACCTCATTAAGGTAAATAAAGTGATATATAGAAATCGTCATCACGTGATATGCTGAGTTAAGTCTTGGCATGATAGATTTGTGTATGGTATCACGCAAATCGAATCACGACGTCTGTGACGTATTGAGAGCAAATATTTTCATTTGACACGTACAGATACCTAACATCACGCCTATGTTCCCTAGGGTTAGGCAGTGGTGCACCTCATCATTTCAGTCGACATGCCTGCTGCTGCTGGACATAGCCCCCCCCCCAAACGTCGCCACACTGGTCGGTCCTGTGCTTTTCGTATCCACCGGACGCCCGCAGCCGGGGGCCGCAGGGTAGGAGGAGTGTTGGTATTGTGTTTGCCGCTCTCCCTATCCCCTGCGGCCGAAATATGGTAGGTGGCGGGGCCATTGACCTTGACCCACAGGGACCAAGGGTGCCATACACGGGGTCGTCAGGCACCCGTGTGCTGATTTGGTCCCTGGAGTGGTCACGGCGTACAGTGTGTTCTGGTGCGCCGGTGATGGGGGGGTACTCCTCCAAGGAGGGTCCGGTGACGGACAGCCGCGGCGGGTTCGCGGTGAGTGCTAATGCGTGCCCGTGTTCCCGCCTTAAGCGGCACAGGAGGACACCGTGGAGTTTTAGTGAGTTAGAGTTCCACATAACTGCACTATCTCCCGGTGGTAGTGCAGTATGCATGAGCATTCCTCCAAGCAAAAAAAAAGGTCATCGCTCCACCTAGAGGAAGGCCTTCCAATGGTCCGTCTTCAGGTACGGGTCGCCACTCGTTCTGCAAGCAATGTGCCCTGCCCATTGTCACTCTTCGAGCTTCGGGGTTCTCTTGCGAATGTCTTCATTTCTGATTCGATCACGCTTTCTGATAAGGCCCATTGTGAGCGGAGCGACCACGTCTCTGTACCTAATAACTGGCAATAAACACTGGTCATAGACTTTCGTCTTGAGACACTATGGTAAGTTGGACGTGAAGATAACGCGCAACTGCCCAAACGCTGTCCAGCCGAGTCGGATTCGGTGGTGCACCTATACAACCACATTACTATACTCCGGGCTGCTGGTGAGAAATTCCAGATGGAAAAACACAAGAACTTTTTGCCTGACCAAGGAATCGAATTCAGGCACTCTTGCTCAACAGTAGCGCTTGCATCTTTAGACCAACGAGACAGCATGATCTAATGCACATTGTCATAATAAGCTAATTTCTATTCCCACTCCTTCTCTGTTCATCAGTACGACTGTGGAACTCACTTCCACCTAAAAGCCATGACTTTATTCAAGAAACAGATCAAAGAACATTACCCCTCTACCATCTTGTAATTTTATAGCGGACGCCTCGCGGTTTCACCCGCGTAGTTCCTGTTCCCGTGAGAATACAGAGATAAAAAGTCGGTCCAGTAGTTTTTAAGTTTATTCGTTACTTCATCATATCAGCCGAAAGACGTCCACTGCTGGACATAGGCCTCCCCCAGGCGTCGCCACATTGACCGATCCCGTGCGTCTCGCATCCAGCGCCTTCCCGCAACCTCAACCAGGTCATCGGTCCACCTAGTGGGAGGCCTTCCAACGTATCGTCTTCCCGTTCGCGGTCGCCATTCCAGAACTTTTCGGCCCATCGGCCATCCGTTCTGCGAGCAATGTGCCCTGCCCACTGCCACTTAAGTTTGGCAATTCTTCGGGCTATATCGGTAACCCTGCTATTCGTTACTTACAACAATACAAAAATACAAATCTTTCCTCTTTATAATATTAGTATATGTATTTTTATCTTCTATATATGTAGTTCTATACATATACCTTATATGTGCAATTTATATATAATTAATTAAGTTATAATAGTCTATTTTAGGTTTCCTTATTTCGTTATACACACTGGGTCTTCTGTTTATCATTAAATTTTCCTGTCGAAGTTCTGCTGGAAGTAAGCAGTACCTTTTTGCTATTCTAACTGTATTCTTTATTTTCTCTGTTAAGTGTTTTGTGTATATAAATAAATAAATAAGGTTAATTTACCTGATACTTAATAACGTCACATAATACTAGCATATAGATGCCTTATCCCATACAAAGAAACCGTGCCGACGTAACTAGCGTTTTTCATCTCATTAAGATGATTATTGTTCTAAGAACATCGATCACGTTCGGTTCCGTTCTACGGATATAGATGGTGATAGCAGCAAGTAAAAGGGTTTACTCGGTTTGTGAATACTTTTTTTTTAAATACAGCGACGATTAGTTTTATAGTATTTTTTGCACAATTTTAGTGTTATTGTAAAAAAATCGATATTATAAAACTTGTATTCAAGTTTAAAATATCGGATGCCTCAGAAATTTGAAATCGCGCCATCTATTGCAGTCAATTTTAAATTATCCATTCAAATAATCTTCGAAATGTGAATTAAGAGCCCAATATTCCTTAATTTTGTGCATAGGAGAGTTAATTAAACAATAACATACATTTTTATGATCGTCTCTAGAAAATCTTAATATTTCACAAGACTCAATAACAAATCGAAGCTTATCAGCTTTTTTGCATTGGGTGCCCGTGATAACGTGCATATTCAATGTACGATATTCCACTATGTAGTGCATGTCATTGAAGTTCAAGCTTCGAGTTCACGAGTAAAGCTAATTTTAGATCCCTATATAATTTAAATTATTTACCTGATTATGCCGTGTTCGCCCGCATTATTAGACGCATATTTACAATGTGTTTTTCTATTTCCACGCACCGTTCAACCTTGGTGGCATTCCTGATAGTGAGGCTACTGACAAAGGGTTTAATTTTATGTTAGTGAAGTCCTATTATGAGAAGGATTTCCTTTTGTTTATAAATAGCCTTTCTTTTTGATGTTAATATTCAGTTGATATGGTGTAAATATCCAGTTTTCAACTTTACTTTCATTGCTGTGCTGTGGGTCCCCAACGGCACCATTATGCTAAGTGCCACTGCATTTTTATGCACATGCCACTTTTATTTATACTTACTCACATTTGTAATTTTATTTTTGTACGATTACATCGCACATTTATTTAGCACGCTAGCATAAGCATTTTTACCTAATCTACATCAACGTTTTCACTAATATTGTTGAGTACAGTTTCGACCGTTGTATTGTACACAAGTACAATCAATAAATAGTTTATCAAGAATAGTTTTCTTCCATCTACACATGTATTAGCAACCAAGTTCTCGTACAATTTTAACTTGCCTTTACTAACACAATTTAAAAATTACTAATACTATAGTTAAGTTTAGTTTGAGCAAATTTTTCTAATATTTTGTGTCGTTTTGTGGAAATACTTTTCTTTCTTTCTTTTCTTCTATCCATCCAAGGACCGACCTTAGATAGCGTGCTTAACCTCGAATCACACTAATAATATTATAAAGACGAAAGTTTGTGATTAAGTGTATTTGTATGTTTGTTACTCTTTCACGAAAAAACTACTAAACGGATCTGGATGAAATTTGGCACAGATATAGATTATAGTCTGGAATAGCACATAGGATACTTTTATACCGGGAATATGTTCCCTTGGGATAATTTTCGACATTCACGCGGGCGAAGCCGCTGGCAGAAGCTAGTAATATTATAAAGACGTAAGTTTGTATGCAAGTGTGTTTGTATGTTTGTTACTCTTTCACGCAAAAACTCCTAGATGGATCTGGATGAAATTTGGCACAGAGAAAGATTATAGACTGGAATAGCACATAGGATACTTTTTATGCCGAGTATATGTTCCTATTTATAATCTATAGGCTCGCGTTTGACCATCTCTATGTCCTTTTAGGATAGTTTTCGACATTCACGAGGGCGAAGCCGCTGGCAGAGGCTAGTATCGAATATTAACAAGGCTGTATATATGTAGTCACGATCTCCTTGATAAAATAACATACACATGTTTATAACTTTTTCTTTCAATAAAGATAAAGGATAAACATAAACTCTTTTAACGCCGGCATTATACACAGACTTTGTGTTTCTCACGTAATTGATATTGTTATTCAAATTATGAGCAATAAAACAGGTACTGTTGATAACACTAATGAACAAGCTGAGTGGGTCGAAAAACAAAAGATTTTTGTGGTTGGGTTAGAAGGATAAGTTTTATTTATGTTTGAAATCCACCTTTCATACTAACACCCACGTGTTACAGTCTACCTCGGATGTTAATGCACGCGCGATGTTATTTTATTTTCAGTAGTTACCAGTTTTTATTTTGTGTCTTGGTCTTTCTTCCTTTTCGTGTGAGGATTTGGCCACCTCTGGTGTCAGAGTTAATGAAGCCGCTTCTGGAAACCCTACAGGCCTCTGACTTGGCTATTTAAGACTTACATTAAGTATATAAGTCCATGTTTCCTCATGAAGTTTGCCTGCACCGTCGCCTGTGATGTCCAAGATAAACTTACTAACTTACATTCGAGGAGTGAAAGGCTATTTGTTTGAAGCGACATTTTGGACGATATAGAGTTTTCATATTCGGCTTCAGCGTTTTGCCCTGCATCGGATGAGCCGAGTTTCGTACAATCCTGAACACTTATGTTATTTTAGTGTTTTTTTTAAAAATCCTTTCGAAACATGAGTAATCACACGACTCATTAAGGTTAACACTAGTCAATAATTCTTCGATACAAACGTAGTCTAGGGATTACGCCACTGTTTAACGATGTACGTTCAAAATAAAAAGTGATATCAATTTGTTTCATCATTATCTAGCCCTGTATAGAAACAAAAAAGTAAAATATTTGAAAGTAATGAGCTTCGAAAGTTCCATATTTCAACACTAATTTTAACGCATATTCGGGCGGCAATAAATACCATAAATGGAAGGCAAATTGCAAAACGGCCACCATACAGGGATAGAAAATAAAATTATTTGCATTGTTGAACTACTGTTCAACAATGCAAATAATTTTATTTTGAAAATATACATTTTGTCGTTTTTTCATGATATCTAGACTCCCAAAGGTCTGTTTATAAAATTGTTTCTTTGCGTGATCGAATCAGAAATGTAGAGATCCGTAAGAGAACCAGGGTTATACATGCCAAACTTAAGTGGCAGTGGGCGAGGCACATTGCTCGCAGAACGGATGGCCGATGGGGCAGAAAGGTTCTGGAGTGGCGACCGCGAACCGGAAAACGTTGCGTTGGAAGCCCACCCACCAGGAGGACCGATGACCTGGTGAAGGACGCAGGGATCCGATGGTTGCGGTACGGTCCAGCAGTGGACGTCTTTCGGCTGATATGATGATGATTATGATGTACGGTAGGTGAGCCTCGTGCCTAAATAATACCAGGCCCCTCAGAAAGTATTGCGAAAAAAAGTTTTTATATATGGGAGACTGGCCAGTTATAATGTTTTTCGAAAATATGATTATTTATAAGTAAAAATAAGTAAGTTCCAATTTCAAAATTTCCCTCCACATTTTTTGCGAGTTAATTCAAAGTATTGTGTCTCACTGAAATATGGATCTGCGCCGGGAACATTTTAGAGCTATGATTTTATACGATTTCAAGTGTCGCCTGAAACCGGATGAATCGTACGATAGACTTCAAATGGCATTCATGGATGAAGGCCCTTCCAAGGCAACCGTGTATCGTTGGTATAACGAATTCAAGCGCGGTCGACCAACTTTGGGGGATGACGAAAGAAGCGGTCGCCCTTTGACGGCTGTTACCGAAGAAAACGTGCTAGCAGTGAAAAATTTAATCCAAGACAATAGGCGAATTACATATCAGGAGATTCAACACATATTGAAGATTGGATCGGGAAGCGTTCACGAGATTCTACACAGCCATCTTCGCGTGAGGAGGATAGTATCACGCTGGGTGCCGCACAACCTCACCGATGCTCAGAAGCAGGCCCGGGTGGAATGGTGCCGTGATATGCTTAACAAATTTGAAGCAGGCTCGTCTCGGCGTGTTTACGACATCGTTACAGGTGATGAGTCCTGGATTTATCAATACGACCCAGAAACCAAGCGCCAGTCGACTGTTTGGGTGTTTCAAAATGAGCCAACGCCTACCAAAGTGAAGCGATCTAGAAGCGGGGGTAAGATTTTGATCGCTAGCTTTTTTAATTTGACTGGCCACTTGGTATCAATTCCCTTACGGGATCAAAGAAGCATTAATGCCGAATGGTATACTACCAAATGTTTGCCAGAAGTTTTCTCTGTTATAAGCAACAAGCGACCAAACACAGGGCTCCGCGGGCTACTGCTCCACCACGACAATGCACCTGCGCACACCGCACTCAAAACGAGGGACTTCCTGGACAGCACGCCAGTCAAACTCCTGGGTCACCCTCCTTACAGCCCTGATCAAGCACCGTGTGACTTCTTTTTATTCCCAAAAATAAAAAATCAGCTCAAAGGGATACAATTTTCGTCGCCGGAAGATGCGCTGGCTGCGTTCGAGCAGGCTGTAAACGAGGTGTCTGCGGCGGACTGGAAAAAGTGTTTTGAAAACTGGTTTAGGCGCATGAATCTTTGTATAGAGGCTGGTGGAAAGTACTTTGAAAAGATTTAATAAAAATATATGTACGTATAGAACAATTTTTTTTAGTTTCGCAAAACTTTCTGAGTGTCCCACGTAACTGCCGCATAATGGCAACGTTTGCCGAGATCGGTCCATTACATAACAAAACGCATCCGTATCTTGAATAGCATGTTATCCTGTCGGCCTCATCTGACATTTGTAGATCTTTGGCAGTCGTTAAGAGTAGACAGTAGTTAGAAAATCTGACAACTGTCATACCAAACGGTATAGTGTTACCCTGTTTCTGTCTTGTGCAGGTCAGATAGACAGTCACTACATCTTGAGCTTCTTGGCGTGACGTTGACATCGACTCTCAATTTTGGGCCATACATTGAGGCAAAGGCTCAGCTGGCTGCCAAAAACTTGGGGATCCTTGCAAACGTGAGAAGGTACTTTACGCCGGAACAGCTGATCAACTTGTATCAAGCGCAAGTTCGATCATGCATGGAGTACTGTTCTCATCTCTGGGACGGATCTGCCAAATACCAGCTTGATACACTAGAGTCGATCGAAAAGTGGGCCAAGAGGCTCATCGGCGATGAGGCACTCGTCGTGGTCGTCGTCGCCGAGTTGGCAGCTTGTCGGTTTTTTATCGGTTACATGTCGGGGAGTATGCGATGGAATTGCATGATCTAATCCCGTTCCCGCCTAGCCCGTTTTATCATCGGACTACCAGACGTACATACGTTCGTATACAGATACGAACCTAGTGGTATGTACAGACATGGTGGACATCTCACCCATACACATTAAACGTTTTGGGAATACTTTTATTATGCGTACAGCTAAGGAGTAGCATTCCCTACTGGAATCTGTGTTTCCCGATCGCTACAATCTAGGGGTCTTTAACTCAAGAGTGAATAGGTTTCTTCTAGGCAAGCATGCTTCATCGTCGACCACATCATCGCTTACCAACAGGTGAGATAGAGGTCAAGCGCGAGCCTAAAGACAATAAATAAACACGTACAATAGTAAGTTACATTGATACTGTAGCTTTGTATACTGTAAGAATTTTTGTATTCGGATCAGTATTACCAGAGATTGCATTTCACAAACATATAAACAGACAAACAACTTCCCTTGAATCATTTAGGTCGTGCCTGAAACGACTCACGTGCTCGAGAATTTTCAACAATATTAAATAAGTAATTAAAATAACTAATTGGCCGGAGAAAAACAGTCATCGTATTAGTAACGACTGTGACTGCGTTCGTAAATAATGAGAGATTGTGTTGAAATGGGTGCGAAACGTGGAAGGTCACAAAAGACATCTTACGGCAAATCCATGTCTTCGTCAACCACTGTATTTGGTGCAATCTCGGAATTTGCTAGAGGAATGCCAGCCCGATCGATCGCCAGAGCAAGCGCCGCAGTCCCGGAAGTGGTTTGGCCACACGCTTCGAAGGGATCCCGATCACATACCCAAACATTAGCAATATGCAATATGCATTTAAGCGGAAGTTGCGACATTATTTTCTACAACATTAGCAGAGTAGTCTCAATCACATTTCTATTAATTTATATATATATATATATATATATATATATATAAAGGTATTTATTATAGTAAATATATATGTATACTAGCTGTTGCCCGCGGCTTCGCTGCCGTGGACCACCGCACAGGATCCACTTTCGGGATTAAAAATAGCCTATATCTCTCAGAAATAATGTAGCTTTCTATTGGTGAAAGAATTTTTTTCGGTACAAACAAACAAACAAAAAAATCTTTCCTCTTTATAATATTATATATGTATAGATTTATTTTAGCTACAATTTATGCTGCGTGTCGCGTGTTTGATTCCAGCACGGAAAAATATTTGTATGACCTACTAGTTGTTCCGGCTATGGGTGTTTGTGTATGTGAGTTTATATGTTTGTAAACGCACCCACGATACAGGAGATATTCCTAGTGAGGGGCAACGTATTAAAAAAAAAAAAAAAACAATTTTACTTCAATCATTATTTCAAATTTTATGCACCTGCCATGTTACCTCTCCACCACACTTGGTTGACTCGTAAAGAATGCCTTAGGCATTAAGTCCGCCTTTGTACTTGTATGTTGCATGAAGTTTTTAAATAAACAAGCGATGGATTGGAAAACAATTCAATCGATCCATCATCGATCAATGGCAGAATCGACGTTGATCCACAGTTTCTACCACTAACACCAAGCTACAGCACTCAACCGACACTTCGATCAATGTCATCGTGGTAATACCCCAAAAATTTGTTAGTAAAGCAGCAGCATTTTTTCCGCTGATAACAAATATGGTGCACTAGCTTGCTCCGGCTGCGTTGTATTAGTACTTGTATTTTGATAAACTATAGCCTATCGGTTTATCTGAGGTATAAGCTATATTATTGTATATTGAGTTGGCGCACGGTTGGCGCAGTGGTTGAGCGATTGACTGCTGCACTGCGTGTCGCGGGTTCGATTCCCGCACGGAACAAATATTTGAATGATCTACAGATAGTTATTCCGGCTCTGGGTGTTGTGTATGTGAGTTAATATGTTTGTAAACGCACCCACGATACAGGAAGAAATTCCTAGTGAGGGGCAAAGTTAAAAAAAAAGTAAAGTTTAATCAAAATCTGTTCAGTAGTATTGCCGTGAAAGAGTAGCAAACATACATCCATCCTCACCAACTTTCGCATTTACAATAGTACTAGCTTCTGCCAGCAGCTAAGCCCGCGTGAAAGTCGAAAATTATCCCGAGGGAACTTATAAAAAGTATCCTATGTGCTATTTCTGACTATAATCTATCTCTGTGTCAAATTTAAACCAGGTCCGTCCATCCATTTGAGCGTGTAGAAGTAACAAACACACACAAACTTTCGCCTTAATAATATAAGTGTGATAAGTGTGAAGTAGGATAAGGTGCAAGTCTATAATCGATTGTGAAGAAAATTTATTGAATACCCAAAACAAAACTTTTTTTAGATTAGATTTCAATTTCTCTAAACTTATATTATAAATAGATTAAATAAGTAGTTTGTTCGTTTGATTTGTTTATCTCTTATTACGAAAATTCTTTCACTAATAAAGATATCGCTAGTATTATTATCCTGGCAAAATGCACGATACCTACCTGTGGAATAGACCAAAGGAGTAAAGTCGTGGGTTTCTACGTTTCTAGTACGTCATAAAGGAAATTACATTTTTTTTTTAATTTAAGGGTACATAGTCGACAGCACGAACTATTTTGTGCGCGGGGTTAAGTCAAAGTCAAAGTCAAAGCACTTTATTTCAAGTAGGCCAGTTACAGGCACTTTTGAATTGTCAAAAGACAAAATAAAATATTACAAAATTATGGTGCTACAGTCCCAGTCACAAGACATAATAACTGTGAAAGTACCGTAGATGCCCATTCCAAGGCGTAGATCTCTATGGAGAAGAACGGGCAAGAAACTCATTTTATATCAAAAATGAGTTTCTTGCCCGGTAAAGTTAAAATGCATTTTATATCAACCGACAACACGTGCGGAAGAGATAGATGCTGTGATGAGCAGTTGGAAGCTAGTTCGCGTATGAATACACATTTTTGCAAATTTGTAGCGAAATGGACAATGATTTAGGACAAAACCGAGCGCGCGAAATTTTATAAACAGACCTTTGGCAGTCTAGATATCATGAAAAAACGATTAAATCTATCTGTTGTAAAATAAAATTATTTGCATTGTTGAACTACTAATCTATCCCTGTATGCCGTTTTGCAATTTTCCGTCTTCTTATGGTATTTATTCGCGCCCAAAAATGCGTTAAAATTAGTGTCGAAATGTGGAACTTTCGACGCTCATAACTTTCAAATATTTTCTATTTTTACTTTTTTGCTTCCATACAGGGCTAGATAATTTTATTTTGAACGTACATCGTCAAACAGTGTAATAATCCCTAGACTACCTTTTTATGGAAGAATTTTCGACTAGTGTAAACTTAATCATAGAAATTAGCCAGACGTGAAAGCAAAATAGTATATTATGCAACTAGTGAATAAAGGACGGTTTTAAAGCGAGGGGCATAGATGAAGCACGAGCAAGTGAATGATTCTAACAACTGAATCACGACTGTAGGGAATGATTCATGATGATTGAATCACGAGTATAGCGAGTGATTCAAGTGTTAGAATCCTGAGCGACGCGAGTGATTCATGGCCCTCGATATAAATCCGTTTTATTCAGGAGTTGCATATTATATTTTATACCATGACTACGAGAAAAAGAAAGATTTAAGCGGTAAGCACAAGGGATAATAATAAATAAATAAATAAATGATTTATTACCTTGAAAATTTACAAAAAATGTGAAACCTCAGAGTTTAAATTCTGAAGCTGAGTTAGGTAACAGCACCTGTGTTTTAGGGGTCAGTGACCACCTCTGTTACGTTACATAATTATAATTAATTAAATACCAATGCATTTAATAATAGAATTACAATCCAAATAAGTATTCAGTAAACATCCTAGACTAAAATCAAAATTAAAATCCTAAATATAAACAAACTCAAAATTAAATCGATGAAGGAGTTTGAAAATCGAATATTCTTTTCACAAGGCGTTCGTTGGAGTTTGTATCGAGTATTTCATGCGCAAGGAGGTTGTATAGCATTGAGATGGCGGAATGTATATTAGTGTGTTCTAAATTCAAACACCAAAACAGTGAGTAAAAGTGCTTTTTATTCACTGTTTTCAGTGAATAAAATAAGCTTTTTAGAGGGGGAATGGTATAAAATAACTTTTCTTCCAACTATGCTTTAATTTCATCACAATCACACTAAAAACTCAGTACAAAGCGAGTCTTTATTGCTCTTGAGCAATAAAAATGTATGAAATTTCATTATTGCACAGTTTTTTTTTTATCGCACCAAAAGGTGCCAATCTCAATGGATTAGCTCTATTCAGCCAGCCGATATCAATACTTTTTTTTTTACGTACGTATTATTCGTTTCTATCCTACTTGTTCCAAATTTAAAAAATGATTGCTGCTAACTCTGATTTAAAAATGAAAGAAATTTAAAAAAGTGATTTTCGACATCGCCGCGCCCTTGGCCGCGCCCATCTACTTCCCGAGATAACGACTTCATTGTAACAAATCAGCCAGGCCCATCTAACTCGTCTGATAATATTATTATTATTCAGTCCAAAGTTAAACAAACAAATATCAATTTGCCCAACAAAACTTAACCTTACGTTTAATAATTGCTCAAGTATAACTTTTAATTTAAATAATTAAACTTCCATTTTAACCGTTTGATATGAGTTTCTTTTATCTACTATTCCTATAGGTAATAGTTGAAAGAAAAGCAGATTATGCACCTCGCCTTAAGTAATTTATATTGCACCGAGTGCCTGATTTAGAGCCCGAGCGTTAGCGAGGGCTCTAATCTAACAGGCACGAGGGAAAAAATTTACTTTGTGCTCGATGCAATAATCTACTATTCTATATCTGATAGAACTCTTAGTGTCTAGAACGATTGTATGAATGTAATAAGTTGAAATCATAGCTAATTTGTTTGTAATTATCTTATTTTCATTAAAGTCTATAATTAACCTCTTGCGGACAGACGTGTGTGGAAAAACCACATATTAACATTTTATGGGCAAGATATTAAACTTAAGTCTTGTTTTAATTTTATTTTGAAGTCGCATGAGATCCTTCTAAGACTCAAAATATAGATTGTCTGCGTGTGGTATTTGCACATTTCTGCAATCAGCTTTGGCTATTATAACTCTGCAGAACTCTTAATTGGTATCCCCAAAAAGTTTTGTCTGTGGTATGCTTTTACATCTGTCACTTTCGTGGTACTTGAGCTGTCAGATTGCTTACGCTGTACATTATTTTTCCACAAATCCATTTAGAAAAACGATTAAGCTTATTAGAAGTTGATTGCGGGATTTATTATATTACATGTTATGTAAATGCCAAGATGTTTTTATTTAATTTTTTTACGGTATTACGCGTGCCTTGTATTATTTGTTATGAATTAAAAAACGACTGATCAGCCGAGATAGGATGCGCGGGTGTTTACCTGAAACAGAAGGCAGGGGCACGTCGCGTCGCGAACCTGTTTTAACTTGTTTTCGCATGTCAAAGCGTTTGTACTGAACCGAATAACTCGGCCGAGTACTCGGTTCGGAAACATTAAACCGACTAATACTTTGTTCTCGATTAAAGTTAGTACTCGGCACATCTCTAATTCAGCCATCCCCGAACCGCCCCCGGAAAGTATGGCTTTACCTTTTAGATTGGCCCGTGCGGCTGTTATTGACAGTAGGGACGAAAGGCTTAAGGTTACACTCGTCGATAATTCTTCCATACAAACGTAGTCTAAGGATTACTCCACTGTTTGACGATGTACGTTCAAAATAAAAAAATGATATCAATTTGTCTTATCATTATCTAGCCCTGTATGGAAACAAAAAAGTAAAAAAGAAATATATTTGAAAGTTATGAGCGTCGAAAGTTCTATATTTCAACACTAATTTTAACGCATCTTTGGGCGGCAATAAGTACCATAAGAAGAAGGAAAATTGCAAAACGGCCACCATACAGGGATAGATTAGTAGTTCAACAATGCATATCATTTTATTTTGAAATATATACATCTTGTCGTTTTTTCATGATATCTAGACTCCCAAAGGTCTGTTTATAAAATTGTTTGCTTGCGTGATGGAATCAGAAATGTAGAGATCCGTAAGAGAACCAGGGTTACCGACATAGCCCGAAGAATTGCCAAACTTAAGTCGCAGTCGTTTTTTCATGATATCTAGACTCCCAAAGGCCTGTTTCTAAAATTCCGCGCGCTCGTTTTCGTCCTAAATCATCATCCATTTCGCTACAAACTTGCAAAAGTGCTAATTCGTACGCGAACTAGCTTTATACTACTCATAACAGCATCTATCTCTTTCGCACGAGTTATCGGATGAGATAGCAGGCATTTTAACCCCGCGCACAAAATAGTTTGTGCCGTCGACTAGTGTAACCTTAATGTCTTCCGATACACGGAAGGGGCTCGATATTTGAAATCAATAAACAGGTATGCCTTACAGACTAACCCTCTTTCTCCCCCATTACTGATTGACACAAGACTAGGACAAACCAGCTAGTTATTTTATACCATACTAGGGTCAACTCCGGTTTCTTCAAATAAATTATCCACACATTTAAAATTAAACGCAAGTTTCTCAAAACGGTATAGGAAAGCATCGTGGGGAAACTGGTATGTTCTAGAACCTTCAATTCGAATACCATCATTAACCAACCCGCACTGGGACTCCCGTGGCCGCTTGTTTGATATGGCCCGCACTTTCTCTGACAGAGAAGTATTCTTACTGTTTCCCAGCAGTGAGAAAATTATAGTCTAATTACTCTTCACATGATCTTCTTGAAGGTTTATTAACCTCTACAAAACGACTAATGCCTTAGCTATTCCAGCAATGCAGTTTAGTTCATTCAACTAACTGCTACCTTCAACTTGAGCCCGATTTCAACAATCGAATGCATTTAATTACCGGATTAGTTTTACCGGCAGAAATTAACAGGTTTGTATGTAAATTGAGTTTTAATCGAGCACCGTATAATTTATTTCATTAACGTTCTTGCTCCTTATCAATGGAGGAATTTAATGGAAGTGGTGTGTCTGATAAGGCAGGGAAGTTTTATAATCAAGTTATTAGTAATTTGTCAAGGTGCACTAGTAACGGTCAGTCATTCTGTCGTGTTCGATTTTTATTAGGAGACATTGATAGGCTGTTGTAAATTAGTCTTGTGCGCGATCATATATCATAAGTTAGGTTTTGAATTATGGATAGGCTCACATTTAAACATTGACTCACCAGATAGTCGTGGCATGGGCAAAAATGTGTTCAACCAAGGGTTTAATTTTTATGTTTTGTTGAGGTTATGCATCCTTCTAATCTATACTAATATTATAAAGCTGAAGAGTTGGTTTGTTTGAACGCGCTAATCTCAGGAACTACTGGTTGGAATTGAAAATTGCTTTGTGTTGGATAGTCCATTTATCGAGGAAGGTTATAGGCTATATAACATCACGCTATGACCAATAGGAGCGGGGCATAAATGAAAAATGTTGTAAAAACGAGCAAAATTATTCATTTTTGAGAGCTTCCGTTGCGTGCGCTGCGTAAGCGGTTAAAGTTACGCAACATTCATGTTTGTAAGGTAGGTAGGGTAGGGTAGGTAGCCAGTTGACGGGAGCGCAGCCGCGTGGGACAGTTAGTATTATTATGAATATGAAAGTATGTATGTTTGTAAATCATTTAAGCCACAACAATTCCAAGGGAGCAGTGGTGGCCCAGTGACGGCCGCGAATTACTAGTTGTAGGTCGTGGGTTCGAACTCAGGCAGGCGCTTTACTTTGTGTAAATTATTTCATCACCACTGCTCTCAAAAACGGTGAAGGAAAACATCGTGAGGAAACCGGCATGTCCTAGAACCAAGAAATTCGAAGACATGTGACATCCACCAACCCGCACTGGGCCCGCGGATTACGGCCCATCCCCTCTCACATTTAGGAGTCCTGTATCCCAGACTCCCAGCAGTGGGACAATTAATAGGCTGATAATGTGATGTGACAACAATTCCATTAGACCATAGCCTGGGATATGACATAGGATAATTTTCATGTCGATAGTATGTCTCTGTGGCCAAATTTACAACCGTCACAAGAGTGAAGGCGATGGCAAAAGTTAGTGTTATTATAACAATCTGTACAATACAATCATCTTCAGACACAGTCGGGTAAAAGAGTCATGGTACTTACAATAAGTGATAGCACAGTGACCAGCGTCATGAGTTTCCTCCCGAACCGGTCAGTGAGGTAACCCATGGGCGCTCCGAAGATGATAGCCGTGATGTAGGTCACGGAGGCCATCCAGGATATGTCGGAGCTGGTGTAAGGCTCCGGGGACGGTCCGTCATCTGACTGCAGCACGGATATCATGGGTGACAGCCACCCTTGCACCATGCCGAAGCTTAGCAGCGGTATTGTTACTGTGGGCAAAAAAAAGTTTAGATTAGAAGTGATAGGAATTGACTCATCATCATCATCATCATTTCAGCCGAAAGACGTCCACTGCTGGACATAGGCCTCCCCCAGGCGTCGCCACATTGACTGATCCCGTGCGTCTCGCATCCAGCGCCTTCCCGCAACCTTAACCAGGTCATCTGTCCACCTAGTGGGAGGCCTTCCAACGTATCGTCTTCCGGTTCGCGATCACCATTCCAGAACTTTTCAGCCCCATCGGCCATCCGTTCTGCGAGCAATGTGCCCTGCCCACTGCCACTTAAGTTTGGCAATTCTTCGGGCTATGTCGGTAATGGTTCTCCTGCGGATATCATTATTTCTGACGTGATCACGCAAAGAAATTCCCTCTCCATTGCCCTTTGGGTGACTTTAAGCTTTCTGATAAGGCCCATGGTGAGCTACCACGTCTCGGTCCCATGGGTGATTACGGGCAACACACACTGGTCATAGACTTTTGTTTTGAGACACTATGGTAAATTGGACGAGAAGATACCACGCAACTCCCCGAACGCCGCCCAGCCGAGTCGGATTCGACGGTTGACCTCTTTCTCGAAGGAATTGACTTGCAGTATGCAATCTCGCGAAACTTATGTGGCATTGGGCAGGGCACATTGCTCGCAGAACAGATGGTCGATGGGGCCTTAAAGTTCTGGAATAGCGACCGCGAACCAGAAGACGCTGAGTCAGAAGGCCTCTCACTAGGTGGCCCGATGAACTGTTTAAGGTTGCGGGAATCTGTTGATCGGTTAATAATGTGGCGACGTATGGGGGACGCCTATGTTCAGAGGTGCCGTGGACATCTTTCGACTGAAAAGATTATGATGATGATGCAATCTCTGTGTATCTGCATGTTGACGCTGACTAATTGTATTTTCAATTGTAGTTAATCTGGAATCACTTATTCAATTAACGTGCAGGTATTTTTTAATTAATATACCATTAAGAAATGTTTAGGTTTAAAAGGATTGGTATCAGTTGCCGTGTGCCATCTCTTTGTATCTGTATTTTGACTAATTCTATTTTCAATTTTAATTAATAGCTCTAGAATCACTAATTCATTTAACGTATATATTTTTAATTATTAGATAATTATGTATAGGTAGTATGTTTTCATAAAACAGACCTTTTCATTATTTTACGTCTGGTCTTTTTTTTAATAGTTAAGAACCTGTTGAAGCTACCAAGCCAGTGGCTTTTTAGTGGAGTATTGAAATAAAAATCGTTTATTTCTATTTTTAAGGCTGTAACTTTGCATTTATATTAAATCTTCTTCGCTTGATCGGGTATTACTTGAACAAGATATTTTTTCTACGAGGTATAAAAAAGGTTAAAATTTAATAAAACCCAAGATCTTCCTTATTGCCCTGCTAAATCTAATAAAATACTAATCACACTTGTTTATTTTGGTTATGAATGGAACCAGAAATCAAATCAATTTCATTCGAGAAGGTCACGCAAGATTGCACTCTGTATTGAGTCTCGAGGTACAATTATGCAGTAAGTAGTAGTAATTTGTAGTAATCATCTAGGCAAGCACGACGATGTAACTCTACACACTATTTTCCGAAGTCGGTGTTGAAAAAAGAAAAACAATAGGTACCAAAGACACCGACTTCGGAAAAGAAACTTATTTTTCGCTTTTTAGTGCATTTTTTTTGCTAAAATGTTTTATCTTTTGCTACATAATCATTACTAGCTAGTCTTGCCAGAATTACAAGCAGGAGACCGACAAACGACATCTACTGTACAACACGGAGCAACCAAGGTTACGATTAAAGTGCTGGCAGAACTTCCTTAACTCGGCTAAAATAATAGACGACAACAGCCCTGGCGAAGCACCCAAGAAACGGTGGCTCCCCAAATATCCCTCACAAACTGGCTATATTTGAGCCTGCAGAAAAGCTCCCACGGGGGCATAAATTGCCGTGGTCCACCTGGAAATCTCTAAATAGGCTACGAAGCCAAGTGGCCGTTGCACGTAAACCTAGTCAGATGGGGCTCCGACCAGCCGCAATGCGACTGTGAAACCACACACAGACGATGCCCCATGCTGACCTTCACCATGATAGACCTTCGCGAGGCCAGCGCAAAGGCTGTCGATCTGGCTTAGTTCTGCTCGAACACACTATATTTGAATTGGAATTGATCATGGAATCTTCGACACAAATAGGAAGATTACTAACCTTGCCGATAGTGACTACATTAATTTAATTTCTTACCTAATAGAAGACATAAACGCATCAACATATAAGGAATGTATATATTCGGTAATCACTTACTGAAGTCACCGCCGCCAGATAACAAAAATTAAAAGTCACAGTTAAGGCCTGTCTACCAATGTATACCAAAATATCAAAACGATACGAAAAAATTGTAAAGGCAGTGTCGCTAACACGATCAAAATAAACGTATCGCGGTAAGGGGCGTCCGTGAACCTTTCACTTGGAATTTAGTAATGAGTTAATATCTCATAAACGCTTGGATCGATTTACATGATTTAAACAGATAAACGGTTCTACGCCTACACCTTTCATTTGAGACTAAAATAATTAAAATATCTCAATAAACAAAAAATCATGTTTTCAAGTTACGTAATTATACTCTTTGGCACAAGTCGGATCAATGATTCAACTTTTATTCTATTGTTATCTGGCGGAGACTTTAAATCAAAAATTGCTACACTATCGCTACTTCTCTATAACGGAAAATTCACGGTTCCTGTGGTATAGTCCAGGGTTTTAGACCACACACCAGACACAATCAAATTAACTGTGAACATCAAGTGTCAAACGACCTCCCTTTTCCTCCTCCCCCCCACCAGTTGGCCAGTTGGTCCTGCGTTCGCCTCGTGTGCCAATAACGAGAGTCAAAGTCATAGTGACATTGACAGCGCAAAAAAGGGACATGCTGCGAAAGGGACATTCTGCGAAAGGGACATTTTGCGAAAGGGATATTGTGAGAAAGGGACATTTTGCTACCTGTAGTCATTTTGAGAAGTGGTAATTTTGCGAAAGAGCCTTATTTGGCATTTATTTCAGTTACATATTTAATCTGATACCTTTAAACGAGCAATTCTTGTATATTTATTTCTTAATTCTTTATTGTACCCCAAAAACAATATTTAATTCAATGTGATAATAAAGTACATGAACAAAGGCGAGCTTAACTCAATGTTGAGTTCTCTTACAGCAAACCCTAGAGTGACAGAGAATGATGACAAACGAGGGTTATAGGATCCAGTGTACAAATATAAAATAACATAATTAAAATCATACAAACAAACATAAATACAAATATATATATCTACTAACATTGCGTTAGAAGGAAATGCTCTTTAATTTTCCTCTTGAAGACATCGAGAGAAGGGCTATCGCGTAGGGAGCGTGGGAGATAGTGCCAGAGGTGCACTGCAGTTACAGAGAAGGATAGTGGCTGGAAGTGTAACGTGGAGTTCGAAGAAGAAGCGAAGTGGCTGTGCCACAAGGTTTGCCCTTCGGGACGAGGTACTCAAACCGTTCGCGAAGATATTGGGGAGAAGTAGGATTGTGTAGGATATTATAGAGAAGGCATAAGATATGGGTATCTCGTCGACGCCGAATCGGCAGCCACTTCAATCTGGTCCGAAATGCCGACACAAGGTTGTACTTGCGGAGGCCGAAAATAAAGCGAATGCACAAGTTCTGCAATCGCTCGAGTTTTTTTAGGAGTACCTCCGTTGCATCTAGAAAACGGACATCCGCATAGTCTATGAGCGGTAGAAGAACAGATTGAGCAAGGGTGACCTTAGTGTGAAATGGTAAGAATTTACGCGCGCGTGGAACACTACGCGCCGCCACCTCAGGTTCTGTTGTGTGGGGGCTGACGGACGTCCCCGAGTCCGTCGTCCCTGGATCCATTTAGGGGGTTGGAAGAGGGCGTTGTCCACCCTCCACCAACGAACGGCGCGTCTGCTGCGGATCGGGTGAGCGGATTAAATCGCCCTCTCCTTCTCCGCAGCGTCCTGTTGCGAGACGACTGTTTCGCAGAAGGATACCACCGCGTCCCAGGACTCACAGCCTAGGAACACCACTCCACACACTCCCACCACACCACTGCACTCCACCACCACCACACACACTCCACTCCACTGCCTACTTCAGAGATGAGCACGGCGTGGCTCCTCCCAAGCAGCACACTCTGCCAGCGTATGCCGCGCCGTGTCCTCCCAGCAGTCGACACAGTGGTGACACCGGACGTCCGGCTCCCTGTTTATGCGACACAGGTAGTTCCCGAAGCAACCATGCCCCGAGAGCACCTGCGTGACCCGAAACGAAAGGGAACCGTGCCTCATTCCAAGCCAGCGCTCGACCACTGGCTATTTCAGACTTACATTAACTATATAACTCCAAGGTATCCTCACGATGTTTTCCTTCACCGTTGCCTGTGATGTCCAAGATAAACTTAGAAATTACATATAAATTTGAAAAAGTCACATTGGCACCTGCCCGGATTTGAACCCAAGATCTCAAGCACGAGAGGCAGGATCTTAGCCACTGGACCACCACGAGTCCTTGACAAGCTAATCCCATAGGAACCGTACATTGTTTCAAGCTAACTTTGACAATCAACGACAGTGTAGCTTCCTGTCAGTGAATGTCTGATCTGCTTCGACTTGCGGTATTGGATAAGTTACCATTTCACACTAAGGTCACCCTTGCTCAATCTCTTCTTCTACCGCTCATAGATTATTCTACTGTGAACTAATCAATCAATCTGCCTAGCCTTTTCCCAACTATATTGGGGTCGGCTTCCAGTCTAACCGGATTCAGCTAAGTACCAGTGTTTTACATGGAGCGACTGCCTATCTGACCTCCACAACCCAATAACTGGGTAACACGGTACCCTTTGGCTAGACTAGTGTCAGATCTCAAGCTTCCGACTACTCGTAACGACTGTCAAAGATCTTCAAATGACAGCCAGGACCAACAGTTTAAAGTGCTTGCCGAGGCACGGAGGAAACTCGGTATATTGGAATGGTCACCCATCCACGGACCGACCTTGTCAAGCGTTGCTTAACCTTGAAGATCGACCCGTGCGGCTGTCATTATTTAGCCACGAGCTCCTCTGGAAGACATAATGCAGCGATCACAAAAAATGGAATTGGAATAAGGGCAGGCGAATCATAATGCACCTAAAGCCTTAACCAACTATGTTAGGATCGGCTTCAGCATAACTGGATGGAGCTGAATATCAGTCTATTTCACAATGAGCGTCTATCTATCTGACCTCCAAAACCCAATAACTAGATAATACTCTACCCCTTGGTAAAAGTGCCAACTATGGGGATTCTGCGTATACCATTTTTTTTCGTCGCAGGACCAACTGATCAACGTACTTTGTACTTGAGTTGTGTCGATAGGTGCAGGAGGATGCATGTCCATTATTTTCAATCACTCTCCTATGTTAACTAAACACCCAATAATGCACCATAACTAGTCCACAATACAGCATTAAATCCCATTAATCTATCGCAATTCATCGTAAAATCGCGTGTCACTTTTAGTCCTCTCCGCTTGACGTTCGTGCTCTCTGACAATTTCTACCCGTTCATAAGCAGTACTTACCTAATTATAATCTCAATTTACTCGTTATTTACTATAGGATTCTACTGTGAAGTTAATGGTAGAAATTAATGGGTATTTACACGGACGACCCTAATGTCAAAATTGTTCTGTTGACAATTTTGCGTCCTATTTGCCGGGCTACAGATAATACTATGAGTTACCTGCTACCCGATAATTAATGTTTAAATGGACAGCAATCTATTTAACCGTTTGTCCTGGTATGGTCATGTGATGTGGAGGGATGAATCGTATGTTATTAAAAGAGTTACAAATATAAATGAATAATAATGGATGGAGAGGGAGGGGAAGGTCAAGGAATGATGGATGGACTATGTGAGAAGTAATAATAATGGAAAGGGAATCAGTGATAGCGTGGAGGTGAACAGGACGGTAAGGAAGAAGAAAAGGGGTTGCACCGACCCCAAGTAACATGGTACAAGGGCAGGAAGATGATGAATGGAGAGTAATAATATAATAATAATAATAAATTTATTCTTCAAAAAGTACAAAAGCGTTACAAACTTTTTCATCTATGTTAGTGAGGTACATGTACAGAGTCATTTTAATCTAAGACAACGACTCCCAAACTGAGACATGCTCGTATCTTGGGTAGTCGGCGGTCGGCCGTTTTACATGTCTTATACATATCACCGTTTTATTTAGTGCTAAAATATTACACATAACAATTTTACTCAACTAGCAACTTTACAAAATAATGTGTGTTTTGTGCTAAATTATTATTATTTTATTTTACTACTACAATAAGTTTTTCAGATTCATCATAACTTAACAACTTCAACCAATTAGTTAATTTCTCTTTAAAATTATGCTTATTTAGTTTGTATAGTGAGATCCTTTTGTTAATTTCATTGTAAAGCCTGGAACTCAATGCGTTGTATTGTCGTTGCGCGAAAGCTGTTCTACATTGCACAGAGGGGCAAACAAGCGCACCACTTCGTTTTTTTAAACCTTCCTTATTTAGGGGAAGTAATGAGTGTCGCCGGAGCATCGTGCGGAGAATAAACAGCTGTCGCACCGTCAACACCTTGCACTCCCTGTATAGTTCTGTGGTAGAATAGTCACGCGGTTTACCATGCATGACCTTGAGAATAGACCTCTGTGCCCTCTCCAATTTCAAAATGAAAGTTTTGTATGTTCCACCCCACGCAGGCACACAATAACCCAATATTGATTGACATAGTGCAAGATAGACTGTATTCAGTACCGTATGGTCGGCAGAGTGCCGAAGATTTTTAAAAACGTACAGTAGTTTTCTGACACGTCCGGTGAGGGTCTCCACTTGTGGCCGCCAGTCCAATCGTTCATCAACTAAAACACCAAGATACCTTATAAAGGCAACATTGGATAATGGTGAACAATGACAAGGTGTTGTTGATCTGGCACAAGTGTGGGCAGTAAGTGTTATAGTTTCCACTGATGGCGTTGAGGTGTTGGGGAGATAAAAACGAATGTATTTCGATTTATCTACATTCAACGTAAGTAGATTAGAAGATAACCATAACATGACTTCCCTCAGATTACTCTCAGCCTGCATCTTAGCCTCCACCCAGTTTTTCCCATACACTAAGAGTGCTGTGTCATCCGCATATGTAAACATATGACAGTTTTTTAGTTTCATCTTGCACAAGTCGTTTATGTATATTATGAACAATGTGGGACCAAGAATACTCCCTTGTGGGACTCCATAATTGATTTCTTCGTCCTCACTCACCACAGTATCAACTTTGACTGCCTGGGTACGATTGGTCAGATAATCTTTAAATATATTTAATGTCAGACCACGAACTCCAATGTGCTCCAGTTTTGATATAAGGATTGGGACAGAGACCGTATCAAAAGCTTTCGATATATCCAAAAATATACCGTAGCATCTGTAGCTCTTGTCCAGTTTATCAGCTACCGTGGCACTGAAATTGGTTACAGCATCTTCAGTCGACACACCGGACCTAAATCCATACTGGTTTTCTGAGATGATGTTAAATTTGGTGAGATACTTAGTCAAACTGTTATTAAGTATTTTTTCTAGTATCTTCGATAATGTACTCAGTACAGAAATAGGTCTATAGTTCGTAAGTCGCTCTCTGTCCCCACCCTTATACACAGGAGTTACAATAGCTTTTTTCAGGCTGTTTGGAAATACGCCAGTGGCAATAGAGGCGTTGCAAATGTGCGTAATAGGTGGTACCAACACTTCCTGAGAGAGCTTAATAACCAAGGCTGGAATATTATCCCAGCCACTTGCACTGTTATTACGTAGTGAACCAATGATCGCTGCCACCTGTTCATGGCTCACCGGCAGTATCCCGAGAGACTTGGGCTGTGATATATTCCCCTTGGCGTAGCGAGGTACTGACGAATTATCCGGTGGAACCAGCTTCGCAGCTAGGTCCTTCCCAATGTTGACAAAGTATTTGTTGACACAGTTTGCTGACAATTTAGCATCAGCTGATAATTTTAAAAGTTCCCTTGCTGGCTGTGTCTGACATTTCCTTCCTGAGATTCGGTTTACAACATCCCATATGGCTTTCGGACTGTTTTGGGCTTTAGTAAACTGATCTTTTTCGTACTCGAGTTTTAACTTTCTAAGCAGCGCATCACAAAAGTTTCGGTACCTTCTGTATGACGTTTGAAGGATTGTATTATCAACATTTTTCCTTATTTTAAGGTGCATCCTATCGCGATTCCTTATACATCGAAGCAATCCTTTAGTGATCCACGGTTTCAGAATACGGGTTCGCCTACTACCTTTTTTTTGAGTTGTGTGCTTTATTACAACGTTACTAATAATCGAGATCAAATTTTCAGTAGCAATATTCGCGTCAGTTTCATTCATAACCAAATTAAAATCACTTTGGTCTATGTCTGTTTTAATTGAGGAATAGTCTAGGCGCGTTATGACAGTATTGGTATCCAGATATAGTTTCTTGGACTCTTTTATGCATAGTAATCTATCAATGAATTAAATTGACGTGCATGACCCTAAGTTGACACTTTTGATAATTAAAAAAAGAAGAATGCAGTAGTTCCAGTTTTTAAAAGCCATACATGCATACTTGCCCAATTTTTTTAGTTACCTATTCATTTTGTTTGTATTTTTTATCGTTTTTTATGATTTATGCGTCATACATACGGCAATAAATACTTTTCTTTCAATTATTATTGTGTCCGAGGGATTTGAAGGAAATTTTAAATCCATTGTTTTATATCTTTAAAATATTCGACAAAGTCAATAAGTCACTGAATACCTATTTATTGCCGAATTGACAAAACAAAGGCGCCTTTGATTGTGTGTCACGCAATTAATTTGTGTATCTCTAATTTTCTTGATATTGTATTTATTTATTTATACTTCCATCAAACCGGACTGGGCCCGCGTGGAGGATTACGGCCCATTCCCTCTCACAGAGAGAGACCTGTGTCCCAGCAGTAGGAATATTAAACAGAGATGGTGATGATGATGACGGATTAATTGAAATGAAACCATAAAAAAAATCATAAACTGACTAGCTAAGTGTACCTCGAGATTCTGCAGCAAGTTCTACAGAATATGCTGTAAATCTACTAAAGTTGTAACCCCCTCAACCTATTTTTGAGGATGAGGAGTTTAACATTTCATATTTATATCGAAACTAAAAAATACCGAAACTAACTGCATCCGATTGGACTGGAAGCCGATCTCGAAATCGTTAGGAAAAGCTGAGCAGAAATAATTGATTGATCCTAACAAAATTTAACAATATTGCATTTTGGTGCAATGCATTTTCAAACATTTTTTATGATATTTTTCCTTTCTCACAGGTTGTTTGTGTATTAAAAACAGGTTTAACAATGAGTCACATGATTCAAGTTTTTGATCGTAAACAAATTTTTTTTGTAGGTACACGTAATGCAGTTTTAAAAAAAGTCTTAAATAGCGATTGTATTATTGTTTTTTTATTATTTTCAATAATGTTTAACAACTGTTTTTGCATGTACCTACCACGTATATCTTAAGTATAGGTAACAATTAGCCACAGACTTATATATAGTCTAGTCAAAAAATGCTTTTTGTTCAACTTTTTCCAGCAGTGTCGAAAAATATGAACAAGGTATCATTCGATTCGGCATTGGTTTGAAAAAAAATAAAGATCCGCTCGCTAAAATTATAAAAGTTAGAATCGATTTACTGAATAATTTACTTTCTTTTAGCAAATTTTCTTTTCTTTTCGAACCTATATTTAGATTTCAAAAATCCTTATCAGCTTTTGACATATTAGCAAAAACCAAACCCCTTTTTATTTTTTAATAAATTGTGTCTAACTTTTGTAATTTTTGCGAGTAGAATCTATTTTATTTTCAAAAATCATCTGCGTGCTATTTCCAATCCAATGACACCTTTTTCATATTTTGCCGAGACTGCTGCAAAAGTTGAACAAACAGCATTTGTTGAATATACTCGACTAGTCACCAACTACAGTTTAACCAGCATTCACAAACATTTATAATAAACTAACTGTTCGCCGCGGCTTCGCTCCCGTGGACCACCCCACAGGACCCGTTTTCGGGATAAAAAATAGCCTATGTCACTCAGGAATAACGTATGTTTCTATTGGTATAATCATTTTTTAAATCGGTCCAGTAGTTTCGGAGCCTAATCGGTACAAACAAACAAAAAAATGTTTCCTCTTTATAATTTTAGTATAGATATTAACACAATGTCCATTCATCAAAACGTAGCCTCAATAATTATATCTTATTTTTTATCAACTCTGTTTAAAAAACCAGTATTAATAAATTGTTTTCCTGTTCAAAAATTATTTATTCGATATGCTCTCGTAATTATTCTGGCATTTATTAATCATCTGTGGCTCTGCACATTTGACGCTCATCGTTTAATGTGTTGCCATTTGACAGTAGCACATAGCACATATGACATAGCACAGTATTCCTAATTCCAAGCTAAATCAAATTATTTTAGTCTTCTTTTCCTGAAGACGCGACGCAATTTAAACTGCGTCGGTAGGCGATATCGCGCACGTATTTTCTGAGAAAAATTTAAGTGTGTATCGGTCGAATTGCATCAAAGTGTGTCCATGTGAATGTACTTTAAATTTTATTTACTAATAATCGCTTATCGGTGTGATTTAAATTGAATTGCAACCCGCCATCAGGAAGGGCACTTAGTATAAAATATGAAGACAGCATCATGGAACAAGAAAAAATATGAATTCTTGTACGCAATAAAAGGAATAAGAATGACAAGCGTCATTCGATGACAGCAATATGGCGTTTTCCGAAATGTCAAAATAAGGCAGTGGCCACGTGAAGTTTCGTTAGCGATTGATAATACCATACATTATATTATATAAAACTGCATTACCACTCACTGACTGATTGACATAATTGTTCTCCCAGATGGTGAAGGGGGAGGTGGGTATATTTTGACAGATTCGTAAACAAGTCACTCTCGCGAGTATGGGAAAAGTCCCAAACATCCCCTTTTCCTCCCCCCTCCTCCCCCCCTCTATCGTATCTCGGAAACTAAGGTACCGGTATTCTGTTTTTTTACGGATTCGTTTAGAGGAGGCTTGGAAAAGTAAAAACCATTTTTCAAAGTTGACCCCCTCGCCCCCCTTCTCCCCCCCTTTAAGCGGATCTCGAAAGTTGAGAGACTTGGAACATTTCTTTTTTCAGATTCATATAAAGGGGCAATGCTATAGTCACAAACGAACCAGTTTTCAAAGTTGACCCCCTTGCCCCCCTTCTCCCCCCTCCCCCCCCCGTTTTGGCGAATCTTTTTTTTTTGTTTTTTTTACGGAATCGTTTAGAGGAGGCTCGGAAAAGTAAAAACCATTTTTCAAAGTTGACCCCCTCGCCCCCCTTCTCCCCCCCTTTAGGCGGATCTCGGAAGTTGAGAGACTTGAAACATTTCTTTTTTCAGATTCATATAAAGGGGCAATGCTATAGTCACAAACGAACCAGTTTTCAAAGTTGACCCCCTTGCCCCCCTTCTCCCCCCTCCCCCCCCGTTTTGGCGAATCTTTTCTTTTTGTTTTTTTTACGGATTCAGCGTAGGGATCCCGAGTGGAGCGAACCTACGAGACCGAGTGCAGCGCAGGGGGGAGGCGGCGAGCGAAGCGAGCCGGCGACCTCCGTAGCGTAACGAAGGTTGAGTGGGTGAAGCGAAACTTAGTGCCTGGCGACGACAAGCAAACATTAGGGTTATGTTTTTTGGAACAAAGTGTAGGGTAGGTGTAGGGTAGGTGTAGGGTAGGTGTAGGGTAGGTGTAGGGTAGGTGTAGGGTAGGTGTAGGGTAGGTGTAGGGTAGGTGTAGGGTAGGTGTAGGGTAGGTGTAGGGTAGGTGTAGGGTAGGTGTAGGGTAGGTGTAGGGTAGGTGTAGGGTAGGTGTAGGGTAGGTGTAGGGTAGGTGTAGGGTAGGTGTAGGGTAGGTGTAGGGTAGGTGTAGGGTAGGTGTAGGGTAGGTGTAGGGTAGGTGTAGGGTAGGTGTAGGGTAGGTGTAGGGTAGGTGTAGGGTAGGTGTAGGGTAGGTGTAGGGTAGGTGTAGGGTAGGTGTAGGGTAGGTGTAGGGTAGGTGTAGGGTAGGTGTAGGGTAGGTGTAGGGTAGGTGTAGGGTAGGTGTAGGGTAGGTGTAGGGTAGGTGTAGGGTAGGTGTAGGGTAGGTGTAGGGTAGGTGTAGGGTAGGTGTAGGGTAGGTGTAGGGTAGGTGTAGGGTAGGTGTAGGGTAGGTGTAGGGTAGGTGTAGGGTAGGTGTAGGGTAGGTGTAGGGTAGGTGTAGGGTAGGTGTAGGGTAGGTGTAGGGTAGGTGTAGGGTAGGTGTAGGGTAGGTGTAGGGTAGGTGTAGGGTAGGTGTAGGGTAGGTGTAGGGTAGGTGTAGGGTAGGTGTAGGGTAGGTGTAGGGTAGGTGTAGGGTAGGTGTAGGGTAGGTGTAGGGTAGGTGTAGGGTAGGTGTAGGGTAGGTGTAGGGTAGGTGTAGGGTAGGTGTAGGGTAGGTGTAGGG
Organism: Orthosia incerta; assembly: GCA_948252205.1. Lineage (NCBI taxonomy): Eukaryota > Metazoa > Arthropoda > Insecta > Lepidoptera > Noctuidae > Orthosia > Orthosia incerta. Next base: position 16,416,607 of record OX411758.1, on the reverse strand, counting down.
TAGGTGTAGGGTAGGTGTAGGGTAGGTGTAGGGTAGGTGTAGGGTAGGTGTAGGGTAGGTGTAGGGTAGGTGTAGGGTAGGTGTAGGGTAGGTGTAGGGTAGGTGTAGGGTAGGTGTAGGGTAGGTGTAGGGTAGGTGTAGGGTAGGTGTAGGGTAGGTGTAGGGTAGGTGTAGGGTAGGTGTAGGGTAGGTGTAGGGTAGGTGTAGGGTAGGTGTAGGGTAGGTGTAGGGTAGGTGTAGGGTAGGTGTAGGGTAGGTGTAGGGTAGGTGTAGGGTAGGTGTAGGGTAGGTGTAGGGTAGGTGTAGGGTAGGTGTAGGGTAGGTGTAGGGTAGGTGTAGGGTAGGTGTAGGGTAGGTGTAGGGTAGGTGTAGGGTAGGTGTAGGGTAGGTGTAGGGTAGGTGTAGGGTAGGTGTAGGGTAGGTGTAGGGTAGGTGTAGGGTAGGTGTAGGGTAGGTGTAGGGTAGGTGTAGGGTAGGTGTAGGGTAGGTGTAGGGTAGGTGTAGGGTAGGTGTAGGGTAGGTGTAGGGTAGGTGTAGGGTAGGTGTAGGGTAGGTGTAGGGTAGGTGTAGGGTAGGTGTAGGGACAACAACACGCGAGCTGCTTGCAGCTCGCGCACCAAGCAAATACTAGTTCTTTTATATAATTTAAAACAAAGTCGTGTTAGTTACACCATTTATAACTCGAGAACGGCTGCATCGATTTTTATGGTTTGTTGGATTTATCTCCGCCTCGAATAACAGAATAACTATTACATTTCGGAAATATTAACGAAAAACAAAATTATAAAGAAAATTAATTTTCCCATACGTTTTGCGAACCCAGCGCCATCTCTGATACATGACAGAAAAAAAAACGAAAATGAACATAGCGTTGTATACTGGTTCCGGTAATGCCAGTAGTTTTTTAAATTTTGAAATTTAACTTGATAGGGCAAAAATTTCATTACTAGAACAAGGCTTAACAAGCCTTGTTCAACCAGTATCAATGTCATTTTTTTGCTTTCAAGCATCATTGCTTCAACAAGTTTTCGTAATGATCCTCCCATTCATTAATATCTGGTCGAACAGCCTTCCAGTCCGTAGCTATTCAATGTGTCAGTTTGAACACAGCATTCCTAGGTAGCTGAGTTTATTTTTAGCCTTGAAAATAATCAGCCGATTGAAACGAGATGGGACTAAAATAGTTTGAACTTAGTACAAGGTGGGTAGTTAGCAGCTGCTTGCGTACTCTAGTACGTGAGCACATTAGCCGCTATAGGTCGGCGAATATCGTTATGAATGTATAGAGGTACATCTTCGTTGTCGTTATCTCCTAAACTAATTTAATATAGGCTGTTTTTTTATCTATACTAATATTATAAAGCTGAAGAGTTTGTTTCTTTGAACGCGTTAATCTCAGGAACTACTGGTTGGAATTGAAAAATCTTTTGTGTTTGGTAATCCATTTATCGAGGAAGGTTTTATGCTATATATCATTACGCTACGACTAATAGGAGCGAAGCACAAATGAAAAATATTGCAAAAACGAACAAATTTATTCCTTTTTGAGAGCTTCCGTTGCGTGCGCTGCGTAAGCGGTTAAAGTTACGCAACATTCATATAAGTACGGTAGGGTAGGTAGGTAGCCAGTTGACGGGAGCGATGCCGCGTTGGACAGCTAGCTTTCGAATAAGAGTTGATTTTATGTAAATTGTATCACATAGTACCAGGAAAAATTTAGGATGGTGATCAAAAATCAGGCTGTATAGGGGCAAAATTGTTTGTTAAGTAAGAAGTCCAACTGTGAACTCATTATGTTTTCTCTTCTAAAAATTTTTACGCGAGCCGTGTTCTCAGTGTTCTCTCCTCTCAATCCTCTCTAGCTAATTATATTGTGATTGTTACCTTATTTTTTTAATGTTGCAAGTATACAGTGTTGTAGGTAAGGCTCCATCATATGTTATTCATCGAGTCGATGTGACATGATGACTCCTCAATAAAATTTTACTTACATTTATTTACACCAATTAGGTGTAAATAAATGTTTTATAAATATAAACGTAATATCTACAAATGTAACAATATTAATACAGATAAACTTTATTGTAATAAATAAGAAAACAACAATAATATAAATGCGATCGATAGAATGAAGTGTGACATAAATGAGTGGAAAGTAAATAATGGCCGCTAGATTATTAACAATAGTAGATTATTGCATCGAGCACAAAGTAATTTATTATTGCACCGAGTGCCTGATTTAGAGCCCGAGCGCTAGCGAGGGCTCTAATCTAACAGGCACGAGGGCAATATAAATTACTTAAGGCGAGGTGCATAATCTGCTTTTCTTTCAACTATTACCTATAGGAATAGTAGATGAATCACTTTTTTAAATTTCTTTCATTTTGAAATCAGAGTTAGCAGCAATCATTTTTTAAATTTGGAACAAGTAGGATAGAAATGAATAATACGTACGTAAAAAAAAAAGTATTGATATCGGCTGGCTGAATAGAGCTAAATCCATTGATATTGGCAACTTTTGGTGCGATTAAAAAAAAACAGTGCAATAATGAAATTTCATACATTTTTATTGCTCTAGAGAATTAAAGACTCGCTTTGTACTGAGTTTTTAGTGTGATTGTGATGCAATTAAAGCATAGTTGGAAGAAAATGTAATTTTTTGCCGTAGAGTAGTTCAATTTTCAATCTACTTCGATTTTCGATCCCTCAGGATACGACACTATTTTTATGTAACGATAAAGTGGCAACCCCCCGAATGTCATTTGTCATTTTATTCAACGATATAAAAAATCAGAGAGTAGTCTTAATATCATTTACAGAATCCATATCCATCTGTTGTCTGCTTCTCTTCCTTCAACACATTCAATCTTGTCATGTTGTCCTTGTAACACCAATTAGCAAACTTCACCAATGGCTAATTACATTATGTCGAACGGGCATTTATCATGTTAAAAATGTCAGTTTACATAAGTTTTGTTGACAAATCGGATACTGTTCGCGGAATGCGTTTCCTGTAATGAATTGTCATTACTTACGAGTACGCTTCGAACAAATGAATCATGAGTCTCCATTTTATTTTTGAACCATTTCATTGTCTGCAGCGTTAAAAAAGAAAAACATTGGGTAATTAACCGGGTGAAAAATATACTGAATGGGCGACTATTATACTAAGTAACTATTTAGCCAGTTTGAGCAAATACCTTTTATGAGGTTGTTGTGAGCTGTGGTAATAATATTGATACATAATTTAATTGTATTTTGGGTTCCATTTAGCATACTATTCTTTTGAAAATAGCAGAACAAACGAACGAGGCGATTTCGCTGTGCATCGCGGGAGTTCGGGTGTATTCGTGTTCTCAACGAATTAGTCCAAGAGTGAGCAAAGCGAGCTCGGGTGCTTAGGGAACCCCGACACGGATAGGTTAGGTTCGAAGGAGATGACGGGCGCTGAAGTGAGCGAGCAAAGCAAGCGAAATTAGTTCCCGTCATCTCCTTCATGTTAGGTTACTTTAGACCCTGCAGACAGGCGGGGCCCCGTCGATTAACTCTTATTTTCAAGTTTAAACATTTGTAATCGCCCTCTGTTTGCCGCCCACTTAGTATTTCAGTAAGCCATATTCAGTATTTTTCACACCTATAATTTGAATTATTTTCGCTCGTTTAAATACTATCCATTTTGTTTGAAGGTTAAAATACACCGAAAATTTATAAAAGAATACAAATAGGTAAATCGCAGTATTAAATATACAGGAAAACCGCAGGTATTGATAATGAAATATTTCTTTTGTATATAATATGTATGTAGTATGATAATACTTATGAGTGAAATTTTATTAAACTGAATACACCTGCCTATCCTCAACTCAGTTGCAACCGGTTAAATTTTGGCTTAAGCTCCAGGTGGTAACGAATCCTTAACGTCGTAAAGCTAAGTTTTCATCCGTGGAATTTAGAAAGTAAAAACTAACACATAAATACTTAAATACTAGGTTAACTCGTCCACAAAAAATAATTTAAATAAATATATGATACTTCAGCCACTCGTGGGCGATCCGCGCTGGACGAAGACCGCCTTCAGTAGTAGCGCTCCAAAGCTAGATTACGAGTTGAGACCGCGCCGCAGTTCTCTTACAAAACACATACCGTTTAAAAATATACGAAACCCGATGTAAAATGTACGAATCACAAAGACTACTGTCCCACAAGGGGTCATGCGCTTTGCCCGGGGGTGAAGCCGATATCGGCATCTATCAATTGATATTTACAATAAAAAAACCGGACAAGTGCGAGTCGGACTCGCGCACGAAGGTTTCCGTACCATTATCGCGGAAAACGGCAAAAAAAACACGTTTGTTGTATGGGAGCCCCACTTAAATATTTGTTTAATTCTGTTTTTAGTATTTGTTGTTACAGCGCCAACAGAAATACATCATCTGTGAAAATTTCGACTGTCTAGCTACCATGGTTCATGAGATACAGCCTGGTGACAGACGGGCAGACAGATAGACAGACAGACAGACAGACGGATCGCGGAGTCTTAGTAATAGGGTCCCGTTTTTACCCTTTGGGTACGGAACCCTAAAAACGGGCATGTATCAACTGATATCTACAATCAAAAAACAAAACAAAAGGGTCTAAAATATAAGAGGAAGCGACATTCCAAAGAACAATTTATAGGAAACTACGTTATAGTTATAGGTAACGTAAGTTTTCATAATAAACTCTTGAATTGTCACCTTTCTTTTTAAAACGAGAAGTTTTTCTTTGTCCAGAGAACCTGGTGAAGACTAGAACCGAACATCTTGCAATTAAATCGACGCTTTTAACAGCTGCTATAAAATATCAATAATTTGGTTGAAGATTTCTGCGCCAAGATTTTTTATGAATGACATTAAGTCAGAAAAAAATATTTCTTCACTTTTTTTGACAAACGTAATTTGAAAATTTCAAAAAGATATATGCGGCCAGTCTGACAACTCAACAAAAGGAACATGATGAAAAGTCTTGTAGCAAATTACTACAAACTAGTAACAAGTTGCTTAGTAGTATAAATTTCCACCGATAAAACTTAGCATTATGACGTTAAGGATTGGTTTCCAACTGAATGATTACGCCAGAATTCAACCAGTTGCAACTGCGTTGAGGATAGGCATGTGTTTTCAGCTCCCCAATATAAACGCAGTACTGGCCGTTCGCCCGCTCGTAACCAGAATATCAATATTGAACCTCCTTTTGGACAGTTTTGTTTGCAAAATATTTTTATATTTACTTAGGCTATTTCAGTTATGAAGAAATTCTAGCCATCAAATTTTCTGTGTACAATTTTTTTTTTTTTATTTAAGTCGTCGGCCCCTAGAGCTCCTGCATTGAGTTGCAATTTTATTTCAATCTAGGTACTAATTCAATTTTATGCAGATATAATACAGCTAACGAGCTGAATTCTCTGCCACAGACTATTTATTTATTTAAGTATACATGTATAACTTTATAGGTCATACCTAAGGCGTTATACAATGCGAGAAAAGAGAAAAAAAAATACACACAAACGAAACATAAAAGAATTAGGCAAAATTAAATATAAACAAATAAAAACTAATTTATAAAATGAAAAAAAAAAAACACGATACCAAAAAACATAGACAAAAAAAAAATACCAAAACGGAATAAAAATAACGGAGAAAAAAAAAATAAGTATATCAAACAAAAGTAAAAAAAACAAAATGTACAAAGAATACATAAACAATTATTCACATCTAACTTTCATCCATCTTCTCACAAAAACTTAAACATTCACGACACACATCTATCCACCTCCCAGCAAACAGGTCACACTCCGGTGCTGATGTCAGAAGGGCATTTAGCAATGTGAGCGCCCGAACTAGAGGCGAGTTAGCTCGGGACACCGTACGTGCCGAAGGTACGGCCAAAAGCCGGTGACTTCGTGGTCTAAGCTGTTGTTTGGGCACCACAGGAACAAACAGCCTCAACAACTGCGCCACGAGCTCCTGACAATCGGACTCTCCCCGCATAATACGGCAGGCAGAGATAAGCAAGAAGTACTTACGCCTTACTTCGAGAGAATTAAAATTTAAAACACCAAGTAGAAATTTGGTAGGGTATAAGAAGGGGTAATATCCGAAGAGTTTTTTATATAGAAAACGAAGAAAGGCTTTTTGGATTTTTTCAAGAAGTAAGGCGTAAGTACTTTCATATGGGTTCCAGATCACTGATGCTGATTCGAGTTTACTCCTGACTAAGGCCATGTATACAAGTTTAATGGCATGTGGATTGGTAAACTCGCGCATATTTCGAAGGACAAATCCTAGCCTTCGATATGACTCAGCAGCAAGTGTCCTCATATGCTCATGAAAGGTGAGCTTCGTGTCGAACAGAACTCCGAGATCCTTTACAGAATTAACGCGGGCTATCAGATCACCGCCTAAAAAGTACTCTTCATGCCAGGGATTACGCGTGCGACTGAAGGTCATAACGCTGCATTTAGCAATATTGAAGAGTAACTTATTATCCATGCTCCACTGATAGACCGCGTCAATGTCTTCTTGCAGAGTAGTTGAGTCTGCTACTTTTTCCAAGCCAAATATTAACTTAAGATCATCAGCGTAAAGTAAACATTTGGCATGTTTGAGGACCTTCTCAAGGTCATTGACCATAATGATAAATAGCAAGGGTCCCAATATGGAACCCTGACTTACTCCAGATCGAGTATGATATGGTGCGGACACAAAGCAACCATGTCGAACATACTGCTGACGATCTCTTATGTAACTTGCGAATAATTTTAGTAACTTCGGAGAAAAGCCTAAGTTATTGAGCTTGGTGAGCAATACGTCGTTATCTACCCGGTCAAATGCTTTTTTGAAATCAAAATATAGAACATCAACCTGTATGCCTTTATCTAAGTGCTGCGATATAAGATCCACAAGCGTTAGAAGGTTCGTATTAACGGAGCGGTTAAATCGAAAGCCATGTTGGGAATCGCATAGAAATGGTTGTATCTGGAAACTAATAAGCCTGTGTAATATTGATTCGAACAGTTTTGGGAATGCAGAGAGTATAGCTATGAACTATGTTTCCTGAAGCTACAACCCGGGAGTTGTTAAGTCAAGAGTGGATATTAGGCTTCTTCAAAGCAAGCGTGATCCATCGTCGACCGAGTTACTGTCAAAAGCAAATTCATCAATAATTTTGAAAAAGATAGAAGGCAGCAATTAGAATTCGATTCATCTAATTGTCATTGGTATGATGTTCCATCGTCGATCACATCATCGCTTAACATTAGGTGATATACCTTGTGGTCAAACGCGAGCGTATCATTATTAAAGAAAGAACTCAGTAATTATTATTTAATGATCATCACTTACCATTAGGTGAGATAGTGGCCAAGGCAAGCCTATCAAAAGATAGAAGGCGTGTATTTTAATTCGATTCATCTTCCCGTCTTATCAATCCATAGCTCTGACTTCCTCTGGTATTTTGAGCGTCTGACTACCCTACGTGAAGACTGATAAGATCATCTTACCAAGGATTTTTGTAACGTTACCCAGTACCTGGGTTATGGAGGTCAGATAGGCAGTTGACCCATATAAAACAATGGTATTCAGCTGCATTGAGTTAGACTCAAAGCCGGCCCGCAGGCTTATTACGTAATTAACAGCAATCAGCAATCATCGCGCGATCAAACGCTTTTTATCATAAAAGTCGGCATTACCTACAGTGTAGGTATGGTACCTAGGTCCTACACAATCGTTTGCTAATCGCTCGCTATTTGTCAACGTAAAAAAAACAGTAAAAAGTGGCGTCTCGTAGTTCGGTCAAAGTGACTGACAACTACTTAACCGGGCTTCCCTGTGGAGACTAAGCTATATAGCCTCCAGCCAGGCACAAATTTCTAATCCTAAGCGACAACGCTGAGGGCTACCCCCTGTGGGGTCGAACCTCGGCTCAGGGCGTCGCTGGGGGGACAACTATGGCTGGATCTTAATAAAGTGATTCTACCATCCGTTCGGAATAAGCCTACGTGGAGAAGAACGGACAAGTAAAAAGCCTCTGTATTGAAAAGAAATTATTGCGCAAATCCGCTATCCTTTTGCTCTTGTATATCTATACTATGTATAATATATTCCGTTTATCGAGGAAGGTACGCTACAACCAATAGGAGTGGAGCATAAATAAAAAATGTTGCAAAAACGGGCAAAAATATTCCTTTTTGAGACCTTCCGTTGCGTGCGCTGCGTTAGCGGTTAAAGTTACGCAACATTCATGTATGTAGGGTAGGTAGCCAATTGACGGGGGCGAAGCCGCGTGGGGCAGCTAATACTAAATAAACCTGCCGAACATAGTTACGAAAAGACGAAACAGGTGATAATGAGTAACTTCATCAGAGCCTTTAGACAATGACATACTATCGACATCGTCACCAATCCCTGATATTTAGCCATTTCGACAATTGCCATCACTGATATGCAGAGTTTATTTTTATTATTCGTAGGCTCGCGCTTGACCACTATCTCACCTATAAAGCGGTAAGCGATGATGTGGGCGACGATGTAGCACGGTCGTCTAGAAGAAACCTATTCACTCTTGACTTAACGACTCCCAGGTTGATTAGGAAATACAGACTCCGGCAGGGAATTCCACTCCTGTACGCATGATAAAAGTATTCCCAAAACTTTTGGTAAGTATGGGTGGGATGTCCACCATGTACCGATGACGCATCGCCGTACTTTTTGTAGTCCGATGATGGAACGGGCTAAGAGGAATTAGTTCATGCAATTCCATCGCACACACTCCGAAAATGAAACCGATAAAAAAGCGACAGGCTGGCAACTCGAGGCCGATGTTCAAGGCTCTGGAGCCTAGACTAGACCAGTAACTCATTGCCGATGAGCCTCTTGGCCCGCTTTTCGACCGACTCAAGTGCATCCAGCTGGTACTTAGCAGATCCGTCCCAGAAATGAGAGTAGTACTCCATGCATGACCGAACTTGCGCTTGATACAAGTTGAGCAACTGTTCTAGCGTGAATTACCGTCCCACCTTTGCAAGAATCCCTAACTTTTTGGCAGCCAGTTGAGCTTTTCCCAATGAAAGGACCAAAATTTAGGGTCGATGCCAACGCCAAGAAGCTCAAGATGGTCCCTTTATCTAGCTCTAGAGCAGGGGTCACCAATTACTTTAGATTCGGAGTCCATTTCTTAAAAATAATGTGTCGCCCGTAAGGTTTAAAGACAACGCGGGGGGCGTTGTCTGTTGTCCCTTTACATCGTCATGTATTAGCAGAAGAAATTGCTTAAAAAGTAATTTTTGCCTTGAACTATTATGCGTCGGATTAAAGTTTGGAGTAAAGTTGGTGCAGGCTATTGTCATTAAATCTAGGACATGTTCCTCGGTAAGTCTACTCTCGCGCTTCCCCACCGCGATGACGAAGACTGACGATGACGATCTCGTGTTCCGTGTTCGTCCGTTGGCGAATGGACGACAGTAAAGACAAAGCGCGAGATAAATGATTAAATTACGTACTCAAGTGACACAAGTAAATTATATTGGACTGTTTCAAAGATCCACACAAAATAGATCGGCGGGCGATGCGGATCCGGACCGCGGTCCGCCATTTGGTGACACCTGCTCTAGAGCCTTTGAATTCTTTCACTAACTAAGCACTATTTTGCACACAACGCAGACAGACATAATTTGACCCTCAATGACCGGCTACGTCGTATTTAGCTTATCAATCATGAAGCTGACATCAATTTTCACATCTACTTATTGGTTTACATTTATAAGGAAGTGTCAATGCAAACTATAATACGATTATTTACTTGAAGATGACAGATATATCACCAAAGAAAGATAATTGTATAATCTTTAGACTTTTGTAGGTTTTATTTGGCTTTTTCACGTGAAAATCGTGTGTCTCGTGCATGTGGCAGCAAAAAATATGTGTTGGTGTCTTGTCACGTCACAATTCGAAACCCAAAGTTCAGAACTTGTTTGATAAGTTAAAGTTATTTCAAATTGGGACCTGTTTTTGCATGATGACCTTACCTTGTTCCTTTATTATATACCTTGGTTGGGAAAAACCCGTTAAATTAAAGCTTCATACTGGCTGTATTATGTTTTAATAGTTCTTCGATTTGCATTTGATCTTTGGCGCTAGCATCTTTATTTTGAAAATGGTAATACGAGATCAGCGTCCGCTGGTAAATAAATGAAAAATGATTTATTTTTTCTGTAAGTAGATCAGCGTCCGCTGGTAAATAAATGATAAATGATTTATTTTTTCTGTAAGTTGGTTTGTACAAACACTTTTACATGTCGATCATATTTTTTAAAACTAGATGAGGTCGGCGTTTCCTATCTGACTACTCTGAGAAGAAAGGCCGAAACAAACTCAGAGGTCACAGTCTCTTTTAAAGTCCAGACAAAAAGTTGGTTAGATCATGTGAAGACCATGTAGACTGATGTCTGAAATGGTCTTTTGAGGAAAGAACCAGCCAGATTGAGTGGACCTGTCCAGTCAGTGCACGCAGTTGTAACCGAGCAGCTCAACTCAGAATCTAAGGAGCTCAACGATTCGACGAGCAATACCAAAGAAAGGACATTCGGGTAGGCCGCATAAACTACTCAAACTACCAGACCACGATTAAAAACTAAGCTAAATTAAAACTAAAAACAAAAAAAAAGAAGAAAAAAATAAAAAGGTAGTGTCATTACTTGTTTTTTTTTCTGTCATTGTGTCATTGTCATTAGGTATCGATACCCCTAGCTAATCTTTGTGACCCTGTGTAGAGGCCTAATCAACAAACTTGATAACCTAGATTTGGCTGTCAACGTATTTTTTTTTTTTTTTAAACATTGCCCCACATTGGAATTTCTTCCTGTATCGTGGGTGCGTTTAAAAACATATAAACTCACATACACAACACCCAGAGCCGGAACAACTATCTGTAGGTCATACAAATATTTGTTCCGTGCGGGAATCGAACCCGCGACACGCAGCACAGCAGTCAATCGCTCAACCACTGCGCCAACCGTGCGCCCCGCCGTGCTATTAAAACATACATTTTCCTCTTCATCTACGTCATTGAGAAATGCATTTGCTGATTAAAAATAAAATCACTTATACTTAATTATGTACCGTCCTATGTTATCGGCATGAACTACCTACTAATGTAAAAATAGATATCATGCCTTCAACAAGTTTGCAAGGCTGACTGTTCAGGTAGTAGCAGATACATTTTTAAGTAGGTCAGTATCACATCACACATCACATCATCAGCCTATTAATGTGCCCACTGCTGGGACACATGCCTCCTCGCTGTGAGAGGGAATGGGCCATTATCCACCTCGCGGGCCCAGTGCGGGTTGGTGGATGTCACATGTCTTCAAATTTATGGTTCTAGGACATGCCGGTTTCCTCACGATGTTTTCCTTCACCGTTTTGAGAGCAGTGGTGATGAAATTATTTACACAAAGTAAAGCGCCTACCTGGGCTCGAACCCACGACCTACAACTTGTAAGTCGCGGCCGATACCACTGGGCCACCACTGCTCTCCAAAAGGTCTTCAGTAGGTCAGCATGCAAAGATACAATATCACAAAACACCTGGATGAGCGACGCACAGAACCGTTAAGTATGGCAGAAGAGATGGAATATGCCTATACATAACAGTGGTGGGTATTCGAGGCTGATATATATTATGAAGATGACGTGTAGGTTTGCAAAGGTGAATATTTTTTTGCAGGTAACTTGCAACTGCGATGAATATACCAAAATTTCTAAGACTTATTTAACCACTACAGGAAGAGAAAAGAGAAAACAAATCACGCAATGCCTAATCAAGATTTTTGCAATGCAACATACCAAGTTCAATAACCCCGGACGTTTGTCTAAACATTATATTCTATAATACATATTGATGACACCAAGAATTTCAAGAATTTTGTTATAAAAAGCTATCTTTCGTTATCAACTACTTTCTCTCAGTAGGAGATTGTACGCCATATGGCCGTAGACAATATACGAAGAAATTTGGAGACGGCGCCATATTAATTTAGATGAAAACCTGTTAATTGCTGACCTAGATCTTTAAAATTGGGGTCTTATTAAAGATTTTCGCTTTTTTTTTGCTTGGACTTGACAGGTACCTATTAAAGCTGGTGGGATTTGTTACAAATATCAATAGTTTATTACTGTAGTAATTAGTATTGGCCGCTATCCCACTGGCGTTTTACGAGCGAAGGCGTTCATCCAACGCTCTTACGACGTTGATGTCGTGACACTCTAGTGGCAAGCGTTAGCGCTGAGACTTCACGTAACGTTGCGTTTTTTGGCAACAGGTACAATCAGGCCTATTGGGAATAATTCCATTGCAAACAACGCTGCAAGGGGTCGAGCCCTGGCGTACTTCAAATCAATATGTTTATCATAGATATATATTTTGGCAAGGGTAATCCATTGTCGATCAAATATTAGTCAAACGCGAATCTATTAAAAATAAAAACAAAAGAAAACGACTTTACTGGTACAGGTTTACCTACCGCAGAATCTAGCCAAACAAAATGATCTAAAACGTGCACGAATCTACCCATTTGGAAATCTGACTTTAAAATACATCATTGTCTTTCAAATTCTAATGCAGCAATTAGGCATAGAAGATCTTTAGAGAAGTCTAGAAAAATTCTAAATAAATGATGATTGATGCACTGTCGTGTGATGCGCAGATAAGTTTGGAGGACAATGATCTTCATACATTTTTGCATACATTTTAAAACCAAAGTACGAGTCGGACTCGCAAACGAAGGGTTCTGTACCATTGAAAGGTATACAAAGGTTGGTGATTTTTTAACACATATTCTGTGAAAATTTCAAGTGTTTACCCACAGTTCTAAAGATAAGAATGAATCGGTGGGTGAAGATCGATGATCCAATCATGTTATTATTACCTATTGTTCATAATTTTCATCAAAACAGTGGACATAATTAATGTGAATCAGAAACTAAACCTTCAGTTGTTTTAGCTATTCCTCAAACCTGGGGTGCATTATTAAGGTTACACTAGCCGATAATTCATCCATACAAACGTAGTCTAGAGATTACTCCACTGTTTGACGATGTACGTTCAAAATAAAAATGATATCAATTTGTCTCATCATTATCTAGCCCTGTATCGAAACAAAAAAGAAAAACGTTTGAAACTTATGAGCGTCGAAAGTTCCATATTTGAAATCTAATTTTAACGCATCTTTGGGCGGAAATAAATACCATAAGAAGAAGGAAAATTGCAAAACGGCCGCCATACAGGGATAGATTAGTAGTTCAATAATGCAAACAATTACATTTTGAAAATATACATTTCGTCGTTTCTTCATGATATCTAGACTCCCAAAGGTCTGTTTATAAAATTTCGCGGGCTCGTTTTCGTCCTAAATCATCATCCATTTCACTACAAACTTGCAAAAGTGCTAATTCGTACGCGAACCAGCTTCTTACTGCTCATCACAACATCTATCTCTTTCGCACGAGTTGTCGGATGAGATAGCAGGCATTTTAACCTCGTGCACAAAATAGTTCGTGTCGTAAACCTGCTACCAAAACTAACTGTTTAATACAGCTGCCATTTGTCATATCACCAATGTAATAGAAGTCAAAATCGGTTGAACGGGCTGTAAAATGGGCTTATTTAAATGTCTAACGTCTTATCAAATGGAGTATAGCTGCACTCAAAACAGCAACGCTATTGAGCATCTTCAAGGCAAGGTGCTTCATAAAAAGACCCTTAGCTCTTCCTCAATCTGCAAGATTTGCATAGAAATTAATCTCATTTATACCATGTTTTAAATGCTTTATAAGGTCAAAGGCCTTCCGGAAGCATCTCAATCCATTTTCCTAAACTACCATAAAGTGGATACTAAGGTATTTTAATGAAATTTCTGTAAAGTCTTGGATGGGAACATGAGAACCTTGTGTAAGTGAATTGTTCAACCATGAACTCGTCCGTGAACTTGAACTTAGTTTGTTGTTTTGCAAGCAATTACAAGCACGTGTAATTATTTGTTACTAGCTGTTGCCTGCGGCATCGCTCCCGTGGACCACCCCACAGGACCCATTTTCGGGATTAAAAAATAGCCTATGTCACTCAGGAATAATGTAGCTTTCTATTGGTGAAAGAATTTTTCAAATCGGTCCAGTAGTTTCGGAGCCTATTCGGTACAAACAAACAAAAAAATCTTTCCTCTTTATAATATTAGTATAGATGATCTAAATCCGAGTATGGCGGGTAGACTATTCTACGTTTTAACTGACTTCTCAAAAATGAGGAGTTTCTAAATTCAGATGTTACTACAATGTTTTTTTTTCGTTCGTGTCTCCGACATAAATGGACGGAATTGCAAGAATCTTTTTTTGTTTGAAAGGGTATACTCTCAAGGTCTGATGATGGGATCCCAGAAATCGAAGGAAATCCTCAAATATTATAGGCAGACATATAGCGATTTTGGTATTTTCAATAACATGGCAAGCATTTACACTAAGATCATTTATTGTAGAAGTATCATTTGTTGAAGTGGAACTGATAAAGAAGACCATAGATGGTCACTGGAAAGTATATGTCATGGGTATAAGATATCTCGAATAGTTAAGCGACTATTATGAAGCAAATACATTTAAATAAATGCTACTGATGAAAATAGTACCATCGATAAAGAAGACCATAGATGGTCACTGGAAAGTATATGTCATGGGTATAAGATATCTCGAATAGTTAAGCGACTATTATGAAGCAAATACATTTAAATAAATGCTACTGATGAAAATAGTACCATCGATAAAGAAGACCATAGATGGTCACTGGAAAGTATATGTCATGGGTATAAGATATCTCGAATAGTTAAGCGACTATTATGAAGCAAATACATTTAAATAAATGCTACTGATGAAAATAGTACCATCGATAAAGAAGACCATAGATGGTCACTGGAAAGTATATGTCATGGGTATAAGATATCTCGAATAATTAAGCGACTATTATGAAGCAAATACATTTAAATAAATGCTACTGATGAAAATAGTACCATCGATCTAATTTGTTGATGAAGCCGGAACGTAGGCACTGGAATTCCGTAATAAAATAATGTATCCTAGTCGTGTTTGGGCTTATTGGAATTGAAATGAGATGTATGGCTATAAATGATTTTCACGGTAATATACTAACACTATAATGAGTAAAATAAAAAACTTTTACACAAAAAAAAAAACGACTTCTAGAGCAAAACACTACAAAGCGAACAATAACTTTGTTTTCCGAAGTCGGTGTCGAAAACAATAGGTACCAAAGACACTTTTTGATTCGACAAGTTTTGATCTAGAAGTTGGTTTTTTTTTGTTATTATTTTTTATTTTTTTATTTGCATGTATCGAAAAAGGACTGTGTTACCAAATAAAACAACGTAGTTATCACAAACCCTATTTACATATCATATCAGCCGAAAGACGTCCACTGCTGGACATAGGCCTCCTCCAAGCGTTGCCACATTGACCGGTCTCGTGCGTCCCGCAACCAGCGGATCCCCGCCACCCTTCACCAGGTCATCAGTCCACCTTGTGGGAGGCCGTCCAACGCCACGTCTTCCGGTTCGCGGTCGCCACTCCAGAACCTTTCTGCCCCATCGGCCATCCGTTCTGGGAGCAATGTGCCCTGCCCATTGCCACTTAAGTTTGGCAATTCTTCGGGCTATGTCGGTAACCCTGGTTCTCTTACGGATCTCTAAACCGTCATTACATATAAAATGAATTAATTGCTTAGCTCGTTATTCAAACGACATTTTGTTCATCATATAATTACTTAACGTATTATGCATTAAATAAGTAAAGTTTTTCGTAAAAGCAAAACTATTAAACATGTTGGGTCGGTGTTTATCAAGATTCTTTATTTAAATTCTGTATAAAAACAAATGCTGAGCAGTTACCAAACAGCATCGATGTTTTGATAAATAAAGGGGATTCAATTTGAAAGTAGAATGGCTCGGGTGCCTTCCCGACGTAAACTGTACTCGCCTATATCTTTTGATAATAGAGTCAGCATCTCCACCTCATCATCATTAGCCTTTGTACTGTTCCCACAGCTGGGACACGGGCCTTTTCTCTGTGAGAGGGAATGGGCCGTGATCCGCCACGCGGGCCCAGGGCGGGTTGGTGGATGTCACATTCACATTTCTTCGAATTTTGAATTTTTGCTTTTAAGACATGCCGGTTTCCTCACGAAGTTTTCCATAAACCGTGATAGCTAGACAGTTGAAATTTTCACAGATGATGTATTTCTGTTGTCGCTATAACAACAAATACTAAAAACAGAATAAAATAAATATTTAAGTGGGGCTCCCATTCAACACACGTGATTTTTTTGCCGTTTTTTGGGTTTTTGGTACGGAATCCTTCGTGCGCGAGTCCGACTCGCACTTGGTCGGTTTTTTAAATTATATTTTAATTTTATCTTTACAAATTGATACTGTATCATGTATCGGATCGACCCTCGACGGGATTTAAACGACCTAAATTTAACGGTGTACAGCAGCCGAATTGCGTAAGTATATTATCCAAAGCAAAAGAATCGATTCTTTCCCAAAACCGACTTTACGTATTGCATATTGATACGTAAAGTCGTTTTTGGGAAGGAATCGACTTGTTTGCTTTGCATAATTCACTTACGCAATTAGGCTGCAGGTATGCCAAGCCGGATGGACCATTCGGCAAAAAATGGGCAGATAGCATTGTTGCCATTGCGGAAAGAACTTGGATGGGGTGATACATTAGCATCAGGATCAGCAAAGTTAAAGAGAGACCTGGCTATGGGCTGTGGATGAATAAATTAGGTACCATGGCTAGAGTTGCTTTTAAAATAAAGCCAGAATTCTATTGGAAGTCTTTAACTCAATTTTCTTATGTTCTACACTATGAACACATAAGGAAGCTCGTAGACTTATAAATATGTAATAAATATGTATGTAAACTTTAATCAAATTTAAATGATTTTATTATAATTTACATTATATAATTTAATGTTTACACATGGGTCCAATGATGATGTCCATTTTATTATTTTTAAAACAATAACTTATATTTTCTAGAAAATTAATTAATTTTATCAGTTTTTTACAAGTTATCAGCTAACTAGAATATGCTTTAAAATTTCAAAGCCAAAACACAAAACAAAACGATAGAGACACTGGTGTTCACTAACACAAAGATAAACAGAAATATCGTTATACATTTTATCAAAGATCATTCCCCACAAGTCAATGGACACGTTGCTTCTTTTATTTTTACAAGAAAAACTGTATTAATTTGTTTAACACATTATTATACAACGTTCGTCTCATAATCGTTTAATTTTCGTTAGCACGAAAACTGGTCAGATTATAATGAACTGTAACACTGAAAGGTTCATGAAAAATTCGTCGGAATTTTGTGGTCGGAGTTTGGCAAAGGGTGTGCAAGGAGGCTTTTAGGATTTGGTTTTTTTAGTCGACGGGGCCTTGCTTCGCGGGGCTCCTATTTCTGTATGCATGGTTTGGAAAACCTAACTCGAAGGGAATAACAAAGAAGAAGTGAAAGAATTTTATATGTTTGTAAACGCACCCACGATACAGGCGAAATTCCTAGTGTGGGGCAACGTTATTAATAAAAAATAAATTAAAAAAACGCTTATATAACGCGTTTTACTGTAACAGAATAGTTGGTTTAAGGACCTACACAAAATCTTCAAACCAATTTTCTGGTAATTTCTGTTCCAAAAACTGGACCTTAGTCAAGCATTAATGCAAGCGAAAAGAAAAACCAACAAAATTTCAATGATACGAATTACTAATTAATACACTAAGGTATACATTACTAATGAATTTTCCTGAAAGGTTGTACGTATTTACGCAGTTTTGGGACTGGACAGTGTTCATTGAAATTCACAATTTCAATAGCTCCATTCAAAAAATCCGTAGTTTGGTAATATTATTTATTGTTTGTTTTTATAGGTGGCGTTTCCTACGATAAATATTGTTACTGCTGTAGCTTTGGTATTTGTTTTACGGATGGTTTTACGAACTCGAAAACATTCAAATAAAACAAGCAGAAAGAAATTGTTTCTTTAAATTTTAACCCAGTAAAGTCAAATGGAATGATAACTGAAAATGCATTTAGCTCATCACAGCAGGTAATGCACCAGTGATAATTTGTCATATTGATTTTGCGATATAATTTTCTGCGTAACTTTTATGCGTATGCGTGTTCCTAAAAATAATACAAACAAAAACCACTACTTATCTTGATTAAATATCATAAAATAATTAATATTGTACTAAGATTTATTTTCGGTTCAAGACCTTTGCCTACCCCACAAAAATCATTTAAAAAAATTGTCTATACCTACTTCCACAAAATCTTGACAATTTATTCGGCTACCCGCATTCAAAATTCAAATGTTTAGTTTCTTTTTAAGACAGGGTACTTAATTCTTAACTTTATTGCGCTATAACAAAACATCCTATTTAGTATTCTTAAAAAGTAGACAAATGCATAATGTTAATTCTTTATACTCGTAATGTCAATAGAATCATTGCCTGTTTTTGGCTCGATTATGAAATGGTTGAATAAAATACGCCAACCTTATTATGAAATGTTAACATCAAAATGGTTTGTTTTCGCAAAAAAAAAAAATTAGTTAAGTTCAAAATTAATATAATATTATTAACATTTAAAAATTCTGGTTCAGTACATTTTTGTTAATATTTGTCACCACATCACACACAGAAAAGTACACAGCAATAATATTGTTAAATAAAAAAAATAAAAACGGTGGGAAAATAACACAAAATTATAAAAAAAATAATAAAAAGGTACTTACTAATAATGGCAAAAAGATATTGATTTATCCGCGTCCCATTCGTCCATGTTAACCTCGTAATTAAGAAATTCATTTTTTTTAAACACACCGTTTGACACAGGTAAAAACGCATACAGCCAAGCACACTGGTGGCTTAGAACGAACTGCCTCTTGCGTGCGATCGCATTCACAACAATCCACTCGTTTATTTACACTTAACGCTTCAAACTAGATTTTGATACGACTATTGGTAAACTTCGAAACGTAAGTTTGATAATTTTTAGCGTAAATAAAGATAGTGGTCATCAGTTGATTTATTTTAAAAAAGGAAATGGAATGGCGTCATTTTTGTTTCGGCGGGTAACGTTTTTACTATGGCATCCAAAACAGTGGCTTTTGTTTTTATTTTTACGTTTTTTAAAGAGTTTCGGTTTCTGTCAATAAATAAAACTATTATAATTTAAATAAATAAGTAGTAATTATTGAACGGCCGATGACTCTTGATGAAAACATTACGCCTTACATTGAGAAAGAGCTGGATCATCACAAAAACGTGTGTAATTGTTTTTAGGGTTCCAAATTGGTATCTCTGAAGAATATGAAGCGAAAAAATTAAATAAAGAAGATGTATGGATGTATAGAAGCGATACTGCTGAACATGATGTCCTCGGTACGAATCCCGAGTTAAGCAAAGAAGCAGTAGCCGTCGCGTCGCGTCGCTCCAGGCTGGTTTGGTATTGGTTTTTTTTGGATAAATTTAGCAGATGCGTCGTTCACATTGTGATGCAAAACGTCAACCTTGCCCACCCAATTAGGAATCCAGTTTTATTATTTATGTGTAGTAAGTAATTAATTAAATTCTATACAAACTAATATGCTAATATTTTGCATGGGAACATTTTGTTCGTCCTTGAATCTTTTGTCAGAATAATTAGTATCTAATGACTTGATATGTTCAGGACTTGTTCTATTATTATTTTGAAAGTGTATTCTTCTACTTAGCGTGTCAATGACAAACAGACTCTTCTTAGTTGAATATCTTGCCTTGTCCAGTATTCAGCCACGGCAATGCCTTCCGCTGACGTAGTCATAAAGTCCTAATGTGGTCCGGATGGTAGCGGTGCGGGTTCAAATCAAGTCTTCAAATTTCTGCTCTAGAAATGCCGGTTTCGTCACGATGTTTGCCTTCACCGTTTTGAGAGCAATGGTGGAAAAATAATAAGTAAAAGTAGTAAAAGAAGGAGGTTCAAACCCAGGTAGGCACTCTACCTGGGTTCGAACCTCCTTCTTTTAAGTCGCTTCCATTACCACTGGGCCACCATTGCTGAACTCCAGAGATGACATATATGTTATGGACCAAGTGATTAATACGGCATTATTCATAATGCCTAGACAATTTGAAAAATGCCCAATATGAGATGGCAAAATTATAAAAACTATTGAAATAATTAAATTGACCGGGCTTTCTGAATAATGCCAATCACAGGGTAATAAAAGATGTGTTTTATTAAATTATTTTAATGTTGGTACGATTAGTAAGCAACAAAGTCGACGGAGCCCCGCGCAGCGCCAGTGTCACATGAAGGAGATGACGGGAGCTCACTTCAGCTCCTAATTACCGAATTGCCCAACAGTTACGTAGCAATATTCATAATGACCAGACAATATAAGATGAAGATAATAATGAAGTATAAATCATTATTCATTACGTTGCCCGATTTGACTTGACTTGATGCTTTAGTTAAAAGCATACTTTGTAAACAAGCATATTACAAACTAGATGATTATATTCAAGATAAGAATGCTTGGAAACATGCTGGTCCTGCTCCATAAGGCAAGCCTTAGTGTAGACAAAATCAAACTGGTTAATTTGTATTATATTAATAATTATATATATTTTTATTATTTTTTTCTATTATTTTTGTTTAAAAAATTTTGACTCACACACTGTTCCGTTGTTGTTAAATTACCTATTAATTTACCTATTTATGCAATATTTGTAAGTATGTGAGAACCATGTTCCTATTTATCAAGTGAAGGATTTTACCTGTTAGTGCTTGTAATATTGTATTGTAAACCTATATGTAGTATAGTAGTGCTAGGTGCATCATCCTCACGTATATGAATTTATTAATGTACGTACTTTAATATTGTAAAACATTTTTTTTTTAAAGAATAGATATGGAGTTCACTCCTCCAAAGATGGGGGTTCTCGGATGTCTCCGACCTTCAGTGTTTATGCGGTATCTCTCCACAGACCATAACCCACCTTGCGTCTTGCGCCGCAAGACCTGTAATCTATACATGTGAAGACCATAGGGACGAGTCAGCGAATGGCGTTACCGTTGCTGCATTGGGGGCCAAACATAGATATTTGAAAACTATATTGCCATCTACAAGCTAGGAATATCATCATCCAATATTATTAGGTATTTAAATCATTTTAATTTGTGCAACATTGTACAAATAAAATTTTAGCAAAATCATTGTGTTTTGCGGAATAGATCAGCTTGCGTCATTGAAACTGGTACGAGAAAGCTGACTTCTCATTCATAAATTATTATTATAAATTAATCTACGTAAATGAAATCTAGCCCGTTTATAAATTTTATAATGCTAAACAGCACAAAACTGTCATGTTGAGCGAAGCTAATTAAAATATTGGTCAAATTTGTATTAAAAATAATTGCTCAATAATTCAACTTCAATAGTTGAAATATTGAGCAATTATTTTTGTAATCATTGTATCGAGCTTTTGAGAAATGTCCGTGGGGCCTATGCAAAGTCTACTCGAGATCTACGCAACGTCTACTCGGGGCCTGCGCAACGTTACCTCCTTGCCTATGCATTTTTTACTTGGGTCATGCTAGGCATCTATGCTATTGCTACAACTACGAAGTGTCTACGCTAAGTCTACGCGGCACCTACGCCTACTTAATCTTTGATGTGACTGGAGAAACGCCGGAAAATCGGTTTAGACAATTTTACTCCCATTTCAGGAGTATATAGGTGCAGCTGCATTACAAAACCGCCAGCTTAGACCAGCTCAGCATCCGCCGATGGGTTCCCGCGTTGTCGAGGCGGGGGGGCTCAGTAGCCATGGCTTGGTCACCCACGGTGAAGTGAAGAGGAACCCGAGGAAGGGCCGCTCGTCAGGGCTTTTGCCTATAAGCCAACGAAGTATCGGCCAACAAGTAGATTGCTGCGGCGGGACGTAATGTCGTATGGGACCTCCCATACCCATACGATATCGCGGCTGAGGGTTGGAGGCTGTGGCGAGAGAGGAGTGCCGGTATTGCGGTGCTACACTCTCCCTTCATTCCGCGGCCTGGACGGGTCACCACCGTCTGATGGCGGACGCGGTGGGGCCGCAGGGGAGGAGGAGTGTTGTTAAAGCGTTGGCCGTTCTCCCTATCCCCTGCGGGCGAAAAATGGTAGGTGGCGCTGCTATTGACCTTGACCTGTTACAAGGGGACCAAGGGTGCCATACGCGGGGATGCCTGGCGCTCATGTGCAGGTTTGGCCCCTGGGGCGGTCACAGCGTACAGTGTCTTCTGGTGCGCTGGTGATGGGGGGTTCTCCCCAGAAGAGGGTCCGGTGACGGACAGCCGCGGCGGGTTTGCGGTGAGTGTTAACACGTGCCCGTGTTCCCACCTTAAGCGGCACAGGAGGACACCGTGGAGTTTTAGTGGGTTCAAGTCCTACATAACTGCACTATCTCCCCGTGTTAGTGCAGTATGCTTGAGCATTTTACCAAGCAAAAAAAAAGCTAAGCAAAGACGGAGTTTCTTCAAGGTCATTGCCCTCCTGTAACATAAACAAAAGAAGTTAAGCAATTTGTTAGCGATTCGTTTTATAAATATTATTGAAACGTGGCCCTGAAACGTGATTTTTTCGCTGTAAAAACATACCTAGGAACTGTAGGTAGGTACCTACATATTAAGAGTAACATAAATTAAAATATGTAGGTACTTGAAATGCAAAATTAAAACTTTACCGTAAACATTCTTCTGTCGAGATACGGCATAATCGCCTGATTAGGCAACTGTGTAAATTAATATTGTTGTGCTATACCAATTGGCTATAGTTATAAATTATTATTCAATTAAAATTCTTTCAATTAATCTGCTTAACATTTGCTCGGCTTCCAGTCCAATAGAGGTACTAAAAAACCAGAAGCCCGACTGCTTAAGAAGCGAACTAAAAAGACGTAAACAAGACGAGAATCATTCTGTGCAGTCGGAGGATACAATACATAATCGCGAGCTGACTGACCTCCAACTGCACAGTAATTTTCTTCTTGTTTACTTTTTAGTTATATTTTTTTTTTAGAATTTAAGCAATAAAGTGGTACCTATATATTTTTGTAATTACCTCTTAAAACCCTTCATTTTGATACCCCACACGACGGTTGGGACAATATGGTACCCAACATCCGCCATTTTTCTTTTTTTTTCAATTAGGTAGCCTGTGACACTTGCAAGGTTAAGACGAATTGATTGACGTAAGAATCATCTAAATCGGCCAGCGCTTTCGGTCTCTAGAACGCCACACAGGAACAAACATTACTTAAATAGACTGACATTACCCACCATTGCGTCGAGAAGTTAGGTAAATAGAATACTTAGTGCTCTTCGTCCTGCAGTATAGCTAATTAAGTCCCTGGTGTCAGATTTTCTGGCTAACGAATAATTTAACGATTATCAAACATCTACAAATGGTAGATATTTTTATATCTGATTTTTTTTATGATTGTGAATGAAATTAACAATTTTTACGTCATAAAATCGTGGGTGTCTCAAAACTATCACACGTGCGGCGTGACCGAATCTTTCAGTGGAACGAGAGTGTCCAATTATAAGGTTTTATGACCTTATCTCCTCACGATCGTCACATACGTCACATACGAGTAATTATTATACAGTAGGAACTGGTGTGTACGTTACACCAACAGGAAAGTGGCTCCAGTGATATGAGTGGAACGTATAATTAGAGCGTAATCTGCTGTGAATGTGCGCTACATAAAAAACTTGTGCGTGTCGTCGTTTTTGAAAAAAACGGAAAAACCATTCCTGCTAGGGTAACGTTGTTCCAACAGGAAAATTCTAAACAAATGATCGGAGTGAGAAATATTGTGCATGGACAGAGAGCTTATAGTTGTGCAAGAATGTGCGCTGAAAATGTAATAAGTGCGTAATCAGGTTTTCGAGATATTGCATTTCCTGCTGGGGTAACGTTTTGCAGAATCGTGTATCTCTGAAGCTATTGTATGTGCGCCTGTAGAGTAAACATACACGAGTAGCTCTTGATTTGTGCGTATTTGTGCTGGAATTAGATTTAAGAAAATATTTATAGTTTTCAAGAAATCGCACTTTTATGAAAACCCGAAAAAAAATCACAGCGCCTAAATGAGAAAACTTATAAGCTCGCTGAAAACTGTATTCAGTCCATCTTGACGCTTGTATTAACCATAAAAAGTTTCAAAAGTATACATGCTTGCGTTATCGAATAATATTGCTAAAAGTCAAAACGACGGTGTCATAACTTTGACGGCAAAATACGAGAAACCGGGTCAACCCAAGATGGTAGGTGTAAAGCACAAATAAGAGAGTTTAGTCATAAATATATAGTAAAAATATTCAGCTTGGAATGTTTCGCATTAAGTAGATTTAAACAAAAAACTAAACATGTAAACAAAGGCTGGTTATCCAACCAAATTCTAATGACTACGAAAAAGCGACGGATTCATACATATTGATGACCTTCTTAATTGGACGTATTAAACCTAAGCTGTTGTCCGTACAGTCGCGTTCAAACGTTTGGTGATTTGACCTAATTTTGGGGGATAATTAAAAAATACATTAAATGCACCTTGTGACCATAACAAATGATAGAAGCTTGTTGATGTAGAAATTATTATTTTTCTTCTCTAAATTATGTTTCTTAAAGTAATAATGGCATCAAATCACAGATCAAATTACAAACCTATTAATCTCAAATTAATCATCTCAAACAATTTTTAGGGTTCCGTACCCAAAGGGTAAAAACGGTACCCTATTACTAAGACTCCGCGATCCGTCTGTCTGTCTGTCACCAGGCTGTATCTCATGAACCGTGATAGTTAGACAGTTGAAATTTTCACAGATGATGTATTTCTGTTGCCACTATAACAACAAATACTAAAAACAGAATAAAAATAGTATGCAACCAGTGAATAAAGGACGGTTTTAAAGCGAGGGCCATAGATGAATCACGAGCCTTAGTGCGAGTTTTTACTCACGCTGAATCGCGTTAACGTAAACGTCAATTTGTATTGAAACTGAATAAGCGCCGTATGGTGACGGTAAGGAGAAACCTCTTTTATTGTATACATTTTGACATAAGAGATCGTTAACGTTATCACGAGTGAGTAAAGAGGTTTCTCCTTACCGTCCCCAGACGGCGCTTATCCAGTTTCAATACAAATTAATGTTTACGTTAACGCGATTCAGCGTGAGTAAAAACTCGCACTAAGGCCTCTGTTATGGACCAAGTGATTAATACGGCATTTTTCATAACGCCCAGACAATTTGAATAATGCCCAATATGAATAGGAAATGTGATAAAAACGATTGAAATAATTCAATTGACCGGGCTTTCTGAATAATGCTCGTCACTTATTGGGCAGGGTAAGATGTTTTTTATTTATTATTTTAATGTTGACATTGGTTTTACTATAGAATAGATAAGTACGATTACTATTTAGTCATCTCCTTGATAGACTGTCTCTTGTCTAGAGCAAAAACCGGCCAAGTGTGTGTCGGGCTTTGCACATTTAGGGTTCCGTACCAACCGCAAAATTTTTATGAATTATTATGCCATTTTCTTTGCTTTCAACTTTCTTGCGAACACCACACCACATACCAATAACATTCACACCACTCCGTTTTATCCAATACTAGCATAATACTATTCTATGTATTCTTTTCACCAAGTTTATTTACACTATTTCATAACAACATTTTTCTTTTGACAGCCGACCATAGATTTCTTCCGTATTTAATAAATTACTCTTTGGTCCGCGCGCTCTATTGTTTGTCTATGGTTTCGACAAATAATTATTGAGCATCGCGGACATCGGTCTACATAGGTCTACCTACATTTTAATATGTTTTATATTTGTATAATACTTACACATACTGTGTGTACCCACCTTCTGTGTTTATTTTATTTTGTTTGTTATTTATGTATTCTATTTTATTGTATTATTTAAGTATTTTCCGTTTCCGTAAGCGTGTCCGTGGCATCAACAGTTGGTCTTATCAGAATATCAGCGCAGCGTTATTTCCTTTTTTGGATATCGCTGCACATGCTGAGATAGGAGCCTTTTTGGTCTCGCACGGGGTTTTTATTTTTAATTTTGTTTAATTTTAAGTTGATTTCTCGTGTCTCCTGTGCGGGTCACAAATAAATACTTTTTCTTTCTTTCTTTCAAAATCAAGTCGGTTGTAGGTAATAAATCACATTTTTCTCATTTGCATTTTCCCATGAGGGAATTGCAAAGAAAAATATGATTTATCAATATATTCGTATTTGTTGGTAAAATATACGTAATTAGCACTCCGCCCGCGACTTCGTTCGCGTAATTTCGTATTTTATCCTACAGATTACTTTGTTATGTGCAGTTAACGAAGGCGACCAAAAATAAGCTATTGTCAATCAATAAAAAACTCTTTAAAAAAAATACTAAACTGACTTCCAAAATAAAATACTACACAACTAAAAATAAGAAGTCGGTGTCTTTGGTACCCATTTGGGGGTAGTTTCGAAATACTAATAATGAAAACCTTTATTGTTTACTTAGATTGGTATTTATGCCAAGTTTCAAGTTTATTAACCCAAGTACCTAATCATCATCATCTGCCTAGCCTTTTTTCCAACTATATTGGGGTCGGCTTCCAGTATTACCGGATTCAGCTAAGTACCAGTGTTTTACATGGAGCGACTGCCTATCTGACCTCCACAACCCAGTAACTGGGTAACACGGGTACCCCTTGGCAAGACTGGTGTCAGATCTCAAGCTTCTGACTACCCGTAACGACTGTCAAAGATCTTCAAATGACATCCGGGACCAACGGCTTAACGTGCTTTCCGAGGCACGAAGGAAACTCGGCATGTTGAAATGGTCACCCATCCACGGACCGACCTCGTCAAGCGATGCTTAAACCTTGATGATCGACCCGTGCGGCTGTTATTATTTAGCCACGAGCTCCTCAAACCCAAGTACCTAATAAGATTCTTCATAAAAACTTTAACACCCTCTAAATTGTCTTATGGGGGTAATTTCTAAAAACTAATAATGTCAACCTTTATGACTTACTTAGATGACTGATATTGCCAAGTTTCAAGAATATTAGCCGAAGGAATTAGATTTTTCATACAAACTTTCAACCCCCTTTTTACCCCCTTTGAGGTGGTTTTCCAAAAATCCTTTCTTAGTGCTCACTTACGTTACTTGAGGTACCCTTGTAAAAAAATTCTTGCTTCTAGGACAAGCGGTTTTTGCTGTGCGTTGATCAATCAGTCAATCAGTCATTCAGTATATTTTTTTATATAATAATAATAGAAAGAAAATAAATATTATTACCAATTTTGTAACCAAGTTTATAGGTCAATGGCAAGCTAAAAAATTCTTCGGAACAAAATTTTGTAAAAAACTGGCCAAGTGCGAGTCGGACTCGCGCATGAAGTGTTCCGTACCAGTATCGTAAAAAATGGCAACAAAATCACATTTGTTGTATGGGAGCCCCACTTAAATATTTATTTTATTCTGTTTTTAGTATTTGTTGTTATAGCGGCAACACAAATACATCATCTGTGAAATTTTCAACTTTCTAGCTATCATGGTGCATGAGATACAGCCTGGTGACAGACGGACAGACAACCAGACAGACGGATCGTGGAGTCTTTGTAATAGGGTTCCGTTGTTACCCTTTGGGTACGGCACCCTAAAAAGATGACTTTGTTAGCTTCTTATTTTTACAATACTAAAAGTACAGATTTATTTACTCTAATACGAGCTCTAAACAACGATACCCCATTCGTTTGGGTAGTTAGGTATTTTTTTTCGATTGCTCCTCGAGGGTATGTGCAAAACTTTTAACCAGAGATTAGGTAAGGCGGAAAACGCGCTGGCAGGCGGCTTGCTTAGCGCCTAGCGCCTAATCAGCCGCATTGGAACATTTTAGTAAGTTTGCGAAAGCATTTAATCCGGCCCGCCGACGGTCCTTCAACATGAGTAGATGGCCCGCGATAATTATTTTTTGACGGTCCAGAAGTATAAAGTAGATTCTACTTTTCCGCCTACCATGGCAGGGCCTTCGAATAAAAGTTAAATTGTAATTTTTAACATTTGTGCAAGTGTTTAATGCTGTAATGTTTTTATATGATTAAAAGTTTCAACACAAAATGCATTTTTCCTATAATTCTGGCTCTCCTCTGAAATTTCTAAAACTTTCTAAGGTTACACTAGTCGACAATTCTTCCATACAAACGTAGTCTAGGGATTCCTCTACTGTTTGACGATGTACGTTCAAAATAAAAAATGATATCAATGTGT
Source organism: Orthosia incerta (assembly GCA_948252205.1). Classification (NCBI taxonomy): domain Eukaryota; kingdom Metazoa; phylum Arthropoda; class Insecta; order Lepidoptera; family Noctuidae; genus Orthosia; species Orthosia incerta. Next base: position 16,388,119 of record OX411758.1, on the reverse strand, counting down.
CTCATCATTATCTAGCCCTGTATGGAACCAAAAAATTAAAAAATATATATATTTGAAAGTTATGAGCGTCGAAAGTTCCACATTTCGACACTAATTTTAACGCATTTTTAGGCGCAAATAAATACCATAAGAAGACGGAAGATTGCAAAACGGCCACCATTCAGGGATAGATTATTAGTTCAACAATGCAAATAATTTTATTTTGAACAGATACATTTAGTCGTTTTTTCATTATATCCAGACTCCCAAAGGTCTGTTTATAAAATTTTGCGCACTCGGTTTCGTCCTAAATCATTATCCATTTCGCTACAAATTTGCAAAAGTGTTTATAGTGCGTACGCGAACTAGCTTTCTACTGGTCATCCCAGCATCTATCTTTTCCGCACGTGTTGTCGGTTGATATAAAATGCATTTCAACTCTGCGCACAAAATAGTTCGTGCCGTCGACTAGTGTACCCTGAAACTTTGCCCACCACTGCACTAGGCCCCTAAGCTAGCCATCTGCCAGTGCGTTTTCGGTCTCACGGTGCGGTCCCGTTTAGAGCATTCCATTCGTAACTAGTACAAACTTATATTCATAGTTTTCGGGTCACATTATTAGTTTGATGTTAATGTAGACTTCTTCGAGACTACAAGTCTAGCGAGGGCGGGGCGTCTACTAATGGTTGTGAATTAAGTTCGTCAACATGAACGTAGGGCTCACTATCATAAGGTTAGATAACTCACCAATGAATGTGACAATGTGACCGTTGTCTGTTGAGACTAATAGAGAAACAGAGACGATTTAATTTAAGTCAAGATTTAATTTACTGAAATTGTTATCTTAAGTGGTTAAGCAATTACGAGTTCGAGTATGCATACGGTTAACCAAAAATGATATCATTGTCATTACCATTTGCTTTGACAGCGCAAAAATGCTATCATTTGAATTACGAACTGCCTTGTTGAACTAGTGGGCGCAAGCAGTTGGTACTGTAGAGGTCCTGAGTTCGATTCCAGGGTCGGGCAAAGTATTGTTGGGTTTTTTAACCGGTTGCAAGTAAAGGGTTGTTTTTCGCGCGTTTCTTGTATGTATGTATATATGTAATATTCTTTATTACCTCGTATCTTTCAAACCACTTGACGGATTTTTATAATTAAGACATCGTTAGATAGGTTTGGCCGCCCAAGTGTTCTTAGATCATCATCTGCCTAGCCTTTTCCCAACTATATTGGGGTCGGCTTCCAGTCTTACCGGATTCAGCTGAGTACCAGTGTTTTACATGAAGCGACTGCCTATCTGACCTCCACAACCCAGTAACTAGGTAACACGGTACCTCTTGGCAAGACTGGTGTCAGATCTCAAGCTTCTGACTACCCGTAACGACTGTCAAAGATCTTCAAATAACAGCCGGGACCAACGGCTTAACGTGCTTGCCGAGGCACGGAGGAAACTCGGTATGTTGGAATGGTCACCCATCCACGGACCGACCTCGTCAAGCGTTGCTTAACCTTGATGATCGACCCGTGCGGCTGTTATTATTTAGCCACGAGCTTTATCCAAGTGTTCTTAGATAAGTGCCGTTAAAAAAAAGAAACATGGCGGTTTTTGGGCGCCATATTGTAGGGGCTGCAATTTGTTTTTTTCTTCGAAACCCATCGAGTGGGGTATCAAAATGAAGGGTTTTTAGAGGCGATTACAACAATATTTACCACTTATATGTTTAAAGTATGTAAAAAATGTATAACTAAAAAGTTGTAAATAAAAAGTTTATAAAATAAAAAAACCCGACTGCTTCAAAAGCGAACTTAAAAGACTTAAGGCGCCTCCCCGAGCAAAACGCCGCGCTAGTCGTTTTTGTGCAGTTTTTAAGAGCTATCTACTCTTTATTTAAAAAGAAATATCAATTAATAAAAATACATTAAATTTCTACATAATGTTGATTCTAAAATTGTAGTACAATTTTTTTTTTAAAGAGATGTAAGTATCACTAATCTCCTTCTAACAAAACCATAAAAATGAGAAATAATTATTGATAGCATGCATCTCCTCGTAAAGTGTTCATTAATTATTTTTTGTACTAACACTAATGGATAGACAATTTGATAACGAACATTTTGTAAGTTTTATTTTTTTCAAAAGACAATTTTTTTTTTATTGTCTATAGGCTTGCGCTTGACCACTATCTCACCTGATGGTAAGCGATGATGTGGTCGACGATGGAGCACGCTTGCCTAGAAGAAACCCATTCACTCTTGACTTGAAAACCCATAGATTGTAGCTATCGGGAAACACAGATTCCGGCAGGGAATTCCACTCTTTAGCTGTACGCATAATAAAAGTGTCCCCAAAACGTTTTGTGCGTATGGGTGGGATGTCCACCATGTACCGATGACGCATCGCCGTACGTCTGGTAGTCCGATGATGGAACGGGCTGGGCGGAATTAAATCATGTAATTCCATCGCACACTCCCCGAAATGTAACCGATAAAATACCGACAAACTGGCAACTCGGCGACGATGTTCAAGGCTCTGGAGCTTTGACTTGACCAGTGCCTCATTGCCGATGAGTTTCTTGGCCCGCTTTTCGATCGACTCTAGTGCATCAAGCTGGTATTTGGCAGATCCGTCCCAGAGATGAGAACAGTACTCCATGCACGATCGAACTTGCATGGAGTACTGTTCTCATCAAATATTCGATTTTATAAAGATTTTATTCTAAAATCTGGGCGTATTCACTACTGTAATTCATGCGCCACCAGTGCCGCTAGGCCAATAGGAATGCTCATATCTCATGCTGATTTTTTGGTCAGGGTACGGCCTTAAACAAGAAGAAAATCATGCTGTGCAGTCGGAGGATACATCTGGTTTTGTTCAGCCAGCTCGCGAATATGTATTCTCCCTCCGACTGCACAGCAAGATTTTCTTCTGGTTTACATCTTTTTAGTTCGCTTTTTAAGCAGTCGGGTTTATTTATTTTATACTAACTTTATATGGGATTTCTCAATAGTTGTCCGGGCTTTTGGGTATGTGCCTGGTTTATGGCAAGAAGCTCGCTTCTTGTTACATGGAACTTTAACATAACTGGGAGCACCCCGAAGGGCAACTTTGCTTACTCCTTCGGGGAAGTACAGGCGTAATGTTATGTGATACTAGCTTCTGCCCGCAGCTTCCCCCGCGTAAAAAGTGTTTTATCATCCCAAGGGAATACAACTATCATATGTCCTTCATGCCAAATTTCGTCTAAATCGGTTCAGCAGATCCAGAGATTACCCCATACAACCTCACAAACTTTACATCTTTATAATATTAGTATTATTAGGATGGTGATAGCTTCTTCGAGACTAGAAGTCTGGCGAGGGTGCGGACCAATAAGTAAGGCTCTTAATGTGACATAAGGGACTGCTTTTTATAAAGGACAGTTTTTTTAAAAGAGGAGTGAAAAGACACTACCTTTCCATTCCATCATAGTTGCATATATTTCTGTATTATTATCTTTTTATAGATATTATATTAGTAGGTAGGTAGTTATTGTTATAATATTTATTTTATATGTATGTATATGACAGTATATTTTATTTGAATCTAATAATTATTCTATATTATTGGGATATTATAAATTGCATATCAAATAAAATAATCGTCTATCAATACATACTCATCATTTATATTCTTTTTTACATCAAATAACTTACTAAATGTTTAGCAAAACTCAAACTGCAGATAATTCGAAATTATACATCAATATGACATTACTTTTTTCCTCATAATGCAATACAGTAAAATTTATTTTTGTACAAAAATACTACATACATAGCAGAAATACTAACTGCACAGCAAATTTTCCATATTTCGTAGCAAAATAACTATCTCAGTCGCATATTAACCAGTAAGTACAACAAAACCTGTTCATCACATTTGTCCTAATTTTCAAGAAGTCATTAGTCCAAGAGCGAGCGAAGCGAGCTCTGGAACTTAGGGCACCCCGACACGGACAGGTTAGTTTCGAAAAGATGACGGCAGCTGAAGTGAGCGAGCAAAGCGAGCGAACTCAGCTCCCGTCATCTTCTTCGTGTTAGGTTACTTTAGACAGAAATAGGAGCCCCGCGCAGCGGGGCTCCGTCGACATTGTCGTTAAATAGTAATTGTAAAAACTTTAACCATGGATTTAAAAGAAAAATAGTTAACATGTATGATGTGCATTAAGATTATTAGCTGTGCATTAATAAAAAAGCTTTTGCTTTAGGAAAAATCGCTGTACGCTGCGAAAATAAATTGTAGTGTGTTTAGTGATATTTTGCGTTGAATATTTTGCTGCGCAATCAGTAATTTTGATGAGAATTTGGAATTTTATTGCATAGAAAAAGGATGTTTTTTGATTTGCGTTTAAATACTACCCTATATTATTTAGCTCTGAATTATTTTATGTGTTTATTTTTGATGTCTACATCTCCGTTTTTTCATCTTTCCTTTCGCAGGTATGCTGGAAGAGATTTCATTAGAAACAAGCATCACCTATGTACCTATTTTTCTGTTCCTCCTTCTTGTCTGTATATGTGTGTGTGCATAAATGGTTAAAAAATAATAAGAGCTCGTCAGCTAAGTTTGCCAATGACCGCGCTAGCTCACTATCTGAAGCTCACCAATGAATGACATGTGACGAAGACTGATAGCAAGTCTCTTCGTCTAGACTAATAGAGAAACAAAGACGGTTTAATGTTAATTAAGATTTAATTTATAGAAATTGTTATCATAAGTGGTTAAGCAATTACGAGGTCAAGCATGCATACTAAGCTCTGACAAGTGTCACTCGATGTTAGCGATTACGATGGTCGAAATGTAAGGGATTGATCAAATCAAATCAAATCATATTTTGTTTTATATCCTATAGGCACGCGCTTGACCACTATCTCACCTGATGGTAAGCGAAGATGTGGTCGATGGTGAATCACGCTTGCCTAGAAAAAACCTATTCACTCTTGACTTAAAGACCCCTAGATTGTAGCTGTCGGAAAACACAGACTCCGGCAGGGAATTCCACTCCTTAGCTGTAAGCACAATAAAAGTGTTCCCGTTCACGTTTGGTGCGTATGGGTGGGATGACAACCATGTGTGTGTGTGTGTATGTGTTATTTGCGGAATATGGGTAGTTTTCAGGGTGACATTTTTATATAAGTTCTTTAGACCATAATAATATCCTATCATGGCAGGTGTGAAAAATATTACAATATTAATTAACAATTATATAATTCTATTCAACTTAATTATTACATTATTTTCTCATTAACAGAATAATAAGCTTTTTGAATTAAATACTTTTTTTAATTGGTTTTTAAATAAATTGAAATTATTAGATTATTTTATGTACATTAGTTTATCATATATTTTAGGGCCCATACAAAATGCACTCTTATCAAACATAGCCGTTCTATGGCTTATCGCACTGAGTGTACTGGCAAGTCTTGCACTTTAAAGTTTAATATTTATTTAAGATGTTAGTTCTTATGTCAATGCCAGTTCAAAGATGTACAATGATAATTTTTTAAATTAATAAAGTGCGGTTTACAAGTTTCAGTTGCTTTTAATGCACAAATCGCTCGGATACATTTCTTTTGAGCTTTAAAGATGGTTTCTCTCTCAGTGGCATTTCCCCAGAACATTATACTGTAGCGTTTCCGAACAGAGCCGCGCGCTGTCAGGTAGACGGACCAATAACGTTCGAGAAAAAAACCGCCATGGCAACTTTGACAGAGAGAAACTTTGCAAAGAACAAGAAGATAATTTTCTAATTTTCATCAATTTGTTTTGAAACTGCAGTTTCAACACAAATTGATATTTACGTTAACGTTAAGCGCCGTCTGGGTACGCTAAGGAGAAACCTCTTTTTAACACGCTTTTATTAGCTTGGTATGTATCTATGTAAAAGGACCGATGACAATGCAATAATTTAAATAGTTTGTCCTATTATCCTTACCAGGATCTTCAGGATTAGCGTCTTTTTAGTTCAATTTACCATTAAAGCGTGTTTTTTAGTTTTTAGAACTACAATTTATTTGTATACATTTTGACATAAGAGATCGTTTACGTTATCACGAGTTAGTACGTTAAAAACGAATGTGGCATGTGACCGTTATCACTGATGGAATGTCTTTTTGTCTAAACTAGTGTAGGTAGCCATAGTGGATGGTTTAATTTAAGTCACGTTTAGGTAAAATCTAAATTGTTGTCAAAATTGGAAAAGCAATTACGAAATCCACCGTTAACTTAGGTTCCTTTTACGTCTTTGATAATAATTTGACTTTATCAGCGCAAAAATGCTATTCTTATCTACGAAAGTTTACGTAGTAGGTACAAACTTTTTATCATCTACGGGAAGTCTAATCGTAGCCAAGGAACACGGTGTTTGCAGTAGATTTATTGCGCTAAAAATAATTTCTAAGCAGGTTGCAGATCTTGAACTAAGTTAGACCAAAAGATTAAGCTAGTTTGGCTTAATGTCGAGGTTTTCTTATTGTTAAGCCACTGTTCTTTGCCGATTAATTTTGTTGCGGGCTCCAAGGCAATTCAATCATTTTTTGGGACTTTACGAGCCTCATTAACTCTAGCCTTACTCGGGGCTCTAAATAAACATCCGGAAGACCCAGGAAATGAGAACTGGTGTGAAGAACCACTCACCGTTGCAGATTGGCACAGAAGCAGTCGAACGCGTCCACAAATTTACATACCTCGGGAGTGTGGTGTCAGAGACTGAGGGTAGTGAAGAGGACGTCGCTTCACGGATCGCCAAAGCCCGAGCTACCTCCGCACAGCTGAGACCTGTTTGACAATCGCGGGAACTGACCTGAAGGATTAAACTCAAAATCTTCGGGTCCAATGTCAAATCCATGCTCTACGGGTATCAAACGTGGAAGGTCACAAAGGACATCTCACGCCAAATGCAAGTCTTCGTCAACCGCTGTCTTCGTCGCATTCTCGGAATTAACTGGCCCAAGACAATCTCCAACTAAGAGCTGTTGGAGAAATGCCACGAGAGCCCGATCGACCGCCGGATCAAGCGTCGCAAGTGGAGGTGGCTTGGTCCCGATCACATACCCTAGCAAGTTTTGGAATGGAATCCCCAAGGGAAAAGAAAGCGTGGCCGTCCCCGTCAAACCTGGTGTCACACCGTGTTAGCAGAAGCGACGAGTATCGGAATGACATAGAGCGAGATGAACGTGGAGCTCAAGACCGATCGCGATGGATGACGTCTGTGGATGCCCTCTGCCCCATCTAGGGGTTATAGGGCATTTAGTCAAAAAGTAAGTCTTACTGGTGGTCGCCACTGTTGATTCTACCTTTCAGGAGATGGAGTAGTAGAGAATAGTGTGGCGGGCTTGTCCTAATAACTAAGCTAGAAACTTAGCTCTTTGTCTGTAAATGGCTGAAATATTCTATGTAGTGCAAGAGACTATTAGACCAAGGGCGTGGTGCCATCGAGAGCTATTAGTTAGTTTACTCTACTGCCAAATTAGTTAAGTAACAATTATATTACCATTTCTGTCGTAACCTTGTAGATCTAATTGCAGTTTAGTAGGTCGTTGCTCTTCTTGAACTACAAAAAATAATAGGTAGAACAGTTAATAGCTCTCATGGGATCGCCGCGCCAAGACGCACGGGACCGGCCAATGTGGCAATGTCCAACAATGGACGTCATTCGGCTGATATGATGATGTGGCAGTTGAGGGTTGGCATCATCACCATTATCATGGACATAGGCCTCTCCAATTGCACGCCATTTGTTTCGATCTTCGGCAACTCCCATCCAGCTACCAGTCCAGCCACGATGCGAATATTATCGCACCACCTAGCCTGACGGCGTCCCACTTAAAGCCACCTCCACACGCTTGCTGTTTGCCACAAACAGTGGCGGACATCAAACACATGCCGAACACTGACCACAAATACCTACCCAACACAAACTCGGCATCCACAGGCTTGGCGAACGTGCTTGTATAAATTCCGGATTGGCAAACATGGCGGACGACGAGCTTGTTGTGGCAGCGATTACTTTCGGGTTAACCTCTGACCAATCAGACATTTTTCCTTACAATTTAGCTTAGGATACACGAAATGTCACCATTCGTAAATTTGATGACCACTATTAACTCCGTCCGCCGCCCGCAAGCTCGCGCTTATTACTGAACTGAACACAAAAAAAAACAGGCAAACACAAACAAACACCCATCCACACGTTCGTGTTTGTTGTTTGCCATTGTTCGCCAAGCGTGTGGAGGCGGCATTGCTTTTATTCATTCGTGGTTTCCACTCAACTACACGTCTACCCCGGGTCATCGGTTCGGTACCACTAATATAGCTGGCCCATTGCGATTTCAGCTTGCTTGTTCTCTGAGGTATGTCGGCAACTTTGGTTCTCTGCCGGACCTGTTGTGGGTTGTAAGTTAGAAGAATAAAAGTCAAAATTGTGCTCATTCCATTTATTCGCAGCACCGTGTATCTTAATTCTATGTTACATATTATTTACACAACAGTTATATTTGTAAAAATATATTATCTAAAATAATATTATTTTATTATTTTTTTGTATTATGTGCTTCAGTTGTGTTGTAGGTATTTAAAAAAAATATAGCTTGCACTACTGCTACATTCTTGGAAACTAAAAGAACTGCATTGAGGGAGTCGTTTTGCAAGTGGATCATTACTACGACAAAAAAAAAGTTTTCAAAGTCAAATCAGTTATTAATTTTATCTTCGAACAATCTCGAATCGAAATCTCAACTACAAACAAATTAAATAAGCTAAAAAAAACCTTGGAGACGATCCCGTACGTTGTCTAATGACAATAAATACTTACTAAAATTTGATTTCAAGAAACTGCAGCTGGATCTTGAAATTTCATCATCATCTGCCTTGCCTTTTTTCCAACTATATTGGGGTCGGCTTCCAGTCCTACCAGATTCAGCTAAGTACCAGTTTTTTACATGGAGCGACTGCCTATCTGACCTCCACAACCCAGTAACTGGGTAACACGGCAAGACTGGTGTCAGATCTCAAGCTTCTGACTACCCGTAACGACTGTCAAAGATCTTCAAATGACAGCCGGGACCAACGGCTTAACGTGCTTTCCGAGGCACGGAGGAAACTCGGTATGTTGAAATGGTCACCCATCCACGGACCCACCTCGTCAAGCGTTGCTTAACCTTGATGAACGACCCGTGCGGCTGTTATTATTTAGCCACGAGCTCCTCAAGATCTTTTTTTATCATTATCTTTAATTAAGTTAATTTGACCTTATGGTTCTTTAACAGATTGTATGGCAGCTTTTTACCAACCCCCTTATTTGGCATGTTCATTCTTTAAAATCACACATTGATGAGCGTGGCTCTGCCTGTGGGAGCTTGTCAGTAGGTACATACATATACACGAAACCTTGACGTCTAGATTATTTTTCATATCAAGGCACGAGTCAAGTTTCTCGTGCCAGCACGACATAAGAGAAAAAATGCTACACACATTAAAGCCGCGCGCAAAAAATACAGAATTAAATTATGCAATAGTTATTTCGATTGTATATTATATTGGAAGCTTTGGTTAACATTTAGAATATACATTATGTGGTCCAGCCTTAAGCTAAATTACAATACCTAAGCGAAGCCACTTTCACACACATTTTTATACAATAAAAGATTTATATATTCTATACAAGGTGACTAAAATAACGCAAAACCTGAAAACAACCGAGACCAACATGAGATGATTCTGGTGATTTGTAATACAGCAGCTGAATTGCATAAGTATATTATCCAAAGCAAAAGAATCGATTCCTTTCCAAAAACGACTTTTCGTATCAATATGCAATACGTAAGTCGGTTTTGGGAAAGAATCGATTCTTTTGCTTTGGATAATATACTTACGCAATTCGGCTGCAGGCATTCCCTTGTCTAACTCAGACACAAGCTCCTAACACATTCTAGACTACGAACATTTATTTATATACCTGTATTTTTATAACTAAGAATTTTTAATGTCTGTTTTGTGAGGAAAAATAAACGATTTTATTACATTTTTTATTAGATAGCGAAAACTAATCTACTGTTTAGTAAATTATGTAGTTCTTTTCAGTTACACCCGAGTCACCGCTTACCATCAGGGAAGACAGTATGAAACACAAGCCTATAAATAAAGGTCACCTGTGGTAGACTTTTTTGTGTTGCCAATTACTTGTGTTACCAATTACTTCCAATTGGGGTCCGTAATTTAAAATAATATGGCCGTCGCGGTCCATAAGGCCTTGCCTTTACATCGTGACGTGTTACACACTTTGTTAAAATTTTAATAATACACTAAGGGCCGATTCTTCAATAGCCTGATAACTTTTAACTGAGGATTAAAAATGGCCGTTTGACATAATTTCTATACAAAAGCTGTCAAACGGGCATTTATATACCTCAGTTAAAAGTGGCTTAAGTTTAACTAACCACCAGATCTAGTAAAATATAACGGCACAAAATCACTTTATATTGCCAAAAATAGTAAATGATCACCAACATTAAATCCCCATTTTAGCGTGAAATTAGAACCAAAAAATTTACAACTTGTGATCCGACTTAAAACAACCAACTCCAAATTATGATTGCTTAATCCAAAAATAGTTAATGACCACAAAAAATATAAAAATCCGCGAGCAACTTGGAAGTAGCGCTCGCCGGGCGCTGCCGCGGCACCGCTCGCTCGGCTCGCGCGCGGTTGGTCACAGTTCTAACCTCACCTATTTATTTCACAACATTAAATATCGCAATAAATTGCTATTAAAATTTGGTGAAAAAATTACTAAATTTGGTTTCATAGTACAATTTTAGGTAATAGAGTTTATGGTCACAAAGTTATTTTTGGTGGTCATTATATTTGTCCCCGTTAAAAATTACCAGACTTTTTAAAAATCGGCACTTATGTTATGAAAACGTACTCAAGTAATATAAGTAAATTATATTGTACTGATTAGTTAAGGTCCACACATAATAGGTCGGCGGCGGTCCGGATACGGACCGCGGTACGCCATTTGGTGACCCCTGATCTAACATGATTGAGGGGCTCGTGGTGTAAATAATAACAGCCGCACGGGTCGGTCTGCAGGGTTAAGCAACTCTTGCCGAGATCGGTCAGATGGGATCGGTTGGATGGTATACATTATCTGCTGAGACGTCAAGCCACGAGTAAATATGTTATCTACTGGCAATCGTTACCATATTGTGGGATATTATTCGAACGCGTACCTAATCTAAACTAATATTATAAAGAGACATTTTTTTTAAAAGGTATTAATGATCAAAACAATTTTTATTTTTTTTATCTCTGCACCACCCTAAGGTCGACTGGCAGAAAATGCCTAAGGCATTAAGTCCGCCTTTGTACTTGTGCATAAAGTTTTAATAAATAAAATAAATAAATTATCCGATTAAGTAAATTATTTCACTGATAAAAACTTTTTCTAACAAAAAAAAACAACCGACTTCCAAATAAAAACACTACAAAAAGTTAAAATAAAAAACGACGGAACAAAAACAGGAACACCGACTGCCGAAATTGAAGTTATTTTCCACTTAGTAGTGTTTTTATTTAGAAGTCGGCTGTATTTCTTTGTAAAAATTTATTTTCTATAGTAAGGTGATTATAATGTCCAAAGTTATGTCAGAATAATTTACCCAAATAACATAAAAGTTGAACATAATCGGTGAAATGAGAGCGTACCAGGATGAGCTGTACCCATCTGCGTACCCCTTTAGAGCGTGCTGGCGTGATTTTATGTTATAACATGGCGTACAAAATAAACAGACATGCGATTGCAGCAATCCCGAGAGATTCGCCGTTGTTTATTGAAGAGTTCTGTTGTATATCTGCGAAGTTCTTCAGCAGATCTTCACATGACACATCACATCATCAACCTATTAATGTTCCCACTGCTGGGACACAGGTCTCCTTTCTGTGAGAGGGAATGGGCCGTAATCTACCACGCGGGCCCATTGCGGGTTGGAGGATGTCACATGTATTCGAATTTTTGGTTCTAGGACATGCCGGTTTCCTCACGATGTTTTCCTTCACCGTTTTTGTGAGCGCCTGCTTGGGTTTGAACCCACGACCTACAACTTGTAAGTCGCGGCCGATACCATTGGGCCACCACTGCTCTCTCACCAAATTTCTCTCTCTCAGATCTTCACCAAATTTAAATGGGACCACATGAGAAGCACTAAGTCTGTAATTCAAGTTCTGAGGTAACAAACAAAAAATACAGTCGACTTGAGAACCTTTTGAAGTCGGTTAATAAAAATCTATACTGTCCCTGTGTACCATGGACTCATTTGAATCCCAAAAATGACACGGTTCCTGCAGGATACGCCACAGGGGCGAAGTCGCGACAAAAAGTTAGTTTCCACGACCAAGTGATTGATCTCAATTTTTTTGTCGCAGACCGAAAGTTTTGTAAGGCATCCGGAAAAAGGAAGTATCGGAAACGAAGGTTTTGTCTCCAAAAGATAGCTAATTTAAACACAAAAGTTGGTGTTCTTGGTAGAAACATTGCTAAGCTAAAATTAAAACGTTCGAAAGTGAGCGAGTAACTTCAATGTCAACGAAAGAAATATGTATGAAATTTTAATAGGAAGGTTTACATAAATATAAAGTTTTTATGTTTGAAGGCTTTTTGATAAATAGTGAAACTGAGATTGTCATTGGGTAGTAGGTGACACAATATTATAGGTATAGCCATAGATTTAGAATTTTTTTGCTACGCAAAAAGATACACGTAGCGTGCGAGCGAGAAATCCTAATCAAGTACAAACCGCACAAGAGAAAAAGAGAGGGTGAATGACGTACCGATATGTAATTTTTTTCGCGAATAAGAACCCCTAGCGGCCCGTCTGTTTTACGCTGCGGTGAATTTCTTGCATTTCAATAATAATCTTTAGATTTAAATTGATAATATTAATTATACAATTATGGTGACTTGTTCTGTGAGTGAATGTGACGTTACAAGACGAAATAACCCCAATAAATACACGTTTCACAGGTAAATACAATTTTGTCCTTGGATTGTTTTGAACCATATTTTGACGAATATCTGCTAGTAATTGGCTCAGAAAAAGAGTCTTACAATAGTATATTGATTTCCAATGTTTTATATAAGTATATTTCGTATATATAAACAAAATTGGCGAAAATATTATGTAAAAGAGTAAATTGTTTGTTTACGCTAGGGCTTGACAACGCGGTGACGTCATGAGTATCGATAAAAACTTAATCGTTTTTAGTGACATCATGACATGAATACAAACTTATTTAGTCAGGTTTTGTTAAAATAGATTTAAGTTACGATTGAGAAGATGTTTTTATCGAAACTGTACTTAAAGGTGCATGTTTATTATATTAGCCTTTGTTTTTCAAAAAAAAACGGAGTTTTGATGTTTTGTTACTTTGAGTAGGTTTAGGACTGTCATTATATTCTTCTTCTTAGCGTGTCGATGGCAAATATAAAAAGTTAAATATTGTGTTTGGCCCAGAATTCAGCCACGGCAATACCATTCGGTGACGCAGTCATAAGGTCTTCGTAAGTACAGGTGACAGGGCATGCTGCGCTCTCCGTGAGATGGGCCATGGTCTGCGGAGAGATGCTGCATAAGCACTGAAGACTAGTGCCATCAGAGAACCCCCACCTGAGGAGGTTGACCTTGCTGCGGCCAACCCGAGTGCGGAGTCTATTTAGGGACATTATAATTGTATGCATTTATTAGTTTTACAGTGGCTAGAATACATCAGTGCTCTGCTCATCAGCAATTTTTTCTGTTGTGTAAACAATAATATTTATGTACCTACAAATTCCCAAATAATTCTGTATTAAGAGAAAAATGGATTCGAATTTTAAACAGAGATGGATGGTCTCCAAATAAAAACTCTACAATATGTAGTAAACATTTTGAATCGAAATACTGCATACAAAGAAAACATCGACGACTTCTAATGAAAGAATCTATACCTACTTTATTTGTGCCTGTAAGAATGACACTTCCTATCGTATGGTTAGTTAGTGGCCAACCTAGTATTAGTTTACAAACCATCTAGATACCTCTAACAGACCTCATCTACTTTTATAAAATATGTAAACGTGTTTGTACAAACCAACTTACAGAAATAATATCATTTATCATTGAACTATCTGCAGGCCAAATATTTGTTCCGTGCGGGAATCGAACTCGTGACACGCAGCGCAGCAGCCGATCGCTCAACCACTACGCCAATCGTGTCGTCAATTTCAAATACGTGACGCTGCGGTATTTTTTTATTAGTACTTCAAATACTTGTGGCTTCAAAATACATTTAGCGATTTTATTAATAGATGCGTTCTACAGAAAATAGCGCTTGATAGCTTTCATAAGCAAAATGGCGACCGCGTACGTCAAATTGTCAAGTACCTTGTAAATTGTCATTTTCATTTCAAACGGTTATTTTCACCGAACTTCTGTGTATTGATTAAGTTTATTAGTACGAATGACACGATGAATGACCGACTGAATTTTGTTATTTGTATTTTAAATAAAAATAGTTAAAATACTGTATTTTACATTTTAAATACACGACTTAAAAATATTTTGTATTTCGTATTTTAAATACATGCGAGATATTATTTTGTAATTTGTATTTTAATTAAAACAAAGCATGGTTTTTGCCCAGCAATCGTGTTTCTTATGGTGTTCACCAAGTATCGATATCGATATTGAACATGGACTTTTTATCAACACTTTTTTAACTAACACATGGACAAATTCCCTCACACATAGATTTTATATTTTTGGTTTCGTTTTCCATCTGACTCTGTGTATCTTGTACATACTATATCTATGGGCACATGAAAATTCTTGATTCTTAGAAAAAAGTCTTAAAATGTTTAGAAGTTGTAGCGCCAACTGAATGTTATGCCTGAATTTTAAGGTGGTTTTTCCAAAAACAATAATATTTTTTTAATTTGAATAGGAAGGTTTACATAATAAATATAATGTTTTTATGTTTGAAGGCTTTTTGATAAATAGTGAAACTGGGATTATTTATGTTATGTCAATTTAATCATTTATGTCATTGGGTCGATAGGTGACATTATATTATAGGTATAACCCATGATAATCCTTGTTTCCTAAAAAAAGTCTTAAAATGTTTAGAAGTTGTAGCGCCAACTGAACTTTATGCCTGAATTTTAAGGTGGTTTTTCCAAAAACAATAATATTTTTTTACATGTTTGAAGATTAATTCACGAACGCAGTTGCAATGCTGTGAAGCAATAACATTGTGTAAGCAAACTTGTAATTTATCGTATTTCATGATATAGTTTTAGCAGTTTTACTACGATCCAATCGTAGTATGATACCATAAAAATATATCGTGACAGACCTATGCGCCTGTCAAGGTCTTTTTACAGCAATACGTACTCAGGGACAATTTCTCCCAATAGGTTCAGATTGGACAGCTAAAAAAAAAATACGTGCCTGTTATTTTAGACTAATCTCTAACATATATCAAAATAAATCAAATCGGAGCCGGACCGTTGGGTACCCTTCCTTGTCAGTAATATGAACAACGTTTACCACAAGACCAACTCTGAAATAACACAATATAAAATGAGCAAACAGCTGTCCCCTACATTTTGTCCAATTATGCAAACATAAAATGTATTCTACTGAACAGCCGTTTTTTATACTTTAGAATTTGCCGCACAAAATGGTGCTCAGTGGCAAAGGAGGGTAAGAAAATGGTACATACGGTCTGGGAGAATGTTGTTTTGAGTATACCCCATGGTAAGTTGTCTGTATTAAAGAATACTTACTTTGTTTCCCGAAATGATTGCCAATTAATTAAAAGTCATCCTTTATTATTAGGGTGCGGTCCCAACGAAATCTATTATCTATACTTCATAAAAGATAGCTTGATCTCTGCGACATATTTCAAACTGACGTATACGTTATTGTTAGCCTGTCAAGCCACTGACTTAGAAACCTATGGACTTGCCATACCTACGAAATTAGCGTGCATACCTACAAAAATCGGGCACTTAAGATGGCTGGCCATTTTTGTTTTTTCTCGCACCACACTGTTTTATACAACACGAGGGCATGATTTGCCTATTAACTTCCAAACTCAGATCACCAACATACCTAGTTTCTACACGTATTTCTCTTTTATAACAACAAAAATATTTTGAGCTAGCAACTGTTTGACAGCACAACTACACAGATAAACTTATATATACGGAAAACAACTACCAGAAAACCGCAGAGTACTTTCGGCACTTAACATGGCGACCGGTCACGCATAGACATGATTTTGACGTCACTCAAATGTGTTGTCAAGTCAAGGACTACCTTGACAAACATTTAGATGTCTCTCTTTTCATATGCAGCTCTTTTAGTTAAAAAGAGACAAAACGCTTTTTGCCATGCGTGTGTCGATATTTGTGTAACTATTCTTCATATAGTAGAATATGCCATCTCCATAGTTTTCCTACCTCATTGTGTCAAGCGCTATTGTTACTGTATTGATACAGACAGCTGTCGCAGAAATCAAGCTATCTTTTATGAATTATAGTTTACTTCCAAACTAATTGCAGTGTAGCTTCTTGTTCTAGTACTACAAAATTACTAGCTAATAGCTCTCAATGGGACCACGCTCTAAGGATTTTATTTAACCTATTAATAGATACCGTATAAAATATCTGTAATTTTTTTTACAGTCAATTTATTTTCTTAAAAACGAATAAAAAACTATATTAGCTTTAAACTTAAAATGTAAAAAATAATAAAAAATCTTAGGACTCAAATATTTTTGTAGTCTGTGAACCACAGTTCAATACATAAAAACTCTTTGTAAATGTGTTATAATTTCTCATAAATACCGACAGTGTTGCCATGTGAAGAGACTATAAAATTATCTCGTGTTTGAAACTCCTTGTTAGATGTTTGTGTGGCAACACTATTGAGTTGAGAAGAATTGTTTCAGCTGGAACTACTACTCCTGCACCTGTTAACAAAACTATTCGTTAGTAATCGATTACATATGTTTTTTTTTTTATAGTCTATTGGCTCGTGCTTGACCACTATCTCACTTGATGGTATGCGATGGTGTGGTCCACGGTATCACGATAGCGGCCAATTTTGGCCGCAGAGATTTTAGTATGCGAAGGATAATGTTTAATTTTTAAATGTCATTTCTTCCTTTCGGAATCATCAACAAATGTCTTCTCACTAAGCTTGTGTCTAGAAAAAGCGTGCGAAGTCAGATCAACGAAAAGGTGAACTCGACACCAAAATGAATGTCTAAATAAAAGTGCGCTGTTGGATTCTCAAGGATCCAATCAGCGCCAATAGTTGAAAATCCAATATTTATATACATATATATATATATAAAAGAGATGGTATGTATGTATGATCCTTATAGACTCCGAAACAGCTGGACCGATTTTAATGAAATTTTAAGACAATCTTGAGATTGACCCAGCGATTTTTTTTTAACTTTGAACGCGGGCAGAAGCCAGTATACAATAAAATTATATTACACTAGGTTTTGCTCGCTGCTTCGCCCGATTTAAATGTAGCTACCAAACGTTAAAGGATCACCCGCTAGTCTTATCTGAAGATTGCCTGAAAAGTCCATCAAAATCTGCAGCCGTTTTGGAGTCCATACATCATACACATATCGACTTTTATATGGGTAGGTATAGAAAATTTACACATATATTCTGGTGTCACTTATGGTTGCCAGATGGTCGGGATTCCTCTGGGTTGCCCGACATTTTAAAGGATCTCTAGAATCCCGACAAAACTCAAAATCTCCACACAAACAAGTTCGAGTTGAAAAATTCTTGGTTTCAGGTGATTTAATTGTGTTATCAATTCCTGAAAGCAATGCTTACTGTGAAAGGATGTTTGGGTAGCGAAAATAATTTATATACCAAAGCGAGAAATTGTAGCATTTGATTTAATAAAAGACGAGTTAGTAATTAGCCTGAACTTTTAAGTTCAGGTTACACTAGTCGATCATTCTTCCATACAAACGTAGTCTGGCGATTACTCCACTGTTTGACGATGTACGTTCAAAATAAAAAAATTATATCAATTTGTCTCAACATTATCTAGCCCTGTATGGAAACAAAAAAGTTAAAAAAATATATACTTATAAGTTATGAGCGTCGTTAGTTTCATATTTTAAAACTTATTTTAACGCATCTTTGGGCGGAAATAAATACCACAAGAAGAAGGAAAATTGAAAAACGGCCTCCATACACGGATAGATTAGTAATTCAACAATGCAAATAATGTTATTTTGAAAATATACATTTAGTCGTTTTTTCATGTTATCTAGACGCCCAAAGGTCTGTTTATAAAATTTCGCGCGCTCGTTTTCGTCCTAAATCATCAACCATTTTGCTACAAACTTGCAATAGTGCTAATTCGTACACGAACTAGCTTCTTACTGCTCATCACAGCATCTATCTCTTTCGCACGTGTTGTCGGATGAGATAGCATGCATTTTAACCCCGCGCACAAAATAGTTCGTGCGGTCGACTAGGGGAACCTTAATTGTTTGAATTTTAAATATTTTCCGATTACTATTAAATTATCTAAATTCGTGGACTCAGTAAAGTTCAATGCCAAATACATCTGACAACCTTAAAATTAAGAATAATTACTTAAATAAATTAGTTATGTATTATCATTATCAATATTAAGTCTTTTTTAACCTATTAAATAAAAAAAGTAAACTTTTTATTTTTAATATTTTTCTCTCCCGACAACATCCTCAAAATCCCGACAGTTTAATTATCGCCAGATATTTTGGTGTTCCTATCTGGCAACCCTAGGTGTCACGCAGTGTTAGTGAAGGCATTATTTCATATTTATCAAAATGGGATTTTATGCAAAACTTACCCAATATAGTGATGGAGGGGTTTAGTCTCCCATCAGTGTTGAACAGCGGAGTGTTGTCCATCTTCGCAAACGGCTTGTTCGGATCGGGATCTGAAGGAGTGCCCTCCACCCGCGACCATTCTCCTACTGACGCTTCTTGACCAACTACACACATTGACAAATACATCATGAAAGTAGGATAAATGCAGTAGAAATACGTTCCTTGCGAAGTATGTGTATGTAACTTTTAGATTGTGGTTTAATAGTACATTGTGATACGAGGGTGGAAAGTAGGTTATTGCAAACGAGCTGTCATTAACAAGCCCGAGCCGAAGGCGAGGGTTTTTAATGACACGAGTTTGCAATAACCTACACACCCGTGTATCACACGACGTTTTTCAATACAGTTGTGAGAAACAGTAAAAACAAATCAAAGAATTAGATTTGTTTAAGCACAAAAAAAAAAAAATTAAATATGGCACGTTTTTGCAACTGGACATATTTTTTTACAAAGAAAACAGCCTATACAGCCTATTCGATTTTTGACAAACGTTGATGTGAAAATAGTTAACTTAAACCTGGTAATTAAACATATTAAACAACTTTTTAAAAAAAATCGAGAATTCAATGCTAAAACGTACGGAATCATTAATTTTTCCTCGTATAAAATCGTATCCCATTTTATTCAATGTATGAAAAATCCTTGCTACTAAACTTTTTTAAATTGACTTATGGCGCGTTTTTGCAACTGGAAATTTTTTTTTTCAACGAAATAGCCTATACAGCCTATTCGTTTTTTGACAAATGTTGATGTTAAAATAATTAAATTAAAACTGGTAATTAAATATATTAAACAACCATTTATAAGACTATTGAGAATTAAATGCTAAAACGTACGGAATCATTCATTTTTCCTCGTAGAAAATCTATCCCATTTTATTCTATGTTTGAAAACTCCTTGCTACTAAACTTTTTTAAATTGACTTATAAATTTAAAACTAAACTGCAAACATAATGATCGAGCTCGTAAACAAAAGTCACGACCGCGTAACAGAAAGATGCCTATGCGTAAGATTTAACTTTCGAATCATAATTATAGCCTCTGAAGGTACGCCATGTTTAACAACTGTATTGAAATAGAAGAATATGTAGTGACTGAAATTGAAAAAAAGCTTTTTAAAAAGGAATACTACAGACTTCCAAATGGTGTCTTTGGTAGGTACCAATTTTTTGCGTTATGGACACATACTTTCAAAAATAAAGTTATTTTTCACTTTGTAGTTTTTTTTATTTGGAAGTCTTTTTTTTTCACTTTTTGTTGTACCTACTTAATAGGCAAGTTGTTTAGTAATGTACCTATAACGTCAAAATAGATTACTCGAATATCATGAAACTCGAACATAACCGGTGAAATCGAGATCTGCGTACCCCTTGAGAGCGTACTGGCGTGATGTTAAGTTATGAAATGGTATAAACAATAAACGGACATGCGATTGCAGCAATCCCGAGAGATTTGCCGTTGTTTATTGAAGAGTTCTGTTGTATATCTCCGAAGTTCTTCATCAGATCTTCACCAAATTAAAACGGGACCAATTTCGGAACATACTCTTTCAAACAAAAAAGAATTTTCAGAATCGGTCCACAATTGACGGAGATATCGGTGAACATATACATAAAAAAAAAACATACATAAAGTCTAACATATAACCTTCTCCTTTTTGGTAAGTCGGTTAAAAAGAGTATGTTAAGATGGTTTGGCCATGTTGAGAGGATGAATGAAAGGCGACTAACGAAAGGTATTTACAAGGCAGACGTGAATGGAAACGCCGGGAGGGTACGCCCTAGATAAGACATAGGTACGTAGACCTTATAGGTGATGTTCTTCAGAAAGGCCAGGTGCGCAGTACTCATAACCGGTGTGTGTGTATGACTAGATGTATGAATGTGAGTCAAAATCAAAACCATTTTTTTTTATTTCACATAGGCCTAAATGGACACTTATAAAACGTCGACACGGTTACGGTTCGGGTTTGTCGTCCCCTATGGAGAAGAACACGCAAGAAACTCCACGGTTACTCTTTTAAAAAAATGGTTTGGTTTACAATATTTCCATGTTACAGCATTACTACTCAGATATGGGGGGACAACGTAGGCCCGACAATAAGTCGTAAGAAACAAAAAAACAAAAAAATAAACTATATATATAAAAGAGAAAGTATGTTTGTATGATCCTTATAGACGCCGAAACGGCTGGATTTTAATGAAATTTTCAGACAATCTTTAGATTTTCCCAGCGGTAATCCTGTAAAGTTTGGTGGCGATCGGAACCTTTTTTTTTTAAATTAGAACGCGGGCGAAGCCGCGGGCAGAAGCTAGTATATTATATAAACAAAAGAAAGTAAAACGAGATAAAAAGTGAACAAATATTAACAAGCATCTAGAAATCTAGAAGGCCTGCAATGTTCACACATTCACAAAACAATCGGTAAAAGAATATCTAATCTGAGTGAAGCAATAAAAGTTTGTAAGGATCGTAGCAGGTGGCGTTCTGTAGTTTCTGCCTACCCCCATGGGAGGTAAAAGGGTGTGAGCGGTGGCGTTATGTATGTATGTATCTCCTCTGTGTGAGAAGAGACCGATGACCTACGGTGGGGCAGTAACAGACTGATTTTATTTTAACAATGGCTTCTGCCAGCAGCTTCGCTCGCGTGAATGTCGACAATTACTCCAAGGGAACATATTCCCGGCATAAAAGGTATCCTATGTGCTTCTAATCTATCTCCTTGCCAAATTTCATGCAGATCCGTTCAGTAGTTTAGGGAGAAAACATACAAAAAAACTTTCGCCTTTGCAATATTAGTGTGACTAGCTGTTGCTCGCGACTTCGTCCGCGTCAAACACTTAATTTTTGTTTTGTCAGGAACTGTGAATTATGCCGGGGTAAAAAGGAGCCTATATAACTCGTTATAGCATCAGCTATCTACCAGTGGAAGTCTCGTCAAAATCCCTTCAACGGTCCAGCCGTTTCAGAGATTACCCGGAACAAACACAGACCGACAAAAATCTTAATAAATTGCGTATGTTATTAGTACCGTATGCACTTAAACATGCATTAGGTTGTCTGTAAGAGATTGCCCTGTGCGATAAGACCGCCCATTGTACACTTATCTTTATAAATGTTTTTTGTCCTGTAATTATTTAAGTGGTGTACAATAAAGTATATAATAAATAAATAAATAATAAATAAATAAATAAAACGTTGTTATTTTGATACTACATACATACAGACAATTCAATTCTATTTATTTGTATGTATGTATAATATTTTAACATTACGCCAGAATTCTCCGACGGGGTATATAGAAATGGACAGTAAATATTTTTTTTGTGTTGATTGGAGTTCTAGAAACCGAGTTTAGGTATTATGAAGGGAACTTGTTCTACCCAAAAGTGAAACCAGCTATTAATACAGTCTAACATAATATGTTTACCATTTGCCATTGACAGCACCTTTATGTCGTAGCGGTAAGGGTGTTTTTCGTTGTGCAAGTGTTACCTCTATCAAAATATGGTTGACGGTAAACAGAGCGAATTTTTATTTTTTATTGGTAGGTTCGCGCTTGACCACTATCTCACCTGATTGTAAGCGACGACGTGGTCGACGGTGTAGCACGCTTGCCTAGAAGTAACCTATTCACTCTTGACATAAAAACCCCGAGGTTGTAGCTATCTGGAAACACAGACTCCGGTAGGGAATTCTACTCCTTAGCTGTACCACGGGGTCTCATTGCTAACAAAGAAAATGTGGTTCAAATAAATCTCACTAGATGGCGCAATATGCACCTGTCTGTTATTGAATGTGTGTAAAATTATCATTTTCTGGAATTACAACATAAAAATTGTATGTTCTTGTTTAATAAAATCTCCTAAGTACAAAATTATGGAATATTGAGCTCTTAATTCACATTTCAAAGATTATTTCAACGGATCACTTAAAATTGATGCCAATAGATGGCGCATTTTTAAATTTCTGAGGCATTACACAAGATTGTTAAAATTTGCATTGTAACACATTTTGGTGCAAAAATCTGTAAAAACGTGCAAAAAAATACTATAAAACGAACCTTCACTGTATTTAAAGAAAAAAATATTCACGAACCTAATAATTCCTTTCAAGTCGCTGCTAACACCATCTATCTATCACCGTGAAACAGAACCGAACGCGTTCGATGTACAAAAAAATAACAAGATTAATCAGATGAAAAACGCTAGTTACGTCGGCACGGTTTCTTTGTATGGGATGAGGCATCTGTATGCTAGTATTATATTATCTGTGGCTGTACTCATAATGAGTGTATTTCCAAAACGTTTAGTGCGTACGGGTGGGATGTCCACCATGTACCGATGGCGCATCGCCGTACATCTTGTAGTCCGATGATGGAATGAATGGAATGACCCTTTTAAATAAAGGTGAACTTACCAACAGAGTACATGACCAGTGCATGTTCATTTACTGTAGCGTTATTGAGAACGATGGACTCTTTGATCCGGACACCAGCCTTGATCGTCACTCCTGCGCCGATCGACACGTTGGGGCCAATCTGTGTGGAAGACAAATATAATTAATACATATAATAAATCTGCGGAAGAGTCTTTGTACATTAAAACTATTTCCAAAAAAAATAGGGTGTTAAAGGATAACCAACAGAACCCACTGCCAGCATTTTTGAATTTTTTGTCTGTTTATCTGTTTATTTGTGTATCACGTGAAATGTACGAAACCAATGTAGATAACTTTTGTACATAAAAGAGTCACGCTGAGCTCGTCATTGGTCAAGTCGCACGGCTGAGCGCTGACGGACGTAAGACCGTCTGTAAAACCAGCCTTAGATCATGTAATTCCATCGCCCACTCTCATCGACAAAAACCAACAAGCTGGCAACTCGGCGACGATGTTCAAGGCTCTGGAGCTTCGACTCAATCAGTGCCTCATTGCCGAAGTTGCGCCATAATTCTCCGTCCTCCATATCCAGTGCGTTCCAGCCGACTTTTTAAGTTTGTTGGTTGATATAGATGTGAAACGTCTTACGCTCCGCTTGTCGATACGCTATACGCTACCACCTTGCCAACTGGCTCACTTTTACCATGACTTAGCTAAGTCACGGGGTCCCAGCGCTAACAATAGTATATTATGCAACTAGTGAATAAAGGACGGTTTTAAAGCGAGGGCCATAGATGAATCACGAACAAGTGAAGGATTCTAACAACTGAATCACGACCGTAGGGAGTGTTTCATGATGATTGAATCACGAGCATAGCGAGTGATTCAAGTGTTAGAATCCTGAGCGACGCGAGTGATTCATGGCCCTCGATATAAATCCGTTTTATTCAAGAGTTGCATACTATATTTTATACCATGACTACGAGAAAAATTAAGATTTAAGCGAAAAGCACAAGGAATTATAATAAATAAATGTTTTATTACCTTCAAAATTCAAAATTTAAATGTGAAACTCAGGGTTTCACATTTTTTGTAAATTGAAGCTGAGCTAGGTAACAGCATCTGTGTTTCAGGGGCCAGTGACCACCTCCGTTACGTTACATACTTATAATTAATTAAACACCTATGCAATTAGTATTAGAATTACAATACAAATAAGTATTCACTAAACATCCCAGACTAAAATCAAAATCATGAAAATCATTATTGAAATCCTAAATATTAACAAACTGAAAATTAAATCGATGAAGAAGTTTAAAAGTCGAATATTCTTTGCACAAGGAGTATGTATCGAGTATTTTAAGCGCAAGGAGGTTGTATAGCATGGAGATGGACGTCGAATATATATTGGTGTGTTCTAAATTCAAACACCAAAACAGTGAGAAAAATGCTTTTTATTCACTGTTTTCAGTGAATAAAAAGAGGGGGAATGGTATAAAGAAAATTTGGTTCAACTAATGTCACTAGATGGCGCGATATGCATCGATTTGTTATTGAATTGTGTGTAAAATTAACATTTTCTAGAATTGATTATAAAATCTGCATGTTCCCGTTTAATCAACTCTCCTAAGCATACAACTATGGAATATTGGGTAAGAGCGTATTTCAAAGTTAATTTGAACGGATCATTTAAAATCGATTCCAATAGGGGCCGCGGTTTTAAATTTCTGAGGCATACCACTCAATTTTTTAAATTTGTAATGTAACACATTTTAGCGCAATGAAACTGTAAAAAAACGTGCAAAAAAATACTATAAAACAAATCGTCACTGTATTTAAAGAATAAAATTGTCACGAACCGAGAAAACCCTTTTACTTGCAAGTCGCAGCTAACACCATCTATAGCCGTGGAACGGAGCTGAACATGATCGAAGTGTTTATAAAAATTATCTTCTTAATCAGACGAAAAACGCTAGTTACGTCGTCGGCACGGTTTATTTGTATGGGATGAGGCATCTGTATGCTAGTGTTATATTATCTGTGGCTGAGTAAACACCGTTAAAATTTTGGCCGTTTAAATACCGTCGACCCAGTACATGAAACAGTATCGATTTATAAAGATAAAAATAAAACATAATAAAAAAAAACTCAAAAAAGACTTCCAAAGCAAAACATTATAAACGCAAAAATAACTTTCGTTTCTGAAGTCGTTGTCTTTGGTACATCTTGTCTTTGGTTAATTTTGCAACATCGACTTCCGAAACAAAATTTATTTTTGCGCTTTTTAGGGTTTCGTACCCAAAGGGTAAAAACCGGACCCTATTACTAAGACTCCGCGGTCCATCTGTCTGTCACCAGGCTGTATCTCATAAACCGTGATAGCTAGACAGTTGAAATTTTCACAGATTATGTATTTCTGCTGCCGCTATAACATCGACTATACAGCCTCTAGACGCCTAAAGCTTGATCGAATACATCAAAATAATTCTGTCAACTAGCTGAGGTATGAGGCACGGGACGACTGCGCTCTGATTGGTCCTTACCAACGTCATTTCGCCGAACTAGGGATGGGAGAGGTTTAAATAAAACCACGAAGGTCAATATTTTTTTAAATTGTTAGTGTACTTAATATTTTTATTTATTAATGTTAGCTACTTTTATTATTAATTATACAGTAATAACATAAAATTTAAAAACTAAAAACAGAATTCTAAAGATAACATATATTTTCGGCGGTTGTTTCATAATATTAAATATTAGTAAAAAAAACAATCAATAGAAAAAATACCTAAATTCTAAAATCAAAATAATTATCTATAAAATACAAAAATCAGTCTACAATATTTCCACTGCTGGAACAGAGGCCTTTTCTCCGTAAGAGAAAAAAATTCTAAGAGAATTCACCTATTTTTTGTGCAATAAAAATCACCACTATACTAATCATTTTGGGGGGCTGAGTCACCCGCGTCCGTAGGAGAGTTACCCCTATTGTTGTTACCCTACACGTGGTCCCCGGGTGGTGCTAATCAGGTGACACTTACTGGTGGTAGGCTTCGGCCGAAGGCTTGTGACCACCCACCGGGCAAAGACGTACCGCCAAGCGGCCTAGCCGTGTTCCGGTACGATGCTCGGTGTAGCCACTAGAGGAGTTGGGTCGAGATAGTTGTTCCACTGCATGCTGACCAGTCTGATTCGCGCTGTTTTGGGCGTATCGGGAGACTAGTTGCGGAGGGTAGCGGGATCCGAGGCACGGTGCGCCGCTGGCCGACCGCAGGTAGTTGGGGGCCCAAGTAGTGTGCCAGCCAAACACGAAAGGCTGCCCCGCCAACTGTCGAAAAATCCCGGAATGCGCCATCGTGCTGGTTGGCGACCAGATGGGAGGGCCCGATGGACATCTCCGGGGGGGCTCGGGCGTCCCCGCAGTCTCCGGACTAGTGCCCCAATGATGGCGTCCTTTCAGTGCGTGTCTGTAGGTTAGTAGCGTGGAACCTCATCTCACTTCTTTCTCCTCTCCTTTCACTCTTTTGAATCTTTGAATGGCAGGTAATAAAAAGAAAACTGGAGTAAAACAGCGGCTGCACCCCCTCCCACACAAAGTGCACCTCACCAATATTAGAGGTCTGCACTCCAATCTCACCTCAGTCCACCATCACCTGGAGACTGAAAAGCCAGCACTGTTTTTCCTTACGGAGACGCAGATAGGAAGTCCGTCTGACGTGTCGTACTTATCTTACCCAGGGTTTACCCTGGAGCACAATTTCAAACCACGCGCGGGTGTATGCATGTATGCCCGAGACGACACTTGCTATCGGCGTCTCCGTAATCTTGAAGACTCCAGGTTCTCAGTGCTGTGGGCTCTGGTGGACACAGGGCTGGATAAGATTATCTACGCCTGTGTCTACCGCTCGCACAGCGGAGATCAGGAGACAACCAGGCTCACAGAGTACCTCAGTGAGGCGGCTGATGCAGCACAGCAACGGTACCCTTCCGCCCAATTAGTGCTACTGGGGGACTTTAATGCCCACCACCAGGAGTGGCTCTTCCCATACCAGTGCACTGATCATGCTGGACGAGAGACGCGCAAACTTGCGCTAGCGTTAAATCTCACCCAGCTGGTCCAGGGGGCAACGAGGGTGCCAGATGTTGATTCGCACACAGCCAATTGCTTGGACCTTCTGCTGACAACAGATCCAGACCGATACTCAGTGTCGATATCTTCACCGTTGGGTAGTTCCGACCACTGTCTGGTGAAGTCTGTGTCCGTCTACTCCCCGCCCGATCCCAGCCTAAGAGGCACCCGGCGGGTATGGCGGTACAGGTCAGCAGATTGGGATGGGATGCGATCTTTTTTCGCATGCTATCCTTGGCAGCCCACTTGCTTCTCTTCGGACGATCCATCGTCATGCGCTGACGCTGTAACTGATGTGTTGCGTCGGGGGATGGAGTACTATATTCCATTCTCTGACGTAGCAATATCTAACGACAACCGACCATGGTTTGGGGCCGAGTGTCACCACGCCAACGCGGCTAAACACAAGGCCTACCAAGCATGGGTCGTCGCTCGAACGCGCAAGGCAAATGACGTGAGTCAGAAGAAGAGAGACTTCAACACGGCTGCCAAGTCCTGCAAAAAGGTGATGCGAAGAGCACGGTTTGACCACATTAGCAGAATCGGGAACAAACTTGCTTCATATCCAGCGGGTAGCAAAGCATTTTGGTCCCTGGCTAAGTCGGTTGAATCAAATTTCTGTCGCCCCTCACTACCACCACTGCTGAAACCTGACGGGTCACTGGCCCACTCCGCTGAGGAGAAGGCAAACTTGTTTGCCTCCCTTTTTGCGGAATCTTCGCATCTGAATTCTGATAGCGCGCAGCCTCCTCCCTCTCCTGATGGATGTGTGACGAGTATGTCAGACATCCGCATCCATCAAAAGGACGTCCGTAGGGTTCTGCGTAGCCTCGATGTGAACAAAGCGAGTGGCCCCGACGGGATACCAGCAATTGTACTTAAAACCTGTGCGCCTGAATTGTCTCCGATCTTGACACGCCTGTATCGCCTTTCGATAGGGACTGGAAAAGTGCCGAAGGCTTGGAAGCAAGCCAACGTACAGCCCGTGCCCAAGAAGGGCAGTCGAGCTGACCCGGCCAACTACAGACCCATATCTGTAACGTCCATCCTGTGTAAGAGTATGGAACGTGTACTCAACGGTAAGCTCCTGGCATACCTAGAAGCGAACGACATCCTCAGTGACCGCCAATACGGCTTCCGCCGAAATCGGTCCACTGGGGATCTTCTAGCGTATGCCATTCACATCTGGAGTGAGGCCATCGAGAGACACGGGGAAGCGCTAGCCGTCTCCCTCGACATCTCGAAGGCTTTCGACAGGGTCTGGCACGAAAGCCTCATTGGTAAGCTTCCTTCCTTCGGTCTGCCTAGTGGTCTGTGTGATTGGATAGGGGACTTCCTGAGGGATCGCTCCATCCGAGTGGTTATCGACGGCTGCTCGTCCGGTCAGTTAGATATCAACGCCGGAGTCCCTCAGGGGTCAGTGCTCTCGGCAACATTATTCTTGCTGCACATTAATGATTTGCTAAAACCCGGCACCTTTGGGTACGCAGACGACAGCACTGTTGCTGAGAGATACGTTTCCAGCGCACGAGCTACTGGGCCTCAGATTCGGTCTCTCCGGGAGGCCATGGTTGAACGCTTGAACCTGTCCTTGAAGGCGGTCTCCGAATGGGGTGATGCCAATTTGGTCAGTTTCAATGCTGCGAAGACCCAGGCGTGTCTTTTTTTCCGCTAAAAAGAGCCAATTTCACCCGGCTCCTTCTTTCCGTGGTGTAACCGTGCCGATAACGGGCCATCTCGAACTTCTCGGTGTTACGTTGACATCAACCCTCAACTTCGGTCCATTTATTGAGGCCAAAGCTCAGGTAGCTGCAAAAAAGTTGGGGATTCTTGCTAAGGTGAGACGGTACTTCACGCCTGAACAGCTGCTCAACTTGTATAAAGCGCAAGTTCGGTCATGCATGGAGTACTGCTCTCACCTCTGGGATGGATCTGCCAAATACCAGCTTGATGCACTTGAGTCGATCGACAGACGGGCCAAAAGGCTTATTGGCAACGATGCACTGGTCGCCTCAAAGCTCCAGAGCCTCGAACATCGACGCCGAGTTGCCAGCCTGTCGGTTTTTTATCGGTTACATTTCGGGGAGTGCGCGACGGAACTGCACAATTTGATTCCACCTAGCCCTTTCCATCATCGGACTACAAGACGTACGGCCATGAGCCATCGGTACATGGTGGACATCCCTCCCATACGCACAAAGCGTTTTGCTAATACTTTCATTGTGCGTACAGCTAAGGAGTGGAATTCCCTTCCGGGGTCTTTGTTCCCTGATAGCTACAACCTTGGGGTCTTTAAGTCAAGAGTGAATAGGTTTCTTCTAGGCAAGCGTGCTTCACCGTAGACCACGTCATCGCTTAACATCAGGCGAGATAGTGGTCAAACGCGAGCCTATAGACTATAAAAAAAAAAAAAAAAAAAAAAAAAAAAAATCATTTTCAACCACTATACAAATCAATATTCGTTTCACAATTAATTTAACAAATAATAAACTATTTAATTTAATGTCTCTTTTTGTATAATTGTATGTAGGTTTCTAGTTTTATCCATAACAGATTTGGTCATAGAATATGGTGCATCACTAGTTTTGCGTACCAAATTATAGAGGAAAAGAGATAGATAAAAAAGTACATTAAAAAGAAAGAGACGAAAACACAAAAGACATCAACGAGCGCGACAAAATTTGTGCTGTTGCACTTTACACCTACAATAATGACCAGTACAAAATGAACTCCGATAAATAATATCAGAAAATAAATCTGATTATGATTATGTAACTATTAACTTACCGATGAAATGTTAAGCCATTTTTCGGGAAACTCGAGTTCTGGCTGTTGTTACCACACCAACGTACGCTACAAGGGGCCATTATAATATTTATTTTACCAATTTGTAATTGCCTGACGCGGCAGTGTTTACGGCTCACGGAAGTGGTCGCTACTAATTCGAAATTGTCGAGTGGCGACCTATATTACCAGTATATGATTATTTTAGTCATATGTGTTGACAGACATCGCTCGCCTGTTGTTAGGCGTCTAGAGGCTGTATAGTCGATGCGCTATAACAACAAATACTAAAACAGAATAAAATACATATTTAAGTGGGGCTCCCAAACAAAAGTCGTTTTTTTTGCGATAATGGTACGGAACCTTTCGTCCGCGAGTCTACCTCGCACTTGGCTGGTTTTATTGTTTTGTTTTTCCAAAGGAATTGGAAGTCGGTTTACTTTTTTATTTTATTTTTTTTTTCTTTACAAATCCATACTCTTTCATATGATCGACTTTCGACGGGATTTAAACGACCAATATTTAACGGTGTTTAGTTCGATTCTAGAGAAAAAATTATGTCTTACCACGGCAGTAGAGTCCACATTAGCAGTAGGATGTACAAATACATCAGGCAGTATGGTGCAGGGCTTCTCCTTGGACACACGATCTCTATGGAGTTCTAAGTAGTGACGATTCGCGTAGATCGCTGAGCCAGCAGTCTTTACTTGAGACCACCAGTTTGTTATCTGGGGATAAATTATGTTTATTGAGTAAATCAGTTATAAATAACACTTACGTCAGTTATTTTTAAATAGGAGAGTTCGTTTTTTAGGGTTCCGTACCCAAAAGGTAAAAACTGGACCCTATTACTAAGACTCCGCGATCCATCTGTCTGTCTGTCTGTCTGTCACCAGGCTGTATCTCAACAACCGTGATAGCTTGACACTTGAAATTTTCACAGATGATGTATTTCTGTTGCCGCTATAACAACAAATACTAAAAACAGGATAAAATAAATATTTAAGTGGGGCTCCCATACAACAAACGTAATTTGTTTGCCGTTTTTTGGAATAATGGTACGGAACCCTTCGTGCGCGAGTCCGACTCGCACTTGGCCGGTTTTTCTTAGCTGACTACTCTGAGAAAAACACTGAAACCAAATCAGAAGTTGGAGGAGGGCTATCGCGTGGTGTAGAGTGAGATCTTCAAAATGTCAAACTTCACACATTTTTGGCTAAAAGCGCGAGTTTATTTACTATTTATTGTTGTGTATATTTTCCAAATACAGCTGATTAAGATAGGTACAGAATTGACCAAACGCTGCTTTAATAGAGTTTTATGTTTCGGAAAATGTTATACTCCATTTTTTTTTCGAAAACATTTCTGCGCGAAATTGCGGCATACTCGATTTCATATTAAATCGCACTTCTAAGGCATAAGAAATGATTTTAATTCAAACTTTGCTTCTGTGTGCGTAATAAAAAACGTTTACATCTCTCATGTTCGGTAAGTAGGTTCTTATTACCTCCAAATGGGGCTTGTAGGTGACTAATTAGCGCTCTAGGGTAATAATGTAGCTAGAAAATCCCTAGGGCGGTAAGTAATTAAAAAAAACACTACTTTCTTTCAAAAAGTTCGCGTACATCTAACCATCATACTGGCAATAGACATCATGCATTCAGCCCAATGACCAAAGAGGTCGCTTTGCGCCTTGTCTTCGTGTGAGTATAATAGTCATCAATTTTATTCTTGTAATGCCGGTTTTTTTCTACTTACCTCACAATCGAGATGTAAAGCAGAATAGTTAGCTCGGGTGCACCAATTGCACCCTCGAACTATAGGCGCACGAGCGCACGGGCTGCAATTGATGCCTTAGAGCCCTTGGCTACTAATCTACTATTTTTATTTATTGGCGCTTATGGGCTCATTGACTTAATATAGAAAATTAGTGTCACTGTCTATGGATGCGCGCGCTGCGCAGACATGTCCAATGAGAATCTAAATTGCCCGCCACACCACATTTTTTTCCGTCTCCACTTTTTTTTTAATTTCAACTGTATGAGTGAAGATAAAATAGTGTATGCAATGGCATATAATTACTTATTAAAACACTCGCGTGTTATTATTATCACATTCGGCTTCACCTCATGTGATAAACCCACGCTCGTGTTTTAATAACCCCTATTATATGACCATTGCATAAACTACTATTAACAGCTATATTTAAGGACGACTATCAAAGATCTTTAAATGACAGCCGGGACCAACGGCTTAACGTACTTTCCGAGGCACGGAGGAAACTCGGTATGTTGAAATGGTCACCCAACAACGGACCGACCTCGTCAAGCGTTGCTTAACCTTGATGATCGACCAGTGCGGCTGTTATTATTTAGCCACGAGCTCCTCCTTCCTTCCCGGTACAAATTTTATTCAGATTCGTTCAGCGTCATCCGTTCACATCCATCCAAACTTTCGCATTAATATTATACTTGGATTAGAAGATGGAAAAATCCCAACATCATCTGCCTGCCTTGAAAATGACGGGTACAGTTCCAAAAGTGAACAGAATCAAAATGGGCATAGAGTCGACTATATTGTTTTAGTTAGACTATAGAGTCATTGTTACTCTTATTGTAGTTTGATTTGATTAAATCTACGGATATTCGAATAAAATAACAGATTAGACTCACTTGCATGGCATACAATTTGTTGGTTCCTGCTAGCTGCATCAACACATCTTGCTCAAAAGACATGTATCCAGGGTGGGCACTGCTTTGGCCATTACCACTTGAACAAAAACACATGATATTAGAAAAAAAAAAAACCCAAATACAAAACTTTGACCATCTACAAATTTGTAATAACTCCATAATGTGTCGGTCAAAATGTAGGCACAAACAGACATTTTCATTAAATTTTTTATCAATTTGAAAAGAAAGCAACTGTGTCTTTGTCTTTCAAGTTGTACATAATGTTCATTCAAAAGTACTCCTTGTGTCATTCATGTAAAGTTTAGTGTTCTCAGAATATTTTTAAAACGCTGTTCATAAGTTTATAGCTTACCTATAGAAATCATCCTGTTTCCTCTGGAACATTTTAGCCGTAGTCTGAAACACTTGCAGCAAGCAGATATAGACACCGCAGTTGTTGAGAGTTGACATATAACTGTTGGGTTTCTCGACGAAATGGGCTACTGACTTATAAATAAGCTTACCTATAGAACCCATCCTATTACCTCTGGAACGATTCAGCCATAGCCTGGAACACTTGCAGTGAGCAGATGTAGACACCGCAGTTGATGAGAGTTGACACATAACTGTTGGGTTTCTCGACGAAATGGGCTACTGACTTATAACCAAGCTTACCTTTAGAACCCATCCTGCTACCTCTGGAACGATTCAGCCATAGTCTGAAACACTTGCAGCAAGCAAATATAGACACCGCAGTTGTTGAGAGTTGACACATAACAGTTGGGTTTCTCGACGAAATGGGCTACTGACTTATAACCAAGCTTACCTTTAGAACCCATCCTGCTACCTCTGGAACGATTCAGCCATAGTCTGAAACACTTGCAGCAAGCAGATATAGACACCGCAGTTGTTGAGAGTTGACACATAACTGTTGGGTTTCTCGACGAAACGGTCTACTGACTTATAAACAAGCTTACCTATAGAACCCATCCTGTTTCCTCTGGAACGATTCAGCCATAGTCTGGAACACTTGCAGCGAGCACATGTAGACACCGCAGTTGATGAGAGTGGACACATAACTGTTGGGTTTCTCGACGTAGTGGGTGACAGACTTGGTTGCTGGCTCACGTACCATGCAACCGTAGTGAACGGATTGCTGGCGAGTCGCTTCTGTGCCCATTATTGTTACCTGTAAGGTTAGAAAATTATGAGTCAATATGATTATGTCACATCTTATTGGTAGATTTGACGGATGTGTATGATGGCTCAATAGCCATAAAGATTGAATTTTACTATACGGAATTATGAATGGTTTTCATTTACCACCTAGTCACAGAAAACATAATAATAGCATACAGATAACTCCTCCCATACAAAGAAACCGTGCCGACGTAACTAGTGTTTTTCGTCTGATTAAACCGATTATTTTTTGTCCATCAATCACGTTCGGTTCCGTTCAACGGCGATAGATAGATTGTGTTAGCAGCAACTTGCAAGTGCAAGTGCAGTTGCGGTTCGTGAATTTTTTTTTATTTAAATACAGTGAAGGTTTGTTTTATAGTATTTTTTTGCATGTTTTTACAGTTTATTTGCACCACAGTGTGTTACAATGCAAATTTAAACAATCGAGTGGAATGCCTCAGTAATTTGAAATCAAAATCAATAGATGGCGCCATCTATTGACATCAATTTCAAATGATCCGTTTAAATAATCTTTGAAATGTGAATTAAGAGCCTGTTTGCGTGTTCAATTTGTGTTCCTAGGCTTCTTGTGTGTCTGTGATCAACACGGGTAAATCAGGCGACTTTGATGGTTATACTGGGATTTATTCCTTAACAATAAAGCGTTTACAATATTTTAGTTGAATATTTAAATGAGAATGAGAGACGTTGAGCGTCCGTGCAGTGGTTTATATAGGTGTGCTTCAGCGCCATCTGTTGTGGTTTCTTGACATCACGTGACGTGATCGATGCGGTGCTCGGCGATAGTATTGCCCTTGCTCTTTGGTTGGAGCTTCTCACGCGCTCCGATAGATGGCTCTTAACATTCCGGCGGGCCTTGAGAGAATCCCTCTCAACATCACACGTCACAGCTCACGTCGTGTCACGCGCCGAGTATCGAACCTGGCACCTCAGCGACTGGAAGTGGGCAAATCCTGGAGAATGCCCTGTGTATGACGCCCGTGGCCGTCCGAATGACAGCAACCCTTGGTACGCCGTCACTGCCTGAAATCAGAGATATTATGCGTCCCAACCGCCATTTCAGCGGCGGGAGGTTATCGTCCTTTATGACAACCAATGTTCCAGTTTGCAAGTCTTCAGTTTTCTGTTGCCATTTAGTACGTTTCTGAAGCTCTGATATGTACTCTGTAGACCATCTCCTCCAAAATGTCTGCCTCAACTGTTCAACTCGCTGGTAACGATTGAGTGTGTGCGTGGTTGCAGCGGTAACATCACTCTCTGCAGGTGCAGTCAGCGGCCGGCCAATCGCGAAGTGGGCAGGAGTGAGTGGAGAGTAGTCGTTGGGGTCTGAGGATAAAGGACACATAGGGCGGGAATTCAGGACAGCTTCAATTTGTACCAAAACCGTGCTGAATTCCTCATAAGTCATGTTAATATTTCCTACCACACGTGTCATATGGTGCTTACAGGACTTGATCCCAGCTTCCCATAAACCGCCAAAATGAGGCGCGTAAGGGGGAATGAATTTAAATTGAATGTGATTATCTGAAGCGTAATCAATGATAGACTGAGAATTATTCATTAAAAAATCTGAAAATTCACGAGCCGTTCCTACAAAGTTACGTCCATTATCGGAAAATATTTGATAAGGTTTACCTCTCCGGGAAATAAATCGTTTCAGTGCTAAAATATAACTTTGTGAAGACAAACTAGTAACTAGTTCCAAGTGTATCGCTCGAGTTGAAAAACATATAAATAGACATAAATAACATTTTTCTAGTCTGGAACCCCTACCCTTCTTATTTAAAATAAATAAAGGTCCAGCATAGTCTACTCCACAGTTTATGAAAGGAAAATTTGCAGTTACTCGTTCAGTAGGTAAGTTACCCATGATTGGTTGTACTATTTTACCTTTCAAACGACAACATATGACACACTGGTTAACGACCTTTTTTGCTAAGTTTCTACCGCCTAGTGGCCACCAATTATCTCTGATATGCGATAAAATTAATTGAGGCCCAGCGTGTAATAATTTTAAATGTTGACTTTGAAATAATAAATAGGTAAAGATATGTTTACTACACAATAAAATGGGGTGCTTTTTGTCATATGAAAATTCAGAATTAACTAATCTACCCCCGACTCTAATGATTTTATCAGCATCTAAAAATATATTTAAACTGGAAATATTACGTTTTGATTTATTTATATTAAGATTATTATGAAGCGCATTGTATTCTTCAGGAAACGATACTATTTGTGCCTGTCTAACTATAAACAATAAGGATTTATCAAGTTCTTCTACTGATAACGGCCCATGTAACCGCTCATCAATAGATTTTGTTCGTATATTATGTATAAAACGCATTACATAAGCACAAGTTCTTTGTAATCGATTTAGTTTGGAAAATCGGCTGAAATTAATGATAGGTAGATTGGAATCGCTACTACACAACAAGTTTGTAGTGGGAAGTTTTAACTCGGGCAAATCATTTAAGTTTTGTAAAATATTATTTTGATTTTGTGACCATTTTATGCTATTTTCAAATAATAAGGTGGGTCCGTTCCACCATAAAGTTGATGAACTTAATTCATTTAAAAGTACTCCACGGGAAACTAGGTCAGCTGTATTATTGGACGAGTTTACATGCAGCCAAATTGTGTTGCTTGTCAACTCAGTGTAGTTTTCAATACGTGTCATGTGCCCTAGGTCTAAGTACTCTTGCATAAAATCACAATACATTTTTTTTTACTCTTGAGACCGTTCTAACCTGCGTTCCAATGACAAAACCCTATTTTTTGCAATATCGTAACTATCACCTAATTCATCAAGTGTATTTCGTACTGGAATGCGAACTGAAAAACGACCATCAATTGCACGTTTTGTAGATTCAGTAAACAGCTGTTCACAATGGCGTTCTTCCTCTGTAAGATATTGTTTAGGTCTATAATTTTCTTCTAATTCCCAAAATTTACGTAACTGCTCATCTAATTGTATAGATTGCAAATGATGACATTGTAATTTGTTATTTATTGATTTTGTATTATAAACAATGCCTGAAATAATCCAACCTAGCGTGGTGTTTTGTAGGTAAGGACCTGCCGGTAAACGCATTTTACCTTCTATCAACAATTCCCAAAACACGTCAGCTCCGATTAATAAATCAATTTGTGACGGTATATAAAATAACGAATCGGCTAACTGAATATTATTTGGAATGTCTAAAGAGTTATAATGTAATGGAACTGATGGTAAATTTGAAGTTATATGTTTCAAAACTATACATTTAAAGCGAGTATTATAATCACCGTTTAATGACCTGAGCTTAATTTCGCACGACTCTGTTGACCGAGTGTGTGAATGCCCTATTCCTGTGATATGATATGTGGACTGTATCGAATCGACTTTTAATTTTTTACGTATTTTTTCTGTAATTAAACAATGTTGACTGCCGCTATCTAACAAAGCGCGAGCCTTATGATATACATTGTCACTACCTGCTATCTCCACTAAAGCTGTGGATAATAAAACAGTTTCTGACGCCTGCGTATACAAACTATTGTTCGCATACTCGTTGCGTGTCGGTTCGGCTGTATGTAACACTGCCGACGAGTGCGGTACGGGGTTCGAATCCGGTTGGCACTCCACGACTGATACTAATGCGTTTTCTACTTTATCATTATTGTTACTGTGCAATAAACTGTTGTGTTTTCTACTGCACTGTTTACACGGACCAAAATAACAATCTAAAGCGAAATGTCCAGCTCGTAAACAATTAACACATAACCTTT
The DNA here is from genome assembly GCA_948252205.1 of Orthosia incerta. Lineage (NCBI taxonomy): Eukaryota > Metazoa > Arthropoda > Insecta > Lepidoptera > Noctuidae > Orthosia > Orthosia incerta. Next base: position 16,350,201 of record OX411758.1, on the reverse strand, counting down.
TATTATTAACGAATTCTAATCTCTCTTTAACGTTTGAATCCAAAAACTTAGTACAAGAATAAAGCGAATGATTTCCGCTGCATAATGAGCATGTGCGGGTACTTTTGGAATTCACATTGTTTTTTGTTGAAGCGAAAATATGTGATTTTTGTTGCGATTGTTGTTGAGGTTTTTTACTGTTATCAAAAGGGACTTTACTATTAGAGAATGATGAAGAATTATGCGCTTTAATCATTTCTAAAGTATCAGCCTTATTTTTCAAGAATGTAATGAGATCGTCTAACTTAGTGGGTTTATGATGCTGCGTAAATAAATTATTTTTATGTTCCTCCCACTCTTTCTCAACTACTGCGTCTAATTTGGAGGTAATGATGTAAATAATAAGTGTATCCCAATATTCTATAGGTTCCCCGAGTGTCTTTAAGGCACGTAAATTCTTTGAAACTATATCAATTAATTTCCTTAAATGAAATGAAGTCTCTTTATTTAGATTTTGAATAGTAAATAAAGACTTCACATGATTATGTACTAGCAACTTGACGTTATTATACCTCTCATTGAGCAAATCCCAAGCTATTGTGTAGTTTTCTGAAGTGCATTCTATTGATTTAATAACTTGAGCTGCCTGACCAGTTAGCGATGTACGCAAATAATGGAATTTACGAATGTCATCAAGCTGGTTGGAGTTGTGAATCATAGAAAGGTAGGTATCCCTGAACTCTAACCAATTTTCAAACGACCCGTCAAAGGAGGGTAGTGAAATAGTAGGAAGCTTAATATTTATCGAAGCTTCACACTTAGAACTAGCACTAGTTGAATCAGAAAGGCTAAAACGTTTTATTAAACCTTCTGCTTCTGCCATGGTTTCGTAATAAATATTTTCAAATGATTCACGATGTTCTAACTGAATTGTAGTTTCACTATCTGACACCATGAGCATTTCGATGGAGCTTTGAATGCTATTAAATTCACTATATAATGATTTGGCTAATTCACTACGCAATTTTAATTCGGTTATTTGTTTATCGCTAGGACGAGAGTGGCTATGAAAAGAATTTACAAATTTTAAGAACAACGTCAGTCTACCCTTGATTGAACCGCGTTTTTTATTGAATTCTCTAATTGCAGTACTATCATCAGAATCTACGCACAAATTAGGAGATTTACTACGAACGGTTACGTTTTCAACACTCATTTTGACGATTTATAAAAGTGGGTACTCACCAAATTCCTGCAAACTACGTACGTGACTCGTGAGGAAGCACAACACGGTACCTAGAGGAACAAGCACAGTTTTAGTAAAATTGAAATAGGATAAGATGGGGGAAAAAAGGAACGATTTGGCCAGACCCTTCGCTGATCCCTCGATGTGATGATGAATGATCCGGCTCGAAGGACCAATGTTTGCGTGTTCAATTTGTGTTCCTAGGCTTCTTGTGTGTCTGTGATCAACACGGGTAAATCAGGCGACTTTGATGGTTATACTGGGATTTATTCCTTAACAATAAAGCGTTTACAATATTTTAGTTGAATATTTAAATGAGAATGAGAGACGTTGAGCGTCCGTGCAGTGGTTTATATAGGTGTGCTTCAGCGCCATCTGTTGTGGTTTCTTGACATCACGTGACGTGATCGATGCGGTGCTCGGCGATAGTATTGCCCTTGCTCTTTGGTTGGAGCTTCTCACGCGCTCCGATAGATGGCTCTTAACAAGCCCAATATTCCATAATTTTGTACTTAGGAGAGTTGATTAAACAAAAACATACGATTTTTATGTTCAATTCCAGAAAATGTTAATTTTACACATATTCAATAACACATAGGTGCATATCGCGCCATCTAGTTAGATTTTATTGAACCAAATTTTCTTTCTTAGCAATGAGACCCCGTGACCTAGTACAAATACTTACACAGGTGTCGTAAAGTCTTTTATGGAAATTGCATATGCATGTTTTTTTGATAGCAGTTGTTAATATAAACCGTATTACAGTGACTATACCAGGTTGTCAGTTTCGGTAAATGAAATATGCGATTACTTACAATTCTGATGCAAGCTAACTGGCTTATTAGTCTATTCTTCTATAATATCTATACTAATATTACAAAGAGGTAAAGTATGTGACGTTGTAGGGGGTAATCTCTGAATCTACTGAACCGATTTAGAAAATTCTTTCACCAGTAGAAAGCTACATTATGCCTGAGTGTCATGGGCTATAATATATTTTCAAAAAAACTAAGGATCGTTATGAAAATTACAATAATATATAAAACTGCATTACCACTGACTCACTCACTGACTCATTGACATAATTGTTCTCCCAGATGGTGCAGGGGGAGGTGGGTATATTTTGACAGATTCGTAAACAAGTAACTCCCTTGAGTATGGGAAAAGTGCCAAACCTCCCCTTTTCCTCCCCCCTCCTCCCCCCCTCTATCGTATCTCGGAAACTAAGGTACCCGTATTTTTTGTTTTTTACGGATTCGTTTAGAGGAGACTCGGAAAAGTAAAAAGCATTTTTCAAAGTTGACTCCCTCGCCCCCCTTCTCCCCCCCTTTAAGCGGATCTCGAAAGTTGGAACATTTGGAACATTTCTTTTTTCAGATTCATATAAAGGGGCAATGCTATAATCACAAACAAACCATTTTTTAAAGTTGACCCCCTTGCCCCCCTTCTCCGCCCCCCCCCCCATTTTGGCAAATCTTTTTTTTTCAGTTTTTTTTACGGATTCGTTTAGAGGAGGCTCGGAAAAGTAAAAACCATTTTTCAAAGTTGGCCCCCTCGCCCCCCTTCTCCCCCCCTTTAAGCGGATCTCGAAAGTTGGAACATTTGGAACATTTCTTTTTTCAGATTCATATAAAGGGGCAATGCTATAGTCACAAACAAACCATTTTTCAAAGTTGACCCCCTTGCCCCCCTTCTCCCCCTCCCCCCCCCGTTTTGGCGAATCTTTTTTTCGTGTTTTTTTTACGGATTCGTTAAGAGGAGGCTCGGAAAAGTAAAAACCATTTTTCAAAGTTGACCCCCTCGCCCCCCTTCTCCCCCCCTATAAGCGGATCTCGGAAGTTGAGAGACTTGAAACATTTCTTTTTTCAGATTCATATAAAGGGGCAATGCTATAGTCACAAACAAACCATTTTTCAAAGATGACCCCTTGCCCCCCTTCTCCCCCCCCCCCCCGTTTTGGCGAATCTTTTTTTTTCAGTTTTTTTTACGGATTCGTTTAGAGGAGGCTCGGAAAAGTAAAAACCATTTTTCAAAGTAGACCCCCTCGCCCCCCTTCTCCCTCCCTTTAAGCGGATCTCGGAAGTTGAGAGACTTGGAACATTTGTTTTTTCAGATTCATATAAAGGGGCAATGCTTGAGTCGGAATCATTTTTCAAAACTCCCCACTCTCCCCCCCTTCACCCCTCCTCTCCCCCTCTATCGTTTCTCGGAAACTAAGATACCCGTATTTTTTGTTTTTTACGGATTCGTTTAGAGGAGGCTCGGAAAAGTAAAAACCATTTTTCAAAGTTGACCCCCTCGCCCCCCTTCTCCCCCCCTTTAAGCGGATCTCGAAAGTTGGAACATTTGGAACATTTCTTTTTTCACATTCATATAAAGGGGCAATGCTATAGTCACAAACAAACCATTTTTCAAAGTTGACCCCCTTGCCCCCCTTCTCCGCCCCCCCCCCCATTTTGGCAAATCTTTTTTTTTCAGTTTTTTTTACGGATTCGTTTAGAGGAGGCTCGGAAAAGTAAAAACCATTTTTCAAAGTTGACCCCCTCGCCCCCCTTCTCCCCCCCTTTAAGTGGATCTCGGAAGTTGAGAGACTTGGAACATTTCTTTTTTCAGATTCTTATAAAGGGGCAATGCTATAGTCACAAGCAAACCATTTTTCAAAGTTGACCCCCTTGCCCCCCATCTCCCCCCCCCCCTGTTTTGGCGAATCTTTTTTTTGTTTTTTTTACGGATTCAGCGTAGGGATCCGGAGTGGAGCGAACCTACGAGACCGAGAGTGCAGCGCAGGGGGGAGGTGGCGAGCGAAGCGAGCCGGCGACCTCCGTAGCGTAACGAAGGTTGAGTTGGTGAAGCGAAACTCAGTGCCTGGCGACGACAAGCAAACATTAGGGTTATGTTTTTTGGAACAAAGTTTAGGGTAGGTGTAGGGTAGGTGTAGGGAAGGTGTAGGGTAGGTGTAGGGTAGGTGTAGGATAGGTGTAGGGTAGGTGTAGGGTAGGTGTAGGGTAGGTGTAGGGTAGGTGTAGGGTAGGTGTAGGGTAGGTGTAGGGTAGGTGTAGGGTAGGTGTAGGGTAGGTGTAGGGTAGGTGTAGGGTTGGTGTAGGGTAGGAGTAGGGTAGGTGTAGGGTAGGTGTAGGGTAGGTGTAGGGTAGGTGTAGGGTAGGTGTAGGGTAGGTGTAGGGTAGGTGTAGGGTAGGTGTAGGGTAGGTGTAGGGTAGGTGTAGGGTAGGTGTAGGGTAGGTGTAGGGTAGGTGTAGGGTAGGTGTAGGGTAGGTGTAGGGTAGGTGTAGGGTAGGTGTAGGGTAGGTGTAGGGTAGGTGTAGGGTAGGTGTAGGGTAGGTGTAGGGTAGGTGTAGGGTAGGTGTAGGGTAGGTGTAGGGTAGGTGTAGGGTAGGTGTAGGGTAGGTGTAGGGTAGGTGTAGGGTAGATGTAGGGTAGGTGCAGGGTAGGTGTAGGGAAAACAACACGCGAGCTGCTTGCAGCTCGCGCACCAAGCAAATACTAGTTACAATAATGTAATCCAAAGTAGCAAAATGTTGCCTGTAAAATTCATTCTTTGGCGTGCGGATAGAAAACTATTGATGATATATAAAAATTATTAGGTAGGTAGGGTAGGGTAGGTAGGTTAGGTAGGTTAGGCAGGGAAGGCAGGGTAGGCGGGGTAGGCAGGGTAGGCTGGGTCAGCTAGTAATATTATATAGAGGCAAAGTTTGTGAGGTTGTAGGAGGTAATCTCTGGAGCTACTGAACCGATTTAGATGAAATTTGGCATGGAGATAGTTTGAGACCCTGGGAAGGACATAGAGGATAGTCGAAGTCGAAGCCGCGGGCAGAAGCTAGTTTATTACAATTTTAGGACAAACAATAATAAAATTGAAAAAAAGGTAAAAGGAACTATTTATGTTCCATTTAGCTTTTTTTCAATTTCTATGAACTTACCAAAGCATTAGTCCTCTCCTCATGGAAGTGCCACAGCTCTTTCAGAGGGAAGTCGGCGCAAACATCTCCATTTAACAAAAAGAACGCAGAAGGATTGCCAGCCCGGACCTGATCCCTGAAGTGGTAGAGACCACCTCCAGTGCCGAGGGGAGTGAACTCTTGTAGGTATCTGCAATTTGTAAAACAGGATGTTGTATAAAATTGTAATCATTACTAGGAGGTTCAAAAGTTTTCAGAAATTTTAAGAAAAATATTCTGCTCACTTATGGAACGCCCAATGAATTTGATATATTATTATGTGCATGCTATGGTCTCATGATTTTTGTAGCTATAACTGAAGAAACACACATAAAACAATTGTAATTTATGTTGTATTTGTGTATTGGAGATCCAAATATATAAAAAAATAATAATGGGGGCTAAAGGTAAAAGATGAGAAAGGTAGAAAAAAAGAAATTAATAGACATTTATAAACAAAAAACCGGCCAAGTGCGAGTCGAACTCGCGCACGAAGGTTTCCGTACCGTTATCGCAAAAAAGGCAAAAAAATCACGTTGGTTGTATGGGAGCCCCACTGAAATATTTATTTTATTCTGTTTTTAGTATTTGTTGTTATAGCGGCTACAGAAATACATCATCTCAACAAATTCAACTGTCTAGCTATCACATGATACAACCTGGTGACAGACAGACAGACGGACCGCGGAGTCGGTCCGGTTTTTACCCATTGGATAAGGAACCCTAAAAAAAGAAAAACATTAAAATGATAAATGATGATGAATGTTATTGTTCTAATATAATTAGCCAAATTAAAATTTATTTAGCACACTGTATGACAAATGCAAATTCCCAGAGGAGGGTCCAGTGACAGACAGCCGCGGTGGATTCGCAGTGAGTGCTAACGCGTGCCCATATTCCTGCCATAAGCGGCACAGGAGGACACCGTGGAGTTTTAGTGCATAACTGCGCTATCTCCCCAAGGTAGAATTTCTCCGCACAAATAAAAAGGAGGGTGATATGGAAGCATAGAAAGTCATACATTAATTTACGTTTACCTAATTATAACATGATATTCCTTCTGCATATCACTGACAAACTGAGCCATCGTATTAGTGGTGTACGCCCCAATGATGAGGATTTCCTTACAGGCCTCCAGCTTTGCACAGGCCTCCACATGGTGCTGGATTAATGGGATCCCTGCTATCGGGAATAGGGGCTTTGGCGTGTCTAATGATAGCGGGCGGAAGCGGGTGCCTGGAAAGAAAAAAGAATACTTATTTAGATATTTTCTATTGCAGTGCTGTTGGATATTGAGGAAGGACGAATGAGGAAAATATTATCAAGAAAGCTTTTAGTATGAAGAAAGGCTAGAGTAGTCGATTAATGGTGGAGGAGCTGTGTAAAGCCAGGTACTCATTAGCAAGCTGTAACTATAATTGTTACATGTTATATTACCAAAAATCTTAGTGAGTATGTGGTTTGCGAGCAGAGCATTACTGTTAACTTCGTTACTATATCTGTCTACTTACACAGAGAGCGGTGGTGGCCCAGTGGTAAAGGCCGTGACTTACAAAATGTAGGTCGAGGGTTCGAACCCAGGCAGGCATTTTAGTTTGTGTAAATTATTTCATCACCACTGCTCTCAAAAACGGTGAAGGGAAACATCGTGAGGAAACCGGCATGTCTTAGAGCCAAAAATTCAAAGACATGTGACATCCACCAACATGCACTGGGCCCGCGTGGTGGATTACGGCCCATTCCCTCTCACAGAGAGAAGGGCTGCATATACAACGGACCTAATGAGTCTTAAGTGTGGAAAAGGGTCCATCTATCCTATCCTATCCTGTCTACTTACAGTTCACTAATGAATACCTGGCTTTAAAAATTATGTAGCTAGAAAACAGTAGACTTTGGAGATAATAATAATTTATTTATTTCATAAAAAGGTGGTAGTCTGTTACTAAGTAGGATGAGTACTTAGGAATAGTTTACATCTGTGATGAGTAGGTAACAATACAATGTCACAATCTGATGTCCTAGCTAGGTTACTTAGTAGCTTGACAAAGATGAACAGACTTTTGGAAATGATGACCAATTGATTGAGAATTATTAGAGAAGCTGCATAATTTCCGCATAAATTGGGTTAAGTACAAGAGAATAATGAGTATTATTGGACATTTAGAAATATTGGAAATGTTTGTTATTTATTTATTTATTTATTTAAACTTTATGTACAATGGTGATACATAGGCGGACTTAATGCAGCAAGGCATTCTCTACCAGTCAACCTTGGGGTTAAAAAAGAACACAACAGTGGTAGGGGTACAAAAAATATATTTGTATATATTTGTATTTGTATATATTTGTATTTGTATATATATATTTGTTGTTGTTTAAAGATCAATTACTAATTATTACATTTGCCATTCTAGGCTTCTTTAATGTACTTGTACTGTAGGAAGGGCATTTAATATGTATCGTTACTCCAGGCTGGAAAGTCAAAAAGATTAGGTATTGTTGGAGGACTACAAGTAGAAAAACAGATGTTTAGCTACAAGTTAAAATTGCTTTATGAATGAGCTGTTAATGTTAATTAAAAGTAGGTAATAATCATAGATCCTTATCAAACGTAATTGAAATGAGGTCATATCTTGATTTAAACACTAGTTATTATTATCAAAAGACTCTTCATATCGAGTAAATATCGGTTAGTGTCATTTTATTTACATAACCTTTAGCCACTTTGAAAAATGCACTTATAAAGACAAATCTGTACTTTAGTCGAGTTTGTATCGTAAATAATGAAACATGAATAGTTTATAGATATAGTTTAATTAGTTATAACACGTATTTGTTATGTTTTATTACAATTTATTGATAAGAAAGCCGGTGACGTTGACGCGAAGTAAAAATTCTTACCTTTTTGCGGCCCTCCAATAAGAATGACGGCTTTTAGCATGGCGAACACTTATTTAGTTTTTATAAATGAAAATTAACCACTTTACAGCTTTGTTGTTATATTCTTATTTGCTATTTTACAACAAACAAGTTTTTTAGGCGTACACAAAAACACGTCAGTCAGTTTTTTCAATGTCATGGAAACGTCAAAGTCGATTGACATTTGACAGCAATTTTAAGTATGTATGGGGACCGTGGTGATTGAGACGAAAAAACTCGTTTTTCTTAATATCTTTCTCTTAATTTATCAGTTTTCCTTTATCTTCATATTCGGTATGGCCTCAAGTGAATGAATGTAACCAGGACTTTGTCGTGCTTGAAATCTAGCCTTAAAAATAATAATCCAGCATTTTTACCTCATATAGTAGCCAAACCCTAACAATCACAATCCGCAAGGTTTTACATGGATCCATTCAGAGTAATCTAATTCCAAGGTTAAAAGCCCCAGGGGGTAAGGTCAGATTAACGTATAACTGCAACCCTATTTTTCAAAAATTCGTGATTCCTGACTTAATCTCAAAAAATCTTTGTAAATTATTTTGCCTGTTACGCAAACTACAAATTTTCCTATAATCCGGTATAAATTATCACACTAATAATAAAAAGGCGAAAGTTTGTGTGTGTGTTTGTATGTTTGTTACTTCTTCACGCTTAAACGGCTGAACAGATCTGGATGAAATTTGGCACAGAGATAGATTATAGTATGGAACTTTTTATCCTGAGAATATGTTCTCTTTGGATAATTTTCGACACTCACGCGGGCGAAGCCGCTGGCAGAAGCTAGATATGAATAAACATGTTTTAGCCATTGTAAGCGTAGGGAAGCCGTAATCCCTTGAGCCTTGGTTGCTATGGACAACCAGCTAAGCCCTAAATATAAATGGCGTGGATATCAAAACGGGATGATAGTTGTAACAATCTTTCTACATTAGCTGAAAATATAATACTCGGTGTTTAAAACATAATCGTGTGTTACCATTACTCTTAAGTACCTAACTGCTTTGTGAAACGCCGTCATAATGCGATTGCGGAGCTACGTCCCAAACAATGTCTCACCTCTTGCCGTGCACTCTGTGCAACTACCTACATCTGCACCTTTTTTTTTTTTTGGTGTGAAATCATCCAATGACTTCTCCCGCTCTGGGTGAAGCGGGAGGGCATGTCAGACTTTTACTGATTAAAACCCACCCGTGTTCCTTCAGTTGCTTGTGCCAGGGCCGCGGTAACTCTCTTACTTTGGCACAAATATAGATTATAGTATTTTTTTTGGGTTGGTAGTTCCAATGACTTCTCCCGCTCTGGGTGAAGCGGGACGGTATGCCAGACTTTTACTGACTAAAACCCACCCGTGTCCCTTCAGTTGCTTGTGCCAGGGCCGCGGTAACTCTCTTTCAAAATCCGCGACAATAGTAATAATAATAATAATAGACAATAAATAATAACGTGGAATAAATAAATGGCGATAATAGTCTGGAATAGCACATAGCTACTTTTCATCCCGGTATTATGCTCGATTGGGATAAGATAACACATTTCGCACAGGCGAAGCCGCTGGCAGAAGCTAGCTTCAATATAAACCTCAATATACAAGAATACTCACAGAATTAACTTACTGTTCATATCTAGTCTGTGAATTATTTCATCACCACTGCTCTCAAAAACGGTGAAGGAAAACATTGTGAGGAAACCGGCATGTCCTAGAACCAAAAATTCGAAGACATGTGACATCCACCAACCCGCACTGGGCCCGCGTGGTGGATTACGGCCCATTCCCTCTCACAGAGAGGAGGCCTGTGTCCAAGCAGTGGGAACATTAATAGGCTGATGATGTGAAGTGATGTGATGTGATATCTAGTGGGATTGTCTAGATACTCGTAGCTTGTAATTAATATCAAAAGAAAATGCTTTTCGTTACATATTTTGAACAACTTATTGCAGAACCTATTTTTTTTACTGTCGACAGAGATGAATTAAAGAAGATTGTGCAAGGGGAATGTTATGAAAAAGAGTGTCCAACGCGATAGCAAAACAAAAATTGGTTGTCGGTAAAGTCGGTTTACGGACGATAGTTTAACGTGACAACGTCATAACAAAACATTGATGAAATGGTTGCATAGGTACTTAACGATACTATTAACGTCATTGTAACTTTACGATTGTAACGTTACAATGAGCGTAATGTTATATTGAGCGTAACGTTACATTGAGTCATCCTTTTTCGTACGTACAGCCGGCGTTCATCGATTTATTAGACGTTGTCACGTCAAAAAATAGAAGTTTTTTATTTCCCTAAACAACAAAGAAGGAACCATGCACAATTTATCAAAGCTTCGTAGATTGGCACGTTATAAGGTTGCAAACAATTACTATTTCTAAACAGTTTTGTAGGTTGGCACTAAAAGGCATCTTGTTCCCCGTACTAGTTTTTACTGTATACGGTGAAACAGTTAGCCTCGATCACCGCACAGGTATCTTTATTGTTACACAAGTGATAAAAACGTATTATTTTATAAAAAAAAAATATTTCGTAGACCAAACAAAGTTCAGCGGATGTAAAATTTAGGGATATTGGACGATTCGCACGAATTTAACTTGCCCGAAAAGTGCGAATCGACTCTTTTAAAAATATTAATTTTCCGGTAGCGATTCGCACGAAGATAATTTATCGGTGTGCAAATCGACCACTCCAAATTATGTAGTAGGCAATAGGGAACATTACTGCCAATTGCTCCCGCCAGATGGCGCTTGACGGCTTTGAGTAAACAAAAACATAACAACATGGCGTCTACTACTGTTTGTGGTTACCGAACTCTTTTTTACTGCTTTTAGGATAACTTGTGTTCAAAAACCAAATAATAATATTGTTTTTTTTTTAGGGATGTGTCCGATATATCTAAACGTAACTTATATCGGATATGTGTTAGATATCATATCGATATCGATATCAAAATAGACGATATTACAAAAGTTGTATCTAATAAAAACCTTACTAGCGTGTGAGAACGAATAATTCAAAACTTAAAACCGTAACAATGCGAAAACGTACGAACTACGAACAAAACGCAAACTTCACAAACGTTAGGAACCATATGCGCTACCTATCTTTCTAAGTATTATTTCGTGTTCGTTGTTAGTTTGCTCATCTAAATAACATTTTAACTTTTGCAAACTGTACTTCTGATATCGATATCTGAAAACCGTTTTCGATATCGATATGAAAACACATACATAACCGTTTGCGTAAAAAACCGAAAATGCCCTTCTCTAGTTTGTTTACGAAGAAACCTGTGGCGCCATCTGAGCGCAGCTTTGCGGATAGATCCCTATTGGCACACACATTGTGTTTTATGCAATACCGTTAAGATAAAGTACACTCAAGTACAGAAGTATTGATATGAAATGAGACACAAATTAATAAAATAAATCTTCAACAAAATAACTACCATATGATTTGACGACGCATTCCACATTGGTTGAACGGAAACTGATTGAATGGCACCTGATGTATGGTACCTATCGATATTTTTCGCAATTTTATTCCACAAATATTTTGGTATTTGCCTCAACTTTAACAGAATCTGAATCACTTGAACTCATTTTTAGAAGATATCAGTCTTAATCCGAGGTTTCGATGATATAGCTTACAGATTTAGTATCCCGCCAAATTATATGGTCTATTTAAACTTTTAAGGATACACTAGTCGAAAATTCTTCCATACAAACGTAGTCTAGGGATTATTCCACTGTTTGACAATGTATGTCCAAAATAAAAAGTGATATCAATTTGTCTCATCATTATCTAGCCCTGTATGGAAGCAAAAAGGAAAAAAACAAAATATTTGAAATTTATGAGCGTCGAAAATTCTACATTTCGACACTAATATTAATGCATTTTTGGGCGCAAATAAATTCCATAAGAAGACGGAAAATTGAAAAACGGCCTCCATACAGGGATAGATTAGTAGTTCAACAATGCAAATAATTTAATTTTGAACAGATAGATTTAGTAGTTTTTTCATGATATCCAGACTCCCAAAGGTCTGATTATAAAATTTCGCGCGCTCGGTTTCGTCCTAAATCATTATCCATTTCGCTACAAATTTGCAAAAGTGTGTATTCGTACGCGAACTAGCTTCCTACTGCTCATCATAGCATCTGTCTCTTCCGCACGTGTTGTCGGTTGATATAAAATGCATTTTAACCCCGCGCACAAAATAGTTCGTGCCGTTGACTAGTGTAACTTTAACTATGGAACACAACGCGTCACTGCTGCGGGCGGACGCGCTTAAAAAACTAAGCGCCTCCGCCCGCGGCAGTGACGCGTTTCGTGATCACGTTTTCAATTCACACTGGCCGTTTATACACTCACAAGATCGCAGCATATTTTCTTTATAGGGAACTATACGCAAAGCTGAGCTCAGATGGCGCCACAGGAATCAGAGTAAACAAAACAAGCTGTCAAAGCCGAGCGACAAAATTTCGCAGTATAAGCATACAAAATATAAAACTAATAATGAAAGATAAATTGAGCTAACTAAGAATTGAGGAAATCAGACCATACTACAGCTAAAAACCCGGCTACGAGAGCGCGGTGCATCAAGTAAAGGGGAAAAAAATGGCTTTATTTGAAAGGTACGAATACGAATGCGAACATTGAAAGCCTAGTGTAACTTGCAGATATTATGTTAATCAACAAAATCCTTCTTTTTTAAATATTCTGCTTTAAAACGGTCAGAACACAGCCTTGTTTTTTTTGGAAAATTCCGGCGACGAACAGTAGTTTCTCATTGCTTGCGAATGTTGGTGTTTTTTAAGGATCATATGGACTATTTTATTTCTGCATCGAAAAACACGACCCTGATGCATTGTTGACCAACAGCTAGCAATATTAATATTTGGTTTTTGAACGCTTATTATTCTTAAAAATAGTAAATAAAGTTAGCCATAAACAGTAACAGTCGCCAAGTTGTTATGTCTACTCTACTCCGTCAAGCGCCATCTGGCGGGAGCAATTGGCAGTAATCCCTAATTTTTACAGCTGCCTGCCAGCCGACTGCCTAACCAAATTTAGTTCTATTTTTTAAATTTAATCCCATCCTAAGGAGGGAGCAATTACTATGAGTCTTTCCCACCCAAAGGTGGGAAGAACTCCACCCGCTACTCTGATCAAATAAACACTACTTTCCAAATATGTGAAATGAAAACTGGCCAAGTGCGAGTCGGACTCGCGCACGAAGGGTTCCGTACCTTAATGGCAAAAAAATCACGTTTGCTGTATGGGAACCCCACTTAAATGTTTATTTTATTCTGTTTTTAGTATTTGTTGTTATACGGCAACAAAAATACATAATCTGTGAAAATTTCAACAGGTCGGTCAAATTTCAAACGTCTGTCTGTCTGTCCGTCTGGTGACAGATGGACAGACAGACAGACGGATCGTGGAGTTTTAGTAATAGGGTCCCGTTTTACCCTTTGGGTACGGAACCCTAAAAAGTAATTAATATATACTATTTAACACGGAGCACCGGAGTTCAGTTCAGAACTACTCAATTCTGCACAATTTCCACAAAGCCCGTTAATTCTCCGTTCTGGTTAGTTCCAGTAGATACCTAGTCTTTTGTTAAAGTTTCCATAGAACTCAGCAGGGAATTGAATGCATGTTCCGTTCCATGAAATGCCTTACATTGAACTTTACAAAAATTTCCACACATTTTTTTTTTAAATCTTTTATTGACTAAGAACACTTTCTAGATCGCATTGCAATCTAGAAATTATCTTTTCAGCACTCGTGAACATTTATTTGCATTTATTGTATGACATATTCCCAGTGGTCAGTCATTCTTAAAAGATGGTAGCATGCATTCCCACGTCCGTGCTCCGTATAAACATTATTAAAGGAGATTGCCCATTCTTCTATGGACCGCGGTTGCGCATAAAAAAATTAGTATGATAGCGTAAATTGGATATAAAAGAGGGGAGAGGTCATACTTTCAAAGGAAATAAAAATTATCTATTTATTTTGTGGGGTTTTTGTTTTTTCGTTGTTTTCTTTCTTGACATTTGACAATGACATTTTTGATAGTTGACAGTTCACCTTTCATTTGCATCACTGACTTATAAACCTATGGACTTGCCATACCTACGAAATTAGCGTGCATACCTACATACATCGGGCAATTAAGATGGCTGCCCATTGGCCAATGAGGTAGGCCATTTGCAACTGTTTGACAGCACAACTACACAGATAAACGTACATATACAGCACACAACTACCAATTTTACTCGGCAATCAACATGGCGACCGGTCACGCATAGACATGATTTTGACGTCACTCAAAAGTGTTACCAAGTTTAGTCCTTGACAAACATTTAGATGTCTCTCTTTTCATATGCAGCTCTTGGTTAGTTAAAAAGAGACAAAATGCTTTTTGACATGCGTGTGTCGATATTATAGATATTTGTATAACTATTCTTCATATAGTAGAATATGCCGTCTCCATAGTTTTCCTACCTCATTGATTTGCATCCATGGACTTAATATAAATATCTATATTAAGTCCATGTTTGCATCGCCTGTGGTAGTGTTACCAACAATTAATCTAAATCACCCTGACCATAAGTGATTTGTTAATTAGAGAAAGATTTTAATGTAAATTAATATCATTTTAATTATGTTATATATAAATAAAAATATTAATAAAGCGGGAAATGTCATAATTGAAATGATTTTTAAAACTCAGCGTCTGCCCTTACACTCTCAGTAATACCGATTATGGGGAGGTTCATAAAACGGCAACACTGTTTTCACTAAAGTACGCCATTAAAATAAAATCGAATAAAGAACTAATTAAACACAAAATATTAACCTCACATACGATATCGATCAAGTTAAATAAAAAAAACTTAAAAAAAATTATAATTTGTGAGTATATTTTTGTGGCTATACCTACTCTTTTATTATAAACCAATACAGATTTTGGTCATTCTCCTTTAGGCACAACAAATGTGGGTTAGTAATATATACTACTAAATAATATTTGTATATAAGCAACGACTTTAGCCTTTCGTATTTACAAATATTATTTAAATTATGGTAATTCTCGCTTATAACACGTAAACTTATACCTTGTCAAAGACATTTACAATTTGACAGTGCTTAAATAAACCCTTGTCATCATCTTGAAATTCATGTTTAATCCTTTTGGGTACAATCGTTTTTAAAATGCGTAAGTGTAACTTGTAAATGTCTTCGTATATGTGCGACCGTTGCGCTGCCATCCTCCCTCAAACTCTAAATTTCTATACAAAATGCGCCATGGACCGCAAAATTCATTCAAAATACTACGTTATTTTTATTAAAAACAGTGTCATGGTACATAGTTATTTCATTAAGTAGAATGCCTGTATTTCTGAATGCCATGTGGCAAAATTGGCACTCATTAAGATATAATTGGGTTTCTACCGACTACCGCGTGTCGTTGTTAATTGTTAAGTATCTTTCTAGTTTGTGGAGCTCGGTACGAACGTTCCGAAATTTTGTTATGTGAATTCATTGGTATTTCAATTTCGGTTTGCGTGGGTTTTGGATTTGAATTCAACCAAGCCCGCATTTTATTACAGTGTTATATTCATAACAGTGACGAAAAACATCGTAGCCTCGTAGGGAAACCATTAACAATGATGGTCTATAAATTTCCCTACGTCTACTTTTGGCATCTGACCTTCTGACGGCAAGATGCAGATGAACGTACCTTTACACTGATGAAGTAGTTACCTGTCGCGGGTTAAAACTTAATGAGGCTCGCTCAGGACAAGTCCAGCTATGGGTGAGTTGGATGACCGATAATGATGATCTTTGCCGTAGGCATCGACAGTCCATCCACATTAGTGAAATTTAGATACTTGCAAACTTGAAACAATTGCTAAAACGAGTATTTGTACCTATTATTTTCAATTCGTCCTACACGTCATTCATCCACACGAATGTTTGTAAACAGCCCGCCGGTTATTGGAACAGTCCATTGAATAAGCCAGCACTAATTAACCGTGTTTACGTGCAAACAATTATTATCTACGCTGGACGTTTGATAGTATTTCATCTGTATTTCAGTAGTTACGCAAAACACATAAATAAACCTAAATAGATAGTGATGGGAGCTGAAAGGATTATTTTTGAGCGGGCTATCTTCAGTAGCCCGCCTCCAATAGAATAGTTTTTTGTCCATTAAAACAGGGATATTCATTACTAATGTTGTCGAAATGCAGACAAGCTTGAAAAGAAAATGTAACGGGTGGTTGGCTGGTTGGATTGTTATAATTATTATCATCAAATAATAGTCATAATTATTATCCATTGGTGTCATATTGTTTGCACGAATGTTTGCAGCTGTATTCCCCAAGTAGTAATTATTCGCTTAGGCACCTAGTTCCAGTTCATTTCTGCTTTCCTGATAGTTTTAATAAATAAACAATTAGGACAGTAGAATTTTAAAACGTCTATCAATATCATTTATTACGAATCCTTCATGCTCTTCTCAATGTTTCATCGTAGGTGCGCTTCGAGGAATCATTAAGTGCTCTTCATTAGATGCGCTTCAAAGTGGGTGCGCTTCGAGGAATACCCGCAGATTAGTAATGGCAAATATGAGTTACGGGTCAATGGATGTTAGTGCTTTAATGTATTAAATGTGATTTAAATGTAAACTTGGTTTCGTAACAAGTCTGTATACGTAACATATTTGGTCGGCTATACTTCTGGACCTTAGTCAACGTTCCAAATTTAAAGTGACGTTAATTATAGTTCATCCTCATTACACGTTTGATTTTGATGGCGATGCACGGTTAGCTAACTAGTGCCACAATGTCATCTGGCATTTAATGGGACCCAATAAGTGCTCCTTTAGCCCACAGCTCATCTAACATGTGATAAATATGTTCGAACTAAAACCACTTCTTTTTTTTAAATTAGGCTTTTTTGTCCCACTGAGCAAAAGTCTCCAATAGCCTCCAAACTTCTCGGTTTTTCGCCGTCTCTGGCCAATCTCCCGAAAAAGCCTCTAAGTCACCATGCCAGCGTTTCCTAGGCTTTCCTCGGCGACCACGCCCGTCTTCTATCTCCCACTGCGTGTTGAATCTGGCCCATCTGTCGAATAGGAAACCAACTATTCGGGTAACGCCTGTGATTTAAGTTTTGGGACATATTGTGTTCCATACACGGTAAGAAATTTAGAGGCTCTCGGTGGCTCGCTGGTAAACTTCACACAAATCTTGAGAAAAAAGACATTGACCACTGAAAATGTTGATGTCGCCAGTAACAAAAATCTCAGGAGAACACACTCAATGAAACGTGTGAATACTGCACCGGATTCAGTTGTGGAAAGCGCAACAGACGACAAAATTAAATCACAAACTTCTTCGTTCATACTTGTGGCAACCTCGGAACAGTCTAGCTAGATTGTTTTGTTGTTAGGGGTGGCAGGTTGAGAAAATGTTGTAAATAACACAAGATTTTTATTTTTATTGAAGAGCCTTGAAGTAGGTAGCGTGTGTCTGAGCCTCTAAAAAGGTGACATTAAATCATTAACCATTGTCAAACAGTTAAAAATATATGGAAAATGGTAATTAAAAAAAAATGGAAAAAAATTGGTTGTCTGTTAAGTCGGTTTACGTACGATAGTTAAACGTGACATCGTCATGATGCGGCGCAAGCCGATCGTGCCTCTCGCTCGCTCGTGTAGCGTTCTCGTGCTCCGATCGTAACGTTACAATGAGCGTGACGGTACAATGAGTCATCCTTTTTCGTGCGTGCGGCCGGCGTTCATCGATTTATTAGACGTTGTCACGTCAAAAAAAAACCCGGCGATAGTATTATAACGAAATTAAAAAGAAAAATATCACAGCTAAGTAGGCTTTACAAGTTTACGAGTAACAGTCGACCAACTTTTAAAATGTTTGTATGAGCCGCCAGAACCGTTTTAATTTTCATGAAACAACACAATGCACTCTTCTAAGTCGGCATTATTGTGCAACTACGGAACTCTATGACTGCGCGTGGCCCCACACGGACTTGGCCGGTTTTTATGTCGTTTTAGTCGTAACAGTTTTCATTCTCCGTAAAGTGTGACAATGTTTAATTGTAAATTTATCACCATGAACAAATCCAAAGTCGGTAGCATTTCAATCAGAGTTATTTCTCTGCAAAAATTCTACGAGTATTCAGAATGTTCGTTCCTTTTCGTTACATACCGCCCTAGTACAAAAATGTGAGATTCTAGGTACGATGGTATGATGCTATAATGTGGGCTTTGAATTTTATTACGTCATAAAATGCTGAAACATTCGGCCGTTCGTTATTAGATTGTGAAGGAGGACTAACGACATAACCGGATCGTGAAAACTTTAGAACATAATTATATTATTGATTTTGCTAAAAATAGTAAAGGAACTCGCACAATACTTTTTCTTTTTTCACTACTTTTCGCCCATCTCTCTCAACTACAATCTTTGGCACAGGTTGACAAGGTGTTATTCGAGATCAATGTTCTCATAAATAAAAATCAATGGCTGTTTGTATATTCGTATTTTATGCGTGCCATACCGTGCACCTGTTTGCGAAAAAAGATGCAATTCGATAAGCGATTTTTGTTAAGTGAAATTGCAAGTATGTTCACATGGAAGCAATGCGATGCAATTCATTCGATACGCACTTGAATTTTTTCAAAATAATTCTTGCTCGATATCGCGTACCGACGCAATTTAAATAGCGTCGCGCCGCGCCGTCAGGGAAGGGCCATATTGTTTGCATTTGCGCGAAGGTCCATAATATAAGCGGTACCAACGCGCCGGGTACCAGCTAGTTTTGGATAATGCATTTTTAAAGGAGTCACCTTCGTGGGACTAAGCTGGAAATCGCGAAAAGAATCAGCTGTTTTAATTCCTTACTTTATCTCTGGTTTTGCGAACATAATATTTATGTAGAACAACTGAGTCTTTACCGCAATTTGGTCCCACAATGAAATACGATAAAGCGGGATCCCTACTTGGAATCGAATGACGTTAGATCGAATAACACTTTACTCGATAGTACTTGAAATCGATAAAGTATGAGCTCGACAGTTCACTACCTCGATGCATAAAAATCTCGAATAACTAGAAGCTCGGAGCATCATGATTTAAAAATCTTCTCACCCCCCCTCTGACTCATATATGCAATTTAGTTTTTACCTCCGGCATCTTTCCAGATGCGCTTAAGACGACGACTAACGCCAACGACCTTGAGGGAACAAAACGCGCACTCGTTTCACACCCGCGCGACCCGAAATTTAGTAGTTTTTTGTACTTCCTTATTATTCTATGACTTTAAAAAAAAAACCTCAGATCAAAATGTAGATAATTAAATTGTCTTTGAGATGGTGTCGGTTTCATTAAAATACGCCCAGCGGTTTTGGTGTGATTGTCGTATTTTTATCCGTTTTAGACATAACTTTACAAATTAATTACACTATGTTATACGAATAAAACTCAAAATTTGCTCAAATCAAATTATTAAGAAAATAGTCTAATATAACATATATTTTTTTCGAATAAATATGACTAGCCATTTAGACGTGATTCTCATTTTAAAATCAGCTACTCAAGGGAATCGGCGCCTTAAGTTGGCAATAGTACATCCTGTGCATAAGAGCGGGGACAGAGATCGATCAAATAACTACAGACCTATATCCATTTTGTCTACACTTTCAAAATTAGTTGAGAGGCTCATGAATAACAGATTGGTTAAGTACCTAGAGCAAAATCATCTTCTTTCTCCTTCTCAATATGGTTTCCGTTCCGGTATTTCCACAGATAATGCTGTGCTTGACCTTACCACTAATATTTTCTCCAATCTGGATAAAAAGCAGAAGGTAATTGGTATTTTCTTGGATCTGGCAAAAGCATTCGATACGATATCTGTCCCCAATCTTATAGCTAAACCAGAAAGGATCGGTATAAGAGATATTCAACTTGCTCTATTTGAGAGTTACCTCACGGGTAGACGACAATGCGTCAGAATCGGTGATTGGACGAGCGACGAGCTCCCCATATCATACGGGGTTCCTCAGGGCAGTATTATCGGCCCGACCCTTTTTCTCATTTATATAAATGAGCTCTGCAGGCTAGCACTTCCCAGTGCATCCATCTTCACCTATGCCGACGATACTGCCTTACTATTCCACGGAGATTCCTGGGAGATGGTGTTCCAGCATGCACAGTCCGGACTCAACCTTGTCACCAACTGGTTGGCTCAAAACCTGCTTACTTTAAATGTTGACAAAACTAATTACCTAACCTTTTCTTTTAATGCCACTGGGATGCCTCGTTCCTCTCTTTGCCCCTTAATTGTCCATTCTTGTATTTCACCTCACCTTACGACTTGTAATTGCCCCTGCCTTTCTCGCATCAATTGTGTCAAATATCTTGGTGTACAAATTGACGACTGCTTATCATTCTCTGTGCACATAAACACACTCACCTCGCGACTGCGTAGGTTGATCTACATCTTTAAGTCCCTTCGTCACGCTGCAGACACAACGGTGCTAAGACTTGTATATCTCGCCCTCTGCCAATCGCTTCTACAATATTGTATAACTACTTGGGGCGGATCTGCAAAAACTCACATGCTGAAGCTGGAACGTGCGCAGAGGGCACTCGGTTGGATGGCGGTTACCTTACCGCTTTCCTACCATCGATCTTTATGAAGCGTGTACTGTTCTCACTGTTCGCAAATTATTTATTCTTAACCTTGTTCTAACCACACACTCTCAGACTCCCTACGACCCATGCAAGTTTGGCACCCAACGACGTAAACATACTGTCTGTCCCTCCATCCGCACAAATTGTCGTTCGGCCCAACTAATTTCCCTTTCTTCATTAGCTACGTCTATAACAAGGTTAATAAAATATTAAATATATACCCTATGTGCAGATCAAAATGTAAAAAAACATTAACGACATGGCTACTAAAATTGGATTATGCAGAGACCGAAAACATACTAAATATTTTACAAAAATTTCGCCTATCGGAAATATTCTCCTCCATCCTAGAGCGCGTTTCACCTTGTCACACACAGACACACACACACTCTCGGGTAAGTAAGTGCTCACGCCCGGTGTTCACGGGCGCTGGGGTGAGGACTTATATTGCACTCACGGACACAACACTCTCCACACACGACATGTCACATCTCCTTTTGTTTTTGTATAATTATCTCTTCCTCTCAATTTGATACTTTCACATTGTTGTAGAACGTAAGTGCACCATTAATTTGTAATTTTAAGGGTGTGAGCCTGGAGATCTGTCATACAGGTCTCGAACCCAGTATAGACTCTAGCTCTCACAAAGGTTTGAATCTGCTGTAACCTAGATACTATTTACCGAAATGTACCTCTTTGAGAGAAATAAACTTATGTTTCATTCTATATTCTATTCTCTATCAGCGCGCGAAGGCCTTTATTTTTAAGGCAAAGGCAAGGAATTATCTTGAAACATTATTTCTCGACCGACATCTAATCGATGTCTTTGGTACCTATAATTTTTCGTTTTCGACACCGATTTAGGAAAAGAAAGCAATTTTCGCTTTGCAGTGTATTTTTTTTTGGAAGTCAGTTAATTTTTTTGTTAAAAAGATTTTTATTTATCTCTTTTTAGTTTTGGTCCTCAAATTTTTATGTAAAATCATTGATAGCCAAAGTAAATCTCATGAAGATACTAATAAGCCACCAAAAACATCGATTATATGGTCGGTCGAGAAATTATGTCTGAAGATAATGAGCCTTCGCGCGCCGATAATTCGAGCTTCTAGTTATCCGAGATTTTGATGCATCGAGATAGTGAACTGTCGCGCTCATAATTTATCGATTTCAAGTACTATCGAGTAAAAGTTTTCGAGCAAGTGTTATTCGATCGAATGCTAATCGATTTCAAGTAGGGAACCTCGATAAAGCCATTTATAAAGATGACGTTGCCGAGACTCATAGTGGTGTTTGGGTCAATTATTGTTGCTCCAAGCGTATTTTGTAACTTTCAGTACTATTTTAGAAATTAAGTCATGTTTCCTCTTTACATAAATTCACCATTAGGATCGTTATGCGATATCTTCATGATAAAACAGGTGCGACAGTGAAAGTGTTAATGATCCCTCTAAGGTTCACGAAATACGGTAAAAATACGTAAGTACGGTACGGTACAGTACGTACCACCGTATGCTATATACCGTACGGTATGATAAATACTCGTATCAACTGTTTCCTTTGAAATTAATATTTCCATGCTGGCAACCCTGAGTCTACCACAGTCGTGAAACTGTTTGTTATAGAACCACAGAAAAGTAAAAAGGGGAGGGGATAACGAAGGACCATGAAAATTTATGGACACCTAAACTTGCAATAAATTCGACTAACTTCGGCAATGAGTTTGTTTTCTTTGCGCAGTTATTTCTGTCTCTTTGTTAGTTTATCTGCTTTTATAAAGGGTGTAAAGGAAGAAGTTTATTTGGAACTGAGATCGGGGCAAAGATAACACATGTTATGCTAGAAATAGACGATTTGGAGAAAGTTGAAACTCCAACTATTTCCTTATTGGAATAATCTATTGTATATATTGTCACCCACGTCTAACTAGCTTTGAAATTTGTTGTATATAATTTGAGTCTTATGACAGATCAATAGATCTCAAATTGCATTTATCGAAATCCAACCGCAAAAGTCACGCGCCCGTTTCGCGCCAGCCTCGTGCCAACCCCGCTCTCGCCCTGCACACGCGCTTCAACCACCGTATACGCAATATTAAGATCTGTTGATGTGTCATAAGACTCAAAATATATAAGAGCGCAAAATATTTCAAAGCGAGTATACGCGGGTGCTGACGCGCGGTGCGTGCGCTCAGCGGGCGCATGTCGTCTGAACGCACTCTCACTGTTTTTCATAATGGCATAGGACAAAAAAATGTCTGGCCAAATCCCACTTAAGAATAATATTATAAAAAAGCTAAATTGTTTGTTAATAAGTTTCTAAAATATATTTAATCTCTTAAAGTTCTGATTAGAAAAAGTTAATTAAAAATAAAAAAACCCGATTGTTAAAAAGTGAACTAAAAAGACGAGAAAATCATGCTGCGTAGTGGGAGGATACATATTCGCGAGCTGGCTGACCAAAACCTGATGTACCCTCCGACTGCACAGTATTTTTTTTATTTATAACTTTTTAGTTATTCTGTTTTTAGTATTAGTTACATTTAAACATATAAGTGTTCTATATTTTTGAAATCACCTCTTAAAATCCTTTATTTTGATACCCCAAACGATGCACAAAATTTGGGCCCCCAGAATATGGCGCCCAAAAGCCGCCATTTTTCTATTTTACAATTTTAATGTAGCCAGTGACACTCGCAGGGTTAAGACGAATCGATTGACGTAAGAATCATCAAAATCGGCCAACGCGTTTGGTCTCTGGAACGCCACATACGAATAAACATACATAGACTGATAAACACCCTCCTTTTCCTCCTTTTTACCCTCCTTCGGCAGCCGGGTAAAAATATTTCCCCGATAGAAACCTACGCCCGAGTGTCAAGCTGTTTTATCTTAAAGCACCAATAGGCTTAAACTGCCAATCTAATGGGAGCATCAGCTTTTTATACTCGTTTATAACCTGTATGAGAAGCGACCCGATGCAGATATTTAACAACCAAGCGTATCACAGATTATGTTCTTATCCCCAAAATCACAACACACAAAAAGGTCCCACATCCAACAATACAGCATTAAAAACAGCTGCCAAAGGTAAACAAACAGAACGCACCCTTGACATTTGCTGGACCCAACCATACAATGAAGACCCATAATAATTTATGCGGGTGGGTGCCCATTAAAGAGCAATTTAGCGTCTGTGCGGAGCAGGGAGGTTCGACTTAAAGTGGACGGTAAGTGGCACTGCCGTTTGCTAACTTGATTGTGGTGTAGACGCTTCGGAATCATGTTTTCCTGGTACATTTAGTTAATAACTGAGCTAATATTATTGAGTGGTTACTTGGGGAGTTATTAATTTGGAGGCTTTCTGCACTAGAATTTGGGTTCTAGACTATTTCCTGTAGTGTAATCAGCCTGTAATGTTCCCACTCCTGTGTGAGGTAATGGGCCATTATCTACCACGCAGGCCCAGTGCGGTTCGGTAGATGTCACATATCTTCGAATTTTAGTTCTGAGACATGCCTGGAAATGAAATAAATTAAACAAAGTAATGCGTCTATCTGAGTTCGAATTCGAACCAACGACCGATGTCTCTTTCTTTTTCCGTATTGTTAGTTATTTCCTTCACTCAACTCAAGCTTGACTTCAGCGTAGGTACTCAATAAAATTGTTATCTATAAGTAAAAGTATTGTCATTCATCTTAACAATAGTGATCACCGAGAACTCTCGGACGTAGGATGTTTATGACACCTTATGATACTCGTATTACTGCCAAATTGCCAATGTGTTTGATTAAGGCTCACTTGAGGTGGAGTCGAGGAGAGACTCCAACTAATCAACCAAGAAAACAGTGGAAAAACGCATTTAACCTCTTATTAAATAAAGCCAATAAAACTCGGCTTATCACAGTCCACTACTGGATCTTGGCCAACTAAATGGACTAACCGCCTAGAAAGGGTAGACCTGTGGATCCATTCTACTCATTGAGCTAGGAAAAACATGGAGGCGCCGCAATGTTCTATATATTCATTAGCTTATACAGATATGAGTGAAATACGATACAGAATGTGAAACATCGTTTTGTTTCATTCTTTCTAATGTTGTAATCGTATTTGACAAAGGAGACAACAATATTTCAGTTGTTGCTCATTATGGCAACATTTTGTTATGACGTAGTGACAGTTGTAGGTACGTGCCATATTCGCCACATTATGTGACGAATTTTGTGGTTGTGTTCGTGGTAGTCCTGCTGTCAAATGGTTGTTTACTTTTTGTATTATTAATGTGTGTGTTCCAACCATAGCATCGGCAGCCATTTTAAGTACCATTTTAAGGTTTAGGTAGGCACGTTTTTTTTGTAGGTATTTCCAGTCCATACTATTTAATATGTCTATGATTCTACTGCAACATTTATATCTTACAACATTCACAACGGAATAAATCGGGTTCTTACAAAGTTTATCTATGCTTAGCCGACCACCGCCGACGACGCCGGCTTATCCAATACATGAAGTGGGCTGATCTGAAAGTCGGCTTTAATCCTTCGGTAATATTACCTGTATTTACTGGAATAAAATTGTTGGTGTTAATAAAGGAACATAAGGTAATATTGCTTCGTCTGACATGGCAACGCACCTAACCAAGGTAAGTGCATGGTTTTTATGCCATAGAATGAAAAACAAGCATGCGGCCACCAGATGATAAGTGATGACTGCCGCCTATGAAAATCTGCAATCATATCACACACTTCACATCATCAGCCTATTAATGTTCCCACTGCTGGGACACAGGCCTCCTCTCTGTGAGAGGGAATGGGCCGTTATCCACCATGCGGGCCCGATCCACAGTGCGGGTTGGTGGATGTCACATGTCTTCAAATTTTTGGTTCTAGGACATGCCGGTTTCCTCACGATGTTTTCCTTCACCGTTTTGAGAGCAGTGGTGATGAAATAATTTACACAAAGTAAAGCGCCTGCCTGGGTTCGAACCCACGACCTACAACTTGTAAGTCACGGCCGATACCACTCTAAAATCTCTAAAATCTGCAATATACCAATAGACAATTGCGTAAGTGTACCTAATACCTAATTACCGTATACCTAATTATTTAAAGGGTATTTGTCAAACTCTTTCATGGAGTCATATCATTTGCCCTGCCGAATTCACTTACGCAATTAGGCTGCTCGGGTACCAAGAAGAGTTGTCTACACTTTTTAAAGGGCATTTCTTTATCTGTCTACATCTATGGTACTACTACATTCGTGGTTCAAATCATGGTTACATAATAGGACACAAATAGTACAAATTGAAAATTACGACCATGGCAAACATGAGATCAAAACCATTAGATCACAAGAAAAACAAATTACTTGCTCAATCCCACAAGGAAGTGTATTAGGATGCCCACTATTTTTAATCTATATTAATGACCTTCCCAAAATATTAGACAAAGAAAACGTTTTACCAGTATCATTTGCAGACGATATTTCAACATTAATAAAGTGTGGAAATATAAATAACCCTAGTCTACAAATACAAGACACCCTCCAAACTGTAGATACATGGCTCCAGATCCACAACTTGGAAATTAATAATAATAAAACTAAAATAATACAATTCAGATCATACAAAAAAACCACCACTGAATCTAAAAACAACATTTAGAAACACGCAAATTGAAGAAGTTAATACATTTAGCCTACTTGGTATAAATATTGACACACACATTATCTGGAAGTCACACATAGAACATATAAAAACAAAGCTCTCCAGATTCTCTTACGCTCTTTTTCAAATCAAACAAAGTACTAACACACAAACAGCTATAGCTGCTTACTACGCATACGCATACTCATGGTTGCGATATGGCGTCATGCTATGGGGAAATAGTGTTAACGTAAATGAACTATTCATAATGCAAAAGAAGTGTATAAGAATTCTAGCCCAAATAGATAGTACGGAGAGCTGCAAACCATACTTTATAAAATATCAGATCCTAACTCTGCCGTCAATATACATACTTGATATTTGCGTGTTTGTTTTTAAAAATATCGACAAGTTCACTAAAGTAGAAGATACGCACAACGTAAACACTCGCCATAAAAAGAGGTTATGCGCTCCATCCTCAAGAATCAAAATGTTAAGTGATAGCCCATATTATATGGCAATAAAAATATATAATAAGTTGCCCAACACATTTAAAACTGAAAAATCAGTAATAATTTTCCAAAAAAGGCTAAAACTATACCTAATCCAAAAGTGTTTCTACTCAGTAAAAGAATATTTAGAGTCTAGCTTAAAATGACGAATTTATCTCAAGTGGCGATCTGTCCTATACAAACAATAAGATTTAGTCTATCCTATTTCCCTTCATACAAAATTATAATTATAATTTGTACTAGGTATTGATTCACTATTTTTGACATTTAATTTTTGACATAACTATATTTTTCTCAATTTAATTATAATAATGTTAAATAAAATAATTATTTAATTATAATGTTAAATGCATGCTAATTTTGGATGATAAGGACAGGAGAATGATAATCGCAATGCTTGTAAAAGGCTGCTAAGTCTTGCACTAATATAACAAACACCAACTATACACTTAGTTCGCAATAAACGTTTTGACTTTGACTTTGATGGTAGCGGTAATCTTTTAGGTACCCCTTACCATAAAGTAGTGGCCTGCTAGTTTGGCAGTTTTCCATAACCAGTTTGCCTATACGGCTTCCAGTCTGTCCGGATGTATCTGAATACTTGTATATCATTTTTCAACCGACTTCAAAAAGGAGTAGGTTCTGAATTCGATTGTTTGTTTTTTTTATTTTTTTATGTTTGTTACGCGATTGCTCCGAGAGTGAACCGATTTAGAAATTTATTTTTGTGATTGAAATGGTATACTCCCGAGGTCGTCCCATTGTCACCAAGTCAGAATCTGATAATAGAATGCCATGGTAATCGAGGGAATTCCTCTAATATTATACGCATACATATAGGGATTTTGGTATTTTCATCAACAATGCAATTATTTGCACTCAGAATTTATCATTTTGTAAAGTGGAACTGATGAAGAAGACTACAGATGGCGGGTATTGTGTTAGAAATTGAACGCACCTGTCAGTGTCAAATGTCAATGTCATTGTAAGCTTAACCTAAAAACATATAAGGCATTTGTGAAAAAAGAACAAAATTTTACCAAAAAAAAATAAACCATCTTCAAAAAAAAACCACCAAAAACAATGATTTCGCAAGTAATATATATGTCAATGACTACAAAGCGAAAAATATTTCGGTTATATTCTTTTCGGCAGTCGTCGAAAAACAAAAAAACGATAGGTACCATAGACACCGACTTCGGAAAAGAAAGTTATTTTTCGCTTTGTAGTGTTTTTTTTGGAAGTCGATTTAATTTTTTGGTAAGGCTGGCTGATTTTCATGACCCTAAGTCCCCGTAACGACTGTTCATGATTTACAAATGGCAGCCGGGACAAACGAGAACGGTTTTATAAGCTTCTGAGGCGCGGAGCGGTCTTGATAAGTAAATGGGTCCTCGCGAGTCCCTCAGAGAAAAATTTAAAGAGATCGATATACTGACTCTACCTTCACTTTATATTTTGGAATGTATTTTGTATGTCCGCAAAAATCGAGGGCTTTTCAAAACTAGAAGTGACTTCCATAATTTAAATACACGCAGTAAGCACGAAATTGTAATACCCAAATTCAGATTAACGAAAACTAGCAAGTCTTTTCTTATAAACAGTATACGCTTTTATAACAAGTTGCCTAAGTCAGTTATAGAACTGACCGATGGAAAGATCAAAAACTACATCAAACGTGTCCTTGTTAAAAAAGCATATTATAAAATCAAGGACTACGTTGAAGATAAAAAATTTGGCTTTGACACCCTCTGCGCATGCGGCTTCCCTGGTAACTCATAAACGGCACAAATATATGGATATCTCTAACTATTCTCAATCTCATTTTTTTTTTCTCTTTTAATTAGACTTTTTACAATATTTTTCAATCATCATTATAGCCCTTTGCTAAGAATAGTTACAGCACTGATTACAGTATTTGTGCCACATGTTAAATTTAATGTTGTGGTTTTTTTTTTTTACCTTTGTATAGATTCTTTTACCTATTGTGAATGTGTGAACATTGTAGGCTTTCTAGTTTTCTAGATGATTGTTAACATTTGTTAACTTTTTATTTCGTGCATTATTTTTTTTTTTTCAATTTCGTACGACTTATTGTCGGGCCTACGTTGTCCCCCCATATCCAAGTACTAATGCTGTAACATGGAAATATTGTAAACAAAACAATTTAAAAGAGTAACCATGGAGTTTCTTGCCGGTTCTTCTCCATAGGAAACGACTAACCCGAACCGTGCACCTTTTGTCGACGTTTTATAAGTGCCCATGTAGGCCTATGTAAAATAAAAATATTTGATTTTGATTTTGAATGGACGGTGATGAGACCCATCCATGGAACCATCGGCGAGAGTAGTCTTCGATAGACTTGTGCCATTGAGGTAATAATGTATACTGATAACCAAGCTGGAGGCGGTTGGAGTGAGAGGTGTTGCTTTGGACATTTTTAAGAGTTACCTCAGTGATCGCTCACAGTGTGTCATTATTGATGGCCATATTAGTAAGGAGGAGAGCCTTAATTTCGGAGTTCCACAGGGCAGTGTCCTTGGACCAACTCTCTTTCTTGCCTATATAAATGACCTTTGCAGACTATCCCTCCCTAAATGCAAAATAATAACATACGCTGATGATACGGCTCTGCTCATCGAAGGTTAGGACTGGTTGGAGGCGGGTACTAAAGCTGAGACGGCCCTCAGACGGGTCATGAACTGGTTAATAAGTAATTTTTTAACCCTAAATGTTGAGAAAACTAAGTTTGTTGCATTTGGTTCGAGGATGCCTTCGCTGCCCCCAGCATCTTTTTCAATTTGGGCTCACATTTGTGATCCTGGCTAGGAACGAGGCTGTGACTGTAGTAGTATTGCACGGACACGAAACTTTAAGTATCTTGGCATAGTAATTGACGAAGTCCTAAGCTGGCACGAGCAAATTGCGGCTGCAGTTAGTAGAGTCAGAAAGATATTGTATGTTTTTAGATATTTGAGATGTATAGCAAACCGAGAAACTCTATAATCAGTTTACTTTGCTCTTGTGCAGTCTATTCTGGGTTACTGTATCCCGGCTTGGGGTGGAGTGGCAAAAACTACAATGCTACGCCTAGAAAGAGCTCAAAGATCCGTTTTAAAGGTAATGCTATCCAAACCTATCCGCTATCCCACTTTCGAACTGTACAAACTCTCCAATGTGCTCACGGTCCGACAACTTTTTGTAAGCCAAGTTATCCTTAAGAAGCATGTGCAACTGTCTTTTGATGTCAAACTTACCAAAAATAAACGTAGATCTGATAGAGTCTGCAAATCATTGCCGCGGAGAACTGTACTAGCAAGCCGCCATTTTCTACATCTAAGCTCAATGCTCTATTATAAAATAAATAAGGGAATAAATATTTACCCTCTTCCGCTACGTGAATGTAGTATATATTATATTATATTTTGTACGTAAATTTTACCTATTTAAGTATGTTAATAACAACTTTTTTCTTTATTAATTGTTTAAACAATGCACCTGCCATGTTATCTCTTCACCACCCTTGGTTGACTGGTAGAGAATGCCTAAGGCATTAAGTCCGCCTTTGTACCTTTTGTGCATGAAGTCTAAATAAATAAATAAATAAATAATGTAAAACCCAGATCTTTACTTACCTACAAAGTCGCACATACGAGGAAACTGAAAATCTTCTTAGGGTTTTGTCGTAGGGCCCGCTCTTCCACCAGCAAATTGATATTTCGTCTACTCACTCTCACTCACATACATACATTACGGACTCCTTATTCACGAGTGAGAACTCACATTCACACATTCTCACTCACATTCTCATTCACATTCACAATCTCTTTACACACCCACGCATACACGTCTATCTTATATTGATTAATTGAATGAATGATTTATTTTTTTGAATATTGTTAAATTTTGAATAAGTGATTTTTGTTATTGTTTAAGATTCTCAAAGTTTGTGTTTCGTTTTATCTTTTATTTATTGATTCTCATTTTTATTCTGCTCATTTTTTGTGCAGCTTTAGATTAGAATTTTTAATCATTGAATGTTTATTTGATATTTAGTTTCAGTTTTAATTTTGTACCATTCATTTAATTTTAAAAACTTTGACTTTATATTTTATGTTTAATAGGTAATTGAATATTATTTGAAATTAAATTTTAATTTAATTCTTAATAATTGATTAATCATTGTAATTTTAAATTTTGACTAGTATTTTGATTAATTGATAAAAACACAAGTCAAAAAAAAAAAAATGAGAATCTTTATTCTCATTTTTTTTTTTTTGACTTGTGTTTTTATTATTAATTGCATTTTGATTATAATTTATATTGGAGCGTTGCGTCTCCCTTCTGGAGGTGGGCGTTAATAGCTGCGACACAGTTCCACTACTTATTATCAAGTGTCTTGACATCTGTCGATAAAAAATTACATGGTTATGGCATTAGAGGGAACATCCTTAAACTTTTAGAATCATACCTAAGTGATAGATTACAATGTACGGAAATCTCTAGAATATGTCCTACAACCAAATTAGAAACCACGTATACCTCTGAACCAAGGTACATAAAATATGGCGTGCCTCAAGGTAGCGTTCTGGGACTACCGCTATTCCTGATATATATAAACGACCTCCCGAAATCCACAGGGCAAAGAATGGTACTATTTGCGGATGATAGCAAGGCTATTGTAGAATGTTATAATCTAAACAATTATCAAAATGACTTTTATCATTCTTTAAATAAAATAATAAATTGGCTTAATGATAATAATCTTATAATTAATTTAAATAAAACCAAAGTAATGCACTTTCACCAACGGCTTGAGAAACCACTAGTTAATGTTGCTTATTATAATTATGAAATAGAGGAAGTTAGTGCTGCGAAGTTCTTAGGTATAACTGTAGATAATAAACTGACTTGAAAACCTCATTTGGAGGAAATTTGCAAGCGATTAAGTAAATCAGCATATTTGCTATATCAACTTTCAAAGAAAGTAAATACTGAGACACTGTTAACAGCCTATCATGGCCTGGTCGCCTCAATTCTGCGGAATGGTGTTACTTTTTGGGGACAGTCAACAAATAGGGAACTTGTTTTCAGGATGCAGAAAAGATGCATTCGGTCAATGTGTGGTTTAAAAACAACAGATAGCTGCATTCCATATTTTAGAAAATTTAAAATATTACCTTTACCGGCTTTATACATCCTAGAAACTGCATTGTTTGTAAAAATAAGTCCACATTTATTCAAAAAGCTATGTTCAGTAAAGAAAACTCCGATGCGTGATCAATATATTAATGAACTAAGCCTTGTGAAATGTAAAACTTCTCTATAATGAAAAAGAGCTTCTTTGGTGTTGCTCCACAAATATATAATAAAATTCCCGATGGAATAAAATGTATGCCATTGTAGAAGTTTAAAAAGACGCTTAATGGGTTACTGCTTCAAAAATGTTATTATACTTTAGACGAGTTTCTTAATGACAAGTCTCTTTAACTGTATATTGCTGACATACAATTCTAATTTTTCCTTTAATATCTTAATCTTATTTTTTCGAATTGAATAGACTTTAAATTTTGACATGAAATGAAATTGATTATAAATAATAAAATTTTTCTTATAGTCATGTGTTAATACAATCAGGTACTCAAATACGTTAATAATTATATTGTAGTAAATTTATATTTTAATTTAAAAGTACCCATTCATATAATTGTTTTTTTTTTTTATAATTTGTATGTCTATTGGCAAAACATAGCGCACTACCTAATTTTTAAGATCTTGCATGTCATTATTACCTATGTTTAACAAATAAATGATTTTGATTTTGAACTAATGCAACTATTTCTCTACACAAATAATTGTATATATGTGTTTTATTGTTCCAATAAAGATAAAGATTATGTAATGTACTACGCACTACATATTGATTCAATGAGTTGTGTTGCTATTTATATTTAGCCACGAACTAGTTTGCCACTTAATAACACAAAATCAACATGACATTCGAATTTGAGTTCGATCCATCGTCCAACCCTATCTACCTCAATACACTCTAAAACTAATACTAAACCAATGACTTTCAAGTTTCTATCCTTTGCTAAGATTATTAATGTTTCAAACTTAGTATTTAATGGAACCTCTAAGTGACCAAACTGTGGCAAGTAAAATAGAGCAGTGACTGTAACTTTACTTTAGGATTAGTTCACATTATTCCAGTCGAAAAATCTAGTAAGTTTAAACCAGCTTTGGACTATGGATGTCGTGGTTTTCAGTTTCCCAGTCATTTACAAAAGGCATGTACTAGCTATTTAAGTACACCTTCGTTCCGTCGTGAGTAAAACGCCTTTGAATGCTGATGCTCTCTGTCAAATTAGTCCCGCATAGATGGTGTTTGTTACTGTTATCCAGAGTAGCCTATGGGGTACCTTGCTGTAATCTTTGTCGCATCTTCGAGAGATGGCGCTGAGTGTTTTAACTTTGATGTAGCTTTACGCTCAAAATAATTTTGCCTAACACTCGGTGCTCTCTTGTGACGAAGCTTTTAGCGAGCAATTCCACTGTAAACACTTAGGTTCCTAATGATGGAAGCGATTGGTAAAATTCTCTGGTATTAGCTGGCTGTATCTAGACGATTTCTAGTCTATAGACCGCTAATCTAGTCTTAGATGTCTAGATTACTACTCAAAAATAATATTGTATTTATATGTGGAATCCCATTTATATGTGGAGCCCCACGATCCTCAGTGCACGTAAGGTTCAAGAATCAAAATGCTGTCCAGTAGAGTATTCCAGTTGCGATCTAGCAATGGATCGTTTACATAGGTAGTACCAGTAATTTTCCAGTCCAGTGATCCATATTGTTCGCGACGAAGCGTCATCAACCATACTAAATGGTTCATAGAAATTGAAGTTTGTATGTGTAGACATGTCTGCTTACCACGGCGCGCCACCTGATACTAAAATGAATTTTAGAGGCACGTTTATATTTATACTAAAATTTTACCTACATTTTTTGAGATAGTAGTATAATGTTTTTAGTGTTTGTCAGTATGTTATAGGGTTCAATAGTTCACCCTTAACAGAGTAAAATCATTAGAAAGCATACTGATAAGAGTTATCATAGTAAAAAACATAAATTTCTGTCATACGATACGTCTGTGCTCGACGACGGATTAGTTCCGAATGAACCGTGAGAGGGAACCACACGATATATATAGTTTTGGTGGTTTTCGAAAATATTATAGTAATTAAAATCATGTTTTTAAGGGCTTATCCTATGTACTGGACATGAAATCAGTACATAATGATGAAACTATGTGAAGACCACATAGTTTCTGCTATGTAAATAGGAATATTGACTTGATATCTCAAACACCAAATATATGGTTTTAGGTCATTTTAGGGTATATGGGGGACCTAGACCGAGACAGGAAGCCTATATACACCTCATAGTTAGCGTAGTCTTTTATATAAAGCCCATTTACTTGAGATATCAAGTCAGTATATAATAGAAAAACTGCTGTTTAACTGGTTTTGGCAATCGCTTACGGTTTTAGGTGCCCTAAGTACCTAGAAACATATAGGTGTACTGGTAAAAGTACTACCATTGGAAAGCTTGCTAAAAGGGCTTCCAGGCGGTTTCTAGATGGGAAGAATCGCTTGGATAGTCAACGAGATAAGCAGTCGTGAAAAATGTAAACAACGTAAAACGTTGAAATTTGTAGACCCTTCAGGTGGAATAACTCCATGAAGGGAATAGATGTACTCATGGTATAAGTACTTTCGGATGGCTTGCTGGACTAGCTACCAAGCCATCACTTTGGAGCGAAAATCGCTCAAGTAGTTTAAGTACAATTCCGGAAAATAGGTTTCTGGAAATGTAATTTTAGTCAGTTTTTGGCATTCCCCGAGACTATACACCCCTGGGAATTCCGAAAATAAGGAATTTTTGGGGACCTCCCGATGGCCCGTTGAACGCACCATCGTGTCGTCCCAATCTTATTAGTGTTTTTATATCTAATTTCTCTGATAGCTGGGCGCAAAAAAAGTGACCGGCTATCAAATTTGTACATATCAAGGCACCTTATGTGCATATGACCTAGATAGACTTACATAAACACTAGAAATGTAAAGTGTGGTCTATTGGCTACCAGAATCCCCATAATAGGCGGTGATTGTCTGGTTAGCCTAAGTAGGAAGTCCTAAAGTCGGTGAAATGACTTAGGAATTTATAGATTCATTACATAAGGGATGATATCCCATAGAAGATTCCCGAAAATAAGCTTTTTCTAGACGTCAACAGACAGCCTGCTATTGGCACCAGCAGGTCAACCCAACCTATAGATATCCTTAGGCTAGGTTGAAAACTATTAAGGTTTTAACTGGGAAATAAAGGGAATTGTCCTTTTATTTCATGGAAATAGTCTAGGGAAGCTATCAATACCTGGAAATTAGGTATATTGATTAGATACATAGATAGGGGGCGTTACTGTGTTACAGTACGAAGGAATCCAGCTATTGATAGCACCATGGAAGGGGTGCGGTAACCCTATTTACCAAATATGTATAAGGGTTTTTTACATAAATAAAAATTATTTTCGGCGAGAATTTGCGGGGCTCTCAATAATGGCACGATGCGAGGGTATAAAGAACCCCCGGGCCCAAAATAGAATTTGTAGTCATCCAAAGCTAGTCGCTTGTACTTGTCTTAGTAAATAAGAAGTAATTCTTATATAGAATCAAGTCTCAGAAATTGTTGAGAGCCCTAGAATCGTGCCGTGTACTGAATAACTTAGTGTTTCATTTAATTCATCGACTTCAACCCTTATGAAGACATCCCTTTTCGATCCTGTCGAGCTGAACCTCGGAACCTGGACACCAGGAGTGCTGATCCAGAAGTAGGCAACCCGGAATCTGGAAATAACTCAAGTACAGCCAACACATCGTTGAATCGTTAGAGTCGATTTGCAACCCTACGTCACTGCTGCAGCTAGGCATCCAAGAACCTTTGTTTTCGTTGATGTGGATGGGGCGTTCAGCGGCAATGGCCAGAAGGTTTACGCCCTTCTTTTCTCGGGGCCAATGAACACGCTACGTCCTGCACATTTAATGGTCCTATCGAGCCGAATTTTGGAGCCTGGAGAGCCCCAGGACGTCGGGAACAGTAGATCCAGAAAAAACAACTGGGTGCCTGCATATTAAGTCGGCTACGTGCAACACAACGTTGACCCGTTCGAGCCGAAATTCGAAGTCTGGAGCGCCCCAGGACGTCAGGAAGAAACAGTGGTGGAATTAATTTTTCGAATTTTGGAGAAATTAATTTCACAAATAAACCAAAAATCGACGTGCACTGCAGGGAACAAGTCCTACGTGCCCTATTTGCCGCTGGATCCAAGAGGTAAAATTCTGGAGACAGTTATTGAAAATACCCTATTTTTTCAATAATTGTAAGAAAATAGAAGAAATTTTCTGTGAGCCGCAAAATGCTGTATGAAGACAGATGCGCATCCTTGAAGCCCCAAGAATAGTTCCTGAAGACTTATCGCTGAAAACTACCCTATGTTATCAGTGATTTGTTCTAGAACTGAACGCTTGTTTATTCAACCAAGAATACTCGTTCAGAAGATTGGATTACGTCTTTGACGCGGAAGAATAGTTCCTGAAGACTTATCGCTGAAAACTACCCTTATGTTTTTAGCGATTTGTTTAAAAAACGAGCGCCCGTCAGAAAAATACAAGACGTGCGTTTAGAAGGCTGATGTGCATCCTTGATGATTGAAGAATAATTCCTGAAGCCTTATGACTGAAAACAACCCCTATGTTTTCAGGAAAATTTTGAAGACTGAATTTTCGTCAGTGAATGGAAGAAACGTACTCTGAAGACTTAGATACGTTTCGGATGTACTGACTATGCGGTTCCTGAAGCACTATCACTGAAAATAACTTTGACGTTTCGGTGATTTATTTGAAGATTGAATTTTCTTCAATCAAGCAAGATACGTGCTCGGAAGATTGATGCACGGCTCTGATGCTTTGGACAAGCAGTTCATGAAGCATCACCACCGAAAAGTAACCTTGACTTTTCGGTGATTTAGAATTTGATTGAATTATAGTCAATCAAATAGAACATACACGTTTATGGGAAAAATAAACTTGTATAGCAAATGCCTGAAGTTTCCTGAAGACTTATCACTGACCGTAAGTTTTTAGTGATTTTTTATTTGAAGATTGAATTATAGTCAATCGAAGTGGAGGTTAACTTCTGGAGATCGTCGGTTTGAACGCTGAAGCCCGGAACTGGGACTTATCTTTGAAAACTAACTTCGAGTTTTCAAAAGAAAATATTTCAACAACAATGCCGATAACCAGATCCAAAGGCAAGACGCCGGAGGCATGGACCGTGGAGTTGGATCAGCCAGTTGGCATCAGACATGAGCTGCCGCCGTGTTCACCTTCCACAACCGAAGGGACCGAGCCGTCGGACGAGCAGCGCCATCTAGCGCCTCAAACTGAAAGCACTCCGACGCATCAACCAATAGAAACTGATCAAGCGGTTTCTACCAGAGTAACCAGATTAGAAGGAGCTTCAGACACAACATTGAAACCTTCTCAGAAAGAGAAGATTTCCGAAGAAGACAGACGTACAGCGATGCCGATGACTACCCGGGGTGACGCCCGTATCGAACATAGCCGTCCGCCGTCAACTAGAGTGACTCGGTCACGAAAAAACATAGACAAAGCTCGCGAAGACTTACTCAAAATTAAGTTGGAGCTTGCACAACTGGCACTTCAGAGAGCGGAGGAAGAGGGTTCCGAAGCTGAATACTTGGATGACAGAAACTCGAATGACGAGTACGTGCGTTCATGGCTAGAAGAGGCACCAGAACCTCAGCCTGAGAAGGAGGATAACGTCGTTGAAGGGGGAACCAGAAATTCTATGCATAGACCCCTGACTGCGGCCGCCACCAAATCGCAAATAGAAGGTCAGCATCCTAAGGAGAGAGAAGTGCGAAAGCCTCCAGTTGCAGCGTCAGCTGAGGGTACAGGAGGTCAGAGGGATAGTCTCCGTCCATTCTTGACGGAGTTGACGTCCGCTATAGCGTCGCTAGCCGACAGGAAAATAGAACAGCGGGACCAACCGAACCCCTCTGCGTCGAAATTCGTCATGACATTGCCGAATTTCAATGGTTCTCATACTGAATGGCTATCATTTCGGGCCATATATGAGACAACTCGAGCGTACTTTACGGACATCGAGAATACAGCGAGGCTGAGGAGAAGCTTACATGGACGTGCAATGGAAACCGTCAGCTCAGAACTCATCGGACATGCCAGGCCCGATGACATCATGAAGGAACTCGAGCTGCAGTTCGGCCGTCCAGACTCCATAGCGCAAGCTGAAACAGATAGATTACGCGGACTGCCGCGCTGCAGTGAGTCACCAAGAGACATCTGCGCGTTTGCAAGTCGCGTAAGAGGTGCTGTAGTCACGCTCCGCGCGTTAAAAAAGGGTCATTACCTTATGAACGCGGAGCTTATGCGATTGTTAACAGAGAAGTTACCCAATTCGCTACGAGCACAATGGTACCGATCATATTCGGAGAAGTACCAATCGGTGCCAGATATTTCATTGTTCAGTAATTTTATATCTGAACAGGCACACTTCTGTAGTCCATTCGCCCCACCCGAAGGCATCGCTTCGGCCGAGGCGAACACCAACAGACGCGTCACACAAAGGACGCATATAGCTACGGACCAACCGGTAGGAAAATGCCGTGTTTGCGACGTGGGACATCACTACGCCACTGGATGTGCACAATTCAGGGGCGTAGCTGTCGAGAAAAGATGGGAGCTAGCGAAAAAACACAATCTATGTTATCGCTGCCTTCAACATCGACGAGGCAACCACACTTGTAAGAGAAAACAGTGTGGCCAAGACGGGTGCAGAGATACGCACCATCGGCTTCTTCATAGGAAGAAGCAACAGCAGAGGGAAGCCAACAAGAAGCCCGATGTTCCTGAATCCCGCAAGGATCCTCAGGAAACGGTGGCCAGTTTCGGGTCACCATCGAGCCAGGCGTACCTCAAGATAGTGCCGGTCCGGGTAATCGGACCGGCGGGAGAGGTAGCAACATACGCTCTCCTAGACGATGGGTCCACCGTTTCGCTGATGGATGAAGACATCGCGAGGCAAGTCGGGGCAGAGGGCCCTGTGGACCCGCTCAAGATCGGTGCGATAGGCAACACCATGCTCACCACCCCATGCTCAAGAAGAGTCAAGGTGACGCTGGTTAGCCCGCAAGAGAGAAGGGTACAATTTAAAGCACGTACTATACCTAAACTCAGCTTGGCAAAACAAACAGTGAGCGATAGGGTTGTCGCACGCTGCAAGCATTTAACCGACTTGAGAAAAGAGTTGATGTACAACAATGGCGTGCCAAAAATACTCGTCGGCCAAGACAACTGGCATTTGTTATTGGCCAGCGAGATTCGCAGAGGTCCAAGACACCAACCAATTGCGTCACTTACAGCAATGGGTTGGACACTACATGGCGCGCACAGTAGTTTACTACGACAACAAGTACATCATGTCAATAGAATAACAACTGATGACAATTTGGATCATCAGTTGCGCGAACATTTCGCCATAGAATCGTTGTGCATAAACCCACAGCGACCCGCCTCTGACCCAGCAAGAAGGGCAGAGGACATTTTGAATCGATCAACTGTCCAATTAGAGAATGGACACATCGAAACCGCCATGCTTTGGCGTAATGAGCATGCTGAGATGCCAGATAGCTTTGAGACAGCTCTGAAGAGGCTCGTCTCAACAGAAAAGAAGCTGGACAAGAACCAGGAACTTCTAAGAAGATACTCAGACCAGATGGACTCGCTAATTGCGAAAGGGTACGCTGAAAGGGCACCCGCAATTAGCACGCCGGGCAAAACTTGGTACCTCCCACACTTCGATGTCTTCAACCCAATGAAGCCAGACAAACTTCGCATCGTACATGACGCTGCCGCCAAATCGAGAGGAATGTCACTGAATGACTTCCTGTTAACTGGGCCCGACCTATTACAGTCGCTGCCAGGCGTAATGATGCGGTTTCGCCGCCACTGCGTCGCAATAACCGGTGACATAGCGGAGATGTTCATGCAAGTGAAGGTGCGGAGCCAAGACCGAGACGCGCTTCGCTACCTGTGGAGGGGAAACCGCAGAGAAGGAGCGCCAGAAGAATATAGAATGACGTCCATCATTTTCGGCGCAGCCAGTTCGCCTTGCACAGCAATTTTTGCAAAGAACTGGAACGCAAACAAATATATAGAGAAGCACCCTGAAGCTGTGGATGCTATACTACGTAGTCATTATATGGATGACTACCTAGATAGTTATAGAACTATCGAGAAGGCGGCAGAAGTCGCTAGTATGGTGCGAAAAATACACCTACAGGCGAGGTTTGAACTCAAGAAATGGGTTTCAAATAGCTCGCAGCTCCTAGAAAAAATGGACCCATCGCATATACAAACTGAGATGGTATCCATTGGAGATATAGATACGTCGGAAAAGATACTCGGCCTCATATGGAGGCCAGGCGAAGACACGCTGGGTTTCAACCTCACACTCGCGCGTCTGCCTGAGGGTATCTTGGACCGAGAGGCGCCCACCAAGCGAGAGGCGCTCAGAATAGTAGCGTCGCTATACGACCCACTCGGACTCGCCTCGCCAGTAACCATCAAGGCGAAGCAAATATTGCAAGAAGCATGGAGGCGAGGCGTCGACTGGGATCAGAGGCTAGATGTTGACCTAGCATTACAATGGAAAATTTGGGTACAACATTTACGCCAACTAAAAAACGTTAGCGTACCAAGATGCTATCCTGGATATAGCGACGCTATAGAAATGCAGGTGCATGTGTTCACTGATGCAAGCGAGATGGCATATGCTACCGCTATATACTGGCGGGCCACGACCGTGGAAGGCAAGCACTTAATAAGCCTTGTTATGGCGAAAGCGCGGGTGGCCCCACTGAAACTGCTTTCGATACCGAGACTCGAACTTCAGGCCGCGGTATTGGGAACCCGCGTAGCCGCAGCAGTGATGAGTGAACACGACTGCAAGCCCACGTCAGTAACGTATTGGTCAGATAGCAAGACCGTACTGACCTGGATTAGAAGAGGAGCGAGAGTATACAAACCTTTCGTTGCTCACCGAATAGCTGCTATCGAAGACAATAGCAAAGTCGAAGATTGGCGATGGATACCCACCAAGATGAACATCGCTGATGCAGCAACCCGTGACGTGCCACTGCGGTTCAACTCGGACCACGAGTGGTACTGCGAGCCGAGTTTTTTGTCTCTTGGGCCCGAATTATGGCCCACAGAGAAACCTCCGACTACAAACGACACGGGAGAAGAAAAAACTTTCGTTGTCACAGAAGGGGACAAGAAGAGCTTCATAGAAGCCGTTCCAGAGCCAAGCAGATTCTCCAGATGGGAGCGACTGCTTCGTGCGACCGCCACAGTTCTGCGTTTTATATCTCTTTGCAAAAATAGAACAGAGATAACGTCCTATAAACGGACGAGAAAAAACGCTGAAAAGGACCCAGACTGGCGCAAGAAGCCCGCTGTATCTGCACAGAAGCAGAAGCAGGCATGCAGAGCACCAACCCAGGTCAACAGACAAATCATAGAAGCAGAATTTCTCCAAGAAGCTGAGAAAATACTTGTCCAGGTCGCACAACAACAATCGTTCGCTTCAGAGTTAGCGAATGTTGAAGAAATAAATAAAAATAGCTCGCTGCGACCTTTACAAATTCAGGTCGTCGACGGCGTGCTGCGACTAAGAAGTCGCATAGCAGCTACGCAAGAGGTAGCTGAAGAAGTGATGCGCCCGCCTATATTACATGGCGACCATCACATAACGCAGTTGTACATAGACTGGACACATCGCAGTCTACAACATAGTGGCACCGAACTCACAATTAATGAGGTACGGCAGCACTACTGGGTCGTGAAGATGCGACCAACAGCGAAGAAGGTGATAGCAAGATGCCTGCATTGCCGTATACGCAAGGCACAGCCACCAGTACCTGCGACCGGCGACCACCCGAAAACGCGCCTCGCTCACCATAAGAGGCCGTTTACATATACCGGGCTCGACTATTTCGGCCCGCTATCCGTCACCGTCGGTCGGCAGCATCAGAAGAGATACGTAGCACTATTTACGTGTCTCACATCAAGGGCGGTGCACCTTGAAATCGCCGCCAGCCTTAGCGCAGACTCCGCCATATTGGCGCTGCGCCGATTCGCCGCACGCAGAGGATGCCCAGCTGAGATACACTCAGACAATGGCACCAACATGCACGGCGCCGACAGAGAGCTGCGAGACGCCTTCAAAACAGAGGCAAGTCGTAGAGGCATCGTATGGCGCTTCATAACGCCATCAGCGCCATTCATGGGAGGCGCCTGGGAGCGCCTAGTTCGTTGTGTAAAAAACACACTATACAATGTACTTACAGAAAAACACCCCACCGAAGAGGTGTTGTCCACACTGATTTGTGAGGCAGAGTACATTGTAAATAGCCGACCATTGACACACGTGTCGGTAGATGGTGATGATGATGAATCCATCACACCGAATCACCTCTTGCTCGGTGGGTCAGCCAGACTACCTACACCTGGCACGTTCACCGAGCAAGATATAGACAGCAGGAAAATATGGCGACGATCACAGATCCTCGCTGATATGTTCTGGAGTCGCTGGGTCAGAGAGTACCTGCCGGAGCTCCAAAACCGGCGGGAGCCACATAGTAGTGGGCCCAGATTTAAAGTGGGTGACCCTGTCCTGATAGCCGACGGCCAGCTGCCCCGCAATACGTGGCCGCGAGGCCGCATTGTGGCCGTGTATCCAGGAATCGACGGAGAAATCCGGACCGCTGAGGTACGCACGCTTGGCGGTACCTTGAAGCGTCCGGTGAAGAAACTCGTCCCACTGCCCCAGTAACCAGAGATGCCGGAGCGGCGACCGTCCTCTCGGTGGGCCTGGCCGGCAGCCGAGAAATGCCGTCCGTCGCTCACCGAAGGAATGCAGCGCCGCGCCGACAACACTTCGAGTCGACACAGCGAGTCGACACAGCACTGCACGGCGGGAGATATGTTCGCGACGAAGCGTCATCAACCATACTAAATGGTTCATAGAAATTGAAGTTTGTATGTGTAGACATGTCTGCTTACCACGGCGCGCCACCTGATACTAAAATGAATTTTAGAGGCACGTTTATATTTATACTAAAATTTTACCTACATTTTTTGAGATAGTAGTATAATGTTTTTAGTGTTTGTCAGTATGTTATAGGGTTCAATAGTTCACCCTTAACAGAGTAAAATCATTAGAAAGCATACTGATAAGAGTTATCATAGTAAAAAACATAAATTTCTGTCATACGATACGTCTGTGCTCGACGACGGATTAGTTCCGAATGAACCGTGAGAGGGAACCACACGATATATATAGTTTTGGTGGTTTTCGAAAATATTATAGTAATTAAAATCATGTTTTTAAGGGCTTATCCTATGTACTGGACATGAAATCAGTACATAATGATGAAACTATGTGAAGACCACATAGTTTCTGCTATGTAAATAGGAATATTGACTTGATATCTCAAACACCAAAAATATGGTTTTAGGTCATTTTAGGGTATATGGGGGACCTAGACCGAGACAGGAAGCCTATATACACCTCATAGTTAGCGTAGTCTTTTATATAAAGCCCATTTACTTGAGATATCAAGTCAGTATATAATAGAAAAACTGCTGTTTAACTGGTTTTGGCAATCGCTTACGGTTTTAGGTGCCCTAAGTACCTAGAAACATATAGGTGTACTGGTAAAAGTACTACCATTGGAAAGCTTGCTAAAAGGGCTTCCAGGCGGTTTCTAGATGGGAAGAATCGCTTGGATAGTCAACGAGATAAGCAGTCGTGAAAAATGTAAACAACGTAAAACGTTGAAATTTGTAGACCCTTCAGGTGGAATAACTCCATGAAGGGAATAGATGTACTCATGGTATAAGTACTTTCGGATGGCTTGCTGGACTAGCTACCAAGCCATCACTTTGGAGCGAAAATCGCTCAAGTAGTTTAAGTACAATTCCGGAAAATAGGTTTCTGGAAATGTAATTTTAGTCAGTTTTTGGCATTCCCCGAGACTATACACCCCTGGGAATTCCGAAAATAAGGAATTTTTGGGGACCTCCCGATGGCCCGTTGAACGCACCATCGTGTCGTCCCAATCTTATTAGTGTTTTTATATCTAATTTCTCTGATAGCTGGGCGCAAAAAAAGTGACCGGCTATCAAATTTGTACATATCAAGGCACCTTATGTGCATATGACCTAGATAGACTTACATAAACACTAGAAATGTAAAGTGTGGTCTATTGGCTACCAGAATCCCCATAATAGGCGGTGATTAGCCTAAGTAGGAAGTCCTAAAGTCGGTGAAATGACTTAGGAATTTATAGATTCATTACATAAGGGATGATATCCCATAGAAGATTCCCGAAAATAAGCTTTTTCTAGACGTCAACAGACAGCCTGCTATTGGCACCAGCAGGT
Organism: Orthosia incerta; assembly: GCA_948252205.1. Lineage (NCBI taxonomy): Eukaryota > Metazoa > Arthropoda > Insecta > Lepidoptera > Noctuidae > Orthosia > Orthosia incerta. The sequence goes on along the minus strand of OX411758.1, from coordinate 16,305,583 downwards.
CAACCCAACCTATAGATATCCTTAGGCTAGGTTGAAAACTATTAAGGTTTTAACTGGGAAATAAAGGGAATTGTCCTTTTATTTCATGGAAATAGTCTAGGGAAGCTATCAATACCTGGAAATTAGGTATATTGATTAGATACATAGATAGGGGGCGTTACTGTGTTACAGTACGAAGGAATCCAGCTATTGATAGCACCATGGAAGGGGTGCGGTAACCCTATTTACCAAATATGTATAAGGGTTTTTTACATAAATAAAAATTATTTTCGGCGAGAATTTGCGGGGCTCTCAATAATGGCACGATGCGAGGGTATAAAGAACCCCCGGGCCCAAAATAGAATTTGTAGTCATCCAAAGCTAGTCGCTTGTACTTGTCTTAGTAAATAAGAAGTAATTCTTATATAGAATCAAGTCTCAGAAATTGTTGAGAGCCCTAGAATCGTGCCGTGTACTGAATAACTTAGTGTTTCATTTAATTCATCGACTTCAACCCTTATGAAGACATCCCTTTTCGATCCTGTCGAGCTGAACCTCGGAACCTGGACACCAGGAGTGCTGATCCAGAAGTAGGCAACCCGGAATCTGGAAATAACTCAAGTACAGCCAACACATCGTTGAATCGTTAGAGTCGATTTGCAACCCTACGTCACTGCTGCAGCTAGGCATCCAAGAACCTTTGTTTTCGTTGATGTGGATGGGGCGTTCAGCGGCAATGGCCAGAAGGTTTACGCCCTTCTTTTCTCGGGGCCAATGAACACGCTACGTCCTGCACACATATACTGGCAAACTACTGGCACAATGTAAACGGTCATTAACTTAGCATCGTAAATAGATGTCCCCTGCTCATGTAATGCGCTTCTATTGTTACTTGGCGACAACTGACAAGGATATTAGTGCTGTGTCATTGTTAGGGTCGTTGAAGAGTAAGGTGCGGTTGTGAGCAACTTATTAGTTGCTAAGATGAGGTTATAGAATGTTATAGAAAAAAAACATTTATTAGACACAGAATTTGTGTCTAATAAATGTTTTATTTTGTATTGTCACAACAGCATAAATTACAAAGTAACAGGGAAAAACAGTAAAAAAGTACAAACAAAGTTCAACAAGAGCTGCACTGAGCGTACCCACACCGAAAGGGTTACCAAATCAGCATTTGCTGGGCGTCAGACACCCAGCGCTGATTTTCAGTTGGCACCCAACTAGTGACACCCGGACTTGAGTAAACAAATTATATTCTACATATATTATATAGGTCGTTGCAACACGGCCGAAATGTCGGGTGAAAAAGGTAAATAAATTATCGAAATCATCGCGCAACCAGCACAATGTCAGCGGCAAACAGCATACACCAGGGTGCCTCTTCCTGTATGTCCGACGTCAGAGCATCCATTATCATCAGGAAGAGGTAAGTACTGAGTGCGACCCTTGGTGCAAGCCGACTGCCACACGGAAGCTGCCGGTAGTGCCCACTGTAGACCGGACTTGGGTACTGCATCGACTGCACATCTCCCTGATCAACTGTACTTACTATCCAGGCACACCTTTCTCCTTAAGGGCCACCAAAAAACCTCAGGAGGCACCCGGTCGTATACCTTCTCAAGATCAATGAACACCATGTGCAAGTTCTTATGTGCACTTCTGTATTTCTCGCACAACTGGTGGATTGCGAAAATGGCATCCGTTGTGCAGTCATAAAACAGAATTGGTTCTGCGATATTTCACTCTCTTCTCTCAGCCGTCTTTCTATAACTTGCTACTAAGCTTTCATACAGTGACATTAGGTTTATTCCTCTATAGTTGTTGCAATCCAGCACATCACCATTGTTTTTAAAGATGGGCTAACCACGTCCACCCATCGACGCGCAATGACTTTCATACTTCAACTGGTATTCTGTCCGGATCAACTGCCATACCATTCTTCATTCCATTTACTGCTATTCTTACTTCATCCATACTAACCATTCTCACTAACCCTTCATTCACAGGTATAATGCCTTCGAATTTTCTTATTTATTTAAACCAGTTTTCCTCCGGGTTGCTAGTTGGGTACTGATGCATCTGTGTATGATAGTTAAGAAACAATAAATTTAGAAAATGCTGCAACGAATGTAGCAACAAATAATAATGAAATCCTTTTGTAACTTCTACTTCATAAAATCTCAAGTAAATAAATCAGAAATGTGTCGTAATATACCTCGCTTTGACTATTTCTACAGAAAAGTAGATACTATTTCTGTCTAGACTAATAGTTGTCTTGCTAGTCTAGACGTAAACCAGACGCGACGGTTTGATTTATATCAAGTTACGGTGACTGTTCTTCATTGTGATGTCTCTTTGTTTAGTTTTGGGAGAAAGATATTGCTTGGTATATTCTTTTAATAATGTCATGTCAAATAAAGATGCATTTATCTGACACTGACCACAGAGCTCCTAGGTTAAAATAGAACTTGGCTGTTCACATCTGCCGCATATCAAAGGAGAAAAAGTGTCACTAGGGAGACCACTGAGTGGTATTTTACCCGACTGCCGAAGGAGGGTAATATGTTTATCAGTCTATGTATGTATGTAAGTATATATGTATGAGTGTATGTTTGTTCCTATGTGGCGTTCTAGAGACCAAACGCGTTGGCCGATTTTGATAGTTTTTACGTTAATCAATTCGTCGTAATCCTGCGAGTGTTACTGGCTACATTAAAATTGGAAAATAGGAAATTAAGGGGTTTAAAGAGGTGATTCCAAAAATATAAAACACTTCTATGTTAATATATAAATAATTCGAAATATATAAAGTTATAAATAAAAAAAATACGAAAAATCTAAAAACCAGAACCGCACGATACATCTGGTTTTGGTCAGCCAGCTCGCGAATATGTGTCCTCCGACTGCACAGCGTGATTTTCAACTTGTTTACGTCTTTTTAGTTCGCTTTTCAAGCAGTCGGTTTTTGAGATTTTCAGAATTAATATTTTTTCGGTATGGGCACGTCCAGCGCAATTTTTTACTGTACTTTGTTTATAAATCTTCTCTGTTACTTTGCGATTGTTGCTGTTGTGTTGTGTCTGTGTCGAATAAATGTTTTCTATTCTGCTGAAATTTTAGAAAAGGACAACGGTAAAATGAAACAGAGCTCTAGACAAAATGCAATTCTACCAGCGATGGCGAATGTCCAAATTAGAATAAAATATATATTAATATAAATTTATATATAATTCGAAAAAAAAAAAAATAAGGGATTAATCACGTGACATTTCGAAAGTGCTTCGCAATCCCATAGGTATATTTTTGACATTTTACTTATCAATATCACGACGCTTTCGTTGATTGAATGACACCTAGAGCCTCTACGCAAGTCACATCTTCCGCATGCTGGAGGAGTAATAGGATAAAGTTGCCACCTGGTTGATCCCAAACTTCAGGTAATGAAAACGCAGCAGGCTCAGTAAAAGATGGCGGGATGAGCTGGTCTCATTTTCATAGAACTGCTCCAAAATCACAGAAGATCGACAAAAGCGTCATGAGGTAAACCACTGCTCTGAAATGGGGCAGACAGGTATTTCTATTCTTACTATGTATTTCTGCTGTTATAGTGTAAAAATAGAAGTTCTTAACTTGGTGGACTTTATTTTTTGAATATGGAATTGAAAACCGTTTAGTCGCCATGTTTGTAGACGGCCTAACGTGACTTGGCTAAACAAATGATATGAAAGCCACATTACGGTTACAATTTTAACATAAATTGTGGCTATATTTAGTTATGAAGTTCCTTAAGTGCCTTTAAAATAGGTATCATTCAGGTTGTGCTGAATTCCTACTGCTCATCACAGCATCTATCTCTTCCGCACGTGTTGTCGGTTGATATAAAATGCATTATAACCCCGCGCACAAAATAGTTCGTGCCGTCGACTAGTGTACCCTTAAGTAAGCTCTTTTGCCGGCTTTGTTCAGTTTTTCTGGGCGAACAAGTTACATAAGCAACTCATCTGAATTTGGATCGGTACTTCCAGAGATTTACTCTAATGACTTTTACAAACAAACACTAACAAACAATTTATCTCTTTAGAATATTAGTTTACATTTCACCAGATATTTTATGAAGCTTCAAGGTCTATCCACACATATCAGGGCCGTGCCCAGCAGCCAAATTGCGTAAGTATATTATCCAAAGCAAAAGAATTGATTCTTTCCCAAAACCGACTTTACGTAGTGCATATTGATACGAAAAATCGTTTTTGGGAAGGAATCGATTCTTTTGCTTTGGATAATATACTTACGCAATTCGGCTGCGGGACGTGACTGGGCCGGGCCCAGGCATTGAAGTTTCGTGCACGGACGTGTGTGAACGAGTTCGTATAAAATGTACACACCGATATTTTTTTTGAGTCCCTGACGGGGCACGGTCCGTCCACGTCCCAGGCACGGCCCTGATATGTGTGGGTGACCTTCCTGACGGATCGACGCGATTCGATTTTTATAACACCGATAAGCGATTTTTGTTAACTCTCCGTGTACCATGTGCGGTCTAATAAACCCCAGCAAAACAAAAATCTCTGTAACTACTAAATATTCGCGCGCTTTACGTAGCTGGAGCGCAACTCAGCATCCTGAGCAAGCGCGCGTTGCTAAATCGCCTAGTGACAGCGATTTAGTGAACCCGTCGCGGGTGCAGCGGACAGATGTATCCAAAGTGCTTCACATGGTTTGGGACGTCGTCGTCTAAAACGTCAGTAGTAAGTTTGTATGAATTTGTATGGAGACTGAATATATTAAGCTACTTCTCACCGTTTTTAATTTTTTGGTACATTAACCCCTAAAATAAAAGGTTTAAAGCTTTTTTAATAACTTTTTTCTTATGTAGGCTGTGTCAAAGAAGAGTATAATTTTTATTTTGTTAAAAACACATTTATCTATAAAGTATTTAAATGTTTATTATATTTGACTAATTCGTTTTATTTTTAACCCTAACCATATCAGAAACATTATCCACAACACAAAAAACAAGCAAATAATTAAAAATACTTATTCTATTCCTCGATAATAATTAGAGTCCAGAAAACACCACGTAGTGCAGGATGTAACTTTTATCCACGTGGTTTACGGAGGGTTAAGATAAATTGTAAGTAGGTACGTTCACATGTACACAATGCGATGCGACACAACGTGATGTCGCGAACGACATCGCCTGTAGACGCAATATAAATTATGTCTCGCCTTGAAGAACTTTGTGAGGAAGACCCTATTTAGCCAATTTTCTATTTCTGAAAAATATGTGGTTCATATTACAGGAATAAATCAGATCGTACCTACAAAGTCAGTGACCTGAAACAGCGCTTAGATTTACGACTGCGTACCACTTGAGAATAGAACTACCTTCGTTTTTTATAGCCCTAGGGGACTATCCTTTGTAAGATAATCAAAACAATTGAAGTTAGATCTCGTGCAATTGAGTTTAAAAACTCTATTTCTGAAAAGCAGCTGCCGCCACGCCACTAAGTAGATACACGAAAATCAAATGATGCGATTGGCTGTTGAAAATTAAGGCAACGCGACAATTTTGTCACATTATTTATGCCATAATTGGGCCTTCGAATTTTTTAAATTAAAAGTTCTCTACAAAACAATCACAGTCTTATTAATAAAAATGGCGTATTACCAGCTTACTCCGAAGTTACTCTTGGACTACCGTTTACGCAGCGTACGCAACGGAAGCACTGAAAAAGTAATATTCTTTCCCGTTTTTGCAACGTTTTTCATTTATGCTCCGCTCCTATTGGTCGTAGCGTTATGTTATATAGCCTATAGCACTCAGGAATAATGTAGCTTTCTACCAGTGAAAAAAATTTTTGAATTGGATCATTCGTTCTAGAGATTACCCCCTACATACAAACTTACAAATTTTACCTCTTTATAATATTTTAAGTAATAAGTATATAAGTATAAAAGCATAAGTAATAAGTATATAGGTATAAGTACAGACTTATATGTTTAAAACTCATTCGAAAAAAAAGTTTAACTAAATAGTTGTTAATAAAAAAAGTTAATAAAATCAAAAAGTCGGTGGATATTTATAGTTTTGGTCAGCCAGCTCACGAATATGTATACTCCGACTGCACAGCATGATTTTCTTCTTGTTTACATCTTTGCCGTCGGGTTTTTTGATTTTATTAACTTTTTTTTCTAAGAATTAGCACCATAAATCGTTGAACACGAGGACAGTTTCTGAGTACGTGGCCGTAACCCAAGCTATATCGTACTTAACATGACATTATTATGTCCGAAATAAATAAGGGAATATAGCCTTCTCGTAGCACTTACCTATAAGGAATTATGTTAGAGTCAACAAAATTTTCATGACTACTTGTACGAATAATTAAAAGTAAGAGGTGTCTCAAATTGTTTTTTTTTTGGATACTTAAAAGCAACTCTAGCAAAGTTCAAGCTCGTTTTATTTGCTGATAAATTAAAACCGGCAAAGTGCGTGTCTTAAAAACCAAGGTCTGGCAAAGTGCGTGTCGGACTTTGCCGGACCAAACCGTAAAATCAAGTTGGTTTTAATAGGAAACATCAGGGCATTTCAGAGAAAAATCTAAAATATATAATATAATATGATAATAAAATCAGTTGCAGTCTCTCCAACGGTGCCAGATCGACTACCGGTACATTGAGGTGTTGAAGTGTCTGTACAAAAACGCCACCATGTCTGTCCGTCTTCAGGATCAGACCTCGGAACCAATCCTTCTCCAGCGTGGCGTGAGACAGGGAGACGTCATTTCTCCGAAACTGTTCACTGCTGCGCTGGAGGATGTATTCAAGGTTCTGGACAGGAGCGGCCTAGGCATCAACGTTAATGGCGAGTACATCACTCACCTTCGGTTTGCCGACGACATAGTGGTCATGGCTGAGACCATGGAGAGCCTCAGTACAATGCTCGATGACCTTAGTACAGCTTCCGAAAGAGTGGGTCTAAAAATGAACATGGATAAAACCAAGGTGATGTTGAATGCCTATGTTACACCCACTCCTATCAAGGTTGGAGACTCTACACTCGAAGTTGTGGACGACTATGTCTGCCTGGAACAAACGATCCAGTTGGGTAGGGCCAACTTCGAGAAAGAGGTCAACCGTCGAATCCGACTCGGCTGGGCAGCGTTCGGGAAGTTGCGCGATGTCTTCTCGTCCAACTTACCACAGTGTCTCAAGACAAATGTATATGACCAGTGTGTGTTGCCAGTGATGACATATGGCTCTGAGACGTGGTCTCTTACAATGGGCCTCATCAGAAAGCTTACAGTCACTCAAAGGGCAATGGAGAGGACTATGCTCGGCGTTTCCTTGCGTGACCGAATCAGAAATGTTGAGATCCGAAAGAGAACCAGGGTTACCGACATAGCCCGAAGAATTGCCAAACTTAAGTGGCAGTGGGCAGGGCACATTGCTCGCAGAACGGATGGCCGATGGCAGAAAGGTTCTGGAGTGGCGACCGCGAACCGGAAGACGTTGCGTTGGAAGGCCTCCCACCAGGTGGACCGATGACCTGGTGAAGGTTGCAGGAATCCGCTGGTTGCGGAACGCACGGGACCGGTCAATGTGGCGACGCTTGGGGGAGGCCTATGTCCAGCAGTGGACGTCTTTCGGCTGATATGATGATGATAAAACATATATAATAGTAAATATATTATCACCAAATTTCAAGATCCCAGAGCAAAGAAGACGTCGTTCTAGATTTACAAATTGTTACATATAAACTAATTACATTATAATAATATTTAAGTTAAACATAGCGAGATTAATTTTGTTTTGTTACCAAAATGTTTCTTTTCAATGATGTTTGCCTTGATGATGACAGATCAGGCTCAACAGGTTCTTCAAACACAGACAGTTCAATAGCTTGTTGAGGATGTCTGTGATTATTTACTTTCTTGATATTATTACATTGGTTGAATATTTGTATGCAGCATGGAGCTTTTGAATTTGGCCAAATTAATTTCCGACCTCTGTAGAGTAGGTATAATAAAAATATAATAAAACGGGTAGAACTATTTTGTGCGCGGGGTTAAAATGCACTTTATTTCAACCGACAACACGTGCGGAAGAGATAGATGCTGTGATGAGCAGTAGGAAGCTAGTTCGCGTATGAATACACACTTTTGCAAATTTGTAGCGAAATGGATAATGATTTAGGACGAAACCGAGCGCGCGAAATTTTATAAACAGACTTTTGGCAGTTTAGATATCATGAAAAAACGACTAAATCTATCTGTTAAAAATAAAATTATTTGCATTGTTGAACTACTAATCTATCCCTGTATGGAGGCCATTTTGCAATTTTCCGTCTTTAAATGGTATTTATTTGCGCCCAAAAAAGCGTTAAAATTAGTGTCGAAATGTGGAACTTTCGACGATCATAACTTTCAAATATTTTCTTTTTTTTACTTTTTTGCCTCCATACAGGGCTAGATAATGATGAGACAAATTGATATCACTTTTTATTTTGAACATACATCGTCAAACAGTGGAATAATCCCTAGACTACGTTTGTATGGAAGAATTTTCGACTAGTGTATCCTTAAGGACATAAAATGAACTACGTCGTTTTGGAAGTGGGTCGGATCTTCAATGTTATTTAATTCTTGTTCAAACGAGATTAGATGCATACTAGCTTGTAGTAAAGAGTCTGGGTTATTAACATTATTTAATTTTAGGTATGGTAAACGTGAAAGGGAATTGTTGACCCTACTCTTTTCACAGCAATCTTCAACGAGGTTGAAATTAGAAACAACATGTGAGCTTACATTAACGAAAACATTTGATGATGGCATTAATTGTAAAGTTTTATAAAAAGCTTTGCAGTTTTTGGTTGAAGACAATATTCCTGTTCCGAATTAAGTTTCATCAAAGCTACTGCCATCTTTTTCACAAGATACATGACATTTGTCTGGTTCAGATAGAACAAACATCCATCTATTATTACTAATTTTATGAAACACTTGAATAGAGCCATTTAACAATTTAGTCTCGCAGGAGTTAGGTAGCTCGTGGCTAAATAATAACAGCCGCTCGGGTCGATCAACAAGGTTAAGCAACGCTTGACGAGGGTGACCATATAGGTTTTGGGTCGAAAACCTATATTGTAGTTCCCGTTTACCTAGAATCACAAAATTTGGCAAAAACTAAGGTATATAACAACATGAAAATTAAAGAGTGTCCCCATACATACATAGTTGACGCCACCCTGTGTACGGAACCCTTCGTGCGCGAATCAGACTCGCACGTGACCGGTTTTTTTTAGAATAGAATAGAATAGAATATTTATTTGCGTAAAACATGGTATACAAGGGTGTTAAATACAAATTGAGGCACAAGCATGTTTAGCTAGGATAAAACATAGCATGCAAAATTTTAAAAAACAAGTTAAGCAACAACAACCGTTTCCTTTTTTTAAAACATCAACATTTTTTATCTATAAATTCTTTTAAACTATAAAAACTACACTCGATTAACCACTTATGAAATTTTATTGTAAATAATTTTGTGTTTAAAGCTTTGAAATGCCTTGGTATTTTATTATAAATGCTCACACACATTGCCAAGCAGCTACTTAAATTTTACTTTAAATATTTTTTTTTAAGGTTTTTCAATCTAACTAACATAAACGAAAAAAGAAAAGAAAAGAGTGCATAACATAATATTTGGGTTGTTAAAAAGTCGATCCTCAACGGGGCAAAAAGGGGTTATTATTTTTTAGGGGAGTATTTTACTTTTGTGGCGGTAACATAAATTCTATATGTCAAACAACTAATCGTTCCAAACTAATAAACCCTAGACATCTACGACACTCCATTTTTTATTGATTTAACAATTTACAGCTTATTTTTTGTCGCCTTTACTAACTGCACATACGAAATTTGTCTGCAGGATAAATTAAACACGAAATCACGCGAACGAAGTCGCGGGTGGAATCCTAGTTAATAATAAAAGATTGTTACACTAGAATTAGAAATCGTCGGTTGCGACCTTGTTTATGCACGATTATTGTATTTCAATGTGTAGAAAATTTACATTTGCTTTAAATACATGTGCAAGGCATTGAGAAATATATAATCACTAGCTTCTGCCAGCGGCTTCGCCCGGGTTAAATGGAAAATTGTCCCGAGGGAACATAATTATGTTCGCTCGGGATAATTTTCATGTTCATCAGCCTTTTAAATCAAATCAAATCAAAATATTTATTTGCTCGAAATACATTGGTCCCACTGCTGGGACACAGGCCTCCTCTCTGTAAGAGAGGGTATGATGATCCACCACGCGGGCCCAGTGCGGGTTGGTGGATGTCACATGTCTTCGAATTTTTGGTTCTAGGACATGTCAGTTTCCTCACGATGTTTTTCTTCACCGGTTTTAGAGCAGTGGTGATGAAATAATTTACACAAAGTAATGCGCCTGTCTGGGTTCGAACCCACGACCTGCAGCTTGTAAATTGCGGCCGCTACCACTGGGCCACCACTGCGCTTAGTTAGTAGTTCAGCTCAAAACTACTCAATTTATCACAATTTCCACCAAGCCCGTTAATTCTCCGATCTGATTAGTTCCAGTAGATAGTATTTTGTTAAAGTTTCCATAGAACTCTGCAGGGATTAATGGAGAAATTGAATAATTTTTTTTTTCACGAAATACACGACATCGAACTTTACAATAATTACAACACATATTGCGCTACCATTTTACCTAATTATTTAAAGTGTCCCTTTGCAGTGCCGAATTCACTTACGCATTTAGGACATCAGTTCGTATGCGGCGTATATGCTGCTACAGTTTAATCTACATTCTAGTCAAGCATGCAGCTGATATGAGTATACCAAAAGGAATGTGTAGTGTTGTTACATAGGTACACGTATAGATTTAAAAATGAGAATTTAAAAGGAAATCTATAAGTAGCGCTGCAGAAGACTGAAAATCATCTCGTTAGGAAAGCTTGAAGGCGTGCTTCTGCGTGCCCAAAGACGGAACAATGTTTTTTTGCTGGGATGAATATCGGGGTTTGGGGTAATCCAAAATTACAGACGTGGAAATCATTTTCGCATAAATTTATTCACATTCATTACATCATCCTTCAAACATAGCTAAAGTTTATTGATAAACTCATCCCAGGGACAAAATCCGTGCTCGTCCGTGTTACACCAGTTTAAACGCATCACAACTCTTTCTGGCGGACTTTCCAGATAATATTTTGAACCATTTCTTAACTGTGACCAACTTGGGTACACATATTCTACTTTCAAATAATCGCTTTTATTATCAGTCCACCTTTGAAACACAAACTTGCCACCAATCGGGTATTTCTCGCATTGATTAGGTAAGTCGATCGATTCAAAGCCCAAAGTATTCGCAACAGCGTTCATATTAGTATCATGGCCAACTAATACAATTAACTTTGGCATTGTGTCATAGTTTTTAAATGTTTTAGTTAAATAATTCACTAATGGTGCTGCCTCTTCTTCAGCTACTGTTGTATATCTTATGTCTTGATCTTCGCGTCCTATTTCAGTCAACAGATTCCATTTTTCCGGTGTTGTTATTTGTCCCCATGCAATTTCTTGTATCGGCATGCCATCGTAGAAACTCATAGTGAACGAGTCTACAACTAAAAATGCCATAGAAAAACGCCATTTGATCGCAACTGCTTCACCGACCTGATATAATATTGTGTCATTAGCTTCAGTCAAATCACATATTCCATCCTGCTTGCAAACTTCTGATTCCTCAATTTCCAATATTTTATTCAATTCCGAATATACTGCTTGTAGTTTAGAATTATTTATTAATTTTCTGTTAATTTTTTTGAGCACCATTTCTTTAAATGCTTCAGTAGTGTTTTGTATGACCGGATAAAAGAGTGGATCCGGTTCTGTTGTATTTTTGTGATGTACAGGCACGTTGCAACTCTTGAACACTGAGTCGATGAAAGCTCTCGCGGTCGATTTGGTTCTGTTCAACGTGTTAGCGTAGACGAACACAGAGTCTTCATCTGGACATCCTTCGGGAAGAAACTGTTCCTTTTTGAACCATTCTGAGAAATATTCACCCATGTATCCTTCTAGCTGTGCTCCCTTCGGAGTCAAAAGTCCGGGCGGGCCAGCCGGTGGGGGCCAGGGCTTCGGTGAATATCTATGCAGTTCTTTACCCACAGGATATCGTATGTTGTGTCGACTCAATATTAACACTTGTTCCAGTTTCATGTTGCCCATCACAAAGAATTTACACAGAAAGATCAATATTGCGAGTAATATTAAACAAACTAATTTCGAGACCATTTTATTTATTTTTCTCTTTAGATTTAATACTCAATTTTTAAACTAAGTTGTTTACGTATTCAATTTAAGATATCTACATATGTCTATTAACAAAACAAGACTATGTTTAATTCTTGTATCAAACTGTTGAGGGAACACCTAACTGGTCGGACCGGTATATGGGATTAAGTTTGACAATATTCATTGAAATGCATTTCATTTACGTCACTGATTAGCAACATAAAGACAATATTATTAAACGACCACAATTGACCAGCTCCACCGGAGACGTAGTAAGTGTCGCGAGAATCTTCTCGACCGGTCGATTGGCTTGCTACGATTTTATTAGTCTTATAACCTGACATGGACGTCTTTAGTGTATTATTGTTAAATAAGTAGTCTTGCTTAGGTCTTCAGTGGTTTATTTAAGTATTTTAATATTATTAGTTTACAGAACTAATTAGTACGACCGGCTAGGTCAGAGGTTGGAAGTCAAGGGGCGTAGTGTTGCCAATACACAGGAAAAGAGAAAATACTTTTTTTTAATTACGTTCCATTACATCATCCCCTTTTAACAAACAATTTTGAACTTATATTAATGGGGTTTACAACCTCTTAAATTATTAGAGCAAGTTTACAACTCAAAAGTTTTTACACTATTAATCAATACTAAATTTCTATTTCCTATTATTAGAGTAAGTTTATAACTCAAAACTTTAAAGACAAAGCAATTTTTTTTTATTTGTTAAAACAAAATAACACATTATACTTCTTATTATAAACTCTTCCTCGCCTCCTAAGAAGTAAAATTAAACAATGCAAAATAGTTACTTATACTATAACATCATCTTAAATTACATTGAACCTACTCATTCAGCCAACATAAGTGAGGTAGAGACTAATACAGAGCAAGCCCGTCTTGGGGGATCATCAAGTTATGCTGGTCGGATATAGAAAGAGGTTCTTGTATATAACACATTAATATTATCCACTAAGTCAAAAGCTTTATATCCATTACTGCTAATGATTTTCTACTTGTTTACATCTTTTTATTTCGTTTTTCAAGCAGTCGGGTTTTTTGATTTTTTTAATTAACTTTTTTTATTTATAACTTTTTAATTTCTTTTTTTAATTTGGTACATTTAAATATATGTGTTATAAAACCCTTTATTTTGATACCCCACACGATGGGTTGGAAAGAAAAAAAAATTAGGGCTCTACAATATGGCACCCAAAATCCGCCATTTTTATATTTTCCAATTTTAATGTAGCCAGTGACACCCGCAGGGTTAAGACAAATCGATTGACGTAAGAACCATCAACATCGGCCAACGCGTTCGGTCTCTAGAACGTCACATAGGAACAAACTTACATACATACATACATTACCCTCCTTTTGCAGTCGGGTAAAAAAATTAAGTAGCGCTGGTATTCTAATAAGGCCCACTGTTGATGCCACGGACACACTGACGCAAACGGGACATACAATATTTAAAATATATATATATGTAATAGAATAAAATAAATGACAATACTGTGAAAATAGTATAGACACAGAATGTGAATCAATGTATTATAAATGTAAGGGGTTGATCACGTGACATGTCAATAGCGCTTGACAGTTCCATACATTTCTGACATGACTGAGCTAAATTAGGTACAGGCAGGCCTCCTTCACTCGACCGTACTTACAGCGATTAATGCCTACACTTTCGCACGGTCCCGGCACCGGTCAGACAGTCGGTTGTCACTCTATGGTTGTCAGTTCACCACTCGCGCGCAGGACCCGCGCGTGCGAGGGGAGTGCGTGAATGGTGCGTGCGGGGGTCTTAGTTCGAGCCGCCTCGCAAGAAATGAGCCGTCATGGATCAACCTAACCGTCACGGATATTGAACTGAAAATTGAGTGTGTTGATTTTGATTTATGGTTTTGAATTTGTGAAATAGGCATTGTTGGCATCTTGTTGTATTAATCGACGACACATTTTTTTGAGGCCTCATGCATGTTAACCATACGAGGTGGTTGTCTGCATAACCGATCTTTCTTGGGGCGGCCTTTAAAAATTAAATAAACTGAGCAAACTACACGCTAAAGGTACTCCCGGTGGGATACGAGCCTCGGTTTAGAAGGCCGCTGGTGGGTGTTTAGAGATATGCAGAACCCGTTGAAAAGGAGCATCCTCCGAGCAGACGGGTGATATGTCTGCATGGCAAATACCCGAAGGTTGTTGCTGGGCAGTTGTAAATGTTCAAATCATTAAGGCGCCTCCCCGAGCAAAACGCCGCGCTAGTCGTTTTTGTGCAGTTTTTAAGAGCTATCTACTCTTTATTTAAAAAGAAAGAAAGAAAAATATTTATTTGTGACCCGCACAGGAGACACGAGTTAAGAAAAACACAAACAATAATAAAAAATAAAAATAAATTACCCCGTGCGAGACCAAAAAGGCTCCTATCTCAGCAAGTGCAACGATATCAAAAAGAAAATAACGCTGCACTGATATTCTGATAGGGCCCACTGTTGATGCCACGGACACATTTACGGAAACGGATCATATTATCATATTTAAGAAATAAAAAATAGAACAAGATATATAATATCAAAAGAAGAAATATCAATTAATAAAAATACATTAAATTTCTACATAATGTTGATTCTAAAATGGTAGTACACTTTTTTTTAAAGAGTTGTAAGTATCACTAATCTCCTTCCAACAACAACATAAAAGTGAGTAATAATTATTGATAGCATGCATCTCCTCGTAAAGTGTTCATTAATTATTTTTTGTACTAACACTAATGGATAGACAATTTGATAACGAACATTTTGTAAGTTTTTTTTTTTTCAAAAGACCAATATTCGATTTTATAAAGATTTTAATCTAAAATCTGTTAAGGGTACACTAGTTGACGGCACGAACTATTTTGTGCGCGGGGTTAAAATGCATTTTATATCAACCGACAACGCTTGCGGAAGAGATAGATGCTGTGATGAGCAGTAGGAAGCTAGTTCGCGTACGAATACACACTTTTGCAAATTTGTAGCGAAATGGATAATGATTTAGGACTAAACCGAGCGCGCTAATTTTTATAAACAGGCCTTTGGCAGTCTAGATATCATGAAAAAACTACTAAATCTATCTGTTCAATATAAAATTATTTGCATTGGTGAACTACTAATCTATCCCTGTATGGAGTCCGTTTTGCAATTTTCCGTCTTCTTATGGTATTTATTCGCGCCCAAAAATGCGTTAAAATTAGTGTCAAAATGTGGAACTTTCGACGCACATAACTTTCAAATATTTTCTTTTTTTACTTTTTTGCTTCCATACAGGGCTAGATAATGATGAGACAAATTGATATCACTTTTTATTTTGAACGTACATCGTAAAACAGTGGAATAATCTCTAGACTACGTTTGTATGGAAGAATTTTCGACTAGTGTAACCTTAACTACTGTAATTCATGCGCCACCAGTGCCGCTAGGCCAATAGGAATGCTCATATCTCATGCTGATTTTTTGATCAGGGTACGGCCTTAAGTCATTAAGGAATTAAGTCCGCCTTTGTACCTTTCGTGCATGAAGTCTTAATAAATAAATAACTCACGCGGAGAACTTTGATTGCGAGACGAAAGATTTGTGTGACGTCATGTAATTTTCGTAGTTCTGTGGCAGCATAGATGGCACACTAACTGACACACTTCAACGATAATGCGCATTTCGATCTCTAGTGATGTGGCACGCTCTATTACCAATTCTAGAAAATGTGCGAAGAATGCCGCGATCCCGTATCCTACCGAAAAATGGATCCGCTGAAAGCCGGCTAAGCCAATAATACGAAAGGTCAGGCGTATATCCTAGCCGCTAAATCACGGTTTTCAGGCTTTATTCAACAAGATTTAGCATCATGTCCGATTTACATGATATTCTAACGGATGTACTGAACATTTTAAATGGATGTTTCGCATTTAGCCGGGGGTCTCTGTGATTTAATGCTAATACCTAATTAACTTATTATTGTTGATGAGATTATCGGAATTATCTATTCATCAGCATCACTATCATTATAGAGTAAATCTGAATAGGTTACTTCTTCCGCAGAGAGGAGGCCGGTGTCCCAGCTGTGGTAACGTTAAAAGGCTGATGATGATGATGATGAGGTTTCTTCTAGGCAAGCGTGTTCACTGTCGATAGGCAAGCGTGTTCACCGTCGAAGCATGAGTGTAATACTATCTACAATAAAAAATATAAATCTATACCAATATTATAAAGAGGAAAGATTTTTTTGTTTGTTTGTACCGAATAGGCTCCGAAACTACTGTACCAATTTAAAAAAAAACACCTATAGAAAGCCACATTATTCCTGAGTAACATAGACTATTTTTAAATCCCGAATACGGGTCCTGTGGAGTGGTCCACGGGACCGAAGCCGCGGGGAACAGCTAGTTAAATATAATTTCAGCCGAAAAACGTCTACTGCTGGCCTCTCCAAAAGTCACCACATCGACCAGTCCTGTACGTCTCGCACTGTCTAAATAGACTATTTATTTAAAATTGACTTGGTCTGGTCTGCTGGAGTTCGCTGAACCGGTTAATGAAGCGGTGGTTGCGACGTATGACGGCTGAAGTGATGAGTCAAGTTAGGGCGATAAGGTTTGAACAAACTCGATTTCGAACACGTCAAGCCGCAGTGTTGAGTATGTAATGATAGGTATACTTATGAATCTACATCGGTAACACTATGTGTAACTAAGCTAGGATGAACCTTTACTTTAATAGTTATTAAGAATCATCCTCAACAAATTTACAAATCCGTGATTCGACCTGACGTACTCTACGTATCAGAATGTTGGGCTGTGAAAAGATAGATGAAAAGAGATTGCATGTAGGAGAGATGCGATAGTTGAGATGGATGTGCGGAGTGACGAGAATGGATAAAGTGAGAAATGAGTATATCAAAGGAAGTTTGAATGTGGCGCCAGTGACAGAAAAGTTAAAAGGAAACCGTTTGTCCTGGTATGGTCATGCGATGAGGAGGGATTAAACGTATGTTACTAAAATAGTTATGAATATAAATGTGGATGGATGGAGAGGAAGGTGACGGCCAAAGAAAAGATGGATGGTCTGTGTGAGGAGTGATATGAAAGAAAAGAGAGACAGACTCCAAGTAAAATGAGACAGGGACAGGAAGAAGAAGATCCTTAACAAATCTAATTACCATCTTGTAAGAAATTTAGAACGTACTCTGTTGTCTACTAAATCGTGACGTTACCTGTGAGAAACTGATTAAACGCGAGCCTACAAATAATAAAAAAATGTACAGATACAAACTTGCATTTGTTAATGGCAAAAAAGTATACTTTATTCCAAGACATCATTAACATTAAAACCTTTAGAGAATCACATACCCTCAGGTACCTTCCTACGACTTCGTTCAAAGAACACGAACATAATTAAAGACATATTTAATTTGCCCCAAAGCACACTCTCAGTTACCAAAATATATCAATTAGAATGCTAAACAGCTCTCGTTCCCGGTAGATTCAATTATTTGGGCCTGGTGTAAAATTCCATTAATGTTTTGTTCATAGGTTGTGTCGATGCCATGAACTGGCAAACGATGAAAATGTTGTTGTCATTGTACCTTGTTTTCAGTATGCCAAAACGGCTCGAAGCTGTAACCAGACCCCGAGGAGGCAATACCAGTTATTAAAATGTAATGGCGTAAAATATATCCCATCAAAAAAATAAATGTGAAAAAGGGAGCCAAGTTCAATAGTAAGAATATGCGCGGTTGTTGGCTACGCTGACAAAAGAATTGAGACCTAAATGGGTGCCAAGCTCTGTATCCTGAAATTTATTTACAAGAACATAAAATAAAATGTTTTGTTTAAAATGTTTTCCTGTGTCTACTAAAAGAAATACAAATTTACTAGTATGTTCTGACTACTTTAGTAAGTATGTTATGTTGTTTCCTATACGGAATGCAACAGGCACTGCTATAGTCAAAATACTGGAAGAAAAAGTGTTTCTTGTGCACGGAATACCTAAATTTGTCTATGTTGACAATGGTCCTCAATTCATTTCAAAGCAATTTAGAGACTTAATGTGTAAATATAATGTGCCTAATATTTACTATAATCCAAGATATCATCCCCAGGTTAATCAAGCTGAGAGAGCTATCAGAAATATCCTGTATGCGATTGCCTCATATGTAAAATCTAACCACAGGCAATGGGACAATCACATACCAGAAATTCAATGTGCACTTAATACTTCAGTTAACGAGAAATTTTCTCCCTACTTTCTCGTCCATGGGCGAGAAATGTTTGTGGATGGAAAATAACATCAAAACGCTGCTGGAAATGGGTTCTATTGGTTATCCTTTAATACCCTGGCTATTTTTTTTGGAATTTTATTCGATGTACAAAAAACACTTTTCTACAGATTTATTATATGTATTGATATTGATTGATTGATATTGAATATTGAATGATGATTGATGATCATAGTTACGAGCTATAGCGCGATCGCGCTACGATTTTCGATATGAATAATGAACAATCGTTTTATTAATAATTTTGACTTCGGCAATAGTAAAAGTCCGTGCAAAACGACGCTGAGAATGAGCAACTGCTAAATAAAAGAAAAACAAAAGGTGCCTTCAGCATTTTGAGGATTATAAGTTTTTAAGCTGACATAATCACAATCATTAGAAATACCGCAGTTACAGTGTTGTTAAGACTATTTAATTTCAAAGCATCAGTGAAGAACAGTTGAAAACCATTCCATCCATATATGTTTCGGGATATTTACCAAGTAAAACAAATATTAATTTTGAGGATTGTCTTCTTGAGACATTAAATGTTAAAATACTCCACCTTTCAGGTCGCACAAGAAGGAAAAGCATTTATAGCACTGACTGCACACTGCGGACGGTGAACTAAAAGTTCAAAGTATGGCATATAATGTAATCAGTTGGTAATTATTTGGTTCACACTCCATTTATCTTCCAGTCAAACACATCACAGTGTAGCATCATCATCATCATTTCAGCCGAAAGTCGTTAACTGCTGGACATAGGCCGCCCCTAGGCGCCACCACATCCCGTGCGTCTCGCATCTAGCGCATTCTTGCAACCTTAACCAGGTCATCGGTCTACCTATTGGGAGGCCTTCCAACGCATCATCTTACGGTGCGCGGTCGCCATTCCAGAACTGTTTGTCCCTGCCGGCCATCCGTTCTGCGAGCAACGTCAGTTCGGTGCCGATTCTTCGGGGTATATACCGATATACCTCGAAGAATCGGCAGAAGAACCAAAGTAACCGTACTCTGGTTCTTTTGCGGATATCCTTATTTCTGATGCGATCACGCAAAGAAACTCCGAGCATAACCCTCTCCATTGCCCTATGGATGACTTTAAGCTTTCTAATAAGGCTTATTGTGAGCGACCACGTGTCGGTCCCATAGGTAATCACTGGCAACACACACTGGTCATAGACTTGACTTGACTAGACTTGTGTAGCATACATAGGTATATTGATGACTATTAAGTATTTAAGTACTGTTTGGAAGAATTAAAAGTGGTTCTCATCCCTTCAACCCGTATGTACCTAACACAACATAAACTTTGACTCCTACCTTTTTATCATCGGCTTCAGAACACCCCATTAGCACTTTATTCTCATTAATATTTCAGAGCAAACGTTTTTCAATTACGCCCTTCACGCCAACATAACATTTCTTTCATCCAGAGAAGAAAACGTAATATTTTGTGCCTGAATGCGAAAATGTGTTGCTTTTAGCATTAATAATTTACCACATATATGACAGATGTGTTCTTAAGGTGTGTCTATGTTTAGCACAGCTAAGACGTATTATCGATGTATGAATTATAAATTTGAAGTTGAGTGTTTATCAAAGTCTGTTAAAACCTTTAAAATTTTGGCATTAATAGTGTTTGCCACGTTCTTAAATATAAATATTGAATTGAGACTGGCCTGAAATTTAAAGCCATCGAAAAATCATCTTTGTAGAAATCTTATAAGGGTACAGACAGGTACATAGATATCTGTGAGTATTATCTTTTTGTACAGCTCATTTGACCTTTTATTTAGTAGGCCCTAGGTTAAAGGAAAGCAAGCGGACCGTAACATCATCAGCCTATTAATGATCCCACTGCTGGGACACAGGCCTCCTCTCTGTGAGAGGGAATGGGCCGTAATCTACCACGCGGGCCCAGTGCGGGTTGGTGGATGTCACACACATCACATCATCAGCCTATTAATGTTCCCATTGCTGGGACACAGGCCTCCTCTCTGTGAGAGGGAATAGGCCGTAATCCACCACGCGGGTCTAGTGCGGTTTGGTGGATGTCACATGTCTTCGATTTTTTTTGGTTCTAGGACATGCCGGTTTCCTCACGATGTTTTCCTTCACCGTTTTGAGAGCAGTGGTGATGAATTAATTTACACAAAGTAAAGCGCCTGAGTGGGCTCGAACCTACGACCTACAACTTGTAAGTCGCGGCCGGTACCTCTGGGCCACCACTGCTCTGACAAGCGGACTGTATAAAGGTTTATTAGGCGGTTTACAATATTATAGCAATCTAAGTATTTTAATCAAAAGGTAAGTATGTCTGAGTGCTGTCGTGTCGGACGATGCAATGCCGAGCCGAGACGCTGCTGTGCGCCCGGCCCTCGCGCCGCCGCCGTGCCGCGTCACTCGCTGACGATGCCGTAGTGTGTTCGTTGGTTTTGGATGTGTGTGCGTGAACACTCATTTCCAAGTTAGATAAAGTATAGCTCATGCAATGGTGACAAGGTGGTAGTCACAAAAGTTAACAGGTTGCAGTGCTAACTATCCTGCCTATTTTTTCAACTTAACCTCTAAACCTAGTCCCGATTTAGGTACATCATTATCATCCAACAGCATTCAAAGGCTAGACATAGGTCTCCAATCGCATGCCATTTAGCCCGATTCTTGGCAACCGTCATCCAGCTGCTTTACTGAGAGATGCATATGCTTAAATTTCTTGTTGAACTTTTCATGATCAGATTTAAACGCTCCTTTATATTTAACTGACAATATGAGTTACAAGCGTGAAAAATTCGTGGGAGTATTGTTAAAATTTAACATAAAAGCTTTTTTGAATATTTTGGAGTCAACACCATTTGAATAGGTTATGAAGTACTTGCCGCATTGTTAAATTGTTACAGAATTTGACAGGTTTCTACAAACTCAGGTTAGTATACTAAGGTATATTTTTTGTTCATCAGATCAAAAATCTTGATCAGCCATGGAAATGCGTTTTTTTTATAAATTAGTTTTGTAGGCAGGTATAGTCGACGAAGTATAGTGGTGGCCCAGTGGTATCGGCCGCGACTAACAAGTTGTAGGTCGAAGGTTCGAGCCCAGGCAGGCGCTTTACTTTGTGTAAATTATTTCATCACCACTGCTCTCAAAACGGTAAAGGAAAACATCGTGAGGAAACCGGCATGTCGTAGAACCAAAAATTCGAAGACATGTGACATCCACCAACCCGCACTGGGCCCGCGTGGTGGATTACGGCCCATTCCCTCTCACAGAGAGGAGGCCTGTGTCCCAGTAGTGGGAACATTAATAGGCTGATGATGTGATGTGATAGTCGACGAATGTTTTATTGGACCAGATTTTTTATATCCAAGTCCGTCCAAGAAGTTTTCTCCCGCTCCACCTTGAACCAGCCCCTCGCGGTAATTTAGCAATCAAGGCTCATAAAGTGTCATTCTACCCGCAATAGTGGATTGGATTTTGAAAAAAGAAAAATGTTATAAACAAACCCACACATTTTTAATCGAATTCCCAAAAAGGAGGAAGTTTCTCAATTCGAACGTATATTTTTTTTTTATGTGTGTTCGCGGATAACTTCGTCGTTTATGAACCGATTTTGATGATTCTTTTTTTGTTGGAAAGTAGATATCCCAAGGGTGGTACCATGATAAGGAAACCAGGATCTTATGATGGAATTCTACGGAAGTCTAGGGAACTCCTCAAATATTATAGGCATACATATAGCGATGTTGTTATTTTCATCAATAATGCAATCATTTAGACTCAGAAAGTATCATTTGGTGAAGTGGAACTGATGAAGAAGACCACAATGGCCACTGGAACTCCGACATAAAACAATGTATCCTAGTCATATTTGGGCTTATTGGAATCGTCATGAGATGTACTTTGGCTATTCATGTTAATTGGAGGTACCTACCAAAACTAAAAAGAGGAAAATAATAGAATTTGCTTAAGTTGTATCAAGTTCGATCTTGCATGGAATAACGTTCTCATCTTTGGGACGGATCTGCTAAATACCAGCTTGATGCACTAGAGTCGTTCGAAAAACGGGCCAAGAGGCTGATTGGTAATGAAGCGCTGGTCGAGTCAAAGCTCCAAAGCCTTGAACATCGTCGTCGAGTTGCCAGCTTGTCGGTTTTTTATCGGTTGCATTTCGGGGAGTGAGCGATGGAATTGCATGATCTAATTCCGCCTAGCCCGTTTCATCATCGGACTACAAGACGTACGGCGATGCGCCATCGGTACATGGTGGACATCCCACCCATACGCACTAAGCGTTTTGGAAATACTTTCATTATACGTACAGCTAAAGAGTGGAATTCCCTGCCGGGGTCTGTGTTTCCAGATAGCTACAACCTCGGGGTCTTTAAGTCAAGAGTGAATAGGTTACTTCTAGGCAAGCGTGTTACACCGTCGACCGCAACATCGCTTACCATCGGGTGAGATAGTGGTCAAGCGCGAGCCTATCTAAAATAAAAAAAATAAAATAAAAAATAAAAACTTTTTAACAAAAATGATTTGATTTGATTGATAATTATAAATACCTATTCAAAAGTATAGGTACCTAAACTCGTACTATGAACTAGGTTCAACGTTTATCATAATTATTATGTGACGCAATACGTTTAAACGAGAAAATAATAAAGCGACAAGCCGGTAGGAAAATAAATTCTAATTTCTCCTAATAAATGTTGGCCTAAAACGTTTAATATTTTCGGTTTGTCCTCATTTCAAATAACAATGTGTTTGGCAACGACATTTTCTTAGAATTTAATAATCTGAAAACTGAAACGTGTCAGAGAAACAAATGAAGCGAAAATAAATTACGAATAATTATTTTTCTGTTACTAGGCCGGATTTTGTTAAACCTTTGTAATTTTTATGCTCAAACTATTTATTATTAAAAAGCTTATATCCTTACCCTTGGCTTAGCCAATGTAGGTACACTTTGTCTATACTAGCTCCTACCAACGGCTTCGTTTGAAAATCGGCAATTATCCCAAGAAAACGTCCAAGGTCCAATATACAAATTATCCTAATAATTTCAGCGGTTTTATCGTGATAAACGTAACAAATAAACTGACAGGCAGAGGTGGTCTCTCTATTATTTTGTGTAGTACCTACGTGTTATCCAACTGGTGGGCAAAGGCACCTCTCGTCAAGGAACAATCTTAGTTAAAAGGAGTCAAGCATCTCGCCAATAATTTGGAACGCTTCTGGACTATGAATTAAAAAATATTTACTAGTTAGGTTTTAAGCTTTGTCCGACCAAAGCTTAAAACCTAACTAGTAAATATTTTTTCGTACGTACACAATATTATGAAAATCGTCGTAAGAATGGTGTTTGATTATATCGAAGTAGGTATACCTCAGCAGTGAGGAGAATTATGTGTCCGGCATTGTTTACTTGCAAGTGACCAAATCTTTAGAGACATCGCAAAAAAAGTCGTATGTATATTAGGATATGTCTATGGCAACGCTGATTAGCAGGAACGCACCTCATATTATACATGGTGTCAGGTGGTAAATCTGAAAATGGAAGGCATAAAACCACCAAGAAGCGCAATTCTCTCTGGAGAGAATGTCAATTTGAGAAAGTTTAAACAAGCATTTCAAATTTACTTGACTGCAACAGACCATAAGCCTCTAATTGCTATAATGAATAAAGATATAAACAAAATTTCACCTAGATTACAGCGTATGGTTCTAAAACTGATCAAATATGATTTTGAAATTAAGTATGTACCTGGTCCTAAGATGTTTATTGCTGAAAAGCTGTGCCCGCGGCTTCGCTCCCGTCGTCTGCTTCCCGTCGTCTGCTACCCTACTTACCTTCCTGCCTACGCTACATAGATATACCTCATTTTTTTTTTTTCGATTCAGAAAATGTCTTTAAATGCACAACGCCATCTATCAAATAGCGAGTTCAACTGTCCGAGTAACTGAATTGCGTGTGCTGTGATAATTTTACTTCTTGAACACTTTAAATTTAGATATCTAACTTTTGATAGTTTTTGTTTCATCGCACTCTAAGTAATTCTTCAAGTTACGCACCATTTTTATAAAAGTAAAATGCTGGAAATGGGTTCTGTTGGTTATCCTTTAACACCCTGGCTATTTTTTTTGGATTTTTTTTCGACGTACAAAAATTGTTTTTCAACAGGTTTATTATATGTATTGATTGATTACTTATCTAGGAATTATGTTAGCAATAATGCTCAGGGTGATAATTCTTTAAAAGAATTGTGGAAACAGATATAGTACATGGATTGGAACAAAATTTAGCTATTTCAGATACAAAATTTTTTGAATTCCAAAACGCTACAAAGAGTGACAGTGTATTACAACAAGTTATTTTGTGGTACTTTACAGAGTGGCCAAAAAATAATAAAGGTATTAATAATAAGGAGTTAAAAATTCTGTATAAATTGAGAGATTTTATTCAAGTTAAAGATAACTTAGTGTACTACGAGTATAAGGACAGAATTGTAATACCGTATAGTTTGAGAAAAGAAATTGTAGAAAAAATTCGTACAGGTCATGCTGGTGTAGTAAAAAGTAAGATTAGGGCCAGAAAAATTGTATTTTGGTCAGGAATGTCACAAGACATTGAGAATTATGTTTAAATGTAAAACTTGTGAAAAATACCGTCCGTCAAATGCTAAGGAACCATTAATGTCACATGATATACAGGACTTACCTTTTTTAAAAATTGGTATGGATATTTGTACATTTGCTAGAATGGACTAAACACATCAACACGGTCTAGGGATATTTCATACTCAATTAAATAACTCGAAAAGTACTGGCCGCATTGGAATCTTTTATACACCGATTTGTTTGTAATTTATCTCAGACTAATTCCAAATTCAAATTTTTGAAAATTCTTTTGTTTCGGTGGCATAAAAATGTCTTGATGTGTAGGAGAGGGAATTTTCATTTGTGCGAAATTTAGAAAACAATACGAATTACGTTTAGTTACGTTTAGTTTTAAACGAAAGATAAAGTTAAAATTGAGGTATTGTAGCCATGCAACGCCAACATTTGACGAGGGCTGTTACGAGCTGTGGGAATGCTGGAAGCTGGGTCTGTTCAGCGTAATGTTGCTGAGGCCATAGGGACCCACCAAAATGTAATTTCAAGATTGTGGACTCGCTATCGTGCCACAGGTGAAGTAGCGGAGAGGCACCGGGGGCCAAGTTGCATCACTACCCCCAGACAAGACCGATTTTTGCAAATTACTGCGCGAGCTCAACCAAATGCAACGGCGACTCAATTGGTCCAAAGGCTGCGAGTGGAACACCAAGTGCTTGTGAGTGACCTAACTGTAAGAAGACGACTGCATGAAAGCAATCTACGCTCTCGTAGACCATTCCGGGTCCCACCTTTACGGAGAGGCAATCGTGGACGACGATTAGAATGGGTTCGGAACCACGTGGACTGGGGCCGTGAGCAATGGTCCAATGTGCTGTTCACGGATGAATCCAGGTTCGGCTTCCATCCAGATTCACGAAGGACGCGTGTTTGGCAAGTTCCTGGACGATGGAGCCGTATTCAGAACCCTCAGGAAGTTCACCCATACCATGGAGGAACAATTATGGTTTGGGCAGGAATTCGTCTTGGAGGACGGACGGATCTCGTTTGGGTGCGGGGCAATATGACGGCAGAACGATACGTCCAACAGGTGCTGGGGCCCGTAATCTTGCCCCACAGAACACAAATGGGGCAAGATTTCCTGCTCATGCACGACAATGCCCGGGCACACACGGCGAGAACGGTAGCAGCTTGGTTACATACACACAATGTTATGGCCTTAGACTGGCTTGCTCAATCGCCAGATCTAAATCCCATTGAGCATGCGTGGGATATGCTGCAAAGAAGAGCTCTGAAGGAAGTTCCTGAAAATCTGGCTACAGAAGATCAACTTTTTGCGCACCTCAGAAGGACATGGGACAATATTCCGCAGCAAGACATTGACAACCTTGTTCTGAGCATGCCGAATCGTTGCCGATGTGTTATGAACATCATGGGCGCTTTCTCAGACTACTAACTTAAAGTTTATAAACACAAATTAAATGATTTTTCTATTTTTTTCAGTTTTTACTCATAAATTAAAAGTTAATTCATATACGGTTTCCGTCTATGCTTCATTTTTTTTCCATAAAATCCTGAAATTTTAATCGAAGTACCTTAACCATTGTTAAAAAATGGTAGAATATTAAATAACGTATCTTTTAAATATATACATGTCATATAAATAATTAACACATTGATAGTAATTCGCTTTTTTTTTAAATATCCCTAGACCATGTTGATGTGTGTATTTAGTAGTTGTAGATTGTTACTCAAAGTGGATAGAGGTTAAAAATTTAGCTGATAAAACTGCAGATTGTGTTATTGAAAAACTGAGAATTATATTTGCTACACATGGCATACCAAAATATATAATAAGTGATAATATGCCCTTTAATAGTTACAACTTTACCAAGTTTGCAAAAGAATATGATATTAAAGTCATTCATTCAAGTCCGAGATATCTCCAGTCAAATGGTTTATCAGAGAAAGCAGTATCCATTGTTAAAAAATTATTGCGCAAATGTAATTAAATTTAGCATTACTTCATTATAGAACAAGTCCTGTTGCAAATTTAGAGTATAGTCCTTCAGAGCTTTTGATGTCAAGGATGCTTCGAACCAACATACCTTGTTCAAAAAGTGTACTTGAACCTAAGGTGGCTACAGATGTTAAGGAAAAAATGCTTATGCGAAAGGAAAAATCAAAATTAAATTATGACAAGAGCTCTAAAATAAAGGCACAATTTAAATCAGGGGAGAATGTTAGAATACAAAATAAACCTAATAAAGAATGGGAACCGGGAAAAATATTAGCTGAAGTTGGACCTATTAGGTTTTAATGTGCATAATATAGCTGGCTGCTAGAGCCTTGTCTATATTTGATTGAAATATGAAAATTCAACGTTCGGTTGATGCTTGTCTTGATGACATAATTTTGGTGTTACTTTTTAGAAGTACTCAAAATAAATTTTGTATGCTATTTTAATTTACTCTTGAGTTTCCTTGCACACATGTAAATGTTGATAAAACCATAAAGAAAAAGGCTAGACTTGTTGCCAAAGGATATAGCCAACGGTACGGGATTGATTACCACCAGACATTCAGCCCTGTTGTCAGACTAGACACCATCAGATTACTGACAGCACTTGCGGTTGAACTTGGTATGGAAATTCATCAATTAGACATAAATACCGCTTATTTGAACGGTACATTGGATGAAGAAATTTACATGGAAATCCCCGACATATTAATAGAGTGTCTGCAGAAGCTACTTCAGGTGGAACAAAAAGGTTCTAATATATATATGAACGAGCTAAGAAAATGTTAGCAGACATGCAGACGGGTGGTGATACATGTAGACTTAAGAGATCACTTTACGGCTTGAAGCAAGCTGGACGCCAGTGGAATGCAAGGCTCGATACACAATTGCAAAAAATGGGGATGCGATCATCATTAAATGAGCCATGTCTATACTTCCGAGACATAGGTGATGGTACAAAACTTTTTGTTGCAGTCTATGTCGACGATATTTTAGTGGCATCGCAGAAAAGAGTATGCATTGAAAATTTTAAAAAGGAACTGGCCAGTGAATTCGACCTAAAGGATTATGGCATCGCGAAATATATGTTAGGAATTGACATTGAGCGAATTGACAGTGATAAAATCAAACTGTCACAACTAACAAAAAAAATTCTAAATCTATGGTCACAACAAAAATACATTGAAGATTTATTATTTAAATATGGCCTGAATATGTGTAAAGAAACGGTTTCAACCCCAATGGAGGTGAATTTAAAGCTTAAATTACCTGAGCACCATACAAAACACGAAGAAGAGCGATACCCGTATCGCGAATTAATTGGGAGTTTGATGTATTTATCCGTGGGGACGAGACCAGATATCTCTAATAGTGTTTCGAAATTGGCGCAGGTAGTGTCCTAGTAAAGAGTCCTGGGCCGCTGCGAAACGAATATAACGTTATCTGAAGCGAACAAAAGATTCTGAGTGAAACTATTCTGATTCGGATTGGGGTGGTTGTTTGCTAGACAGGCGTTCTTTTTCAGGGTATGCTTTTGTATTAGGTGGTGCATGTATGTCATGGAAATCCCAGAAGCAGAAGTGTGTCAGTACCTCGACGTGTGAGTCCGAGTACATCAGTTTATCATCAGCGATGAAGGAAGCTTTATACCTGAACAGCTTGTTGACTGAAATCGGATTACGTAAGTTTGCATCAATTACCTTACATGTAGATAATACTGGAGCAATTCAATTAGCAAACGACTCGGTATTCCATTCCCGGAGCAAACACATATATATAAGACACCATTTTATACGGAGTGTCTTGAAGGAGAATAGAAACATTCAGTTGGTATACTTGTCGACCAACCTTATGTTAGCTGACGTATTAACCAAGGCCTTGCCGAAAGCCAAGCACTATATGTGCATGACTGGATTAGGTATATGTTTATAGTTAGCGTATTTTGTTTGTAAATGCTTTGTTTTGCCTCTCTCTTGTAATATACATATTAAGGGGGCGTATTAGGTTTTAATATGCATAATATAGCTGGCTGCTAGAGCCTAGTCTATATTTGATTGAAATATGAAAATTCAACGTTCGGTTGATGCTTGTCTTGATGATATAATTTTGGTGTTTTACGTGTTACTTTTTAGAAGCACTCAAAATATTTTTTTAATGCTATTTTAATTTACTCTTGAGTTTCCTTGCACACTTGCACTCTGTAGGGTAGTCCCCCGGCCTCCAGCCTATTTAAGTGATTATATGTTATAAGTGAAACCGGGGGGGGGGGATGTTGTATATTAGGATATGTCTATGGCAACACTGATTAGCAGGAACGCTTGGTGTCGCCGCCATCTTTATTGTAACACAGTAAGGCGAGAAATACATTGATACGTTATGTGAAACATGTGCGTTGTTATTTCATCCACACCTCTTATTATACACACGACACTATCTATCTATCACTTATAAATAAGCTACATTAAGGGTACACTAGTCGACGGCACGAATTATTTTGTGCGTGGGGTTAAAATGCATATTATATCAACCGACAACACGTGCGGAAGAGATAGATACTGTGATGAGCAGTAGGAAGCTAGTTCGCGTACGAATACACACTTTTGCAAATTTGTAGCGAAATGGATAATGATTTAGGACGAAACCGAGCGCGCGAAATTTTATAATCAGACCTTTGGCAGTCTAGATATCATGAAAAAACTACTCTTTAACCAAATCATTACCCTGGGCCATGTACCACTAGTCGTTCCAAACAAACTTTAAAACTCAACTGCAGCGAAAACTGCCAAGCCTACAGAAACCCTCGAGTAAAACCTCTAACGTCACGACTCTCTAGCCGACCAGCAATTGTTTTGCTCTCACACCACGGTCTCTCCAGACCCTGACCTCCGCCAGAATCCACTGGTACGGTCAAATATAACACGGCTGATAGAATCAATTACTCGACACCTCAAGCTTGCTCATCATCATCAAAATCCTTTTGACATCAACATCGACTGGTACATGACCTGCTGGTATCTTCCTTGACATACCGTGTGCAAACTTGTAGGCTCTAAGCGTACCTATTTAAAGCTTTCGGTGTATAGAGATCACCGTCCTATCATAATCACCTATCGGGGACTTAATATAGGGCCTATTTTGTTTTAGTATTAGAGTTTCCCACACAACACTATTCATTAGAAAAAGATCCAACGATCAAAAAGTTCAACAACTAAACAAAGTAATTGTAACAATTCTGAGACTCTAAACCATAATTCAAAGGCAATGCATTCTCAACTCATGAAACTTCTTCGTTGACCCATCGCCACATGTTACTCATGAGGTGCGGTCCAAAGTTCTGAGTATGAGTGAACAAGCCATTAGATTTGGTCTCACTAGAAACCAAATCAATCGTCATCAACTATGACGTCTAATTCTCAAGGAACTTGGTGATCGGGGATCCTTCACACAAGATTGGCTCTTCTTACTCAAAGATTTTGGAACATACCGACTGTTAATGTGAGGGGAACAATTATGCCTGATAATATTTGCTTCTTAATACCTCGTGTAAAGGAGCTTCATGAATTAACTCTAATCTATATCTTTAAATCATATATAAACCGTAACCATTTACTATGGCTTACTAACTCAGTTTTCATGTAAGGAAAACGATCACGAGATCTACTATGCTATCATAATATTACTTTGAAAGTAAACAAGTTAATTCAGATCTGAAGACGGTGGTTGTAAATCGTTACGCAACATAAGATCTGTTCCGAATACACGAAAATGACCAGTATCTAACTCGATATAATTGCGATGGCCCTACGATATTACTAACTCGCTTTACCACTGAAAATCACTAGTTGTGCAGTCATTTTGGATATGTCATCTCCTTCATATGGGATATCTAAACCTAAAGTTCGTACTAAACCAAATGTTGGCACTATACCACCAATAAGAAACTCTTTAACTAGTTGCTTTTACTAAGTGTGTCTTAATTACCTAGTGATAGTACTAGGTAGTTATAACCACTACCAATTCAGTGGTCAAACATGAACACTCTTAAAGCTCGTACTAGCATCTCTTCACTAGAGAACATTCGTCCTCACTATCGAAAGAACATGGAAGCGAATCACCGAGTGTTCCATTCCAAACTTGCTCGTGCTCGTAACGTTCGGCTACCACCTGCGAACTGGTAGCCTGCCGTCAGATGTTGACACGTCAACCTTTGCATTCAGCATTTGAACCGCTAGCTAGCAGCAGAGGCTCCACTGCGACGCAATATAGTATCTGAAACGTGAAAAACATTACGAGACTATATTTTCACACAGTTATCTTAACCATTCTCAGCTTTGATGGCAATTTACCGGTGCAGCGGTGTAGTAAACTAAACCGACACAGCAAAATGGGTTATTGTGGACACCAAATGTTAGTGCAGAGTCCCTGCCCAAAACATGAACGACACAGACCACACAGAACAGGACCCAAGTGTCCAGGTAGGTATATGGACTTTAGAGAATCCAATGAATGCCTTAGCGTCAGTGGTATTTTAAGTCGCAATTAACGAGGCATGGCAGGGTTTACCACCTTTTAGATAGTTTGGCCCTCCGACCATAAAATTCTATGCTTCTTCTCAAACTTAGTTAACTCTCACTACATAAAACACTAAAAAACTAATCAAAATATTTCATTTGGAATTATCATAATTTCCAGACTGAAGTGTAAGGTAGGTACGTCACTGTCATCGTTCAAACTTCCAATAATAGTCTGCCAAGGCCAATCAAGGGCTTTTGCCAGTGTTAGTAGAATAATAACACCAAAACTCACCATCGATTGTAACTAAAGTGAAATTATGACCAAACACGGGCCACCCCGAGCGATTCACCGACCGCCATATCGTACACAAAACCAGAATTTTAAATAATGAACACTCTTGGCTATAGTCATAACAAAATGAAAACAACTCACCAGATTGGCATCAAGATCCGTGTGTATGGATATTTCCACACGGCCACACGCTCCTCCTTGACCTGTCCAGCTCCTTGGTTGTTGCTAACCTACTTTCTGCTCCGCTCCAGACTGGTTTTTCATTATTCAAGACTGTGGCTAGTCGCTACTGACACCGCGATTTTATTTTTTGCAGGTATGTAAGGCTGGCCGATAGATGTAAGCCATCGGGAAGTCAGGATGTATTCCCTTACGTTAAGACATCGTGTGGGCAGGTAGGTTGGTCAATCGTGAAAATGAAATCACGCAAGTTATTCGATACACTAGGATTATTAAAATAGACACAGTTACAATCCTGCTCGTTGTAGAATCAGTGTCGATCCGTAATATTAGTAATTACGGATCGACACTGATTCTACAACGTCTTAGTTCTACGGCTGTCATTACTCAACTGCCATATTCCCCACTACGCAAGTGCTTATAAAAAGCGTGCCAATGCGTAGTTGCTCTTGATTGCCGCCAGGGGCGTGTTTGTGATTTGACTTTACGTCCATACTATTGACTAAACCCGACATACAAAACACAAAAAAAAATCTACCTATGTCCATTATAGACTTTGAAACCATCCAACCGGTGTGCCCCAAACCGGTTTAATTAGAAAGGCAATAATGTGAAGATGGTTTTAAACCAACAAAAAACAAATTGGAAGGTAGATAGGTAGGGCAAGGACTATCCTACCATACCCAACCCTACCTACCTAGAAGGGTAGGGTAGGATAGGGTAGGGTACGTAGGGTAGGATATGTAGGGTAGGGTAGGTAGGTGAGTAGGTAGGTAGAGTAGTGTAGGAAGGCAGGAAGGGTAGGTAGGTATGATAGGGTAGAGTAGGTAGGTAGATAACCAGTTGACGGGAGCGAAGTCGCGGGGGACAGTTAGTATATATCTATATATATAAAAGGTCACTCCCTACAGGGCTTCATTTTATGATGTAAGGGAAGAACGGATTTTCGGCAATTCAACCTTTAAGGGAGTGAACTAAAAAGTCATCTGTAGGATAAAATACGGATCACGTAAAAGAAGTCGCGGGAGAAGTGCTGGTATGATGTATATTTGCCTAAGCTACGAGAAAAACTGAAATACTCTTATCTAACTCTCCGTCATCGCAAACGATAAAACACTTCCTACCAGGAGCGCATAAGTTATGCACATGACTAGCAACTATTTGCACACTCTGCACATGTTCAGTGTGGGTTCGGGACAGTTTCTAGTAAATTGCGAACGTAATTATTAGTTGCACATAGTTCTCTTGTGTGTGAGTGGTAGAAGCTCCTAGGACAGGGCACAGCCATAGAATAAAGCATAATGCGTAGAAGTGAAACTTGCGTGTTTTAGCACTTCAAATCGGCTTATTATCATCCTAGGCAACCTCCTGGACTACTGTAGCCTACTATTCATTTATCCGATGAAAATAAATGAAAAGGTACACAGTCTATAAAATACCTACTTACTAAGCCTAAAAAGGGTTAGTTCTCACGTCGACCCGTATCGAAACAGGGACGCTGAAAGCAAAGCATCTAGTCCGACCCAGACTGTCGGCTATCTTTTAGACACTGCGGAGCCATTTGGATTGTGTTTTACTAATTAGCAATCCACAACTACCTGTTTGTGATGTTTTTCATAATAATTACAAAAAATAACACAAATGTTGCTGGTTTTTTTTTTTTTTTGGTTGGGAATTCATCCAATGACTTCTCCCGCTCTGGGTGAAGCGGGAGGGCGTTTCAGACTTTTACTGACTAAAACCCACCCGTGTTCCTTCAGTTGCTTGAGCCAGGGCCGCGGTAACTATTTTCAAAGGACATGGCTAAACAACTGCTCTAAGCATGTATAGAAATTATTCACTAGCTCGTAACATTCAAATATTCATTAATTAATTATTACAGTTTTATTATTCTTCTAGAACTTTCACGAATTAATAAATAGTTAAAAAAAAAACATGTTTTTGTTTGACAAGAATAACATAAGATTCCGTTCTACGAAAAATTGTAGTCAATAAAGCTACTTTTAAGGACATTTGCGTAAATCGAAACGAACAGTATTCACTATTATTTATTTTTGTACCTATCGCAATACATCTTAAAACATTAGAGATAGAACCATAGATGTTGTTTTCTTTGCATTTATCTGATTTCTAGAAATTATTGGCAAAATCTGGAAAGAAACGGCACATAAATAGTGCTGACACTAAAAAGTTGCAGTCGATTCTTCTAGATTTCACTTGATTCGATTAGAACCAAATAAAAAAAACATGTTGGGGGTGTCGTGGGAACTCACTTTGAACGATGCTCCTTTCGCCGGGTATTAAGTATGTAATTACAGAGTTCGTATGATCTTAAAGTTTCAATTGCGTATTGACAGATGTCAGATCTTCAAATGACAGCCGGGACCAACAGCCTATCTAGCTTTCCAAGGCACGAAAGAAACTCGCTATGTACACGATGGAACCACGGAATGACCTTGACTAGCGTTGCTTTACCTTGAAGATCGACCTGTGCAGCTGTTATTATTAAGCCACGAGCTCCTCTAAACGCCTTAATAAAGTAACATAGCAAAATCTTATTCTTTTACAAGTTTGTATACCTATTAATGTAGGAGTTTCTACGATTTTATTTTCAGGATTGTGACGATATAAAAAGTGTCTGTAACTTTTTTCATACGAAATACTAATATTCAGCTATTCAGCATTACATATTACTAGTTAAAATAGTTATCCATTGCTAGGGCAATCGTCCATACTTTATTTAGCCATGTCCTTTATCCGCGACCCAGACAGACATCGGCCCTAGCGGACCCCGTCATTTTGCTGACATCTCTTTGAGGCGCGCGTGGAACACTACGCGCCGTCGACTCGGGCCTGGTCCTTATCGGGCGGTGAGCTACCCATTACTCGCCGTCCGCAAGCCCGCGCCTACGGTGACCGGGCATCGGCATGCGACTCCTGACGCCCGGGAAATGTTGCTGGCCTACGACTGCAAATGGTAGGGTTGTCAATTGTGATTTTGACAATTACACTGAGGAGCCACACTACAAACGAAGCCTCATATACTGTCCAACTCAATGTGCAATAACTCCTGCATCATGAAATATCTTGCGGGGCCAACGCTAAGGCTGTTGACGTGGCATCATACTGGACCTCTACTATTTTTAGAACCCAAATTGTGGTAGCTTTTGGCCATGAGATATTTGACATGCGGCAAACGTACGCAGCCCAGTCCCATTTAAGATTAGATGCTTTTTGGCTCACGTCGGCGATTCGATTGGTCTCGTGCTTGAGGTCGTGGGTTCGAATCCGGGCAAGTACCAATGTGAATTTTACAAATTCATATGTACTTTCTAAGTTTATCTTGGACATCATAGGCAACGGTGAAGGAAAACATCGTGAGAAAACCTGGACTTATATAGTTAATGTAAGTCTGAAATAGCCAAGTCAGAGACCTGTGGAGTTCCCAGAGGCGGCCTAAATAACTCTGACACCAGAGGTGGCCACACCTCACACGAAAGAAGAAGAAGTGTTTTTTTTTTTTATAAAAACGTTGCCGCACACTAGGAATTTCTCCTGTATCGTGGGTGCGCTTAGAAACATATAAACTCACATACACAAACACCCAGAGCCGGAACAACTATTTGTGGATCATACACTTTTGTGTACGGAATTGACAAGCGCTACCAAAATGTCACGTGTTCAATGTCATTACAAAACATTTTCGCCTTTCTACAAGATTCTCACTTTGTCTAACGCTCCAGATGACACAGTGGTCAAACGCCTATCGATGTTTCCAGAGGCTCTAGTCAAGTGGCATTCGATGTCAGCGAAGGCGATAGTCGAAATGTCAAAATGCAATGGATTGATCACGTGATTTTTCGGTATCGCTTGTCAATTCCATTAAATTTTGCCTTTTTAACAATCATTATCGCCACACTTTCTATGATAGAATGTCACTTGTCTACGGCCTCGTTTCCCACAGGCACTAAAGTAACCTATCTATGTTAGTGCTTTTGGAAAAGATCTCTGGACATTTCGATAGTGCAAGTTCGATACCTTGCGCTTTTGAAATTCATTATTGCTTTAAGATTGACACTTTGCCGATAATGTTCGCGCAGTGGTTGAGTGATCGGCTGCTGCGTGTGCGGCTGACTTGTTGCTTCTATATGTGAATATGTATGTTTGTAAATGCACCCTCGATACACAAGTAATTCCTATTTGGAAGGGGGGCAAAGATAAAAAAAAAAAAAACTTTGTCTAGGTCTACAGGTTGTCTACGTCTACTAGTAGAAGTTAGAATCTTTCCCCGCCTTGAAACTTTAGGCATATAAAATGGCGTCATACTGAAAGTGTCGCTTCTACACCTTCTTACTCTATGGAACAACGAGGCAAGTAAACAGATGTATATAATTATCAGCGGAGTTTGAAACTAACTAAGTTTATTGTTTTGGGTAAAGGTTATTGGCTGATCTTTGGTTTGTATTTAGTTCTCGGGGCTTCTCATGAACTTGAAAGGTATACCTACTTAATATATTGAAATTATGCAGAGAACAAGCAACTTTTGAATGCAAAACAGTTACAAAACAAATGAAAACGAAAGAAGTTGACAGCAAACAGGCGCCCGCCATTTTTAACTGACTTTCCAAAAAGGAGAAGGTTCTATGTTCGGCTGTATCTTTGTTTTTTAGGGTTCCGTACCCAAGGTGTAAAAACGGGACCCTAATACTAAGACTCTGTGATCAGTCTGTCTATCTGCCCGTCTGTCACCAGGCTGTATCTTATGAACCGTGATAGCTAGACAGTTGAAATTTTCAAAAATGATGTATTTCTATTGTCGCTATAACAAAAAATACTAAAAACAGCATGAAATAAATATTTAAGTGGGGCTCCCATGCAACAAACGTGATATTTTTGCCGCTTTTTGCGATAATGGCACGGAACCCTTCGTGTGCGAGTCCGACTCACACTTGGCTGGTTTTTTTGTTTATGTTCACCGATTAGGTACTACGTCAATTAAGGACCGATTTTGAAAATTCTTACTTTGTTTGAAAGTGTATACTCTCGAGGTGGTTCCATTATCACCAAGTTAGGATCTGATGAGGGACTCCCATGAAAATTGAGGGAAGCCCCCAAATTATATAGGCGTACATTTAGCGATTAAGCTAAATAATAACAGCCGCATGGGTCGATCATCAAGGTTAAGCAATGCTTGACGAGGTCGGTCCGTGGATGGGTGACCATTTCAACATACCGAGATTCCTCCGTGCCTCGGAAAGCACGTTAAGCCGTTGGTCCCGGCTGCCATTTGAAGATCTTTGACAGTCGTTACGGGTAGTCAGAAGCTTGAGATCTGACACCAGTCTTGCCAAGAGGTATCGTGTTACCCAGTTACTGGGTTGTGGAGGTCAAATAGGCAGTCGCTCCATGTAAAACACTGGTACTCAGCTGAATCCGGTTAGACTGGAAGCCGACCCCAATATAGTTGGGAAAAGGCTAGGCAGATTGATTGACATTTAGCGATTTTGGTATTTTCATCAATGGTAAGCATTTGCATACAGAAATTGTAATTTGGTGAAGTGGAACTGATGAAGAAGATCACTGGAACTTCTTAATATTAAGTATGTTTTGGGTATAAGATATTATCTCGAATAGCTAAATGACAGTGTTGAAACAAATTTAAGTAAATGGTTCTAATGAAAATGGTACTTTGGGGCAGGTGGAAGAGGGTGTAAAGTCCCACAAACCTCCATAGAAAAGGGAGGATCCTCCGACCAGACGGGTGTTGTGTCTGATCCGGGCAACTGCCCAACGGTTGTTGTCGGACTTTTGTACACGTTATTATTAATACGATTTGTGTGACGTCATGTCATTAGTTCGTAAGTGGCGGCGTTGGTGCCGCTACAGTACCATCGAACTGATCTGGTGATGAAGCCGCAAGGTAGGCACCGGAACTCTGTAATAAAACAACCAGTAGTGTTTAGGCTTGTTGGAATTGTAATGAGAAGCCCTGTGGCTATTAATGATTTTCATGGTAATAATAAGGTACCAAAACTATAAGGAGAAAAATAAAAAACTTTTTATTAAAAAAAAAATAAACAGACTTCCAAGACTTCGTAAAAGTTTTTAGCAAAAAAACTTTTACGAAGTTTTGGAAGTCTGTTTATTTTTTTTTTAATAAAAAGTTTGATTAATTATTTTTATCTCTACTGTACTGGTCTCAAAACGGTGAAGGAAGAAAAGTTCGTAAGGAAACCAGCTTATCCCAGACCCTAAAATACCGAGAATGTGATAGTCACCAACCCGCTCTGTACCCGTGAGTAAAGTATTGTGAAGTTAGAAAGTTTTTTTTAATAATAAATAGGTAGGCCCAGTAGTCTGTGTGATTAGATTGCAAACTTCCTGAGGGATCGGTCCGTTCGAGTGCTTATCGAGGCTGCTCGTCGGACCAATTGGATATTTATCCCGCGGTCTCTCCTCAGCAACATTCTATTTGCTGCACAGCACTGTTGTTGAGAGGTACTTGTCCAACGCACGGGCTACTCGGGTCTCAGATCCGGTCTCTCCGTGAGGCTACGGTGGAACGCTTGAACCTGTCCTTGGAGGCAGTTTTCGAATGGGGCGATGCGAATCTGGTACGGTTCAATGCTGCCAAAACCCAGGCGTGCCTTTTCTCCGCTAAAAAGAACCAATTCTACTCGGCTCCTTCCTTCCGAGGTGTAACCATGCCGATAACGGACCATTTTGAGCTGCATGGCGTTACGCTGACATCGACCCTCAATTTTGGCCCATTCATTGAGCGCAAATGCTCAGCTGACTGCCAAAAAGTTGGGGATCCTTGCAAAGTTAAGACGGTACTTCATGCCTGAATAGCTGCTCAACTTGTGGCTCGGTGGGTCTGCTCTCACCTCTGGGACGGATTGCCAAATACCAGATTGATTCACTTGAGTCGATCGAAACACGGGCTAAGAAGCTCATCGGCAATGAGTCACTAGTCGAGTCAAAGTCATAAACATCGTCGCCGAGTTGTCGGTATTTTATCGGTTGCATTTCGGGGAGTGTGCGATTGAATTACATGATCTGATGTCGCCTAGCCCGTTCCATCATCGGACTACGAGATTTACGGCGATGTGCCATCGGTACATCATGGACATCCCACCCATAAGCACTAAACGTTTTGGGAATACTTTCATTGTGCGTACAGCTAAGGAGTGGAATTACCTACCAGAATCTGTGTTGCCAGCCACGGCATCTACGAGAGTACCCTGACCACCAGCATGCAGCGGACGCGCATGCCTGGTCATCACCCTCAGCTTCTTTCATCACCGCTCCGACCCACCGGAGCCAGCAGCACTGTCCCGACTCACTGGGACATCATCACCGCTCCGAACCACTGTAGCCAGTAACACTATCCCGACTCACTGGGATATCATCACCCCGACTCACTGGGGCACAACCGCATACAGTTCCGACTCACCGCGAACTCTGCGACTTCCGGTTCCGACTCACGGGAACCAACCTTCCACTGGCCAGGCATCGCGCAAGTAAAGTTTTCGGCGCGATTTGAACACATACAACATTCCGACAATTACCGTTGGGCAGTTGCCCGGACCAGACACAACACCCGTCTGGTCGGAGGATCCTCCCTTTTCTATGAAGGTTTGTGGGACTTTACACCCTGTCCCACCTGCCCCCAAAAGTTCTTCTTCGTTGATATCCATAAACCAAGAATAGCTACTTCACGAGTTATAAAATATGTGCCAACGTTATCCAAGATGGCGAAGTAATGTGTAATGTTTTTTTATTATTATTTATTTATTTATTTATTTATTTAAGGATCACCAACGAGTGTTACAATACCATAAAACTTACATAAAATACAAAAATTGGTACACATCATCATTATTCAGTATTGCACACTCAATTATAGGCAACCACATCTTATACTTATACCACATCTTATATTATAGATAGTCACGCGTTTGACCACTATCTCACCTGATGGTAAGCGATGATGTGGTCGACGGTGAAGCACGCTTGCCTTAAAGTAGAAAGCACTCTTGACCTAACGACTCAATCCAAAATTGCTGGAAATGGGATCTGTTGGTTATCCTTTAACACCCTGTCTATTATTTTTGGAAATATTTTAGATGTACAAAAACGACTTTTCTACAGATTTATTATATGTATTGATGTGAAATTTTGGTTGGATGTGTGTGGATGTATGTTTGTTACTCAATCTCACCAGAATGGCTGAACGGATCTGGATGAAATTTAGCTCAGAGATAGTCTCATAGGCTACTTGTCATCCCGTTATGATGTTCCCTTGGGATAAGAAAATACTTTTCAGACGGGCAAAGCCGCCGGCAGAAGCTAGTACTATATAAAAGAAACGTTTGTGAGGATGGATGGATGGTTGTTACTCTTTCACGCATAAACTACGGAACGGATTTTGATGAAACTTCACAGAAATATACCTTATACATCAGAATAACACATATGCTATAATTTATGCGGAGCTGCGGGTGGCAGCTAGTTATTATATAAGTTGTTGTTGTTGTTGTATATATTACTAGCTGTTGCCCGCGGCTTCGCTCCCGTGGACCACCCCACAGGACCCGTTATCGGGATTAAAAAGCCTATGTCACTCAGGAATAATGTAGCTTTATTTTGGTGAAAGTATTTTTAAAATCGGTCCAGTAGTTTCGGAGCCTATTCGGTACAAACAAACAAACAAAAAAAATCTTTCCTCTTTATAATATTATAAGTATAGATTTACTAGCTTCTGCCAGCGGTTTCGCCCACGTGAATGTCGAAAATTATCCCATGGGAACATATTCGTGAGATAAAAAGTATCCTATGTGCTATTCCTGACTATAATCCATCTCTTTGCCAAATTTCATTCAGATCAGTCCAGTAGTTTGAGCGTGAAGAAGTAACAAGCATACAAACAAACACACACACACACACACACTCACAAACTTTCGCCTTTATAATATTAGTGTGATTATATAAGTTTCTAAGAGGTACTTAATCTGTGGATTTGATTTCGAAAATCCTATGAACAATTGAAAATAACCTAACACTATCACTGATGCCTTTATGAGCTACGGGACTGAACCCACGGGAGAAAAGCCACGGGAAATAGCTAGTAGAAAATATAAGAAGTAAATAGCCAAGTAAATAACATTGTGTGTAATGAGAAAAGTCCATTAGTTCCTAGGGAGTGTAGCGGTTATGGAATGCTGAAGGTCAACGCTTGGACTTTCTTTCATGTTCTCGTAAATGGTTTTAATCAGAATGTTTTGTATGAAATGGGACGTCATTATAGCAAAAAAATGGGTGAATTATATAGTTATTATTTTACAATGCATGTCCTCGAAAAGAGCGTTTTCCAAGCAGCCAAACTGTGCGGAAAGTGTCACTTTTTTTTAACTAGTGCTTTTTACTTCCCTGTACTTTTTTAATTTTTAACTCCAACGTCAGCCCGCCGCATAGTGTTTTTATTATTTGAGAAAAGTTTTAAAAATTAGTTAAGTACAGATTATCATTCATATAAAAGGTAAAACAAAACTAATACTTCATTTAAGGTGTTTTTAATTACTCTAGATTTAGATTTTGATCAATAAATTAATTTTAAATATGTTTGGCAGAATGGATATTTTGCTCGTGCCTTTTTGCTTTACGACGGGACAGCTATTTGTACATGCGCAGTAGATATGCCCGAGGAACTGTTAGTAATCTATGGATATGCTGAGCGCCCTTGAATAAGCGCCATTTTATTAGTTTCTTGCTTGGTTCAGATATTTTTTTTTTATTTCCTCGCACAATGCATAGTAAAATGTTGTATGATACACGTGCGTAAGATGATTTCCGACTCTGTGTTGATCACGTGTTGATCGAAAATACCACTCATCGGAAATCACCTACTTTCCGCACTTGTAGCATAAATAACTATAATCAAATTAATGAGCGAGTATATCATAAGTTGGTACGAATCTGCGTCTGGAAAAAGTGTCAGGCCGAAAACGCCTAGCCTGTATCATTGGGCAGTAGAATGAAATGAATAATGTTAGTCTAACAAACCGTTTAATAATTGATGAATAAATATTCATATTTTGAGTTAGTGGGTAGTTAACTCAACCAATGGTTAAAAATGGGCCTGGGCGAGTTTTTACTTCTGCTCGGTCGCGTTTCGTAAACGTCAATTAATAGAAACTGGATAAGCGCCGTCTGGTGGCAGCAATGAATAACCATTTTTTTGTATACAATTTGAGGGAGAATGAGTTCGTTAACGCGATCTCAAAACTCGGCATAATCCCACAGTTCGGCCGGATAAGAACGGTTCTCGCCAGGTGACTCGCTAAGCTCTAGG
Source organism: Orthosia incerta (assembly GCA_948252205.1). Lineage (NCBI taxonomy): Eukaryota > Metazoa > Arthropoda > Insecta > Lepidoptera > Noctuidae > Orthosia > Orthosia incerta. Next base: position 16,263,010 of record OX411758.1, on the reverse strand, counting down.
CGGTAAGCAAGTCACCGCTCTGGGGAGTTTAATGCGCCACTTCTTCTGCCCAGCTAACACACTAGGAAGTGTTTACGGCGTCTTGGGGGACTGCCTTGTGCAATATTTTTCAAAAAGTGCTGGCTCTTAGCCTAATTAGAATAAATTACTTCTGACTTTGATTTTGACAGTGCGTGTCACATCATAATTTTAAGTAGTTTCTTTTTATCTTCTTCGTTCTAGGCGACCGGCGACCCCTGAAAATCAGTGCCGTGCTGTTGGTCCGCCACGGCACAACATTATGCTGATTGGTAGCCTTCTTTCCACAACCACAATATGCATCTGTCTGGCTTCATTTTCACACTATTTCATTTCTTTTTTATACAAAATGTAGGTAGTACCTTTTTGAGTACCTTAGAGCGAATCAGAGATCACCTAACCTAACTTTGTATCAGACCGTTTTTTTTTTGTTCCAGGTTTGTGAATCCTCATAGGATGTCCTCCACCCTAGGGAGGGCGGAGGGGTCTGTCAGACTCATACTGACTAAAAACCACCCCGGTGTTCCATCTCACACCTACGCTGGGGGTTGCGGGAATAACGATACTTCAGGCGATACTGCGGGCCTCGATCTTGGGTTGGAGGGGGGAGTGAGGTGTTCGCAGCAAAGCTGCCGGAGGTCATCGCGGACGCGACCAAGATGGCCAGGCCTGTGAAGTCGGCGGCCATAGAGGTGACCGACCTGAACGACTCTGTCACCAAGGAGGTGTCGGCGGTCACACTCGTAGGGGGCTGTGGCGTCGCAGCGGTGCAAGGCCGGGGCATCAGGCCCGGCCGCGGCGGCATGGGCACCATGCGCCTGGAGCACCCGGTCGCTGCCAAAGCCGAATTCAGCTCGGGTGCACTTGCAGTCTAGCTTCTGCGGTGCTTCAGGCCTTCGGTATTGGACACACTGTAACGTAGAATCGAATCAGGAACAATAAAGCGCTAAATACTGGAATATCAGTTTATTCTGCGGTACCCCCGAAACACGTCACAATAAAATATAAAAAAGTTTAGGGTCGCTGGTTGCAGTTGGCTGGTCAAACCTCCTTTCATCAAACTACTATCAACTATTTGATTTAGTTATTTGTTGCGGGTGGAAGAACAAAAACAAAACTGTAGGCCTGTCTGCCAGAAGGCCACCGCGCAGCCAGCGTAAAGTAAGGCATTGTGCCTTTCTTTGCATACTTCACGCTTGAAGAAAAACCTGCACTTTTTGCTGTGATTTTTAAACAGATTTTACATAGATTATTATCTGTGACAAACTTTAAACGATCTGAAACAAACGTGTCCAAACGTGTTCAAAAACTACATCAAACGTGTCCTTATTAAAAAAAGCATATTATAAAATCAAGGACTACGTTGAAGATAAAAAAATTGGCTTTAACTCCTTCTGCGCATGCGGCTTCACTGGTAACTCATAAACGGCACAGATATGTGGATGTCTAACTATTCTCAATCTCATTTTTTTTTCTCTTTTAATTAGACTTTTTACAATGTTTTTCAATCATCTTTATAGCCCTTTGCTAAGAATAGCAACAGCACTGATAACAACATTTGTGCCACATGTTAAATTTTGTGTTGTTACACATTATTTTTATTTGTTTTGTTTTACCTTTGTATAGATTCTTTTACCGATGGTTTTGTGAATGTGTGTGAACATTGTAGGCCTTCTAGATTTCTAGATCCTTGTTAACATTTTATCTCGTTTTACTTTTTTTTAAATTTCTGACGACTTATTGTCGGGCCTACGTTGTCCCGCCATATCCAAGTACTAATGCTGTAACATGGAAATATTGTAAAACCAAACCATTTTTTTAATAGAGTAACCATGGAGTTTCTTGCCGGTTCTTCTCCATAGGAAACGACTAACCCGAACCGTGCACCTTTTGTCGACGTTTTATAAGTGCACATGTAGGCCTATGTAAAAAAAATATTTTTTTATTTTAACAACCCAGTAACTGGGTAACACGATTCCCCTTGGCTAGACTGGTGTACTATATCAAGCTTCTGACAACCCGTAATGACTGTCAAAGACCTTCAAATGACAGCCGGTACCAACGACTTAACGCACTTTTCAAGGCAGGGAGGAATCTCGGTGTCCAAATAGATCCACAGACCAAACTCGGCTTTATGATTAACCTTAAAGATCGACCCGTGCGGTTATTATTACTTACCCAGAAGCTCTTCCCAAGGTCGTCACTTAGGACAATTAATCCCATACGCAAATAAAACATGACACCTTCGCACCGTTTCTTGTGTGCCTTCCACCACAAACACTACTAACAAAATCTTTTTGTACACATTAAAATTAATTGTGTCTAGAAATGGAAGCGATCCTTTGTGCCCTTTGTGTAAATCATAAATAATGAGAAGAGGGATGACGGAGGTAGTTTTCTTGTAGTGGCTGGTGAATTTTAACGCAGTTTGGGCCTTTGGAAGCAAATAGTGTCACGAATTTTGAGTAGACTTTTCTTCATTAATATTTATTTATATATTTTTTTTATGGCTAACAGACTGACATTGAATATTAAAAATTATTATTTTAACTGATAACATTAAAGCTTATTTTCAGACCGTAATGTTAACAGCGTACAAACTGCTTCGACAAACATCAGTTGATATTATTGTCAATTCATCCCTTAATTGGAATATTGCTGGAGGCTGCATAAACTTCAAGTTCGCTTCCACTCGCTGCAGATTTAATTTAACTATCTTTTGTTTTTGTGTTCGTAGCAATAATAGTAGCAATAGTGAATAAAAGTTTTTCTCAAAAATGGTATTTAATGTTGTCATAACATCTCTAAAAAGTATCCAGAAAGTGAACTCTACCGGAGACTTATTCACAACTATCCAATAAGAAGCGAGATCTTAAATTTGGAATCTCCTACTGTCCAGAAAGTAAGTATGTAATTTACTTACTGGACAGTAGTAGGGATTGATCCGCTAAATCAAAACGTAACTTATATCGGATATGTGTTAGATATAATATCATATCGATATCTATATCAAAATAACCGATATTACAAAACCTGTATCTAATAAAAACCTTACTAGCGTGCGAGAACGAATAAGTCAAAACTTAAAACCGTAACAATGCGGAAAAGTACGAACTACGAACCAAATGCAAACTTCTTAACTTCAAATTTCTAAGTATTATTTCGCGTTCGTTGTTAGTTTGCTCATCTAAATAACATTTTAACTTATGCAAACTGTACTAAATGATATCGATATCTGAAAACCGTTTTCGATGTCGATATGAAATCTGTATACACCGTGAAATTTAAGTGGTTGTTTTCCCGCGGCAGAACGACTTGCCTACGTACTTTTAATAATTTAAATTTTTTAAATTATTTTAAAATAAAAACATCGTTATTTTTTTACTTTAACTCTATGCTTCGAAAGTACTCCTTAAGGCAAGTCGTTCTGCCGCGGGAAAACAACCACTTAAATTTCACGGTGTATAGGTTACATAACCGTTTGTGCAAAAAACCGAAAACACCCATCTCTAGACAGTAGGGTTCAGATCTGCTTAGAAAAAATAACGTAGTACCAGCCAGTCACATATTATAGTTTAGCCATTATAACATGGTCATAGGAGGGAGGCTCCAAATATATATCTATCTCTCTTTTTGGTATGAAATTTTATGAAATAGATATATTTTTGAGTCCGTTAATCAAGACGTACAACAAACAAATATAAATGCCCCCGGTAAAACGATCACAATATCTATCAGTAATTGCCCTAATATGAATGTAACCTTCAATATTAATTAAACGAATTTGTTGTTATACTTTCTTTCATTTTTGAGAAAAGCATTATACAAGCCTCAACCAGTAAGAAAGCCATCCTGGCCTCGTATATAACCGGACCGAACCGCAGGTGAGGTTAACTCATACTTGGCCAGGAAGGCTTACTTACTGGATTCTGCAGTAATGTACTATTTCACACCACCTGCTCGACAATATCCAAGTAAAGCATTACCTCCCAAGGTTAAAGTTGTATGAAACTCCCAAGGGAGTAAAGTGATTTGAATTTGGAACGTCAAATTCGTGTAGAAACTCGTGGAAAATTCTAAGTAGAAAAATGCCCATATGGCATTGTAAAGAAGTTTGTTCGAAAATCGAACTGGACACTTTAACCAGACTCAAAAATAAAAGAAAATGGCGTGATTTCGTAGCGAGGGAGTTATGTAGAGTCCTGAGTGAAGCGAAGACAGGCTTTATTCCAGAGGAGCATATTCTACTTTTCACACCTTCTGCGAGACAGTAAAAAGCTGCTGTATGTATTGATTTGAATGTTGTGTTTGATGCTGATTGTAGATCCGAGCATTCAATAAATGCACCATAGGCAGCTTGACTTAAGAGTTTCTGCCTAATGTTGGAAATAAACTAAAAGGACGGATTCCAACACAGGCTTACTTTTGTTGTTATCCATTGAACAAAATCGTCATAGGCGTTTTTGTATCTGTGTTTTGATTTCCCGGTAGTATATTTATTAATAATCTCTATAGCACCTATTTTGATAAACTCTGAAGTAGAATCACTATCGCTCGACATTTTTTGTCAACTCGAATATTGCTATAACATTCACTGAAAATCACAGCACCAAACATCGTATTTTGTTTCACATTCTTTTAATGTTAATAATGTGGGTGTCGGTTCGAAGCTTTATTCCTTTATTTAATCTACTATGGCACCCTGAACCCCAAAACGTCACTCCATTAAACTTAACATTCTGTCAAGGTTCGAAGTTCACTCTTTGTCACATTCCATTATTCTGTCCACTATTCAAGTCAATTTCCTTCTTTCCTTTAATGACAAGAGTTATTAGGTAAATACGACACTGCCGAATTAACCCGATGCCAACCGAAGATATCGTAGCATTTTGATTAATTATCACCCGCCTGTAATGATTAATTACTCAGTTCTCTTAGGCTTTTATGAAAAACGTAATAATAGTTGTGTTTCTTTGTAGTGAAGTTTTTTTACGTTGAAACTATATTTTACTCATTTGAATACAGTTAAATCGATTCTCCGGGAGTCGTCGAGCAGTTCATTGACACGGCGCTTTTCTGGTAGTTACCACTGTTTTTTTCTGGTTTGCAAGAGTTTTACTGGTTGAGAACAGTATGGCAGGCTTGGCCTAGTTGATCTAGAAGTCGGAAGCGTTACTGATAAGCATGAATAAAGGGCTTGGGCTCGATGCCTGGGTCGGGAAAAGTGTTATGGATATTTCAATCGGGTATTTCTTAGTTAATTTCCCGGAGTCTAGACTTTGAGCCCATCATCATCATCAGCGTTTTAATATTTTCACTGCTGTGTCACAGGCGTCCTCTCTGTAAAAGAGGGGATGGGCCTTAATTCCCTACGCGGGCCCAGTGAGGGTTGGTAGATGTCAAATGTCTTCTAATTTTTTTTTCTAGGACATGCCGGTTTCCTCACGATGTTTTTCTTCACCGTTGATGGGCATTGAATTTTTTATATTACATAACTGCTGAAACGTGTTTGGGTTATCTGGAATGCAGGATTTCCTAGTACCAGAGCTATAGATGCACAAATATTTCCGTATATGGCGTGAACAGGTTGTTAAGATGACTTGCGAAAAAAAAATTCGACTTTTACATTTATTCACCACATAAATCAATTCAGATCGTCCAGGCAATCTAGATCCAGATTTTGATTATTTTTTGCAAGTTTTGCTAGTCTACTTGTCAACCTATTCTCGCAATGTGCGGATTTGTTTCTTGAAGTGTTTCTTTTTTAATAAATAAATAAATTATAGGGGAATATAGGCGTTTAGTTTATTTTGATCATGAAGAGGTGTAAGTTCTAACAATCCTTTACGTCCCAATTAAATCCTGAGGAATTTATTTGTTATTAAAGAAAAAAAAACGATCAATAAACGTCAGTAAACGCCCAAAAACCGAGCCTGCGACATTTCACTAACTCCAAACGAAAATTGCAACTCTACACTCAAACAGAATACATTTAATTTACAAATCAACTCTGCAAAATATATTATTTACATATCAAAATAGCAAATGAAAGGGTTTGTGGTTCTCAGAACTTTACCGTAATCAAGTAAAATGTGTGAAATTAAATACAAATTGTTGATTTGCTATCGAATTTTGTTCATCATAAATTTCAATGTAAACTTGGTTATATTTATATATCTACGTAATTTTGAGAATTAAATAGATACTTATAGATATTACTATCTATATATACTTATATTATTATTATATATTCTATTAATATAATATTATAAAGCTGAAGAGTTTGTTTGTTTGAACGCGCAAATCTCAGGAACTACTGGTTGGAATTGAAAAAATCTTTTTTTGTTGGGTAGTCAATTTATCGAGGAAGGCTATATAACATCACACTACGACCAATAGTTGCGGAGAATAAATGAAAAAAGTAGCAAAAACTGAACAAATTATTCCTTGTTGAGAGCTTCCGTTGCGTGCGCTGCGTAAACGGTTAAAGTTACGCAACATTCATGTATGTAGGGTAGGTAGGGAGCCAGATGAAGGGAGCGAAGCCGCGTGGGACAGCTAGTTTAATATAAACCTGTATTGTCCCACTATGGAGAAAAACGTCTCTTCCCTGCTTCCACTTCCACTGCGATCGCGAGTCAATTTTTTAAAACAATAGGAAATAGACATGAATAATAAAACATTTGTTATATGACCAGTTGATCGATAAAGATTCCGACGAATTGAGAACCTTCTCCTTTTTTGAAGTCGGTTAGAAAAACTAAACTAGAGTACTAATATTGAAACCAGAATCAAAATTGATACAAAAATGAAAGAGATCTAACAATTTAAAGAAATCGTGCCGAATCGATCTGACGTCATGTAGCACGTCAGATTTTTCTTTCTAATTCTCAAATTTGACGCTTTATAACTTCGTCTGTGATCGAGATATTTTAGAAAATCTTTCATATTTGTTTACTATAGTTTTAATTAGTATATCATTTAGCAAATACAAAAATTACATGCATATTCCCTATTGTATACTTATATAGTACAGAGATAAAATAGTAATTCATCTTCTTTCCTGTGCTCTTCACTCCTTCCATTCCTCTTTACCTGAAACATTTTCAGTTTCTTCGCGATTAATGTCCAGGCAATTACTATCCATACCAGGTTGCCTGGAAGACATCGAGGAATGCGATAAGGCCACCCATTGTAATTGTATTAGTTTTAAGTTTCTTTATATTAAGTTATTTTGGTGTACAATGTCTGGATGGACTTGATGGTGGAGCGTTGAAGAGGGGTGGTATAGCAAACGCTTGATAAAAAAACTGGCCAGGTGCGAGTTGGACTCGCGCACGAAGGGTTCCGTACCATTAACGCAAAAAACGGCAAAAAAATTACGTTTGTTGTATGAGAGCCCCCCTTAATATATTTTATTTTAATTTAACAATTATTATTTTTTGAAGTGAATATACAACTAAATATTCTGTGCATATTTCAAGCGTCTACCTGTTGCCGTTATTAATTTTATTCTGTTTTTAGTATTTGTTGTTATAGCGGCAATAGAAATATATCATCTGTGAAAATTTCAACTGTCTAGCTATCACGGTTCATGAGATACAGCCTGGTGACAGACGTACAGACAGACAGACAGACAGACGGATCGTGAAGTCTTAGTAATAGGGTCCCGTTTTTACCCTTTGGGTACGGAACCCTAAAAATGGTGTACAATAAAGTATACTTATAATAAACTAGCTTCTGCCAGCGGCTTTCGCCCGCGTGAATGTCGAAAATTAACCCAAAGGAACATATTCCCGGGATTAAAAGTATCCTATGTGCTATCCCAAACTATAATCTATCACTCTGCCAAATTTCATTCAGATCCGTTCTGTAGTTTTTGCGTGAAACAGTCACTGTTGAGACATCACTAGCGCTCACAGCCATCCCTACATGACGGGCGACCGCGGCGGAGCGGCGGGTGCGGAGGGGCGCTCGATCTGCGAGCGCGCACCGGCCAGTCCAGCTGATCAAGCACTGCGTCACTCACCACCGTCCTGAGCGCGCGCTGCACATTTTGCCTACAGCTACCCAGTATTTTGATTGTCGACCGTTAGTCATCTTTATTTAAATACTAGCTGTGCCCGCGGCTTCGCTCCCGTCATCTGTCTGCCAACCCTCCCCTACTTACCTTCCTGCCTACCCTACAACTACCTACAACTTTTTTTTCTAAGGTCACCATTCTTTCGCGGAGAATCTTAACACCACCATTCAGAAAATGACTTCAAATGCACAACACCATCTATCGAATATTGAGTTCAACTGTCAGAGTATCTCAATTGCGTGTATTGTGATAATTTTACTTCTTGAACACTTTAAATTCTTCTAAATTTTGATAGAGTGAACCGATTGCGATGAAACAAAAACTAGTAAATCTTCAAGTTACGCACAATTTTTATGTATTTTTTTTTTATTTTTTTTATATACATTGGTTTCGTACATTTCACGTGATGCGTGCACAAATAAAGAGACAAATAGATAAACAGGCAAATATTCCAAAAATGCTGGCAGTGGCTTCTGTTGGTTTATCCTGTAACATTCTGGCTATTTTTTATCGGTATACAAAAAATACTTTTCTACAAATTTATTATATGTCAGTGTCACAAAGTCAGTGTTTGTCCTATTACCACCTTTAGGGCACCAATCCACCTTCTATCCAATAACAAACATACAAACTCACTCACTAACTTTCATCTTTATAATATTAGGTAGGAAGTAGGATAGGATAAATAATAATAAATATATAATAGTTTGCTAGATTGAGCAAATCTATGAAAGCTCAAGATTGTTGAGTGATAGAGGCTACTTTGTGGTTTAGGGTATGAAAGCGAGACGAACAAAGCTAATACCTATCTAATGATTACTGTATTTTTCTAACAACCAATGCAATGGGTATTATTTTTCGCTGGAGCAATATGGGACAGAACAGAGCTAAAGTTACAGAGTGACAACTTGGGTAGATGAGCCCTTGGACAAGCCCGTCACACTTTTTCCAACCACTGCAACTTCTGGAATCCAAAATGAACAACGGCGGCCACCAGAAAAGCGCCGAGGCAACGAAGCTTGACAAATCCCTCATAAACGTTTCAACTGTCTTGGATTTCGCAATTAAATTAATTAAAAAAAAACAGTGGAGAAGTAAGAAAAAACAATTCACTTCTTCCCTAGATATAGTGGGACCGAGGTAGTAGTTTGGACCGAGCTAGGCTGGCTATGTTAGCCCTACGCACAACGGACCAAATGGGGGTCTAAGTGCGGAAAAGGGAGTCCCTACCACTACCACTACTGCTTTCCTAGATATATAGATAGATGGACCCTAAATTGGGAGCTTTTACATTTTATTCCAATAATAGTTATATATTTTATGTTAAAACATAACCCTCCTTCGGCAGCCGGTTAAAAACACTTGAAAGCACGAAAATTGGTTCGAGTTCTAATTTGTACAAGGACCGTGTATGTGACATGAGTTGTTTACTTACTTAACCAAAATTTGAGCTGCGAATACCAGAAAACGGAATGTTGTGCACTTCACTAAATTACCATTGTATTCAACAGTAAATACATACATACACTCAGCAGTCAGCAGTATTTACCCCTTCATAATACTCTCTGGCCGAACTGCGAATTTGAAGCCCGCAGCTGTATCCAAATTAATGCCAAGGTCGCCAGTCACCACTATCCTTGACATGTGAAATGTCAAGGAGGCATGCACCCACAATATTTCACTCGATAGCTTCGGGCGTTATCGCCGATATTTGGGAATTGTCGGGTTTTCAGGGTAATTGGTAAAACTGATTGCGGCTCGGTGCCTCGTTTGCATTTCAGGGTCAACTGAAAATGAAGATTGTTTTTTTTGACATAGTTTGGTTACGCCAGTTTTATCAAAATCATTAATTGCTTTATTTTAAAATTATAATAAATACTCATAGTTGTTTAGGATCTAATTAAAGGTTTATAAATGAGACTAAAGTGGACTGTAAAACACTTATATTGTGGTCTCAAGGACAGTATAATGTTGGAAATAAATTTAGGACAAGTAATATGCGCGTGCGTCGTCGACCGTGCTCGGTGGTGGAGTCCGGTGCGGGCGGCCAGCCCACTGCCGCGGTGTTGTCCCGCGCCGCGCCGCGCCGTGTCTATGATTCACGTCTTGTCTTCGTGAACATAGTTGTTTATGTCAAAATTACTCTGGTTTGGATGCTTACGCGGGTTAATGTGACCCTTGCTCGCCATTGGCCCGTTTGGATTGCGAACCCCGAACTGTCATACATCATCAACCAATAAAAAGTTTTCTAATGTCGGCGCTCGCGAGCTGACGCATCTTCCGGCTGCTCCCGTTTTTTCGGTTGTTTTTACTGAAGATTTTACATTAAAAGACTGTGTGTGATATCAAACCTGTGTGCTGTGGTTCCTGAAAAGGTGTACATGGAGGCAGGAGCATTCGCCTTCGGGATATGCAGGTACGTCCAAGCCTAGGTACAATTGTCCAATGTGCAACTACGAGTCAGTCAATCAGCACCTATCTTAAATTACAATCCACTATTTAGGTATTGCCATCATCCCCTTGTTATTTACGCACCATAGTTCTTTTCTCAACATTGAAATATATGAACCGATTACGGGCTCAAATTAGCCTTTGCTATGACCCGATCTAGCTAAATGAGATATAATCGAGCTATCCTAAACGCTGTGTGAGTTTGGTTCTTCATCACAAGATATATCACATCTGCTCTACTGCGCGTCAAAATCAACAATCTGCACTCTTCAAGACTTGAATGATGCTAACAAAAGAGTCAGAGACTCTAGAGGAAGTTTCATTCTGTATGTGGTTCATCAATGTGATATTTTGAAAGCGCTTATTTTTTACAAATTCCCCTCCTACTCACGTCGTTTATCTCATTACTGAGGGTCGTGATTAGAAAGAAGAGACAAAGAAGAACTTTTGCTTCACTAATTTGCGCCATCTAAGCCTGTCTTTTGCATCGTGGAGAGCATGATTCGCTCGATGTTGGCCACGCTATGGGGGACCTATGACCAGCAGTAGAAATCTTTCGGCTGAAGTGACGACGATGATGACGGCTTGAAAGATTGAGGTCGGGTGGCACAGTGATCACCTGCTTCCGTGCACAGCGAGTTCAGGTGAGACCGCGCATCATTATACAGTCCTCCCAGGGATGTATTTTAAGGCGCCGATTCCCTTGAGTAGCTGATTGTAAAATGGGGATCAAGTCTAAACGGCTAATCGTAATTTTTTGGAAAAATATATGTTACATTAGACCATTTTCTTAATAATTAGATCTAAGAAAATTTTGAGTTTTATTCGTAAAACATAGTGTAATTAATTTGTAAAGTTAAGTCTAAAACGGACAAAAAACACGGCAATCACACCAAAACCGCTGAGCGTATTTTATTGAAATTGACACAATATCAAAGACAATTTAATTATCTACATTTGATCTGAGTGTTTTTTTTAAAGTCGTAGAATAATAAGGAAAGTATCTAAAACTTTCAAATTTTGTGTCGCGCGGGTGTGAAACGAGTGCGCGTTTTGTTCCCTCAAGGTCGTTGGCGTTAGTCGTCGTCTTAAGAACCCATTACGGGTTCTACTTGCTGATGGTGTTCATGGGAGTGGTTTTAGTGTGGTATTAAGCCAATAATCTCTGAACATTTTTCCAAAATTCCAGTCACCCATGATATAAAAAAATTGAGTTCTATGGTCTACCATATATATGATAGATCTAAAAGTGATTCAGAAATCTCTTTCCATCAGTTTGGCTGCTGGTCTGTTTGCCAATTCATCTCACAAAAGGTAAACTGAAACTTGAATACACAATTTAAACTGGAATTCCAATTTCCGGTTCGAAATGTTCATTGTATTTCAATATCAACATCCATATTTGTAAATCAAATACCGTTTATACCAATCCTGAATTCAGTAAAGGCTTACCGGCTTTCTGGGATTATAACGAAATTATGAATAAGCAAATGGATCGAGCAGCTTGTCATACATTGATTTATATACCTGCCCGGGGTTCTTAGGATGGGAGCCGGGCCTTACATTTTTATTTTCTGGGTATTTATTTTAGTTTCAATATGTAAAATACGGTGAGCAGTGGTGGCCCAATGGTAGCGGCCGCGACTTACGTGTTGTAGGTCTTGAGTTCGAACCCAGGCAGGCGCTTTACTTTGTGTAAATTATTTCATCACCATTGCTCTCAAAACGGTGAAGGAAAACATCGTGAGGAAACCGGCATGTCCTAGAACCAAAAACTCGAAGACATGTGACATCCACGAACCCGCACTGGGCCCGCGTGGTGGATTACGCCCCATTCCCTCTCACAGTGAGGAGGCCTGTGTCCCAGCAGTGGGAACATTAATAGGCTGATGATGTGATGTAAAATATTTTTTTTTCTTAGGTCTACAATTTTTCGGGCTTGTTTTGATGAAATAATTTAAAAAAGCTAAAAAAAAATAGTAATAATCTGACAGCTATCCGCCCTTATTAAAAAGGTAAATACAAATGTAACTCTGTCTGTCAGTTTGTAAACCTTTCACGTCTTAATGGCTGAAAAATTTAGATCTAACTTGGCACATGGGTAGACCATGTCCTGGACTGGGACATAAGGATAGCTACTTTCAACCCCGGAAGTAAGTGCCTTTGGGATAATTTTCGACTTTCACGCAGGCGAAGCCGCTGGCCAAAGATAGTGTTACTATATTATGAGTATAGTCAAGCAAAATACTAGAAAAGTGCCACCTACATCGATATAATTTTAATAACATTCTAGAAATTGTATTTACTAAGTAAAATTCTACTTATTTATAATTTTTCTAATAAATTAATTAGAAATAGCATGCTTACTTTTCCTGCAGCTGGAGGATGGAGGCGCCGCGATGTTCTATACATACATTAGCTTATACAAATATGACTGAAATACGATACAGAATGTGAAACATAGTTTTGTTTCATTCTTTCTAATGTAGTAATCGTATTTGATAAAAGAGGCAACAATATTTCAGTTTTTGCTCTAATTGGCAATTTTTTTTTGTGACGTAGTGACAGTAGGTAAGTGCCATATTAGCCATATTAGGTGACGGATTTTGTGGTTGTGTTCGTGGTAGTCCTGCTGTCAAATTGTTGTTTTTTTTTGAATTATTGAAATTTGTGAGTGTGTGTGTGTTCTGTGATTCACACAACCGAATAACCCAATAGCACAACCCAATAGCATCAGCAGCCATTTTTTTAAGAGACATTTTAATGTTTAGGTTGGCACTTTTTTTTGTAGGTATTTCCAGTCCTTACTATTTAATATGTCTATGGAGCAAACCCACTCGAGTCCTACATTACTTACACGTGTTATGTGGAAGAAATAGCGAACAGTGACGCCTACTCTAAGATTAATATGGAGGATCTAAACATGAGCAGTTTTGCGTGTAGGTTACATGTGTTTAGAAGTTGGAAGGTTTTAGGTAAATAAAAAGGGTGCTACGTTGCGACTGTTGTTTTGGTAAATAATTCGTATTTTCTTGGTCGATAATAAGTTAAGCCAGATTGCTCTTGATCACATCGATACGCCTCAGCATGTGTTCAGTATAAATTAAGAGGAGCGTATAGCTGAGTAATAATACCCGCACATGTCGATCTTTGAGGTCAAGCAACGCTTGCCGAAGTAAACTTTTGGATGGGTGACCATTACATCTATTTCATACGTTAAGCACTTGGTATCGCCTGTTAATTTTAGATCATTGACAGTCACGTACGTTACGCAAGTCAGAACCGAAAATATCTGATACCAGTCTTACCAAGTGAATCGTGTTACTCGTATAGTTGCCGGTACGTAATTTGGCAAGAGTCGTCAGATGCGCACAAGTCGTTTTTTAGGTCTCTTTGGTTACCAAGCGGGAAGCCGGGAACTTTAGCACCGTTCCCAGCGCTCGATTGGTTAGTTAGTTGACAAAAAGATCTACTGACCAATCGTGTCGCGTCCACGTTCCGTCCGCTCTATATCGTGGTTGGTCAGTTCCCGCACTATGCGCAAACTTACCCCCACTGCGTCAAAACCTACTATACATAGTAACCTCAGTAATTGGGTAACACGGTGGAGGTCGGATAGACAGACGCTCTTCGAAAAAAATAGTAGTACTCAGCCGAATCGGATTAGACTGGAAGCCCACACCGACATAGTTGGATACAGCCTGGGCAGGTTGATTTTGATTTACTCATCATAATTAAGTCTGTGTTCGTATTACTTTTTACACTTCTACCCCTTCTACAAAATTTCAATGCACTTTTGCGAACACCCTCGGCAATCTGTTATAAATAACCGTTATTTGATAATACCGAAAAAGGTGACATTAAAAAAAATATAAATTTTATCTCCCGGTGTACAAAGCCGTTATAAAGGACGCCCTGTTCCGACATGTAGGATTGTAGGATTGACGATTTGCGTAATCATTGCTTCAGTTCATGTTGGCTCGAATTGGTGAATGGAGTTCATCCATTGCTCTTTTCAAGAAAACTTTTAGCCAGCGTCCTTTAAAAGTAAAACAAAGATTTTACTTGAGATTATCAGAACTATGCGTTCATCATCATCATCATTTCAGCCAAAAGACGTCCACAGCTGGACATAGGCTTCCCCCAAGCGTCGCCACACTGATCGGTACTGTTCGTTTCGCATCCACCGGACTCCCGCAGCCTTGACCAGGTCGTCGCTCCACCTAGTGGGAGACCTTCCAACGCAACGCCTTCTCCAATAATGCGTTGTTGAGCAATAATGTTTTGCCAGTTTCCATAAAAATTGTAAATTGGAAATAGAAATGGAAACTCGAGCGACTGCAGAACTTGTGCATCCGCTTTATTTTTGGCCTCCGCAAATATGACCATGTGTCGGCGTTTCGGAACCGATTAAAGTGGCTGCCGATCGGCGTCGTCGAGATACCCATATCCTATCCCTTCTCTATACTATCCTGCATAATCCTAATTCTCCTCAATACCTTCGTGTACGCTTTGAATACCTCGTGCCGAGAGGTAAAACCTGTCGCACTGCCACTTCTCTTTTCCTTCGTCCTCCGCGCACACTTCCAGCCGCTATGATGGCTTTCTCTGCCACACTCCCTACGCGACAGCCCTTCTCTGAAGGTCTTCAAGAGGAAGATTAAAGATAATCTAGAAGCTGGCAAAATCTAGTGTAGTATAATTGTCACAACTTTTTAGTCCATTTCAAGTTGGTCTTGAATAAATAACACAGAAAATAGAATGTTGGCTATTAGATTCAACATTGGCCATGTGTGCCCGACATATAAGCCGGGTTACATCCGGACCCTCATGATATTTATTGATGTTAGCGTCTGTAATGGATTTCATACGATTTGGTGACCGCGTTCATGGCTCAATGTGATTTATTTAATATTTCTTTCCCTGCCTTCATTACATGAGGTGGAAATAAGTACGCTAAGGCTTTACGGGACAACGTAGATGAAGATATACAATGGATAACATACTCGTAATATTAACTCATCGCATGATTTTTATAAAAAAGTGTAAGTTACACTTACACTTATTAAGAATTTTGTTTGTTTTTCATGTGTGTCAATGTAACGTAGGATCGGTTCGGGAAACAATTCCGACCTGGCGTTCGCCGCTTCCAACTGCCGGCAACGCTTTTTCAGTTCAGACCACGACTCGATATCAACTAAGGCCAGTTGGAGGGTTGTTCAGCTTTTCCCTCTCATCCAGGGGGCACCTCAAACGGGAGAAGTAATTTTGTAAGATGCTGAGGTAGTGGATTATGGACTCCTCCGGACCCTGCGTCCGGTATCGGATCGCCTGCAGCAAGCGGAGTCCGAAGGCAAGTATACCTCGATCAGCAAATTCCTCAACTGTTCCCAATTCTGAACCTCATCCCTGGTACCAGAACAATGCATCATCAACTAACAGTTCGACGGCAGACTTGAACAACCTATCCGAAGAGATAGCAAGCGACAAACAAAGCTCCTCGACTCTCTCCAGGAACTCATGGACGCCAACCTTACCGTTGAATTTAATGTTCTGGGAAAGGATATTAGCCGTACGATCACACGTGACCTAGCGTCTCTCTACATCACCAACCCCAGCGGCTTCCAAGTGGTTGGTCGGCTCGGACACGTCCACCTGTGGTTTAAATTCAAAGGTACTGAAAAAAGTATGGAACATTTTATCTGTTCGTTGGAGAATAACCAGGAGGCATGCATCCAGCTCCGTCTTCAACTCCTTGTCCTCCTTCTCCACGGGCTCGACACGGGTTAATCTATGAAACAAGTGGTTCCCTAAACCTTGTATGCGGTATAAACGCTTTAGTAAAAGTGGCTTTTTATCTAACAGTTCCTGCAGCTCTGCGAGTTTGGTTTTAATAGTTTGTAATTCCAAATTCACATTGCCTTCAAACATGTTGACCTCATCAGTGGGTATCTCTTTGGACAGGGCTCTGACTAAAGCACGCAATCGACTAACCGTGGTTTCAGGTACACCATCGCGGATGGCAACCTCGTACAAAAGCTCATCCTTGTTTAGGATATGAAATTGGATGGGGCGTTCCTCCATTTTGATATAATAATAATACCTACCAGTATAAGTTATGAAGCTACACAATTCAACTTATGACTAACACAAACAACATCAAAATTTGACCAGCCAATTTGTCCCTGAGCATAAGACCAGGGCCGAGGACCTGCACCAACAATGTCGCTGTCATTATTGCTGATATAATCTAATTTTGCTGACAAAATTACCTTTTTCCTCCATTATTGATTGTCAATAACTTCAAAATATAATACAGATCAAGCGTTGCAAGTGGAGATGGATTGGCCATACGCCCCGAAGGGAACCCGATCAGATTCCCTAGCAAGCTTTGGAGTCACTAAGAAAATAAAGTGACCGTCTCTGTCAAATCTGGGTCGAATGTGTATGGTATAGTTCGAATCTAGTCACATAGAAAAGCGAAAGCAAACCGATAGGTGTGCCGATACCGCGACGAACCGAAAGGCGTGAGACGCCATGACAAACCAAAGGCGAGCGCGTGTAGTGAGGCGTGAGCGATATAGGTGTAATAGCTGGCTTTGTATGCACGACGTCAAACAGAGATCGAATGCGAAATGCGAAGCGAGAGTTTGTGTTTATTTAAGCCTTTGTCAAACATAAATGCAAACCTAACTGACTGAAAACGTGAAAAATAAAAACCGAAGACTACAAATTCAACAAACAACTAGGGTGTGACCATAAGCTCTTAGAGTAAGGTTATTTTGAGATCGCGTAAGTGACAGATGTATACAAGTCATATACATCTGTCCCTTACACACACTCAAAATAACCTTACTCTAAGAGCTTATGATCACCCTCCTGAGCGAGAAAAATTTCAATATCCGCGCACCATTCACAATTTTCATAACATTTTTAATCTTTTATTTTCAGGCAAATATTTGGCGAAAAATATTTGTACACAAAAACTATCCATTCCTATCCATAGGGATGGATAGTTTTTGTGAAAATTTCATTTAGAAACTTTCTTAACACTTTCAAAGTCTAAAAAACTAAATATAGACGACTCCGTACGACCATTCTGTCAAACGGAGGTGATTTCTCTAGACCGCATTTTGAGGGTGCAGTTTTCATTCCTCATCAACATTCATTTACTCTGCAAACGCCCAGAATATTAAGAATGTCTCCCTCAATTCGTTTTATCAACGCTAAGGTCTTTTTTAAGCCACATTTAAAATCCCAGTAAAACACAGTTTTAATTACTTTAAAAATATATCCATGAACGACAAGGCTCGGCGTAAACGGGCCACCGACCACTGCCACCGGTGGCCAGCGACAGGGACTTAAAACTATTTTCCTTGCATTTTGTATAGACGCGTGCACACGTTTAGATGGTTGTGGCCACTCGCTACAGCAATGTCCGCGATGCGCCACTTGTGGTCGTTGCGGGCTACACAAGACGTCGACACCCGCCATTGTCGCGCTGCTCCA
Source organism: Orthosia incerta (assembly GCA_948252205.1). Taxonomy (NCBI): domain Eukaryota; kingdom Metazoa; phylum Arthropoda; class Insecta; order Lepidoptera; family Noctuidae; genus Orthosia; species Orthosia incerta. Next base: position 16,244,949 of record OX411758.1, on the reverse strand, counting down.
CCGCCACGCAGTTAGACGTTAGGCGTCCTACGCATAACTCGCGTCACCATGGTGCATGACGACGCCTCAATCGATATCGATGCTTTCATTACGTCCCGCTATTTGGGATTCACATTCTGAGCAATGCAAACGTGGCAGCTTCTGAATACTGGTGGCTGTGTACAAATGTGGCGATAGCGTGCGACAGCCACCGGTGGCTGTGGTCGGTGGCCCATCTGCGCCGAGCCTTAATTCAACTTTAAAAGGATTTCGTGAACGTGCGCTGTGAAAATTTAATTTTTCACTCATTTGAAAGCGGCACCTGATTCTGTGCCGTAGCTAGCGTATTCCGTAATCTGGGCACGGTGAATTTTAAATTGCTTTTGCAAAAAGACGAATGTAGACGACATTCGTCTTTTTGTTGGTTTCAAATACTGGGAAGAAACTGTACTTGGTCAAGAAGGGCTGGGCAAAAATCCTCAAGCTACGAGTATTAGGGTAGTTATTAGTTAATAGCAAAATCATCATCATCATCTTCCTGCCCTTATCCCATGTGTTAATGGCAATATTTTATTTTAAAATAAGACATATGGATAAATATTCTATTGCCTCGTTGTTTTAGCAGTTAGGTGCTTCTGAGCCTGAGTTTCGATTCCCAGAATGCAACACTTTTCCCGAGTTCTTTTACTAGGTTTACCCATCTTAGGAGCCTGGATTATTTGTTTATAATTATGTTAAATAACAGAAAATGCTGGTGTGAGTAGATACTATAGACACTTCTACTCAAACCTTTGGGGGAACTGGAATTTGCGGACAAAAGACCACAAAATAACTTATTTTAGACTAGCTGTACCCGCGACTTTGCTCTCGTCATCTGTCTGCCAACCCTACCCTACTTACCTACCTACCATTTTTGTTTCTATAGTCATCATTCTTTCGCGGAGAATCTTAAAACCGCCATTCAGAAAATTACTTCAAATGCACAACGCCATCTATCGAATATCGAGTTCAACTGTTCGAGTATCTGAATTGCGTGTGTTGTGATAATTTTACTTCTTGGACACTTTAAATTCATATAACTTTTGATAGAGTGAACCGATTGCAATAAAACAAAAACTAAGTAATTCTTCAAGTTACGCACAATGTTTATGTATAAAAGTTATTTATATTGGTTTCGTACATTTCACGTGATGCGTGCACAAATAAACAGATAAATAGACAAAAATTCCAAAAAGGTTTTAGGGAATTTAGGTTCTGTTGGTTATCCTTTAACACCCTGGCTATTTTTTTTGGAAATATTTTCAATGTACAAAAATTACATTTCTACAGATTTATTATATGTATATTGATGATTGATGATGATGATGATAAAAAATATGTTTATCTACTCTCATATCGTAATATTCGAATTATAAACTTCAAACTGAGTTTATATTGACATACTTTATGAACACAATACCGAAATTTAAAAATAGAATCTCATTATAACACTATTTCTCTAACAAAATAATGCTATAATAGTACATTATGGTACAAGTGCGTAATGTTGGTGATTACCGCTGAGGCGCCATTGAGACCCGAGCCTTTAGGTGAGGGTCTTAAGAGAGCCGAGGACGGTAATCATCAATACACACGTGTATCATACGACGTTTTTCAACAAACTTGTGAAGAAAATAATACTAAAAAATCATTTTCAACAGTGTAAACGAGTTGTGAAAAATTTTTCGCAATGGCGGTTGGCCATAGACTAAAACAATGAGGTTACTTTTTTTTAGGTTTTCGCGGATAGCGTTATAGCCACGTACAAAATCGGGCATTTCAAGTTTTCTTTATTTCAGAGAAACAAAAGTTATATTTGAGGGCAAGTTTTATTTATTAAACACGTACGTTGCATGAAATGAGCAAGCAATATGTTAGGTACTAGCATTTTGCTGAATTGTTTGACTAGAAGCTATGCCACATTTTATGTATTTAATGGATATCATGGAAATAGTAATTACTACCCATATCATGTTATGGATATAGTAAGTACTACTTCCATGACAGGAATAGAAAGGGATTAATGTCGAATGGGACACTTTTAATTGATTAACAGTGTTACATTTTATTACATTGAAAATACTTCAATTTTAACTGGATTAGAATTAATTACTTATTTTATTAATTTTCATTGGATTGATTTGTGACACTTTTAAAATTAGTTTAATTTAAAAGTATTTAAAATGAAGGCAGGAAACCATTTAAAAAAAAAAAAACTATAACTCACTTGTGAATAATAGCAATGAAAAAGTCACAGTTTGATTACAGGTATCATTAAATGCCTAATTGCGGTGAAATTAGAGCCACTTTATGAGCAAGTGTGTTGAAAAACAATTTTTTTTCTATTACGATACAGGACAAATCCAAAAAGTTAATCACTAAGGAGTTTCCATCAATATTTTTTTTTGTAATGCCATTTTAGTACCTATTATAAAAAGATTCGATTCCAATTTTAAATTGTCTGTGACAATGCCCGCTTTAGGCTTAGCACGCACTGCGATTTTTATTCGCGCGAATTTTGTCTCTTTCTACCTGTTCATAGAGCTCAAAATATTCGCGCGAATTAAATTCGCGCCGCGGTGCTGTGGATTCTGTTGCAAAACACGGATTTCATGCGGTATTATTGCCGCACGATTTTTTTACTGCAATGCGAGCAGCTTTATACAATTCCATAAGTCGCAGAATGGGCTGAAAAATATCGCGCGATTAAATATCGCAGTGCGTGTGCTAAGCCTTAGCGCATGCGCAGATAATGCGGTGATGTGCTGGGTTTTGGCGCCATTCATACGTTTTTTATGGCATGGAAAATGCAAAAAAAAATATATTAAGTAGGTTCAATCCCAAAATGTATGAGTGTAGATAAAGAAGTGTATGAAACTGCACATAACTAGGTATTAAAACATTCGTGTGAATACTATTAAAAACCTCGCCTAGTTTTAATAGCCCTTATTATGCAACAGTATCATAAACTACTATTATAATTATAAGTTTATAACATATTTCTCTTCGAAATATATATGTTTCCATATCATAAGCATTGACATTTAAATTAAAACAAAAGAAACAAGACACTCGCCTCATTAGTTTTAATAAAGGGTTTCGGGTTCCTTTGCTAATTGGAACCCATTTTGATTTCAACGTAGGTACTTTCCTTTTTAATTGCACAAAAAAAAGCTGAAAAGATTTTACAAAAATCTAAATCCTTTTTCTGTGAAGATCTTTTAAATCATATCACGTTTCGTATCGACCCCTGCAAATTTCTGGTTATTGGTTCGAGAGCTCAGAAAAAAGAAAAGTCAAAAATGTATGCGGTTGATATGCGCTAACGAAATGTCTAGTGGTCAGTCTCAAAGGATTTTCGACACTAGTGATGTTTCCTGGGTAGAAACATATTAATTATATTCAGTCTGTCAGTGAGATCCTCCGTACCTCGGCAAGCACGTTAAGCCGTTGGTCCCGGCTGTCATTTAGAGATCTTTGACAGTCGTTACGAGTAGTCAGAAGCTTGAGATCTGACACCAGTCTTGCCAAGGGCTACCGTGTTACCCAGTTATTGAGTTGTGGACGTCAGATAGGCAGTCACTCCATGTAAAACACTGGTCATCATCATCATCATTTCAGCCGTAAGTCGTCCACTGCTGAACATAGGCCTCCCCCAGGCGTCGCCACATTGATCGATCCCGTGCGCGTCGCATCCAGCGTCTTCCCGCAAACTTAACCAGGTCATCGGTCCACCTAGTGGGAGGCCTTCCAACGTATCGTCTTCCGGTTCGCGGTCGCCATTCCAGAAGTTTTCGGCCCCATCGGCGATCCGTTCTGCGAGCAATGTGCTCTGCCCACTGCCACTTATGTTTGGCAATTCTTCGGGCTATGTTGGTAACCCTGGTACTCAGCTGAATCCGGTAAGACTGGAAGCCGACCCCAATATAGTTGGGAAAAGGCTAGGTAGATGATGAGTCCATCAGTGAGGTTATCAAATAATATTAGACATGTATTTTTTGAAATATCAACAAAAAATTACAAATATAAAGAGCATCAAAGTTCAGAAGTCATCAGCTTGTGACGTCACTATGTCAGTATAAAGTGTACTAACGGCGTGATGTCACACGATATTCAAACGCATTATATCGTCGTCACTTTGTTTACATGTCAAAATAAATAATATTTTTTATGAATCTACCAACCTTCTAAAACGAATTTTCAGTTAACATCCCTGTTGTTATCGCTGTCATAATGTCAGTTTGTCAAGAGCCTCCGAGTGCCCTTAAATGTTTTCCTACGTGTATGACTAATTCACGACGATACAATTAAACATTTAACAATATAAAAAAAAGTTAATAAAATCAAAGAACTCTCAAAAACTCTCAAAACTCTCTCTTTAGCACTGAGGTTTGCTGTCAGAGAACCCAATTATGGGTTAAGCTCGCCTTTGTACATAAGTTTTCCTGTACTATTTGAAATGTTTATTTTGTGTACAATAAAGAATATGAATAAGAATATGAATATGAAAAAACCCGACTGCTTCAAAAGCGAACTGAAAAGATGTAAACAAGAAGAAAATCTTGCTGTACAGTCGGAGGACACATCTACCAGCTCGCGAATATGTATCCTCCGACTGTACAGCAAGATTTTCTTCTTGTTTACATATTTTAAGTTCGCTTTTGAAGCAGTCGGGTTTTTTGATTTTATTAACTTTTTTTATTTACAACTTTATAGTTATACTTTTTTATTCGAATGTCTTGAAACATATAAGTGATATATATTATCGTAATCACCTCTATAAACCCTTTATTTTGATACCCCACTCGATGGGTTTCGGAGAAAAAAAATATTGCAATCCCTACAATTTTATTTTTCAACGGCACTTATCTAAGAACACTTAGGCGGCCAAGACCTATGTAACGATGTCTTAATTATAAAAATCCGTCAAGTGGTTTGAAAGATACGAGGTAATAAAGAATATTACATACATACAAACATACATACATACAAGATACGCTCGGAAAACATAACCTTTTCTTTGCAGCCGGGTAAAAAACCAGCTAAGTGACGTGAAGACTCGCGCACGAAGAGTTCCGTATCCGTACCATTATCGCAAAAAACGGCAATACAATCACGTTTGTTGTATTGAAGCCCCACTTGAATATTTATTTTATTCTGTTTTTAGTATTTGTTATTATATCGGCAACAGAAATACATCATCTGTGAAAATCTAGCTATCACGGTTCATGAGATACAGCCTGGTGACAGACGGACAGACAGACAGACAGACGGATCGTGGAGGTAGTAATAGGGTCTCGTTTTTACCCTTTGGGTACGGAACCGTAATTACACTTTTCAAATTCTAAAAGCCAAATAAATCCAACAAGATACCCTTCGGCCTCGTTTCCTTCAAAACTTTTACAACGCAAAAACCTCCAGACTTTTAAAAGATGTTAATTTTTACATGAAGGCAAAATGTTTAGTAACGTAATTAGATGCTAAATAAGATTAATATTCAATCAGAACTCGAATAAAGTTTAATTAGAAAAACACCAAGTATTACGAATTATGTTTAGGGTTGTCACACGCAGAAAATACGAAACGTAAAAAAAAACTGAAGCAATAAGGACGAATAGATTTTTTTATATTTTTTATTAAAATTTTCCTTTTTTATGTGTGTTTACAAATTTAATCGGGCATAAACCAACATCGACAAGGAAAATATTTATTCGTATAAGAATCAAATTGACCGACCCACAATCGTTCACCGCGTTTTTTATTGTTTTCACAACAAAACGCGGTACATTGTGGGTCGAGGTAAATAGTTTCAACAACTAAATGGTCCAAATTAGCCCTGAACCGAAACAGCACGAAGTCTGGGGAAGACACCTTTGTTGCACCTTACAGGCACCAGTAAAAATACCAGGCCGCTTGAATCCCATTTTTCAGACACTACGTCATCCCAACATGTTAAAGGTAGGGACATCATCAGTTTTTTAGATCTAAAATTATCAAGACGTGAAGTTAGTTTATTAAGTTACTTTATACTACATTAGCTGACCCCCGCGGCTTCGCTCCCGTCAACTGGCTACCTACCTACTTACCCTGCCTGCCCTGCCTACCCTACCTACCTAATAATTTTTATCTATCATCAATAGTTTTCTCAGCGCACGCCAAAGAATGAATTTTATAGTCAACATTTTGCTACCTTGGGTTACATTATTGCAATTTCCATAAGGATCTCTATTTTTTTTGAAAATATATTATAGCCTATGGCTCTCAGGAATAATGTAGCTTTCTACTGGTGAAAGAATTTTCAAACTCGGTTCTGTAGATCCAGAGATTACCCCTTACAACGTCACAAACTCACAAACTTTACCTTTCTAATATTAGTATAGATATAGATAAACATGCAATAAACTGTATATCTTGTTAGACACTCTCCAAAGTTAGGTTAATGATACACCTACGCGTTGCCATCGAAAATCTTGTGGAAGTGGCAAAATTTTGGCCCGAATAAATCTAAAATTACTGTCGTGCCGGCGACACGAACAAAAAGTCAATATGAGCTGTCGGTAGACTGACTAATCCTGCTTGTGCTTTAGATACCACTACCCTTTTCTCGTAGTTTCGTTTCTGTGTCTTTTTGCACAGAAAACAGCATTAATCCGTTGAGTGCCTAAAACGTGGATCTATGCGAGATACATCATCATCTGCCTAGCCTTTTTCCCAACTATTTATGTTGGGGTCGGCAGTCATGGATTCAGCTGAGTACCAGTCTTTTACACGGAACGACTGCCTATCTGACCTTCACAACCCAGTACCTGGGTAACAAGATACATCTTGGCTAGACTGGTGTCAGATCTCAGGCTTCTGACTACCCGTAACGACTGTCAAAGATTTTCAAATGACAGTCGGGACCAACGGACAATAGCTTTTAAATTTGTTCGGTAATTACCGGTTCATCATCATCTTCATTAACAGCCTTTTAATGCACCCACTACTGGGACACAGGTCTTCTCTCTGTGAGAGAAGATGGGGCCGTAATCCACCACGCGGGCCCAGTGTGGGTTGGTGGATGTCACATGTCTTAGAACTTTTTGTTCTAAGACATGCCGGTTTTCTCACGACGTTTTCCTTCACCGTTTTGAGAGCAGTGGTGATAAAATAATTTTCACAAAGTGCCTGCCTACAACGTGTAAGTCACGGCCGTTACTACTGGGCAGCTCACTGCTCATATCATAACCGGTAAATCGCGGTAAAAAGTTGTTTATGGCACACAATGATACTGTAGCTTTCTATCTGATTTTTTGTAATCGGATCATTGGGTAAACCTAGAGATTACATCGTACTAACAAACAAAGTCATACCCACTCCTATCAAAGTCGGAGACTCTACACTCAAAGTTCTGGACGATTATGTCTACCTGGGACCAACTTCGTTGGCCAACTGAGTCCAACTTCGAAAAAGAGGTCAACCGTCGAATCCGACCCGGCTGGGCAGCGTTCGAGAAGTTGCGCGGTATCTCCTCGTCCAACTTACCACAGTGTCTCAAGATGAAAGTCTATGACCAGTGTGTGTTGCCAGTGATTACTTACGGGACAGAGACGTGGTCGCTCACAATGGGCCTCATCAGAAAGCTTAAAGTCACCCAAAGAGCAATGGAGAGGGCTATGCTCGCAGTTTCCTTGCGTGATCGAATCAGAAATGAAGACATCCGCAAGAGAACCAAGGTTACCGATATAGCCCGAAGAATTGCCAAACTTAAGTGGCAGTGGGCAGGGCACATTGCTCGCAGAACAGATAGCCGTTGGGGCCGAAAATTTCTGGAGTCGCGACCGCGTACCGGAAGACGTAGCGTTGGAAGGCCCCCCTCTAGGTGGAGCGACGACCTGGTCAAGGCTGCGGGAGTCCGGTGGATGCGAAATGCACAGGACCGATCAGTGTGGCGACGCTTGGGGGAGGCCTATGTCCAGCAGTGGACGTCTTTCGGCTGAAATGATGATGATGAACAAACATAGAATTATACCTCTTTAGATTAATTTGTGTTCGAGCTCCGAAATCGTCATTATATTGTTAAATATTGACCACATAACTCGCCATTGTTTCATGTTTGTTTAGCTTATATTTAAATCTGCTTTTATAATCTTAATAAATTTTGGTGTATATGCTAACAATTTAGTGTTGCCTCGTTAGCCACGAGTTTCATTATAATTTTTTATTTCGTCTGGCAACCTAAGCTTATGAAAGCTATTGAACTTCGAAGACCACGTAAACTTTATGATTAAGTATATTTTTCTTTTCAAAATGTGGAAGGTCGAACATCTTTTATATGATTTCTTCGGAAAAAGCAATCGAAGTTCTCAATGTGTTGATAAATACTGTATAAGTTTAATATGAAATAAGCCAATTTACTTAATTGCCTGTTTTGAGAAATTTTGCTGATGTTTATAATTATAATTTTGTATTGTATTTCTTAAGCAGAATTATTTAATTTTAATTCTTGTATTTATTGCTTTTTCTTGAGCAGTGGTGGCCCAGTGGTATCGGCAGAGACTTACAAGTTGTAGGTCGTGGGTTCAAGCCCAGGCAGGCGCTTTACTTTGTATAAATTATTTCATCACCACTGCTCTCAAAACGGTGAAGGAAAACATCGTGAGGAAACTGGCATGTCCTAGAACAAAAAGTTCGAAGACATGTGACATCCACCAATCCGCACTGGACCCGCGTGGTAGATAACGGCCCATTCCCTCTCACAGAGAGGAGACCTGTGTGTCCCAGCAGTGGGAATATTAATAGACTGATGATGTGATGTGATGAAATTGTATTTCTTAAGTTTATTCAAAGCGATTTGTCGGTAACAAAGTTTAATGAATCTGTTTGATTTGAGGGTAAATATTATATTCAGCAGTCAGGAAGTCGTTCGACTGAAATGATACGGATGATGGAAATATCTATTACTATTTTTTTTTCCGCGGCCTTGCTTCTATGGTTTATATCGTAGGAAATGTGCTTATTTTCGGGCAGCGATTGATCAGAATGTTGGGCTGTGAAAAAGTAGCATGTAGCAGAGATGAGAATGTTGAGATGTATGTGCGGCGTGACGAGATTGGATAAAGTGAGAAATGAGTATATTAGAGGCAGTTTGAAAGTGGCGCCAGTGGCAGAAAAGTTCAAGGGAAACCGTTTGTCCTGGTATGTGACCATACCAGGACAAACGGTTTCCCTTGAACTGTGATGAGGAGGGATGAAACGCATGTTATTAAAAGAGTTATAAATGTAAATGTGGATGGATGGAAGAGGGAGAGGAAGGCCAAAGAAAAGATGAATGGACTGTGTGAGGAATGATATGAAAGATAAGGGAGTCAGTAATAACGTGATATTGGACAGGACGGTATGGAAGAAGCAAACGTGTTGCGCCGACCCCAAGTCATCATCTACCTAGCCTTTTTCCCAACTATATTGGGGTTGGCTTCCAGTCTTACCGGATTCAGCTAAGTACCAGTGTTTTACATGGAGCGACTGCCTATCTGACCTCCACAACCCAGTAACTGGGTAATACGGTACCCCTTGGCAAGACTGGTGTCTGATCTCACCGCCGACCCCAAGTAACATGGGATAAGGGGAGGAAGAAGAAGATTGTTTTCGAAGAACTTTTGTTATGGAACATTACGCCTAGAAATCGTTAGTCAACATATCCTAGAATAAAATTCGAAGACATGTGACATCTCACGCTGAGCCCGCGTGGTTGATTAAGGCCCATTCCCTCTCACGGAAGGCTTGTGTCTCAGAATTGAGAAGATTATAGACTGAGTATGCTCCTCCTAGATATGTCTACAAACAAGCAATTTGGTTCTGTCCAATCCTGTACAGGAAAAAAAACTGTGTTTGTACTTGTGCGATTGGTGTTTACAAACAGTCACTGTAATCACAGGTTGTACGTGAAAGGCTAATATTTATTTAAGGAAAACCTGCAGTTTGTTCTGCCTCTACGGCTGGGGCAATATAGTCGACTACTGGGACTATAAAATACGTTATTTGACAATAGGTCTAAACGCTGTTATTTTGGTCTAAGGTACACAATGATAATATTAATCTAAGCCTTGGAGACATTTACTTTTGGGGTTCCGTAGTCAACAAGTCCAACAGTCCCTTTTAGTTTCGCCATGTCCGTTTGTGCGTTCGTCCGCAGCTTATCTCAGAGGCTCTTAATACTAGAAAGGTATAATTTGGCATGGATATATATATATCGGAGGAAGGTATATGACTAAAAATTAAGAACAAGGAAATATAACGCATGTATACCTATTAATTCAGTTTTGTTCAATTGGCAATATTTAGCCTACGATTCAATCTTAGTTCGATTTTATTCGATTGACAACACTTTATTTTGCTTATGTCAAAATACTCGATTTGGATTGGATGTTATAAGCGGTAATTTGCCGGATGAGTTCTTGAGCCAATAAAAAGCAGGGGTGCCTATTCAGACACCCTGAGCGAGGTTCTCCCGCTTGTCATGAAGAAAAAAAAAAGGAACGCGCGGGCGCGCATTTTTCGGAGTTGAAAAAGAGTTGTGTGGAAAATAGTAGAGAGGTGGCCTAAAGTGGCGTGTATAAACTTTAAAATTGTGTTTTGTTGAGAGAAAGCGAAACGATAGGTGGCCGAATTCGCTGCTTTGATAACATTGGAACAAGGACTATCTCCAAAACGGCATAAGTTTCCTGCTCTGTGCATGCATACCTACGAAAGCCCACAAGATCGAGGGTTTATCCAAGATAGCCCTCATATTTCCGACATATATATTAATCACGCGGACAAAGTAAAATCGTCGTAAGTAAAATCTCGTCTATCCCATGGTGTGGGGTATCGTTAGATTTCCCTTTTTTAGATTCAGGAATCCGTTTGCGTAAAATTAAGTTTTAATTGGTAAATTTTTGTTAGAAAGTTAAATGGTTGCTTTTTGATTTGTGAAAAAATTCACGGCAGTAGTATATATAACGAAATTAAAAGGAAAACTAATACAGCTTAGTAGGCTTAACAAGTTTTTAGTAATCGAACTCAGGGTGAATTTTTTTGCAAATTTTGGTTACAGACGACGGAACAAGTGAAACTTAATAAAATGTTGAACATGACGTTAACACGGCACAATAAAACAGTAACACAGAGGCCGTAAACGAAATTCCCAGCAGCAGTTAATGTTCAAACACTTGAATAATTATAACAATTACTTAATTCACGTTTTCGCAAACAGTTTTAATTTCTGAGGAGTGAAACTGCCATGTTGTATTCAAGTTTAATGGACCATTTGCGGTTCCTTAGGGATGGGACCTGTCGGGAATTGAGGCAAGAATATGATTAAACAAAAAAGAACAACTGGTCAACAACTTTGTATAACTGCTTCTTCTTATGGGATTTGGTTTCTGCACTTATGCCGTAGTAAGGATCATTGTCCTTCAATGGACAAATGTTTTATTTCATTACATAAATATATTCGTATAAGAACTTTTTTTTGAAAGATAACAATTTAATAACAGGTATTATCTATTGTATAAACGTACTGTTATATGTTTTATTTGTTATACAATTTTCTTGTACACTATGTAAAAAGAAGCGTTAAGTAAGTATATTACCTACTTTGTCACCAGAAAATGGTCTGGACTTTGAACACTATCCAAAATCGTGACAATCTAAGAAGACCGATGACGTTTCTCATTTTACATGCCACGAGAATTTTTCCGGAATTGAAAATCGAATTCATAATCCTTATTAATTACTATGTTACCAATCCACATTATCAACGAGTATCATTCGTAAGCCCTTTTTTAATACTTTCATTGTGCGCACAGCTATGGAGTGGAATTGCCTTCCGGGGTCAAGAATGAATAGGTTTCTTCTGGGCAAGCGTGCTTCACCTTAGACCACGTCATCGCCTAACAACATCAGGCGAGATAGTGGTCAAACGCGAGCCTATAGATTATAAAAAAAGAAAAAGTCCGCGGCTTTAAGTTCGGTCAAAATGACTGGTGACTACTTAACCGGACTTTCCCTGTGGAGACTAAGCTATGGTAGCCTCCAGCTGGGCACAAATTTCTAAAACTAAGCGACAACGCTGAGGGCTACCCCAGTTGGGGTCGAACCTCGGCTCAGGGCGTCGCTGGGGGGACAGGCAATGGCTGGATCTGACAAGTGATTTTACCATCCGTTCGGAAACTACCTACGTGGAGAAGAACGGACAAGAAACTCCTTAGATTTCTAATAATTTAACTAGTGCTCAGCTTCGCGGGCTGGCGGGCTTTTATTGAGAGATTACGCGATGGGCCTCGGAGGCGAGGACTGAACGAATCGGTCTGTGTGCTACATTTGTTCCTACTCCCTAGGCTCTTATGGAGCAGAGTGGAGATCATGGGGGTCGGAGATGAGCCTCAATTGGCGAAATCCTAGCGGAAATGGTAAACGGATGCGACTTATATGCGCACCCATTGACCGTTTCTTAACACGAGGCTATCTAGTACCTCGGTTATATTGGGGTACCTTTTAAACAAGTCTTTGGACTCGGGTGCGGGCATATCACCGGCTGCCTCGATCCTTCTGATCTCAGCAGCCAACGATCTGGCCTCATCCGTCATCCTGACGGCATGCGCGCTGATGATAACATCAGCGACGCAGCGTCTGTCAGCGGGCTTCTGATGGGGCAGGCTCTCAGCGGCGACAGTTGTGGGAGCCACTTGCCGGTTTTGAGCGGGCTTGGGGACGGCAGGAGCCTAAGGGGCCGGCCAGTGGGTTGTTCCAGCAGGCCTGCGGTTGGCTGTTGGACGGTCTGGGGAGCCACCTTTTGGTGGTTTAGTTTGCCCCATGGCGAAGTCCTCTGAGGAGCTAGCCGGGCGGGGGGTTGTCCGGAGGGAGCTGTGTGAGCTTGGCACTCAGCGTGGCGCTTGGCCATTTTGGGCGCCAGCTTGGGGGCTTTAGGGCAACCCTTGAAGTTAGCCGTGTGACCGACCTGGTCACATAGCACGCAGCTGGGAGGCTCCATGCAATCGGCCGGGTTTTTGGGGCGGGGACATTTACTTGTGCTATGGTCGCCTCGGCACTTAACGCACCTGGGGACGCCAAAGCAGTTTTTCTGGCTGTGTCCATATTGTTGGCAGTTGTGACACTGACCAACAACAGTGGGACGGTAGGGTTTCTCAATGGAGATCCCTGACAGAGAGCACAACGATTTTATTTTGAAAATCGGGTTATAAGACTCGGTTGGGTCGCATTCGACCGAAACCATGTCGTATTCTTGTCCACCTCTAGCTTTACGCATGCGGTGGACAGAAATGACTGGGACCTTCTGAGCGACGAGATCCTCAAAGATGTCCTCAGCGGAAATCTCCTTCGGGATGCGCCGGATCACTACACGGACGGGCGCCTCCGAGGGGAGAGTGTAGGTATGAAAAGGGATCCTCTGGGTTTTCAGGAGCCTGGTAAGGTTCCTGAAATCAGTAGGAGTTTGGAGTGAAATTTTGATGCCCGCCTGACAGGAGGTGGCACTTAGGAAGTTGATTTTGTGTTCAACGCAAACTTTTGAGAGGTCAGTCCACTTTGATTTTTCGTGGACGAAGATGTGTGGGACTTTCTGCTTCTTATTAATAGGAGCAGGACTGGGGGCGCGGTTTGACTTTGGGGAAGTGTCGGCCAAAGTCAGAGGGCTACGGGAGCGGCTCCTGGGGGTGGGGGAGCGAGCCGGACGCCTGGACCGCTGGAAAGCGGTGGCGGGGGTGGGTTGCACGTCGGCGGAGGTGGACGGCCGAGCTGGGGAGGCGGACGGTGCGACCTTCTTGGCCTTAGAGACCTTGGGGTGCGTCTTTGTTTTCCTCCTCTTTCTGATACCCTCAGAAGGAGCTTTACAGCTTTCTGAGGCGGAGGAGGCGTCGGTATAATAATTGTCGGAATTGTCATCATCTGACAAAGAAGCGTAGCCCGCCTCCCCTCAAGTCGACATTCCAATAATGTCGACTTGAGGGGAGGCGGGATTCGAAAATACGGTTTTCGAGCGGGTACTTTCAACTATTGGAAATTTTATTTTGTTGCCGTCGGCAACAAAGGGAGCTTGACTTACGTCAGAGTCGGGGGCCGGGGTGCCTAAGGCAGAGCAAGTGGCAAGTGATTGCCGGATGGTGGCGTATCCTTCCTTGTTTACGCTGCGCGGACTGGGATCGTCCGACAGCATATCCTCCAACAACTCTACTGGATGCATAGTAGCTAATGTAACTAATCCAGGAGAAAAATAAAAGATATCAAGATGAGATAAGGTATTGCAAACAATACCCTATCTCATCTATCTGAAGGGGATAGAGAGATAGTCCCCGGGTATGTGGGCCCGGGGTGTTTGGTCCTACCCTCCCAGCCGGGTTAGACTGGGAGGTGTGTGCCTGGTGAGCCCTAAGCTGGTAACCCTGCACCAATCTTATGTGTGCCAGGGGCCCTAATGTACCGGTAAACCCACCGAAGGTGGGCCACCCTCCACTGTGTACTGAAAGTCTGGCACGTCGGGTTAGAAACACCCGACCGTGCCAGGTGTGAGCTGTGGAACGAAGCAGGGGTTGACTAGGCTATCTACCAAGGCCAACGATCCTGCTCCCGAATCCAATGACTGCCGTGCCCTGAAGGGGCTTGGCGGGTGCTTGGGTCGACACCCCCTTGGGTTTGTTAACACCGTTAGGTATCCGCCAAGGACCACAAGATGTGTATTTGAAAACGCGTCGGCCGCGGCGACGAACCGCAGGGGTGCGGCGGGGTGAGGGCGAGGCGCGGGGCGCGCAGCGGTGAGGCGGCGAGCGGGGGGCGCGTCGGCCGCAGTGACGTCACGCAGGAGCGAGACGAGGCGGAGAGTGGGGGGCTCGCAGCGGTGGGGCGGCGAGCGGAGCGGCAACGGGCAGCGAGACGACCGCTCGGGGCGACAGCTGGCGATGAATGTATCCGCGGCTTCGCTCCCGTCAATAATTTACCCTACCACACTTACCTACCTACGTAACCCACTCTACTTACCTACCCTACCTACCTACCAATTTTAACACCGCCATTCCGAAATTGACGTCTAATACACAACGCCATCTATCGAATGGATTTCAACTGTCTGAGAATTGCGTGTGTTGTGATATTTTACTTCTTGAACACTTTAAATTCATCTAACTTGTGATTCTTCTTCGTCGTATTGATGATTCCAAAATTAAATATATTTTGACCAGAATTCAGGCACGCCAAGAGCGTTGTCTTTTGCCTCACAAAGGTCTTTTAAGGTGCAGGTGTTTTTGCACAGAGAGCAAGACAAAAGGAGAGGCATTGGTTGGGTCGTGGCTCCGCAATCGCACTGTGGGTCATTGGAGTACCCCCATCTAACTAGGTTGTGCCTAGCTTGCCTAACTTAACTTGTGATAGAGTGAACCGATTGCGATGAAACAAAAACTAAGTAATTCAAGTCACGCACATTTTTTATGTATATTAGTTATCTAAATTGGTTTCGTACTACATCACATCTCATCATCAGCCTATTAATGTTCCCACTGCTGGGACACATGCCTCCTCTCTGTGAGAGGGAATGGGCCATAATCCACCACGCGGGCCCAGTGCGGGTTGGTGGATGTCACATGTCTTCGAATTTTTGGTTCTAGGACATGCCGGTTTCCTCACGATGTTTTCCTTCACCGTTTTGAGAGCAGTGGTTTTTTTTTTTTTTTTTTTTTTTTATCATTACGATGTAACTGAATAGTTACCTCATAACAGTCACAATCTAGCATCGAGGCTAATAAGTAACTTAAATTTAACCTAATTTGCTAATAATTTATATGGTAAAGAATGTGTCCATTGGCACTTTTCTTATTGTCTCTATTATGATGGGAAGACACTTAGTTCATGTGTTCTTAAAAGGTAGCACTCACTGCACTTCGTAACACTAATTTCACTTTAAACTAACTCAAAAGGCTTAGTGCTTTTCAGTCTCCTTATTATGTCCGTGGTGTCAAGGAGCTGGATAGCCTCGACATTCACATGTTTATGAAGTCTCTGTTCATGAGCTTCGGCGTATTTTTTTATAACTTTGGCGACGAGGTCCACTCCTAAGTCCCGGTGGATATCCTCGTTTCTAATATACCAGGGAGCGTTTACTATGCTCCGCAGTACCTTGTTTTGAAATCTTTGAATAATTTCAACATTGGTACGTTTTGTACAGCCCCAAAGCTGTATACCGTATGCCCATACAGGCATAAGTACTTGTTTGTACAGAAGTACTTTGTTGTACACTGACAATGATGAATGTCTGCCAAGTAGCCAGTACATATTCCTGTAGCGGATATCTAACTCCAGGCGTTTCTTTTTGACATGAGCCTTCCAGCGAAGCTTTGCGTCAAGCGTCATACCCAGGTATTTTGCTGTATTTTCATAAGGTATTATGCACCCGTTGATATAAACCGGTGTATAATTAGGGCTTCGGTTTGTGAAGTCTATATGGGTCGATTTGGACTCATTTAACTTAATTCGCCATTTTTTTGTCCAGTTGGTGATGGAGTTCACAGCAATTTGTACTTTATCTACGGCTTCTTTGTGAGTGACACCTATAGCCATGATGGCTGTGTCATCTGCAAAGGTTGCAATAAAGTTGTTTTCCATTTCTGGGATATCACAGGTGTATAATAGGTACAAGATAGGTCCAAGAACACTTCCTTGTGGTACACCAGCTTTTATTTGCTTGAGATCTGAGTAAGCATCTTCATGTCGGACTCTAAACGTCCTCTCTGTTAGGTAAGATTCTAAAATGTCTGCAAATTGTTTAGGAAGCATTTTCCTTAACTTATAAATGAGACCTTTATGCCAAACCTTATCAAATGCCTGTGCTACATCTAGAAAAACTGTAGAACAGACTTTTTTTTCTTCTAGGGTTTTTTCTATAATGTTGGTAATTCTGTGTACTTGGTCTATCGTGGAGTGTTTTTCTCTGAAACCGAATTGGTAATTGGGAATCAGTTTCCTGTCTTCTATTATTGGTTTTATGCGTCTTATAAGTAGTTTTTCAAATAATTTTGAAATAATTGGTAAAAGGGATATAGGTCTGTATGATGTTACTTCCTGAGGCGATTTTCCGGGTTTGGGGATCATTATTACTTCAGCAACTTTCCAGATATCAGGCACGTGTTTCAATCGGAAAGTTGCATTTATAAGGGTTGTAAGTTTTACTATGGCTTTTCGTGGCAGATTTTGAAGCAGTTCTCCAGTGATAAGGTCGTATCCAGGCGATTTCTTTTTGGCTAAGTTTTTGATCATATTTTGCACTTCTTTCGGCGTAGCTAATCGTATATTCAACTCATCATGGTGAGTGACATCTAGTGTTATGTTTTCAGAGCTTTCCTCAGCACTTGTTTGAAAAGTTTGTTGTAAATGCTCTGCAAATATATTTGCTTTCTGTTCGTTGCTTATGGCCCATTTGCCATCTTTTTGTTTAATAGGTGATGCATGAACAATAGGCTTATTTAGACGTTTAGTGGCTTTCCACAGTGAGTGTTCTGTTTTTCCACTACTTGTTAATTGGCTTAAGTAATTATGTGTATCATCATCATGATATTCCTGTATTGCTTTACTTAATCTTTTTGTAAGTCTATTTAGCATTGTTTTGTCAGGTGGATATCTTGATTGTTGCCATTTTTGCCTCTGAGCCCTCTTTATGGCTATGAGGTTTCTTATTTCTAACGGATAACTATGACTTGCAACTTTTCTTTTCAAGAGAGGTGTATTTCCCCAAGCGCAGTTTTGAATGTCTGTCACAAATTTTGACACTTCTTTATCCAATTGTTGATTATTTTTGAGTGGTACTTTGAGGTCAATCATATTGTCTAAATCGAATTTGAAACTATCCCAATCCGTGTTTTTATTCACTAAAGTTGGATTGCTTTCTTTCTGAATTATGGTTTCACTTAAAGTTAAGATAATGGGCGAATGATCAGAGTTCATATCAAATCCCTCCTGTATGTGAAGATATGTAGCCGACAGATTCTTAAAAATGAAAAAGTCGATCAAATCTGGAATTCTTTGGGTATCAGTAGGCCAGTAAGTAGGTTTACCTGTTGATATTGCATTGCAATTGATTTCTCGCATAGCACTAAGCAATTCCCTTCCTTTAGTGTTGGTTAGTCTAGATCCCCAACGTATGTGTTTTGCGTTAAAGTCACCTCCCAATATAAACGTGTTGCCAAGAAGTTTCAACAGGTTTCTGTACTGCTCTATTTTCAGAGCATGCTTTGGTGGACAGTATATAGCTGCTACGGTAATGTGATGATGTTTAGTTTTGACCCTAACGGCTACAGTTTGTATGAACTCTTCTTCATATTTAAGTTCTAGGTAATGGTAGATGTTCTCTCTTATTATAAGGGTGCTTCCCCCTCTCGCAGTATTGACAGGGTGCAGTGCATGATATATTTTATATCCGTTAAGGTGTATATACGATTCTCTTGTGAAGTGAGACTCCGATATGAGGCACACATCAATTTTTTCTGTGGCAAGGACCGCCTGTAGCTCGTTTTGATGCGTTAGGAGTCCGTTTGCATTCCACGCCATTATTTTTAGAGTGTTCTTCATTTTTGAGTCATACGAGGTAGCTGCGTAGCACTATTTTCTAGGTTTTTTAACCTTAGTTCAAATGAGGTTAAAATATTCAAAATTTTATTTATATTTTCATTTGTGTCGGCGTCTATTGACGTGGAGGGTTGTGAACCGTGCACTGGTGGTTGTGGTTCAAGAGATTTCGTAGCTTGCGCATAAGACACATTCTTTGATACCCTTTGATACTCTTTGACATTTTTCTTAGCACTAGGAGCCTGAGTGACAGGTGTAGTAACTTTTTTTTTCATGGCTTTATTTTTCAGTTGTTGCAATTCTTTGGCTACCATACACCCTCTGTAGTTGGCTGGGTGTGGCTCACCACAGTGAACGCATTTGGGTTTATCTGCTATAGGTTTTGTGCAGTCTTTAGTAAAGTGTTTACCTGTGCACTTTACACATCTAGGTTCCTTGGAGCAATATTTCTGTGTGTGGCCATATGCTTGACATCTCTTACACTGTGGTATTAGCTTGGAAGTTTTTAAAGGCTGCACTTCTACTTTACAACCTAATATGGTCTTAATACTATAAATTTTATTTATATCTTCGTCTTTTTGGAAGGAAAGCATAAACATATTTAGAGGTTCCTTAGTCCTCCAACTTAATTTGTTTACCACTTCCTGGATTTTAAAGCCGTTAGCATTTAATTCTTCAGCTATTCTATTTGGCATACATGATGAGTGTAGATTTTTTGCTATGACCCTAATCGGTCTGTCTTGTTTGTTCTCATAGGAGTGCCAGACACAATTATTTTCTAGTAATAATTTAGTAATTGCTCTGTAGGAGTCTTCGTTCCTGGCGTTTACTTTGACAGTATCCCCGTTCATCATTTTGACCACAAAGGACTCTTTATTTGAACAAGTCAAGAGAAGATCATAAAACTTCTGGTAGTTTCTGATATTTTCTACAATGACTGGGGGAGGTGGAGGTAGTTTTTTTATTTTTGGTTGCTCGGACTTTGTACCAGCCTGAGGTTCCATGGAGCTTGCTCCTTGCGATACTGGAGACAGTGAAGCATTCATTTTTCTTTTCTTTCTACTTTTTTGTCGTACCCACTCAGTTTCTCTGGCAAGGTCCTCTTCATCAGTCTTATATTCGACTGTTGACTGGGGCCTATCATTTGTCGAATGTTCCTTCTCTGAAGTAACATTATTTTGTTCCTGGATAAGCTTCAGCTGATGTTGCAAGGCTTCTACCTGGCTACTGAGCACTTGTACAAGTTGCTGCAGTTCTTGGCGCTCTTTAGCTTCCTCTTTGTACCGGGTGTACAACTGATGTTCTAGTTCAGTTTTGAGGACTATTTTATTCGGCGAAGCCATAATTGTTTACAAGTTATAATTATAAAAATTATAACTTACCGCAAATTCTCACAATAATACATGATTCACTTACAAATCTAGGTCATTGCACCGCCCGCGAGGGCAATACACGGCGGAACTAGGCTGCAGCGTCAGCACTTGTACACGAGCGCAGACTTGTGTAAGAGCGTGCGTGACGCGACCGTTCTCGCTAGAAGTCGATTGACCACTCCAGAGAGCAGTGGTGATGAAATAATTTACACAAAGTAAAGCGCCTGCCTGGGCTCGAACCCACGACCTACAACTTGTAAGTCGCGGCCGACACCACTGGGCCACCACTGCTCTCCTCTCTTCGTACTACATACATACTTTAATACTCTGGCATTTTGTTTTTGGAAGTATGTATTTTCAATGTAAAAAAACGATTTGTCTACAGATTTATTACATTTGTATTGATTTTATAGCTGTCAAAACCGACTTCTTACAATGCCACGACTATAGTGGGTAGCATTCAGGTAAAGGAGACCTTAGCCTAAAGCTTGTGGTTACTTTAATCCTTATTGAAATCCGAACAGTTACCAATGAGATACTGATCTTGCATTACGAAGGGCTTTATTAAGACCATAGTTGGACGTCATTGTTTAAAGCCGCAATCCTTTTATCTGTTCTCGAAGTTTCCTAAGTAACTGCGGTTTTGGCTGTGCTTCTGATACCAGCTTTGAGAATTTAACTGGTATGAAGATATACCTACCTTCTTAACATACCATTGTAACTTTGTAGACATTACATCGCGTAAACAAACAAAAGCCACTCAAGTTTAGTATTTGTTTTAACGATCATAAGAGGCGATCAACCTTTTTTTTGGCTTTTTTTTGTTTTGGGAATCGTCCAATGATTTCTCCCGCTCTGGGTGAAGCGGGAGAAATCATTGGGCATGTCAGACTTTTATTGACTAAAACCCACTCGTGTTCCTTCGGATGTTTGAGCCAGGGCCGCGGTAACTCTCTTAAAAATTTATCCGCGACAATATCAACCTAGCACAACTTCAATCCATTTAGTCTGTTGGCAATCTACTTGAGACAAATCAAAATGTAGGTATTCTTTCGCGTCAATCTAGCATTATACATCTCATCATCAGCCTTTTAATGTTCCTACTGCCGGGACACAGGCCTCCTCTCTGTGCGAGGGAATAGGACGCAATCCACTATGCGGGCTTAGTGTGGGTTGGTGGATGTCACATATTTTCGAACCTTTGGTTCTAGGTCATGTGAGTTTCCTCACGATGTTTTCCGTCGCCGTTTCAAGAACAGTGGTGATGAAATAATTTAAATAAAGTAAAGCGCCTCCCTGGGTTCGAACCCACGAACTACTACTTGTAAACTGCGAAATAGCATTATACAATTCGAGTTGCGGGGGTGTTGACAACAGAATACAACCCGAAAATAATTAGGGGAGGAAGCACAAACCTTTGCGGGAACCTCGTGGTCGCGTCATCATGGCACCGAATCACTTCACCAGGGTTCAAGGGCAGCTGGGCTTCAAGTTACTGTCATCACACGTTAAACATAAACACAAACTGTTGATTATAATCGTACTACATGCGAAAACGTGGTAATTCCAAAGTTATCAATATTATTCTAAGGAGCGAGTCGGCGCCATTTGCGCCTGCGGTGCGGGTCGATACGGAAGTCATTTCCAAACAATGAAATAATTCAAATAAAGTAAAGCGCCTCCCTGGGTTCGAACTCAAGAACTACAACTTGTAATCCGCGAAATAGCATTATACAATTAATCCGTGATAAAACTAATTAAAATCATGGTTTAATTTCAGCAACTCTGTCCAAATCTGGCCAAAAAGTTATCCCGCGATCCCGTCCTAAACCTCACGACATCACTAGTTTCACGGCAATTACTCAGATGTTTACACTGACACTCAACGCTCGCTGGACCGCCTGGATTTTTAATACACTGGACTTTTGGGTGTGCCAAGGAAAGACCTAGGAAAGTTGAATATATATTTAGATGCCTTTGGCCCAAGGTTTTTGATCCATAGTTCCATCCAATGATTAAATCATCAAAATAAATTCATAATTGACAGAGTAAACGCGTAAGAAACATACAGTCGAATTCAGAACCTCCTCCTTTTTTAGTCGTTTAAAAATGTATGAAAAAACACGTTATATTAGCATATTAAACCATTGGTTGAGTTAACAATAGATAAAAAAATTGGACCTTAAAGAGCAATTATGGCGTTGGTTAAAGGTAATCCACAAAAGCATCTTTATGTGCTGTTATTTAAATCAACATAAGAATCAATAGCAATAAGGCAGTGCACGTAATGGACGATATAAAAAAAATACTAAAGTTTATCTATACTAATATTATAAAGCTGAAGAGTTTTTTTGTTTGTTTGTTTGAACGCGCTAATCTCAGGAACTACTGGTTGGAATTGAAAAATTGTTTTGGTTATAGGCTATATAACATCACGCTACGAACAATAGGAGCGGAGCATAAGTGAAAAATATTGCAAAAAAGTGTTCTTATTTTTAATTAGCTGCGTAAGCGGTTAAAGTTACGTTACATTCATGTATGTAGGGTAGGTAGGGTAGGGTAGGTAGGTAGCCAGTTGACGGAAGCGAAGCCGTGTGGGACAGCTAGTTATTAAATAAAGTTACCTCACAGATCCACATCAATAATTTCTTCAGTAAAGTGAAACCCACAGATATAAATCTAACTACGAGTAGATGACACGATTGTATGTACTTCGCGTGACAAAAAACGGAGTAAAATTACGATCAATAATCTTAATTTGAGCTTATCATTTAGCATTATCCACCGAAATCTAGAAAAATGCCTTTGTATGCCATTTTGAGCTGTAAAGACTGTATAGAAAAAGTTGACCGAGGCATTGGAAATGTTTTTTTTTTATTGGTAAGTAAATTTGTTTTTAGATTGTGTGTAAAAACGTGGCACGCTTGGTTTTGATACAGATGGAGGGACTTGCGTTATCTAGTTAGATTTAAGTCTTTGGTGAAAGCGTTGTCGACTAAGCGGCCTGCCTCACGACTGAAAGCGTTTTTTTTTTTATTATTTGTTATAGGCTCGCGTTTGACCACTATCTCGCCTGATGTTAAGTGATGATGTGGTCGAAGGTGAGGCACGCTTGCCTAGAAGCAACCTATTCACTCTTGACGGGAAGACCCCTAGGTTGTATCTATCAGGAAACAAAGACGCCAACGAAGATTCGATTTATATCACACGGATAAGAGATTTTTAGTTACGAGAAATTGGAAATAAGTACGTTCACATGGACGAAGTACGGTGCAATACTCGTACGACCGATTTGCACTTGATATTTTCTTAGAAAATAGTTGTATGATATCGCCTGACGAAACAAATTTATATTTCGATGTGCCATGACTACGAATACGGACTCTTGTATAAGCGTTGTCGAATAAAATATAAAAAATCCGGCCAAATACGAGTCGGACTTGCGCACGAAGTGTTTCGTACTTGGTTAATTGCGGTTTACGTTTATGACGTATTAAAAAAAACTACTTACTAGATCTCGTTTAAACCAATACAAAGGAAGTTTACATGGTAATGTGCATCATATTTTTTTTTAGTTTTATCATTCTCTTATTTTAGAAGTTACAGGAGGGGGGGGGGCATTTTACCACTTTGGAAGTGTCTCACGCGCAAACTATTCAGCTTAGATAAAAATTATATTAGAAACCTCAATATCATTTTTGAAGACCTATCCATAGATACCCCACACGTATGGGTTATATGAAAAAAAAAAGAGTTTCAGCTCTAAGTATGGGGAACCCCCAAAATTTATTGTTTTTTCTATTTTTGTGTGAAAATCTTAATGCGGACCAAGTTTCAAAAGCACAGTTCTTATAGTTATGGAAAAAAGTGGCTGTGACATATGGACGGACAGACAGACATGACGAAACCATAAGGGTAAATTATTTCATCACCACTGCTCTCAAAACGGTAAAGGAAAACACCGTGAGGAAACCGGCATGTCCTAGAACCAAAAATTCGAAGACATGTGACTTCCACCAACCCGCACTGGGCCCGCGTGGTGGATTACGGCCCATTCCCTCTCACAGAGAAGAGGCCTGTGTCCCAGCAGTGGGAACATTAATAGGCCGATGATGTGATGATGTGTGCATTTCAAGTACATGGTGATGCTAACTCCCAATCCGGCCTGAGCCTATATGTGAGTTTAAGTGATTCAGTCATGGTATTGATGGGTATTGCTACATTACATTACCAAATGCTATGATCAATGTTTTGCCTCCGGCTTGTTCGCATCATCCGTGTAAAATTATCGACAGTAAAAAATATAATTGAGTCTTGTTCAGACAACGAGTGTCATAATGTTACATTGTGGCGATATTGTTTGCAAGAGATATGTAGGGTGTTTTTTTTTGAGGTATAGAACTTTAAGTTGGCCACACTGTTTTAACTGGCGGCCATTTTGTCCGCTGTCCATGAATAGACTGACTCCTGAACAACGCTTCCAAATTGTGCAAATTTCTTGTTTTGTGCAAATTGGCCAGAACGTTACAGTCAATGGTGACCGATATAGAGCCCTGATTATTGATTTTTTCGTTTCTCATTTAAACAACCATGATGTGCAGGAGCTGTGGTTTCAATAAAACGGCGCAACATGTCACATAGCTCGTGCCACAATTGATTTACTGAAGAAAACGTTTGGTAGCCACATTGTTACACGATGCGGTAGCCTCCAAGATCGTGCGATTTAACGCTATTTTCTGTAGGGGTATGTGAAGTCACTAGTCTACGCGGATAAGCCCGAAACGATCGACCACTTGGAGGAGAACATTCGCCGCGTTATTGCCGATATACGGTCACAAATGTTGGAAAAAGTGATTGAAAATTGGACCTCCAGATAAGATTACGCCCGAGGCTGCCGTGGCGGTCTTATGCCAGAAATCATATTTAAATTATAATGCCAAAAGATTATCTTTTGAATGAAGTCAATTTCATGTAAATTTTAAAAATTCTTCCTTGTTTTATTCCATTTCAAAGTTCTTTACCTCTAAAATAACACCCATTATTAAGTGTTTAATTTACCTGTTGTTACTTTAATTTATTGTTATTTTATTCTTTATTGTACACTTCTTAAATAATAACAGGACGTAACATTTATAAAGATAAGTGTACAATGTGTTATCGCACAGGGCTTTTGTATTTTTTTAACTTTTCGAACCTAATCGGATCCAGCTGAATACGAGTATTTTAGGAGGAGCGTTTATGTATCTGCTGCTGATATTGACTTTGACAACCCAGTTACTGTGTAACACGATACTCCTTGGAAAGACTGGATGTCAGACAGGTTTCTTAGTACCCGTAAGGACTTTCAAAGATGTACGAATGACAGTCAAAGCTAAAGGCTTGAATGGCAATCGACAGCTTGTAACTTCTGAAATCCCTGCACATTAAGGTTAAACTAATTCGACTACGAAAACGGCCTTTAGCAATACGGCATTAAGGCGATGTTTCTGTGCAATTGACTGAACCAACCTCTGCATTAACTTGAGTTGGCGCATACTCGTTGCGCGTAGCTTGATGCTCGTAGCACAGCACGCTACGGCGTAGCTCTCTCCGTAGCAGTGCTACGATCGCGAGATTCCACTCGAAAATATTTTTCAACATTACGACTCTATACACTGCTTTTAGGTTCACAATATTTACTACAAACAATATTTATTATTTAACCAGCTCATAAAAAAGTGGTCAAGCGCGAGCCTATATATTATAATAAAAAAAAAAACTAAGCGTGTCACTTGTTATCCAACTGCGCGACGCAAAGGAGGGTAATGTGTTTACCAGTCTATGATTCAGATTCAGATATATTTGTTTGTATAAACATTTGTGTATGCATACAACAAATAATAAGTGCATGCAGGATTACAAAAAAGAAAAGGTTCAAACATGTTTGCCACATACTATGGCGTGCAAATCTTGAATAAAATTAATGAATACAATATTAGGTAATAATAAATGAAATGATGAATGATTAAAAATAATTAATGAAATGAATCCAAAGCAAATTATTACAAATGTCAAAATATGTCAAATCCATGTAAAAATTGAAACAAAACAAGGGCCAACTCAACTCAAGTTGAGTTGGCGCATACTCTTAGCGCGTAGCTTGATGCTCGTAGCACAGCACGCTACGGCGTAGCTCTCTCCTTAGCAGTGCTATAGTACGACATAAAAGAGTAGAAATTAAATATT
This sequence comes from Orthosia incerta, assembly GCA_948252205.1. Taxonomy (NCBI): domain Eukaryota; kingdom Metazoa; phylum Arthropoda; class Insecta; order Lepidoptera; family Noctuidae; genus Orthosia; species Orthosia incerta. The sequence continues at coordinate 16,218,748 of OX411758.1, read as the reverse complement.
TCGGAACTAATAGTTTTCATTTTCTGGCAACATCTAAAATGAGTACTTTAGTTGTCAATTTATCTCGATCGGATTCGATTTTCGTAAGAATTTTGGTTTTTGTGTGATATTTCTGAGTGTGGACAGAAAAACAGTGGCAAATCATGAATAAAGTAATTCGTGGAGGTGCTCGTGATATAGTTTACAAAGTTTATATGAGGTGTATAGCCGAATTCCAAGCTGGGAAGCTTCTATGCAACTTAGAAGATGTTTACCATCGTACAGCAGATTTTACTGGTAAGTAACTATTGAAAGTTACGCTGAACGTTAATTACAAACGATTAATACATTCAGGGAGCTAAATTTTCGAACCACATATCATTTACAAATTATTTGTCTACAATTTTTGAGGTTATGTTAAGGTAAACAAATACCGTTGTAGTTATAGCGCGACTTAACAACGTTGATAGTAAGGCAAAAACAATTAATGTAACTTATTGCGGATACGACTTTTTTTTTCCTATGCCCTATTTGTTGATGCAATCGAATAAATGGAAAGAAACAATTTTAAAATATATTCACGTTTATTTACCGCGGAACTTCTTTCGTCGGACTGACAGTGATTCTTTTTTTTGCTTGTTTTAGGTGTTTCTGTAAGCACGGTGCGCAGAATCGTGCAACACGGCATTGAAAACGGTGGGAAATTCTCAACACCAGCTAAACACATGAAGGGTCGTCCCATGGTGCAGACAGCAGTGACGATGAGAGTGGTTCAGAAATCAGTGACGAATCAATACCAGAGCTTAAAATAGACTACACGAACTTAAGTGATCCCATGGAAGGAGTTGAGTATTTAGATTTTGATTTATTAGATTAGTTTATTTTATTAATTTTAGTTTATATCTGAGTTTATATGGAAAGCAATTGATTATTAAAAGTACTTATTTTCTGTGAAATTGTTGTTTTATTACTACTACATATTAAATATTTAATAAATATACTTATTAAATATATTTACTCATTTTTTAAACCCAATAAATAAATAATACTATTCAAGTATCAAGATCAGCTGGGTCGTTCTAACTGGGTTGCTATCTGAGCGATTGTGGCGCCCTCATTTAATTTCTACTCTTTTATGTTGCACTGTACGATCGCGAGATTCCACTCGAAAATATTTTTCAACATTACGACTCTATACACAGCTTTTAGGTTCACAATATGTATTAAAAACAATATTTATTATTTAACCAGCTCGTTGTTGGCGGATTGGAAAAAGTTAACTTAATTATAAAGCATATTTGAACAAATTCTTCTTTCTTTTACATTTTTTTAAACACATTTTTATTGCCTATTTGTCAATCCAATCTCGACTGCAATTAAAAACTAAACTTCTATAAAAATGTTCTATTAATAATTATGGTTTCTTTGATTGACAATGTTACTTACAAAATGAGTTCAAAGTACACAGATTTTGTAATTATATACCTCCAAAACAACTGAATAAGTCTCGAGTACAAATAAACGTTCACCCATTTCTCCCTAACGAAGGGTAAATGTAAATAATAAGTTTTACTACATATCGCGTTACAAATGACTGACGTAGAACAAGTATAATTATACGAACAGGACGATGCCCTAATTTAATAATAATTACGATAGTCTGGCACGTTATGAGAAAATTAATTATAATTATGTATAGGCAAAAATATATTTCCCTTCAGAATTTTCTCAGTAGTAGCACAAAATAGAAAGTAAACAGAAAAGCCACTCCCACCGTTTTAAAAATTGACAGCTAAACTTGGCAGATTCACTAGGGTTGCTACTATATTGATTTCGAATTTAAATAAAGAGTAGGTTATATACGTTACAAACAAAAATACATCGATTCGTCTAACCATACATCATATCATGCTTACATGCCGTAGAGGGTAGACAAAACATCAAATATCCATTAAAGATCACGATTCCACATACGACGAAGAGGGATAGTAAAAAGATCTTTAAGCTTCTGGAAGAATATCAATGAATTGTAAACTAATTTGCATATTGTAGGTCAAAACAGTAAAGGAAAACATCGTGAGGAAACCGGTATGTCCCAGAACCATAATATCGATCTTAACATGTGTCATTTAATAAATTGGGTTGGACCCGTGTGGTGGATTACGGTCTAGACCCTCTCAATGAAAAGAGGCCTGTGGCCTAACAGTGGGAACACTATAGTCTGATTATGCTTATTTTGTGTTTTTTAGGTTCCGTACCCAAAGGGTAAAAACGGGACCCTATTACTAAGACTCCGCGCTCCGTCTGTCTGTCCGTCTGTCACCTGTATCTCATGAACCATGATAGCTAGACAGCTGAAATTTTCACAGATTATGTATTTCTGTTGCCGCTATAACAACAAATACTAAAAACCGAATAAAATAAATATTTAAGTGAGGCTCCCATACAACAATCGTGATTTGTTTGCCGTTTTTTGCTACAATGGTACGGAACCCTTCGTGCGCGAGTCCGACTCGCACTTGGCTTTATTTTTTTAATACCCCATAACTCTAAGCTATGAATGATACCATAACAGTTATTTTTCAATTATGTTTTTTTTTTTCGTTTTTCGTACAAAATAATTCGACAAAGTCACGATTATTACATGAAATATGACAACGTTGCACTTTCGTAGCTTTAAATATGAATAACTGGTTAAAATGAAAATGAATTACACGTATTTATCAAACAAACTTAGATAACTATACCTACACACGTCGAGAGTCTAGTGCAAGTATTTTATACGGTAAGTAAACAAAATAAAAATTCGTCATACGGGTGACAATTTTTGACCTAAATTAATTATGATTGATGATCATCTTCGAAACTATGCATTTTTGGACCACATATTCTAGGACTTTTTGTATTATTGTTACTTATAGAATATAACCCTAGAGTTCATCATCTGCCTAGCCTTTTCCGAACTATATTGGGGTCGGCTTCCAGTCTTACCGGATTCAGCAAAGTACCAGTGTTTTACATGGAGCGACTGCCTATCTGACCTCCACAACCCAGCAACTGGGTAACACGGTACCCCTTGGCAAGACTGGTGTCAGATCTCATGCTTCTGACTACCCGTAACGACTGTCAAAGATCTTCAAATAACAGCCGGGACCAACAGCTTAACGTGCTTTCCGAGGCACGGAGGAAACTCGGTATGTTGGAATGGTCACCCATCCACGGACCGACCTCGTCAAGCGTTGCTTAACCTTGAGGATCCACCCGTGCGGCTGTTATTATTTAGTCACGAGCTCCTCTCTCTAACCCTTGAGTTATGGGATTTAAAAAAAAACACGTTGTACACATACATTTTGGTACCTCTTCTTACGCCTTCGAGATATACAGGCGTAATATAATGTGCGATAAATTTAAATAACGCTTTTGGTAATGTAAGTTAAAAATGAAAACAAACAATTTGAAAATACTGTTTACCCGTCAAAGAGAAAATTGTAACACATACTGTCAAAGTTTGCGTCGCCTGGCTCTCTTGATTTACCCAGCCACAGACATAAATTTAGCTGGATAGCGCAAGTCAGTCTGTAAATCTGTATGAAAACTAAGCGTGTCACTTGTTACCCGACTGCGCGCCGTAAAGGAGGGTTATGTGTTTACCAGTCTATGATTCACATTCAGATATATTTATTTGTATAAACATTTGTGTATGCATACAACAAATAATAAGTGCATGCAGGATTACAAAAAAGAAAAAAATCAAAATTGTTTGCCTGCAAATCTTGAATAAAATTAGTGAATACAATATTAGATAATAATAAATGAAATGATGAATGATTAAAAATAATTAATGAAAAGAATCCAAAGCAAATTATTACAAATGTCAAAATATGTCAAATCCACATAAAAATTTAAACAAAACAAATGTCAAAATAGCAACGCCATTTAAAATATTCACTGATGTCAGTTAAAATATACATTTATCACAGAGCCAGCTAAAAAGTTTGGAATTTTTCTTTTGAATATTTTCGAAGTTCTTTAGGTATTATAAATTCGTACTGCCATATCAAAACAACTTTTATCACAAGTTTTGAGCTTGTTTCTTGGAACTACCTCGAGTTTTAAATAACATGTGGGCCAAAGAGTCTGTCCATTTAATGTTGAAAATTGATCTCATTCAGTTTTTCTGAGCAATGAATGCCCTTTGGGCATCGTTCGAATGGTACTTCCTACATGTTTACATAATTATGTTTAATGAGTAAATTGAGGAGCTCGTGGCTAAATAATAACAGCCGCACGGGTCGATCATCAGGGTTAAGCAACGCTTGACGATGTCCATCCGTGAATGGGTGACCATTTCAACATAGCGAGTTTCCTCCGTGCCTCGGAAAGCACGTTAAGCCGTTGGTCCCAGCTGTCATTTGAAGATCTTTGACAGTCGTTACGGGTAGTCAGAAGCTTGAGATCTGACACCAGTCTTGCCAAGAGGTATCGTGTTACCCAGTTACTGGGTTGTGGAGGTCTGATAGGCAGTCGTTCCATGTAAAACACTGGTACTCAGCTGAATCCAGTTAGACTGGAAGCCGACCCCAATATAGTTGGGAAAAGGCTAGGCAGATTGATTGTTTAATTTGTAAATATATGTCATGAAATTATTAATTTTAGTTTTGCTCGTGTTTATTTTCAAATTATTATTATCTAGCCAGTCAATTAGATCATTAAATGCTTTATTTGAGATATTTGTCGCGTTTCCAGTAGTTTTTGCTTTAGTTAGAATTGTAGTATCATCTGCAAACAATATAGTGAACTTATCTGTCGAGTTTGGTAAATCATTAATGTAGATGATAAACAATAATAAGTTGTTTGAACTTCAGTTCGAGTACACATTTTCTTTATTTCCATGCATTGCTGTCGACCAGTTAGGTAACTTTGCAACCAATATAATATGCTGGTCCTCATCATCTTGATCAAGTTTCAATAATAGACTTTTTATGTGTGTATTTTTGTACGTATGTAGCGTTCTGGAGACCAAACGCGTGGGCCAATTTTGATGGTTCTACGTCAATCGATGTAACTTAATCTTGCGAGTGTCACTCCCTACATTAAAATAGAAAAATAACGGATTTTTAGTGTCATGTTGTGGGGTCCCAACTTTTTCCTTTCGAACCCTATCGTGTAGTGTATTAAATTGAAGGGTTTTAAGAGGTGATTACAAAAATATATAACATTTAATGCTTAAAAATAATTCGAAAAAAATTTATAAGTTAAAGTATCAAATAAAAAAGTTTACTTAAAAAGTCAGTCTGCTTAAGCAGGAAACTGTTCTTTTCGTGTGAGAATGTGGCCACCTCTGGAGTCAGAATTAATAAAGCCACCTCTGGGATATATCACTACAGGCACCTGACTTGGCTATTTCAGACTTACATTAACTGTATAAGTCCAGGTTACCTCACAATGTTTTCCTTCACCGTTACCTGTGATGTCCAAGATAAACTTAGATAGTACATATGAATTTGAAAAAGTCACATTGGTACTTGCCCGGATATGAAACCACGACCTCAAGCACGAGCGGTGAGATCTTACCCACTGGGCCACTACGATGATATCCGGTGCCGATAACTCTAAGAGCCTGTCCAGATAAGGCGCTTTACGCGCGAGTCCCCTCGCGCGTTTCCTCACTCGCGCGTAAAACGCGTACAATGAGCGGGACTCTCGACTCGCCCGTTTTACGCGCGAGCGCCGCGCGAGTCGAGATACTCGGGCGCCATTGCTGCGTCCAGTACTACGCGCGAGTCCGTTGCGAGTGGACGTATTTAATTTGAAATGGAGCAGGATAACTTCGACACGGAACTTCTTATTGACGAAGTTGAAAAAAGAGTAGCCATATGGGATATGGAATCATCAGACTATTCCAATAGAGTCATAACACGCAGGAACTGGGCAGAAATTGTCGAGACTTTTTGTGAAGCTGGTGTTTTCGAAGAAAAGAAAAAAACTATATGCAAGCCACAATACAACGCACGCACGGAACAAATATATTTGTATGATCTACAAATAGTTGTTCCGGCTCTGGGTGTGTGTGTATGTGAGTTTATATGTTTGTAAACGCACCCACGATACAGGAGAAATTCCTAGTGTGGGGCAACGTTTTTTTTAAAAAAAAAAAAAAAAAAAAATACAACCGCTGTTTCCGAGTCCATGTTTGTAACTGTCTGAATCCCTCCCAGCGTAGAAACGCGCGTAAAACGCGGTATCTGGACGCAATAGAAATTGAGACGCGCGAGTGGACTCGCGCGTAAAACACCTTATCTGGACAGGCTCTAAATGAAACAGTTCAAAGTAAGAGCATTGCTCTCAGTTTTACTCCCTTTGTTGACACGTGAAGTACGTATATTCGCGTCATCTAGTAAGATATATGTCTGTGTCTGTACCCGGCCTTGGCACCCCAATTAAATAATAATTACGGAGTGACCCTTTGGAACTGTTTCGAGTTACGTTTGGGTATGTGAGAAACATAAAGCTACCTTCTATATAGAAAAGGATTATTTTCTATACAGGTGTAAGATTTTGCTAAGGTGAAACCGATAATGAATACGGATAGGATGTCTAAGGCCACAGACCATTGGAGTGAAGTGGAGCGGAGAAATTTATACTTTATGAATAGAGTTAGCACACAATTTACATGAAACGTATTGGTTAATGTCGTAAATATCCTAATTATCTCTATGTAAGCCTCGAATTTTCCGTTCTTACAACCCAGCTTAAAACTAGGAAATGGAGTTGGACCTGCATTTCAAGAGATTTTCATACGTGATATTTGTATTTTTTTTATTAAAACCCGAAACCTGAATCGCTTCAAAGTTAGAGTGAACAGGCTTCTTCTGGTTAAGCTCACTCCATCGTCGACTCTGTCTGTGTCACCTCTGACCTAGACTAGAGTCAAGAGCAAACCCATCACAATTAAAATAAAAAAATAAATAGGCATTTCTTCCTGTATTGTGGGCGCGTTTACAGACATTTAAACTCAAATACACAAGACACCCAGATCCATCTGTAGGCCATACAAATATTTGTTCCGTGAGTAAATTGAACCCGCGACACGCATCGCAGCAGCCGATCGCTCAACCATTACGCAAACCTTGTCACACACACACACACTTTCTTTCAAAAGTGCTGTATTTTAGTCTAATATAAAAAAAAACGACATTATAATTGATTTGATCTATCAGCCTTCAAATGCATGGGATTAACACAAACATACTCATGCTTGTCTTGCTGTTGCATTTAAAGTGAGACGAAAAGAACTAAATATCGAAAGCACCAATTAGACATTCGCCTTTTAATTATTTACTTAACAACACCGTCGTTTTACAAAGCTTCCAACTGTCAGTTCCATCTAAGCCCTTTAAGGTTCCACTAGTCGACGGCACGAACTATTTTGTGCGCGGGGTTAAAATGCATTTTATATCAACCGACAACACGTGCGGAAGAGATAGATTCTGTGATAACCATTAGGAAGCTAGTTCGCATACGAATACACGCTTTTGCAAATTTGTAGCGAAATGGATAATGATTTAGGTCGAAACCGAGCGCGCGAAATTTTATAATCAGACCTTTGGGAGTCTGGATATCATGAAAAAAAGACTAAACGTATCTGTTCAAAATTAAATTACTTGCATTGTTGACCTACTAATCTATCCCTGTATGGTGGCCGTTTTTCAATTTTCCGTCTTCTTATGAAATTTATTTGCGCCCAAAAATGCATTAAAATTAGTGTCGAAATGTGGAACTTTCGACGCTCATAACTTTCAAATATATTCTTTATTTACATTTTTGCCTCCATACAGGACTAGATAATGATGAGACAAATTGATATTACTTTTTATTTTGAACGTACATCGTCAAAAAGTGGAATAATCCCTAGACTACGTTTGTATGGAAGAATTTTCGACTAGTGTACCCTTAATTGTCCACTCCAAAAATCTGACAAATTAAAAACCACATCTCATAATATATCTTGACAACTAAATTACAGTTTACTTTCGTTACAAACCCTATATTAAGCGTAAAGTATACTACCCAGTGTGAGTTATAGCTAATTGTCACGGGCACGTAAAGGGAAACGGTAAAAAGAAATATATTATATATACCACCCATTTCTGTCCTTTTTTTATTGTTTTTACGGCTCTTTATCGGACTCCATCTTATTTATGAGGCCGTTAAAGTATCTGAATTGATGTTAACTTGTTTATAATTTATAATAATGGGCGATTTTGAACAAATATAGGGCTGTAAGGTGTAAAACTAGCTCTAATTCGCTTTGTGTAAGCTTGGGTTTTAAAAGAGTAAGTATGGAGTTTCTTGTGCATTCTTCTCCATAACAAGCTACTTTCCGAATGCACGGTAGAATCGACTTTTATAACTTGTAAATTTTAATGTACCTAACGTTCAAAAGTGCCGCTTGGTGGCCTACTTGAAATAAAATATCTTTGTCTTTGTGGTGATTATGCTCGTGCCTTCTCTTTATAAGAAGAGGCCTTTGCCCTGCAGTGGGACAGGTCAAAGTAAAAATAATAATACCAACCTATTTGCGGGTATAATTGTTGTAAAACACGACGGAAAACGAGGGGTGTTATAAGTTTGATGTGTGTGTTTGTGTATCTTTGTCGCATCAAAGCTCCTAAACGGATGAACCGAAACGTTTATTGTCTGAAAGGTGACTTTATTGAGATTGTTCTTAGCTATGTTTGATGAAGATCGGTTTAGCCATTCAAAAATTATGGGCGTTTTACTGTTTGAATCGGGCTGTTTCCGCAAGATATCGTGTCATAATTCATCATCATCATCATTTCAGCCGACAGACATCTACTGCTGGACATAGGCCTTCTCCAAGCGTCACCACATTGACCGATCACTTGCGTTTCGCATACAGCACCTTCCCGCAACTTTAATCAGGTCATCGGTCCACCTAGTGGGAGGCCTTCCAACGTATCGTCTTCCGGTTCGCGGTCGCCACTCCAGAACTTTTCAGCCCCATCGGCCATCCGTTCTGCGAGCTATGTGCGCTGCCCACTGCCACTTAAGTTTGGCAATTCTTCGGGCTATGTCGGTAACTTTGGTTCTCCTGCGGATATCATCATTTCTGATGTGATCACGCAAGGAAATTCCGAGCATAGCCCTCTCCGTTGCCCTTTGGGTGACTTTAAGCATGTCATAATTACATGTTCAATTTAGATTGTCGATCGAAGCGTGTCTACTACTAGATAAATTATGTAGTATGAAATAAAAATATGTCAAGGGTTTTTTTTTTAATTTTAATTGTTTGCTTTGGCAATTTACTTGCAGATAAGGTTTGCTTTCTAATTTGGTAACAGAGATTGGCTAATGTGTTGCCTTATTGAATCCCAGAATACTTTCTAAATTCACTGATGTTGACCTGCGTTTTATTTTGAAATTATATGTATCTACGTTTTTTTTTGTTTTTGCCGTTAATGATTTATCATTAAAAGAGAAAAAGAATCATTACAATCACAACACAACATCATGACAATCTTTTTTCTTTCAGCATTAAAGAAGATTCTCGCAGACTTCTCAAGGTCATCGGTCCACCTGGTGGAAGGCCTTTCAGAGCTGCGTCTTTGCACTGCACAACATTCGACACGCACAGGACTGGTCGATGTGCGAGGGAGGCTTATGTTCAGCAGTCGACGTCTTTCGTTTGAAACGATGCTGATGATAATGATTAAAGAAGAAAGATTGACAATCACTTCGATTTGACTAACAATATCTCAAGGAAATGCCTCCAGCTCCATGTTTAGAAATTAATTTCTGCATGCCGCTTGGCGAATGAAATTATCCCTTTTATTCAGACAACTTCGGAAAGCATCACGTATTTGCCTTCCAAAAACAAATTGACGTGATAATACTTCGATATCTCGTTGAAACAAGTTGCCAGCAGCATCAGTTGTGTGCTAATTGGATCACGCTCAAACGTTCGTCGGCACCCTACATATTGCGATGCCGAACGGTTCTGTTTTTCGAACATGTCCAAATACAAAATTTTGTACAAGCCTATTGTTATAAGTTTGAATGGCAAGTGGAGTCAAATAATTGTTTATCTATAAAAGTTTTTATTTCTGCCATAGTCCTGGGATCGATTTCCAGATCGAGCAGAGTCATTAGGTTTTTTCCATTTTGAATATTTTTGCTGCAGGTTGGAGCCTGGATTGGAGCCTGGAGTGGCTAATTGGAGCCAGGTATAATAACTACCATAAATAAAATAGACGACAAAAAAAGTTAACTATGAACTAAGATTAGTACATCAACAACCTAATATAAAATCGAGATCTACCAGGCAAACATAACAAGTTAAACATAGCCACACAGTTTTCTCCTTTGCGCCGTCCGCCGTCTGATCCGACAGCTGTACGCGGCTGAGCAGGTTAAAAAGTACGCGCTTGTAACTAAACGGCTTTAAGGTTAAACAAGTTAGCTTTTGCTGGCTACAGATGACAACTTGTTGACGAGGAAAGGTAGTTTTCTTTTGCAGCTTTTACGACTGGTTTTTGACCGTGATTTTGCGCCCGTGGTCTATCTTAGAGCAGGTTGTCAGAGGAGCTCGTGGCTAAATAATAACAGCCGCACTAGTCAATCATCAAGTTTAAGCATCGCTTGACGAGGTCGGTCCGTGGATGGGTGACTATTTCAACATACCGAGTTTCCTCCGTGACTCGGAAAGCACGTTAAGCCGTTGGTCCCGGGTGCCATTTGAATATCTTTGACAGTCGTTACGAGTAGTCAGAAGCTTGAGATCTGACGCGCGTAAGGCGTGCCAGTGGCCATCTGTGGTCTTTTTCATCAGTTCCTCTAAATGATAATTTCTGATTACAAATGCTTGCCGTGTTATTGAAAACTAGCGGCCCGCACCGGCTTCGCACGGGTATTTAACAAAAATTACAAAATTAAATATTTATAATACACACACATAAACCCTTCTATTTGCGTCAGGTTACTAAAAAAAGAAAATTATCAAAAAGTTTGAATATAATTATTTTAATGAACTTTTTTTTTTATTTTTCGTTTTTTTTTAGGGTTCCATACCCAAAGGGTAAAAACGGGATCCTATTACTAAGACTCCGCGGTCCGTCTGTCTGTCTGTCTGCCTGTCTGTCTGTCACCAGGCTGTATCTCATGAACCGTGATAGCTAGACAGTTGAACGTGACGCTATAACAACACAAACTAAAAGCAGAATAAAATAAATATTTAAGTGGGGCTCCCATACAACAAACGTGTTGTGTGCCGTTTTTCGCGATAATGGTACGGACCCCTCATGCGCGAGTCCGACTCGCACTTGGCCAGTTTTTTTTGTTATCTAAACTAATAACACTTCATATCTTGACATTGACTCCCCTCCCGTACGGCCCGTGCCCCAGTGACGCCTACATTGCACAAGGTGCTGCCTAGCTAGCGAGCAGGGTGAGCGGCTTCAACGCAACTTTTTTCTAATACTTACATTTTAAACTCATTATATCTTTGGAATGGAATAATTTAACAAGGTATATAAAGGTACTGAAGCAGTCTTGAATATGAAGTAATTTATTTTGATAAGGATTAATACCAAGATACAAATCAAGAGCCTTTTCTAGCGGCGGCATTTCAATAAAAAATGTATAATAAAAGAAACACTTATTGTGGTATAACTATAATAGTTAGACAAATAATTATGTGTTCTGCAAAGTCGTAGTACATTATTTTATTCTATCATCAATAGTTTTCGCAACGCACGCGATGTAAAGAATATTTTAGGTACTTTTTTTACACCTTAGGTTACATTATTGGAGTTTTAGTAAGGATCCCTAATTTTTTTGAATAGATAATATAGCCTATGTCACCCGGAGATAGTGTAGCTTCCCAACAGTGAAAGAATTTTTTAAATCGGTTCAGTAGTTTCGGAGCCTATTCAATACAAACAAACAAACAATCAAGTCTAGGTAAGATTAATATTAGTTTAGTTAACAAAATCACTACATGTCCTGCCTATAATATTTGAGGAGTTCCCACGATTTCCGTGGGACCTCATCATCAGATTCTGATTTGGTTACAATGGGACCACCTTGAGACATTCCCGTTTAAAAAAAAAAATTGCAAATCCATCTACATATGACGGAGTTAAGCCCGAATAAACATAAAAAAACATCCGAATTGAGAATCTCCTTCTTTCTAGGTTCTCTTACGCATCTCAACATTTTTAAATCGATCACGCAAGGAAACGCCGAGCATAGCCCTCTCCATTGCCCTTTGGGTGACTTTAAGCTTTCTGATGAGGCCCATTGTAAGCGACCACGTCTCAGAGCCATATTTTATCACTGGCAACACACACTGGTCATAGACTTTTGTCTTGAGACACTGTGGTAAGTTGGACGAGAAGACACCGCGCAACTTCCCGAACGCTGCCCACCCGAGTCGGATTCGACGGTTGACCTCTTTCTCGAAGTTGGCCCTACCCAACTGGATCGTTTGTCCCAGGTAGACATAGTCGTCCACACTTCGAGTGTAGAGTCTCCAACCTTGATAGGAGTGGGTGTAACTTGGGCATTCAACATCACCTTGGTTTTGTCCATGTTCATTTTCAGACCCACTCTTTCGGAAGCTCTACTGAGGTCATCGAGCATTGTACTGAGGCTATCCATGGTCTCAGCCATGACCACTATGTCATCGGCAAACCGAAGGTGAGTGATGTACTCGCCATTAACGTTGATGCCTAGGCCCCTCCAGTCCAGAACCTTGAATACATCCTCCAGCGCAACATTGAACAGTTTCGGAGAAATGACGTCTCGCTGTCTCACGCCACGCTGGAGAAGGATTGGTTTCTAGGTCTGATAAAAAATAAAAATCATTTATTTCAGACAAATGGCAAGGTTGTTAGTAACAAGTATTTTATAACTATGCTAGTATTTAACAAGGGTTGTTGACTACGGAACCCTAAAAAACTACTACTACTACTATAGATGCACTTCAAATAGCCTTCTGGAAATACAGGCGTCATGTTATGTTATTTGAGTATCCCATCAGATAAGCCGCCAGCATGTTTTAAAAAAAAAGTACAAAATGTATAAAACTTTCAAAGCAAATGCAACACTGTCACACTACAGAAAATCAAACACAGCAACAGCCCGAAGCGCCAGGAAATTCACATTTATTGACATCAAAAGCGGGAATGCGTGAAACAAATGAAGCCGCAGCCACCGTAGGTAGTGTGAACATCAAAGGAATGCGCCCGCATCGCGACACAGATATTTATTTATTTATTTATTTAAGTATACATGTATAACTTTACAGGTCTTACCAAAGGCGTTACACAATGCGAAAAAAATAATACACACAAACGAAACATAAAAGAATTAGGAAAAATTAAATATAAAAATATAAAAACTAATTTATAAAAAAAAAAAAAAAAACACGATACCAAAAAAACATAGACAAAAAAAGATACAAAAACGGAAAAAAAAATAACGAAAAATAAAAATAAGTATATCAAACAGAAGTAAAAAAAAAAAAAATGTACAAAGAATACATAAACAATTATTCACTAATCTAACTTTCATCCATCTTCTCACAAAAACTTAAACATTCACGACACACATCTATCCACCTCCCAGCAAACAGGTCACACTCCGGTGCTGATGTCAGAAGGGCATTTAGCATTGTGAGCGCCCGAACTAGAGGCGAGTTAGCTCAGGACACCGTACGTGCCGAACGTACGGCCAAAAGCCGGTGACTTCGTGGTCTAAGCTGTTGTTTGGGCACCACAGGAACAAACAGCCTCAACAACTGCGCCACGAGCTCCTGACAATCGGACTCTCCCCGCATAATACGGCAGGCAGAGATAAGCAAGAAGTACTGACGCCTTACTTCGAGAGAATTAAAATTTAAAACACCAAGTAGAAATTGATATGCTTGGAGGAGTGTACTTGCAGGATTGACGGGATTAAAATGTTTGAGGCATTTATTTGAGTGATTTGTTGAAGAAAATTGTATTTAATCGAAAGTGTGCTAACAGGGTGACTTGGTATCTTACTCAGGTAATGTTATAATTAATGTCTTCTACATACATTCTAATACAATAAGGTCGAATTCTGCTTAAAAAAATTTTGCACTTATTGTTACCGACCAGTTGCTAGTAGACCAGTTTATCCATCTTGTGGTCCGATGGAGAAATAAAAATCCAACCACATCTGATTAACGCCTCTTTCAATAGCACGCTTTCGGCTCTAGCCCGCCCACTTCTACCCATTCATTATCTGTACATAATCACTACAGATTTTGGACGAAAATACGAAACCAAAGCGGGCAAAAAAAACAATCTCAATATAATATTACCCACCCACAGATAGTGGACAAGGCTGTTGACATTTATCTGAATAATAAAATAGATAAAGTCCCTAATAAACCCAGAATATTGGATGTGTCACCTGTTTATCAGTGTGCGTTAAAACTGATACCATTTATCTAGGGCGGATAAATTTCACAGCTTTTGTGAATGTTTTCTAACCGCCTAGATACTCCTTACTGAACTTATTATGAAAGGTTTTTGTAATAGGTTAACCTTTGTAATAGGTTTAGTATTATTCGGCTTCGCTGCTGCATCCATACCACAGGTATCGGGATTTTTCCAGGATAAAACGCAGTTTATGGCACTAAACGACACTAACTTTCTAACAGTGAAAGAGTTTTAGAAATCAGAGACTTACCATGAGTTCATATTGCAGGGTTATTTCCATTGTGCTAAAGGAACAGTTGTATATGACTGTATACCTCTTTCATACATTCAGTTTCTTTAATCATAATGGAAATAACCTTGCTCTAAGAGCTTATTTTAGGGTCCCTGCTCAATACTTCCAGAAATTACCTCGTAGAAACAAACAACATTACCTCTATATGATATTCGTATTAGTTTAGGTTACCGAACTATGAGCTTATTTCTGTGACTCTAATGCCCACCCACTCGAACGAAATACTTAAGGCGCCGATTCCCTTGAGTAGCTGATTTTAAATTGAGAATCACGTCTAAATGGCTAGTCGTAATTTAAAAAAAAAAAATATTTTATATAAGACTATTTTCTTAATAATTTGATCTGAGCAAATTTTCAGTTTTATTCGTATAACATAGTGTAATTAATTTGTAAAGTTATGTCTAAAACGGACAAAAACTTGACAATCACACCAAAACCGCTGGGCGTATTTTAATGAAATTGACACCATCTCAAAGACAATTTAATTATCTATATTTTGATCTGAGCCTTTTTTTTTTAAAGTCATAGAATAATAAGGAAAGTACAAAAAACTACTAAATTTTGGGTCGCGCGGGTGTGAAACGAGTGCGCGTTTTGTTCCCTCAAGGTCGTTGGCGTTAGTCGTCGTCTTAAATCGAGAGTTAGTTTCTAACACGAGATTAAATTGACACTTTGTCTTACCGGCGCGTCATCGCGCCCCGTCACGTCATTGGGTAGTAACGTCCCCCGCCACCCGCGCGGACCATGCGAGTGTCGCGTACGAATTTGCCAAGCTATATTACTCAGATTTAAGTTTTTCGTGCAAGTGGACCTTAATCGTTTATTAATCCTCTAAGCACAGAATAAAACGAGTTTACTGTTTGTTGTTGGTGTTGTGACAGTATTATGCGAGAATTTACGACAGATTTCACGTAAGTATACCCGCAACTTTAATTTATTACAGTAAAGTTTTGCAGTGGGAGAACGTTCTATTTCTTAAGCTGCGTCTACGCTAGGCGAGCCGAGCACGAAGTGAGCGTGAATTCGTATGGAGAAGCGATCTCGTTCAAGGCGAATTCACGCTCGGTTCATGCTCGGCTCGCTTAGCGTAAACGCAGCTTTAGGTGTGTTGATTGTGTTATAATTACGTTTTGATTACTTTGAGCTTCACTCAAGTAACCGCACACAATTCGACAGTAATCTCTATAAGTCGTAATAATGAATTCTTGTTTCCAGCGGCGTCACCCGAGTGAAATTTATTTTTCTATCCTACGCGAACATATACGAGTACGACCGGAATAAAAAGTATCCATGCATTATTCATGCATATAGGCTATGATACATCTGTGTTCCAAAGCGTGCAGCCATTAAAGCGTGATTGATTAACAAATATCCGAACATTCAAATCGTTAGTTTTCCAAACAGCCATATCCCAACTTTCACACTATGAAACGTCTGTTACATCCCTGGGAGGACTGAAATAGCGCCTCCCATGAGCCTCGCTGTGCACGGTAGCACGTGATCACTGTACCACCGTCTTTTCTGGAGTCACTTGGTGGGCGGACAGAGTCCACAATCTGACTGCCCGTGACCCCGGAGTCCCGCCTGCCTTTGACATAGGCGCTGTTTTGGCGTTTTAAGCATCGAGGCAGTTGCCTCCCCGACGCGACGCCTTCTTCACCGAACGGGATCCCGTTTGGTCTTTCTACCTAATAGGATATTCATGAATTTACACTTCAATGGCAATTTTCGATAATACAGACAAAAGAAATGTTCGGAAAAATATAAGTTAAAGCTAAAATGAAGTCACACTTCATACTAGGTCAGATAAAAACTACTTTAAAAGCTGCATAGTGCATACTCCAGTCGTGTCACAATCCAGAACGATTTAGTTTAGTTTAGTTGGAGCTGAACTAAAAAAATAAATTATATCGTCGCGTCGACCCGTCCTCGGACTGGTTTAGTGATGGATATAAATGACTGCAATAGCAATATTAGAGGACAAATATACTATTTGAAGCTGATTATTGAAGGCGTAAGGTATTTTACAAGGCAGACGTGAGCGGAAACGCCGGGAAGTGATGCCTTTGATAGAAACACTGATCTTATCGGTGATGTTCTTCAGAAAGCATGTGTATATGACTAAAGTCACCGCCAGATAAGAAAAAATTAAAGTCGTTAACACTTCTTGTCTACTAATGTATTCCAATATTTCAAAACGATACGAAAAAAATGTTAAGGCTGTGTCGCTAACTCGACCAAACAAACGTTTCGCGGTAAGGGGCTTTCTCGATCCTTTCACTTGGCATTCAGTAATGAGTTAATATCTCATAAACGCGTTGGCCGATTTAAATGATTTAAACGGATAAAATAGTTCTACTCTCTGCCAAGGGGTACCGTGTTACCCAGTTACTGGGTTGTTGAGGTCAGATAGGCAGTCGCTCCATGTAAAACACTGGTACTTAGCTGAATCCGGTAAGACTGGAAGCCGACCCCAATATAGTTGGGAAAAGGCTAGGCAGATGAGATGTGTATGTATGTACTGAGAACCTCGTTTTCCGTGTGTCTAAAATCACCAACCATCCTTGAGCTGGCCTGGTGATTAAAGGTAACTTTTGCCTTGCAGTGGGACAGCAACACTGGTATTGTTATTTTGTGAGTGGTTCAGAACCTCTTTCAAATTTAGACTTGTAACGCTTGTAAAACTTCGTTTATAACTTTTCGACAACCTAGTACGACATCTTTCCTTGCCGTCGGTCGTCCTTCGCTCTTTTTGCGCATTCTCGGCCACATATCTACCAGGGACACTCCAATTGCTATCAGCATAATAACAGGTGTATATAGACGCTTATCGAAGCCGAGGGTTATTTGTTATTAGTCCCCTTCATTATGATAATTTTGTTCGCATCTTCTAGCTAATAAATAATAGTAAAAAAAAAACTAAGTACGCTGTAATAGAAAACCAAACTAAAACGCTAAGACGCACGCTTACGTAATTTGCGCTCCCGAAAAAGTGTCATTGTATTAGCGAAGTCGATGGTCGAAATGCCAAAATTTAAGGGATTCTTGTGACATTGCTTTTTTAAATAAAAGCTTTCCTATTTTTTAATGTAAAAGCTGGTGTATATCTTTATTTGATGTACAGAATGCGTAGATATCGCCTTTGTGATGAGTATTTTAGGGCCCTGAATATATAAATATAGCCAAAACATCTCTTAACACTAATCCAGCAACCAATAACAGTAAAGAAAGCTCTAAAAGAACGGCTCAAGTAACCTTCATAAACCTCAATAATAAAAGTGTCATAATTTTGGACCCTTAATTTGGTTCAGAGCCCATTCCACGGTATCGACCATCTATTGGGTCTGGTCATAAATCTGTACTTCACCACTTTATTACCTGGATGACCTAAAAAGGGCGATATTATAATCATGAAACGGTCACCTGGATAACAAAAAAAAAAAATTGGTTCATATTTAATATGAGTTTTTAGCTTTATTGTCAACATGGCTGACTTCAGGGGGGTAACCATAAGCTCTTAGAGCGGTATCAATTTGAGATCAAATAAGTGACAGATGTATCTGACTTGTATACATCTGTCACTTACTCGATATCAAATTGATACCGCTCTAAGAGCTTATGGTCACCCCCCTGGTCATCATAAACATCTTTCGCAGACTGAGTTTGCCCACTGCCATTGCATAGGCCTTTCTTCTCTGAATTCTGGTCATAACATATTTTTTTTTGATATCATCGATATGATGAAGAAGAAGAAGATTGAAGAGTGAAAAAAAAAGAGAAGCTTTTTCCCGCGGCTTCGCTTCCAAGGACTATTTCAGAATTCGTGCATTTTCTGGATTAAATAAATAATTAAAAACAATTTTTTTTTAAACAAGCTTGAACAAGCTTGGACTACAAAGAACGAAATTTAATATTGCTTGTCCGTTCATATCCAATGAGCCAAACACGATGGTGCTATCTTCTGGGTTGAGTAGTTGCTATGGCCATTTCCCTGCTCCATCATGAGACCAGCATCACATTCACATATAGTTGCCGGACACACGAACGAAAGCAAGGTAATATAAATCTTGTAAAAATAATCTATGATACTCAGCGATAGTGTAGCATTCAACTATAGTGCGCGCGTAACTAGTTGGCCGCGCCTTAGGTGGCGACAGTGGTGAGGGGGCGGGTTAGGACAATGGACAATGACAATGTCAATGGGTCAACACACCCATTGTCAATAGGTCATCCCGGGTTTAACTGGCGCCCCCGCCTTTCCATCCCACCACTCACATACCTTAGGCGCGGCCAACTAGTCCCGCGCGCATTATACTAAAAGCATTTTTGTAATCGGATCAATACTTCTAGAGATTCATCGTCATCATCGCCATCCACAACCCGACTTCGCCCACCTGAGCGTAGGTGTCTCTTTTCTTGTGCCAATAACAAAGCTACTTATCTTTTTTAAATTTATTTTTGGAAAATCCTCATTCGATGGCTTCCGCTATGGGGAGGGGGGTGGAGGAGTCTGTGCGACTCTTACTGACTAAAAACCACCCCGGTGTTTTATCTCACACCTACGCCGGGGGTTACGGGAACGTACGATCCTTCTGCAACCCCCGGCCTCGATCTCGGGTCGGGGGGAGGAGTGATTGACGCCCCCCCGCGACGTCGAAGCGGGCGCACGCGGCACCCTACGCGCTGCCACCTTGGGTCCTGATGTGTGGGGGGCGACGGACGTCGCAATGTCCGTCGCTCCTGGACCCATGGCTGGAAGAGGGTGCCTGTCCACCTTCCGCCGACGCACGCCCGGCACGATTGCTGCGGGTCAGGTGAGTGGATAAAATCTCCCCCTCCCTTTCCACAGCCTCCTTCTGCGAGACGACTGTTTCGCAGAAGGATGCCACCGCGTCCCAGGACTCCTCGCTGCCGACCATCGACTCGACTACGGCCGGAATACCAAAGCTCCTGCATCAACCTCATCCATATTCCGCCACCGATGGCAACAAAGTCCTCTGTCTCGCCGCCGCGAGTGATCAACAATTCTGCTTCCAGCTTCTATGTAGTTCATAGACGCTAATCAAACAACACAAAAATAGTTTAGTTAAGATTTAGATCTTGTTGCTGAAAATATGACAAAAGAATTCATAATTATACCTAAAACGGTGCTCCCTCATCTGTATTCGCATATAATGTAAAATTTCAGATTCAATTTAGAGCATTTCATTAGAGTACTGCCTCCCTGACTTGACGAGCATTCGCGTTCTGAGCATTTAGTTAATTCCGCAATGTTACAAGTTGTATCAAATATTACACATTGTATCATCAAGTTGCGCACTGTAATGCTCGGTTTTCCTCCCTTACCATTGTAATGCTCGACTTTGTAACATTACATTACAGGCGAATGCTCCAGATGAAGCACCTTAACAAAAAATATGACAAAAGAAATCATCATTACACCTGTAACTAAATTTCAATCATACAAAACGTTTTCTAGGGATCTAACCTTTGACACCAAATTCTTGAAATTCCCTTTCATTCGATTTAAACATCAAATTATAACTTTCTTATTAACAGACATCATCAAAGAAGTATTAAAGCCAAGTCAAACTGTGGACGAAAACGAAACGTTAGCACAAAAGCAGAGCAAACAAGAAAATGAATTGTTCCCAATGGTTGTATTTGATCAAAACTTAGTATAACTTGTAATTCTTGAACAATCGTAGGGAGAAATTGACTTTTTGTAAAAGCTTAGGCGAAGAAATTTAGTATTGTTTGACCAAAGTAATACTAAAGTCTGTGACGAAACTTTAATAGCAACCCGTTTATTATTTTCTGAGACTTGTACGTACTGTGTTGCATTTTTCTTGGATATTTTTTAATATTTATTAATGGTTTTATTTGTTTGGAAATTAATGATTAAATATTGACAAGAATTTTTTGAAAATATTAGTTCCGCAGAAGCTTTCAATTGTGGTTGTAATAATTATGTGGTTTTTGCTGCTTGTAACTAAATGCAGGCTGAAGCAACCTAGTAAAAGTAAACTATTCTGTGAGACAACTTGCAAATACAGTTGCTGAAAGGCAACTTGTTATATGAAACTTATTTAGAACTAGCTTCTGCCAGCGGTTTTACCCGCGTGAAAGTGTTTCTTATCTATAGAGAACATTGTACCGGGATGAAAAGAAGCCTATTCCAGACTATAATCTTTTTTGGGGACCGAGTCACCCACGTCCGTAGGAGTGTACCCCTTTTTTGATTCCCTACACCGGTCCTGTCCCCGGTTGGTGCAAATCAGGTGACACTAACTGGTGGTAGGCTTCGGCCGAAGGCTTGCGACCACCCACCGGGCAAAGACGTACTGCCAAGCGACCTAGCCGTGTTCCGGTACGATGCTCGGTGTAGCCAACTAGAGGAGTTGGGTCGAGATAGCTGTTCCACTGCGGGCTGACCAACCTGACGCGCGCTGTTAGGGATGTATCGGGAGACTATTCGCGGAGGGTAGCGGGATCCAAGGTATATCTTTATATCATGCAAAGGAAAAATAATACTGGAGATAAACAGTGGCTGCACCCCCACCCCTACAAAGTGCACCTTACCAATATTAGAGGTCTGCACTCAAATGTCCCTACAGTCCACTATCACCTGGAGGCTCAGAAACCAGCGCTCTTTTTCCTTACAGAGACGCAGATAGCGAATCCGTCAGACGTGTCGTACTTGTCTTACACAGGATTTATTCTGGAGTACAATTTTAGACCAAGGGCGGGCGTATGTATGTTCGCCCGTGACGACATTTGCTATCATCGGCGTCTCCGTAACCTTGAGGACTCCAGATTCACAACGCTCTGGGCACTGGAAGACAGGTCTGGATAAAATTATCTACGCCTGTGTTATGGCGCATCCACACATGCCGCCGGCTTGCTTGAGAGCTTGAGCTGAGATGCGGCAAATGCCGGCGGCACGGCCGCCGGCCATGCCGCCAGCCGTGCCGCCGAGCATGTGTGGATGCGCCATTAGATTTAAGGAGGAACCCCATATAAAAGTATCCATATTTACGAAGATAGCAACCTTGGAATGTCAAGATGGTCGCTGGTTATTTACTGTGTATGTGATGTATAAGGGAAAGGTTTTATGAATAAAAGCACAGAAAGACAAGACTAGGTATTTATTATATATTAGGCTTGTTAATTAATTCATATCGAGGCTCAGAGAGCTTACCGCCCGTTCGCTAAACTAGTTCTCGTGGAGAAGAAGGGCAAGAAACTCCACGGAAGCAACTATGGTTGTAAAAGTATTTATCTTTTATATCTTTTACAACCATATAAATATCGTTTATCACAATAAAGATCTAATTATATTATGGCCATTATATGATGAATCTTGTAACATTTCACAATGCTACATAATCAAAACAACAAGGATAAGGCAAAGAACATGACTAGCCCTTAAATCAATTTAACATAATTATGAATAAAGGCCACAACATGAAATAGACTTTCAACACAACCATTAGCAATAATCAAGTTATAATACCAAATAACTTACGTGAAGCTTGTGTGGTCCATATTTCACAAAATATAACAATTCAGGAAATAATATCACTATCACAACATAACAACTGGTCTGTACTGGCTTGCAGTTCACAACAAAGTGTGTCAATCTTACGAATTACACACTATTTATAGTAACGAGTCGAACTGTCAAATGTCCCCACCATTTTCTACATTTCTATAAATAATCTCACAATTAGGTCAGTAATCAATTCTTGAGTAATGAAACCTTTTTAAAACTTATCAAGACAATTAAGGAATTGAATATCGCCTATTTAGTCATTCTTAATCAATATTCGAAAGAATATTGATAATAACTGACAGTCTTGTACTAATTGTCTCAAAGGACTTATAATATTAAAATGGCAATATAAAATCCAGGATACATCACAATGATCATTATAAATTACGTAGTATTTTATTGGAATATCATCACTATGGTTTATATGTAAGTTTAGAGTTATTTCCTGTACACACAATAATATTTACTCAGGTGGGTACTCTAACAATTGTAGGTATTTGACAACACAATAATAATTTAGGTAGGTACTTAGACATTTGACGGTAGATGCTTAATAAATATGACAGTTTGTATTTTGTAGCAAAACATTGTGATTAAAAAGTGAAAGTTCATGATTAAATGACGTCACACGCACTTCCAATTCTAACACGGCCATACTGACATGTACTTCGTTCTCGAAGTACACTTTTGATAACTAATCTTCATAAATTAATTTAGATATAACTTGGTCATCTTGCTTGAAGTTAATTTCTGGCAATCAATTATTTTAAAGAAACAAATATAAACAAATGTACCATTGAATATTTAAATTTAAATAAAAACTTATATTCAAATACAAAGGGGGAAAGGAAAATTAATTTTGGCACAGCCATCTTTGTTTTTTACGGCACAGCCATAAGCACAGCCATTTCTTTTTTTTTAGGCACAGCCATTGGCACAGCCTTTTCTCTTTGTTTTTAGGCACAGCCATACGCATAGACATTTTTTTAGGCACGGCCACACGCACACAGCCACAGGCACACAGCCACAGGCACAGCCATCTGTTTTTTAGGCACAGCCACACTGCCACAGGCACAGCCATCTGTTTTTTAGGCACAGCCACAGGCACACAGCCACAGGCACAGCCATCTGTTTATTAGGCACAGCCACAGGCACACAGCCACAGGCACACAGCCACAGGCACAGCCATCTGTTTTTTTAGGCACAGCCACAGGCACAGCCATCTGTTTTTTTTAGGCACAGCCACAGGCACACTGCCACAGGCACACTGCCACAGGCACAGCCATCTGTTTTTTAGGCACAGCCACAGGCACACAGCCACAGGCACAGCCATCTGTTTTTTAGGCACAGCCACAGGCACACTGCCACAGGCACAGCCACAACCACTGGCAAACAGCCAGAGCCACAGGCAAACAGCCACAGGCTTCTTTTTTTGTGGTTTCTCTCTTTATTTATACAAACTTAAACAATACATCATTACTTTAATATTATCGCTCGGCCAATCTGACAAAACTTTTGCAATTTTTACTGAACGTAGATATTTTCTTCTGTCTAAAATCAGATCAATAAAGGGTAAATATTTAAATTCTTTCATGGTCTTAAAAAGTACTAACTATTAATTTTGAAATTTATCTAGAATATCAGGCATCGTAATGACCAAACTTTTAACGACCTTTTTAACTACTTTTTACCAGAAATAAAACCAAAATAATCTCAACAGGTACCACTAACGATACAATTCTAGTTCACCATGCTGATGGCACGGCCTGGCATTATTATAATTCCTCTGTGTTTCTCCTGTCATGTCATTTTTCAAACAACTGCTTGGAAAGTTACACCCACATGGTTTTTATTGATCAAAAATATACTTTTCATTTATTTGTTTTATTCTATAATGTTTTTTTTATATATATTCATGACTCAATTATCAGAAGTTACTTATTATGTAGCTGTCCCGATAGAACCGAACTATGTCAGCTGTGTGCTTTCACACACATTCTTAGACATTCACACAGTAGTGTTCTTGTCCGTTAATCTTTATGTTCCTAACAAAATAAATTAGCCAGCTGTGCTAATTTTTTAGCACTTTTGCTTAGTTTGCAATAAATTATTGTAATTCTACCTCTGTATACCATTAGATCACGATTGGTTTATATCAAAATCCGAATCTCTAATAGCCCTAAAACCAATCACTTCAATGTATTATCAGATCGTGAAAAGCAAGGTAAGAAAATATTAATTGGATTGTTTATTCTAATATTTCTGAAGATTAGAATATTTATTTTGTTAATTAATACAGAATTTTCTTGAAAATAATTGCTCAAGAGCTTTTGCCTTTTTAGTTTTACTCAAAAATAGCCAAGAGAAAAACAGAGCAGAGAGTTTTTTTTTTGTTAATGTGAGAATATTGGTAAAAACTACTATTCTGCCTCCATTAACTAATAACGATTCTTTGCAAATCCTTGTACTCTCAAGTTATGTATGTGGCCACTAACTGTTCTATCACCAAGTTGGGTACACTTTTGCAATAATACCCTCCGGTAAAAACTTTCATAAAAATTCTAGACAAGTTTCTGATAAATAAACTGAAATCCTTAGGAATGATCGTTTTACGATTATTCAAACATAATTTTAATAAAAACAAAGCCTCTGAAGGCCTTACCACTTTTAGCCGTTTCGTGCTGCAGCTGTCATCTAGATGTCTACAGTCAGAATACGATGGTCTGACCATAGTTTGTAGATCCATGTCATACAGCTTCTAGATCCGTAAGCTATACAGCTTGCAGTGCCGTCGGCTGGCGGCGGCATCGCGAGGACATCTACTTGGTGCGAGTGGAGTCAGTAACTCGTCAACACGTTGTTTATGAAAAGTACAAAGTGAAATTCATTAGAAATCTTGTGTAAGCTAGAGCTGGATCCCACTTCTGATGTTAGATTTAAGGAGGAACCCCATATAAAAGTATCCATATTTACGAAGATAGCAACCTTGGAATGTCAAGATGGTCGCTGGTTATTTACTGTGTATGTGATGTATAAGGGAAAGGTTTTATGAATAAAAGCACAGAAAGACAAGACTAGGTATTTATTATATATTAGGCTTGTCAATTAATTCATATCGAGGCTCAGAGAGCTTACCGCCTGTTCGCTAAACTAGTTCTCGTGGAGAAGAAGGGCAAGAAACTCCACGGAAGCAACTATGGTTGTAAAAGTATTTATCTTTTATATCTTTTACAACCATATAAATATCGTTTATCACAATAAAGATCTAATTATATTATGGCCATTATATGATGAATCTTGTAACATTTCACAATGTTACATAATCAAAACAACAAGGATAAGGCAAAGAACATGACTAGCCCTTAAATCAATTTAACATAATTATGAATAAAGGCCACAACATGAAATAGACTTTCAACACAACCATTAGCAATAATCAAGTTATAATACCAAATAACTTACGTGAAGCTTGTGTGGTCCATATTTCACAAAATATAACAATTCAGGAAATAATATCACTATCACAACATAACAACTGGTCTGTACTGGCTTGTAGTTCACAACAAAGTGTGTCAATCTTACGAATTACACACTATTTATAGTAACGAGTCGAACTGTCAAATGTCCCCACCATTTTCTACATTTCTATAAATAATCTCACAATTAGGTCAGTAATCAATTCTTGAGTAATGAAACCTTTTTAAAACTTATCAAGACAATTAAGGAATTGAATATCGCCTATTTAGTCATTCTTAATCAATATTCGAAAGAATATTGATAATAACTGACAGTCTTGTACTAATTGTCTCAAAGGACTTATAATATTAAAATGGCAATATAAAATCCAGGATACATCACAATGATCATTATAAATTACGTAGTATTTTATTGGAATATCATCACTATGGTTTATATGTAAGTTTAGAGTTATTTCCTGTACACACAATAATATTTACTCAGGTGGGTACTCTAACAATTGTAGGTATTTGACAACACAATAATAATTTAGGTAGGTACTTAGACATTTGACGGTAGATGCTTAATAAATATGACAGTTTGTATTTTGTAGCAAAACATTGTGATTAAAAAGTGAAAGTTCATGATTAAATGACGTCACACGTACTTCCAATACTAACACCTGTGTCTACCGTTCCCACAGCGGAGATCAGGTGACAACCAGGCTCACAGAGTACCTCCGTGAGGTGGCTGTTGCGGCCTCACAGAGTACCTCCGTGAGGCGGCTGATGCGGCACAGCAAGACCCTTCCACTCAATTAGTGTTACTGGGGGACTTTAATGCCCACCACCAGGAGTGGCTCTTCCGATACCAGTGCACTGACCAAGCTGGACGGGAGATGCGTAAGCTTTCGCTAGCGCTAAACCTCACCCAGCTGGTCCAGGGGGCAACGAGGGTACCGGATGTTGTGGGACCTTCTGCTGACAACATATCCAGAGAGATACTCTGTGTCGAAAGCTTCACCTTTAGGTAGTTCCGACCACTGTCTGTTGAAGTCTTTACCGTCTATTCCCCACCCGATCCCAGCCCAAGAGTCACCCGGCGGGTTAAGCGGTACAAGTCAGCAGATTGGGATGGTATGCGATCTTTCTTCGCTTGCTATCCTTGGCAGCCTACTTGCTTTTCTTCGACTGATCCATCGTCGTGCGCGGACGCCGTGACGGATGTGTTGCGTCAGGGAATGGAGTACATCAATCCGTTCTCTGATGTATCAATGTCTAGCGAAGATCAGCCATGGTTTGGCGCCGAATGCAAGCGCTGGCTTGGGTCGATGCTCGATCGCGCAAGACGAGTGACGTGGCTCAGAAGAAGAAGGCCTTCAACAGTGCTGCCAATTCCTGCAAGTTGGTGTTGCGAAGGGCTCGTTTCGACCACATTTGCCGAGTAGGGACCAAAATTGCTGCTTACTCAGCAGGTAGTAAAGCGTTTTGGTCCCTGGCTAAGTCAGTCGAGTCGAACTTCTGCCGTCCCTCACTACCACCACTGCTGAAACTCTTTTTGCGGAATCTTCACGCCTGAATCCTGTTCACAGATAATATAATACTAGCATACAGATGCCTCATCCCATACAAAGCAACCGTACCGACGTAACTAGCGTTTTTCATCTGATTACACCGTTTCTATTTAAATCGATCACGTTCGGTTCCGTTCCACGGCGATGGATAGATCACCATCTATATCCGTGGAACGGAACTGAACGCGATTGATGTACAAAAAATAATCAGTGTAATCAGTACAGTACGTCGGCACGGTTTCTTTGCATGGGATGAGACACCACTGTCCTGGTGAAACGCTGCCCCCTCCTTCTGCTGATGGATGCGAGACCAGTATGTCAGACATTCGTATCCATCAAAAAAACGTCCGTAGCAGCCTCAACGTGAATAAGGCTAGCGGCCCTGACGGGTTACCAGCAATTGTTATTAGAACCTGTGCGCTTGAACTGTCTCCGATCTTGACAAGCCTATTCCGCCTTTTGTATGAAGCTGGAAAAGTGCCGTATGCTTGGAAGCAAGCTAACGTTCAGCCCTTGCCCAAGAAGGGCAGTCGAGCTGACCCGGCCAACTAGAGACCTATATCTGTAACCTACATACTCTGTAAACGTGTACAAAATATTAAGCTTCTGGCATACCTACATATGGCTTCCGCAGAAATCGGTCTACTGGGGATCCTCTGGCGTATGGCGTATAGGTTACTTCTAGGCAAGCGTGCTTCACCGTCGAGCACATCATTGCTTACCATCAGATGAGATAGTGGCGCGAGCCTATTTTAAATAAATACAAAAAAAATATAATCTATCTCTGCGCCAAATTTCATCCAGACCCGTTCAGCCATTTTAGCGTAATTGGGTAACAAACGTACATCATCACATCCCAATTTTCGCATTTATAATATTAAGTAAGATAAAGTAAGTATAAGATAAGCCTACTGCTAAACTGAGACGATGCCTGAGACTCCGCGAAGTGTAAAAGTGAGGTCTTCTTGTTTTCGTGTGAGGATATGGCGACCTCTGGTGTCAGAGTTAATTAACTGGGAAACCCACAGGCCTATGATTTGGCTATTTCAGACTTGTATTAACTATACAAGTCCAGGTTACTTCATGATGTTTTCCTTCACCGTTATACCTGTGATATCCAATATAAACATAAAAAGTACTTATGAATTTGGAAAAGTCACATTGGTACTGGTCCGGATTTGAACCCACGACCCTAAGCACGAGAGGCGAGGTCTTAGCCACTGGGCCACCACGACATGACATAAAGTGTGGTGACTTCATGTAAAAGCTCAGTCTTTCCCGCTGACGGTTCTATGCAACCTCAGTCAGACCTATATACGAAGTATTTTTAAAGCAAATTTCCTTCACTCAAATTGATTAGCCGTCATGACAATGGCAACAGCCCCGATTAATGTGAATAAAAAGCGAGCTATAACTGAAAATTTGATTGAGTCGAGTGGAGGAAACGACGTAGAATATAGGGTTCAAACATCGTCTCAGTTAAACGGTAAGCCGGTAATAGATAGTTTTCGCACTGCCCCAAATAAAAACAAAAAACATGACCAAGACCCTGAGAACAAATTAAGAATGATTAACAAACATTAATCGTTGTTATGGCTCCGGTGACGTATTGAACGACCTTTTTCCTCAAGCCACCATGTTTTCGTAAGACTTACCTTGACTTTCACAACGAAGTATCTACTTTTTTGCTATCAAGGGAAAACAGCTAAAGGCGCCTAGACTTGTGGAGATAAAACTTTTAAGTGTAGGATTTTTACCTCTCTAATACCACCACTTTCAGCTCATTCATATTCATATTCTTTATTGTACACAAAATAAACATTTCAAATAGTACAGGAAAACTTATGAACAAAGGCGAGCTTAACCCATAATTGGGTTCTCTAACAGCAAACCTCAGTGCTAAAGAGAGATTTTCAAAATTAGGAAAGTTAACAAAAGCGCACAACAAAAGCGCATAAAAAACATTTGAATTCTTATTAACTAAATACACTACACAAATACGTGTAGTGCACATAATGCATAAACATAATACATACATAACCTAAAATACATACATTTATGCGTCATGTTGACAGGAAATGTTCCTTAATTCTTCTCCTGAATATCCCTAGTGAAGGGCTATCCCGTATGGAATGAGGAAGATTATTCCAGAGGCGGACAGCACGAACAGTAAACGATCCACCATAACGACTTGATGAGTGGGGAGGAAAACGAAGGAGAAGAGATGATGAGGAGCGGCAAGGCTTTCCTCTCGGAACAAGATACTCAAAGCGTTCTTTTAGATACAAAGGAGAGGTAGGATTGTGAAGAACAGAAAAGAGTAGAGAAAGAGTGTGAGTATCTCGGCGCTACCGAATAGGCAGCCACTTCAACCGCTTCCGAAATTCCGACACATGGTCGTACTTTTGGAGGCCAAAAATGAAGCGGACACACAAATTCTGCAAACGCTCGAGCTTATCAAGAAGTTCCTCAGTCGCATCAGGAAAGCTCATGGTAAGGGCCCCGTAATCTCTTAAGAGATTACCCCGGAATCCCGTCTGTGCAAAACTTTTACTCACAGTCACATTCCTGTGAATACCGTAAAGGGAAATAACCAGGCAACAGCAGCAGCACGTGATCATTGGGCCATTGTCTTGCCTGGGATACAGATGATGGATGATTTCTAGAGGTATATTTGTTACTCTCACGAAAAAACTACTGAACGTATTTTGTTGTAGAGTTATTTAGCTTAAACGCAGAATAACACATAGCATTATCATCATCATCAATACATATAATAAATCTGTAGAAATATACATAAAATAAAAATAGCCAGGATGTTAAAGGATAACCAACAGAACCCATTTCCATCATTTTTGGAATTTTTGTCTGCTTGTCTGTTTATCTGTTTGTCTGTTTATTTGTGCACGCATCACATGAAATGTACGAAACCAATGTAGATAACTTTTATACATAAAAATTGTGCGTAACTTGAAGAATTACTTAGTTTTTGTTTCATCGCAATCGGTTCACTCTATCAAAAGTTAGATGAATTTAAAGTGTTCAAGAAGTAAAATTATCACAGCACACGCAATTCAGTTACTCGGACAGTTGAACTCGCTATTCGATAGATGGCGTTGTGCATTTAAAGTCATTTTCTGAATCGCGGTGTTAAGATTCTACGCGAAAAAGACTATAGAAACAAAATTGGTAGGTACTAGTAGGTAGGTAAGTAGGGTAGGCAGGAATGTAAGTATAGTAGGGTAGGCAGGCAGGTGACGGGAGCGAAACCGCGGGCACAGCTAGTTTATAAATATATTGTGCCATTTTTATCTACCTATACAACGCGGGCGGATGCAAGTAAGCAAAAATAAATAGAATATGGACATCAACTTCTAACGCTCGTGTAGCTGTCGGCAATGAAAGTGTCACCCCATTTCATCCGCCGTGTTACATAGACGCCTCAAGGATAATACCAAGGAGCCGGGCAATGGAGCATGTCATGAGGACAATGTCAAATGTAACCCATGGCAATCAAACATGACATGTATGGTAAAAAAAGGTAAGCATAAAGCCCAAAAAATAAATATGTTTAAAATTGTCTTATTCTTTAAAAGAAGATTTTACCTATCTTCTTTATTCAAAATCATCTTTATTTATAAAAAAAAAACTCGTTGCCGTTTTACAACTGATCAGCAGATTCTTTATTCAAATTCTCTATAGAAAAATTTGAATTGCTAAACAGTGTCGAGATTTTCATAAATAAATTATTCATTATGAAATCTTTTATTAAATCAAGCTTTTTTAGTTTTCTTCTCAGCAAACCCTTTCATTTGATACCCATATCATGGCAGTGCACAAAAAATAACTAGTCCGTCATCTTGAGCCGTCTACCTTATTGGATTTAGAATGACGTCACTTAGATAACCATGCATTGTCATCCAAACTAAACGTGTTTGCAAAATTTCATCTTAATCGGTGGAGGATAACTGCTTTAAAATTCAGTTGCAAGATTTGACCCGAACACACTTGCATACATACATACATTGCAAGTTAAATAAAAGCTTGTAATAAGGATGCTTGTAATATGTTTGCAATATTTGTAGGTATGTGAGAACCATGTTCCTATTTATTAATTTAATCAATTTACCTGTTAATGCTTTTATTAATTTTATACTTGTACGTAGTATAGTGTATAGTGCTATTTTTGGGAGCATCGTCCTCACATATATGAATTTATCAATTTATGTACTTATGTAAATAACACCTATTTTTTTAAAAGAATAAATAAGGAGTTTCTTGTGCGTTCTTCTCCATAACTTGCTACTTTTCCGAATGCATGATAGAATAAATTTTTATTACTTGTAAATTTTAATTCACATATGTATGACGTACAAAAGTGCCGCTTACTGCCCTAATTGAAATAAATGTATTTGACTTTGACTTTGATGAAAATAACACTATCAGCGATGGTGATTGTTAAAAACTCAAATCTGTTTGGATATGAGCTACCGCAATGCCAAGTGGTCAAAACCCTACATTTTTAATTTTCAACTATAGTTACCGCTTAGAGAATGTCACTCTGTGTAGAGCAAAGAGTAAAATAATAATATGGGAGGTGTAAAGCCATTATTAAAGCCAACGGGAGTAGTACTTCATTCTTTGAAGTACTACTCCCGTTATCTATTGTGTTCCTGTTTAAATACCAAAGTAATTATTTACATCTCTTAAATGTCTAATGTGCCTTTAAAGACACTGGCACATGAGAATTCTATGTCTCTCGGTTGACAATGCAACTGCGATGCCTCTATTAAGCTGCGGTCGCACACAGCGAATACTCACTGCGAGTAGGCACTCGTAGCGAGAACTCGCTGGGTGTGACAGGCTATTCGCTGCGAATATATACATTCGCCACAAGTTGAGTTCGCCGCGAAAAGCCGTTCTGCTCAGCGCGCCACGCCAGACTACAAGCCCGTTCTACTGTCGAAATGCCCGTGTAGCACTCGCTGTGTATGACTGGCAGGCAGAGATTTGTTTCTGCGAATCACAGCGAGTATTAGCTGTGTGTGACCGTAGCTTTATTGCTTTTGTCCAAGCTTAGCTTGTAGTAGTAGCTTTATATTTTTTCTTTCGCATTCATTTACAGGACCTCCAACCGCAGATTTAATTCGGTCGGTCCACCTCATTGGTGGCCTCCCGCATGGTCTGTTACCATCGACTCTGCCTTGAACCACCAGGCGCTCAATGGAGTAATTGTTCCGCCTCGAGACATGTCCATAGAATTTCAGTCAACGAGACTGTACTATTGCTAATAGACACTGCTTGATGGCGAGTTCTTGTAGTATGGAGACGTTTGTGCGGCATTCTGTGCAAATACCAAGCATTCTTCTCCAGCACCACATTTCTAGAGGGTCTATTTTTTACTTTCCAGTTCTCGTAGTGCCCAGTGTCTCAGCTGCGTAAATAAATATGGGGAAAATAAGCGCACGGACGAGCCTGATCTTAGTAGCTTTGATTATTCTGCAGTTACTCCATACCTTCCTTAACTTGTCCATTGCCCCACTAGCCATCGCCATTCGCCGCTTCAACTCATCCAAACAACTACATGCAACCACTGACTGAACTACGTCACAGTTGGCAATCTGTGTCACACCCGGTGAATTGTTGTTGCTACGATTCACAATCATAATTTTGGTCTTACTCCAATTGATCTGCAATCCGAATGTAAAGACTCCATCTTAAGGAGGAGTTCCTCCATTTGGTTAGCACTAGTCGAAAACAATGTTGAGTCATCAGAGTAGCGAAGGTTCACAATTTTGCCACCAATTGCAACACCATCAATTCAAAAAAAAAGTTTATTTTCTCTCAAAAAGGTTGACATTGTTACAAAATAAGAAATATTTATACAATTTTGCCTTAAATTATACCTTTGTGAGAGCTGGAGTCTGAACTAGGTTCGGGACCTGTATGACATATCTCCAGGCTCACACCCCTTTAAATGAATCATATTTGACGGCAATGTAATTCAGATTATTCAACAATTATTTTAAACAATTTTGATAGTAAATCTATATTAAGGTGATTATATTTGTGGAGTGTAATGTAAAGTGATAGTATTGCAGGATTGTTGTGTAGTGTGTGAGTGTATGTGGGTGATTTGCATCAGTCCAGTCTTCGAGGGTGATTCGCATAATGAGCTTCATGCAGACGTTGAATAAAAGTGGCGGTACGATACATCCCTGGCGGACACCAGCACTGGGATGGAACCTATCTCTTCACATATTCGGCGCAGGTAGGTATTATGGTTTGGGGGGTATGTGGAACAGGGTGGAAAGTCCCACAAACCTCCATAGAAAAGGGAGGATCCTCCGACCAGACGGATGTTGTGTCTGGTCCGGGCAACTGCCCAACGGTTGTTGTCGGACTGTAGTATGTGTTCTAATCGCGCCGAAAACTTTGCTTGCGCGATGCAGTATTTGTGTGACGTCATCTCATTAGTTCGTAAGTGGCGACGTTGGTGCCGCTACAATGGTCTTTTGAATTTCCTTTGAATCTGGGCAGACTTTTCATTCATTCAGCATTTGCACCGACTCCTTTCATTTTTCGACATTCCTCCACAAGCGCTAAGGTGCCATCCGCCATCCAGTG
Organism: Orthosia incerta; assembly: GCA_948252205.1. Taxonomy (NCBI): domain Eukaryota; kingdom Metazoa; phylum Arthropoda; class Insecta; order Lepidoptera; family Noctuidae; genus Orthosia; species Orthosia incerta. The sequence continues at coordinate 16,184,774 of OX411758.1, read as the reverse complement.
TTGCTGTTTGTGTGTCACAGTTGGTGTTTTGATCTGTTACAAAGTTCTTCCGGTGGTTCGCTACCGAAATCTATAAATATTCGTCCACTTAGCCCAGTTGTGTGTTTTTTATTTATTTAATAGGCTTGCGCTTGACCACTATCTCACCTGTTGGTAAGCGATGATGTGGTCGACGGTGAGACACGCTTGCCTAGAAATAACCTATTCACTCTTGACTTACAAGACTCCTAGATTGTAGCTGTCGGGAAACACAATTCGACTCCTTAGCTGTACGCATAATAAAAGTTTTCCAAAACGTTTTGTGCGTATGGGCGGTATGTCCAACATGAACCGATGGCGCAACACCGTACGTCTGGTAGTCCGATGATGAAACGGGCTAGTCGGAATTAGATCGTGTAATTCCATCGCACACTCCCCGAAATGTAACCGATAAAAAACTGACAAGCTGGCAATTCGGCGACGGTGTTCAAGGCTCTGGAGTTTTGACTTGCCCAGTGCCTCATCACCGATGAGCCTCTTGGCCCGCTTTTCGACCGACTCTAGTGCGTCGAGCTGGTATTTGGCAGATCTGTCCCAGAGATGAGAACAGTACTCCATGATACAAATTGAGGAGCTAATCCGGCGTGAAGTACCTTCTCACCTTTGCAAGGATTCCCAACTTTTTGGCAGCCAACTGTGCCTTTGCCTCAATGTAAGAGCCAAAATTGAGAGTCGATGTCAACGTAACGCCAAGAAGCTCAAGACGTGGCACGGTCACATCTTGGCAAGTTGGAGCCGGTTTAAATTGGCTCTTTTTAGCGGAAAAAAACACGCCTGGGTTTTAGCAGCATTAAACCTGACCAGTTTGGCATCGCCCCATTCGGAGACTACCACTAGGGTCCACCAGTGACTTGAACTTTGGAAGATCTGTCACGTTTAGCCTTCTTCTCTGATTGCCAAGAGCTCTGGCATCTTACTAGGTACGCAAAAACATCCAACAAACACCACGAAATTAAATATTGTCATTATCAAAAACAAAATGGTCTAAAAATAACAACAAACCCCGCTGCGATTTATATTTTGTACAAAAACTAGGCGAGATAGAAAATAAAATGAATGTCCATTGTAACACAAAGTTGCGACGTTATCGCTCGTCGAAATTCTAATTTTGTTGCTACAATGGCTTGAAAGAATCTGATCGCATTTTCTGTAGGCCGAGCTCCTTTAAACGAAATAGAATTTCTAGACTCGACTTTTTTCTACAGATGTTGGAGTGTTTTCAATGTCTTATGGTGGGTTCAGAATATGTTTTAGGTCTAACCTACCTAACCGGAAAAAGAGCATATTTTCATGCTGAGCCTGTCTAATAGATTTTTACGTAAAATATCTGTTAACTTTTCATAGAGTGAACCGATTGCGATGAAACAAAAACTAAGTAATACTTCAAGTTACGCTCTTTTTTTCAGTATAAAAGTTATCTACATTGGTTTCGTAAATTTTACGTTATGCTATTTTGTTTGAAAATATTTTCGATGTATAAAACCGACTTTAGTACAGATTTATTATGTGTATTGATAAACAATGTAGCCAATGACACTCGCAAGGTTAAGACGGATCGATTGACGTAAGAAACAAAAAAATCAGCCTGAGCTTTTGGTCTCTAGAACGCCACATAGAAAAAAAACATACATACATACAAAGACTGATAAAAACATTACCCTCCTTTGCGTCGCGTTAAAAATCTACAGACCCAGTCGATACCAGACTTTGTGATTGCAAACCACTGCTGTTTCACAAATGCAAAGTCTGTCCTGGTTGCTACCATTAATAAGGATGCTGTTTACGCTGGCGATCACAGTAACCAATGATTAACGTCGTGTCGTTAACATACTGTGTCCCCCATTCATACCTTTCATTACTATTACTACATAATGGAGTGCCTAGATATATTTTTCATACCTTTTACCCATGTATGTAGGGAGAAACTACAGAATGCCATCTGCTAAAGTCCTATATTCGATGTGCTTCGGTTACGTTCATGCATCTAGTCATTCACGCACGCAGGTTATGAGTAGGAGAAACCTACTACGCACCTGGCCTGTCTTAACTACTAGTTTGAGTATAATACTACTAGGTAACCTACCCGCAACGAACCACAAGAACCACAGAAAGGATTAGCACGCACTGCGCATTTTATTCTTGCGAATTTTATTGGCTCATTTATTCCGCGTACCGAATCTTAACTAACACGCACGGCGAATAAAATTCCGCGCGGTTTTTGTCTGTTTCAACAGACAGATAACACAGATATGTTAATATTTTTTCTGTCTTACGTTTTTCTTTTTTTTAAGTATTTCATATATACTTTTATCGCGCGGTTTTTTTACCGCAAGTGCGTGCAGAGATTCATACAATTCCATATGTCACAGATGGGTAAAAATTCTGCAACATATTATCTGTGTTTTGCCACAAAGTTCACCGCACCGGGGCCCGATTTATATCCGCGCGAATATTTTTTGCGTATTATTCATATCCTTTATTGTACACAAAATAAACATTTCAAATAGTACAGGAAAACTGATGTACAAAGGCAAGCTTAACCCATAATTGGGTTTTCTAACAGTAAACCTCAGTGGTAGAGATATTTACAAAATTAGGAAAGTTAACAAAAGCGCATAAAAAACATTTGAATTCTTATTAACTAAATACACTACACAAATACTTGTACAGCACATAATGCATAAACATAATACATACATATAATTCAGTAGGTACGCGGGTCAAAAACCGCGCAAAAAAAAATCGCACGGCTGAAAACCGCAGTGCGTGCTAAGCCTAAGATTTCCTTGAACCGCAAACGAGTCCATTCATAAAGTCCGCCGGTATTACAAAATAATTTGAATTTGTATGGTTTTTAATCTAATTTGGCCGAGTTGCATCTAATAGTACGAGATCCCACCGCAAAAATCTGCAGTATTTTTGTTTCTGATTAAACTTAATTTTTACGAAAGATAGATATGGAGAAGAATAGATTACAGTTGCCTGGCAATATCTAGCAAATATCTTTTTTTGCTCTAAACTAGGAAAATCTCCCGTATCGCGGGTTCATATGCAACATCAGCCAGCTCTTAGTTAACCGCAATGAATGGGTTGCCAGGTGTAAAGAGATAAACTAGCATTCCATAGACTGCTGCTGACTGAGAGCTGGCAACCTTTTATTTCCTATTCTCCACGTCATTATTTCTCAAATGATGACTTAAAAAATATATATTTGAAGTATCAAACATTAATTACGATTTATTTAATTAAGGTAATTGTGGCTAGATATCTATTCTACTATCAAGTATCATTCATGAAATTATTTTTTTTCGTTTACAAACATACCTGGAGATTTTTCAGCAGTTGGATCTTAGGCTATAAGCTCTGCTTGCCGTTTACCTGGTATTCTTTGACCTACTTCAACGCAAGTAATGAACTAAGAAATGAAAGTCAATGCAGTAGAAAATCTGCGGATGAAAAATGAAGTTTCATCAATTTGTATACAACAATAAGAACCTAATGAGAACATGTCAAATTCAGGAAGAGGTTACACAGCAATGTGTGTTCTTTGTTTTAAGTAATGGTTTCCTAACACTTCCGCATGTTTCACTACTTGTACTTGTACTGGAAGAAATCTTGTTACCGAAGGCACAATTCCAATTGGCTGCCTACCTCGTTGGTCTAATGGTCGCAAGAGCTTCTGCTTAGGAAATGGTTTTTTTTTTTGGGGATGGAAATCATGCTTTGACTTCTCCCGGTCTGGGTGAAACGATAGGGCGTGTCAGACTTTTACTGACTAAAACCCACCCATGTTCCTTCAGTTGCTTGTGCTTGGACCGCGGTAACTCTCTTTCAAATTTATCCGCGACCCAGACAGGCGTCAGCCCTAGTGGACCCCGTCGGTTTTGCTGACATCTCTTTGAGGCGCGCGTGGAGCACTACCCGCCGTCGCCTCGGGTCTGGTCTTTATCGGACAGCGAGTTACCTATTACTCACCGTCCGCAAACCCGCGCCTTCGGTGGCCGGGAATCGGCTTGCTACTTCTGACGACTAAGCAAAAGCATAAGACCCTTTTTTTGTTAGACTGAAGAAATTCTCATGCATACTGCGCTACCACGGTCAGATAGCGCAGTTATGCGGGACACCAACCCACTAAAACTCAACGGTGTCCTCCTGTACCGCTTATGGCGGGTACACGGGTACGCGTTAGCACTCACCGCGAATCTGCCGCGGCTGTCACTGGACCTTCCTTTGGGGTGTACCCCCATCACCAGCACATCAGTACACATTGCACGCCGTGACCACCCCAAGGACCAAACCAGCTCATGGGCACTAGATGTCCTCGTGTATGGCACCATTGTTTCCCCTGTGATGGGTCAGGTCAGTGGCTCCGCCACCTACCACTTTTCAGCCGCAGGGGATAGCGACCTCCCCTGCCGCCCCACTGCGTCCACCATCAGACGGTGGCGACCCCGTCTAGGCCGCGGAAGGTAGCGAGTGTGACGCACCGCAATACCGGCACTCCTTTCACGCCGCGGCCTCCAACCCTCAGCAGCGATATTGTTTGGGATCCTGGGTCCATATGACATCGCGGTCCGTCTCAGTTTGTGGTGTCACCTCTGTTACCAAGCGGCACCGCAACCTACTTGTTGGCCGCTACGTCGTCGGCTTAATCGAGAAAAGCACTGACGAGCGGCCCTTCCTCGGGTTGCTTCACCTTGGATGACCAAGCCACGGCTAAAGAGACCCCCGCCTCGACAGTGCGGGCACCCATCGGGGGACAGCATAAGGTCCTGCGATCGTTTTTAAGGTCTGGTGGCAAAGTGTTATTGGGTTTTTCCATCTGGAATTTTTCAGCAGCAGCCGCAGTTAGGGACTTAAACATAAAGTGCTATAGGTGTACCTCTGTTACGTTTGCTATGTTATGTTTTGAACAAGTTCTTCAACTTCATAGACACAATCTAGAGGCTACCATTACAAATAATGCGTCGCCTTCCCGAATTCAGGCAATGCCTGGCGTTTACCGCATGTGGGCTGACGGGTCTTTAGAAGTGGTTCATCATCTTATTTCTTTTTTTTTTTTTAATCTTTGCCCCACGCTAGGAATTTCTCCTGTATCGTGGGTGCGTTTACAAACATATAAACTCACATACACAAACACCCAGAGCCGGAACAACTATTTGTAGATCATACAAATAATTGTTCCGTGCGGGAGTCGAACCCGCGACACGCAGCGCAGCAGTCAATCGCTCAACCACTGCGCCAACCGTGCGCCCAAACCGTGCGCCCATCATCATCATCAGCCTTTCAATGTTCCCACTGCTGGATCACAAGCCTCATCTCTGTGAGATTGAATGGGCCGTATTCCACCTCGCGGGCCCTGTGCGGTTTGGTGGATGTCAAATTTCTTTGAATTTTTGGTTCTAGAACATGCCGGTTTCCTCACGATGAGAGCATTAGTGATGAAATAATTTACACAGAGTAAAGTGCCTCCCTGGTTTCGAACCCACGACCCACGACACGTAAGTCTTGGCCGTTACCACTGGGCCATCACTGCTTTAAGTAGTAACGAAGGTCCTAAGAAAACTACTACTGGGGTAGATTACATGGAAAGATGGCTTCAGCTAAATAATACACTTACCTTATCCTAAACTACACAATTGTTTTTAATTTTACAATACAAGAACAGTATGTACTTACCATACCCCTGAAGACAGCCGAGTTACCATTCTATTCTTTGAATAAATTGAGTTAAGGGTACACTAGTCGATAATTCTTCCATAAAAACGTAGTCTAGGGATTACTCCACTGCTTGACAATGTACGTTCAAAATAAAAAATGGTACCAAATAGTCTCATCATTATCTAGCCCTGTAAGGACCAAAAAATAAAAAAAATATATATATTTAAAAGTTATGAGCGTCGAAAGTTCCACATTTCGACACAAATTTTAACGCATTTTTAGGCGCAAATAAATACCATAAGAAGACGGAAAATTGCAAAACGGCGTCCATACAGGGATAGATTAGTAGTTCAACAATGCAAATAATTTTATTTTGAACAGATACGTTTAGTCGTTTTTTCATGATATCCAGACTCCCAAAGGTCTATTTATAAAATTTCGCGCACTCGGTTTCGTCCAAAATCATTATCCATTTCGCTACAAATTTGCAAAAGTGTGTATTCGTACGTGAACAAGCTTGCTACTGCTCATCACAGCATCTATCTCTTCCGCACGTGTTGTCGGTTGATATAAAATGTATTTTAACCTCGCGCACAAAATAGTTTGTGCCGTCGACTAGTGTAACCTTAAGTTAAAAGATGTTGTAATACGTATGCTATAATATTGTCATTTGTTTTGCTTAATGTAAGATAAATAGACTCAATACATTTTGTAGTCATCAAATACACACATCAACACGGTCTAGGGATATTTTTAAAAAAGCGAATTACTATCAATGTGTTAATTATTTATATGGCATGTATATATTTAAAAGATACGTTATTTAATATTCTACCATTTTTTAATAATGTTTAAGGTACTTCGATTAAAATTTCAGGATTTTATGGAAAAAAAATGAAACATAGACGGAAACCGTTTATGAATTAACTTTTAATTTATGAGTAAAAACTGAAAAAAATAGAAAAATCATTTAATTTGTGTTTATAAACTTGAAGCTAGTAGTCTGAGAAAGCGACCATGATGTTCATAACACATCGGCAACGATTCGGCATGCTCAGAACAAGGTTGTCAATGTCTTGCTGCGGAATATTGTCCCATGTCCTTCTGAGGTGCGCAAAAAGTTGATCTTCTGTAGCCAGATTTTCAGGAACTTCCTTCAGAGCTCTTCTTTGCAACATATCCCACGCATGCTCAATGGGATTTAGATCTGGCGATTGAGCAGGCCAGTCTAAGGCCCTAACATTGTGTGTATGTAACCAAGATGCTACCGTTCTCGCCGTGTGTACCCGGGCATTGTCGTGCATGAGCAGGAAATCTTGCCCCATTTGTGTTCTGTGGGGCAAGATTACGGGCCCCAGCACCTGTTGGACGTATCGTTCTGCCGTCATATTGCCCTGCACCCAAACGAGATCCGTCCGTCCTCCAAGACGAATTCCTGCCCAAACCATAATTGTTCCTCCTTGGTATGGGTGAACTTCCTGAGGGTTCTGAAGACGGCTCCATCGTCCAGGAACTCGCCAAATACGCGTCCTTCGTGAATCTGGATGGAAGCCGAACCTGGATTCATCCGTGAACAGCACATTGGACTATTGCTCACGGCCCCAGTCCACGTGGTTCCGAACCCATTCTAATCGTCGCCCACGATTGCCTCTCTGTAAAGGTGGGACCCGGAGTGGTCAACGAGAGCGTAGATTGCTTTCATGCAGTCGCCTTCTTACAGTTTGGTCACTCACAAGCACTTGGTGTTCCACTCGCAGCCTTTGGACCAATTGAGTCGCCGTTGCATTTGGTTGAGCTCGCGCAGTAATTTGCAAAAATCGGTCTTGTCTGGGGGTCGTTACGGGTAGTCAGAAGCTTGAGATCTGACACCAGTCTTGCCAAGGGGTACTGTGTTACCCAGTTACTGGGTTGTGGAGGTCAGATAGGCAGTCGCTCCATGTAAAACACTGGTACTTAGCTGAATCCGGTAAGACTGGAAGCCGACCCCAATATAGTTGGGAAAAGGCTAGGCAGATGATGATGATGGTCTTGTCTGGGGCTAGTGATGCGACTTGGCCCCCGGTGCCTCTCCGCTACTTCACCTGTGGCACGATAGCGTGTCCACAATCTTGAAATTACATTTTGGTGGGTCCCTATGGCCTCAGCAACATTACGCTGAACAGACCCAGCTTCCAGCATTCCCACAGCTCGTAACATCTCCGCCCTCGTCAAATGTTGGCGTTGCAAGGCTACAATACCTCAATTTTAACTTTATCTTTCGTTTAAAAATGAAAAAAAAAACTGTAACTAAACGTAATTCGTATTGTTTTCTAAATTTCGCACAAATGAAAATTCCCTCTCCTACACATCAAGACATTTTTATGCCACCGAAACAAAAGAATTTTCAAAAATTTGAATTTGGAATTAGTCTGAGATAAATTACAAACAAATCGGTGTATAAAAGATTCCAATGCGGCCAGTACTTTTCGAGTAATTTAATTGAGTATGAAATATCCCTAGACCGTATTGATGAGTTTATTTTGTTTCTATAACAGTATAGCAAGTTGTATTAATTAAGCTTTATCCTTTGCATCAGCAGATGTGATTTTTTTATCAGAAATCTGAAAATTTGTACTTTTGTAAATAGTAAGTAGTACTAAGTTTCTTTTATACGTAAAACTGTGTATCATCGGTGTGAAAAGTTGTATGCCTGAAGAGTTGTTACGGTGTTTCTTTAACAATGAATGTAATTTTAAGAAAACAATGATGGTACCAGTTGTTACTTTTAGTTTTAATTTTGTTTAATGTTCAGTGTCAAGGCTAACCAATGTAATTTATAGTTAGGTTCAGTTTAAGACTAGTGTAATTAAAATACTTTGTTTGGCTATAGGCAGTCTGTGGGCAGACTGAGAGCAGAATGGCCGGGTTGTAGGAATAATAATTTTGTTTTGTTTACCTCATAGTTAAAATAAGTCAATAAGTTGCTGAACGAACCATAGAGGGAATGAGATAGATGGCTGTGAGTGAGTGGGAAGAAGGAAGATGTCGGAATGTTAAAAAAAGTTGGTTGCGTTTAATTTTGATAATTTTAAGAAGTTTAAAATACATCGAGTTTAAAAAGTTTATGCGCATGTTTATTTCAAGTCACGATCCTACATTAATATACTACGATTGGATAGCAAAACGACCCTTCCTTAAGGGTACACTAGTCGACGGCACGAACTATTTTGTGCGCGGGGTTAAAATGCATTTTATATCAACCGACAACACGTGCGGAAGAGATAGATGCTGTGATGAGCAGTAGGAAGCTAGTTCGCGTACGAATACACACTTTTGCAAATTTGTAGCGAAATGGATAATGATTTAGGACGAAACCGAGCGCGCGAAATTTTATAAACAGACCTTTGGCAGTCATGAAAAAACATGAAAAAACGACTAAATCTATCTGTTCAAAATAAAATTATTTGCATTGTTGAACTACTAATCTATCCCTGTATGGAGGCCGTTTTGCAATTTTCCGTGTTCCTATGGTATTTATTTGCGCCCAAAAATGCGTTAAAATTTGTGTCGAAATGTGGAACTTTCGACGCTCATAACTTTCAAATATTTTCTTTTTTTACTTTTTTGCTTCCATACAGGGCTAGATAATGATGAGACAAATTATTATCACTTTTTATTTTGAGCGTACATCGTCAAACAGTGTAATCCCTAGACTACGTTTGTATGGAAGAATTTTCGACTAGTGTAACCTTAAACTTATTAATCAGGCGTCGATGACTAAAAATAAAGACAGTCAATAACATTACACACATAAATTCTCGAGGGAGAACCAGATAAATCACTTAGATAGACCTTGAAGAAACTCTCGTTCCAGAAAAAAGAATTTTAAGTTAAAACCTAATACTTGAAGTAAATATTTGTTTAGCGAACAACGGCTCGGGGAACTCCTCAGAGGTATGAAGCTCCAGAGAAATAAGGCGGGATTCCAGGATATCTATTCCAACGTAATCGATTAGATACTATTGTCTGAAGTGGTTTTTCTTTTTACCGACTTCAAAAAAAGAAGGAGGTAATCAATTCGACACGTGTGTATGTAATATTGTTGTAACTGCACAATATTCACATATGTGATTCTATGTGGGCTTCTAAACACGTGTGTCAAATTTCATAAGTGTGTGTTCCTGTATGTTTGTACATTTATACGTTTGTACGTTCGTACGTCTGTACATTTGTACGTTTATACGTTTGTACGTTCGTACGTTTGTTTGTTTGTACGTTTGTACGGCTGTACGCTTGTACGTTTGTACGTTTGTACGTTTGTACGTTTGTACGATTGTACGTTTGTACGTTTGTACGTTTGTACGTTTGTACGTTTGTACGTTTGTACGTTTGTACGTTTGTACGTTTGTACGTTTGTACGTTTGTACGTTTGTACGTTTGTACGTTTGTACGTTTGTACGTTTGTACGTTTTTACGTTTGTACGTTTGTACGTTTGTACGTTTATACGTTTGCACGTTTATACGTTTGTACGTTTGTACGTTTGTATGTTTGTACGTTTGTACTTTTGTACGTTTATACGTTTGTACGGTTGTACGTTTGTAGGTTTGTACGCTTGTTCGTTTGTACGTTTGTACCTTTATACGTTCGTAAGTTTATATGTATGTTTGTCCACGCATTTCGCCGAAACTACTTAAAGTAAAAACAAGACGTACCAAAGACACCGACTTCTGAAACAAAAGTTATTTTGCACTTTTTAGTGTTTTGCTTTTGAAGTCGGTTTATTTTTTTTGAAAATGTTTTTTTGTTAACCTTCCGTAACGACAAAGGCAGAATCTGAAAGCCGGTATGTATTTATAGTACCTACTTACTAATACCATAGTGTTATAAACATTACTTGAACAACTTTGGATTACTTATGAATGGTCTATAAACATTAATTCGAAATTCGAATAGGGTCGAGATGTGAATCTGGATTCAAAAAGATAGTCGGGTAAAAATAAAGGAGTCCTCATTCAAACTGTGAATGCCGTTAAAAGTGTACTTTTTACTGAACAGCATTACGGACAACTCGCTTTGTCGTATATCTTCTACCAGTAGACCAATGACTTGCTAGTTACAGTTGTTAATAGGTACTATGAAATACAGTTTATAACCATGATCATAATTTCAGTCAAAAGACGTCCACTGCTGAGCTTGGCCATTCCAAAGCGTCGCCAGATCGACCAGTTCCACGATCCCCATACCTTGTTCCTGCGGCCTTCACCTTATGGATAGCTTTTCAACGTTTCACCTTGCGGTACACGTCACTACTCTAGGACTTTTCCGCCATGTCATCAATTTATTTTCGCTAAAAGCTTTTAAAAGGCTGTCCAAAATACATTGAGAAGATAATTAAATTCGCCAGTATTTTGTATTGATAGATCGTTATATCAGCTTTAGTAGCAAAAAAAATACATTCCACTAACTAAAGTGATTGATGATTATGTCAACGAAACTATGGGAGTGACTTGTGAAAATACTGGTATATTTAAAGACAATTATTTCAAGACCTGCCTTTGGATTCAAGTTGTTAGTGATCACAGGTCGATTTATTATGGTCGTTTGTTTGCTGACAATTATTTCGAGACCTGTCATAGTATTCAACGTATAGGTATTCGCAGGTCAATATATACTGGTAGGTTGTTCATTCTCGAGGCTTACCCGTCAATTATTTCAAGACCTGTCTTAGCATTCAAGGTTTCAGTATTTGCGTGTCATCTCTTACTGGTTTTTCGACCTTGATATTTTGCTTTAGCAGGGAATATGCTATGTAGTATATAAATAGAGAGATTCCGGGGTCACGGTTCGTCGGTCAATGACTTCGCTTAGCTAGAGCTGGGAGGGGTGCCATCTAGTATTAAGTGATATTTACTTTTTGTAGATATTTTCAGGAGTTTCTTGCTCGTGTTTGTATTCTTTCAGAAAATCGAGAAGTTTTAGCTAAAAAATATAAGTAGGTACAGTACAACCATTTTCTTAATGTCTTTCGGCAAGCACCGTATTTCCGAATATAAACAAACGCTAATTTCAATGTTCATCAATTATTAGATTTATCGTGTATAATAATTTAAATTCAGAACTAAGTACTTTACTGTTGTTTTGTTTTGAAGTCCGTGTGATCTTTAAAGAGCTGTAAAACTATTTTCTTATTTTCCTTTAGCAGCTTTCCTCACATTATTTAAATAAATTACAATAAGGTAAAAGAGTATTGACAACTCTATATACTTCCAAGTCGATTGAGAGCATCCGGTCTGCACCAATTGCAAAGGGCAACTGATAGAAATCAGACGACTGACGATACACGAAGTTTGCCGAGGGACATTATACCTTTTTTATCAAATATTCAGAATCTATGTAGCATTCCTAGTTTAAGACACAAATTCTCATGTACCATATGATTCAAAAAGAGAAAAAAATTGCAGAAGCTCAGTTATTTTTATTTGTTAGTTAGCTGTATTGTGTGTATCTGTACAGCATACTGAGTAGTGTTTTTTCTTGCATTAGTAGCAGAACCATTCAAGACTGCCTATATACGCAACAGCACAAATACTTTTGTTTCTTACCTCCACACCAAACGTACTTATCTTTTCATCAAGCTACAAGTTTACTGTGCTGGACGTAGCGTGATCACTGGCCCCGAGAAAAGAAGGGCGTAAACCTTCTGGCCATTGCCGCTGAACGCCCCGATCACACACGAAATAAGGTTCTTGGATGCCTGGCTGCATCAGCGACGTAAGGTTGCAAATCGACTCGAACGATTCAACAATGTGTTGGCTGTACCCGAGTTACTTCCAGGTTCTGGGTTCCCTCCTTCTGGATCAGCACTCCTGGAGTCCAGGTCCCGAGGTTCAGCTCGACAGGATCGAAAAGGGGTGTCTTCATTGGGGTTGAAGTCGACGAATTAAATGAAACACTAAGTTATTCAGTACACGGCACGATTCTAGGGCTCTCAACAATTACTGAGACTCGATTCTATATAAGAATTACTTCTTATTTACTAAGACAAGTACAAGCGACTAGCTTTGGATGACTACAAATTCTATTTGGGACCGGGGTAGCTATATACCCTCGGCCCGTGCCATTATTGAGAGCCCCGCAAATTCTCGCCGAAAATAATTTTTAATATTGTAAAAAACCCTTATCAATATTTGGTAATAGGGTTACCGCACCCCTTCCATGGTGCTATCAATAGCTGGATTTCGTCGTACTGTAGCACAGTAACGCCCCCTATCTCTGTATCTAATCCATATACCTAATTTCCAGGTATTGATAGCTTCCCTAGACTAATTCTATAAAATAAAGGGACAATTTCCTTTATTTTCCGGTTAAAATCTCAATAGGTTCTAACCTAGCCTAAGGATATCTATAGGTTGGGTTGACCTGCTGGTGCCAATAGCAGGCTGTCTGTTGACGTCTAGAAAAAGCTTATTGTCGGGATTTTTCTGTGGGATATCATCCCTTATGTACTGAATCTATAAAACCCTAAGTCATTTTACCGACTTAAGGGTTTTCTACTTAGGCTAACCAAACAATCACCGCCTATTATGGGGATTCTGGTAGCCGATAGACCACACTTTACATTCTTAGTGTTTATATAAGTCTATCCAGGCTATATGCACATAAGGTGCCTCGATGAGTACTAAATCGATAGCGGGTCACTTTCTTTGCGCCCAGCTATCGGAGAAACTATTTACAAAAAACTAATAACTTTGGGACGACACGATAGCGCATTTATCGGGCCATCGGGAGGTCCCCCAAAATTCCTTATTTTTGGAATTCCCAGGGGTGTATAGTCCCGGGGAATGTCAAAAACGGGCTAAAAATTACATTTCCAGAAACCTATTTTCTGGAATTGTACTTAAACTACTTGAGCGATTTTCGCTCCAAAGTGATGACTTGGTAGCTAGTCCAGCAAGCCATCCGAAAGTACTTACACCATAAGTACATCTATTCCCTTCATGCAGTTATTCCACCTGAAGGGTCTACAAGTTTCAACGTTTTACGTTGTTTACATTTTTCTTTGCTGTTCATCTCGCTGACTATCCAAGCGATTCTTCCCATCTAGAAACCGCCTGGAAGCCCTTTTGACAAGCTTTCCAATGGTAGTACTTTTACCAGTACACCTATATGTTTCTAGGTACTTAGGGCACCTAAAACTGTAAGCCTTTTGCCGAAAACCAGATAAACAGCATGTTTACTTTATATACCGACTTGATATCTCAAGTAAATGGGCTTTATATCAAAGACCACGCTAACTATGAGGTGTATATAGGTTTCCCGTCTCGGTCTAGGTCCCCTATATACCCTAAAATGACCTAAAACCATATATTTGGTGTTTGAGATATCAACTCAATATTCACATTTATATAGCGGAAACTATGTGGTTTTCACATAGTTTCATCATTATGTACCGATTTCATGTCTAGTACATAGGATAAGCCCTTAAAAACATGATTTTAATTACTATAATTTTTTCCAAAGCTCCAAAAGTATAAATATCGCGTGGTGCCACCCAGCGGCTCATTCGGAACTAATCCGTCGTCGAGCAATGACGTATCGTACGACAGGAATTTACGTTTTTCACTATGATAACTCTTATCAGTATGCTTTCTAATGCTTTTACTCCATTAAGGGTGAACTATTGAACCCTATAACATACTGACAAATACTAAAAACATTATATACTATCTCAAAAAATGCAGGTAAAATTTTAGTATAAATATAGACGTGCCTCTAAAAATTATTTTAAAATTAGATGGCGCGCCGTGGTAAGCAGACATGTCTACACATACATACTTTAAACTTCTATGAACCATTTAGTATGGTTGATGACGCTTCGTCGCGAACATTTATCAACCCCAATATATTTTCGTTCCGTTAGTTGCCACATCAGACAAATTCATCTGATGCTAGTAAAATTCAACCTTCTGTACCGCTTGCCAGAAATCATTCATCATCATTTCATTTCAGCCAAAAAATGTCCACTGCTGGACATAGGCCTCCCCCAGGCGTCGCCATATTGACTAGTCTCTGCGTCTTGCATCCAGCGGATTCCCGCAACCTTAATCAGGTCATCGGTCTACCTAGTGGGAGGCCTTCCAACGCATCGTCTTCCAGTTCGCGGTCGCTACTCCAGAACTTTTCGGCCTCATCGACCATCCGTTCTGCGAGCAATATATGGGCCCTGCCCAATGCCACTTAAGTTTCGCAATTCTTTGGGCTTGCCAGTAGTATAAAAATATAATTATTGTCTTGCATCCATTCAACATATATCATTAAAAATCTAAGCTAAAAAACTTACGCAAAATTAAACCTAAAGACAAAGAAAATGAGAGCTTCATAGACGTTTTAACGAGACAGTTTTGTAGTATTGTGGCAGAAAATTAAAGAGCCGGATTCAGGAAGACAAAGGAGCCATTCAAGACGAGGCTTCCATTGAAAATCTCTATTCTTTCAAAGGTGAAGCCGACGGCAAGCCGTTGTGACGTCATCGGCAGTTGCGATTTTCTTAATAATGCACTATGCGATTTTGTATTGTGTACCTGTATTTTTGTGCCATTGGGAAACCTATATTTTTGTAGATGAGAATAAGAATAAATTTATTTGATAAGGTTACATTCACACACTATTATTCCCTGTGTCGTGAGATCCAGGCTCCTTCTTAATTCTTTATTGTATACCCAAAACAATATTCAATACAATGTGACAATAAAGTACATGTACAAAGGCGTACAATAAACTAAATTGTTAGCGTTCCGTTAACAATTTTTATAAAAGTCACAATTTAAAATCTTAAAAATAGGTAAAGAAGAGTGTATGCTTGGTGCTGTGATTCGTGTCAGTTGTTTCGGTGTTATAAGAAGGATTGATGAAGATGTAGTAATCGATCTCACAGAAACCCGAAAACCGAAACCGATCCGAAAACGTTCAATATGATAACTGATAACGATAACGCTATTTTTATTAGCAGAGGCCTTCGGCCTTAGGGCAATATTACTGACTTATATTAACTCTACAGAAAAGACAATTTGTTTAGATTTCTCTTATAGGATCCTATATGTGGTCTCAGGTTTCTTACGAGTCTTCTTAGAAGAATCCTGAGATCTTCAAATTTATTTACCAACCTTTAGTACGACCCAAATGACAAATCTTGCTCATTAGACTTAATCAGTGCTTCCAGAATATACGCAGAGCCAAAACACATTACCTAATTAGCTCGAGACAGTAGCTACCACAGAGCACGGAGACAACTTGTTGGAAACCGCTAGAAACACGAAAATCTATCAGCCTAATATTTTTCCATCTATGTTAGGTTTGGCTTCTATTCTAACTGGATGCAGCTGAATACTAATATTATACATGGAGCGACCGCCTATCTGACCTTCACAAACCAGTAACATGGGTAACATGATACCGCTTGGCAAGACTGGTGTAAAATTTTCTGACTTATTGTTACGACTATCAAATAGCGATAATTACAGCCGTAACCAACGGCTTAACGTGATTCCTGAGGCACAGGAGTCTTGGTATGTATTGCATGGTCACCCACTCATGGACCGACCTCGGCAACCGTTGCTTAACCTTAAATATACGGCCAACCAATGCGGCTGTTACTGCTGAGCCACGAGCTGTGAGCAGTGAGTGTCACCGTTTACTCGTAGAAGTGGGCGGCTCGTGACTATTCTGGCAATGATTATATGGGTAGGTACTTGACGTACTTGTACTCATTTGCACGGGCATGACGCGATGCCGTCGCGAAGGAAATAATTGTGATGAACGCGTACACGCGCCACTTACCGCAAGTTAATTGCACTATATAACCTTCACGCAAGTACAAGGAATCAGTTGGCAAAGTTTAATCGCAATCGAACAAACATTATTTTGTTTTATAATAGTGTAGCATTGCGCTACAAACTTTATCGGTGTAGCCTCCTTTTTTGATTTGTCATTTGTTACATTGGTACTTTTCAAAGTTTTCAAATTTCGTTTGACAAGAAAGGAGAAGACATTTTTTTTTTTTGATTTTGATGGCAAAGAAAACAACAACCAAATTATTGGTATTTTTGTAGCAACTTTTAAAAGCGTCAATATTATTAGAAATGGCGAACAAGAATGTCAGACAAGCCCGAGACATAACACTAGTTTCTCTGGGCAAAGTTTATTCTCTCATTTAAAGGAAGCTGGCGACAGTTAAGGGATAGTTTATGAAAATTGTTAAGTATTGTCGTTTCTTCCAAATTTTTCTTTGGAATGTCGCTTTCTCTGGTGTTTCAGACCCTTTGCCTAAAGCCGACATCGGCTCCACCTTTCGGGCAAAGCACTTAACCCCATGTGAACCTGCCATCTTCGTGATTCCGTACATCTTTCAACGGGTCCGTAAATTTTTTCAACGAGAACGATACGAGAAATGTGGCGCTAATAATATTGGGGCGGCCCGTAATCCAGTATTGTATCGGTACTAACGAAGGCCGTCTTATTTTCAACGGGCGCGGATCCGCGACGAGTTGATGACGTATTATGTTTTATTTACTTTATTTTGTGTTAGAATTAACCTAGCTAGTACGTAGTAGTTTTATCTTTTAAATTTCCACGGACGAAAACTTAGCTTTATTTCGCTAAGTATTCGTTTCCACCTGAATACTTAAGCCAGAATTTAACCGGTTGCAACTGCGTTGAGGATAGGCACATGATTGTATTCAATGTATTGTTACTTTTGTAATTGTGTGTAATGTATACTTTTAAACCTAGCAAAAAATTCAATCGTAAGTTTTTTCTTATTAAATATTTAAAACAACTAACTCCATAGCTATGACTGCAGTTTTTCTGTATTTTTTAAATTCTAATGTTTTATCTTTTTGTATCTTTTACACATTCTTGGTGTATTTTTACCTTAAAACAAGATAATATGTAGTTAAGTGTTTTTTTTTATTAACGCCACTATAGGTATAAAATCCGACCAAGTGCGAGTCGGACTCGCACACGAAGGGTTCCGTACCATTATCGCAAAAAACGGCAAAAAAACCACGTTTGTTGTATGGGAGTATATTTAAAGTCTACATATAATTTGAATCAGTTTAGGCATCAACTTAAGTCGTTTCTGATAAAAAAATGCTACTACACACTTGATGAGTTTCTCTGTGACACTTACAACTAGATTGTTACGACCTCGTATTTTTGACATTATATTTTTACTCTGATATTAATTAATTTGCTTTATAATTCTATTTGAAATGGTGGCATTTCTCTGCGACATTTACTTACATTATTGACATAAAAATTTTACTCTTGACATTTGGTAGAATTTTAATTGATATTGAATTGATTTTGTATTTTTAATTCAAATGGTTGACTTTCTTTGTGACATTATATTTTTTACATTGACATTTTAATGGTAATATGAATTGTTAGCTATTGAATTATTTTTTGTATTTTTAATTCAAATGATCGAATTTCTTTGTGACATTTGTTTTAACTGGACTATTACCAACTCCACTTCTGGTATTATTATTATTTATTTTTGACATTTGTGTTAGTGAAACTGAATTGTAATTGATTTTGTATTTGTATTTCAAATGGTTATCTTTCTGTTACATTTATTTCAACTAGACTATTATATATTATTAGAGTTAATTTAATTGATATTCTATTTTATTGTTGAGAATTGTGGTGGAAGTTGAAGTGTTTTGATTTTAAGTATTTTTATTTGACATTATTGAATGCATGGTTGTGATTGGAATGGCAATGTGGTTGTATAATGTGGTTTTTGTGTTGATTGTTTTGTAATTAGCTGTAGTGTATACCTAAAGTTTTCAATACGATGTAATAATTGTTTGGAAATGAATAAATGAAATGAAAGTCCCACTTAAATATTTATTTTATTCTGTTTTTAGTATTTTTTGTTATAGCGGCAACAGAAATACATCATCTGTAAAAATTTCAACTGCCTAGCTATCACGGTTCATGAGATACAGCCTGGTGACAGACGGACAGACAGACAGACAGACGGACCGCGGCGTTTTAGTAATAGGGTCCCATTTTTACGCTTTGGGTACGGAACCTTAAAAAAGGTTCAGAAGAAGATGGCTCTCTAGTCATTCCGTACTCTGTGGTACCTGCTTATATTAAAGCAAAAGAACGAAGACGTTGTTTAGTTGTTTTCTATTTTCAGGTACCTAGTTGTCAAGTGGATAAATCATAAAGGTCGTAGCCGACTTATACGACACCGCTCCGACCTTCAAAATAATGTTCATTGAAATGTGAGCTTCAGGGCGTCCTCTGTAGATATTTACATAGACTCTGTAGACAACACAAATTAGCATCCTATAGTTGACGTCTTGCTTACCGCGTGCTTACCACGCGCTTTAGCGGGCGGCCCGTGGGCCGTACGCAACGCACGCAGACTGCTCGCTTGAAGCACGTTGCTAGCTTGTCGAAAAAGGAAGGCGAAAGCGGGAGGCTCGTGGACAGACAGTTGACTGCTAGCTGTAAGCGCGTAGACAGCTGGTTGCCTGCTAACTGTCTGCACGTGGACAGCGAGCAGTCATCTCCTTTTGAGGCGGTATCGCGCGGGAGCGGTGCTGGAGCGGGGTCGTGTAAATGAGGTACGACCTTAAGACAAAGTAAAAAATAAACAGAAGAAGCAACAATGAAAATAAAAGGTAACTTTATTTTTCTTGGTGGTTCTAATAATAGTTTTTAACTAATTTTATAAAAGCTTTTGTGTATTTATTTATATGTTTCGATGCTGGGTTCTGCTCTTTTATTTATTTATTTTGTTTTATTTTACATGGAGCAACATTCAATCTGATTTCCACAACCCAGATACTGGGAAACATGATAGTCTTGGGAACGGTTGTCTGTCTGTTGGCTTCGAACTACCAGTAACTATTGGCAAAATCAACAAATGACAGTTGGGACCGCGTGCACTAGGCGAATGTAGGACACCGCGCGGGTAGGCGGGACTGGCGTCGCACACCAGCGAAGTGCACAGTAAAGTTGTTTGTTAGTTTTGTCGGCTTTTACTTAAAAGACTAAACTCTTGTGTGGGTATTTTGGCGGGGATGGCGATGTAAATAAAAATGCTTAGAAAGGGTTTACTCACCCAGTGTATTCTCATATCAAATACACAGTCACACAGAACACAGTTTATGGAAAATAATTTATAGAACATGGTTTATAGAACATAGTTTATAGAACATAGTTTATAGAACACAGTTTATATAATACAGTTAATAAAGCACTTACCCTAATACTTATTAATGTAGCCTCGATCAAAAATAGACTGCCTTTGATGGCAAGAGCTACAATATTTATATTCTCGAAATGGGCGGGAAACGAGAAGTGCAAGCTTGTCGTTTACCAACCTGACAAAAAACAGTCCATCTTTGTTGCAAGCATAAAAATATCAAACAAATTATTGCCAACATAGAAAAATCACTTAGTGTGCTCAATTAAATATAAAGATCGCTAACAGTTTTTTGATTTTTTTATTTAAACTTTGCCCCACACTAGGAATTTCTTTTTGTATCGTGGGTGCGTTTACAAATATTTAAACACACATACACAATACACCCAGATCCTGAATAACTATATGTAGGCCATACAAATATTTGTTCCGTGCGGGATTTCGAACTAGCGACACGCAGCACAGCAGCCGATCGCTCAACCATTACGCCAACCGTGTCGTCAAAATTAACCGTTTTATAATGGATAAACACCCACCCACGAACCTACTTCAGTAAGCGTTGCTTAATCTTACACATATAAGACACGTGCGGCTCCCATTATTAACCCAAGAGCCCACAATCCGCATACAGTTAGTACCAGTGGCGGATTTGCAGTCTTGGCCGCCCTAGGCCAAAACGAGCGTGCATATTCAGCGACCCGCCTCGAATAAGTTTGTATGGCCTATCCATAAACATATAGAATAAACTTTGTCGATTTATGCAGTAAAGCTCTTGTACTAAATAAAGAGAGCGAGCTTGAAAATTTTAGCATCTGTCGCCTCGGATACTCTAGGTTCGTTAATATGAGGCTATTTTTATATTTTTGTGTACTTTATTTGAAAGCCAAAGGGTTGCAAGTGCATCTCATTGGCCGCCCTCCAGCACCCATGAATTTATTGTTATCATCAGTGTATTTTTTGCCACGATTGGCCGCCTTAAGCCCAGGCATACTGGGTCTTAGGGTAAATCCGCCACTGGTTAGTACCACAAGAGAGAAGAATGTACGTCACGAAAATGCTGTATAAAAAAAGAATCGTTTTTGAAAAAACACGAGCTTAAGAATCCCACACCTTCTCTCACACTTCCTACACTACACACTTATAATATTATGAAGATCAAATATTTTGTCACCAACATGTTGAAACATGTTGATACATGTTCATACACGTTCATGTTTAAACACGTAAGCTGTTAAGATCGACACGTTCTTGGTGAGACACGTCATTTATGATGAGATGTGCTTTTGCAAGCTTAAGTAATTTTCTAAGGAAGACGCTGACATGAATAAGATAAAACCGGTCATGTGCGAGTCGAACTCGTGCGCTAAGTGTTCCGTACCTACCCATTATAAGGCCGTAATAAAATTGGTATAATTTTTGATTCTAGGTCAACGGGAACTACCTTATAGGTTTTCGACCCAAAACCTATAGGGTACTTCCGGTTGACCTAGAATTGACAATTTTGGTTAAAATCAAGGTTACAGCACAAGTAAAGGGAAAATGCCGAAAAATAAAAAAAATTTGTAAATTAAGGTAAATTTTGGTACTTCGAAGTTTTCGCGAAAATCTAAATTTGCCCATAATTATCTTTTTATCGTGTTGACTCAGGATCTTGATTTTAATATAACTAACAGGGACTATAGACCTCAATATCTGGTATAAGTTTCAACTTGCCAGGTCAACCCGTTCCTGAGAAAAGCGGTGCTGACACACGGACAGACAGACTGACAGACGGACAAGAGATTGATCTTATAAGGGTTCCTTTTTTACCTTTTGAGGTACGGAACCCTAAAAACCATAAAATTGGTTGCAATGAAACCTACAAGTTAGCTTACCTGACTATGACATAGAAAAAAAAATTCGATGCAACAAAACACACACACAGCGCGCGCAGTGGTTGAGCGATTGACTGCTGCGCTCCGTGTCGCGGGTTCGATTCCCGCACGGAACAAATATTTGTATGACCTACAGATAGTTGTTCCGGCTCTAGGTGTTGTGTATGTGAGTTTATATTTTTGTAAACGCACCCACGATAGAGGAAAGAAATTCCTAGTGTGGGACAACGAGTTTTATAGAACAAAAAAAACACAATTAGTTTGCTTGAATAAGCACATAGAGAAAGCTCTAGCTTAAAGAACCTTCTTGTAAGTAAATCATATTATATTGTTTCTAAGTGAAAAAATTGTAGTTCTAAAAACTAAAAAACACGCTTTAATGGTAAGGATAATGGGACAAACTGTTTAAATTATTGCATTGTCATCGGTCCTTGATAAGTGTGCAAAGTTTCAAATCAATCCAACGTTTTGAAGTGGGTGAAAATCACGTTCAAAGATTCCGTTACATTGATACATAGATACATACATACCAAGCTAATATAAGCGTGTTAAAAAATACTGTTGTAATCAATGTGGTAGTTATTTTTAATCGACTTCAAAAAAAAGGAGCAGGTTCTCAATTCGTCAATTTTTTTAAATGTATGTTCTCCTATTATACAAAGACGCCTGGACCGATTTGAAAAAAAAAAAACTTTTGTTTGATATACTCTGCAGGTGGTCCCATGGTCATCAGGTCAGGATCTGATGATGTGATCCCAGAGAAATCGAGGGAACTTCTCAAATATTATAGGCATACATATAGCAATTTTGGTATTTTCATCAACAATGCAATCATTTTCAATCAGAACGTATCATTTGTTGAAGTGGAACTGACCACACATGGCCGCTGGAACTCTTTAATGCTAAGTATGTCTCGGGTATAAGATATCTCGAATAGTTAACCGACTACGACAAACCAAATACTTATAAATAAATGGTACTGATGAAAATGGAACCATCGAACTGATCTGATGATGAAGCCGGAAGGTAGGCACTGGAACTCCGAAATTAAATAATGTATCCTAGTCGTGTTTGGGCTTATTGGAATCATCATGTGATGTACATTGGCTATAAGTGATTTTCAGATTAATTGGAGGTTATTGGACGCTTTCATTGGTAAAGATACTCCTTTCAAAAGAGCCAATAATTTTTGGCAATACCTAATTATTTAAAGAGTATTTGATATACTCTTTCGTGGGCTCAAACCTTTTGCCTTGTAGAATTCACTTATGCAATTAGGCTGCAGGATATGGTTTCAAAATGTTTGGATTTAGTGTCTTTTAAATACAATTTCAGTGTATTTAGGTATTTATTTTGCTTTAATTTGGATTTAGTGATTTTTTCAATTCAGTTCAGAGGATTTAATGTTTTTATAATTTCGAAAAAACAACTTATCGACATTTAATTGAAAAAAGGAATGATCAAACCCATAGACAAAAAAAAAGTTTTTTTGAACTGGTAACCTCAATATCGATAAAAATGGACTTAGTGACTTTTAGAACCAAGGCACCCCATTCCCCTTTCACTACCAGACTTTCTGACGTATCCACTCCGCATGCTGTTTATATATATATCCTGAATAGCCCTACTAAGCGCTTGCCCTACACATTTATTTTGCGTGGAACTCCCTGCCAGCGTCTGCCTTCAATCCGAAAACGAGATAAAAAGCATATTCCGAGTTTGCTCATCCCGACGTAGACCTCACCCATCGCTTTCCATCAAGCGAGATCAAATTGAAGAACTGATTAAAAAAACAGAAATTGCAGTGACTTTGGCCATATAGTACATATTGGTCTGTATACACATATATACACGGATAAAAAATTTATTTGGAACGAATTTCCTTATCGCGCGTTGCGAAAGGGGGCTAGACGAATAAATCTATCGAAAGGTTGTAACGACACTTTTTGCTAGAGTTGTAAGCCGTGCGGAGTGCGCGTGCTTCGTGCGTGTTCTAACCTATACGCTGTTGTGTTTACGAAGTCGAGACAGTATATATACATATATATATATATGTGTGCGATATATATATATGTATATATATACATTATATATACATATATATATATATGTATGTATATATATACATATACACATATATATATACTAAAAGAACTTCGTTCCATGCGGGTGTCCCTTGACACCTCTCAAGTTATTGTTATCTATATGCTGGCGCTTGACTATCTCACCTGATGGTAAGCCATGATGTGGTCGACGGTGAAGCACGCTAGCCTAGAAAAAACCCATTCACTCTTGACTTAAAGACCCCTAGATTGTTTCGGGAAACACAGACTCGGGCAAGGAATTCCACTCCTTAGCTGTACGCATAATAAAAGTGTCCCCAAAAAGTTTTGTATGGGTGGGATGTCCACCATGTACCGATGACGCATTGCCGTACTTCTGGATGTTCGATGATGGAACGGGCTGGGCGGAATTAAATCATACTATTCCATCGCACACTCCCCGAAATATAACCGATAAAAACCGACAAGCTGGCAACTCGGCGACGATGTTCAAGGCTCTGGAGCTTTGACTTGGCCAGTGCCTCATTGCCGATGAGTTTCTTGGCCCACTTTTCAATCGACTCTAGTGCATCAAGCTGGTATTTGGCAGATCCGTCCCAGAGATGAGAACAGTACTCCATGCACGATCGAACTTGCGCTTGATACAAGTTGAGCAGCAGTTCCGGCGTGAAGTTCCTTCTCACCTTCGCAAGGATCCCCAACATTTAAGACAACATTGATAGAATAAGTTCTTTTAGATTTTTTTTCACCATGCACATATGTAGTAGTTAAGTACTTATCATTACCTTGATCATATCGTGTTAAATTTTACTACAACAGTACTCTCCGGATAGCTATTCCACATACAGCATCATCTATTGTATGTATTTATAGTATGTATGTATAGCTTTGTATTTGAATAAACCTACCTTAGGTATCACGTTTAACTTTAAATATTGCACCTACCACTATTGGTCTCTGCATCACCCAAAGGTCGACTGGTAGAAAATGCCTAAGGCATTAAGTCCGCCTCTGTACGTTTCTGTGCATGAAGTATTAAATAAATAAATAAATACAGCGAGATTAAGATCTGTTCCAACTAGACCGTTATTGCGTATCGAATCGAAATAGCTTCGGTTGGCAGTGATCGGAATTTTGATGCTATTGCCCTCCCTACCTACAGTACCTAACTCTATTTTCAAAAACATTTCGGGTCTCAAGTGTTAATGGTGTATATTGAATTGTGTATAGTCACTATGTTGCGATGGTCAGACTGGCAATCGCTCCATATTTAAATATTTAATTTAATTTAAATTATTGTCTTTAAAGTTTTTTTTTTGTTGATTGATTTTAACAATTAAATGTTGACAACAATGACAACATGTTCATGGTATGAGTCAACCCTTATTTTTACGACAGGGGATCGCAATCTGTTTCTCCTAAACACAGGTGACTTCGTCTCCAATCTAGAAGGACAGTACTGCACCCACTAACTAGATTAAGAACTTCAATGCCTGTCTCTCTTAACCATGCAATTTATCTAGTCCTACGTTTATGAATAAATTTATTTAATTTTTATTTTTATTATTCTATATTGGGATTTATCTACATGCGTTAAGGCGGATTCCAACATAATTGGGCAAAAAATAAATAAAATTTTTTTTACTTAGCAGTTCCCTGACGCGAGTCCGAGGCTTATTTTTTGCTTTTCAAAGATTTTTATATGAAGGGTTTTTTTTTAATTTAATTTAACATAGTCATAAGTGTATTACCAACAAATTATGGATTATGGTCCGAAATAAATGATTGAATTGAATTATTTCATGCTTTTGAAGTATACATATAAACCTAGCAGTAGACACGCTTCAATCAACAATCTATCGAAACACGTAATTAAGACATGATATCTTGCAAAAAATGTCAGATTCAAAGAGTAAAATCCGAATTACTTTTGAACAGTTGAACCGATTTCAACTAAACATAGCTAAGAACACTCTCGACGAAGTCACCTTTCAAACAAAAAATCTAAATCAAATTCGGTTCATATATTTAGGAGCTATGATGCCACAGACAGACACACAGATACACAGCCCTCTTTTTCCGTCGGGGGTTAAAATATAAGCAGATGATAAGAGTAATGATAGGCCTTCGTTGTATAGCGTATGCATTAGCCGAAATAGATGCCTGCAGAGTGTCACTGACTACTTTCTATTCCAAAAAAGTACAGATCCTGCAGGATAGGTTACTGGAGCGAAGCTGCGAGAAAAAGCTCACTGACAAAAATGTACAAATATTTACGAGGGGACATGTAATTGCCCGACTGCCGAAGGAGGGTAATGTGTTTATCAGTCTATGTATGTATGTTTTTTCTTATGTGATTTTCTAGTGACCTAATGCGTAAGCCGATTTTGATGATTCTTACGTCAATCGATTCGTCTTAACCTTGCGAGACATTAAAATTGAAAAAATAAAAATGGCGGGTTTTGGGCGCCATATTGTGGAGGGCCCAATTTTTTCTTTTTTATCCCATCGTGTGGGTTATGATTAAAGGGTTTTAAGAGGTTATTTAAAAAATATATAACACTTATTATGTTTAAAAGTAATTCGAAACAAAATATAACAAAAAGTTAATTCAAAAACACGACTGCTTAAGAAGCGAAATAAAAAGACGTTATAATATTTAAGTCTTCTTGTTATTTACGTCTTTTGTACTTTTCGCCAATGTAACATTAGTTTCAGTTCGGCACACGTTCACAGTTGACAATTAATTTTAATGATTAAAGTTGACCCCGAACCTTAAATTTAACATTAAATTTAAAAATATAGGTAGGGTTGTTGGTAGCAGTTGGTTGGTCTGATTCTGGTTTTAAAAGAACGAAGAAAGTTATATATAGGGTCCAACTAATGTCAATAAACACTTTTAGAATGCAATAGAAATCTAAATGGTAGTCATGATAATCAGTAGATCTTAACTTACCAATAAAATCCCCATTATTCAGCCGAACGAGGTCTACTGCTTGATATAGGCCTTCCTCAAACATAGCCATAACAACCGGTCTTGCACTTCCAGTATCCGTGAGGATTCCTTCTACCTAGCACCAAATAATTTCTTTCAATCTTGAACATAAGGACGATCAGCCTATAATTCCACTGTTTGAGAGTCTGAGACATACAAGTTCAAGTTCAAGTTATTTATTTCATAACAAACATTACATTTGTGTCGAAATATTGGCACAGTAGGAACATAAAAAAAACTTTTTTACAAAAAAATACTACCGACTTCCAAATAAGAAAACTACAAAGTGAAAAATAACTTTGTTTTTGGAAGTCGGTGTCTTTCGTAGGTACCATTTTTTTGCGTTATGGACACCGACTTCCAAAACTAAAGTTATTTTTCACTTTGTAGTTTTCTTATTTGGAAGTCGGTAGTATTTTTTTGTAAAAAAGTTTTTTTTTATTTTTAACTTTTTAGTTGTACCTATTTAATAGGCAAGTTGTTAAGTAAGTTTCCTATAGCGCCAGAATAGATTACCCGAATATCATGCAACTTGAACAAAACCGATCAAATGAGATATCTGCTTACCCCTTAAGAGCATACAGGCGTGATGTTATGTTATGAAATGGTATAAACAATAAACAGACATGCGATTGCAGCAGTCCCGAGAGATTTGCCGTTATTTATTGAAGAGTTCTGTTGTATATCTTCGAAGTTCTTCATCAGATCTTCACTAAATTTAAATGGGACCAATTTCAAAACATACTCTTTCAAACAAAAAAAAAATTTAAATCGGTCTACAATTGACGGAGATATCGGTGAACATACATATAAAAAAAACATACAAGAAGTCGAACATAGAACCGCTTCCTTTTTCGAAAGTCGGTTAAAAAGAAGCAACATAAACAATTGTAACATAAGTAACTTCGTTCCTCACCCATCATCGAAGATAAAACATCTATCCAAATAAGAAAAGTAAATAAAAATATACTAACTTTACTTACATTAATTCTTATTGATACAGAGCAAAGTCTGTGCTTTTTTTATTAAGTACAAAACAAACAAAAAAAAAAACATTTATAACAAAGTCAAAAGAGTTCTAAAAAACTAGTTTTTAGGTCTTTGTCATTACAAAATTCGTCAATGCTATAATAGGCTTTTTTGATTAACAAAGTCCTGAGTTTATTTTTAAACATGTTCACATTCTGAATATTCTGCTGGTAATTTGTTAAACAGATTGACAGACTGCACACTTGACGAGTTTGACAACATTAAGCTTTGCCTGCAGAATAGTAGGAAGATCTTTTCTTCGAGTATCTACTCTAGTTTTTCTTTCTTCGTCTGTTTCAAACTCGTTTAAGTTTTTGTTTAAATGAGTAAGGAGAATATACGAATCTCAGGGTATTGAAAGCGTGACAATTATTTATTTCTCGCATCGTTTCCACCCTGGATAAATATCTATGCTAAAGTTAATCCAACTCTATAGGTAAATATAATAGGTACAGACACCTCAGTAATTTCAGGCATACAGTCATAAAACTGTCTTCTGACGTCACAGCAGAAATAAGAACCATAACGAAGCCATAATTCTGTATGAATGGTCTCAATTACGAGTGTTCCCACTGCGCTATAACATCATCAGAATCATATAAAATTTTATGAGCACATCTGCGGGGGATGGCTTTGACATTTATAAGTAAACAAGTTATCTAGTTATTGGTATTATTGTCGCTACAGGACTGGTTATTACCTAGCTATGTACAGTCAAGAGAAAAACGCAGTGGCAATCATTCAAGGTTTTCCATAATTTTATTTGTAGAAGTTCAATGGTCCATAACTGATTTAATTTTAATACAGAATCGGTATGTATGACCGAAACAGCGAAACAATATTTGGTATTATTTTCGCCACAGGACTGGTCATTACCTAGCTATGTACAGTCAAGAGAAAAGCGCAGTCGCAATCATTCAAGCTTTTCGATAATTTTATTTGTAGAAGTTCAATGGTCCATAACTGGTTTAATTTTAATTCAGAATCGGTATGTAAGACCGAAACAGCGAAACAAGGCGATATTTGGGGGTCTACCTTTTATTGCAGAACTTTTTATGTCATAAAATTATTATGCATAACAACGGATAGCATAAACTTCGTTTCACAGAAAATCGTTTGGCATACACCCATTTATCTTACATTCAAAACTCATACTTAAGTAAGTCAGAAATCAAGATTCTGCCAAATAGAGGAAACCCGATGTTTGGGGCTATTTGCAGTAGGTCAAAAAGTACCAATTCTTTTTGTATATTTTTTTCTTTTTACTCCATGTCATCCCAACTATCCCCCTGTTTCATTTGATCCACGATTTTTTGGCCAACCTGTATATATTAGACACTTTAGATTTGAGTTTTTGCGACTGCACTTTTGACGCTTGACTGTACCTTTACCTTTTTTGTGAATGCCTCATGGAAACCTTTCATCTGGAGAACGCAGGGTTATGTTGGACTCCAATCGAATAAAACCCCTACTGTTCCTATCGCTACCATAAATCGAGGGCCCGGGATGAAATTAAATTCACGCACACCCTCGACTGGTATCAGCCCACCATTGCTAGCGGGCCCCGTCACCAAATTAAGTGTACCTACAATCTCTATGCGGGATTCGAGACAGTTGAATCGTTTCTCCGGGTCTCATCAAGCTTCATTGCCTCAGGACTGTGATAGTCGCTACAACTTAATGAGTAATTCATTAGCTTCACCAAAGTAGCCTTTATGTTTGTTAGTTTTTTTTTAGATTATTCGAATCACAGCCGATACTACAGAAAAAGGGTTGAATAACGATGAAAGAGATGAGATCTAAATATAAAAGCGTAAGAGAGAAAGGAAATGCTCATGGTGGTATATCGTAGATCATTTCGACCTTTACCCGTTAGACTTGGTAAATCTTAGGTTTTCCCGTATTTCGGGCCGTTTTCCGGGCTTTTTCAGTAAAATATGCACATACATAATAATCACTCATAATTATTCATATTCTTGAATGCTTTCATGCTATATTGCAAACGAATAAAAAGTCACTCAGTTTACTTCGGAAGACATTTGAAGTTATTTTTTTAATATTTTTTTAGGTTCGCGTTTGACCACTATCTCACCTGTTGGTAAGCGATGATGTGGTCGACGGTGAGACACGCTTGCCTAGAAATTGTAGCTTTTGTTGGGAAACACAGACTCCGGCAGGGAATTTTCACTCCTTAGCTGTACGCATACTAAAAGTATTCCCAAAATGTTTGAAGCGTATGGGTGGGATGTCCACCATGTACCGATGGCGCATCACCGTACGTCTGGTAGACTGATGATGAAATGGGCTAGGTGGAATTAGATCGTGCAATTCCATCGCACACTCCCCGAAATGTAACCGATAAAAAACCGACAAGCTGGCAACACGGCGACGATGTTCAAGGCTCTGGAGCTTTGACTTGACCAGTGCCTCATAACCGATGAGCCTCTTGGCCCGATTTTCGATCGACTCCAGTGCGTCAAGCTGGTATTTGGCAGATTCGTCCCAGAGATGAGAACAGTACTCCATGCATGATCGAATTTGCGCTTGATACAAATTGAGGAGCTGTTCCGGCGTGAACTACCTCCTCACCTTTCCTCAACTTTTTGGCAGCCAACTGATGCCTTTGCCTCAATGTAAGGGACAAAAATTGAGAGTCGATGTCAACGTAACGCCAAGAAGCTCAAGATGGTCCGTTATTGGCACGGTCACATCACGGAAAGTTGGAGCCGGTACAAATTGGCTCTTTTTAGCGGGAAAAGACACGCCTGGGTTTTAGCAGCATTAAACCTGACCAGAATGGCATCGCCCCATTCGGAGACTGTCGGAGACGGGACAGGTTCAAAAACAATAGCCTCACGGTGATACCGGATCTGCGGCCCGGTAGCCCGTGCGTTGGACAAGTATCTCTCAGCAACAGTGCTGTCGTCT
Source organism: Orthosia incerta (assembly GCA_948252205.1). Lineage (NCBI taxonomy): Eukaryota > Metazoa > Arthropoda > Insecta > Lepidoptera > Noctuidae > Orthosia > Orthosia incerta. The sequence goes on along the minus strand of OX411758.1, from coordinate 16,153,981 downwards.
GCATACCCAAAGGTGCCGGGTTTTAGCAGATCACTATTGTGCAGCAAGAATAATGTTGCTGAGAGTACCAACCCCTGAGGGACCCCGACATTGATTTCCAATTGGTCCGATGATCAGCCATCGATAACTACTCGAATGGGCCGATCTCACCGGGCAGACCGAATGAAGGAAGCTTACTCATAAGGCTTTCATGCCAGACCCTATTAAAAGCCTTCGAGATGTCGAGGGCGATGGCAAGCGCTTCCCCGTGGTTCTCGATGGCCTCACTCCATATGTGAATGGCATACGTTAGAAGATCCCCAGTATACCGATTTCGGCGGAAGCCGTATCGGCGGTCATTAAGGATCTCGTTAGTTTCTAGGAATGCCGGGAGCTTCGTGTTAAGTACACGCTCCATACTCTTACATAGTATGGACGTTACAGAGATGGGTCTGTAGTTGGCCGGGTCAGCTCGACTGCCCTTCTTGGGCACGGGCTGTACGTTTGCTTGCTTCCATGCATTCGGCACTTTTCCAGTCTCATACGAAAGGTGGAATAGGCGTGTCAAGATCGGAGACAGTTCAGGCGCACAGGTTCTCAGTACAATTGCTGATATTCCGTCAGGGCCGCTAGCCTTGTTCACGTCGAGGTTCCGCAGCACCCTACGGACGTCCTACTGATGAATGCGAATGTCCGACATACTCGTCTCGTATCTATCAGGAGAAGGAAGGGATCGCGCGTCATCAGGATTCAGACGTGCAGATTCCGCAAAAAGAGAGGCAAATAAATTTGCCTTCTCCTCAGCGGAGTGGGCCAGCGATCCGTTGGCTTTCAGCAGTGGTGGTAGTGAGGGACGGCAGAAGTACGACTCGACCGGGACAAAAACGCTTTACTACCTGCTAGGTAAGAAGCAAGTGAAGATGACGTGTCAATGTGTTGTTTTTATTATTATTATTTTCTAGCTATATTATCCCACTCCTGAATAAAGCTATCCCCATAGCCTTCCACTTGTCCCGGTGTTTTGCCTTCTCCAGCCAATCTACCGTTATATGTAGTCAAACCAGAGTTTCCTAGGCCACGCTCGGCGACGACGCCCATATTCTGGGTCCCACTGCGCGTGAGACGACGTCATTGTATATTCTGCATATTATATAATTCGCACCCCTAGAGTAGTTACGCACTACACGTCCATGTCCGAGATCCATGTCCGTAATTTGTGTTCCGAAAAAATGTTCTAAATTAGGATAGATTATGACTGATAGAGTTCGGATGTAGTGCGTAAGCTTCCCTAAAAGAAGTATTACGGCTACTTCGGAACCGTTTCAAGGACACGGATCGGCAGGCTTATTACGTATCCTTTGCAAGAGCGAAACGATACCGATTTTTGCGCAATGATTGCTCTTCCATACAGAAGTTTTAGAGTTGTTGGCGGTTTTTTTTTTTAAACAAGTGCATTTGACAAACAGCGAGCGATTAGCAAACGATTGTGTAAGACCTACCATACCTACACTGCAGGTGATGCCGATTTTTATGACATAAAGCGTTTGATCGCTACCGTTTTGCTCTTGCAAAAGATACGTAATAAGCCTACCGGTGTATTGCGTAACCGCCCTTATAATAAAAGTGACTTATTCAATATTGTCGTAATTTCTGATTTTGAACCGGCCTTAAAAAGCCTACTCTGCCCAAATTATGAGTAAGATAGGGACATCTTACTTTTTCTTCAAGTTTTTTGTTCCGAAGCATTTTTTTACTTACCATTGACCACTTACAACTTTGAATTGGGCACTTTTCACGTTGACAGCGATGTGGACGAATTTTTTGACGCCCTATGACCCCTGCCCTTTTATACGCGTTCGTAGTTTTATTTTATTTTTATTTAAGTGTATTTAAAGGTAGTTATTGTTAATTAAGTATTTTATATTATGTAAATTTTACTTTGAATTATAATATTTATTATTACGTATATTTACTAATACTAATATATTGATTAATCAGAATTTTCTTTGAAATGCCCTTATTTTTCCTGTAACAATCAAATTAAATTTGTGGTTTGGTACGGAACCCTAAATGTGCGAAATCCGACACGCTCTTGGCCGGTTTTTTTTAATACTTTTGCTCATTGCCCACAAAGAGTTTTTGAGTTAGTTCACTTTCATTCTGTAAGTGTCATATGTGCGTGACGAGTTGTAGAAATAAATAATACAAAAATTCAATTTATAATATTTTATTTTGCAACTATTATAATCACATAAATAGTTTAAAAATCACCAAAAACATCGAACAAACGTATAGAAAGTAATCTACAAGAAATACACGGATTTGTATGAAACACAACAATTCGTGTTTGTTTAGTATACAGAAGAAATGTTCAGACTTTGAGAATATTTATACAAAAATACGTAGGTGGGCTGATGATATTAGTAGTAAAATATTGATATCTAAATTGTACAGAGAAAACAGTAGATCAATTTAGGTAATTTATCGTTGTCAGGCTACGATCAATAATACACAACAATACAGATGTAATATTGATCGAAGTTGTCAGGCAACTTTAATTAATTGAGATCTACACACACATGATTTATTGTTCTTTATTTAAAATATTTCATTGTTTAACACTTTTCTACTACAAAGTTGAAAAAGGCAGACCAGCTTTCAAAAAAGACAAAAATATGAATGTAAGTGGTCCAATTGTTATCGCTACACGCTGTGGCTTAAAAACGTGGGACAGGTGGTAGGTATCCATTAGCGAAGTACCAAGTTGAACGGTATCCTTCTGTATTTAGTAGAATTTAAAACTAAGATCATCAGTCACTTACGTCAGGAAATATAGAAAAGTCACTTAGTTTAAAAAAACATTAACACAATTTGGTGAATATTTTGTGCATTTTGATGGATTTGGAACCCCTCTTTAGAAAATGAAACCGCGTGAAAAAAAAATTGGACTTTGCCGAATTAGTAACTTTGGCGTCAAACTTTATACAGAACCCCTCACCTCCGCTGTCACATGAATTTGCTAATGCGTACTTCATTTCCGAGTCGCCATTAAGTTTTCACATTGCCTTTTAAGGGCTGGCCATACTGGAAACGAGGCGAAACTAAGCTAAGTTCGTTTTGCGTATTTTTATACTTTGATTCGCCCCGCAAAATACAGATACAGTATGAGATGCGCTGGCTACATGAGCGAATCTAAAAGAAATTAGGTTCGTTCGCCGTGTGACCTGCGCTTTACAGTCTGTTGCTTCATTTAACAAAAGAGGGGTCCATAAATGTCTGAATGAAAAATGCACAATCTCACACAATCATATCACAACAAGACACACGCTCCAACTACTATAGGTACTTTTAAAGCTCGATCTCCCTTCGAGGGAACTTTGGGGTTTTTGCGAATTTTTACAAAAAATACATTTTACTACTTTAAAATTACTGACTGTGTAATTTTGATGTCGGTATAGAACTTCAGGGTAAACACAAATGAATTCTCAGAAAAATGCCTCGTTGGGTTTGTGGTTCTGCCGTGGTATAACTAAAATGCCGTTAACCAACATCTGGTTTTGATGCTATATTAATGAGCAAAAAAATATCTATCGATCTGTGTTTGCGATTTTTCAATACTTTGAATAGTTTTGTTCAAGGTCTTGAAAATTGGAAAAAACAGATTGATAGATATTTTTTCCTCATTAATATAGCATCAAAAGCCAAAAATCAACCAGATGTCGCTTAACGGCATTTTAGTTATACCACGGCAGGGTTATATTCGCTACTTATAAACACGAGGGATGGTTGTGGTTCCCGCAAAAGATAACTGTCATTGGGATTTTCCTCCTTTAATTTCTCAGTGGTAGACCGGATTTCGAATTTGTGCCTGGTTCTAGGCGATACGCTTGTCACCTATTATAAGGAACTTATTCTTAAACTGAAGAAATGTTGTAATAGATAGCTCTGTCTAACCTAAAAGGCTTGACACGAGTATAATAATGTTGTGCTGAGTAATAAATCAATCTGCCTAGCCTTTTTCCAAAATATATTGGGGTCTGCTTCCAGTCTTACCGGTTTCAGCTGAGTACCAGTTTTTTTATATAGAGCGACTGCCTATCTGACCGAAACTGGGTAACACGGTACCCCTTGGCAAGACTGGTGTCAGATCTCAGGCTTCTGACTACCCGTAACGACTATCAAATACCTATCTTCAAATGACAGCCAGGACCAACGGTTTAACGTGCTTTCCGAGGCACGGAGGAAACTCGGTATGTTGAAATGGTCACCCATCCACGGACCATCCTCGTCAAGCGTTGCTTAACCTCGAGAATCGATCAGTGCGGCTGTTAGTATTTAGACACGAGCTCCTTGTTGAGTAATAAAACACCGAGTGTAAAACCATAGTAAAGAAGATGGTGATTGTATATAAAATAGAAGCGCAAAACTGAAATGGTTTTCAGAATTTCGTGGTCCTTAAACGTAGCTTTTAATCCTTAAAAATACAGTTACATTTTGTTTTCCATGCCTTTGAGAGGATAAAAGAGATTAGTGCGAATGGATTAAATTTTTCCAAGAATCCGCATCTCATACTGGCAATAATACAGACAGATTACAAACATATAAAAAAAAGATAAAATATTGTCTGTTGTCGAAAGAGAATAAAAGAATATTGACCGTAGGTATTACCAGACAGATAGAAAAATTGTTTGTTGTTGAAAGGGGACGCCTGAACTAAAATAATCACAGAAATCAAAATGAAGGCTACAGAAAAGTTAATTAAAAAACCTGGTGCAAATAGAATTATACAAAATGTAGAAACTTTCTTACTTTACCATTCATTCGCACGAGAAAATGAAAATCTTCAACATGGAGGACAGCATAAGTAACCGCATTGACACATTCACTGCTCCACTAACAATGGTCAGTTTCGTTCACTTTTTTTCTTTGTTTCTTTATCTCTTTCGTTCATTCATTCATTTGTGGTTTGCTTTCGTTGTGATTTCATTCGGATGTATTTTTACTAGCTTTTCTTTAACTTGCAATGTATCTTGTATACAGGATGAGTTTTTCAAGTAGGCGTGGATAGCCAAATCCGAAACTGTGAGTTGTTGTGAATAATTATCTAGTCCTGTATGGAAACAAAAAAGTTTTTTTTTTTTTTACTTTTGAGCTTCGAAAGTTCCATATTTCAACACTAATTTTAACGCATCTTTGGGCACAAATAAATACCATAAGAACACACCCACCAATACAAAACAGCCACCAATTAGTAGTTTTTTCATGATATCCATACTCCCAAAGGTCTGTTTGTAAAATTTCGCGCGCTCGTTTTCGTCGTAAATCATCATCCATTTCGCAAACAAATAGCAAAAGTGCTAAGTCGTACTCGAACTAGCTTCTTACTGCTCATCACAGCATCTATCTCTCTCGCACGTATTGTCGGATAAGATAGCATGCATTTTAACTCCGCGCACCAAATAGTTCGTGCCGTCGACTAAGACAACCTTAAGTATAATATTCCTTTGTATTTTTTGCCTTTAGTGTCCATATTCCATTCCTTGCCAACAATCCAAATATTTAGTTAGTACCTCAATATTTGCTGTACCTACGTATTTCAATTTTAAAACACAAAAAGTTCTAATTACGCGCAAAATTTTCGGTTCTCGATCCTTAGCCCCAAGTCTGTTTACTCAGTAATTAAAAAAAAATCTCAGTTCCAACGAAGAATTTATTCCTAAATTGTGTTTCCTACCTCTAATTACGTTCGGTGCGGGTTTCAAGAAGACTTAATTTTCTCCTGTGTTTAATATTTCACCGTTTCTCGTCTTGCAAATTTGAGCTATGATTAAAACATTTCTGCCAATAGCTGCTGTTTCTCGGGCATTCTCGGCGTTCGTACATTATTTACCGACCCAGCTGAAGTATGTGTGCTTGTTACTAATTATTCATTATTTCGTATTTAATTAGTGTAACATTCTTCAGCGGTAGGTTTATGTGAAAATAAATACCGAGTACGAGATTCAATATTTTTTGAAGAGATTTTAAAAAATCTGGAAAATGTTTCTCATTTAGCTTTATTTTTTGAGGATTTGAAAAAAATACAAACAATACTTTAAAGCCAAAGTTTAATAGATTTTCAGTCGAAAGGAAAGTTTGCCAAGGCTCAACATTAAATTCTTAGTTCAGAAATCAGGAGTATGCCTAAACATAATAGTGAATAATTCCCATGTGTCATCTTGCTACCATGCCAACCTGTCTGGGTCGCGGATAAATTTCAAAAAAGAGTTACCGCGGCCTTGGCACAAGCAACTGAAGGAACACGGGTGGGTTTTAGTCAGTAAAAGTCTGACACGCCCTTCCGCTTCACCCAGAGCGGGAGAAGTCATTGGATTATTTCCCACCCCAAAAAACAGAAAAATAGCCACCATGCCAAGCAGACAAATCTATGATAGTATTTTGTTTAATTTAACTGTAAATAAAGTCTTGTTCCAAGTTTGAAAATTTAATGTCGACGCACATCCAATGGGATAACAAGGCCAGTATTTTAAAATTCAGTAAAAATTCGCATAAACCCCAAAACCATTTGTTTCCTATCTAAATTCTTAGAAACTCTCTCGGAGACAAATGTTAGAAACTAAAAGATAGTTCGAAATAAGTTCTAATAAACAGTACAGCAATCTAAACCATAGACTATATATACTTACAGAGAAGACACATTTTTTCCTTTTATAAAAGATATTAGAAGACATTTTTATTTTGTGCCAATGAAAAATTACTTACTTAATTTATTTTGGATAAATTTTACACATTTACTAACACAAAAACAACCGAAATAAATATTTTTTCTATAAAAAAACGAAGCCATCTTGAATTTGAAAACGTCACACCAGCTGGTAAACGTCAGCCATTTTGTGTCCTCACAAAACAACAATATGCCACCACAGAATTTTACTTCGAATAGGGAAAAGCAATTTTTTACTTCACTTCCCAATCTGTGACGTAAGTACCTGGTAATGTTCACGTGATTTCGAATGGGGTACATAAGATTAGAAAAGGAGTTTTAGAAAAATCACGAAAAGAAAATTTTCTAGAAAAAATTACAAACTTTGTCCTACACAAGTGGCTTTCTTTCAGCGACAACCACTGCTGAAAAGATTAAAATGTATGGGATTGAACTACCAAAATGTCACATGGTTTGTTTGAACAGCGAACCATTGATTGACGCTCGTTATTGCTGACAAGTAAAATTTAAAAACCCCGACCTTTTTTATTTCAATGTTTTTAAACTACATAATTTATCCAGTAGTAGACACGCTTCGATCGACAATCTATCGCACACGTAAATATGACTTTATCCAAAATTCAAACAGTAAAACGCCCTTAACTTTTGAACGGCTGAACCTATTCATCAAACATAGCTAAGAACACTCTCGATGAAGTCACCTTTCAAACAAAAACAAAGTAAATTAAAATCGATTCATCCATTTAGGAGCTATGATGCCACAGACAGATACTCAGAAACACACGTCAAACTTCAAACACGACTCTTTTTCCGTCGAGAGTTAATAAAATTTCACATTCGACCGTCACCGTCTGATGAGCCATCAGCTTGCTCGACATTCAATAACATAAAAAAACATTACCCTCTTCCATGTTCGTCGCCCCAGCCAGGTAAAAATAAACCAAAGCTGCTTATAAATTAACATAATATTTGAATGTGAATCAAGATCCACAAACGTGATTACTTAATACGACCTCAACCTTGAATAAATAAAACAGCTACTTAATAAGAAAAATTATATTTACATTAGTTGTGGCATGTAGTTGTGGCAGAGGCGCGTTGTGACAATGCAACAGTGCGTTTTCAAAGAAATAGTTTTAGGTATCTGTAGAATAATATGTTTTATGTCGTTATTTTTCACCTCCACACACATTGTCTACATCTCTTTTTTGTTATTTTCCTTTCGCAGGTATGCTGGAAGAGATTTCATTAGAAATAAGCATCAGCTCTGTACCTATTTTTCTGTTCCATCTTCTTGTCCTTGTATTATGTGTGTGTACAAAAATTGTTAAATAAAATAAATAAATAATAATTTTAGAACAATATTTATGAAATGTCTTCATGCTGTCGCAACGTTGTCGCGTTGTCACATTGTCGCGCAGTACCTGTCTTTGGGAGCCTTAATAGATACTTAATTTAAAAAAAACATAAAAGTTCTAAATTGATAGGGTTTTTATTAGACAACTAGTAAAAGATTTCCATTGGCACAAATAAAAAAGGTTAAAAAATCAACTGTCATCATTCCAAAAGTCGTAGAAAGTTTCGTATAGAAAAATATAATTAGTATTCTAGTAGTAACACGTAGCTTTACATTTACTTACGCTATGTATAGACAAGCGCCAGAATTTTTATTTTTATGAATATTATTAATACTGATTTATGTCACAGTGTAAAAAGGTGCAGAAGATCCAGTGAGTCTGGTCATATTTATGTGCAAAGTATGTTTCTCTGCTACGCACGATATACATTACTGAATTGATAGTTGGATTTAAAATTGTTCAATTTTGTTACTCAAGTAAAAATCAAGTGTAATTTTCTGGACATACTACTGACTTTTAATTCATGGGTCTTTCAGAGGTCGACAATTCTAACGCATGTGAACAAATTTGAGAGAGAGAGCAGTGGTGGCCCAGTGGTATCCGCCGCGACTTACAAGTTGTTGGTCGTGGGTTCGAGCCCAGGCAGGCGCTTTACTTTGTGTAAATTATTTCATCACCACTGCTCTCAAAACGGTGAAGGAAAAAATCGCGAGGAAACTGGCATGTCCTAGAACCAAAAATTCGAAGACATGTGACATCCACCAACTCACACTGGGCCCGCGTCGTGGATGACAGCCCATTCCCACTCACAGAGAGGAGGCCTGTGTCCCAGCAGTGGGAACATTAATAGGCTGATGATGTGTGATGTATGAACAAATTTTACTTCGGCATTTAAATCGGAATCACGAAAAAGATATCTGCTGTAATATTGCGCACATTATGTCGAATTATGCGACACTAAATAATTTACTAAACAGCTGATTTAATTAAGAGTTGAGTCTATCTTATAATGTGTTCATATGCATGAGTAGTTTCGTCACCTGAAATAATAACAATACCTAACTTAAAAGTCACAATTGGATGTACCTACAGTGTAGGTACATCCAATTCTGACATTTGGCAGCACTTAAGTTGGTCTTCTGTACCTTTTTACTCTGTGTACCGCACGAGCAACCTAGTAAAATTTAACATTGAAAATATAGCTCTTCGCCACAGGAGATTGCTCGCGAGGTATCTTATATCTAAATCTCTAAGAATCTAAAATTATTTGTAGCCTTACAAAAAGGACAGTTTGTATGCTTTGATGCAAATAATAAAAGACCCTTTAGAGCTTACAGGAACGGCCAAGCTAACGACAAACAAGACTTAGGTGAAAATGCAAAAATAAGAACACCTAAACAAAAACATAACCTTCCTTTTGAAACACTTGGGTAAAAAGATAAATAATTGCAAAGGAATAATAAGTCCCAGCCTTGAAAAAATCCTCTCGGGGCAGTAAGCAAAGTAATTTATGAACTGATCTGTTCTTCTATTCTAGACCAAGGTCTGTTTCTATTTTGATTAAAAACAGAAATATTAAGAACGAACTAAACGAAAAGCTGGTATTTTTACCTTTCCTTTTTCGAAAGGACTTCTGAAGATCTTCTATTTAATAAACATTCAAATTCAAGTCACAATACGAGTATCAGGTAAGCGACAGTATATGTCAAAAACTTTACACAATGTAAGGAAATTATGGGTATTTTTGGCAGATTGCTACTGCAGCGCGAATTTTCTTTAAAAATATGGGGATTTCCTCTCTGGTAGTTAAAATAGATCTTAGTTTAAAGTCACTATAGCCTGGCCGCACCTCAACAAGACTTTGGTATTATAACTCATGTTTCAAGTAATAGTTGATCCAATTAATCATGGTTAGCCATAACTTCTGGGTATTGGTTACTAATAGCTTGCAAATGGCGACCATTAAGGGTCAGGCAACACCGAGACACGACGCTGCGAACTTTATTACCTAAACAAAAAGATACATTTTGCAGTGAGAGATTTCACAAAAATATCGAATTTTTAATTATGAATTGGTCTGACATACCTTGTTATTGGTTGCAAGTCCGTATATAGTCCAGTTTATTCGTTTGATCTCGCTGAAATATCACACCTTATTGTGTAGTAAATAAAGGCCTATATTCTATCCCTATTCTGAAAAATACATGCAACGTAGCGTCTACATGTAAGTTGGCCCTAAATGACGGCCATTTAATAAGTCAACGATGGAGAAGTGACTGTGGATGTTTTACTAGGCGAGGCCTGACTTGAAAGTATTGATCAAGTTATTATCGAAATTTTCTTTGACGAAGACATAAAAAAAACAATAAATGGTCTATGTGAAAGTTGATATGGCTGAAAAGAATTGACTAGTGAACCTATGGCAAATTGTATAGAAGAAAAGGGCCAATTGTGAAAAGGGCAAGAGGGTTATGAAGACTTAAAATATCAAAATAAACAAGAAATATACTTTTAGGTAATATTGTAAAGATAAATTCAGTATCAATAAATCAAGATTGCAATTCGATACCAGTTTAGCATTTGAAGTTAAATATCAAGTAAGTAATCGAAATTGTGAAATTGTTTTTGGTATTTATTCTATTTTATTTTGTAGAGTGATTTATTAGCTTTGCTATTTTACCCATTCTGGATATGGAAAAAAAAGAGGAAGACCAAATAAATATAGATGGATTTTGTGAGGACTGACATGAAAAAATGGAATGAATGATAGTGTGACGGTTGATAAGGGAAGAGGAATAGGAGAAGAAAACGTGTTGTACCGACCCAAAGAACATGGGACAAGAACGAAGAAGAAGGAGAATCATGCTTGAGATGAGCAAAGGCTTTAGCCGAAAAAAAACATCGTGTTTTTACAAGACTAATAGAATATAGGTATCGACTGACACGATATAGAGTAATAGGCTTGAAACCTTTAGTCAAACTCTTTCTAATTCATTACCATTGCACTTAGCTGAATAATGGACAGCAAAGTTACCTAAAAACAAATGTATCTGAATAACAAAGTCACCCAAAAACAAGTGCTGAAAGTAAAACATCACACCAGCCACACTCATGCTCCATTCATCTGATAGCTACCTCTAACAGACTAAGTAATTGCTTGAAACATGAGCCGTGGGCAAACACTAAACATAACAAGTAGTCTAATGGAAAATTCTCATTATGGTAACGATATTATCCATATTTAGATACATGTATGAACAACATTTAATACGCTATGAAATTTTATAGGTCTTTGAATGTTGAATAAATAAACAGGATCATATAAGTTAGTTGGCATAAGTCCAGAGACACAGGCATCGAAATCTAAAGACGAAAAAATAACTATAGATACTCGTACTACCAGCGTATTTTCCCCTGTACTCCAAGTCATGTCCTCCAACTCACCTCCTCCTCGAATAATCAAATCGTTAGTGATAGCTTGTGATTTATTGATTGAGGCTTTATCCGTTGTCATAGCGACTGATTCGAGTACAGGTTCTTTAAGCTGACTTGGAATATAGATCTATAGTTACTTCAAATTGTGACTTCAAATTCATCATTAGATATCGAACCAATCATGTCCGTAGAGTTCGCTAAATAATTTAATTTCACCTTGTACAGTTATAAAATAAACGGTGGATTATTACTAAAGTCTCTCTTTACTTTAGTCTCATCTTTTACTGACTCATTTTGAACAAAAATAGTATTGTATTCATTATGCTTAATATTCTTCAATCGATCGACTAGGTACTTAATATTCCAGGACGATACCAAGGTCATATATTTTACAAAGAGAGACCAAAGTTGTGTTTTCCCTTGAGACGAGCAAGCCACCGCTATTTAGAAAATAACTTAGGTATCTAAATATTAAAGGACACTTAACTATCAAGCTAATTATTCTCATGGGAGCTGTTCTTACAGAGTTTATTTAAATGATAGACTTATAATTGCCAAACATGAAGGACAAAATGAAGATGAAAAGGACCAATATACACTAAAGATATGAATTCCAATTATATTACTAAACATCCAAAATTGTTAAAACTACACACTTATACTTAGCTTAACAGTAATAACCTGAAGAAGGGTAACACATAACTTTAATTTTATACACAAAGTATGGCTGAAGCCGAAATTGTCTTTGACAAAGTAGATATTACAAATAATTAGAATATTCCCCGACACATGTTAGCAACCACATAAGTTCGATTATTAATTCTAGAAGCTATTCAGAGCTACAATAATGAATTTTCTTTCAAGAAAATCTCAGAATTCATTATCGCGTACATTTATAGAAATAATGATCCAATTACAAAAAAAAAAACGCTCAAAATATAACAATAGAAGATCACCGTTATATAATCATAATACAATATGATAAAAATGAAGCAGGTGCGTTGAAAAATATGAGTGGAAAACATGAGGCGAACAAAGTAAACAAAATAATGGATTATAAGCTCGGACAAAGAAACGCGGGCAAAAATATATCGAGTTACGATATAATGACGAAACCTTGTTAAAAGAATTATTAATGGATGGAATACAATAAATCTGAAGGCTGATTTATATGAGTTTCTCGAATGTCTTGTGTAGGGGAATATCGATGTCCGATCTTGAAAGCAAGCCATTGTTACCAGCCTATATTCAATCGGCCTTGAACAGACATTTTTTCTTACTAAATAAGAATATTTTTCGCGAAAATCAACGCTCTTTTCAAGAGCCCACGGATTCGAGCTACTTTACCAAGAATATTTTTTTTCATAAATTATTCCCCGTGATACACTTTTGACGTAAACGATTGAGGAAAAACCAGCTATTTTTGCCACACAATAAGGATTTGTAAATTTAAATGAATTTATGGTGAAAAAGAATTCTGGTTCATTTTTGGAAAATTGAAAAAGGGTGAAAGTCAAAAGAAGAATTTGTAAGAATGGAGACGTACGTTCGAGAAACTTTGATAATGTTGACATGGCAATTCGATCGACAAAGCAGGTAAAGCTCTAATCGTATACTCAACAAAACCTTAATCTTATAACCAGTCAAACATCGATAAAAAAAAACAATCAAGACATTATAATTAGAAGGAAGAATCCTCTATACATCAACAATTAGAAAAACATCTATTGATATTCAGAAGTTTACAGGACGTGTAAGTTCTCGCAAGACTTGGATTTGGAAATGTCGTTTATACAGATCTTCTGAAGAAGCTCCCGAGCGATGCTCAGAGATATGTGCGTACGGGAGCTCGCTAGTTTAGGCTGCTTCGCTTCCTAAAACAAAATAATTCATCTAAAACATCCTTCTAAATACAAAAACGACTTCGAAAAGAACATTTTCATTCAATTTAAAGGGTAACTTGAATTCTTGCGTTTGATCTCTAACTTGGATCCCGTTTTTTATCGCCGGGTATTTTATCTTTACTTCGATAATAATTACGCAAATATTATTGTTTGTTACATGTGAATTTATTAACGTCTTTGTTTTTTAAGGAACATTGAACATCTTTTCACCTTCAGCTTTGACATTTTCTTATAAATTTTTCCTAACACTACCTTGTTTTATTGAAGACGAAAACGTTATTCATATTTCAGTAGGCACTTGTGCTCGAATTTTCTAAGGCATATTACTAATGCCTCGAATTGCTATTTAAGATCTGAATTATTCGTTTCTTCATAGTAAATTTCTGTGTTCTTGTATTTCAATTACAGTTTATGAAATAGGTATGAAATTTAGTGAGTGACAGCAAATCGATATTGGAAACTATTTTTCTTTCATAGAAACCTAGATATAGTGTAAAATATACCTATTAGTACAAAAAACAAAGGTAAGTGTATTACAATGGCATAATCACGGTTCGGCCAGTCCTAATTATATCTCCTACATTTTCCACGTCATGTGTCTTCGTACCTGTTTTCCAACCTTCTTGGCATGCTTCTTATCCCTACTCTCTTTCAGTCGGATCTGCTTGAGGATGCCCACTAGCAACTCATCCACATTGTGCTGGATCCCTGATGACGTCTCGATGAACTTACAGTCTCTTGACGTGGCTAACCCTTTGCCTTCTGTACAGAAAAAAGATTTATTCGACAATTTTAACTACAACAAAGATCTATGAAAAATTACTTCTTAGGAAAGTATGACTTAGATTTGAATGATGATCGTGATATTATTTTTGGATACTTGAGATCTTCCTGATGGCGTGACGCAATTTAAATTGCGTCATTAGGCGATATCGCAAACGTATTTTCTAAGAAAAATTCGAGTGCTAATCGGTCGAGTTACATCGCATTGCTTCCATGTGAACGTACTTCCAATTTCGCTTAGTAAAAATGACAAATCATTTATCAGTGTCATAAAAATCGAATCGCGTCGAGCTATCAGGAAGATCGCTTATTATTACTACCATCAATTAAAATACTAATAGATATCCTTTGAAATTTGAATCCTAGTATTGACTAGTAATTGTATCATTCGCATCATCAATTTAAAACCATAGAACCATAGTCAATTAGGTGAATTACTAATTAAATTAATCAATGTGTGGATAAACAAATTATTAATTGTACACCTATTAGAATACATAGTTAAAATGATTTGCTCCCAGTACAAAACCAAATTACCATAGAAGAAGCAATACCAACGGTTTCTTAAAATATATTTTTCTCCTTCTCAAAATCAAATGGGTCGACAATGGTTAGTTACGTTGCACAGTATGAAATCATTGCCCCATCCGATCAATACTATAGCACATTCAAACTGGTTTTGTTAGGTTCATTGGCAGACCAGCGTCAGACAGCTACTGTCGGGCAACATTCCTGAAATGGACCATTTCGGCGCTGCCGCACCCTACTGTCACTTTTTTATATATTATATTGTTACTGCCACACTCAGAGACGTTAACGGTTACTTAAATCTCTCCTTAGTATAGATTTTTAGTACAAAATCTTTACTAAGTAGCGCCTTAAGTAACCATTAAATGTCTCTGAGTGCGGCAGTTAGTGTATGATGTGCTGAGTCAAATAATTGTGTTTCTATATTTCTTTCCTTTTATTTAGTAAAGTCTTGGGATGCTCGTTCTTCAGTCAACTTGTGAAACTTACGAAAAAGGATTATACTAAAAATAAAGAATACTTATTTTTTCCTTGAAAAAACCCCCTTTTCCAGTCGTTATAGATGGCTTGCTCCTCATAAATCTGTTAAAATCTCCCGTAAAATAATCAAGGAAAATACAAGTGTTCAAGTAGACCTCCGTTCTCACTTACCATGAGTAGAAACCTGCCTAGCCCTGGCCAGATCAGCCTTATTGCCGACCAGGACGACAGTCCTCTCCACCGTGAATTGTTCCCTGGCGAGGTAGGCTAGCAGCTCTGCTGAGCGGGTGAACGAACTCTTGGCCACCACGGAGTATACCACCACGCAGGCGTGAGGCTCATATGTTGAGAGGCAGTTCTCGACCTGTGGTTGAGAAAATTAAGTATGAGATCAACGCTTTTATTTAACTTGCAATGTATGTATGTAAATGTGTTCGGGTCAAATCTTGCAACTGAATTTAAAAGCGGTTATCCTGCACCGATTAAAATGAAATTTTGCATACACGATTAGTTTGAATGACAATGCATGGTTAGCTAAGTGACGTCATTCTAAATCTTATATGGCGGATGGCCCAAGATGGCGGACTAGTTATTTTTTGTGCACTGCCATGATATGGGTATCAAATGAAAGGGTCTGCTAAGAAGAATACGAAAAAAAGGCTTGTTTAAAAAAAAGATTTTTAGTGAATAATTTTATTTAAATACTTTTTACTAGTTTTTGCGCGCAGCTTCGCCCGCATAAAAAGTGTTTTAACATCCCAATGAACACGCTACCGGTATAAAAATCCTATGCCCTTCCAAGGGTATCAAACTATCTCCATACCAAATTTCATCTACATCGGTTTAGCAGTTTAAGCGTGAAAATGTATCAGACAGACAGTAGATTGTTGATAGGATCACGTTTGACCACTATATCACCTGATGGTAAGCGACGAGTGGTTGACGGTGAAGCACGCTTGCCTAGAAGTAACCTATTTACTCTGACCGGTTGGCTTGTTACGTATCGCTTGCAAAAGCAAAACGATAGCGATTTTTGCGCAATAATTGCTCTTCAATACAAAAGTTTTAGTTGTTGGCGGTTTTTTTTTAAATAAGTGCATTTAATAAACAGCGAGCGATTAGCAAACGATTGTGTAGCACCTACCATACCTACACTGCAGGTAATTAAAAAAGGGTTCCGTACTCACGGGGTAAAAAAGGGGCCCTATTACTAAGACTCCACGATCCGTCTGTCTGTCGGTCTGTCTGTAACCAGGCTGTATCTCATGAACCGTGATAGCTAGACAGTTGAAATTTTCACGGATGATGTATTTCTTTTGCCGCTATAACAACAAATACTAAAAACAGAATAAAATAAATAATTAAGTGGGGCTCCCATACAACACACGTGATTTTTTTGCCGTTTTTTGCGATAATGGTACGGAACCCTTCGTGCGCGAGTCTGACTCGCACTTGGCCGGTTTTTAACCTACCTGACGGACAAAAAACAAATTTTCAGTGTAGCATCCCTAGTTCCATGTGACGCTCGATATTCAAGTACACTGAAGCTTCCTCATTTAATGATAGACGCACAATAGAGGATGTCATGACATTTTAACTTCAACTTGACATGGGCTCTCGAAAACAGATGTCTGTCACATTACGACAAGGGTAGAGGTTATATCTTTACAATCTTGCTTGATGAATCGTCTAATGTAAAAAGTTGCCTGTAAGTTTTCTAATTTAAACTTAAAATTATATATCAGATACAAATTCCTTTAGCGTGGTCGCTCGCAATTTCCGTACTGCCACGCTGTCCTATCCTCATTGAGAAAATATCAGGAAATCAGCAACGAATAAATTAGTAAGAGATAAAATCTGAGTATCATCACGCAGGTCTCTTTGAAAGGAGATCAACTAAATTGCTACCGCGTTGTACATTATTTTTCATTGTTCATTATTTTTCATAACATCGCCTTTGCACAATCTTCTTAATTAATTTATCTATGTCGACAAAAATAGGTTCTTTTTTATATTTAATAGGCTTGCGCTGGACCACTATCTCATCTGTTGGTAAGCGATGATGTGGTCGACGGTGAGACACGCTTGCCTAGAAATAACCTATTCACTCTTGACTTAAAGACTCCTAGATTGTAGCTGTCGGGAAACACAGGTTCTGCGGTAAGTTGTTCTCAATAAGTAATGAAATGCATTTTGTCTTGATATTATATATAGAAAAGAGCCGTTTTATATCAATATTTGAATCTAGATAATCCCACTAGTCATCAAAAGCGAGTTATTTATGTGAGTATTTTTGTAAAATAAGATTAAGAAAGAAAGCAGTTGATCTCATTTATCTTTCTCTGAAGACTATATTAACAGTTTTTAGGGTTACCCAAAGGGTTAAAACGGGACCCTATTACTAAAACTCCGCGGTCCGTCTGTCTGTCCGTCTGACACCAGGCTGTATCTCATGAACCATGATAGCTAGATAGTTGAAATTTTCACAGATGATGTATTTCTGTGGCCGCTATAACAAAAAATACTAAAAACAGAATAAAATTAATATTTTAGTGGGGCTCCCATACAACAAACGTGACATTTTTGCCGATTTTTGCGATTACGGTACGGAAACCTTCGTGCGCAAGTCCGACTGGCACTTGGCCGGTTTTTAGTAATTTATTATATTGTTTTAACAGTTTGTCTGTCCAATGTAACATATATGATTCATTCTATTGTTTTAAACTATTTTTTTACTAACTGAACAGTGAACCTTTTAAACTGGGTATAGGTACCTACTAATTTTAATTAAATAATCTAATCCAAAACTTACCGACATCTCAGTGCTAGGGTGATCAATGAATATCATTTCAGACTCTTCTCCATCCAGTAACACGGAAACCGACTTCTCGCCGAATTCGTCATCTGGAACAACGGTTATTTTTAATAACAAAGAAATGATACTTTTGTTCAGCCATAAAAGAGTGGTTAACACAAGTGACCAAACACACATGGGATTATGTAAGGAGTTTTGTGAGTGTTATGATTTTAAAATAAAGGATTGTTGCACAGTTGCCGGATAAGCACTTGGCATCTATGTTTGACCGGTAGACTGAAGCCCAGGCGTGGTTTTGCAGTATAATGCTGGGACCAAACAGCTATATACCGCTATTGATACTGTAATAAAACGTATGTACTGTAACGTCGTTCGTGTCACGTGTTAGGGTTTATGTTAGGGGGGGTTTGGTTTCCGCACTTAGTCCTGGATGGACCTTTGTACGTGAGCCATGGCGGCCGTTGGGTGGTCATTCCATCCAGCCCACCTCCCTCCAGAAGTCAATTAGAGCTCCTGGTTTCCTCAAAACATCCGTGTACGATCTGGGTGACCCGAGGGTTCGTGTTCTTATTTGTGTGATACCTGTGCACTCAAAGAGAACGTGCGCGACGGTTTCCTCAGCCTCCATGCATGCCCTGCACAGAGGACTGTCCGTTACGCCTATTGTGTGGAAGAGTTTGTTGAGTGAGCAGTGTCACGTGTGGTCCCAGCATTTTACTGCCAAAAACGTGCAATACGATGTAGTGTGAACCACGGCTAAGGCTTTAAGTACATCTCTGCCATAAAAATTAAATAAATAGGACATTATCGGACAGATAAGTTACCAGACTTTCATCCAGAAGTAGTGGAACAATCCATAATTATGATTACACATTTATTCGAAAATACACACAATTTATAAATCACTAACTACTTTTCTAGAAAACTGTTTTGACGTCAGTTATGCTGTTATGAAACAAACAAAG
Organism: Orthosia incerta; assembly: GCA_948252205.1. Lineage (NCBI taxonomy): Eukaryota > Metazoa > Arthropoda > Insecta > Lepidoptera > Noctuidae > Orthosia > Orthosia incerta. Next base: position 16,135,010 of record OX411758.1, on the reverse strand, counting down.
TATGAACTAGCTACTTGAAGAAACCATAAAAAGAAGAACAAGAAGTTTTCCGAAGCTGTAAGCATGTAGAAAAGTAAAAGCTTTTTTATAGAACGAATTTTAAAACTCTGAAGCAACAAATTACATGCAATAAAGCAAGCGGACAATAGTTCCGCCACTAAATGTACAGCTATCAATTTGCAATTTGCATGCAATGATCGAGCAAAATGCTACTAAAAGTCGCGTTGAACCTGGTTTTAGATCAAGAGCCAAGTTGAGATATGTTTTCATACTTACACACAGCATAGTTGCATAATTTGCGAACTGCAATCCAAAATATGAAAAAATACTTCTACTCTAACATAGCTTAGCTCATGGTCTGCACAATTATTGCAAATATAATGTAGTATATATCTGCCAAAATCTGGCTAGGAATTGAAGCTGGCTGCCATTTGATGATATTTGACTGTCGTTACGAAGGCAGGAAATCTGACGCTTAAATCTGGCCAAAGATGTATTGTAGTACCTAGTTACAGACTTTTGTAGATTCAGATATATAAACATGTTTTCTTCCAACTATGCTTTAATTTCATCACAATCACACTAAAAACTCAGTACAAAGCGAGTCTTTATTGCTCTAGAGCAATAAAAATGTATGAAATTTCATTATTGCACAGTTTTTTTTTTAATCGCACCAAAAGGTGCCAATCTCAATGGATTAGCTCTATTCAGCCAGCCGATATCAATACTTTTTTTTTTACGTACGTATTATTCGTTTCTATCCTACTTGTTCCAAATTTAAAAAATGATTGCTGCTAACTCTGATTTAAAAATGAAAGAAATTTAAAAAAGTGATTTTCGACATCGCCGCGCCCGTGGCCGCGCCCATCTACTTCCCGTGATAACGACTTCATTGTAACAAATCAGCCAGGCCCATCTAACTCATCTGATAATATTATTCAGTCCCAAGTTAAACAAACAAATATAAATTTGCCCAACAAAACTTAACCTTACGTTTAATAATTGCTCAAGTCTAACTTTTAATTTCAATAATTAAACTTCTATTTTAACTGTTTGATATGAGTTTCTTTTATCTACTATTTCTATAGGTAATAGTCGAAAGAAAAGCAGATTATGCAGATCGCCTTAAGTAATTTATATTGCCCTCGTGCCTGTTAGATTAGAGCCCTCGCTAACGCTCGGGCTCTAAATCAGGCACTCGGTGCAATAATAAATTACTTTTTGCTCGATGCAATAATCTACTATTATACATACAACAAATTATAATAATAAGTGCATGCAGGATTACAAAAAAAGAAAAGGTTCAAACATGTTTGCCACATACTATAGCATGCAAATCTTGAGTAAAATTAATGAATACAATAATAATAATAAGTTAAATAATGACGGATTAAAAACAATGAATGAAATAAAAAAAATGAATGAAATTAATCTAAAGGAAATAAAATTATAACAAAAATCAATAAACCAAAATAAAACAGTTAAGATAATCAAAATTAGAAATTTCAAGCAAATGTCAAAAAACAGTATTTTTTGTCAAGTTTGTGTCAAATATCAATTGTAATGTCAAATCCATGTAAAATATCAATGAAGTGTCAAAATATAACAAAAAATAATAATACAATGTCAAATCCGTGTAAAAAATAATTAAAATAAATGAAAAAAGAAATGTAGGTCAAATCCATTTTAAAATTGAATCAAAGCAAGTGCCAAAATAAAATTAAAAAAAAAAGAAAAAATGCATTTCATCTTTTTTTTATCTCTGATGGAATAAAAACATTTATCACATAGCCACCTATAAAGATTGGAATTAAAATCTTTTGTATGTCCCCTAAGTTCTTTAGGTAACTTATTATAAATTCGCACTTGTTGATGACACTCAGATAGGCAGTCACTCCATGTAAAATTCTGTTTACATGATTGTTGTATAGAACTTTTCTTTTTTTTTTTTTTTTTTTTATTTGTAATGGGTTTGCTCTTGACTCTAGTCTAGGTCATAGGTGACAGAGACAGAGTCTACGATGGAGTGAGCTTACCCAGAAGTAGCCTGTTCACTCTAACTTTGAAGAGATTCGGGTTGAATGCGTTCGGAAACACAGACGCAGGCAGTGAGTTCCACTCATTCGCTGTGCGCATTATAAAGGATGTTTGGAAGCGCTTGGTTCGAATTGGTGGAATGGCAACAAGGTAAGGATGATAACTTGCAGTGCGTCTAGATGTCCGATGGTAGAAGGGGGCTCAAATAATTCGCGGAAATTAAAACTAAGTAGTACCTAGAAGTCATTTTCTCAAATATTTCCAAAAACTTTAACTATAAACTTGCCAAAATCTATGATGAACAAGAATATTTTTTCCACTACCTTGTCTATTATGTAACACATTGCCTAAGAAATTCGTTTCGAAATATGAACATTTAGACAAGATTATAAAATAAAAATAAAACAAAATTACATAATAACAGTTACGAAATGACTTGTATGGAGTTTTGATATCATTATGTAACTGGCGGAATGATACTAAACCTGTTACCTCTCGAAAAACCGCGCGTTGATTGTGTTTATATAGTCTGTGGTTTTTAGTCTGAACGTTTCCAATAAATTGTTGTTTGAACTTATTTGCATTTAGTTAAGTAAGCTCATCAGGTAGTGGAAAAAGAACCTTCCGTGTCTCGCATAAAAAGGCTTTATTTTAACACTCACATGTAAAATACTACATCGCTAAACTAAATTGGCTACATCGCTCGTGTTAAAATCTCGACATTTTATGCTCGACACGAAATGTACTATTCCCGCATTAAAGTGTTCATTTTTTTTTCAATAAACAGTTTTCTATTTGCAAGCCAGTTCGAAATTCAAATAAAACCTTTGATAAGTTACCTCCTTGGTTGCCATGTTTCGGAATAAAAGATCGTTCCATTTTTCAATTACGCGACTGATATGAGTTTATTATGTAATTTATTTGTCCGCTAAGCCACGACAGATATGGATTTTCATTTTCATACAATTTTGCCGGCCGCTGCTCGTATGTATTTGGCCAGTACTGCAATTTCGATTTATCTCGAAGAAGGTTGTAAAAATAATGCTCAAATTGCCAAGCATGTTTGAGAAAAAATACATAGGGAATTTCAAACATTTTAACATTTTTTTTTCGTTGTTCTTAATTAGAACAACATTCTTAATAATTAATTAAAATCTAGCCTAAAATACTAATAAGCAATTTAACTTAGTATTTTACGTTATAGATTATGTTAAACTAAGAATAGTTATACATTTTACCATGTAATAACATTTCTGATACTCAATAAAATTAACGGTAATGTATAGCTTTCATAGAACATTTACTTAATTAGTAGTAACATTATATCCGTTAAACTTTATACAGGGTACGATATTCAATCTCGGTAAACATTACTGTGGTTTCGTAAAGTCTAGTACAAGAAAAGCAATCTTTCGCTTTGTGTAAATATTATTCAACTATTACATAGGAGAACATTGTAAGAGAACTTCGTAGAACCCAAAATTCGAAGTTATACAATATCCGATAATTCACACTGGGCTTGAGTGGTGGATTACAGACCACATCCTCTAATAGAGTGGAGGCCTGTGTCCCAGTAATGGAAACATTATAGGCTGCTTACGCTTATATTTATTTGTTAAAAATGTAAAGCGGGAAAACAGATTGGCTTCTTCAGAAAGGCTCAAAACTTATCAAACCAACATAGACCAAGTTCTTGTTATCCATCTGCATGTACAGTCGATGCGTGAAAAAACTAAGCCACTTTTATTCGGAAAACATTATTAATTCAAATATCCTTTTCCAAAAAGGTAACATCTACCTTTTTTTTGTTAAAGAAGTGAAACCTTCAAAAGGCGCCTGGTCTTTTGGGGATTAGACCAGGTTGGAGTGGGATTTTTACCTTAGCTAAAACCACCCTGGTGGACACCATCAGCACGTAGAAGGGGACCCCGTGACCTCATAAACGATTTTCAAAAATCATTTTACTTGAAAGTGTACGTACATATGTTATTTGATTATATTAATATCACTTTGTCTAGTCTTGTCCCATCATTTGGTGAAGACTCTCCTCGTCAATTAAAATGTCGAAATAACTAATGTCTTCATGCAGCAATGCCAAAGAAACATTTACGTCAATCAAGCGACAAGTAATTCTTCAAAGGTTCGTAACTTCAAAACTGTATGATATATGAATATCAAAGATACATTCACAAGTTATTGCTAACTGGTGCCTACTAGTTCCGAAGTCGTATAAAGCTAACATTTACGACTATCCACCAAGTCATGTAGTTGAATTTACGTCAACTTAAGTACTTGACATAACTATTGCGACATTATACCGTTTTACACAGGGTACTACTATACCCTGTGTAAAACGGTAACGCTATTAAGCAGTTAGATAAAGCCTGTGGTCGTTGAATATGCCTTATTTTTCTCAATAAACGTTTCCATAATTTTTAGCCGACTTCAAAAAAAGGAAGAGGATCTCAATTCGTCGGAATCTTTTATGTTGTTTTTTAATGTGTGTTCCCCGATTACTCAAAGACGCCTGGACCGATTTGGAAAAATCTTCTTTTGTTTGAAACGGTATACTTCCCAGTTGGTCCCATAGTCATCAGGTCAGGATTTGGTGATGGGATCTTAGAGAAATCGAGGGAACTCCTCAAATATTATAGGCATGTAATCGGGCGCACGGTTGGTGCAGTGGTTGAGCGATTGACTGCTGCGCTGCGTATCGCGGGTTTGATTCCCGCACGGAACAAATATTTGTATAACCTACAGATAGTTGTTCCGGCTCTGGGTGTTGTGTATGTGAGTGTATATGTTTGTAAACGCACCCACGATACAGGAGGCAATTCCTAGTGTGGGGTAATGCATAAAAAAAGAAATAAAAAAAAAATGCGCTCAGAAAGTATCATTTGGTGAAATGGAACTGGTGAAGTAGACCACAGATGGCCAATAGAACTCCTTAATACTAAGTATGTCATGGGGTATAAGATATCTCGAATAGCTAAACGACTATGATGAAGCAAATACTTATAAATAAGTAGTACCTACTGATGAAAATGGTACAATCGAACTGATCTGATGATGAATCCGGCAGGTAGGCACTGGAACTCCGAAATAAAACAATGTATCCTAGTCGTGTATGTGCTTATTGGAATCGTCATGAGATGTACATTGGCTACATATGATTTTTATGGCAATTGGAGGTACGTACTCGTATCAAAACTAAAAAGAGATAAATAAAAAACTTTAAACAAAAACACAAACGTTTGTTTTGGAAGTCGGTTTGTTTTTTTGTTAAAAAGTTTTTTATGTCAATAAATAATAATCGTTTTTCACAATAAACGCCTCAATGTCAACTGCCTCGTCAGTCTAGCAAGCCCTACTGTTGAGCATAAGATCCTGGGCTAGATGCCCGGGTCGGCCAAAGTGTTATTGAGCTTGCCCATGTGGAATTCCTCAGTAGCATTCCGGAGTCTGGACTTGTACCAGATTGATGGCAAAAGGCTCACCCCCTATGACATAGGAACTAAACATAACTGGCAAAATGTGGGTTTACTATAGTTGTATCTCTTTAACCTCCAGAGAATGCAGGCCTGATGGTGTTGCCAGGATTTTCTCAATAATTGTCTTATAAACAAAATAATCTATCAAAACTCCAGTCTATAACCTCCCTAGGGACTGTTTTCACCGCCGACGATCAGCGAGAAGCGAGTAGAGCTAAAAGAGCGAAACTAGAGACGAGTTGGCGAGCAGCGAGAAGCGAGTGTGTAGTTTCGATAGGTTTGTCGCCTGGCTATAAGGGAGTGTTCTTGTGCGACGGGCGATTAACTCGCGATCGCCAAGCGAGCATCGCTGAGCGTGTGTAACTTTAATAGCTCTTGCCGCTGCGACAAACTAGTGGTGAAAAAGTTCTCGCGGGCATTGCCAACAGCCAGGAATCTTATTTTATTTTAGTTAGGCTCGCGCTTGACCACTATCTCACCTGATGGTAAGCGATGCTGTGGTCTACGGTGTAACACGCTTGCAAATCAAAATCAACATTCATTTATTTGCATAAATAAGTACAGAAGGTTGGTAAAATTTACAAAATTGTTCTCTTATTCTGCCTTTTATTTCAAATATAAAATAGAGCGATCAACTATTACTATTTATGTCTCATTAATTGACACGGGATCTTATATCTTTTGTATGATTCTTCAGTGACAAAAATGTCGATAGCTAATCGCTTACTCGTCAGCGGCGGGACAAGTGCCTTATACTTCTTCCTTCAACTTTCTATATTCGAATAGAAAATCCAAGTTCTCGAACTAGATTTATGTAAGACAAACTTTCCAACAAGTTTAGACTACACCACCGCTGGCTGCAAACTTATTTATTTATTTATGTACACACAAAACACTTAACAGAGAAAAGAAATATTACAGATAGAAGAAGAGCACAAAGGAACTGCTTATTTCAATAGAAATTTCTTCCAGCAGACCTGCGACAGGAAAGTTGGATGATATACGAAGAGACAGTGTGTGGAAGGAAATAAGGAAACTTAAAATAGACTAACAACTATATAGCTTAACTAATTATGAATAAATAGCACATGTACGTTAACTAGAAGATAAAAATACATATATAAAATAATTACAATATGGTGGCGAGGTCTTTCATCTATGACTTGTTTCTTGAATAAACAAACATTTTGGAAATCACGAATTTTAGGTGGAAGTGAGTTCCACAGTCGTACTGCATGAACAGAGAAGGAGTGGGAATAGAAATTAGTACTATGGGATGGGAAGTTTGAGGAGCTCGTGGCTAAATAATAACAGCCGCACGGGTCGATCATCAAGGTTAAGCAACGCTTGACGAGGTCGGTCCGTGGATGGGTGACCATTTCAACATACCGAGTTTCCTTCGTGCCTCGGAAAACACGTTAAGCCGTTGGTCCCGGCTGTTATTTGAAGATCTTTGACAGTCGTTACGAGTGGTCAGAAGCTTGAGATCTGACACCAGTCTTGCCAAGGGGCACCGTGTTACCCAGTTACTGGGTTGTGGAGGTCAGATAGGCAGTCGCTCCATGTAAAACACTGCTACTTAGCTGAATCCGGTAAGACTGGAAGCCGACCCCAATATGGTTGGGAAAGGCTAGGCAGATGACTATGGGATGGGAAGTTTAGGTGATGCTTAAGGTGGGATCTACAAGGGACATCGGAAGAGCGAGTGAAGGAGAAGTGATCGCGCAGATATTTACTTACTGACATTTATGAAAGTCTCTTTCTTATGTTGATGGTAAAAGAAGGCAAGAGCCATACTATGCATAATACTTAATACATAGGTCCATTAATGTGAAAGAAACTCTGTCAGTATACACTATAATACTAGCGTCTGCATCGTCTTCGTCCTAACGCACAGGACATTGTCTACCTGTGTGCCAACTTGTCTCCAAAACCTGGCTGAACAGCCGTTAAGACAAGAAAAGGTAACAAACAGACAGGCAGACAGACAGAGTTACTTTCCCATTTATAATATTAGTATGGATTCTAATTATCTGGACTCTGATTATTTCAGTCTGATGAATCAAAGTTGAGCGTGGAAGTGCTCTTAAATCGAAACGCATTCCGTTGAAGTATCTTTGACTGTTACTAAGTGCCATTTGAAACCGAATACTTAATATCAGCCGTATGGTTTTTAAGTATCTAAGTAAAAACAACTACAAAGATCGATCTTCAAACGGCGTTTATTATATTCGCCAATGCTAACGCGGTAGGTACTGGTCCAGCGCCCGCTCAGAGCCAGAATATCAAAGTTGGACCTCCTTTTAGGTAGTTTTGTTTGCAGAATATTTTTTGGTGGCTATGTAGGTTAAAACGTAATTCTAACCATCAATTTCTCAGTGTAAATATATTTTAAACATCTAATTCATTTTGGAGGAGTAGGCAAAAGTAGCGAAAAATAACGTGTTGTTGATTATTTTTTTTTTTTTTATATGAAAAAATCTTGTTTACAAAATGATGTAGGTATAGAAATCTATTTTTTTAACCTTTAATCCTTGCCATTACTGAGGAAAGTAAAGAAAAAGAAAGTAACCGTTTTACGACACTAATCGGGAGTAGGGCCCTTAAGCAACTCTTACCGAGGTTGGTCCGTGGATGGGTGACCTGGCCATCCATTACATTACACAACAATTTAGGGCTGTCAGTGTACAAATTATCATAAATTATATAATATTTAGATTTAATAACATAAAATACAAACAAAGAAAGGAGAAGAATAAAAATTATAGTGAAAGGTAATGCTCCTTCACCATTTTCTTGAACGTTGGCAGTGTTTGAGCAAGTCTTATTTCAATAGGTAGTGCATTCCACAACCGAGCTGCTTGAATAATTGTAATCGTGTGCGCTGTTCTCATAAGAATTTTGATTCTGTTTATGATCAAAAGCCAATGTAAGAGACATGTATGGGACTGGTTTCAGAAGGAAGCAGTCGGGGCTGGTTGGAATCCGCCAGTTGTAAAGTAGCAAACAGTACAGCCACCGACCGTGCCCCGTAACCCAGATGTATTAATGACAAGTGTTTGTGAATGTAGTGTTGAGACATCTGTCCCATCATTCTTCTTTAATGATTCCTAAATGTTTAATCGTGTTAGAATTAAGTGAAACTATGTAATTAGACTTAATATGTTGTAAATGTTATTGGAAATTATACTGCAAATAAAAGCTTCTTTTAAGAAGGGGGCTACTGTAGGGGCACAATGTACTAGCTTACTCAGCGTATCTAATATTAGAATGACGCACGGCTGCTCCCCTGATTCATAGAGGTTTTTAGTCGCAAATAAACGACAGTTGTAATTGGTCGTTTCTGTTAAACCTGCACCTCAACACAAATGCATTAGAACACAAACCCAAAACTTTAATAACCTAAAAGTTATTAGTGAAAAGTCACATTCCCGCAAAGGATTAAGTTTTGATGTTTGCGATTAATCCTTTGTAAATTTTTGTTTCGTCAAATTAATGGATTTCAAACGAAAGCAGTATTTAACATATACCGACTGCCTATCTTATCACCAAAATCGACCCGTGTAGCTGATATAATTTATATACACCACTGCTGTTATATATATATATATATATATATATATATATATAAGAGCAATGGTGGCCCAGTGGTATCAGCAGCGACTTACGCGTTGTAGGTCGTGGGTTCGTACCCAGGCAGGCGCTTTACTTTGTGTAAATAATTCCATCACCACTGCTCTCAAAACGGTGAAGGAAAACGTCGTGAGGAAACAGGCTTGTCCTAGAACCAAAAATTCGAACACATGTGACATCCACCAACCCGCACTGGGCCCGCGTGGTGGATTATGACCCATTCCGGGCCTGTGTCCCAGCAGTGGGAACATTAATAGGCTTATGATGTGATGTGATATTTTTTTTCGTCAAATTAATGCATTTATTACCAGTCTAAACGAAACCAGCTGAGTATCAGTATTTAACATGTATACCGACTGCATATCTTATCACCAAGATCGACCCGTGTCAATGACCCGTGATATAATTCATCCACGAGCACCTCACCGTACATTAAGCTCGATATTTATTTACCGCGACATAAGTATATTAAGCACTTAGGTACAATCTATAAATAAACAGTGCATCTGACGTCCAAACGAATGTGCTTATCTCGTAATTGGATAAAATGGCTCCGGCGGCGCCGTCGACTTTATTTGTAATTGGTGCCTACACGAAGAGGACGGGGGATAAACAGGTCAGATAATAATGGACCGGGACCTTCGTCATGTTCAATGTAGTTAAATTATTATGGGAAAAATGTATAAAACCAGAAAAAAATACCTTATTGGGAGTTATAGGTTTGAGCCGTTTGGCATTGAAAGATTAGGCCCATGGGGTCAGAGTGCGCATCAAGTTTTTCGGGACAGCAGCTAACATTTAGACGACTCTTCACGTGACCGTAGGTCTGTGCTTTTCTTCGGCCAAAGAATCAGTATTGCCATTTAATGTAGCATTGCTGCCAGTTTTTTCTTTGCATCTCCCCTTTTTAGAAGCATGTGTGCGTATGTATTATTATCAGTAGATACTAGATTATATGCATTTCCATATTTGCATATGAAATTGCATATTTATCACATTCTCAGCAGAAATTGCATATATTATATCTAGTGATGATATTTTCGCTATATTTATTATATTTTTCGGTAGGTTTACCCTATCTCTTCTTCTTCTTCTTTTCGTTTCGATGGCACATTTAATTAGATTGTCTGGGCCCAGTAGGTGGCCACGCTTATTGCAGCGTCAGAATCGCTGTACAGGTCTTCCAGGGTGCAAGTGAATGGACAGCCAGGACACTCCAGCAAGTGGGACATAGTCCGTACAGGTGCACCACACTCGCACCGGGTGTTGGACGAATCAATAATCCCCCATTTTGCCAAGTTATATTTGCAGCGACCCTATTAATAAGTGTAATAATAAACTCTATAAGCAAAATTTCGCCCATATTCACTTAAAAAAATATTTTAATTGATTGAAGAGTATACATTTAGAACACCTACCTACATGATTGTTATTTTTACAAAATTTTAAATAATGTTTCGTTTTAGTGCATTATTATCGTCTACAAAGTTGTTACATTTTGATATTAATAATTTATGATTTTGTATGCTGATTTAGAAATATAAAAATTAAAACCTACCACATCTTTTCCTTTTCTTAAACTTTAATCCATACTAATATTTTGGTATTGTATTGTAAATGCGAAAGTAACTCTTTCTGTCTGTTATCTTTTCACGCTTAAACCGCTAAACTGATTTAGATAAAATTTTGTATGGAGATAGTTTGAGATCCTGGAAAGTACATAGGGTAGTTTTTATCCCAGAAGTCATATTTTAAGGGATGTATAGGGGGTTAGAAGTTTGTATGGCGAGCTAATAATTTCTCAAGTGCCCACACACCTAACCTATTATGGCGCGATATAAAAAAGTATGCTATTCAAAGTATTAATGCTACGCAGACGAAGTCACGGACAACAGCTAGTGTTGCATATTTTACAAATTTTAATGCAAATTTTACGCATTTCTCATGCTTATTAATTTAATTAATAGTTTTATTTATTTATTTTGTTTAATTTTAAAGTGTTTTTGTTTTGAATGCCAATAAACATAATTTTCTTTCTTTCTTTCTTTACATCTTCAAGCTTTTTAAATTGCATATAATCCGGTCCTTAATCATTAGTTTGTAAATACTAAGTTATTTATTAGCCATATTGTTCTGTTGTTAAAACATGTTGGATATGTATGTCAACTTGATTGGTAACAGGCATTTTGCAAGGCCTATTTTTATACCAATGGAGCATATTAATTTGTAATTTGGCAGTATGCAAACTGCGTAGATATGAATTTGGCACCTAACTTTATTGTCCCAGCCTATTGTCATTACATCTATTAAAAAATAAATGGTGTTTCTTTAGTAAATAATTTGGTTTGGTTTGCTTTTAAATAACCGTGCAAGGGATTTAATTAATATGTGTATTTTTTAAACGAAGTATCTTAACGCGGCTTGCGGTAGGAATTGCCTGGTAAAAATCGTCACGTAACTAAAAGCGTTATGCGGCACGAGACGTTCGACTCAATCCAGTAGAGTTCGGATATTATAGTCAAGCACTGGCCGCCACACTTGTTTACATCATGTGTTAGCTAAAAGTGACTTTTGTTTAATAAATATCAACAATATCCATAAGTAAATTCGTAAAAACCGGCCAAGTGCGATTCGGACTCACGCACGAAGGGTTCTGTACTTGGTAAATTTTGTTTACGATTTATGACGTATTAAAAAAAAACTACTTACTAGATCTCGATCAAACCAATTTTCGGTGGAAGTTTACATGGTAATGTACATCATATATTTTTTTTAGTTGTATCATTCTCTTATTTTAGAAGTTAAAGGGAGGAGGGGGGTACACATTTTACCACTTTAGAAGTGTCTCTCGCGCAGTTTGCGCGTTTGATTCAGTTTAAAAAAAATGTATATTAGAAACCTCAATATCATTTTTGAAGACCTATCCATAGATACTCCACACGCATGGGTTTTTTAAGTTTATTGAAAAAAATTTTTTTTTTTTCTATTTTTGTGCAAAAATCTTAATGCATTTCACAGAATACATCTACTTACCAAGTTTCAACAGCATAGTTCTTATAGTTTCGGAAAAAAGTGGCTGTGACATACGGACGGACAGACAGACATGACGAATCCATAAGGGTTCCGTTTTTTACCATTTGGCTACGGAACCCTAAAAAGGCGTGAGGAAGATCACTCCTGACCGCACAATTTTTTTATTTTAAATTTTTACTTTCGAATAATATCAGGATAAACAAATTGGTAGACTATAAATAACAAAAAGGTACAAATATGATTATGAAATTATTCGGGTACATGCAAATTCTGAAGCACCCTGTATATTGCATTGCTTCAGAAGTTGGAATAGAACATAACAATAGTCTATTTACAATAACATACGCCGCGGTGTTTGCAATAAACCGTGACATCTACCTCTAAATTAATGTTTTGGCGTTAAATAAGACTTTTAATGCTATATCGAAATAGAACAGGGTCACTGTTAGTAAAAGCAAACACATCTATTATAGGTCCAATGATAACATTTAAAAACATATTTAAAAAGACTTTAGCAAGACAAAGTAAGACATGAACACTACACACAATGAATGGTATTAAGTAATGAAGTATGAACACTACATTTATATTACACCGAAAACATTTAAAAAAAATATTTTTTTATCTCGTATAGGCTCGCGCTTGACCACCATCTCACCTGATGGTAAGCGATGATGTGGTCGACGATGGAGCACGCTTGCCTAGAAGTAACCTATTCACTCTTGACTTAAAGACCCCTAGATTGCAGCTATCGGGAAACACAGACTCCGGCAGGGAATTCCACTCCTTAGCTACGCATAATAAAAGTACTCTCAAAACATTTAGTGTGTATGGGTGGGATGTCCACCATGTACCGATGGGGCATCGCCGTTTTTATTAGGCTTGGAAACATAATCTTTTAGCCCTCAGACGCAGACTTTAATACAGAACCATAGAATGAAATTTTTTGTAAGCTTGCATAGCGTTACGCTTGCATAGTGTTTTTCGGAACAAGTCGACGCTGCAAACGTGGTTGCTGGGACTTTTGCAACCCTGTTTACTGGTACGGGACAGTGGCTAATTAGTTAACTAATAAATTTATTTCATACTAGCTGTCCCACGCCGCTTCGCTCCCGTCAACTGGCTACCTACCTACCTACCCTACCTACCCACCTTCCCTACCTACCCTACAAATTGATTGATTGATTGCGTAACTTAAACCTTTACGCAGCGCACGCAACGGAAGCTTTCAAAATGGAATATTTTTGCCAGTTTTGCAACATTTTTCATTTATTCTCCGCTCCTAATGGTCGTAGCGTGATGTGATATAGCCTATAACCTTCCTCGATAAATGGACTACTTTTTGTGTTAAAAAATATTTTTTCAATTCCAACCAGTAGTTCCTGAGATAGAGCGTTCAAACAAACAAACAAACTCTTCAGCTTTATGATAAATATTAGTATATGTAGATATTAAATTCATACACGGTCAATAAAAAACACAAAATAAAACATTGAATAATAGGAATCACAAATGAAAACATAGAATTATAAATTAGATTATTAAATCAACATCAAAATTATTATTTTTTATTTTACATAGGCCTACATGAGCACTTATAAAACGTCGGCAAAAGTTGCACGGTTCGGGTTAGTCGTTTCCTATGGAGAAGAACCGGCAAGAAACTCCACAAATACTCTTTTAAAAAAATGGTTTGGTTTTACAATATTTCCATGTTACAGCATTAGTACTTAGATATGGGGGGACAACGTAGGCCCGATAATAAGTCGCAAAAAATTAAAAAAAAGTAAAACGTGATAAAATGTTAACAAATTTTAACAAGCATCTAGAAATCTAGAAGGCCTACAATGTTCACACATTCACAAAACAATCGGTAAAATAATCTATACAAAGGTAAAAAAACAAATTAAAATATTAAATTAAAGCCAAAGAATTCAAAAAAGCAAAAAAGATTCAGCCGAGTACCAGTATTTTATATGGAGCGGCTGCCTAACTGAACTCCACAACCGGAAAACACAATACCCCTTGGCAATTGACTACCTGTAACGACTTTTAAAGATCTTCAACTTGTAGCCGGGACCAACGGCTCAACGTGCTTTCCAAGGCACGGAGGAAACTGGCTATGTAAGGGCTTGGCCCCATCACCACGTCACGACGTCGTCAACGTGGAACGGGGCAACATCGCCTCAACATCGGGGCACGATATCGTACCTTGCCAAGGCACGGTACGGCGAAGTTGCCGCGGTACGACGCGTCGGACGTCGTCGGCAGCGGTACGCAGCGATGCTCTCGCTCAGTTGATGTTTAATTGTATTAGCCATTAGTTGTGCAAAATAAATGTCAGAAATTATTGAATCTGATTTATTGATATCGACTGTTAAGGAACGTCTAGAATAAGACTGCAATTGCACAGGTTCGTCAGTGATTTTTTTTCCTAAATTATACAAGGCACGACATCGTGTAATGTTGCGGCTTCGCGACTTGCTTTATTACGACACGGTAACGTAATTTGGCAAGTCACACCAACGTGCCGCGCCGCGACACCGCACCTTGCCACTCTATCGACGTCATGACGTGGTGATGGGGACAAGCACTAAAGATGGTCACCTACGGACCGCTCGGGTCTTTACAGAGAGACAGACAATGAATTAGTATATGTATGATCATTAGGATCATACATATACTAATTCATTGTCTGTCTGTATTGTTATGTAAACAACCCGTTGCATGTGGTATACGACCACGATATGATTTTTTCAATACAGTTGTTTAACATGGCGAACTTTCAGAGGCTATAATTATGATTCGAAAGTTAAATCTTACGCATAGGCATCTTTCTGTTACGCGGTCGTGACTTTTGTTTACGAGCTCGATCATTATGTTTGCAGTTTAGTTTTAAATTTATAAATCAATTTAAAAAAGTTTAGTAGCAAGGAGCTTTCAAACATAGAATAAAATGGGATAGATTTTCTACGAGAAAAAATGAATGATTCCGTACGTTTTAGCATTGAATTCTCAAAAGTCTTTTAAATGGTTGTTTAATATATTTAATTACCAGTTTTAATTTAATTATTTTCACATCAACATTTTTCAAAAATCGAATAGGCTGTAGCTGTTTTCTTTGTAAAAAAATATGTCCAGTTGCAAAAACGCGCCATATTGAACATTTTATTATTTGTGAATAAACAAATCTAATTCTTTCGTTGCAATAACCTACTTGCCACCCTTGTATCACAATGTACTATTGTTAACTAATGAATTTACGACAATTCATTATGTCCCTGTATACGAGTAGAGTATGCTCGATATCTGAGGTCGGTTCGATAAGCTATAATTTTGGTTCATTATAAATTGAATAAATTAATCGAATTTAGTTTAAAAAATAATTTAAAAAAAAACATGGTAATTTCTGACTCAGAATCCGACAGAGTTAACCTATCGTTTTTGTCATCTGAAGTAGGACAAGAATAGATTTATATTTTAATTTATTTAAATGGCTAACGCACAAATATATAACTTTGAGTACCAATTAAATGAATAACTTGTACCTACCAATAACAATTAATACAATCGAAAATAGTTATTTATGCTACAAGTGCGGCAAGTAGGTGATTTCCGATGAGTGGTATTAAATCGACACGAGTCAGAAATCATCTTACGCACGTGTATCATACAACATTTTACTATGCATTATGCGAGGAAATAAAAAATAATATCTGAACCAAGCAAGAAATTAATAAAATGGCGCTTATTCAAGGGGGCTCAGCATATCCACAGATATTAACTAATAGTTCATAGTTCGTCGGGCATATCTACTGCACATGTGCAAATGGCTGTCACGTCGTAACGCAAAAAGGCACGAGCAAAATATTCATTCTGCCAAACATATTTAATGAATATTTAAAATTAATTTATTGATCAAAATCTAAATCTAGAGTAATTAAAAACGCCTTAAATGAAGTATTAGTTTTGTTTTACCTTTTATATGAATGATAATATGTACTTAACTAATTTTTAAAACTTTCCTCAAATAATAAAAACTCTATGCGGCGGGCTGACGTTGGAGTTAAAAATTAAAAAGTACAGGAAAGTAAAAAGCACTAGTAAAAAAAAGTGACACTTTCCGCACAGTTTGGCTGCTTGGAAAACGCTCTTCTCGAGGACATGCATTGTAAAAATATTTTTCTTACACTTTAGACGTAACCTGGGATTTATCTGGGGGTCTTTAAGTCAAGAGTGAATAGGCTACTACCAGGCAGGCGTGCTTTACCTTCGACTACATCATCACTTACCATCAGGTGAGATAGTGGTCAAATTGAAACCTAATAAATATAAAAAAAAACCGACCAAGTGCTAATCGGACTAGCGCACCGAGAGTTCCGTATAAATAGCTACATTCACCAAAATAATTAGGCAACATCAATGACGTTCATAAACAATGAAAGCACCGAACATTGCTCGAAAGAAGGGACAAAGTTAATTTTACCGTTCGAGAACTGTTGCCTCCATACCATACATCAATATAGGTAGCAGTCAGAGTAAAAAAAACAAAAAGCCTTTTATTTCTTGTAAATTTAAAGGAGAAATAGTGAGTGTCATACTGAATATCGACAGTTAATTATTTCGACACGGTCCCAATTTCTAAAAACAATAGTATTGAATTTCGCTTTATGGTTTTAGATACAAAATAAAAACAAATAGTACCCTTTAGGTTTTGAGTCCCTTACGATTCCTCAAATATGCGGCATAAACGGCTGTATCTTTTGATTGCGTTAATTTAGAAGTTTGAATTGCAGGCCTGATGATTCATCATCTTCGGCCTATTAATGTTTCCCCCACTGCTGGGACACAGACCTCTTATCTGTGAGCGGGCATGAGCGGTAACCCATAACCCACCACGTGGGCCCAGTGCGTGTTGGTGAATGTCACATTGTCTTCGATTTTTTTGGATCTAGGACATGCTGTTTTCTGACGATGTTTTCCTTCACCGTTTTGACAACAGTGGTGATTAAATAATTTACACAAAGTAAAGCGCCTGGCTGGATTCGAACCCACGACCTACAACTTGCAAGTCGCGACCGATACCACTGAGCTAACACTGCTCTGAGAATACCATATTTGAACTTGATATCTCCAGGCGTTCCAGAGAAAAGGGTCTTGACACACGGACAGACAGACAACGAAGTTAAGTTCCTGTAAGGATTCCTTTTTTTTTCTTTTGAGGAGCAGAACCCTAAAAAATTACTGTTTTCTGTCGGGATTGAGTAAATTTTGTATAGGGCTATTCTTTATTATATTAGTTCATATTCATATTCATATTCATTTAATCATTTGTAGACATAGGTAACATTAGGTCTTAAATAACATTTTTGCCGCTATGTTAGCCAAAAATAGCATACAAGTATATCACAATTAGATTAATAAATAAGATTCATTCATTATTATTACAAAATGTCAATACAATTATTAATACATAGTTACAGCACATAAAATTATAAATTTGAAATGTCACAATATTAAACAAGTACAATGTCATATAATTCATACACAATGTCAATACAATTATTAAAAATTACAGCACATAAAATTATAAATTTGAAATGTCACAATATTAAATAAATACAGTGTCATATAATCCATTTTTTGTCATATCTTATCTTCTAAGTATTCAGTGACACTGTAATAGGCCTTAGAAATCAAAAGCTTTTTCAAAGTACTTTTAAAAACATTCAAAGATTGTATCTGTAGCAGTTCTTTTGGCAAATGATTATACAACCTTGGTGCCATGCAGAATATACTACTATTCAAAAAATGCGTTCTATTAAAAGGGAAACATATGTGATTTTTATAGCGTGTACTTCTCATTTTTTCAAACAGATTGATATTGTTCTTCACAAATATTAACATTTCATATATGTAAATACATGGCACGGTCAAAATATTCAAATCAATGAAGTATGGCTTGCAACTATCAGTCTTTTTTAGTTTACAAATAGCCCTAACACACCTCTTTTGTGATATTAATATCATTTCCCTGGAAGTTGAGTCGCCCCAAAAGATTATCCCGTACCGAAGAAGAGAAACAACATGTCCGTGGTATGCAGTCATAAGTGTTCTGAAAATAAATCTCATTATTGCTTGTTTTTTAAATATCTAGTATTTTGTAATTAATACAAGCGATATGAATAATCAGATTTTTTAAATTAATTAAATCAGTGCTGATTGTGGTTAAAATATGTATTGATTAATTCGTTCTCTGTGGCGTTGGAATATTCATTATAACTATTATTAGTTCAACTGTTTCATAAGTTTCACTTGTTTAGGAGCATAAAAGTGTGTATGTTAAGCAATTCACAAATTCTTCACCTAATGTAAACTAAAAGTGAATTCTCTAAATCCGTGCAGTGAAATTTGCTACCTCTGTTAAATTATACATATTGCCTCGCCAACTTTCTGGGATACTGACGCAGAGTTATCGTGCTTCCTCTTGTTTCGAAATATTTGGTATTGTTTAGATCTATTGAAGTTACAAGATCTAGATCTACAGAGTAAAGCAGTGTCGTCATAAAAACATTAAAAAACTTAAAGTGGAGCAATCTAGTCTGTGCAGTGATATTCACCATGTTTGATTCTTCGATCTTCTGGAAACGTGTACGCGATATCAGTTTTTATTTCATGTTCGTGCTGACACTAGCTTCCTTGATCTACGGACTGATATCATGGTACATCTTGAAGAAGATGCGTAATTACAGAAACTATTTGTTTCTGAACGCAATTTTATCATACTTCTTATCCTACATTACATATATATTTTTTTACAATCCTAATAATGTATCGCTGGATATATTACTAATCCATTTAGATGAGTATTTAGAGACCGCAAAGAACCACTGGTTATTACTTATTAGTCATATGTTTTATGTAGACTTTGTTAAAGTCTTTAATGTCCATATGCAAAGGAAATACTTAAAAAGCTGCCTCTTTGGTTGGGGCCTACCTATAATAACTCAAATCATGACTTACCTTGTAAGTGATTATTATTATATTGTTTTCATTCATTATTTAAAATTTATACCCAAATTGGGTGTCTTCCTCTTGAATTCAGATAAAATTATACCTATACTCGTAAACTGTTGTATATATATTATTACTGTATTTGCACTTTGTTTTAGTTTTAACACAAGCGCAGGTACAGGAACTAACACCTGGCGTCGCTTGTATATAGCCACTTTGATATTTCTGTTAAGTGACGTCGCATTGTCTTCCGAGTATTTTATGCGTTTAATAAACGTACATCCAGGTTTCTTAGCATCACTTCTATTAGAGCTAATTAATCCTCTATTATTAGTAGTGGTTTTAGTCGCTGTAAGGAGTAATCGCAAAGCATGGTATGAGTTTTATACAAATAGGTTAAATCAAAGATTGCAGAGGAATCCAAATATCATCATGAATAGACTAGTTATTCGTGAACCTGTTGATTGCTAATCTACCAAAATTTTAAAAAAACCAGGTACTAAAACAGGATCTGGATAAGCGTTACTACAAAATGAAAGATTTTTTAATTGCCCATGATGTTTTTGCTTGTAAATTTTTATTATTTGTAATTCCGAATGTGCTCCAAATATTTTAATGATGCAAATATTATGTATTATTTATAATTATTTTCCTAATTGTATAGGTTATGTAATTTGAAACATCTTATTTGTAAATAACGGTTATTACATAATGCCCACAAGATTTAATTTATTATTATTATACGGATTTTTATAGCTACTATTTTCCCTTCAAATCAATCTGCCCAACGGTTGGGCCGTTCCGTTTTCGTTGAGGTTGACTACCCGTCTACCTACCACCTTAGGGTGAGGCCAAACGAACGTAATTTTGTGAGTTGTAAGTTGCGTAAAATGCGTCGCGGAATTTACGCTGCATTCGGTTTCATACTAAAGTCTTGTTTGTGCCACACGGCGACGCAAAATGAGTTGCCTGCTGACTCACGCACATTATTTCAACCGGATTGCGCTCGACTTGAGGGAGGGGAGCGAGGCAAGCGTCAGCGCCCCGTACAAACGTAGAATAGCAACTGAAATTACGTCCACCGTCTGGCAGCCCAACCGAATTTCAGTTGGACATGGAAGGAGTACCTGTGACCTCCACAACTCAGTAACTGGGTAGTACGATTCCTCTTCCACAAAACAGATCAGGGGGGTGACCATAAGCTCTTAGAGCGGTATCAATTTGATATCGAGTAAGTGACAGATGTATACACGTCAGATATTCGATATCAAATTGATACCGCTCTAAGAGCTTATGGTCACCCCCCAGTTATCAACCGTTTTGGTAAAACCTTCACATCACATAATGTTTCGACTACTCTTGTGAATAGTCAATAAGTGCTTGTACTTATGCTATTACTTCATTGTAAGTCCTAAAAAGTAATAATTAAAACCGAAAATTTATTATGGAAAAAAATGAAAAAAGAACCATTTTCACTATGGAGCCACCTATGAGATCGCAAAATAAATCAGCTGTTTCATATAAGATAGGATAGTCCTTTTCCGTTCTTAGACCCGTTGTGTGTGCAGGACTCTTCTCTGTGAGAGGAAATGGGCCGTAATCCACCCCACGGACCCTGTGCGGTTTAGTGGATGTCACTTGTCTTCGAATTTTTGGTTTTAAGACATACCGGTTTCCTCTTAATGTTTTCCTTCACCGTTTTGAGAGCAGTGTTGATGAAATAATTTACACAAAGTAAAGCACCTGCCTGGGTTCGAACCCACGACCAACAACTTGTATGTCGCAGTCGTTACTACTGAGCCACAACTGCTCTTTCATATATTTATGCTCGCCGCATAACTCGACCAAAAAACCTATGTATGAAAAGACTAGGTGTTGGACTATTTTTGGACTTGGTAGTTTTTGATTTAAGTGTATATATAGGTATGTAGTTATACTTAGTTGATTAAGTATTTTATACTGTGCACATAATATTCTCTACCTGAATAAAAAAAAAATAACAAATAATAATAATAAACAATTTAGTTTTATAAATACATAAAGACTGTACTTACGTCATGTGAGGATTGTAATAAACCCGAAGATGATTAGTAAAACATCAGTACTGGTACCACAGAAACGTTATGGTACGAGTAATAATACGTTATGGTACGAGTAATACTCATTGTAAAGTGCAGTGCAAGGGCCATTGTCTTCCTATAGTCTTATATGATAAAAGATGAGCGTATGATGACTATAATGACTACCACACCCTTGAGTAGTAATTGCTCTCCAACCAAAATAATAAAATAAATATTTTGAAAATAAATAACATAAAAAAACAAAAAAAAAGTTTATTCCAAAATTATAAATGTTTGTTTTATTTATAACTGGCTGGCCCCGGCTTCGCACAAGTGTACTAATGTAGAAAATGTTTTTTTTCTTTCCTACAAACCTTGTCCTGACAGTTACAAACACAACAAAAGCGAATTAGCCAAGAAGGTGCAACTGTTCTGAAGTGATGCGCTTACATGCATTCGGTAATTAATTTTTATTTATAGATTAAAACTACATGCACACAACACACAAAACGCACAGCATGGTGTAAAGGCAAGGTTACACAATAAAATATCTAATAAGGGGTGTTACACACTATAATAAGGGGTGACACACACTTACCGCCTTTAGCTTCGCCAGATGCAAGCAGCAAAAAGAAGGTATGTTATTTACAGAAGAGCTAGCAGCCGCAGTTGTGCTTATAGTAAAATGGCTTTTGATTGTGGTTGAGACCAGATTTTTGAATCGAAAATTAAATGTTACTTTAGATACTTATTGTTCAAAAAAATTAAATGCTAGTCTTCTAATGCGATTGGTTGTTGAAAATTCATTGAAACAATCAGAGCAGCTTACACTGAAAATGTGTCACATACTCAGGCAAAAAATCGTTTTAAAAAAGCAATGGGCCTTAAGGTTACACTAGTCGACGGCACGAACTATTTTGTGCGCGGGGTTAAAATGCCTGCTATCTCATCCGACAACTCGTGCGAAAGGGATAGATGCTGTGATGAGCAGTAAGAAGCTAGTTCGCGTATGAATTAGCACTTTTGCAAGTTTGTAGCGAAATGGATGATGATTTAGGACGAAAACGAGCGCGCGAAATTTTATAAACAGACCTTTGAGAGTCTAGATATCTTGAAAAAACTACTTGATGTATATTTTCAAAATAAAATTATTTGCATTGTTGAACTAATAATCTTTCCCTGTATGGTGGCCGTTTTGCAATTTTTCTTCTTCTTATGGTATTTATTGCCGCCCAAAGATACATTACAATTAGTGTTGAAATACGGTGCTTTCGACGCTCATAACTTTCAAATATTTTTCCATACAGGGCTAGATAATGATGAGGCAAATTGATATATTTTTTTTTTTTTGAACGTAATTCGACAAACAGTGGAGTAAGTAAAATTAGACGTTTTTATGGAAGAATTATCGACTAGTGTAACCTTAATGTAGTGCTCTACATGTTTTAGTTTAAAAAGCTACAATCAAAGCGACCGACAGTTTCAGAGCCGTACCGTAGATCGAAGCTATAACCTTAACCGGATTAAGAAATTATTATTGTAACTTGTACGTTAAATATCAGAGTCATTTTACCTTTTATTATAGGTACTGACCCAAGCTACCTATGAATATTTTTTATATAAAAGGTTACTGAACTCATTGACTGCCCAAGCTTTTAATAAACTTCTGTATTAATTAAATTCTAGTCATACTTAACTTATTTCATTCTATGTCTAATCCAAATGAATTCGCCGAAGAATTTTAAGACGGCTACACGTTTTATTATTTTAGGTAAAAAATATGGTAGTAGGTATAAACCTATTTTAGGTGGAACGCAGTTTACAATGGACTAAAATTAAAACGAGGAATAACTTTTGTTAGGTTTTAAGCTCCTATAGACAACTATAGAATTTGTTGGTCGTGAATAACGTATGTTAGGGTCGGCTTCCAATCTAACTGTAGAATAGAATAGAATAGAATACTCTTTATTATGTACACCATATAAGTTACAGAAAGTATAGACAAAGAAAACATTGCACTGGGTGACACAATGGGCGGCCTTATCGCTAAAAGCGATCTTTTCAAGACAACCTTTGGATGGATTTAAAAAAAAATGGAAGGAATGACAGTACTGTAGGTAGTCTTTGGTGTACTATTAAATAAAATAAATAAATACATACATATTTATATAATAGACAAATATATACAGTAATAAGTATGGAACAAAAGCATGAAAATAATGAAATATAACTATTAAAGAGAGAGGTAGTGATTTTTTACCATTGTTGTTACTGTATGTAGCTGAATTTCAGTATTTGA
Source organism: Orthosia incerta (assembly GCA_948252205.1). Lineage (NCBI taxonomy): Eukaryota > Metazoa > Arthropoda > Insecta > Lepidoptera > Noctuidae > Orthosia > Orthosia incerta. The sequence continues at coordinate 16,111,443 of OX411758.1, read as the reverse complement.
CATGGTACTTCCTATCTGGCCTCCTAAATCCGGTTACAGTATAACACAATCCTGATACGATAACTCTCATTTTGTTCAACAAGATATCACTAAACACAAAAATACTGTCCCTTTTACCCGACTACAGCAAATCCATTAAAAGTATTATTCTTGGTGAAGACAGAATTTATTAGAATTCGATTCTATTGGCCATTCAATTAGACGGCCTGTACTACGAGTCTAATTAAATTTCGTAAATACAAGCAAATTAGTAACTGTCTGGTGTAGAAGATCGAACTTATTTTGTTAAGGTTAATTTTAGTATTGAAATGGGTTTAAGATTTTGTCTGTCTGCTAGAGAGACTTTTGGAATAAAAGTTCACTTTGACTGCTTTGGTGGTCAAAACCGCTGCTGCTGGGCATGAGGTCCTGTGGACTTACTGCGAGTTTTGAAACGTATTCGATCGCGTTAAAGTAAACTTCAATCTTACTTAAATTATAGTTGTCAATGTTTGGATAGTTGGAAGTGTGTGTGGATGTATGTTCGTCACCCCACGCTCTGCAGTTGCGCTTGCCCCAAATAGGGTAAGATAACCAGTTATTGGTATTTTAAGAGAGTGTCTCCCCAGGCTTCGTAATCAAAAGCCCAGAAAATCATATTGCATACAAAAATTATAATGACACCGAAGGAAATATTTTTACCTTTATTTTAAGAAATGTTTCATCCAATGAAATAGTAATTATACATATATTTTCACTGAATTATAAAAAAGTTATCTAAAATCCTATTACTGTCATAGAAGTCCAACATTGCGTAATCCTCTTTCTAAAATAAGAAAACCATATTTTCTTATTTTTACCCGGCTGCCAGGAATGGGTTATGTTTTTCGCGCGTATCTTGTATGTATGTTTGTATGTACTTACAATATTCTTTATTACCTCGTATCTTTCAAACCACTTGACGGATTTTTATAATTAAGACATAGTTTGATAGGTCATGGCCGCCCAAGTGTTCTTAGATATGTGCCGTTAAAAAAAGAAACATGGCGTTTTTGGGCGCCATATTGTAGAGGTTGCAATTTTTTTTTACTTCGAATCCCATCGAATGGGATATCAAAATGAAGGGTTTTTAGAGGTGATTACAAAATACATACCACTTATATGATTAAAGTCAATAAAATCAAAAACCCGACTGCTCAAAAAGCGATCTAAAAAGATGTAAACAAGAAGAAAATCTTGCTATGCAGTCGGAGGGTACATCTGGTTCTGGTCAGCCAGCTCGCGAATATGTGTATATTTAGATCGCTTTTTAAGCAGTCTGGTTTTTAGCCTATAAACTCAGAAGTGCCAATAACTGGAGGGCAGCACCCCGCGATATCCTACAAGGGTCTTAAACGTACCTGGAAAAATATGAGTTTACTACAGGTGCACCTCTACTAAACCCCTTCAAAGTACAGGCGTGATGTTGAGTAATTTTAAGTAAACAAACAAAATAACAGACAGCTAGTAATTAGTGAACATTTAGAATTTCGGTAATTATCTATTGAAATCGATACTTGTCTGTTCTCTGTTTAATTAGCTGAGCTCAATTTGTATTTGCGAGGTAATATTACAAAACATCACGCGCGGGTGGCGGGGGACGTTACTAGCCAATGACGTGAAGGCGCGAAGACGCTTCGACGCGCCCGTAGGTGGCCCCCGTCCCGCGCGCACGTTTTACCACCCCCGCTGCCTTAAGCTGGCGTCCCACGGCCCGTTTTCTATACTAATATTATAAAGAGGAAAGATTTTGTTGTTTGTTTGTACCGAATAGGCTCCGAAACTACTGGACCGATAAGAAAAAATCTTTTACCAATAGAAAGCTACATTATTCCTGAGTGACATAGGCTATTTTTTAATCCCGAAAATGGATCCTGTGGGGTGGTCCACGGGAGCGAAGCCGCGGGCAACAGCTAGTACATTATAAACGTTTAAACTGAGATATTTATTATTATTTATTTATTATATCCTTTATTGTACACCACAAAAACATACAGGACAAACGTTCACAAAAACAAGTGTACAATGGGCGGTCTTATCGCACTAGGCAATCTCTTACAGACAACCTTTACCTTATATTATACTACGCCAGGCATTTCCACGTCTGGCGTGGCCTGTCGATTACCGGGCCGTGGGACCCCAGCTTTACGTCCACCGTCACCCGCAGACCATGAAAGTGTTACGTAAGAAATTGCCCAGATAAAGTATACCCACATTCCGCCACTTATGTTTTTAAGGCGCCGATTCCCTTGAGTAGCTGATTTTAAAATGAGAATCACGTCTAAATGGCTAGTTGTAATTCTTTGAAAAAAATATATGTTATATAAGACTATTTTCTTAATAATTTGATCTAAGCAAATTTTGAGTTTTATTTTTATAACATTGTGTAATTAATTTGTAAATTTATGTCTAAAACGGACAAAAACACGACAATCACACCAAAACCGCTGGGCGTATTTTAATGAAATCAACACCATTTCAAAGATAATTTAATTATCTACATTTTGATCTGAGGCTTTTTTTTTTAAGTCATAGAATAATAAGGAAAATACAAAAAACTACAAAATTTTGGGTCGCGCGGGTGTGAAACGAGTGCGCGTTTTGTTACCTCAAGGTTGTTGGCGTTAGTCGTCGTCTTAAGGCTTTGCCACACTGGATGCGTTCTGCGTCCTGCGGTCCGGCCACTCAAACATTTGGTACGGGAAATGTTCTAGTGAACGGACCGCAGTACGCAGAACACATACAGTGTGACAAATGCCTTAAGTCCCATGTAATAATATGTTGTATGTATATGTTGGGAGCACAGATGGCGCAGTGATTGAGCGATTGACTGCTGCGCTGCATGTCGTAGGTTCGATTCACGCACGGAACAAAGACAAAGATATTTTATTTCAACTTGGCCAAGCGGCACTTTTGAACGTTACATTAATATTTACAAGGAATAAAAATTGATTCTACCGTCTGAACAAATATTTATATGACCTACAGATAGTTTTTCCGGCTCTGGGTGTTTGTGTATGTGAGTTTATATGTTTGTAAACGCACCCACGATACAGGAAGAAATTCCTAGTGTGGAGCAACGTTTTTCTTGAAGAGAAAGAGAAGAAAATAGGGCGAGCCTGCTCCCATTATCAACCGGGCGTCCAGACTCCAGGCTGGTACTGAAAAATTGTAGATGGAATAACCCAATAACCCGGGCAACGAATTCAAGACCTCATGCTCATGCAACCACTAAACCAACCAACGGGGTAGAAAATTCATTAATTAGTGTCTATCGAAATTGATACCGATTGTCTGTCCTTTGTTCAATTAGCAAATTTCAATTTAAGCGAGGTATAAATTACGAGAATTAATTGAATTAAGAGTTCATTTTAGTGTTAAACTTGACTTAATTATTAATTAATTGAATCTGCTCTCATCCACATCTTACTAAATAAAGCTTATACATAACCAGCCAGCTACAAAAATAATTATTTTAATGTAAATAATTTAATAAACTCCGTTTTAACAATTCGCCTTAGTGAATAATTTGAAATATTACCTAATTATATTACTTAAAAGCCTATTTTGTAAAAAAATATACTATAAATATCCTAAAAATTAAACTTAAAAAAATATACATACCTAAACTTACCGATTTAAAATAATTAAGTAAATTGGTATACCTACTTTGTCTTGTTGACAATATGTCGTATACTAACGAAATAATTTACAAGAACATTTTTTTTCAAAATTGCTCTCATCATAAGCAAAAACAAATAGTATTTTACTTACTACCAAAACTTACTACATAGTACTTCAAAATAATCAACAGGACCTATAAAGATCATTCTGAGCACAGGGGAGTGACCATAAGCTCTTAGAGCGGTATCAATTTGAGATCGAATAAGGAACAGATGTATATGACTTGTATACATCTGTCACTTACTTGATCTCAAATTGATACCGCTCTAGGAGCTTATGGTCACCCCCCTGTTCTTATAAAGAAAACTACAGTTATTATGATGCTTTTCAGACAGGAACAGAACCCTGATAAAGATAGACGAGAAATACCGACGTTAATTCATACTTAAGGCACAGATACACCTCAGTAGCTGATTTTAAAATGAGAATCACGTCTAAACAGCTAGTCGTAATTTTTGGATAAAATATATGTAACATTAGATCATTTTCTTAATAATAATATTATCTACAAAAATTTTGAATTTTATTAATTGTGTATGTAATGTAATTCATTTTTAAAGTTATAGTCAAACATGAATAAAAAAACGAAAAACGCGCCAAAACCGCCGTAGGTATTTTAATGAAATATTCACCATGTCAAAGACAATTAAATTATCTACATTTTGATCTAAGGCTTTTTTTTAAAGTCAATAAGAAGGAAAGTACGAAAATCTACCAAATTTTGGATCGCGCGGGTGTGAAACGAGGGCGCGTTTTGTTCCTTCAAGGTCGTTGGCGACTGTCGTCGTCTTAAGCCGAGAATAACTGCTTTCAACCTAATTAAATTGAATAGGTACCAGGTAAGTATTTACTCCATTGAAAAGCAACGGCTTACTCAACGTCTACATAAATCTTGAATGTTCTTTAGAATGCAACTAATTAGCAAAGAGCACTTAAGTTCTGAACCTTATCTTGCACTTGAATATATTATGCTATATTAATGTGAATAGGTGAATACTCGTAGAAACGATTTGGATAATTATGTGGTTTTTACAGGCTTATTATATTTGTATAGGCTTAAAGAGTGTCAATGACAGAGTGTAGCCGCATTCAAAATGTGGTGTTGGATGCTCCAAATACCATGGACAGCCAAACACACAAATGTGTCTATCCTTGCCCAACTCGATGTCAAGACCAGATTGTTTACAGTATGCCTACAAAGTATTTTGACATATTTCGGTCACATAATGCGAAGAGGAGATAGAAGCCTAGAAAAACTGGTCATTGTTGGCAATACCGAAAGAAAAAGAGCACGAGGCCAGTTGCCAACACGATGGTCTGATCAAGTGAATGAAGCTACGCCCAAAGTAAATTTCAGCAGGTGGTGTTGGCAACTTTGGACCGGCATCGATGGAGGCAGATTGTCCGTTTAAAGGTACTCCTTTCCACCACGATCCTCAGTAATGAGGGACCGATTGAAGAAAGAAAAGAAAAGATTGTGAAGGCCATAGATTATTCTATCAACAATAGCGTGGCAATAGCGATTGTCAAAATGTTTGAGATTGACAAGCGCTAACAAAGAGTAAAGTGATCAATCCCTTACAAGTCATCATGACCACATCCACAGGTTCTAGTCAAGTAATTTTCTATCAGCCAATAATGTCTAAAATGAATGAGATTGTCAAGCGGTATCAAAATGTCAAGTGATCAATCCGTTAAATTTCGATGGGACAAGTCATCACGACCACATCCACAGGTTCTAGTCAAGTAATTTTTTATCAGCCAATAATGTCTAAAATGAATGAGATCGTCAAGCGGTATCAAAATGTCAAGTGATCAATCCCTTAAATTTCGATGGGACAAGTCATCATGACCACATCCACAGGTTCTAGTCAAGTAATTTTCTATCAGCCAATAATGTCTAAAATGAATGAGATTGTCAAGCGGTATCAAAATGTCAAGTGATCAATCCGTTAAATTTCGATGGGACAAGTCATCATGACCACATGCACAGGTTCTAGTCAAGTAATTTTCTATCAGCCAATAATGTCTAAAATGAATGAGATTGTCAAGCGGTATCAAAATGTCAAGTGATCAATCCCTTAAATTTCGATGGGACAAGTCATCATGACCACATGCACAGGTTCTAGTCAAGTAATTTTCTATCAGCCAATAATGTCTAAAATGAATGAGATTGTCAAGCGGTATCAAAATGTCAAGTGATCAATCCGTTAAATTTCGATGGGACAAGTCATCATGACCACATGCACAGGTTCTAGTCAAGTAATTTTCTATCAGCCAATAATGTCTAAAATGAATGAGATTGTCAAGCGGTATCAAAATGTCAAGTGATCAATCCGTTAAATTTCGATGGGACAAGTCATCATGACCACATGCACAGGTTCTAGTCAAGTAATTTTCTATCAGCCAATAATGTCTAAAATGAATGAGATTGTCAAGCGGTATCAAAATGTCAAGTGATCAATCCCTTAAATTTCGATGGGACAAGTCATCATGACCACATCCACAGGTTCTAGTCAAGTAATTTTCTATCAGCCAATAATGTCTAAAATGAATGAGATTGTCAAGCGGTATCAAAATGTCAAGTGATCAATCCGTTAAATTTCGATGGGACAAGTCATCATGACCACATGCACAGGTTCTAGTCAAGTAATTTTCTATCAGCGAATAATGTCTAAAATGAAAGAGATTGTCAAGCGGTATCAGAATGTAGAATTGCCAAACTTAAGTGGCAGTGGGCAGGGCACATTGCTCGCAGAACGGATGGCCGATGGGGCAGAAAGGTTCTGGAGTGGCGACCGCGAACCGGAAGACGTTGCGTTGGAAGGCCTCCCACCAGGTGGACCGATGACCTGGTGAAGGTTGCGGGGATCCGCTGGTTGCGGGACGCACGAGACTGGTCAATGTGGCGACGCTTGGGGGAGGCCTATGTCCAGCAGTGGACGTCTTTCGGCTGATATGATGATGATGATGATCAAAATGTCAAGTGATCAATCCCTTAATTACATTTGGGAATGTACCAGCCAGATTGAGTGGACCTGTCCAGTCAGTGCACGCATTTGTCGATAAAATTTCGATCATCGCCGTCGCTGACATCGAATGACACTTGCCTAGAGCCCACATCCATCAAAGAAGAAAATCAATCAATTATTTTGTAAAACATAGGTATGGTTACAGATTGCAAAAACTAAGTGGTAAAATCGAGTCTGTACGCACCCTAAGTGACATTCACAATGAAATTTACCAAAAACAAATCGTACACATTTTCGTAAACATTTGTATAAATCGGTCGCAAATGGTTCTTTGGCAAATGGATAAAGAAATAAGTAGTAGATTTAAAAGTTTTTCCAAAATGCCCGATTTAGGTCGCAGAAGTCGCAGTTAGCTTAATTTACGGTAGATTTTATTGTTCTTTTATTTTTTCTTGTAGCTAAGGAATTCAGGTACTATATAAGTGAGAATCTTCAGTTACGATTATATTCTGAGTCTTTTTCTCCTGTTGAATAAATCAAATTGACAGTTATACATTGTTATTTCTTGACATTATTCGAAGGTTTTTCCGTTGCCATGGCGACTGATTCAATTGAAGTGAAGGTAATTTTCAGAAGGATTTAGAATTTAAGTAGGCCTTAGGCAGGAAAAAAAAACAAGAAAAATAATTTATTTGCTTTCACTATGAAGTATTCGGCATACCAAAAATAATATATTTTAAGAAAGTAAAAGTTACACAAATCGAGAAAATATGCGTCACATCCGCACCAAACGATCATCGCTCGGCGTTGTGCTGAGACTTGGGTTCACAATTATTAATAACTAGCTGTGTCCGCGGCTTCGCTCCCGTCTTATGCCTACCCAGGAAGGCAAGTAGGGCAACTTGCCTTCCTGCCTACCCTACCTACCTACCAATTTTTTTTCTAGGTTCATTCTTTCGCATAAAATCTTAACACCGCCATTCAGAAAATGACTTCAAAAGCACAAAGCAAATTCATCTAACTTTTGATAGCGTGAACCGACTGCTATGAAACAAAAACTAAGTTATACTTCAAGTTACGCACAATTTTTATGTATAAAAGTTATCTACATTGGTTTCGTACATTTTACGTGACGCGTGCACAAATAAACAGACAAAATTTCCAAAAATGCTGGAAATCGGTTCTGTTGGTTTCCTTTAACACCCTGGCTATTTTTTTTGGAAATATTTTCGATGTACAAAAACGACTTTTCTACAGATTTATTCTACGAAAGTATTATCTATACTCTATACTAATGTTATAAAGAGGAAAGATTGTTTTGTTTGTTTGTTTGTACCGAATAGGCTCTGAAACTACTAGACCGATTTAAAAAATTCTTTCACCAATATAAAGCTTTATTCCTGAGTGACATAGGCAATTTTTTACTCCCGGGAACGGGTCCTGTGTGGTGGTCCACGGGAGCGAAGCCGCGGGGAACAGCTAGTGTATAGATATAAGCGTGGCCCAATAAAAAATGATTTCAAACAGACAACTGAAACTGTCCCTACATCAAAGTTTGACAACGCCAAACAATTTTCTAAAAAAAAAACAAACTTAAAATCGAACATAGAACCTCCTTCTTTTTGGAAAGTCGGTTAAAAGCAATCAATAAATCCGTGCAATCTTTGCCGTATCAGTTTCAGTAATTTATCGCTTAAAATAATCTCCATAGTGAAACTATACCGAAACCACACTAAGAAATTAATTTACTTACGTAATTAACGTAAGCTATTACAACAATCACCAATATGTTGCGGTTTCCCCGTAACCTACGTAAATTGAAGGTCTGGTACTAACTATTACGGAGTAATCACTCAATTAGCCGAAGACCCTCGAAGCTAACCGAAGATGGCCGAAGATATGTCGGGTCATTACGGAAAGTTGACACCTGGCACGAGTATCTTGGCCTTAAGGGCTGTTATATAATGTGATTGGTATTTAATTTAGTATTGCTATGAGATTAGAGATGGTTATTGCTTGTACGAATTGTTTTGAATCATTTTTCAACTCTGCCTGGAAGTCCTTTATTTAGGTACTTCATTATGGTGACATGAGTTGCTGGTTCTACAAGTATTCTGGAATCTACCGCAGTCCAAGGTCAACTTTAACAGTCAGATCGCTTTTTAGGGTTCCGTACCCAAAGGGTAAAAACGGGACCCTATTACTAAGACTCCGCGATCCGTCTGTCTGTCCGTCTGTCACCAGAGTGTATCTCATGAACCGTGAAAGCCAGACAGTTGAAATTTTCACACATGATGTATTTCTGTTGCCGCTATAACAACAAATACTAAAATAAATATGCTTCCATACAACAAACGTGATTTCTTTGCCGTTTCTTGCGATAATGGTACGGAACCCTTCGTGCGCGAGTCCGACTCGCACTTGGCCAGTTTTTATTTTAAGTTAATTCTAATTTCCTTTTATTATTTTGGTGAAAAGTTTAAAAAATTACATACTATTGTTCCGTCTACGATGTCAATGAAATTCGACACTTTTTAATTAAGCTTAATTAAGTAGGCACAAAAACCTTCGCAAATTTTGGTTCTCTCAATTCGCATCTGGACCAGGTTTTCAGAACTATTAATTTTAATCTTGTTCATATTAAATTAAACATTTTGATTTTTATCCAATCGGGTAGGACGATCCAATTGGGTAGGGCCAATTTTGAGAAAGAGGTCAACCGTCGAATCCGACTCGGCTGGGCAGCGTTCGGGAAGTTGCGCGGTATCTTCTCGTCCAACTTACCACAGTGTCTCAAGACGAAAGTGTGTGTTGCCAGTGATGACATATGGCTCTGAGACGTGGTCGCTTACAATGGGCCTTATCAGGAAGCTTGCAGTCACTCAAAGGGCAATGGAGAGGGCTATGCTCGGAGTTTCCTTGCGTGATCGAATCAGAAATGTGGAGATCCGCAAGAGAACCAGGGTTACCGACATAGCCCGAAGAATTGCCAAACTAAAGTGGCAGTGGGCAGGGCACATTGCTCGAAGAACGGATGGCCGATGGGGTCGAAAAGTTCTGGAATGGCGACCGCGAACCGGAAGACGATACGTTGGAAGGCCTCCCACCAGGTGGACCGATGACCTGGTTAAGGTTGCGGGAAGGCGCTGGATGCGAGACGCACGGGATCGGTCAATGTGGCGACGCCTGGGGGAGGCCTATGTCCAGCAGTGGACGTCTTTCGGCTGAAATGATGATGATGATGATGATGATGATGATTTTTATTATTTTATTTTAACTATTTCAATTTTTTTTTTTTTTTTTATTCGACTATGTTAGCTGTGGTTGACTGAAACTGGCTTTATGTCTAGATGTTTATTTTTGTTATCATGTACACTTTTTTAGTGATCATGAAGTAAATGAACTAACCAACAGTTTGAAATACTTCCTCCATTTTAATTTGTTATTATCACAATATTATTAAAACATGATTATAGGGTGCGTCTGTCGATAGTACGTCTTTTGCGCTACTCAATGTGTCATATCCGGTATTGTGCCTGTCACAATATGGCGGAACATGTTAGTACTCGTATATTAGTATTTTAAGTATAATTTTAACTTTAATACGTTTTAAAATCGTTTTTACGTTTTTTATTTAAGTAATGGCAAACAAGCCGACGATCCTTTTCAGGCTCTGGGCAATGTCATATTCTTTAAGCGATAACATCATCATCATCTGCCTAGCCTTTTCCCAACTATATGTGGGTTGGCTTCCAGTCTTACCGGATTCAGCTAAGTACCAGTGGATTACATGGAGCGACTGCCTATCTGACCTCCACAACCCAGTAACTGGGTAACACGGTACCCCTTGGCAAGACTGGTGTCAGATCTCAAGCTTCTGACTACCCGTGACGTCTGTCAAAGATCTTCAAATGACAGCCGGGACCAACGGCTTAACGTGCTTTCCGAGGCACGGAGGAAACTATGTATGTGGTATGTTGGTATGTTGGAATGGTCACCCACCCACGGAACGAACTCGTCAAACATTGCTTAACCTTGATGATCGACCCGTGCGGCTGGTATTATTTAGCCACGAGCTCCAGGCTCGAAATATGTGGGATTGACCTCGAGATATTTCACTAGCGCTTGTAAGAACGGCTACGCAATACATCCAATCCGTGTCCGTGAAATTACGGTTTCGAAGTAGCCGTAGTACTTCTTGTAGGGGAGCTTACGCACTACATCCGAACTCTATCGTCGTTATACGTCATAATTCAGAACATGTTGTACTCGGCACTCAAATCATGGACACGGATCGGATGTAGTGCACAACCGCCCTTAACACTTTTGAGATTTTTTCCAACTGTATTGCGGATACAATGTCACTTTTTCTACGCTCCTTTAGTGAGGCACTACCGACGCCTACGGCCATTTGTAACACCAGAGGCACCTATCGTTTATTGTCCCAGACATAACAACTGAACATTTTCTAAATTTTAATTAAACCGCTCCAATTTATGAAATAGCTAGTCTTTATAAGACATCCAAGACCATTAACCCTTTTTATCGACAGCATCTCCGAGAAACCAACCAAAAACATTTATTAACCCACTAAAACATGAGTGGCCAACCTAAAGAAACTGTATTCCGACCGCACTTAACCCAAAAACCTTACGAACCAAACATAGGCAATGCCAACATCATAAATTTTTCAACAGAACACGGCTTAATGTTGGTACTCTGCGAAACCACTTACTGAACACTTATAGTTGATAAAAGGAAGATAAAATCAGTTATTCGCCCTATTTAGAGGCTCTCACGGCTTTTGTGACAGTGAAAAGGCCTCTGAAAACTACTAAAAGTGTTGATTATTTATGTCTGCTTTCATTTTAGTGAAAGGAAAGCTAAAATGGCCGGCGGGGACTATCAATCTGAAGGATTAGATTAGGCTCTTGTTTGTCAAAAGTGTAGAATTGGCTGATTTTAATTATTTAGTTATGAAAGTAGGTGTGTTTTAGTAGATTCTTGTGAAAATTGTGTATGTAAAGGTAATTTGAGTCGTTATTTTGTTACAGATTCAAATAAAGTTTTCTTTCTTTCTTTATTACGTTCATTTGTTGATTGAGACGAGTATCGTCAAAAATGTTAACCTCGGCAAAAGTCACTCCTATCGTTAAAATTTTTGTCGCATTTTCATCTCAACGACGATCAATGTCAAAAATATTTTAGGGCAATTAGAGGTATTTTTGACAGGTTGAGACCGAGATAAGAATGCGGCCGTTCTTAAGAATAAGGGCCCATCTGATTTTATTTAATTAATTAGAAACCGATGTTTAAGATTCTAATTTTAACCCACGCCGGAAAAAGAAAGGTGTTATAATAAATTTGACGTGTGACTGTGTATGTGTGTCTGTCCGTGGCATCGTCCCTAAACGGATGATTCATCTCGTTTTTTTTGAAATCTTACTTGACCGAGAGTGTTCTTAGCTTTGTTTGATGAAAATCGGTTCAGCTGTTAAAGCGGGGTATTTTCGCATGATATCGGGGTATAATTACGTGTTTCGATAGATTGTCGATCTAAGTGTGTCTACTACTAGATAAATTATGTAGTTTAGAAAACATGAGTTATTAAGCTTCGGGGTACTTTTTTTAATTTATTATTTTTTAAAACCATCATTCATTATTTCAGTTAAAAGAACATGAGTCTGTCTGCCGACATTTTCTAGTCGGCTGATCAAATGGCTCCTAAGTATGATTGTCGTAAAACAAATAGCTTAATTTTTTTTTGGTGTTTATTTTTGTTTTTAATAAAACGTTGTCCCATACCAGGAAGTTCTCTCTGTATCGTGGGTGCGTTTACAAACATATAAACTCACATATACCCAAGTAAATAAATAATCATAATAATAACATAGCAACAAAAATGACGCGATCTCGCACGTCGCAATATGGCGCGGCGTTCGTGCGATTGCTGTTACTAACATTTTTTTTTTTTTAATATCCTTTAGGCTCGCGCTTGACCACTATCTCACCTGATGGTAAGCGATGATGTGATCGACGTTGAATCAAGCTTGCCTAGAAAAACCTATTCACTCTTGACTTAAAGACCCCTAGATTGACATCCATATTATAATTCTGTAATGACGAAACGATAATAAGAACAGCTTTAATTTTGACGTGTTTGCTTTGTCTTTCATGAATCTACTATCATGAGTAGTTCTCTCTAGGATGCGAGTGAAATGGCAGACAACAGCTAGTCATTTGTTTGATTAATTGTAAAGGTTCTAATAACAACAATAAAGCAGCGGATATGACGCATCGAAATCACAAATAGGCGCGAGGCGTGCGTTTGACAGCTGTCACTTACACCAATAGTATAACGCTATAGTCACTACACGCTAATAAGGACAGCGCTCTTCATTATCTACTTTACTAGTAAGTTTGTCTAGAATGCAAGTGAAATGGTCAATTTACTTAATTAATTGAATTTGTATAAGCCCTAATAACAACAATAGCAGTGAAAATGACTCGTTCGTCGCACTCACATTTCACAATAGGGCGCGTGACGTGCGTCTGACAGCTGTCACTGTCACCCATTACTATACTGCACTAATGACGACACGTTAATAAATACGGCGCTGATTTTCATGTATCTGCTTTTTGTATCATCTACATTTAAAGAATCTAATTTCCTCTAGGATGCGAGTAAAACGGCAGGCAGCAGATAGTTATTTGTTTAATTAATTGAAAAAGTACAACCTCTAATAACAACCATACCAACGGATATGACGCGTCGCACTTGCTTGTCACAATATGGCGCGATGTGCATCTGACAGCTGTCACTGACAGCAATAATAAAGCGCTGTAATGACGACACACTAATAAGGACAACGCTGATTTTGACGTGTTTACTTTGTATATACTACTTCTAATATTAAGGTAGTGCCCTAACCCATTTCCATATGTTGGATTATAAATTAATTTAGTTTCACAACTCGCGGATAGGAAGATCCGTTCCCTATATTCTAAGTCATTTCAATCACTCGACTCAATCAAATTAATATATTAATCAAAATATTTTCCCTTAGTCATGGCGACTGAGTCAATTGGAGTGAAGGAAGTTACTTGAAATTATTATGATGACGACTATCAGGGTTTCACTTTTTATTCAAGATTCTTAAAACAAAGTTGTAGTTTTTTGAATTACCAAAGCGCTATGTAAATACGATCGTAGAAATAAAACATTTTAATTTGTAAAGCTCATCCCCCAGCCTCAGCCTGTCTAGGGAAATTGTCTGCTTTTTCAGGGCTTGCCGGATACTGAAACCTCAGTCTTTACGAACAATTTAGGTTACTCAATTTAGGGTCATTACGAGGCATTAAGAACTTTTACTCCTACTTTTGCCTAGAAGCATCATAATAATCAGTTTTCTTAACAAGATTAAAAAAAAAATGAAGGTATAATGAACCTAAGAAAAATTGCCGACCGACCGACCGTAGAAATAAAACATTTTAATATGTAAAGCTCATTCCCCAGCATCAGCCTGCCTAGGAAAATTGTTTGCTTTCAGGGCTTGCCGGATACTGAAGCGAAAAAATAGTCTTTACGAAAAAATTAGGTTACTCAATTTAGGCTCATTACGAGGCATTAAGAATTCTTACTCCTACTTTTTGCCTAAAAGCATCATAATAATCAGTTTTCTTTACCAGGCTCAAACAAAATATTGAAGTATAATGAACCTAAGAAAAATGATACCTATCATTCTTGAAATAATGTTCAATTTGAACTGAAATAATCCTAGAATTACGGAATACTTAGTAAAATAAAGTGGTTAAAAGTATGTACCTAAAAATTAAATCAAAGATACCTATTAATCTTGAAGGTTACATGAAAGAAACAGAAAATATATACCTACATACATAAAATCTAAAATACGATAACTAATGCTTCAAAAAGAAAAGAAGTAGATAAATATTTTAAAATGTATTACAAACCATTTTTATTTTTGCTACTGTCCCTCTTATCTAAAACAAAATATCATTTAGTTAACTATTTCATTCTATAGAGAATTTATAGTAAAAATATTTTATTCAATCGCTAGGAATTTGAAAGTATCATGCTAAAAATGCTGGCTCATGCTTTGGAGTTTGGAAAGTAGCACATGCTAGTCTTATTTTCAAAGCGATTCCTAGTTTTCATGCTGGCTTGGTAATTCCCGCTTTAAAAAAAACTGATTTTGATATATTTTCGTGTAAAATTGGACTGGTGAAGTGGAGTATTAATAGTATAGAAATAAAAAAAAAAACAGGAACAGGAAAAATTCTGTCATTGGCAAAAATTCTCAAACGAATTATCAGGACAAGAAAACCTAAAAAATAAAATACAATTGATGATCAAAAGTTTAGGGAAACATCTCAAAAATGTGATGTACCAGGGCTGCACAAAAAGAAGGAAGTATAACTTACAAAAAAAAAAGAACAGGAGGAAAAGTTCGGGAGTGTTAGAGAATGTTCGTTAATGTTCGGCAAGGGTGGCTCACCTAAACTGGCGTCGTATGTATTCATGTATTCTGACGTCATAAATTGTGACACTAGAGCTGTCTTTCCCACGCCAGCGTCGCCAAGTAACACCACCCTGTATTTTGGTACCTGTAACAAAAAATATGATAAAAATAAGATGCATTAGAGATGTGAATAATGTAGGTATCTTCAGGAATGGCTTTTAGGATGAGACATAAACAAAAATACAGAAGAGAAAAGATATTTTAAAACAATTTTCCGCCTACTGTTTCAGGGCTGTCTAACCGTCAGTTACTTTTTTTTTTATTTGCTACAGGCTCGCGTTTGACCACTATCTCGCCTGATGTTAAGTGATGATGTGGTCGAAGGTGAAGCACGCTTGCCTAGAAGCAACCTATTCACTCTTGACATGAAGACCCCTAGGTTGTAGCTATCAGGAAACAAAGACGCCGGTAGGGAATTCCACTCCTTAGCTGTACGCCCAATGAAAGTATTTTCAAAACGCTTTGTGCGTATGGGTGGGATATCCACCATGTACTGATGGCGCATTGCCGTACGTCTTGTAGTCCGATGATGGAAAGGGCTAGACGGAATCAAATTGTGCAGTTCCATCGCACACTCTCCGAAATGTAACCGATAGAAAACTGACAGGCTCGCAACTCGTCGTCGGTTCTAAAAGCCACTATATAACGAATTACATAAGTAAGTGGCGTCTTCCCCTCTCTGAATAATAAATTACTTCTAAAATATAACAACTACGTCCTGATCCAGATATCAAAAAGATTTTAAAAGCGGTTAAAATAACGTTATGACCTCAAGATATTGAATAGTTATAGATAGTGTCAAAGTTGTCTAGTGACCACTTTGCTTTGCCAGTGGTGTATCATTCCATACAAAGAAACCGTGCCGACGTACGATACTGATTATACTGATCATTTCTTGCGCATCTATCGCGTTCGGTTCCGTTCCACGGATATAGATGGTGATCTATCTATCGCCGTGGAATGGAACCGAACGCGATCGATTTACAAAAAATAATCGGTATAAAGGTCTATCCACACATATCAGGGCCGTGCCCAGGACGTGATAGGGCTGGGCCCAAGCATTGAAGCTTCGTCATTGGCCCGTGCACGGACGTGTGTGAACGAGTTCATATAAAATATACACACTGATATTTTTTGAGCCCCTGACGGGGCACGGTCCGTCCACGTCCCGGGCAAGGCTCTGATATATGTGGATAGACCTTAATCAGATGAAAAACGCTAGTAACGTCGGCACGGTTTCTTTGTATGGGATGAGGCATCTGTATGCTAGTATTATATTATCTGTGGCTTTGCTATTCTGTGAGTTAACTTAAGAGTAGCTCACAGAATAAGCAATGGGCCCACCATATAAGCCGTAGAACCGATGACCGTTGCAGTAGAGACGTGATCATGAGTGGAGATCGCGAATTGATAAACGTAAGGTGTGATGCCTTTAGGCTAGGTGGAGAGACAATCTTATCATGTTGGCTGGTAGCTGGATGAGAGTTACCAACAATCGATATAAAGGCACACACATATTAGTACATTAAACCAAATAAAAGCAGGTAGATAGGAAATTGATAACTGAAATGTTAATAAGGAAAAATATTAAGCGCTATTCCTCTCTCCTAGACACAGACTGTATCTAGAATGTTGCTGTGCCCGACAGGGTCCATAATTGTTTCTGTAACTTATATTTTACCACCTTTATGTCAATCCACCACCTTTATGTAATCTCTTTATAATGCGTTGGTACGAAGCAACTTGGAAACTAGTGCTATCATCTGGAATCCTTATGAAGTGAAGTATTCTCAGATGCTGGAAAAGATTCAGAACAAATTTACCCGATACCTATATATGAAGCAATTTGGTGTCTACCCTTTCTACCCTCTTATGTATCCGACTCTTTTTGTTATGGTTGGGTACTATATGTTGGAGGTAAGGCGCAACCTAGCTCTTGCAAAATATGTTTTTATGGTTTTTCGTGGCATGCTGAACAATCTACAAATATTGGAATGGTTGGGATTGCTCGTTCCAAACAGGAGGCTACGGTTAGGACTTAGGGCGGGGCTTTTTAATGTCCCGGCAACCTGTACTAATTTATTAAAGTTTGCACCAGTGATTTGTGCAGTAAGAATAATAAATAGCATATCTCTGCTTTTGGACATATTTTCTTGCTTTTTGGCGGAATTGCAGAGGGTGACACTTAGTGTGTTGTCCACAGTGTAACTTGTGCTTCTACCCAGACCCGTTACTTGGGACTATAATATTAGCTATTAATGACTACTTTTGTTAGCTTGGGTCTTACCTGTTAAAACAAATGTATGTGTTAATGAATAAATAAATGTTCTAAAATAATTATGGATGCAATAAATTTAATTGGAGAAGCCTAGATGTACAGAAGTGGACTGCTGTAGGCTGATGATGTTAATAAATAGTCTCATAATATGAATACGTTGATAACACACCGATCGCACTACGAGAAGTAGAGGACACATCCTTAGGGATTAGTATATTTATAGTTGGCAGAAGTGTTATTATCAACTTCGGTTAAATTACCTACTAGTTTAAATCTACATTTGCGTGTATCTTTAACCGCAACTGAAACGCGCGCACCCAAAAATTCGTATTTTTTTGTACTTTCCTTATTATTCTAAAACTTAAAAAAAGCCTCAAATTAAAATGTAGATCATTAAATTGTCTTTGAGATGGTGTCGATTTCATTAAAATACGCCCAGCGGTTTTGGTGCGATTGTCGTGTTTTTGTCCGTTTTAGACATAAATTTACAAATTAATTACACTATGTTATACGAATAAAGCTCAAAACTTTCTTAGATAAAATTATGAGGAAAATGGTCTAATATAACATATATTTTTTCCAAAAAATTACGACCAGCCGTTAAGATGTGATTCTCATTTTAAAATCGTATGTGTTTCTGAACGCATTCAACCCGAATCTCTTCAAAGTTAGAGTGAACAGGCTTCTTCTGGGTAAGCTCACTCCATCGTAGACTCTGTCACCTATGACCTAGACTAGAGTCAAGAGCAAACCCATTAGAAATAAGAAAAAAAAAAAAAAAAACCTACTCAGGGGTATGTGCGCCTTAATGACAATTTGCCTAAGATTTTAGCAGCCAAGAGCAACATGTAAGACATGGCACACGCTAGCGCTACGCTCATTGTATTGCACGTTTTTTTGCTGGTGGTGCATGGTGTCAAACAGCACCATCCCGCTGTTGATACTGCAAAAACGTGAGGTGTAATGTCGTGTGATGTTGTATCGCAGCATTATTCTGCAAAAAAACATGCAGTTTAATGTAGTTGGAGGATTGCTCCACGGCTTATGGCGCAATTTAGAGGTGCACAGACTTATGAATCCAATAAAAACTACATAGCAAAGCAAAGCTAAAATCCTCTAGGTATTTTATTGACAAAAAAAACAATAAAAGCGCTACTCGTTATTTGTTCGTTTATCAAACAATGCCTTTGATGAGATCTCTCTATTCGATATTGTAAAACAATCAAACCAATTTCAATTAAGTTAATGGATCAATTTAATAATGAAAGTATTCCGTCTGCAAGTATAAAACTAGCCATAATGTGACGTAATACAATATTTATTTACGTATTGTTTTGTTTATTATTATGACATTTTACACTCTGAAATTATTTTTTAGAAAGACAGATAATATAACTATTAAAAATAAAAATCACATGTATATAATTTCACTAGCTGCTCCCCGCAGCTCCGCTCCCACAGGACCGGTCTTCAGGATAAAAAAGCCTATGTCACTTCGGCATAATGTAGCTTTCTATTGGTGAATGATTTTTTAGAGCGGTCCAGTAGTTTCGGAGTCTATTCGGTACAAAAAAATCTTTTCTCTTTTATTTAAATTGTATTAATCGTTATAGCTATAAAACCCTCCTGTAAAATTAGTATGTAGTAACCTTTAAGTTAGGTGGAGTTGAAAACCACTTCGCTCTCTGCTGGAGAGTGTGGAGGTAGTCATCTGACCAACGCCTCCAAAAGGACTGTGAAGCTTTCTGGACGAATTGCCAACGTGACAATCTATTTTTAGGAACGTCCTCAAAGTCATATTCCGGTACAGCTAATAAGCTCAGACCAATGAGAAAATGACCCGCGGTCAACACTTCGAACTCGTTTGGGTTGTCAGACAAAGAACACAAAGGCCGTGAATTTAAAACGGCTTCAATCCTACAGAAAATTGTGCTTAATTCTTCAAAAGTGAGTGATCTGTCACCTATAGCACGGTAGAGGTGATATTTAGCAGATTGTATTCCTGCTTCCCAGAGTCCGCCCATGCTAGCAGCGTTAGGAGGGTTATTACGCCATTCTACATGACGTGACGTTAATCCATTAGAAATTTGATCAGCACCAGTTTTACTATTAGTATTTCTGAGGTGAACCTTTTTATGCGAAAAGACGGCCTTTGTCACAAAATACCGTATTTTTGATGAATTTATAAAAAAAAAAAACAAATTGCGAAAATATTCACTCAAAAGAACAAAACTAAAACAAGATCTATCAAATCATACAGCTAAGCCGAGAAACAATTTTACTTTTTTACCATAATAATTCTCCCCAGATTTCTAAACCGAGGAATAAATAGGCCTTTTTCTTCAATATACATTTAAATTAGCTCCTTGGCTGTCATGGAAATATGTGTCAAATAAATTTGGCACGTAAAGCTGAGGATTAAGATTGAAATTCGCTTGAGAAGGGTTCGCGGCGTGTATATTGGATTTACGCCTTGTTCGTATAAGGCATTATGGTGTTATATTGTTTGATGTTGTTATTAGGTTTCATATAATGCATGGAATTATGTGAATATTTGTTTTCTTCTTATACTGCTAATATTTTTAAATGGTTGTGATTTGCTACATAATTTTTGTTGAAGAAAACGTTTCTTAGTACACCTCTACACCTTCGTTGGTTCTTATTAGTTATTGTTATCTCCCAAATATTATTTTGCGTTGTCTGATATTCACTATTTATGGAGAATATAATTTTTATAAATTAAGTTTCTTACCGAAAATTACAGTCTAGACACTTTTCTTTTGTCGCCTGTAATTTAATATGTACTACATAACGATGGGACTTTCATTCCAACCGGGTGTCTCGCGATACCACAGTTTATTTTTGTATTTTTTCGGACACTTAGGATAATTCTTTATAGTGTCCACTGAAGGTTGTTGTAAAAAAAAATACATTTTGAAGAGAAATTATTGCTTGAAGCATTAGTACTGTGAGGACTCTGTCTCTCTCTCTCATCCTATTTAAAGGAAAACTCCTTGCCTATAATAAGACTGGCAACAGATAACTTGGTTTTGAAAAGAAATTAAAATTCGAACATAAATAAATAAGTGAAGATGTTTTTGCTAGGCTTTGTTGGTCAATTCTAGAGAAGCCGTCTAAGGGCAGGCATGTTGCTAATATATATCAGATAAAAGTAATTTATGTGTTTTAATACGTAGCTCCCTGGCTACGTCCCTCACAGTAACTTCTTTATTTATTTATTGAGAAAATGAATAATACAGATTGAAGAGCACAAAAGTACTGCTTATTTCATTAGAAATTTCTGCCAGCAGACTTTTATTATATGGCGTACAGTTACGCAATTTAACGCTACGAATGACTTACTAAAGCCTACTTTAACACAAATATTTACCACTCAACGTATTTACGTAAACATACTGTTACGAGCTGGGGCTCAGGGATAAATTATTTAAACAGCAGACTTCAATTAATCACACTTTATTACAAAAACACTTCTTAAACAATTCTATTACTTCGCACTATTTTCCTTTTCTGATCGCTCTGTGTCGCTTCCGAATCGAAAACTGACTCACGACGAACCCGACCGCTCTTTATATAGCACCGAAGATGTTTCTAGAACGTTCCATACTGTTCTAGATAATTCGAGAAACTTTCAGAACAATCGACTTTCGAACTCACTGTTCCCGAAGCGACTAGAAACTTCCAGAATGTTCGGTTCGAACATTCTGGAAAATTCCATTCGACACGAGAAGATTAGTTCCGCTATTCGATACTAGATGGCGCCACTAGTAACTACTTAATTCTTCTACTCGTCACTAGATGGCGTTGCCCTATCTTGTAACATTGCCTCCCTCTTAGACATGCTCGTCCCGAGCATCGTTAGACCCATGATAACGGGCCAACCGATCCACATGAACGACCTTTGATGCACCTCGGGGTCCCTTCTGAATTCGGTAAGTGACGTCATTAATCTGGGTAACTACGCGATACGGTCCATCCCATTTTGCTTGCAATTTAGGCGATTTTCCATTGCTGCGTACCGGGTTATGTAACCATACCAGTGATCCTTCATCGAAGCCCTTATTGTTCGCCTTCCGTTCGTAGCGAGTCTTAATCCTCGCAGACATCTGTTGACCGGTCTCTCTAATGTGCTCATAAACCTTTAATGCACCTCTACTACGAGTGTGTGGTCCTTTCACAGGCGCACCCGCACAACTTGTGCATTTGCGGCACCATTCCTTAACGTCCTCTCGACAATGGATCCAGTAAAAGCGTTCTCGGATCTGGATTAGAGTCCTCTTAACTCCCATGTGACTTCCTGAACTTCCATTGTGATAGAGCTGTAGGACCTCCGGCACCTTAACCTTAGGTACGACCATTTGTAGATGACACTGGTCACCGCGAGTATTTGCCCATTTCCGGCACAGAACTCCATCTTGGATAATCAAACTTTCCCACTGTGCCCAATAACTTTTGGTAACAGAACTCATTGCTGCAACATCACTCCACCGAGGCCTCGGAGCTCCTAATTTCTTCCATTCGAGGATCGGTTTTATGTCTCTGTCATCTTGCTGAGCACTCTGCAAGATTCCCTTCCAATCTTCGCTAAGATCCATCCTCAACATCCTCACAAATGTTACCTGCTCAGCCTCTTGCCTGGCACAGGGCTTACATTGATTGGAACACGATCTACGCGAGAGAGCATCTGCATTTCCGTGTGGTGTTTTGTACCCTTCACATGATTGTGACTCACACACAATTTGTGAAATCGAGTTCCTTGGGGCTCTTCCATCACCAGCCACCAACCGCCACTTAGTCCTGGCGTCCGGTTTTTCTGCTGCTGGTAACTGAATTCCACAATGGGGTCTCCTTCGCTTCGGGCAGCTCAAACGGATGTGGCCTCTCTCTCCACAGCTATAGCATCGGGGTGAAGACACATCCTCCCTTATGCGGTGAGCTCGATCGTCCCGTCGTACAGCTTCCACCTCCAAAGCGTAGGCTAGGGCGTTCTTAAGGTTCTTAAAATGGCCTAGCCTTACGGCAGCCCTAACCTCCAGGTCCCGTATCCCATCCGTGAACGCCTGTACGAGGTTCCCGACGATAAGCACAGGTGACGACTGGTAAGCTTTCCAGACCAGCTTTTCCACCTCCAAAGCCCACTGCTGTAAGGTTTCACCAACACGTTGCGATCGAACCTTCAGCTGGGCGCGAAACACATGTTCCAGGTGCGCGTCGCCGTATCTAGCTTCCAATGCTTCCAGAAGCTTCTCGAAAGTAAAGTTCTGTCCAAGTGCCTCTAACACAGTCAAAGCCTGGTCGCGGAGACCCAAGGTTAGAGCAGTTAATGCCTGTTCGTTGGTCCACCCATTCGATTTCATCACGGCCTCAAACTGAATCTTGTAGGCGGACCATGACGAAGAGCCATCGAATGGTGGCACTTTAAAACCACGAGGCGAAGGTGCCACTACCGCAGCTGCCACGGTCCCGTCTCCAGACTTGAACCCACGTATTGTCTTTTCCATCTCGACAATGCGGGTCTCATGTTGCTGGACCTGGTCCTTGACTTCTTTCATCTCCTTCCCGATGGCTCCGCGGAGGTCCTTTATCACCAAGAGCTGCTCCTCTTGACGGCGAGCCTGCTCCTCCTGACGGCGAGCCTGCTCCTCCTTGTCGCGCTGCAGCTGCTCCTCCAAGCGCCGCGCCTGCTCCTCCTGACGGCGAGCCTGCTCCTCCTTGTCGCGCTGCATCTGCTCTTCCAAGCGGCGAGCTTGCTCCTCCTGACGGCGAGCCTGCTCCTCCTGACGGCGAGCCTGCTCCTGCATGAATGCCATCAGGGCGGCTAGGTCAGGCGACGCCGACGATTGAGCGGATTCCGCTGCAGCCGTGGAGTCTCGATGTCCACCTGATGACGGTGAGGGAGCGTCTCCAAAGCGCCTCTGGTCTACATCTTGCTGGCGCTGACTCCTGGTGCGCACCCCTTCCGTTTCTTCCTTTGGTAGAACCGGCATAATTTATCCCGCACTTCTGACACCAATTTGTTACGAGCTGGGGCTCAGGGATAAATTATTTTAACAGCAGACTTCAATTAATCACACTTTATTACAAAAACACTTCTTAAACAATTCTATTACTTCGCACTATTTTCCTTTTCTGATCGCTCTGTGTCGCTTCCGAATCGAAAACTGACTCACGACGAACCCGACCGCTCTTTATATAGCACCGAAGATGTTTCTAGAACGTTCCATACTGTTCTAGATAATTCGAGAAACTTCCAGAACAATCGACTTTCGAACTCACTGTTCCCGAAGCGACTAGAAACTTCCAGAATGTTCGGTTCGAACATTCTGGAAAATTCCATTCGACACGAGAAGATTAGTTCCGCTATTCGATACTAGATGGCGCCACTAGTAACTACTTAATTCTTCTACTCGTCACTAGATGGCGTTGCCCTATCTTGTAACAATACTTTATGTTACCTAACCTAGAAAACAGCTTACTTGAAAACTTCTTTCTTTGCTACGCAAGCGCTACGCTTCGTAGCACCGTGCTACGCCAAAGTTTGCTATAAAAGTTCGTGCTACGCAGATCACTACTATGTGTGCTACAACTATAATAAATTGAGGTCTTACTCTGTCATGACAAAATTATCGTGGTTCCACTGTGAGAGAGAGGAGCTATACAGGTTGAATTGCTATCCCTTTTTTACACCGGAACCGTGATGGCGTTTACACGTTATAGTACGGCCCTTGGTTCTACAGCTTCTACTACAGTGATTTATCTTATCTTTATTTTTCTAATAATTTGATGAAAAATTTTATGAAATGGTCACGGAAGTCAATTAACACTTGAAAGAGAGGATATTCAAAAATTGAAACAGAGGTAAAGTTAAAATTATTTATTTACCTCTTCTCCCTATGGGCAGTTAAAATAAGCAGTTTATTGAAAAAAATATATTAATATTGATAATAAAATATGTATGTAAAAGTGACAGTGTTGTCGGGCTTTTTTACAGACCGTACCTATAACTAAATAATATAGCATGGCAACAACAAGCAATACAATGTGAAAATTCATTGAAGTTTCATTGCGAGTTTGTATAAGACTTGTAAGGAAAACTACACTGTCTGCTATACATTGCTATACACTACGTCACTCACCGGATCCATTCCATCCTCATCAGGGGGGTGACCATAACCTCTTAGAGTAAGGTTATTTTGAGTGTGTGTAAGGGACAGATGTATATGACTTGAATACATCTGTCACTTACGCGATCTCAAAATAACCTTACTCTATGAGCTTATGGTCACCCCCCTGGTGTGTCCAAGCTCGCAGAGTCCACGGGCCAGAACACGAGCCGTCGAACGGAGACCGTCGACTATACATTGCTATAAACTACGTCTCTCGCCAGATCCATTTCATCCTCATCAGATGTGTCCAGGCTCGCAGAGTCCACGGGCCAGAACACGAACCATCCAACGAAGACCGTCTACCATACATTGCTATAAACTACATTTCTCACCAGATCCATTTCATCCTCATCAGGTGTGACCAAGCTCGCGGAGTCCACGATACGTCTAACGGAGACCATCTACTATACATTGCTATAGACTATGTACCTCACTGGATCCATTTCATCCTCATCAGGTGTTTCCAGGTTCGCAGAGTCCACGGGCCGGTAGCCAGTGCAGCAGGACCCGTCGATCGGAGACCGTCTACTATACATTGCTATAAACTAAGTCTCTAACTGGATCCATATCATCCTTATCAGGCGTGTCCAAGCTAGCGAAGTCCACGAGCTGGTAGACGGGGCAGCAGTATCCATCGAACAGAGAACGTCTACTATATATAGCTATAAACTACTTCTCTCACCGGATCCATTTCATCTTCATCAGGTGTGTCCAGGCTCGCGGAGTCCACGGGCCGATAGCCGGAGCAGCACGATCCATCGAACGGAGACCGGTCTGATGCTCTGAGGACAAGGAAATGTTAACATTAGCTGCGGTGCATTTGTTTTCATTAACATTTGGCAGTAGATTATTTTGGTGAGAAATTGATATTTTAATACAAGTCAAAACCTCATTGTTCAATCGTTTTAAATGAATATTCTGTAAAAAATGCCATTAAAAATAAAATATCGCACTGAAGAGCTTGACTTACATTGAATTAATTGACTTTATGAATGTAATTATAAGTGTTGATATAAACTGCTCCTGCAAAGTTAGTTTACTGAAGATAGTTGTCTTAATTAAACAGCCACTATGTTCGCCCCTTCTGTTTTCCTGTTAAGAATCATCATCCTTCATGATAAGGCTTAGTTAGATTTTTGGATTAGCAACCACCTCGACCACGATAGCCATGAGTTATCATCACCTAAATTTGCCTTTTAATGTTTTTTCAATGGTTGTTGATGATCAACCATGTAAATAATTTGGCCATAGTCTTAGCAACCATAATTTCACTACATAAGCTTCTCCCTACTTACACATAGATAACGTACAAACATACGCATGATCTTTAAAACCCAGTGAACCGCAACTAGATAAACAACGTGACCCGAAGCGTCGCGTCCACTAGACAATCAATCTATCCACGACACATCATCATCATCATCATATCAGCCGAAAGACGTCCACTGCTGGACATAGGCCTCCTCCAAGCGTCGCCACATTGACCGGTCTCGTGCGTCCCGCAACCAGCCGATCCCCGCAACCTTCACCAGGTCATCGGCCCACCTGGTGGGAGGCCTTCCAACGCAACGTCTTTCGGTTCGTGGTCGCCACTCCAGAACCTTTCTGCCCCATCGGCCATCCGTTCTAAGCAATGTGCCCTGTCCACTGCCACTTAAGTTTGGCAATTCTTCAATCCACGACACACGATTTAATAATTGTGTACCTAAATAATAGTACTATTATTTATTCACCCCCTAGAAATCTTTAAAAAGCCACATCTATGGACAGGAGGATATACTACGATGTTTAAGTGCGCCGCGTGCGCGCCATCTCTGTGACATCAATGAAACTGCAAAGATATTCTAACAAAAAAATAAAAAAACTGACGCCGCTCATGCAAGCGACTGCTAGGTAATATCCATCGCATCCTACCTATTAATATTTTTAAACTTCCAAACGTTTACCAGAAACATTATACTTTTTTACACGTTCAAAACTCACAACAGAATTTTAAAATTTAATAAAATCGTTAGGCCGATCGAAGAATCGAACTTGGACCCCATAATTTAAGCTCAAGCAGTTATACCGCTGCGCCATTCTGACAATTATCAAAGTTGTGAAATTCATCGATACGTTTATGAATCATCCATCACATCATTTATGTCGGCCGTGACGTTTATATTATAAAAAAATATGATTATGAAGAAGGTTGAGGTTGAGGTAAACTTATAATTTTGTTAAGTAAAACTTGGCATCGCATCATAGCTTATTTACTCGTCTGCTTGAGTTGTTTGAATAACGACTTAAAATTACAATAAAATTATGTCTCGATTGAGTAACTTTTCAAAAGTGAAAATAATCGTACTTTGGGAACTAAATCAAAGTTTAAAGAAAGTTGCTCGAGAATTAAATGTCGACGTAAGTGTAATCTATAATAAAATCAAAATATATTTTTTTTCCATTTGAAATCTAACTTTTTAATTTGTTCTTTATAGAGAAACACAGTTCGTTTATGGGTGCGACGGTATCAAGAAACTGATGAAGTAAAGTGTAACAGCCAAGGGCCATGTCCGATTGCTTACACAAATCAATCCAGTCATCATCGTTATATTGTGAATAGCCAAACCACGGATTATTTTACAATCACCCGGTTTGGTGCTATGAGACATGGCATTTCGCTAACCACTGTCCGAAGACATTTACATGCAGCTGGGATCTCTATTTATTTATTTATTATAAACTTTATTGTACACCACAAAATAAAAAACACACAGGACAAACATTTTCAAAAACAAAGTGTACAATGGTCGGTCTTATCGCACAGGGCAATTATAAACCTGCCAAAACAAAATACATATACAACATGATTGATTATAAAGTTGATGTACAAAGGCGAGCTTAACTCAAAGAAGAGTTTTCTACCAGCAAACCTTACAGTGATAGAGAGAGTTTACAAAAGAAGAGAAGTATTATTTTTTATTTATATTATAAATATTTCCCCTCAACCCGTTGCACCCCTCTATAGCGTAGTTCTATACAGTGATGCCTAAATATACTGATGTTGGCTATCGCATGACAATTTTGTGTCAATAACGTAAACAATTATTGTTTAATGGTTATCTTGCACGCTTACTAGTGGAATCGATGTCAATAACTACAAGAAACCAACTTCATTGATGTCTCAGAGATGGCGCGCACGCGGCGCACGTAAACATGGTAGTATATCTTCCTGTCTATAGATGTAACTTTTTATAAATTTCTAGGGGGTGAGGTTTTTCTGGAGCTGTATGTACAAGAAAGTATCTTATATCCATCGATCTGCTACCCAAATTCTGCCAGTTCTGTTGAGAATCCATGTAACATAAAGCGAGCCTAATGCCATCATCATCTTCCGGCCACTATCCCATGTTACTTGGGGTCGGCACAACACGTTTTCTTCGTCCATACCGATCTGTTATCGGTCACGCTATCACTGACTCCCTTTTCTTACATATCACTCCTCACACAGTCTATCCATATTTTCTTTGGCCTTCCTCTGCCTCTCCTGCTATCAACATTTATATTCATAACTCTTTTAGTAACATGCGTTGCATCCCTTTTCATCACATGACCATACCAGGATAAACGATTTCCTTTCAAGTTTTCTGTCACTGGCACCACTTTCAAACTTCCTATAATGTACTTATTTCTCAGTTTCACAGAACCATTCTCGTGACTGCGCACATCCATCTCAACATTCTCTTCTCTGCTACATGCAATCCCTTTTCATTCATCTTTTTCACAGTCTTAAATTCTAAACCATATAGTATGACAGGTCTAAACCTATTTCCATTAGCTGGGCTCAAATTCAGACTCCAGGCTGCTTCTGAAAAAATCAAATAAACCAACAACACTTTACCCAATACATGAATCGAACCCAAGGACCTCAACTCAACAGTAGCGCTTGGGACAGCTAGGTCACGTGCTTAAAAAAACCCTTTTAATAAAAATGAGGATGTAATAAAGATCGAATTGAATGGCTATTATTGCTGCCTCATTGGTCAAAAAGATTCGAGGGTAAATGAAAACCCGGATGGAAAAATCTGCTTGAGGTAAAATGAAATTGCTGTTAAAATTTGCGACCCTTCCTTACTTTGGAAAGCAAATCATGTTGCCAAGCCCTTTGGCTTTCAGAATTATTTAGAATAGAATAGAAAAAAGTTTATTCAAAATAGATACAACAGCAACAAACTCTGTGTTTTTTGCTCTTGTGTTTGCTGCAAAGGACAAGAATAGTTAAAAAAATACAAAGATAAATTGCACTGAGCCAGTTGTCTTTCAGAGCTAGCTAGAAAGCTTAGTAATTATAATCGTGACCATCTAAGGCTCAGGCCACACAGAAATGGCGTCGGGCGCGGTCATAGCTCGGGTGGCTTCCTATTTTATTCAAATTTAAAACAAAATACATAGAAATAAAGTGCAATTTAGGACACACAGTATGTCATTGCTCGGACGTGGTAATAACGACTTACCGTCTTAATGGAATAGGAAGCCGCCCGTGCCATGTCCGCGCCCGATGCCATTTCTATGTGGCCTGCGCTTAAGAAGTCAGATGACAATTCTCATTTTACATACCGCGATAACTTTTTATGAACGTCTATTAAAAATCAAATTCATAATCCTAATTAATAACTATGTTACCATTACACTATAACAACGAGTATCATACGTAAGTATTGACGTAATTTTATAGCTATCAAATCCGACTTCTTAGATTGTCACGATTTTAATTTGTAGACAGACACCATCGTCACCGTTGATAAACGCTTGCCGATCCGTTTATAAACGTTTGAATAATAAATAGTATGGATAAAATTAATTCGAATCACATTCTTCAAATCAGAATTAAATAATGCTGATTGAGGAAAAATATAGATAATTAGCAACAAACACAGGGTAAAAGACAAGAATAATAATAAAAAAATACATAAATAAATTGCGCTGAGGCTGAGCCAGATGATTTTCAGAGCTAGCTAGACAGCTTAGTAATTAATTTGTCTAGGTATAGACACCACCGTCACCTTTGTTTTTTTTTGCACCCTCAAAAGTTTGTCGATCCGTTTACAATCGTTTGAATAATAAGTAGTTTGGATTAACTTAATTAGAAATCACATTCTTCAAATCAGAATTAAATAATACTGATTGATGAAAAGTATATATAATTTTAGTTAGGACTAGAACTCCAGACCTTTACAAGATAATCCCAGGTCCTTATTCCAAGTTAGTATGAATGACCTCCATTTGTTTCAGTTACCAGGACAGCGAGAAAAACCCTCGATGAATGCCAATAAATTATAAGCTATAAATGTCAATTTGATGATCGGAGGTGGAGTCGAATTGTAGGTCAGGAATATAGGGTTACAAACGAATGTATACGACATACGTATGTATTTGAAGAACATAAATTCTATTGAAGATGATGCTAACGGAGACAGAGAAATGACACTACCTGTCTCAATGCATAAAATATTGATTCCGTGGGTAGTAGATACCTATCTGTACGTACTGAACATCTGCAAATTACCCAATCTGCCCGTCAAAGGGTTACTAGAATCAATATTAGTTGTCGGGCAAGCGATGCTATAGGATATTGATTGTATATATAGGAGGTGCTTATGTATACAGACCACATCATTCATACTAGTATTATAAAAACTATACTTCATAAAAGATAGCTTGATCTCTGTGACATCTGTCAGTATCAATACAATAACAATTAGCGCTTGACAGGCTAACAATAACGTAACAATAACGTATTGGTTTGACATATGTCACAGAGATCACGCTATCTTTTATGAAGTATAGTGTGTCTGTTTGTTACGTTTTGACGTTTAAACCGCAGAACGGAATTTGATGATACATAGTACAGTATAGGATACGTTTCAACGCACTAAGTTTTTGTGGGATAACATAGGTCATGCTAGTGAAGCCGTGTTCTATGGAAAATAATGTGGTAGTTCTTTTACAAAAGCCACAAGGACTTATCCATATTCATATCTGTTATGTTAAAAAACCAAATTTCTTTATACGTATGTATTCTGTTTTATTTTAAAACCAGCTTCTGCCGCGTTTATAATCGCGTTTTATTATGATCAGGGAACGTTCTATCAAGAAATAAAAAGATCAAGTGTGAGCCGGACTCGCGCACGAAAGGTTCCGTACTTGGTAAATTGCGGTTTACGATTTATGAAGTATTAAAAAAAAACTACTTACTAGATCTCGTTCAAACCAATTTTCGGTGGAAGTTTACATAGTAATGTAAATCATATATTTTTTTTAGTTTTATCATTCTCTTATTTTAAAGTTACAGGGGGGGGAGGGCACATTTTACCACTTTGGAAGTGTCTCTCGCGCAAAATATTCAGTTTAGAAAAAAAATACATTAGAAACCTATCCATAGACACACGTATGGGTTCGAAGAAAAAAAAAATGAATTTCAGTTCTAAGTATGGGGAACCCCCAAAATTTATTGTTTTTTTTTTCTATTTTTGTGTGGAAATCTTAATGCTGTTCACAGAATACATGTACCTACCAAGTTTCAACAGCATAGGGAAAGAAGTGGCTGTGACATACGGACGGACAGACAGACAAACATGACGAATTCATAAGGGTTCCGTTTTTTGCCATTTGGCTACGGAACACTAAAAAGTATGCTATATTCTAATTCGAGATGGGCAGACGACATTTTCACCATCGTGGCTAGAACCTGGATAATGGTGGCAGATTAAAATGGGAATTGATACATGAAAAGCCCTTTGGCTAAGTCCAGCAGTGGACGAAGTCAGGCTGCGGATGACAATTATGTTCTAATTTCATACATGGTCTACATTTGTGCCAAATTCCTTCCAAATCCATTGAGCCGTTGAGACGTGATTCATTAACAAACATCCAAACGTCATGATCATTAGCCTATTAATGTTCCCACTGCTGGGATACAGGCCTGGAAGTACGGAAAGGACTCCGTACTTACATTTATAATATTAATAGGAACATTCGAGCAACATCATTTTGACTTGTCAGAATTCGCCTAGATATTTCAATTGTCTAGCCAATCGGCCTCTTGAATTTCCCTAATTGAATAACTTTTTAACATCCAGCGTTAGCTTATAGCCTCGCCGCAAAGTATGTAGCCACGGCCATTGTTTATATAAGGAACATTCTTCCTAAGTTTCGTAGAGTTCAGATATTATGTGTGAGGTCGTACTCAGCCGCTGTATTGTTTTGCTTTTTTTATTTTTGTTTTTTTTTTTTTTAAACTTTGCCCCACACTAGGAATTTCTTCCAGTATCGTGGGTGCGTTTACAAACATATAAATTAACATACACAAACACCCAGAGCCGGAGCAACTATCTGTAGGTCATACAAATATTTGATCCGTGCGGGAATCTTATGTATTTAAAAATATTATGTATTTGTGAATTCATACTCGATGGGTTGTTATGTGGCAGAATAAACAGAATTTTTTGGTTGTCTATCTTTTTTTGGAGTTTTTTGAGTGAACACAACAGTCTTAGCAATTGAGATATTAATGTACATTGCTTGGACTGGTATGTTACACCAAACCAGCCGCTCAAGATAATAGTATATTATGCAACTAGTGACTAAAGAACGGTTTTAAAGCGAAGGCCATAGATGAACCACGAGCAAGTGAAGGATTCTAACAACTGAATCACGACCGTAGGGAGTGATTCATGGGTCGCGGATAAATTTGAAAAAGAGTTACCGCGGCCCTTGCTCAAGCAACTGAAGGAACATGGGTGGGTTTTAGTCAGTAAAAGTCTGACACGCCCTTCCGCTTCACCCAGAGCGAAAGAAGTAATTGGATGATTTCCCATCCAAAAAAAAAAAGGGAGTGATTCATGATGATTGAATCACGAGCATAGCGAGTGATTCAAGTGTTAGAATCCTGAGAGACGCGAGTGATTCATGGCCCTCGATATAAATCCGTTTTATTCAAGAGTTGCATAAAATATTTTATACCATGACTACGAGAAAAAGAAAGATTTAAGCGAAAATCACAAGGAAAAATACTAAATAAAAGTTTTATTACCTTCAAAATTTTGAAAAAATGTGAAAACTCAGGGCTGCACATTTTTTCTAAATTAAAGCAGAGCTAGGTAACAGCAACTGAGTTTCAGGTGCCAGTGACCACCTCCGTTAGGTTACATAATTATAATTAATTAACACCAATGCAATTAAAATTACAATTACAATCAAAATAAGTATTCACTAAACATCCCAGACTAAAATCAAAATCATTATTAAAATCCTAAACATTAACAAACTGAAAATCAAATCGATAAAGGAGTTTGAAAGTCGAACATTCTTTGCACAAGGAGTTCGTATAGAGTATTTTATGCGCATGGAGGTTGTATAGCATTGAGATGGACGTCGAATATATATTGGTGTGTTCTAAATTCAAACACCAAAACAGTGAGTAAAAGTGCTTTTTATTCACTGTTTTCAGTGAATAAAATAAGCTTTTTACAGGAGGAATGGTATAATAGTACATTATGGTACAAGTGTGCAATGTTGGTGATTACCGCTGAGGCGCCATTGAGACCCGAGCCTTTAGGTGAGGGTCTTAAGAGAGCCGAGGACGGTAATCATCAATACACACGTGTATCATACGACGTTTTTCAACACACTTGTGAAGAAAATAATACTAAAAAATCATTTTCAACAGTGAAAACGAGTTGTAAATTTTTTTTCGCAATGGCGGGGTAAATGAATCAGTTTTCCTATGCGCGCGCATCTAACAATGGCGATCGGCCATAGACTAAAACAATGAAGTTACTTTTTTTTTAGCTTTTCGCGGATAGCGTTTTAGCCACGTACAAAATGGGGAATTTCCAGTTTTCTTTATTGCAGAGAGACAAAAGTTATATTTGAGGGCAAGTTTTATTTATTAAACACGTACAAGTTGAAATTATCTAGTTGAATACGAAGTTGCATGAAATGAGCAAGCAATATGTTAGGTTCTAGCATTTTGCTGAATTGTTTGACTAGAAGCTATGCCACATTTTATGTATTCAATGGATTTCATGGAAATAGTAATTACTACCCATATCATATTATGGATATAGTAAGTACTACTTCCATGACAGGAATAGAAAGGGATTAATGTCGAATGGGACACTTTTAATTGAATAACAGTGTTACATTTTATTATATTGAAAATACTTAAATTTTAACTGGATTAGAATTAATAACTTATTTTATTAATTTTCATTGGATTTATTTGTGACACTTTTAAAATTAGTCTAATTGAAAAGTATTTAAAATGAAGGCAGAAAACCATTAAAAAAAAACTATAACTCACTTGTGATAAATAGCAATGAAAAAGTCACAGTTTGGTTACAGGTATCATTATATGCCTAATTGCGGTGAAATTAGAGCCACTTTATGAGCAAGTATGTCGAAAAATACTATTTAAATTAACTAATTACGTTATAGTAGTGATTAGTGAATAAAGTGAATAAATACCAGCTAGGGTAGCCAACCGAAATAAATTAATGCCGATTATTTAATGTAACAAGCGATTCTCTAATTTTTCGATGATGAAGTGTTGAGAAACTCACTGACAACTGAGGGCTGGTTAAGTTGAGTTTTTTTTTGAGTGAACACAACAGTCTTAGCAATAGAGATATGAATGTACATTGCTTGGACTGGTATGTTCCTTGAGAGAACTTTATAAACTCTAATTGCTTCTCTTAGTTAAAATACTAATCAATAACTTGAACATTCGTTTACCATATAATTACCTATATTTTGCAAATGAATTATCCTTACCTTTTGTATTTCTACGCAGTTATTTCATTTATTAACATATATACAATTGATTATTCTAGAAAAAAACAAACCTATATACAAATAGAAAAGGGAGACGGAAAAGAGCTCATTGTGCATCAAAAAATTCGTCCACATCGATGTCAACGGGAAAAGTGCCCAGAACGCTGGCAGCATTGCCACGTTTGATGGCAATTCTGATTCTCTGGCCGAAGAAAAGGGCAGCCCTCTGGTCACGTGAAGAGACGACGAGCTTTGTGCTAATTTCTCGAAAAAGTCGATGCGCACTCGGACCCCATGGACCTGAAGTTTCAACCCCAAACGGCTCAAACATATAACTTACAATAAGTTTGTTATATTTGCGCCGTTTGAGGTTTTCTGCACCAGCAGCAGCCGCCCCAGCACAGCCCACCGTGCTATGAAGATGGGATGGCGCAAGGGTGTCGACACATGTTGCATCCCACACCAAAGGCCTACCCACCTTCCAAGGCATTATGGTCATCCCGTCTGGTCTCTTCCCATCGTCGCGTGCCAAGCCATTGGGTGAATGAATAAAGCCAATGAATTATTTGATTTTAACCATTTTCTGGATTATGGTCAAGTAACTAGATTATACTTAATTAAAATCCACCATATGGACATTAATTAAGACATTGGGACATCATCATTCACTTCTTTTAAGCGGAACTCGTTTTAGATTAGATATTCCATTTTGAATTTTAGAGTAGTGAGGATTTTCAAATACCTAAAACATTTTTCTTAAAAAATACTGTGGGATGAATTGCTTTTTACTTCTAGCTAACAACTAATTGTAGCTGTTAATACCATAAATAGTTGTTAGCATCACCACAATCATTTCGCCGAAAGACGTCCACTTCTAGGCATAGGCCTCCCCCAGTAACTAAAAATATAACAAAAAGCTTTGTAAAAAAATCTAAAAAAAGCACAAGTAAATACACCGTTCTGTAAGATTTTCCATGCAAATAAAACCGCGGCTGATATTAGCTAGGTATGAGTCTAAACAATATTATCATACTTTTAGACATAAAACAGTCTTGAAACTTCAAATAGGTGTTCTGAAACAATATTTTGCGGAACATGAATAATTCTGAAGTTAACCAAACTCGATATGTTTCACGTTACTTGTGTTATTTCGTTTGTTTTCATATTTATGAATGGTATCCGTTGAAAACAATATGTTACTAAAATGAAGATATCAGTATAACTGAAGATATAATGAAGACAATTCGATTACCGGAGGGATTTCAATTCTTGGCCTTAATTCTCGGTAAACATAAGAGTCTTAATAATTCACTAGTATCCCGGCGGAATTTGTTGGTATTTTTATGTGTCCTTCAAGCAATTGGATATCTTGACTAAGTCCCATAAGGCCTATCCTATTGCTTAATGCAAGTTTCGCCTGCCCAATTTCTGACAGGACATGGTAACTTTAAAAGTAAATCATTTTTCTTCAAGCTCGTTGCCTCGCCTTTATGTCAGTGTTCTACGTCTGACTGCGAATATGGACAATCTGCACATCATATCTTATGGGAGTGTATTCTTTGGCAGAATGAACGCAATATTATGTTGAATAATGAACAGGCTGTTGTGCCTTGTGTAAACTAGAACAAATTTTCGTGTGATCAAGCGTTTTTGCCAAATATATCAAATATAACAGTTCACAATGTTAGGACCCATTAATATGAATGCTATAGTTATTTTTATCCGTGGTGCTAGGCAACTGGGCTTATCCCAGTTGTAAACGACCCTTTGTGCCTATTGGCCTTGTTTGTTCTGTCTCCTGCTTGATATGGAGGGAAGTGGATGTTTTTTTCCTTCTCCTCCATTGTTCTTTTCTGATTAATTTCGTTGCGGGATCCAAGACAGTTAAATTCATTCTCCGGGACTTCATCGAGCTTCATTGCCTCGGCGCTTTTCTGGCATTTGCCACTATTGATTCTGGCTTTCAGGAGTTGCAGTGGTTCGGAAATAGAGCCGTGAGATTGTTCTAAAAATGCTTCGCCTGCTTGAAAGTCGGCAATTCTCTCATGGGAATTTAGTCCCAAGATAAATAAAAGTATCCTACGCCCTAATTCAGGCCATGGTGTACTCATGTGCCAATTTTCATCTTAATCTATTTATCTGTTGAAACAAGCTGTCCGCCGCGGTTTCGCTCCCGTCAACTGGCTTCCTATCTACCCATTTACCCTGCCTATCCACCTACCCCATCTTAGCTACCTACATTGTACTCTACGCTACATACCTATCTACCCTTACCTATCCTACCCTACATATCTACGTACCTTCCCTACCCTACATGATTGTTGCGTAACTTAAACCGTTTACGCAGCGCACGCAACGGAAGTTCTCAAAAAGGAATAATTTTACCCGTTTTTTTTTAATTTTTCATTTATGCTCCGCTCCTATTGGTCGTACCGTGATGTTATATAACCTATAACCTTCTTCGATAAATGGACTATCCAACACAAAAAGATTTTTCAATCCCAACCAGTAGTTCCTGAGATTAGCGCGTTCAAACAAACAAATAAACTCTTCAGCTTTATAATACAAGTATAGATTAGTATGAATTATGTGGGTTTGCATTCATCATCTGCCTATCCTTTTCCCAACTATATTGGGGTCGGCTTCCAGTCTTACCGGATTCAGCTAAGTACCAGAGTTTTACATGGAGCGACTGCCTATCTGACCTCCACAACCCAGTAACTGGGTAACACGGTACCCCTTGGCAAGACTGGTGTCAGATCTCAAGCTTCTGACTACCCATAACGACTGTCAAAGATCTTCAAATTACAGCCGGGACCAACGGCTTAACGTGCTTTCCGAGGCACGGAGGAAACTCGGTATGTTGAAATGGTCACCCATCCACGGACCGACCTCGTCAAGCGTTGCTTAACCTTGATGATCGACCCGTGCGGCTGTTATTACTTAGCCACAGCTCCTCTGTTTCAGTGTAGATACATTCAGTGTAGATAAATAAATATATATGTCAAGTTTTTTATTTTTCTAGGCTCGCGCTTGACCACTTTCTCACCTGTTGGTAAGCGATGATGTGGTCGACGGTGTGACACGCTTGCCTAGAAATAACCTATTTACTCTTGACCTAAAGACTCCTAGACTGTAGCTTTCGGGAATCACAGATTCCAGCAGGGAAATCCACTCTTTAGTTGTACGCATAATAAAAGTGTTTCCAAAACGTTTTGTGCATATATGTGGGATGTCCACCATGTATCGATGGCGCATCGCCGTACTTCTGATAGTCTGATGATGAAACGGGCTAGGTGGAGTTAGATCGTGCAATTCCATCGCACACTCGCCGAAATGTAACCGATAAAAACCGACAAGCTGGCAACTCGGCGACGGTGTTCATGGCTCTGGAGGTTTGACTTGACCAGTGCCTCATTACCGATGAGCCTTGTCAAGTTTAACAATGAAAGTAAATTAGTATGACTGATTTGAGTGTGATTTGACCTAATTAATTAATTCATATGTAACATCCAAACTAAACAACTCACACAATTAAGCATATGCCTCTCCAAATCTTTTCTCCAAATAACCAATAAGGTACCCACTAATTCTCATACATTAAAAAACAAAGAACCCTCTCACCTCATACTCAAACAGTTACAACAAATAACATTCCTTTAATCTATAGCTTTAGAAATTGTGTTAGATATTGAATCTTTTTCAATAAGAGACTCTAGACTAGTGTCATTCAATGTCAGCAATGGCCATGGTCGAAATGCCAAAATATAAGCGGTCACGTTACATTTCGATGGCGTTTGACATTACCATACATTTATTTATTTAATACTTCATGCACAAAAACGTACAGAGGCGGACTTAATGCCTTAGGCATTTTCGACCAGTCGACCTTTGGGTGATGCAGAGACAAATAGTGGTAGGTGCAATATTGAGAATAAATCACGGTAAATAACATTTATTCAAATACAAAGATATACATACAAACTATAAATATATACACATACATTATATACACAAAAAAGTAAATAAACTAAATACACGAATATACATAAACAGATAATTGGAGAACATTAACGCTGTGACGATACTACTGCCAACTTCTTAACTCGTGCTCGCAAACTTTCACTTTGAATGCTAATCGATTGGGTTTCATCCAGATTTCTTGAGGGAGCGCATTCCACAGAAAAATAGACTGAACGAAGAAAGAACAGTGAATGAAGTCAGTCCGGCGATTGGGACATTGAAGAAGACGGTTAGGTGAAGAGTGAAGATTTTTATTGTGGTTGGCGCAAATATATTGAAAGTGAGGGGCCAGATAACTAGGAGCATTGGAGGATGAAAGAAACGAAAACATGGTAGTTAATGCCCTTTGCTCTCTGCGCTGGCGTATGGGCAACCCGTGCAACCACATTAAAAGTGAGCGATGCGCAGAGACATGATCATATTTACGCAAATTAAAAACAAATCGAATGCAGAATAGAATGCATTTATAACCGTATGTATGTATGTGTATTTATGTATCTGTCTGTGGCATCATAGCTCATAAACGGATGAACGAATTTTGTTTGTTTTGTTTAAAAGGTGACTTTATCGAGAGTGCTCTTAGCTATGTTTGATGAAAATCGGTTCAGCCATTTTAAAGTTATGGGCGTTTTACTGTTTGAATCGGGCTGTTTTCGCAAGATATCATGTCATAATTACGTGTTTAATAGATTGTCGATCGAAGCGTGTCTACTACTAGATAAATAATGTAGCATGAAATAAAAATGTGTCGGGGATGTTTTAAATTTTACTATTTCCATCAGTGAACGTTTTTTTTTTGTAATAGTATCGGTCCTTTCTTGAAGATCATATTTAACGAGTATAAATTATGAACTTAAAAACGCGCGAGGCGTAT
This sequence comes from Orthosia incerta, assembly GCA_948252205.1. Lineage (NCBI taxonomy): Eukaryota > Metazoa > Arthropoda > Insecta > Lepidoptera > Noctuidae > Orthosia > Orthosia incerta. The sequence goes on along the minus strand of OX411758.1, from coordinate 16,072,051 downwards.
TAACTCATGCTTTTTAAACTAGATAATTTATCTAGTAGTAGATACGCTTCGATCAACAATCCATCGAAACACGTAATTATAATATACTAGTTGTTCCCCGCGGCTTCGCTCCCGTGGACCATCCCACAGGACCAGTTTTCGGGATTAAAAAATAGCCTATGTTACTCGGGAATAATGTAGCTTTCTTTAGGTGAAAGAATTTATTAAATCGGTCCAGTAGTTTAGGGAGCCTATTCTGTACAAACAAACAAACAAAAAAATCTTTCCTATTTATAATATTGTTATAGATGTCCTATTAGTACTCCGCCCGCGACTTCGTTCGCGTTAAATTTTACTTGTTTCAAACGCTATCGCCACGCTTTTGTTAATAGAATTTTACTTGTCTAGTCTCTTCTCATTCTTCTATTAACCATACATTTTGCCGAAGAATTCTCTATGCAAGGTGGTTTTTCACTATGTCACGAATTCTCGTAGTGTCCCTTGTGTGTGTGTGTGTCATGAAGTCTCGTAGTGTCCCTTGTGTGTGTGTGTGCCTTCGTATTAACGTAGACCAGTTCCTAAGACCTCGCCTCTTGTGTTTGAGGACGACCTCAAGTCGACCCGGGCAGTGGTGTCTCATCCCATACAAAGAAACCGTGCCGACGTACTGTACTCCTTATACTGACTTCTTTTTGTACATCGAACACGTTCGGTTCCTTTCCACGACGTTGATCTATCTATCGCCATGGAACGAAACCGAACGCGATCGATTTACAAAAAATAATCGGTATAATCAGATGAAAAACGCTAGTTACGTCGGCGCGGTTTCTTTGTATGGGTCTGTATGCTAGTATTATATTACCTGTGATCCAGGGTCAAATTCGACTAGTACCAATGCGACTGTTTTAAATTAATTATGTACTTTCTAAGTTTATCTTGGACATCGCAGGCAATGGTGAAGGAAAACATCAACTGGACTTATATAATCTAAATAAATAGAAATAGACAAGTCAGGGGCCTGTGGGGTTCCCAGAGGTGGCTTAACTAGCTTTGACAGCAAAGGTGGCCACATCCTCACACGAAAAGAAGATTTCGTGTTGCAAAATTAAGCTAATTACTGAAAAGTTCGACGATAGATAACTTTCAGGAGTCCAACAGTAAACGCTTTAACTTAAAGAATATTTTGTGTTATTCGGTACAACTACATAGAACGTAAATATATTTGAAATGGTCCGGATAAAACATACTTTTGTAAACCAATTAGTACATAATACAGTACTGTTGTACACACACAACTTCCCACATTTCAGCAATTACCAACAAATTATTATACATTCAAAAACAGGGCATTTTCACCTTACTCAAACATTTAGAATAGAATAATAGATAACATATTACTTTTATAATATCATCCACAGCTGTACAATTGTGTTAGACATTTAATCTAATTCAATTAGGGGTGCTTAGAGCGTGTTCAGGTTACTTAATTTGTATTTCGAGTAATTTAGGCCAGACCCGTCGGGTTCTGAGGGTAGTGATACGTATCTATAACCAAATGTACCTGTAGATACGCGTGTGAGACTGTTTTTGCCTCTGAATTTGAATGTGTTAAAATAATTTATGTTAACTTATATTTAAGTGAGGTAAAATTGTATGCCATGTTTACAAGGAGGTAGGATTTATTTGGAACTACTTATTCCATAATGAAAATTGTATCAGTGATATAAAACAATACTATTTGCATGTTGTAACCAGGTACAGTGTCAAAAGTGAAGTCACATTCTACCAACTGCTTTGGCGCTAATTTTTATTTTTCTTTGTGTTTTGTCGCGGTTAGTAGTTATAATCTATACTATAATTTATATTCAACATATTAAATCAGTTGTGGATACTGAAACTTCTACAAAAACTGTCCAATTGAGTTTTGGGAGAGTGAGGCGGTTTACACACGGCACCGCGCACCGCCGTGGTAGGCGGTGAAGCGGATTTCATGTCGCATTGGCCTCTAATAAATCCGTTGAAGCCTAACACACGTACACCGCACGACCGCGCGGGTCGAGCAATGCTCTCCCCTCCGCGTCTGGAGGCGGTGCGCGGTGCCGTGTGTAAACTGCCTAAGACTTCACTTTTGACCCTTGATTGTACTTTTTATTCAAGTACCAATGAAGTATTAAGTGCTAATTACAACTTTTGCGCGGTATCTTCTCGTCCAACATACCACCGTGTCTCAAGATGAAAGTCTATGACCAGTGTGTTGCCAGTAATGACCTATGGCTCTAAGGCGTGGTCGCTCACAATGGGCCTCATCAGAAAACTTACAGTCACCCAAAGGGCAATGGAGAGGGCCATGCTGGGAGTTTCCTTGCGTGATCGAATCGGAAATGTAGAGATCCGCAAGAGAACCAGGGTTACCGAAATAGCTCGAAGAATTGCCAAACTTAAGTGGCAGAAGACAGGGCACATTACTCCCAGAACGGATGGCCGATGGGGCAGTAAAGTTCTGGAGTAGCGACCGCGAAACGGAAGACGTTGCGTTGAAAGGCCTCCCACTAGGTGGACCCATGACCTGGTTGCGTGGATTCACTGGATGTGGGACGTACAGGACCGGTCAATGTGGCAACGCTTGGGGCAGGCCTATGTCCAGCAGTGGACGTCTTTCGGCTGATATGATGATGATTATGATGACAACTTTTGTGGAATAATCCGTACCTTGGAGCGAGTTTCGCTCATTAAATACCTATTGTCGATTTATAAAATGATATCAACAAAAAAACAAACCGACTGCCAAAAAAAACACTGAAAAGTAAAAAATAATTTTCTTTTTCAATGTCGGTGTCTTTGGTTCCTATTGTTTTTCGTGTTTCGACACCGACTTCGGAAAAGAAAGTTATTTTTCACTTTGCTGTTTTTTTTTTTGGAAGCCTATTTGTTTTTTTGTTAAAAGTTTTTTATTTATCTCTTTTTAGTTTTGATCAGTACATCCAATTGCCATAAAATCATATACAGTCAAAGTACATCTCATGACGATTCCAATAAGCCCAAACACGATTAGGATACATTGTTGTATCCTAATCTTGTTTGGGCTGTATGTATATGTAGTATTTCGGCTTTCCAGTGCCTACCTGCCGGCTTCATTATCAGATCAGTTCGATGGTACCATTTTCATCAGTACTATTTATTTATAAGTATTTGCTCCATCATAGTCGTTTAACTATTCGAGATATCTTTAATACCCGTGACATACTTAGCATTAAGGAGTTCCATTTGCCATCTTTGGTCTTCTTCACCAGTTCCACTTCACCAAATGATACTTTCTGAGTGCAAATGATTGCATTGTTGATGAAAATACCAAAATCGCTGTATGTATGCCTATAATATTTGAGGAGTGCCCTCGATTTCTCCAAGATCCCATCATCAGATCCTGACCTGATGACTATGGGACCAAATAGGAAGTATACCCTTTCAAACAAAAGAGACATTTTCCAAATCGGTCCAGGCGTCTTTGAGTAATAGGGGAACATAAAAAAAGATTCCGACGAATTGAGAAACTTTTTTAATTTTTTTGAAGTCGGTTAAAATAGGTATCACATTATCAGCCTATCAAACAAAGAGAGGGAATGGGCCGTAATCCACCACGCGGGCCCAGTGCGGGTTAGTGGATGTCACATGTCTTCGAAGTTTTGGGTCTAAGACATGCCGGTTTCCTCACGATGTTTTCCTTCACCATTTTGAGAGCAGTGGTGATGAAATAATTTACACAAAGTAAAGCGCCTGCCTGAGTTCAAACCCACGACCTACAACTTGTAAGTCGCGGCCGATACCACTGGGCCACCACTGCTCCTACCAGTAAAATAGGTATAAATAAGCGATAAAGAATATGATAGTCACCTATTCATTCAACAAAAATTTAAAATAGCAGAAAATTAAACACGCCGGTTATATAGATAAGATATAATAAACGTTAACTAAGCTATAATAGCTTAGTCTACGTTTATAATATCTTATCTATCTTCAGTCGAATCAGATTAAATCAGCAATATCTGCTAATATCAGAAGTCTTGGAGCTTCAGATTGTAATTTTATATAGCACAAGAAAAGATCACGTAGTCTATTGAATTCAAGACAGTTTTATTATCTAAACCTTGTTGACATCATAAAACGAAATTCCCGTGAAATATTTCCTCAAAGACCTTTTTTGCCGCCAGTCACGGGTTAACGAACCAAGAAAAGCGTCAGTCAAGGCAAACGGTCTGTATACAAGGTGGATGATTCTATGAAACTTGTAGGGGACACTTATTAGGGTTCTGAGAAGCCAAGAGCCAACGGTAAATGATAAAAGTGACAAGACAATAGAAGGAAAAGATTTCGCACTTCTCCCAAGTAACTCGCGATAAGGGCAGGCAACAGGCGATGATGTCAAAGAGCGTGCATGTTTGACTGTATCTTTTCTACCACAATTGGTAGCCAGTTAAGTCACTAGATCCTCTTCTTCTTCTTCTCTGACGTTTCGCTCTTGGCAGAGCGGTCGTGGTCACGTCGAGGCGTCCACGTCGGTATTAGATGCGGACACAGCTCTCCGCACGATCTCTCGCCATCTCTCCCTGTTGGCGGACTGTTTGGCGCAGTCAGTTAAGCGGCCTCCCACTGCGGATTTCACTTGGTCAGTCCAGCGCATAGGTGACCTGCCGCGCGATCTGGTTCCCTCCACTTGTCCCTGTACGACCAGCCGCTCTATGGAGTCGCCATCCCGCCTTGAGACGTGTCCAAAAAATTGCAGTATGCGCGACTGTACTACGTTCGACAAACGCTGCGTGATGCCGAGTTCCTGGAGTATGGACACGTTAGTGCGGAAATCCGTCCACGATATACCGAGCATCCTTCTCCAGCACCACATCTCCAGAGCATTTATCTTCGCCCTTTCCAACTCACGCACTGTCCACGTCTAGGCCGCGTAAATAAAATGGAGAAAACAATTGTTCGTATGAGCCTGATTTTGGTGGCTTTGGTAATGTTGCGATTCCTCCACACTTTCCCTAGCTTCTCCATCGCAGATCCTATTTCTTACTAATTCTAATACTATTATCAACGAGAAAGTTTGTGAGGATGGATGGATAGATGTTTGTTAAACTTTCACACAAAAACTACTGAACGGATTTTGATGAAGCTCTACAAAAATATAGGCTATACTGCAAAATAATACGAACGCTCAACGAATTCGATAAAAATAGATAAACATAAACTAGATTTGGACATACGAGTAGCATATTTTATAATTCGGTAGTACGTTCTCGTAGAATAATTCTTCGTTACTTCTGTTTCATACGGAACCTTTCTTAAACTTCGTCGACTTGTAGCTATTTAGTCCGTTTACTTCATAAAAGAATCCCCTTTTATGAATAAGTGCCATTTCAAGGTTTATGCACGATCGATCACCTTCCTAAGTATTAGCATTCGCGACATTTAGAAGGTAAATGAACTGGCCTGGTTAGCTGCCACCTTTGAGCCAAGTCGTTTGTTATGGCTTATCTTTAGTTGCCATAGATTAGGTTTCTAGGTTGAGTTTCTTTGATTATAACGTTTTTAAGGTGAAAATACAGCTAACGTAATGTCTAAAAGTAAAAATTAGACTTATAATAAAGAATTAAAAGTAGCAAGAAGTTGCTGTATAAACGTCACTAAAGCCAAAAAAATATGTATTATAAAGGCCATATTAGTGCTTATAAGAGTGGGTTTGGACACAAATTATAATAGATAGAGATTATATATTATAATTTGTGCCCAAACCCTATGTAATATTACATGGTTCCCCTAATTTACAATGCTTTGCCTGGGTCAATTACTCAACTACCCTTCAATAAGTTTTGTGTTGCGTTGCGGAAGTGGTTGTTAAAAGAGTGTTTTTATTCGATAGATGAGTTCTTTCAAAAGTGTCCCTGTAAATTTTATACACTAAAGCACAGATATATTTAATTTTTAAGTAGACACATAAATTGGCATAATGTAGTTACCTAATTAATATCTTAAGTGCAAAAACTTGTACTATTGCATGCTATATATTGGCCAAATGTGTGTTGCTAAATATTTTATAAAAGAACTTTATGTACCTACCATATTTGATGCAATAAATGAATTGAATTGAATGTATAGTTACCATATAATAAGCTAATCTCGCTTAAACACACCATGTAAACGCATACTGTTGTGTTGGGCGCACGGTTGGCGCAGTGGTTGAGCGATTGACTTCTGCGCTGCGTGTCGCGGGTTCGATTCCCGCACGGCATAATTATTTGTATGATCTACAAATAGTTGTTCCGGCTCTGGGTGTTTGTGTATGTGAGTTTATATGTTTGTAAACGCACCCACGATACAGGAGAAATTCCTAGTGTGGGGGAACGTTTTTTTTTTTAAAAAGAAAGAAAAAAGAAAACTGTATGGCTAATTGGCTACAAATAGAAAACAAAATTGCGCTTATATAACAAATTACCTTTATAACTGCTAACAAAATTCGTCTATAAGGCGTTAGATCATCATGATGATGATCTATAACGCCTCCATTATTTATAAAATAGATAGTAAAATAAATGTCTGCCTTACTAGATATTTACCAAATCGCATTTGTGGTTAATTACACTAGAAGTTTATGTGGGCAAAGCAATTTTGTGAGATTTGTGGATATGTGTTCTGCCATATTTTTAATGCTTCTCTTCAATTTTATGTTTTTATTATTTGAAAATGATTTTAATTTTGAGTGGTCTTGTGAATTGCTACTATACGAACAATTAGCAAATCAAATGATTTTATAAATCCCCTATAGTTCATCTTCTCTTATTGTAGCAGGGTAGTTCTAATATGCGCAACCATATTGAAAGATTTTAGGGTTCAGTCTCCATAATTTTTATTAAAAAATTGTGAATATTACTTTGGATTTTACAGAACCAAGACAATATCTAATGAATTGAATATGGACAGTTTCTTGACAAAGATGATTGCCTCCAATTGTGTACTGCAGTGATATGGCCTTGGCAATACACACATTTTATAATAAGAGAGTAAATACTTAAATATGTATCCAAATTCAAAGGTTTCGTTTTATCTTAGCGCAATGCGTAATGTGGACCGATCAATGTGGCGACGCTTGGGGGAGGCCTATGTCCAGCAGTGGGAGTCTTTCGGCTGATATGATGATGATGATGCGTAATGTTATACTCCATAGCCAAAGTAGCTATGTTATCATCTCTGAACCTGTCTCTCTTTATGTCACTGTCACGCTCATCAGATGATTCATTATCACATTGAATAAGGGAACCTTTTAGAAAATCTGCATCCGAAGTGTCATTGTCAATGTTTTGTGAAATTAATTCTACGGAACCCATAGCATTTTCTTCTGTCGTAACTGCAAAGTCAAGTATACATAATTATAAAGATTCTTGTAGCTGTTACATAAAGTTTTAGTCAAGACTTTTATACTTATAGAAGCCATGTAACTTGCTATCTTGCATTAGCTTTAAAGCCGTATTCTGAGAATCTTTATAAGGGTATAGTTTTATAACAGCCATATAAATTTTACAAATAGTATGACGCCAAAGCGGCTTCATGGCTAAAATATTATGTGTCTGAATAGGCATATTATATGCTTCTACATGTTCATTGCTTTATAAGGGTCATTTAAATTAGTTATATAACGTTTGTAAGATAAAATTATAAGACTAATTTACTAACTACTATTAGCAAAAAACACTTTAACATGCTTTTATAAAGAGATTTGCAAAACTAATGCTGTTACAAAACATGTAAAAGAATTAAGCTCTAAATCATTCGTTATATACCAATTTTGCTTGTTGGCAAACGTACCCTGTTGCTGACCACTGTTTATTGTTATAGTTAGACTTTGGCACACTGCGAGCCGTTTTTCTGAATCCTTCTAAACGCACAAGGCAAGTAACATGAAAGAAAATAATCCCCCGGTTCAAACAGTAAAACGTCGATAACTTTAAAACGGCTGAACCGATGGTGGCATCATAGCTCCTAAATAGATGAACGGTTTTGTTTGAAAGGTGTTCAAAGGTGACTTTATCGAGAGTGCTCTAAGCTATGTTTGATGAGAATCGGTTCAGCCGTTTTAAAGTTATCGACGTTTTACTGTTTGAATCGGGATGTTCTCACAAGATATCGTGTCATAATTACCTACGTGTTTATTTATGTATCTGTCTGTGGAGACAGATACATAAATACACATACATACATACATACGGTTATAAATGCATTCTATTCTGCATTCGATTTGTTTTTAATTTGCGTAAATATGATCATGTCTCTGCGCATCGCTTGATTTTAATGTGGTTGCCCATACGCCAGCGCAGAGAGCAAAGGGCATTAACTACCTTGTTTTCGTTTCTTTCATCCTCCAATGCTCCTAGTTATCTGGCCCCTCACTTTCAATATATTTGCGCCAACCACAATAAAAATCTTCTCTCTTCGCATAACCGTCTTCATCAATGTCCCAATCACCGGACGAGGTTTAAAGGTGATTTTAAGGAGAGTGTTCTCTCTCTCCTTTAAAAAAACGAAATTAAAATTGGTTCATTAGTTTAGGAGCTATGATGCCACAGACAACACAAACACACAGGTACACACGTCAAATTTATAACATCACTCTTTTTCGGTCGGAAGTTAAAAAAACCGGCCAAGTGCGAGTCGGACTCGCGCACGAATGGTTCCGTACCATTATCGCAAAAAAACGGTTAAAAATCACGTTTGTTGTATGGGAGCCCCACTTAAATATTTATTTTATTCTGTTTTTAGCATTTGTTGTTATTGAGGCAACAGAAATACAACACCTGTGAAAATTTCTACTGTCTAGCTATCACGGTTCATGAGATACAGCCTGGTGACAGACGGACAGACAGACAGACAGACGGACAGATAGACAGACAAACGGATCGCGGAGTCTTAGTAATAGGGTCCCGCTTTTACCCTTTGGGTACGGAACCCTAAAAATCAGCTCTTAGATGTCCACTTGTTTTATAAAAGTAAAGTGAATTAATAACTCATTGAAAAATTAAGTTAACTAATCCATTATTAAATAATCTGCCCAATTTTGTCTGTTACACTTAAAGACTTTAAAAACGCATGCCGCCTCAGGTAATTTAAAAATAGGCTTATAAAACAGGTTGGTAAAAAAAGGCTTGAAGTCAGGCATACCTAAATAATTAATAAGGCATTCAGGCGGATACTCTGAATCGGTTTTATTTTTAAACTGACACGGTTAGAATGCCATTTAAAAAGGTGGATTTTATCCTGCTGTTGATCAAAAAAGGGGAGGTATTACAAATTACCCAGAAATCGATACAAACAAACTGTATGATCGATTGCTTAGAACGAGCGAAATAACCCTATCCAAGTCACTTAATCCAAATCCATGGGGTGTTGGTGCTATTGGCTAACAAAGTAATATTTATAAGGATTTTCTTAATTCTAGTAGGTACCAAAATCAGAGGTGTACTGGACCGTTCTATTCATTTTAATTGTAATTTATTATTTCGAACTAATAGGTACCTAAAACAAAATGAAAATGGGTTTTCTGCCACCGTCCTTTATTTACCGGACACCGATTCTTCTTTGTCTATCGACATTTTGGGTCCGCGCCCACTCGACCCGCTTAGACTCGACCCGAAGAATAATACCAGATGTTTTACTACCAATGCCATTTCTACAGTCGGTCAAAGGGTTTATTTCAATTCTAAATAACTTATTAAGTTATTATACATAAGATATTTAATATTTTGTACTGAAAGATGTAATATGTTAATTGTTTTGTTCTTATTTTACATCATCAGCCTATTAATGTTCCCACTGCTGGGGCACAGGCCTCCTCTCTTTGAGAGGAAATGGGCCGTAATCCACCACACGGGCCCAGTGCGGGTTGGTGGATGTCACAAGTCTTCGAATTTTTGGTTCTTGGATATGCCGTTTTTCTCACGATGTTTTCCTTCACCGTTCTTATTTTAATGTTGATTATTTATAGAAAATTGTTTATTTTTTAATTGTTGATTTTGTATTGCTCATAACTTTAATTGTGTTGTTCCTACCTAGTTCTGTATTCTTTAAGATATCTAATGTTTATTCTGTAATGATAATTTAGTTAATCACGTTTTTTTTTATATTTAAGAAGTTAGTACCTACTTGTTAACCTAATAATTATAATCACGTATAAAGACTGATTCAATAAATATCACCGTCCCACATTAACTATAAGATTGTAATGAAAATTAACAAAACCAAATCTATGAAATTATACTACAAATTATAAAGCGTACATTAAAAAACCGGCCAAGTGCGAGTCGGACTCGCGCACGAAGGGTTCCGCACCATTATCGCAAAAAACGGCAAAAAAATCACGTTTGTTGTATGGGAGCCCCCCTTAATTTATTTTATTTTAATTTAATAATTATTATTTTTTGAAGTGATTATACAACTAAATATTCTGTGAATATTTCAAGCGTCTACCTGTTGCCGTTAATAATATCGAGCAAAAAACGGCAAAAAAAAACACTTTTGTTGTATGGGAGCCCCCCTTAAATATTAACTTTATTCTGTTGTTATAGCGGCAATAGAAATACATCATCTGTGAAAATTTCAACTGTCTAGATATCACGGTTCATGAGATACAGCCTGGTGACAGACGGACTGACAGACAGACAGACAGACAGACAGACGGATCGTGAAGTCTTAGTAATAGGGTCCCGTTTTTACCCTTTGGGTACGGAACCCTAAAAAGGACTTATCCAAATATTATTTAAATTTTAGTTTCTTTGGTGCAAGCATTAAATCGATACTTTTCTGTCTGTATAAAAAAAAACTTATTTTTCACTTTGTTGTTTTCTTATTTGGAAGTCGGTGGTACTTTTTTGTAAAAAAGTTTTTTTATTTTTCACTTTTTTGTTGTACCTACCTAATAGGCAAGTTGTTTAGTAAGTTTTCTATAACGCCTGAATAGATTACCCGAATATCATGAAACTTGAACAAAACTGATCAATGAGAGATCTGCTTACCCCTTAAGAGCGTACTGGCGATGATGTTATGTTATGAAATGGTATAAACAATAAATAGACATGCGATTGCAGCAGTCCCAAGAGATTTGCCGTTATTTATTGAAGAGAGACCAATTTCGGAACATACTCTTTCGAACAAAAAAAGATTTTTTTAAATCGGTCCACAATTTACGGAGATATCGGTGAACATACATAAAAAAAAATACAAGAAGTCGAACATAGAACCTCCTCCTTTTTCGAAAGTCGGTTAAAAAGCGAACTAAAATTATTTAAACAAGGAGAAAATCTTGCTGTGCAGTCGGAGGATACATCTGGTATACAATCTGACACTAATCTTGCAAAGACCTAACGTGTTACTCAGGTTACTGGGACAAGGACAGACGGTTTTTTTTTATCTTTTTCGACAATCAATAAAATATTAATAAATATTTATAAAGCTAATAAATTAATGCTTCTTCAATATTTAAATAAACAGATAGGCAACATTTTCTTTCTTACAAAGTTAATAAATAGTTAAGTAGACCAGTCAGTAAATAACTAACAAAATGACTAGATAAGATTTCTCCTCAGCAGTTTATTTTCAATAAACCAGATCAGATTAGCTGGCTAATGAAATCGAGAAAAACCCTTCTGCGTAAGAAAAACTGATTTTCTAGCAAAACCTAATGAAATCTGAAACCGATTGGCTGATTCAATCGAGTACCTTCAAGATTACTTTCGTACACAGATATTAATCTAACCAGATGACGCGAATGTATGTACTTCACGTATCAAAACGGAGAGAAATACTCTTCCATTGACGCCGATTCATTTAGTTAGTGTAGTAGGGAACATTACGCGAGGAGCACCTGGCTAAATAATAACAGCCGCACGGGTCGATCATCAAGGTTAAGCAACACTTGACGAGGTCGGTCCGTACACGTAACATACCGAGTATCCTCGGTGCCTCGGAAAGCACGTTAAGCCGTTGGTCCCGGCTGTCATTTGAAGATCTTTGACAGTCGTTACGGGTAGTCAGAAGCTTGAGATCTGACACCAGTCTAGCCAAGAGGTATCGTGTTACCCAGTTACTGGGTTGTGGAGGTCATATAGGCAGTCGCTCCATGTAAAACACTGGTACTTAGCTGAATCCGGTAAGACTGGAAGCCGACCCCAATATAGTTGGGAAAAGGCTAGGCAGATGATGAGTAGGGAACATTACGCAAAGCTGATCCAGCAGATAATCCCACCACCAAAATATAGAGTACCTAACAAAACAAGTTTATGAAAACGCGAGCATTTTTTTGTTTTTATTTTAAGTACATTCGCCCGTTTTTGCAAGAAGTTCACGCATTGTATTCCTTATAACGCAAATGTAAGTTATACGAGTAACAATACCAAAAGGTTTAAACATGCTCACGAATATTACAATTGTAATCTCAAAAACGTTCATAGACTGAATAGAGGCCTTTTTTTTCCCTCCGTGAATCAGTGAGGCACCTAGCGGGAGAAATTGTCAGTAATATTCGCAATAGGCACCGGACATCAACCGAAATCTACTAAAAATGCATCAACATCATCAATTGATCTTCATCATTGGCCTTTACCAAGTTTCGCAACATTGACCGGTCCCGTGCTTCTTGCATCCAGCGGATCCCCAAAAATGCATCATCATCATCTGCCTAGCCTTTTCCCAACTATATTGGGGTCGGCTTCCAGTCTTACCGGATTCAGCTAAGGACCAGTGTTTTACATGGAGCGACTGCCTATCTGACCTCCACAACCCAGTAACTGGGTAACACGATACTTCTTGCCTAGACTGGTGTCAGATCTCAAGCTTCTGACTACCCCTAACGACTGTCAAAGATCTTCAAATGACAGCCGGGACCAACGGCTTAACGTGCTTTCCGAGGCACCGAGGAAACTCGTTATGTTGAAATGGTCACCCATCCACGGACCGACCTCGTCAAGTGTTGCTTAACCTTGATGATCGACCCGTGCGGCTGTTATTATTTAGCCACGAGGTCCTCCCCAAATATGCCTATCCCAAAAAATGCATAATTGTGTCTTATTAAGCTATTAAATCTCTACAAAAAAAGTTAGCAGAGGCAATGGAAACATCCTTTTATCGGTAAGTAATTTTTTTCTTAAATTGTGTCTGAAAAAGTGACACGCTTGGTTTTGAAATCAGATGGAGGGTGTTATCTATTTAAATTTATGTCTGTGGTTTTCTAAGAAAGTTCTATAGAAATGTGAAGTGAGACTTTACTTAGTTATTGGTCAATTAGAAGATTTTATTTTGTAGATAATTTGACATTGGATTTCTCTTGGGCTATGGATAAACAAATTTATAGGTTATTGCTGTTTGAAGACTACAACTACTGTTACACACTACTAATTATTATCATTCGGAGTTTTTTGGACACAGAACCATTTCAGATTATGTTCATTTATGTGAATTGACAATGACTTACATGGACAAAGTTTTGATTTACATGCGTGGACGAAGTTTTTAAAATATTAAATTCTATACTTAATATTATAAATTGGAAAGATTTTTTTGTTTGTTTGTTTGTACCGAATAGGCTCTGAAACTACTGGACCGATTTGAAAAATTATTTCACCAATAGAAAGCTACATTATTCCTGAGTGACATTGGCTATTTTTTAATCCCGAAAACGGGTCCTTTGGTCCACGGGAGCGAAGCCGTGCGGAACAGCTAGTATATTATACTTTTCCGTTACGCCCTAAATGATTTCTGTAAAGTTTAATCAAATTCGTTCACTAGTTTTTGCGTGAAAGGGTAAAAAACAATTATTCATCCTCATAAAATTTCGTAGTCTTATTAGTATTACGAAGTATGATAATAATGATATGGAATTAAAAAATATTACTCGAGGAAGTAAAAGTGATCCCATTTAATGTACATGAAGCTGCAAGCAACAGCAATCCATCTACAAAGACAGGTTTAGTTCATAAGTTCCAATAAAACTCTTTTTAATTCAAAATTGCAAAGTCGCACAACCTATAGGATTTATATTTCATACATACATTTCATACAAGCAATGTCACTTTAAACTGAAAGGTACAGAAATAGGAAATTTTCGTGTCTTTTAGTTCACTGGAAATCTTTCAGAGGATGAAAATGCTTGTGAATATAAACATGTTTTATGAACGGACTATGTGAAATCATCATCATCATCAGCCTATTAATGTTCCCACTGCTGGGACACAGGCATCCTCACTGTGAGAGTGAATGGGCCGTAATCCACCACGCGGGCCCAGTGCGGGTTGGTGGGTCTATGTGAAATATAAGATTTTAAGCTGACATGGTCACAATCATTTGAATCACGAAGGTTCTGGTAGTAGCGGCATCGTGCGTGTAAAACGAGTGAGGAAGAGGGTAGACAGATATGTCAGCTCGTAAATATCACCCACCCGCAAAGACTTTAGTTCTCGTGATCATGGCGCTTGTAACGGTGGCGAAATATCGAGATTTTAACAAAAAACAAAATATACATGGTAAATATCCCGAAACAAATATTAATTCTATATTTGAAATATGAATAAAAAAATATTATGTTTCAGTTAATTTATATTTGTATGGGCAAAATGTTTCAACAGTCAGATAAGTATTAACTGAAGAATAATAAAGCTGTTTGTCACTACAGAAAAACTGTCAGGCCGCCATTTTTTAATCCTTGGGTAAATTGGTTGAATAACTATCCAACTATTGAAAATAGGGCAGATCAAAAGTTGTTAAAGAATGAAAATTACTAAAGAATTAAAAGTTACATTGCATTTTATCCAATTTTACCGACTTAAAAAAAAATGGGCAAGTGCGTGTCGGTCTCACACATTTAGGGTTCCGTACCTTGATAGCAAAATCGAGTTGGTTGTGAAAAATGAGGGAATTTCGTAGAAAATTTAGATTTATCAATATATTGGTATCTGTTAGTAAAATATACGTAATAATAAACATTATCATCTTATTTCAAGTTCATAGATCAATGGGTAGTTAATAAATTCTTCGGAACAAAATTTTGTAAAAAAAAGCTGACAGACAGCTTTTTTACAAAATTCCTTTGTTTTCCGATATTTTTTAAAACAAAAAATACAATATTTATCTACTAATCGAGCTCTAAGATGGATAGAGTAGGTCATTTTATTTTCGCCCCTTTTGCTTTATGGGAGACCCCTTAATTTTTATTTTTTATGTCTTTTAGTTAACAATATTTTTATACCGCGAAAATTTGAAGACTGTAGCTCTAATGTAGTGACAGACGACGGACAGACAGACGGACACGTGATTGATAGCAATAGGGCTCCTTTTGAACTCTTCGGGTACGGAACCCTAAAAAGGACGTAATCAATTATGTAATATTGTAGGCATTGCACAATATTCGCATAATAATATGTTACTCTGTATGAGCTTCTAAAGACGTGTGCCAAACTTCATAAGTGTATGTTTGTTTGTTTGTATATTATGTATGTTTATCCACGGATTTCTCTGAAACTACTAACCGGATCGTGATCATTCTTTTTTATTAGATTAAGTATCTCTCAACTTAGGGAACCGTGCAAGTATCATCAAAATCGGTTCAGCAGTTATCAAAATATGGAACATACAACCGAACTCCTTAGCGACAAACAGCACAAATGTGTGAATTGAGTTATTATGGATATTTTGTCAATCTTTTAAGTATCTTATTATAGAAACTGTTCACTTTTTACCCGACTGCCGAAGGAGTAATGTGTTTATCAGTCTATGTATGTATGTTTGTGTTTGTTCCTATGTGGCGTTCTAGAGACCAAACGCGTTGGCCGATTTTTATGGTTTTTACGTCAGTCGTTCGTCTTAACCTTGCGAGTGTCACTGGCTACATTAAAATTGGAAAATAGAAAAATACACACAGCATGATTTTCTTCTTGTTTCCATCTTTTTAGTTCGCTTTTTAAGCAGACGGGTTTTTTAATTTTTTAATTAACTTTTTTAGTGATGGTGAAACTAAAATGAGAAAAAAAACTTTTTCACAAAACATTTTGTATTCCATTAGTGTTTGTAACTTAAAAGTAGAAAGACATCTTTACAATCATGTTTCAAACTTGAAAAGTTACTTACAGACATCTATTAATTTGTCGGTTAAAGCCGATATTGTAAGAAAAACCAGTTTCTTTAGAGGCTTGAGTGGCAGGCAGAATTGTAGGTAGCCAGTTGGCGGGAGCGAAGCCGCGAGGGTCAGCTAGTATATAAGATAATCGTTATTTATTTATTATATACTTTATTACAATAAAGTATATAATAAATAAATAACGATTATCTTATATACTAGCTGACCCTCGCACACACACAAACACATACACATAAACACATGGGTGTACACACCACAAAAAAACATACAGGACAAACGTTCACAATAACAAGTGTACAATGGGCGGTCTTATCGCACTAGGCAATCTCTTACAGACAACCTTTTCGTTCGTCACCTTAAGGCGCCGATTCCCTTGAGTAGCTGATTTTAAAATGAGAATCACGTCTAAATGGCCAGTCGTATTTTTTGAAAAAAATATATGTTATATAAGACTATTTTCTTAATAATTTGATCTGAGAAAATTTTGAGTTTTATTCGTATAACATAGTGTAATTAATTTGTAAAATTATGTCTAAAACGGACAAAAACACGACAATCACACCAAAACCGCTGGACGTATTTTAATGAAATTGACACCATCTCAAAGAAAATTTAATTATCTACATTTTGATTTGAGGCTTTTTTTTTAAAGTCATAGAATAATAAGGAAAGTACAAAAAACTACTAAATTTTGGGTTGCGCGGGTGTGAAACGAGTGCGCGTTTTGTTCCCTCAAGGTCATTGGCGTTAGTCGTCGTCTTAATTGGTGTTTTTAGCACAACGATACTTGCCGGAAATTCTATTAGCGATAGATAACGATTGTCAAAAAGTTCAAAATGTTACCTAGTTAATTATGATTAATAAGTGCAAATATCACTCGGCCAGTCCTATGAGCTTTTAGGGTTCCGTACCCAAAGGGTCCAAACGGAGGTTTATTGCTGTCACTCACGTTTCCGTTCGTCTGACTGTCCGTCGACTGTCACACATTTTGTGCCGAAGTTTTTGTTAACTTCGCTTCAGACTTGAAATTTGGTGATGATGTTTATTATTACGTATATTTTACTAGTAAATACCTATATATTGATAAATTGGTACGGAACCCTAAATGTGCGAAATCCGTTGGCCGGTTTTTGCTGATAGGTCACTTTGTTCAGAACCCAGAGAGCTCTGTGAACGGGGCAAACATTCGAATTTTGTAAATTCTAAAATTAAAAAAAACCAGCTAAGTGCGAGTCGGACTCGCGCACGATGGGTTCCATACCATTATCACATAAAAGGGCAAAAAAATCAAGTTTGTTGTATGGGATCCCCACAAATTTTTTTTTTTCCGTTTTTTGTATTTGTTGTTATAGCGGTAGCAAAAATAGATCATCTGTGAAATTTTCAACTGTCTAGCTATCACGGTTCATGAGATACAGCCTGGTGACAGACGCACAGACAGACAGCCAGACAGACAGACAGTCAGACAGACGGACAGACAGACAGACAGACGGATCGCGGAGTCTAAGTAATAGGGTCCCATTTTTACCCTTTGGGTACGGAACCTTAAAAATACCTTTCAATTTACAAAACCAACATTTCAAATTATGTAGTCTAGCCACCTTACGATGTTTTCCATCACCGTAAATTAACAGGACCCTCAAAACAAATCCAAAAAAAGAAAATTAAAAATCTTTCTCAACTCAAGAAGAAAATAAATAATTACTAACTCATGTTCAACGTCAAAGTCAAAAGCAACCCACTTCGAAATAATTCCAGCCATTAAACTTGAGTAATTACAATAATGAGCAACTCAGGTGAATGTTCTAATAAATCTGAATTACTTGTAAACAATTCCGTATTATTAACAAAGATTTCGTACTAAGTTCGCTGTGTGCTGGGAATAAATGCGAGGGTTGAAGAGGTGAGGATACAGTTTTTTTTTTTATTTGTTATAGGCTCGCGTTTGACCACTATCTCGCCTGATGTTAAGTGATGATGTGGTCGAAGGTGAAGCACGCTTGCCTAGAAGCAACCTATTCACTCTTGACTTGAAGACCCTTGGTTGTAGCTATCAGGAAACAAAGACGTCGGTAGGGAATTCCACTCCTTAGCTGTACGCACAATGAAAGTATTTTCAAAACGCTTTGTGCGTATGGGTGGGATATCCACCATGTACTGATGGCGCATTACCGTACGTCTTGTAGTCCGATGATGGAAAGGGCTAGGGGGAATCAAATTGTGCAGTTCCATCGCACACTCTCCGAAATGTAACCGATAGAAAACCGACAGGCTGGCAACTTGTCGTCGGTGTTCAAGGCTCTGGGGCTTTGAGAGCGCATCGTTGCCGATAAGTCTCTTAGCCCGTCTGTCAATCGACTCAAGTTCATCTAGTTGGTACCTGGCAGATCCGTCCCAGAGGTGAGAGCAGTACTCCATGCATGACCGAACTTGCGCTTTATACAAGTTGAGCAGCTGTTCAGGCGTGAAGTACCGTCTCACCTTCGCAAAGATCCCCAACTTTTTTGCAGCTAATTGAGCCTTTGCCTCAATGAATGGACCAAAATTGAGGGTCGATGTCAACGTAACACCAAGAAGGTCGAGGTGGTCCGTTATCGGCACGGTCACACCACGGAAGGATGGAGCCGGGTGGAATAGGCTCTTTTTTGCGGAAAAAAGACACGCCTGGGTCTTAGCAGCATTGAAACTAACTAGATTGGTATTGCCCCATTCGGAGACTGCCTCCAAAGTGGTCAGCGGCTAAGTTAGAGGACCGCACTTTTATGGCAGAACGTTATTTTTGTATAGTTGATGAAGGCTGTAAGAATCCGCTGGATTAAGTAGAATAGCCGGTCTATTCTGTAAACATCTCACCATGCAAATTTAGATAAAGTGAGCTTGAAGTGCCCGAAGAATTACCACATGTAAGTGGCAGTAGGCAGAGCACTTTACTCGCAGAACGGATGGTCGACAGAGCCGAAAGGTTCTAGAGTGGCGATCGCGAACTGAAAGACGTTGCGTTGGAAGGCCTACCACTAGGTGAACCGATGACCTGGTGAAGGTTACGGGAAGCCGCTAGGTACAAGACGCACGGGACCGGTTAATATTGCCATATTTGGGGTGGGCCTATGTTCAGCAGTAGACGTCTTTCGGCTGAAATTATGAGCTTGAACCACCTTGGTTGGATTGATTGATAGCTTCCTTCAAGTCCACTTCACTTTAGTTTGCATGGTGAGATTTTCACTCTTAGCCAAGTCGACAATCTACAATCGATAACGCAAGTAGAAAACTGATCAATGTATGGGAATGACACATCTCAACGTTAAGTCACGTGGTCAGATCAAACAAATAGAAGGCGTTTACGATTGTGGAAAGAGTTTCGGAACGAAACGTTTGTAATTTGCCTAGGGGGGAGGGGGGGGCGGTCGATATGGTGACACTTAGGAAAGGCATATGTTCAGCAGTAGTGTTTTTGGCTGAACGGATGATGAAATTTTTTAGGAACTACACAACACTCTCATGGTGTGTAGTATCCTCAGTACTGTGTGCACTAGAATTAGCGCAAAACTATTTCTGCGTCTATTTTATCCTTTGCTTAAGAAAGCTGCAAGGGCCTCTGAAATATTGTGCAAATGAAATTGAAAAATTGATTGATTGAATTTTTGTGTAATGGAATTTTAATCTCAGACATGGTCACACGCAAAAGTATACCGTAATCACTTTTTTATTATTTGTGATTGGCTCGCGTTAAACCATTATCTCGCCTGATTTAAGTAATGGTCGACGGGGAAGCACGCTCGCTTGCCTAGAAGTAACCTGAATAGGTTGTAGCAATCAGGAAAAAAAAAACTCCGGCAGGGTTTGCGACTCCTTAGCTGTACGCAAAACACCTTGTGCGTGTGATCACTATTGAAAAATCACTGAGTAGGTACTGTCAAATATCTTGTAATCAAACCAACAGTCCTGTCTCATCAAACTGCGTGGGTTTATAAATAAACAGCAGTAAGCACATACAAGCTACTAATTACATAATTAACAAACACCCACACATAAGATCAAACATGTAACCTACTACATTACAACCAAAGCCAAACATTACCTTCCTAACCACTGAGCGAAGCGAGTAATGACCTCGCTTAGCTCCTACCATCGACCATACAGCCACCTACAAACACCTCAGAGAAGTGTCAAAGTTGTAAATTGTTCCATCGCCAAAAAGAGACGGAGCTATACAGTATTCAGGTCGTAAAGCGCTATCCCTGTTTCCCAGTAATGACCGGTGACCGTTGAACGAGGAACGACCGGTCTTACGTACACTCTTACTGAATGAATGGCTCCACTTGGAGTTTGGAACTTCTTGTTCATTGTCCAAGTTTGAATTTCGAATTATGTTCAGGTGCGAATTGTTTTAAAGGAATTTGAAGGTTATGAACCAATTTGTCGAAATTGGGTCGGGCGTATGTTCAGTGAAGGACGGTATTTGGATGCTCGCTTTTGGTACAATACAAACTCATATTTTGTTGATTCTCAGTTTGGAACCTAGATTTGTGGCCGGGAAAGGAAATAGGATAGCCTGTATTATATGGGACTTAAAATAACTGGTGAAATCTGTGCGTGCTGTACCTATAGATATTTAGTTAACGCAATATTTACAAATCGACGTGCCTTGTTGCCTCGCCTTTATGTCAGTGTTCTACATCTGACTGCGAATATGTACAATCTGCACATCATATCTTAAGGGAGTGTATTCTTTGGCAGAATGAACGCAATATTATGTTGAATAATGTACAGGCTGCATCAGGAGTTGTTTACTATACGGACCTTGTGGAAACTAGAACAAATTGCCGTGTGTTCAAGCTAATGCCCTTTAACGATATTGCCCTTTTACTGCCACGAAATTGAATAATATTACATATTAAACACATTATTAAAAGTAACCCGGACATAACCTACAAAAGTTCATGACTGAATATCTATTAAACTCGGCGTTCTCGAATAAAAATTTTGCACAAACTAGAACACAACGTGACCTTGAGTTAAACCAGATATTTTTCATGTAATGACGAAGGAATTTAATCTCAGCTAAATAATGTATGGGCTTCTGCCATTGTCCTTTGCCTTAATCGCTTCTAGGAAAGGCAAAGCCCGAAACAGATTATTTGGCTTTCGACGTTTGACTCAAAAGTTAGGCACTTCTAGGTTTGCCTAAAAATACATCAGTCAACGGCAGAAATTCGAATCTATTTCGGGGTGTGCCGAAAGGCGTTGGTCAAACCTAAGTCAAACCAGACATTCTGCGAAGAGTGTACCTTTGACTAAAACATATATAATTATACTGACCTTCAATAGTTGTATTTATTAAACTGTAATTTTCTTTCACACTAAATCAGATTCCTGAAATATGTCACATTCATCCATCGATATATATGTACTACGCACTAGATTTGCGTAGTACATATATATCGATTTTTGATCCAAACACTCGCTGTTCGTTTGAAGTGTACTGCAACCCGTACATTTTATTTTAAACAATGTTGAACAAAACGCTTAAGAATTGCATGGCGATTATAATAGTCACAGTGGATCTTTGGTGGCTCTGCGAACCATTGCGCAAGAAACCATTTGTCATCGAGTATACTGCATAGACGATGCGACAAATGTGAGTGAAAGAGGCAGTTAAACAATGCTATCTTGACCATCAACATTGACACAAAAATAGCTACTGCGCAGGGTCTTGCAGCCAACTTCAGAGACATAAAGATCTGCTGTGAGTATTTTGACGTTTTGATCGCGAGTAAACTATACTCTATAAGCGATCTAGCGCTGCATGTTTTAATAGTTTGATTAGACAACAAAAATATTTTAGCTCTGCAGCGAACTTTAGTTCTAACTCACCAGCATTTGAACTTTTTTTTTAATAATGTTCTTGTCTATCGGTAGAATGAATGTCAATGTATTCGCCATTTTACACCCATTGGCAAAGTGGGCGGATTATTTTCAAACGATGACAAAAAAAAAACAAAAAAATAATAAATACTATGTCTGAAAGAAAAATAACAGTGTGAAAAGGGCAAGCTTCTATTTTTAGTAGCAGAACCACTGATGTGGTGACACACCAGTGGTTCTGCTACTAAAAATAGAAGCTCTGCCTTTGATTGCTCTGTCTGTTTCGTTTAGTCTTTGCCACATCACTGTGACAGAGCAATGAGCATATGGCATATAATACTCGCAGCAAAGCATGACGTTAAAATCACGTGAAGAACTTTGATTGCGCGATGTAGGATTTGCGTGAGGTCAGGTCTTTTTTAGAGTTCCGTACCCAAAGGGTAAAAACGGGACCCTACACTACCCTACCTACCTTACCTACCCTACCTACCATACCAAACATAAAAAAAAAAACTTCACATAAACCATTTACTTAGTCCGAACAAAGCCTAAACATTTGGTTTGGTTAGGTGAGCCCGTTCTTGAGTTATAAAATTACAACGAAAAGTGGCATTCATTTTTATTAGGGTTCCGTTCTCAAAGGGTAAAAACGGGACCCTATTACTAAGACTCCACGATCCGTCTATCTGTCTGTCCGTTTGTCACCAGGCACTCATGAATCGTGATAGCTAGACAGATGAAATTTTCACAGATGATGTATCTCTGTTGCCACTATAACAACAAATACCAAAAACAGAATAAAATAAATATTAAAGTAACAAACAACAAACGTGTTTTTTTTGCCGTTTTTTGCGATAATGGTACGGAACCCTTCGTGCGCGAGTCCGACTCGCACTTGGCCAGTTTTTTTTTGTAGTTCATATTTGGGGGTATGTATGCCGCTACAAACGCACTGAATGAAGTGTATTCTACAAAAATGCATCAATACACTCAGCCTTTTTCAATCTATAGCTGGACAATTTGTAGTTTAAGGCCCAGTTTTTTGATCCGTAATTAATTTAATCAATTATTAATTATGCTAACCATGGTTGGAACTTTCGATAAAACACCATTCTTCTTCAGTTTTAGACTCACAAATGGTCAGTTGGGGAGTTAATTATTCAACATTTGTTAGACGCACAATTGACGAATAATAGTAGTTTATGCAATGGCCATATAATAAGGGTTAATACACACGAGTGTTTTCATATCTAATTATATGCCGTTGCATACTATTTTATCTTCACTCATACAGTTGAAATAAAACAAAAGTGGAAACTGAAAAATATGTGGTACGGCGGGCAATTTAGATTCTCATTGAGCATGACTGCAAAGCGCGCGCATCCATAGACAATGATACTAGTTTTCTACATTAAGTCAATGAGCCCACTCACGTGTTATTATTATCACATTCGGCTTCGTCTCATGTGATAAACCCACGCTCGTGTTTTAATAACCCCTATTATATGACCATTGCATAAACTACTATTTTCAATTCATATTTGAAACATTACGTTGTGAGTGTAGATAAACGCGTTTTACGGTTGATTTAACTACGGATCCATAGATGATCGATCTTTCTATTTAGCGTGGCAATCTACACAAATTGATTTTAATTCATTGGAAATCTTTCATAGGGCGAAAGTGCTCTTGAATCAACTCAGACATACGAAAAAAAATGTCTGCTGACTAGTAAATTTTTACTAATTTTTAAGTTTGCATAGCTCGATTAAAGTATGGAACAGCTGATTTATTTTGTATATTGTTTCAAATATGAATCTACAGTGAAAGTTTTATGTGTATTTATGTTCATGAGTACTTTTACTCCAGAAAAGAATATCAATGAATTAAAAGTCACCCTGTATTAAATTGGTCAAGAACTAAGTTACAACTAGCTTTTGCCACGGTTTCGCTACCGTGGCGCACCCCGCAGGATACATTTTCGGGATAAAAAAGCCTATGTTACTCAGGAAGAATGTAAAGAATTTTGAAAATCGGTTAAGTAGTTTTTGAGTTTATTCATTACAAACTTAAAATCAAATCTTTCCTCTTTATAATAATATCTATACTAATATTGTAAAGCTGAATAGTTTGTTTGTTTGAACGCGCTAATCTCAGGAACTACTGAGTGGAATTAAAAAATTCACTTTATGTTGGATAGTCCATTTATTGAGGAAGGTTATAGGCTATATAACATCACACTACGACCAATTGAAGCGGAGCATAAATGAAAAATGTCGCAAAACGGGCAAAAAGATTCCTTTTTGAGAGCTTCCGTTGCGTGCGCTGCGTAAGCAGTTAAAGTTACGCTGTCGCTGTCGCTGCCGGCCGTAGTCGAGTCTATGGTCGGCAGCGAGGAGTCCTGGGACGCGGTGGTATCCTTCTGCGAAACGGGAGGCTGCGGAGAGGGAGAGGGAGATTTCATCCGCTTGCGACGGGCGTTCGTACTCGGGGACGTCCGTCGCCCTCCACACACCTGGACCCGCGGTGGTGGCGCGTAGTGTTCCACGCGCGCCCCTCTTGGACGTCGCGGGGCGAGTCTTACACCTCACTGCCCCCCCAACCAAAGGTCGTGGCCCGCAGAGGCGGGCCAGCACTAGCCGGGGGTTGCGGAAGTATCGTTGTTCCCGCGACCCCCAGCGTAGGTGTGAGATGGAACATCGGGGTGGTTTTTAGTCAGTACGAGTCTGACAGAACCCTCCGCCCTCCCCAGGGTGGAGGACATTCAATGAGGATTATCCAACCCGAAAAAAAAAAATGGTAGGTTGCTAGCCAGTTGACGGGAGCGAGCCGCGTGGTACAGTAGATAAAAGCCATTTCTCGTTTAGATTATTATTGTGCACCATAGTTCCCATGTAGGTAACAATTATATTAGTAAGCGCATAGTTCACACTAATGTAGTCCATTACTAGTCGTCATAGTAGGTACAAGACGTTGCTGCGGTGACCGCGCGTTAATCAGTGAGGGGTGCGAACGAGTAAGTAGGTCGCGGGTAGGGATGTCACCTCCAAAAAAAAATGCTGTTGAAATAATGTCAACAACAGCTGGGTTATTTTCCATCTGTAAGAGTACATTCTTATTTCACGCCAATTCGACCCTTGGCCACTACTTATCCCAGATACCCACTTTATAATTGTTACTATCTTTGCAGCCTCATTTTTGCCGCGCTGGTAAGATCATCGCTACATCTAATCTGAAAATATTCTCATTTATGCCATGCTCAACGGTCATAAGACTTGCGGTTAATATGGTTAGCCTATTGTCACTTCAGCATGATTATACTGTAGTTGTATTAAAAAAAAATATTGTATCTATTGGCGGTTGACTAATAAATATGTATTTGAAAAATCATATTTCCATACAATTTAAGTAGTAGCATCGCATTGGCGCAAGCTAATTCAAGAAATTTAAAATAAATAAATAATCATTATTTTTTCTACGATCAATAAAGTATATTCTATCTTACTAATATTATAAAACTAAAATTTTGGATGGATGTGTGTGTGGAAATGTGGATGTATGTTTGTTACTCAATCACGCCAGAACGGCTGAACGGCTATGGATGAAATTTGGCATAGAGATAGAATATCGTCTTGAATAGCACATAGGCTAATTTTTATCCCGGTAACACGTTCCTATGGGATAGTTGCCGATTATCACATGGGCGAAGAAGCTAGTATTTTAAATGCGAATGTTGGATGGACATATTTTTAACACGCTTTTATTAGCTTGGTATGTATCTATGTATCAATGTAACGGAATCTTTGAACGTGATTTTCACCCCCTTGAAAACGTCGGATTGATTTGAAAGTTTGCACACCTACTCGTATCAAGGACCAATTTCGTCAAAGTCAAATATATTTATTCAACTAGGCCAATAAGCGGCACTTTTGAAAGTCAAACAAAAATTAAAATTTACAAGTAATAAAAGTTTTTGATTCTACCGTGCGCGTTTAAATTGTTTGTCCCATTAGCCTTACCAAGATCTTCAGGATTAGCGACTTTTTAGTTCAATTTACCATTAAAGCGTGTTTTTTAGTTTTTATAACTACAATTTATTGCTACTCAATCACGCCAGAACGGGTGAAACAGAGAGAAATTTGGATATATGTACTTTCATATATATAGATTATATACTTTTCATTCCGGTATAATGTTCGCTTGAGATAAGAAAACACTTCACACGGGGGCGGAGCCGATTTCAAAAGTTAGTATTATTTAAATCTTCTCTGGTTTTCTGTCAGTTTCACATACTACTTCAAATAGCTGACAAGTGTCAACCCTACTGTGGTCACGCAACGCGGTAATCAGTTACAAATCTCTTTTAATCTGATTAGACACCGTCCGTCTGTTCTTTGTGGAACTGTGGGTGACTACTGCATTGTCTTGAGTTCTTCATTATGGCGTGATGTTGTATCGTATAGCTCTTGGTAGTCAATTTATTGGTGACTAGCTGTTCCCCGCGGCTTCGCTCCCGTGGAACACCCCCCCAGGACCCGTTTTCGGGTTTAAAAATAGCCTATGTCACTCAGGAATAATATAGCTTTCTATTGGTGAAAGATTTTTGGTGAGAGAGAGAGCCTATTTGGTACAAACAAACAAAAAATCTTTCCTCTATAATATTGGTATAGATTAAGTGTGCTTGCGAAATGTAGCTTTATTAGCAGAGGGATGAGAAAGACAGAGGCTAATGGATGGTTAGAACTTCGAAATATACATTTTTAAGGAATCCAGAATCATGTTGAATCTGCAAGGTTAAAATAATCGAGCATT
This sequence comes from Orthosia incerta, assembly GCA_948252205.1. Lineage (NCBI taxonomy): Eukaryota > Metazoa > Arthropoda > Insecta > Lepidoptera > Noctuidae > Orthosia > Orthosia incerta. Next base: position 16,045,233 of record OX411758.1, on the reverse strand, counting down.
CAACACCATGTGTTCTTGTAATTTCTGACTATTAAATACAGATTTTCCGTTTGTTTCTAGGAAAACTTACAAACGCGCCTGGACTTTTGGGGCAAAGACTTGAGATTGTGGGCTTTTTACCTCACTAAAACCACCCCGGTGAACACCATCAGCTTATGGATCCCGCGTCACCATTTAAAAGAACACCCTCTTTGCAACGCTTGTTAGCCCACCTGGGCGTCCTGGGGAGCCTGAAAAAGCGCCTACCCTGAGCCTCACTGTGCACGGCAGCACGTGATCCCTGGATTGCCGCTTTTCCTGATGTCACTAGGTGGGCGGACAGAATTCCCAATCCGACCGTCCGTGACACCAGAGTCCCGCCCGCTTATGATGCATTCAGGCGGGGTATCGGCGGTTAAGACATCAAGGCATCTTCTTGCGGGAGCGGTATTGGCCCTCTCACGATCCCGCACGGCGGCCTCCTTCTGGGCCATCACGGTCTTACAGAAGGAGGCCATTCCCTCCAATTTTCCTCTGGATCGGGCGAGATCCTGTGGATATGAACAACTTCCAGCAACGCCACGAAATTAGCAGCATCAATGAGCATGACTCAAGTAAGCAGCTTAAGGACCGAACGTCGTGCCGGTGGGCTAAAATCTGGACGGCACGGGCTATGGGAGGGGCGCAGTGTCCCATCAAAGACGATGTGGCGATCGTCGGAAAGTGTTGCCATCTCCTCCGCTGCCCTCCATTCCGATACCATGTGGGCAACAGATGGAGTCGCCCATGACAGATCCACAATCGAGTCCCCCTACCTCCTACTACATAAGTATTTCATAAGAGCTTGAATTTTAAAAATAACATTTTCTGCACCGCATACATAAACTGTCTTTGAGAATGTTTTTTGAGAAAGATTGCTTGATGAACCTATGTTCTTTTTATTAATGATAGGCTCCCCCTCGCATTCTTAAGTAATCATTATGGAGAAATAGCTTTACTTAAACCGTGGTATAATCCACGGAATTAGTGTCATTACTAATAATGTTTTCCTTCACCGGAAGTACGTCATGATAGCTCCAAACACGCGAACCCACCGACTGTGGTTTAATAATGTGCTATTTGCTTATTTCCATGGTTTTGCTACCGTGGCTTATATCAAAGGAACCTTAATTTTTTGGCCGACTTTATAAAGGATGAAGTTATCAATTCGACTGTATTTTTTATGTGTTTCACCTCTGAACTTTTAACTAGGTGAACCGATTTTAGTTATTATAATTTTTTTGAAGTTGGTGCATCTCATGGGTGTAAAGATCTGATGACGAACATTGGTGATTCAATGAACAACGGCAAAACTATCGGGATTGCTGCAGTCACATGTCTGTTTATTGTTTACGCCATTTCATAACATAACATGACGCCGGTACGCTCTAAAGGGTACGCAGATGTGTACAGTTCATCCTGGTACACTCTCATTTCACCGTTTATGTTCAAGTTTTATGTTATTCGTGTTATCTATTCTGGCATAACTTTGTGTATTATAGGTACCTTACTATTAGTTATCGGATCAGTACCTCCAGAGATTACAAAGAAACAAACATTGTTTTCTCTATATAAACCAATGTGAAAGTGTGCCGAAATACGATTCAGAATCAAATTAAAACCTTTAAGATTTGCGATAGCCCTAAATCAATGAGCTATCCACCACAGAGGTATTTCAATTTTAATTAATTTAAATGTATTAACAATGTTTTTAAACAATGTAAATTCTTTATTGTACACAAAAATTACACATACAACATAGGGTGATTATAAAGTTGATGTACTAAGGCGAGCTTAACTCAAAGAAGACCAGACTTAACCAGATTTCAATTCGATAAAGATTGCAACTCTGAAAAGAATTAACCTATAATTTTGTCATTTCCCATTATTTCATTAGGGACGTAGCATTAGAAAATACAATCAGTCAATAAAGAATATTGGCCCTTCTTTCTGTGTGTGACATTCTACTTGGACTATGTAAGTAGAATGCCGAGCTGTTTCAGTTTTTACCAATTAAATGTCACCGCTACACAGCGGCCCACGTCTTAGACTTCATTTTATATAAAGATGTAGGTGGGATCGTCCACTGCAACCCACGGACACGCTACTCACGGATGCGTGCATAAAAAATAAACCGAGAGCTAACATGGCAAAGCAGAGAGCAGTGATGGCCCAGTGGTAAAGGCCGCGACTTACAAGTTGTAAGTCTTGGGTCGAACCCAGACAGGTGTCTTAATTTGTGTAAATTATTTCACCACCACTGCTCTCAAAACGGTGAAGGAAAATAACCTAGAACCAAAAATTCGCAGACATGTGACATTCACCAACCCACACAGGGCCCGCGTTGTGGATTATGGCCCATTCCCTTACATAGAGAGGAAACCTGTGTCCCGGCAGTGGTAACATTAAAAGGCTGGCGATGATGATGAACGTGACAAACCCTTCTGCTACGTACCAGTGGACTTGCGCTATAAAGCTAGTCTTACAAAAGTCTTATCTGCTTATCATCTGACTAGCCCTTCTAACTATATTGGGGTTGCAGTCTCACTGGATGCAGCAGAATACACACTGGATCAGACCTCAATAATCCAGTTATTGGATATCACAATACCTCGAAGTCTTACCTGCTATTAGTAGAATTTACGGAGGTGTTAGATCGACTCCGGCGGTTGCAGATGGAGTCTCCGCAGTTGACGACGCCTCCCTTGGTGGTGATGCTGAAGGTACGCAGCCGGTATAGGTCGTCTGACACGCGTGGATTGTATGGCTTCTCCGGTAGAGAGCAGACTCGGGGACGAGAGTGTTCTACCACTGTGGATGAAAGAGAACAAGTTTGAGAATCATCGTCATTAGCAGATTTTTTCACCTTAATGCTGAGTAATAGTCTCCTAAGAATACGCCATGTTTTTGTTTTTGAGGATTACTACAAGATAATGTGTAGATGGGTGGTGTACCACAGAAGGTGTGTCAAGAGAATCAATGCAAAGGAGGACCAATAGTCATTGATGTTAACCACTTAATGTATCTCTATATACGTTCATGATTATCATTTGTTTTATTTGTATTTCTAGTCTATAAAAATTAAACAAACACAAGAACGAAGTGTATTCGCCTTAATAGAGACAGTAAGAAAATTGCTATTGGACACATTCTTAGTAAAGACAATGTAATAGTTTAGGTTATAATTAAATTACATATTAGTCTCCATGCTATTGATGAAAAGGAAAAAAAAAACCAAATAGTGTATTGATAGTGACAAGAATTCAATTCTTACAAAAGATATCAGTATAAACACAACCCTTATCTAAGTATTTGCTGTCACGCAATCGAATAAAAGTTGAAAAAAATATGAACTTTCTAATATTATTACCTGCCAGTGTATGGAGAGTTTTTCTGAATAAAGAATTTTTCCGTCGGTGCGTTAACAATGCCAAACAGACATGTTGTCGGCGAGCCAGAGTAAATCAATTAGGTACTATTTGTTGAATATCAACGACATCAGTTATTACCAGGTGATTCCAACCTCAACAATAATTTATTTCTTTTATATTAACGGCTATGTCAATAAATCTTATGTCATCATCTGTCTAGCCTTTTCCTAACTATATTGGGGTCGGCTTCCAGTCTTATCGGATTCAGCTGAGTACCAGTGTTTAACATGGAGCGACTGCCTATCTGACCTCCACAACCCAGTAACTGGGTAACACGGTACCCCTTGGCAAGACTGGTGTCAGATCTCAAGCTTCTGACTATCCGTAACGACTGTCTAAGATCTGCTTCAAATGACAGCCGGGACCAACGGCTTAAGGTGCTATCCGAAGCACAGAGGAAACTCAGTATGTTGTGGTCACCCATCCCCGGACCGACCTCGTCAAGCGTTGTTTAACTTTGATGATCGACCCGTGCGGCTGTTATTATTTAGCCACGAGCTCCTCTCGAGTCAATAAATCTTATGTATGAAGTATAATAAAAAGGATTTCTATTTCATATCACTCTCTTTTCATATCAAACTAATGGGATATTATCTTTTGTGTGAGTATTCGACGCCTCTTTGTGAAAGTTAATTTGTTTACATGTCTAGCTTCCATTTTATCTCGATTTTTCTATTTATATACGTTCATTATTATATAAATGTAGACAATAAATGGTCTAAGTCTAGACGATATGACGTATCTGGTTTACTGTATTGACCGTCATAACATTAAAAATAAATGTTTAACGTAGATATTATATCGATTTGTTTAGTATTTACTTTTAGTTTTGTAGATATCTCTGATAGATATATATTTTTTTTCCAATCAAAAAAACTTTTTTTTGCAAGCTTTTTAGCTTACCGTGCATTGTCATCCAAACCAAACGTTTGTGCAAAATTTCATCTTAATTGGTTGGTTAATACAAGCTGTTTTCGTATTCTTCTCAACAAGCCCTTTCATTTGATATCAATATCATGGCAGAGCACCAAAAATAACTATTCCGCCATCTTGTGCTGTCCGCCATATTGCATTTAGAATGACGTCACTTAGCTAACCATGCGTTTTCATCGAAACTAAACGTGTATGCAAAATTTCATCTTAATCGGTTGAAGATAAAATTCAGTTGGAAGGTTTGACCCGAACACACTTACATACATACTTGCAAGTTACATAAAAGCTTGTACAATAGTTATTTATGCTATTTTAAATCGACACGAGTCGGAAATCATCTTACGCACGTGTATCATACAACATTTTACTATGCATTGTGCAAGGAAATAAAAAAAAATATCTGAACCAAGCAAGAAATTAATAAAATAGCGCTTATTCAAGGGCGCTCAGCATATCCACAGATTAACTAATAGTTCATAGTTCCTCGGGCATATCTACTGCGCATGTGCAAATAGCTGTCACGTCGTAACGCAAAAAGGCACGAGCAAAATATTTATTCTGAGAAACATATTTAATGTATATTAAAATTAATTTATTGATCAAAATCTAAATCTAGAGTAATTAAAAACGCCTTAAATGAAGTATTAGTTTTGTTTTACCTTTTATATGAATGATAATCTGTAATTTTTTGAAAATTTCTCAAATAATAAAAACTCTATGCGGCGGGCTGACGTTGGAGTTAAAAATTAGTAAAGTACAGGAAAGTAAAAAGCACTAGTAAAAAAAGTGATACTTTCCGCATAGTTTGGCTGCTTGGAAAACGCTCTTTTCGAGGACATGCATTGTAAAGCATTTATTGTAACAGAAATGACATGCTTCAATTCTGCTATTCTCCGCCCTGCTATTTTGTCTCTGTTATAAAGGTCGTACCTAAGCCTATTACAAAAATCTAGAGGTAATATAAAAGATTCCTTATTAAAGCATGTGTCAGTGGCATGCCGATTTCCTCACTACGTTTTCCTACGCCGTTTGGGAGCAATGGTGATGAAATAATTTACATAAAGTAAAGCACCTGCCCGGGGTCGAACCAACCACCTACAACTTGTAAGTTGCGCCACCATTGGTCACCTCAGACCGCATCATCATCAGCCTATTAATGTTCTCACTGCTGAGACACAGGCCTCCTCTCTGTGAGAGGGAATGGGCCGTAATCCACCACGCGGGCCCAGTGTGGGTTGGTGGATGTCACAATTTCTTCGAATTTTTGGTTCTAGGACATGCCGGTTTCCTCACGATGTTTTCCTTCACCGTTTTGAGTGCAGTGGTGATTAAATAACTTACACAAAGTAAAGCGCCTGCCTGGGCTCGAACCCACTACCTACAACTTGTAAGTCGCGGCCGATACCACTGGGCCACCACTGCTCAGACCGCATGTTTATCCGTAATCGGATAATAACTTTATACATATTAGCGAACCTTTCAAGAATATTCTCATCACACAGGCACGTAATATTTGAAGGAACCCTTAACATTTGATACTTGAACCACGTACAAGTTAGTTAATTTAATTATAACTAACTTCAGCATGTTCATTGGAAATATGGAAGATGCCTACAGTCAACAAACTTTCCAATTTCATGTGGGAGTATTATAATTTAGCATCTTAATAATATTATCTATTCAATTATGAAGTAGGCACATACTTTGAACAGTCTGAACAGTTAAGCACGTGTGGAATTTGGGCTCTCGTAATGGTCACATGGACTCAAAGTATATGAACACAAGACACTCTTGACAATTTGAGCATTCTATTAGCAGTATACAATCGTATTAACTTTATGTGTATATGTTTGTTTTGTGTACAATAAAGAATAAGATCGATTGTCGACAATTCAAAATGGTTAGCCACATGATATGTCGGTAGGTTAACATTTCGGTAGGCTTACCATCATAAATAAAAAAAATAACCCATATCTACTTTTAACCGACTTCAAAAAAAAGGAGATAATCAATTCGACATGTATGTCTATACTATAATAATAATATTATAAAGAGGAAAGATTTTTTTGTTTGTTTGTTTGTACCGAATAGGCTCCGAAACTACTGGAACGATTTGAAAAATTCTTTCAAAAAATTGAAAGCTACATTATTCCTGAGTGACATAGGCTATTTTTTAATCCCAAAATTGGGTCCTGTGGGGTGGTCCACGGGAGCGAAGCCGCGGGCAACAGCTAGTATGTAATATTGTTGGAATTGCACAGTATTCACATATATGTTACTCTGTAGGCTTCTAAACACGTGTGCCAAATTTCATAAATTTTTATTATGTATGTATGTTTCTCTACGCATTTCTCCGATACTACTTACCGGATCGTTAATAAGTATTTTTTTTATTGGATTGGGTATCTCTCAACTTAGGAAACAGTGCAAATTTCATCAAAATCGGTTCAGCAGTTTTCAAGACATGGAACATACAACCAAACTCCTTAGTGACAAACAGAACGAATGTGTAAATTAAGTTATTAAGAATGGGTATTTTGTCAATCCTTTAGGTAAACTCACTTTTTAGTGATAGGGTACTAAAACTAAAAAGAGATAAATAAAAACTTTTTCACAAAAAAATAAACCGACTTCTAAAGTAAAGCACTAAAAAGTGCAAATATAACTTTCGTTTCGGAAGTCGGTGTTGAAAAACGATGAAAACATGAGCTACCAAAGTTTCGTCATAATCGCTGATAAATAGTACATTATGGTACAAGTGTACAATGTTGGTGATTACCGCTGAGGCGCCATTGAGACCCGAGCCGTTAGGTTAGGGTCTTAAGAGAGCCGAGGACGGTTTTCATCAATACACACGTGTATCATACGACGTTTTTCAACACATTTGTGAAGAAAATAATACATAAAAATCATTTTCAACAGTAAAAACGAGTTGTGAATTTTTTTTCGCAATGGCGGGAAATATTAATCAGTTTTCCTATGCGCGCGCATTTAACAATGGCGATCGGCCATAGACTAAAAGAATGAGGTTTTTTTTTTTTGGCTTTTCGTGGATAGTGTTTTAGCCACGTACAAAATAGGGAATATCAATTTTTCTTTATTACAGAGCAAATAAAATTTATATTTGAGTGAAAGTTTTATTTATGCTATATCTTGCTATAACTTGTACGTGCTTACGTACAAGTTGAAATTATCTATTTCAATACGAAGTTGCATGAAATGAGCAAGCAATAGGTACTTTAATTTATTTGTATTATTGAGCACGATCTTTTTTGTATCGAAACTTTTTTAAGAACAAAGCAACTCAACCAATAAATTAAAAAAAAACTCTATAACTCACTTGTGAATAATAGTAATGAAAAAGTCACAGTTTGATTACAGGTATCATTATGTGCCTAATTGCGGTGAAATTAGAGCCACTTTATGAGCAAGTGTGTTGAAAATGTCACTTATCCAGAGCCTGATAAATTTTTAAGCTGTCTAATGTAGTTGGCATTAGATATTGAACTTTAAATGACTGTAACTAACTGCACCAGTCTACTTGAAAAATGATCTTGTTTGGCACTTTTAAAATTTTTATTTTGTTATCTTTTTTTGAGTTATATTTTTGAAATATGTTCTTCTTATGTTATTACGTCCTTTATTAAGTTATGTTCCGTAACAAAAACATGACAAAGAAATTAAATCACTTCACTGCGACCGTAAACATACAGAGACGGATTTAATGCCTTCGGCAATTTCTACCAGTCGATCTTTGGGTGACACAGAAAATAGTGGGGCAATATAGAACATTAATCACGAATAAGTTATATTTATTCAAATATAAATATATACAAACAAACTATAAATACATACAATATATACACAAACAGCTAAACTCATCATCATCATCAGCCTTTTAATGTTCCCACTGCTGAGACACGGGCCTCTTTTCTGTGATAGAAGGACACAGGGACACAGGGTGAGGGAACAGCTAAATACAAATAAATACACGAATATACAGATAGTGGTAACAGATAATTGTAGAACATTAACTTCTCACGAATGTGATCGCGAACTTTCACTTTGAATGCCAATCGATTGGTATGGTTGTCATCCTGATTTCCTAGGAGAGCGCATTCCACAGACAAATAGACTGAACGAAAAAAGAACAGTGAATGAAGTCATTACGGTGAGTGGGTCGTGTTGCTTTTTTATCAAAACTCATGTAGACATTATTACTCAATTGTCTCCAATTCTAACAATGTCATTAGTGTCGCTTCAATACTCTTCAGCAGATGAGAATCGACCCTCACTATTCTGAGAAACCACGATTTCTCCTTGTGTGGTAGCGCAGCCTTTCATAAATGACTGCTTAGAAAATGAACTAGGGATAGAGTATATAGTTCTTAAACAGCTTAGACAGGTCGCCAATGGTAAAACACTTAAAATGGTATACTTCGCACTTGTTCAATCCATATTGACATATTGTGTAACAGCTTGGGGAGGTGCCGGTAAAACAAAAATGTTGGAAATAGAAAGAGCTCAAAGATTGATTCTAAAAGTAGGCCTCTCAAAACCACGACTCTTCCCCACTACCGCCTTGTATCAGGAAGCCGAGGTTTTAACAGTACGCCAATTATACATCCTCTCCACTATTCTGAGACAACATTCGGATTCATCTTCTTTCGATCTCTCAAAATTAACAACGAGAAGGCAGTATGCAATATGTAATACCATTAAAGTGAAATCAGGTTTTGCCCAAAAATTTTATATTTTCCGAGGCCCTGAGCTGTACAATAAGTTAAACAAAGAAACAGGTATTTTTAATTACAGTAAAACTAAAAGTAAACGGGTACTAACAAACTGGCTACTTAAATTGAACTACACTAAAACAGAAGAGTTCCTAGTTATAAAAATTTAATAGGAATTAAAAAGAAATATCCTTCATTTGTCATACATTTTAGTTAGTTAGACAATGATCCCACTCACATTATACCCTTTCATTCTAACTATACTCTAACACACACACCAATACAGACAAACACACACACGCACACAGGCATACAGATAAATTCACCAGGCACACACACACACGCACACATATACAGACAAACATATTAAACGCACCTACATCCCACACGCACCTAATTCTCCACATCTTGTCTCCACTACACTTCACACAAACTTAAGGTTCTATTAATATTTTGTTATTAAATTATATTGTTTTGTTCTTTCCATCAAATATCCTTAAATGTATATCTATAATTACAATAACTAGACACCAGTATACCTAGTTATTTTAATAACCAATTAATGTAATTTTTGCCTATAGGGGGGAGTCCCTGGTGTCCTAAAATACAAGTTTAGGCTTAGTTTAGGCACCAGTCTCCCACAAATAAATATAGCGATCATTTTCAATTAATTGCATGTGTTAGTTTAAAAGTATTATTTGTGGAAGAAAAATAAACATTTTTTACTTTTACTTAAAAAAAAAAAAAAAAAAAACATATATATAGTAGGGGCACCCCTATATAAATATAACCTGGTTTTTACTCTTAGCAATTTGATGAAGCAATCAGAGATTTAGGGCAACCACGTAGCAGACTACGTTTTTTTTCTTTTTAGTGCCATTTCATTTTGTCTAAATTTTATAGGTTCTCGTGTCTGCAAGGTTATTTCGAACATGGCTTAAAAAACTCTTTCTAGTTTATATGAGCCCGGCACTCAAGTGCAGAATTCTCGATAGACGGACTTGACTGCGGCAATGCCTGCTACTATAGTTTTGCTATGCTCGGCATTTCCTTGCGTGATCACGTCAGAAATGATGATATCCGCAGGAGAAACAAAGTTAGGAACATAGCCCTAAGAATTGCCAAACTTAAGTGGCAGTGGGCAGGGCACATTGCTCGCAGAACGGATGGCCGATGGGGCCGAAAAGTTCTGGAAAGGCGATCGCGAACCGGAAGACGATACGTTGAAAGGCCTCCCACTAGTTGGACCGATGACCTGGTTAAGTTTGCGGGCAGGCGCTGGATGCGAGACTCACGGGATCGGTCAATGTGGCGACGCCTGGGGGAGGCCTGGACGTGTGTCCAGTAGTGGACGTCATTCGGCTGAAATGATGATGAATGATGATAGATTTGTCCGGTCAGTCATCCACTAAACAGATTTTACGATTTTACAGGACATGCGCGAAGGCAAGTTCCGTCTAATCAAAAAATTACAAAGATAAAGTGCATCAAAGTTCAGGAGTGGGGGCTTGTATCGTCACTTGCGTGTAAATTAGTGTACTAAATCGTGAAGTCACGCGAGTTTTTAACACATCGTCGTTATTTTTATTTACGTGAAAAAAATACGTGTACCTGTCGGACAAATAAATTTTAGTCAGTCGTTTTTTGTTTTTTTTTTTTATTTATAACATTTTAGTTATTTTTTAATATTTAGGTACATTTAAACATATAAGTGTTTTATATTTTAGAAATTGCCTCTTAAAACCCTTCATTTTTATACCACACACGATGGGTTTGGAAGCAAAACAAAATTTTGTCCTCCACAATATGGCTCCCAAAAGCCGCCTATTTTCCAATTTTAATGTAGCCAATGACACTCGCAGGGTTAAGACAAATCGATTGACATATGAATTATCAAAATCGGATAACGCGTTTGTTCTCTGGAATGCCACATAGGAACAAACATACATATATACTTACATACTTACATAAATACATACATAGACTGATAAATACATTACCCTCCTTCGGTAGTCGGGTTAAAAACCGTATGATCTAGTTTGTTTCCAAAAACATAGAAGCCAACATCATTATTAACTTACAATATAACACACTCAAAATCCCCACTCGTGTACATACTCATAATAACACAATATTCTGCATCATTAAGTCCATTTATGAATACATAAGGTCAACATAATAAATAACTTTGTCGTTCAAGACGAACGTACCGACGAAATCCGCGGCCATTCGGGGCCCTTCGGCTATTTTCGGCAGTCATCAATAAAACATTATGATGGAACGCCTACATGTAAGCAGTGATTTAAGATTACCCACTGTTTTTGTTGTAAATTACTTGTGACCCGCCCTTTGTAGTGTATTTTCTTTGAAAATCAAATTCATACTTATTTGATTAAGCTGAAGAGATTGCTTTTTAACCGACTTCAAAAAGGAATCTCTCAATTCGACTAAATATTTTTTATACGCCTTTTTTGTTTTTTTTTTATTTTTTTTTCCATTTTTTTATTGATTTTGATGTTTTTTTTTAATCTCAAATTTAATAATGTAATTGTAATTTTAAATAATGTATGTGCAATGTGTGTGTCTCAATATTTATTTGAATAATGTAATTCGATAAAATTGTATTTTTAATCGTATCGGATATTAATGGTATTGGTTTACTTAATTTCTATTAATTATTTAGCTTTTAATAATTTTTCAATTTTAATTTAATCAAAATTTATTTCATAATTTTATTTTGAATTGTTTTATTATGATTTTAATTGATTCATTGTAAATGATGTGCATGCCTGTAAGTAACTTGCTTACACAGGATCTTTTCTAAATGTTTCATTGTAATATTAATGTGTAAAAAGTCGTTGGTGTGCCTTATTAATAAATAAATAAATAAATCTGTGGGACTAGGTAGCGGTTGAACTTATTTTTTTTACTTATTTTTTAGCCCAAATCTTAAAGGCTATTCATTAACACGCCGTGGATCGCCGTAGATAACCGCGATCAGACTTCTATTAAATTAAACGGCTGATGAAACCGCCGTGCACAGCAAGTAAGTAATCATGTTCTTTTGAAAGTAAACAACAACAAGAACATTGTAGCAGCTACGGCGTAGGCTAATGCTACAGCGTAGGCCTATGTTACGGCGTAGCAGTATGAATGGCATTCCTATAATCTTAATTAGTTATTGTTTTATTTCACGATCAAGGATGAATCGTAGCAAAATGAATCTTATTTCGGCGTCATAAAAGTCACGTAAACCTTCTTCGTGAGATAGAACAACTATACCGAGTAATAAAATAATGGTTATATGAAATAGAATTGAATTTACTTTATTGCACACAAAAATATTATCACTTCTCTTTTACAAATAAAAAAAATATGTATGGCTACGGTATGGTTATTTAGTCATTTCAGAAGAATTTTAATTAAAATATTCTCTAGAATGCTAATGATAGAGTACCCCTGCCAAGAGTGATAATAACCGATGTTATTACCAAAATCTTACTTGATCCCTTACTAAACAACGATAACTTGAAATCCAAAACTTCAATACATAAATCCCTCACAATATCAACACACACCATAAGACAATAACCTTATCGAAACCACAGCCTGTCACAAGACGATGCTTGACATTTAGTTTGACACTGACTTCACCCGCGAGAATGTTGGAAATTATGCCGAGGTACCGTTGTCTAGGGATAAAGGTATCCTATGCCTGAATGCAGGACATGGTATACCCTTGTGTCAAGTTAATCTGTTCAAACGCGAAAAGGTAACAAACAGACAGACTAGAGAGTTACTTTCACATTTATCTTTACTATATATGGAGTACTGCTCTCACCTCTGGGACGGATCTGCCAAATATCAACTTGATGCACTTGAGTCGATTGACAAACGGGCCAAGACGCTTATCGGCCACGATGCACTGGTCGCCTCAAAGCTCCAGAGCCTTGAACATCGACGCCAAGTGGCCAGTCTGTCGGTTTTTTATCGGTTACATTTCGGGGAGTGTGCGATGGAACTGCACAATTTGTTTCCGCCTAGCCCTTTCCATCACCGGACAACAAGACGCACGGCAATGCGCCACCGGTACATGGTGGACATCCCACCCATACGTACAAAGCGTTTTGCGAATACTTTCATTGTACGCACAGCTAAGGAGTGGAATTCCCTGCCGGAGTCTTTGTTTCCTGATAGCTACAACCTTGGGGTCTTCAAGTCAAGAGTGAATAGGTTACTTCTAGGCAAGCGTGCTTCACCGTCAACCACATCATCGCTTACCATCAGGCGAGATAGTGGTCAAACGCGAGCCTATCGATAAATAAAAAAATAAAAAAATAATACTATCTATACTAATATTATAAAGCTGAAGAGTTTAATGCGCTAATCTCAGAAACAACTGGTTGGAATTGTAAAATTATTTTTATGTTGGATAGTCCATTTATCGAGGAAGGTTAAAGGCTATATAACACCACGCTACGACCAATAGGAGCGGGGCATAAATGAAAAATGGTGCAAAAACGGGCAAAATTATTCCTTTTGGAGAGCTGCCGTTGCGTGCGCTGCGTAAGCGGTTAAAGTTACGCAACATTAATGTATGTAGGATAGGGTAGGTAGGTAGCTAGTTGACAGGAGCGAAGCTGCGTTGGACAGCTAGTATAATATAAAGAGACTAGCTGTCCCACGCGGCTTCGCTCCCTTCAACTGACTATCAACCTATCCTACATACTTCATTTATGCTCGGCTCCTATTGGTCGTAGCGTGATGTTATATAGCCTATAACCTTCCTCGATAAATGGACTATCCAACAAAAAATGATTTTTTTAATTCCAATCAGTAGTTTCTGAGATTAGCGCGTTCAAACAAACAAACAAACTCTTCAGTTTTATGATATTAGTATAGATGTATAGTACTAGCTGTTCCCCGCGGCTTCGCTCCCGTCGGCCACCCCACAGGACCCGTTTTCGGGATAAAAAAAATAGCCTATGCCACTCAGGAATAATGTAGCTTTCTATTGGTGAAAGATTTTTTTAAATCGGTCCAGTAGTTCCGGAGCCTATTTGGTACAAACAAACAAAACAATCTTTCCTCTTTATAATATTAGTATCGATAGATTAAGTTTGTTAGTTTGTTTGTAGGACATAATCTTTGGAACTACTGAACAGATTTTTAAAATTATTTCACCAATAGAAAGCTACATTATTCCTGTGTCATAGCGTACCTTTTATGCCGAAAAAATAATGGGTTCTTCGGGGTGGGTCACGGGAATGCAATCGCGGGAAAGAAACTAGTACCTAATATTATATGTAGGTATGGATTGGTATGAATACCTCACAAAATCTCTTACTAAATAAAGTTAACTTAATATTCAAATTTCCAACACAGACCAAAAGCCTTATCAAAGCTACAGAATATCACAACAGTTCACTTGACATTTAGTTTCACCTGATATTATGAACCCACTTGAGTAGATCGATCTTAATGTTAATGATCTTAATAAATAGATGAATGAATGAATAGAGCGATTATTTGTTATTTAAAATATATTCTGAAAAGGTCTTGAGGTGATTCAAGTAGTATAAAGAGATTGACTTATTATTGCAAAACAAAAATCTGCTTTATTTTTTTTGTGGGTTCATGATAGATGTTAAAGCACATGTATAAATAATCAGTCTGTAACATTGTCACTGTAGGTAAACAAGCCACCTCTCCATGTGGGGAATGAACCCGCCACGCTGGACCAATGTGAATTGGTAGATGTCAAAGACACAGAATGTCACGAGACTTCAATTGACATATAGTTTCACATTATTATGACCCCACTTGAGTAGATCGATCTTAATGTTAATGATTCTTTTGAAAAGATCTTGAGAATGTATTCAAGTGGTACAAAGATATTGATTTATTTTGCAGTATAAAAACCTGAGGGTCTCAGACAATAGTTCGGTCATAATAGCCAAAAAAGTAGGGATTGGTTTGTATAAATTCGCAAAGAGGTGAAAATTCTTAATATTCTTATAACAAAACGAATTCTTGCTGGTTACGACCTGATTTTTTAAACAGACTCACCAAGAAAAAACCTCCTTTGTTTTGAAGTCGGTTAAAAAATAACCATAATTGCCATTTTTGAAGACATGGTCTACAATTTACATGAGAACACTTATCGTGTTAAAAACAAAAAAAATACCTTTTTTTCGTTTGTCCTTGAATTATTTTTTAACACACGTGGGTTGTGAAATTTTGTCTCTAATAGTGTACATAAGACCTCTACCAATTTTCAGCTCTATGCGAATGAATGAAAACTGAAATTTCTATTTTGATCGGCCTACAAAGAGATATAATTATCAGTGATAACGAAAAGTCCAAGTCGAAAAGTCATCATTTATGGGATTGACTACCATACTCCTCCACATCTCATCACTGCGGCAGAGCATCTGCCTCCTTGACACGAACTGCAGAGGCAAACCGATTGCGGGTAAAAGTTGGCCGCTGTCATGTCTGGGTCGCGGATAAATTTTGAAAAAGAGTTACCGCGGCCCTGGCACAAGCAACTGAAGGAACACGGGTGCGTTTTAGTAAGTAAAAATCTGATACGCCCTCTCGCTTCACCCAGAGCGGGCGAAGTCATTGGATGATTATCCACCCAAAAAAAAAGGGATTGAGCTGACATTTCATCCGTTTGAACATTTGACAGTAATTTTCGCTGGTAAAAAATAACTTTGTATGAAGCCTCTGCTCTTATGACTTTATACGGAGTCTTATAATACGATTTTACATAAAATATGAGAAAAATTATAAACTTGTAAAACTTAGCTGTTTCATACAATTCGTCGATTTATATGAACATAGATGTATGCAGCAGCTAACATTATTCGGCTCTCACGTAAAAACTAAGCATAATATAATATAATGTTTATATTTTTTATTTTTAGGGTTCCGTATCCAAAGGGTAAAAACGGGACCCTATTACTAAGACTCCGCAGTCCATCTGTCTGTCTGTCTGTCTGTCCGTCTGTCACCATGAACCATGATAGCTAGACAATTTAAATTTTCACAGATGATGTATTTCTGTTGCCGCTATAACAACAAATACTAAAAACAGAATAAAATAAATTTTAAGTGGGGCTTCCATACAACAAAGGTGTTTTTTTGCCGTTTTTTGCGATAATGGTACGGAACCCTTCGTGCGCCAGTCCGACTCGCATTTGGCCGTTTTTAGTTATTTTGTACACCTACCACTGTCCTTTTTAACCCAAAGGTTGACTGGTAGAGAATGCCTTGCTGCATTAAGTCTGCCTATGTATAACCATTGTACATGAAATTTAAATAAATAAATCATCTATCTACCTCTTGAGACTCATCTAAGACTATAATCTTATTAGCAGGTTCAGTGCACCTAATAACAATGACCTAATGCCTTGATGGCTCTCTTGTAATGCTAATGTGACTACACTGCATGAACGGACCATTTGCTTTGATAGATGTGCAGCGATTTGAGGCATATAACCAAACTGGTATTATCGAATCAATACCTACACGTCATTTCTGTTATTCCACTGTGAGAATGTTACCTATGAGTTACAATAATACCGGCCTGTAAGTGTTACAATGTAGGGCAAAGGGTTCTTCTCATACAGAGAAGGCACGAGCATTGATCACCATCACGCTTGCTCAAGAGACCCTGGCGATTTCAAACTTAAATTAACTATAAGTTCAGATTTTTCACGAGATTGTCTTTCTTTGCCGTTGTCAGCAATGTCCAAGATAAACTTAGAAAGTACATAGTTTGAAAAAGTCACCTTGGTCAAGTCACTTGCGCGGCTTAACACCCACGACCTCAAATACGAGCGGCTAGGTCTTAGCCACTGAGCCAATCAGCCAACACGATATTTTGAGCTTGTCAGGCAACCTCGACATAATAATAAATCCGTGGTGCTAGGCAACTGGGCTTATCCCAGTTGTAAACGACCCTTTGTGCCTATTGGCCTTGTTTGTTCTGTCTCCTGCTTGATATGGAGGGAAGTGGAAATTGTTCATTTTCTACTCCTACGTTATTCTTTTCTGATTAATTTCGTTGCGGGTTCCAAGACAGTTAAATTCATTCTCCAAAAAAAAATCCTCGACATAAATACCTAAAGGCAGGAAAGTAGTATGGAATTGAAAAGAACAGTCGGTTGGTATTTTGTTTCTTGGGCAGAGCCTATATATATTTTATTTAAAGCTGGCCTGGTATTTGTGGGTGTCTGTCGACAGGCATTGCCTTAGACATGGTTTCATTTGTACTGGGAATGGTCGGAGCCGTTCCTCCTGTCGGAGGAAGGAAATCCCGTCGGGTAGATGAGTTGGCCCAATGTCATCCCCACGCCACGCGTCGAGGAAAATGCCCGACGCACAGATCACCCGGCAACAAACAACAGTCAGGTCGTTGTCGCACGGACCGCACGGTACACGTGGACCAGGCGACACTGATCACAACAACAGCCAGAAGCAGCCTTTTCAGTCGCCAGGACGCACTCACGCGGTGACCGTCCGAGGCTGGCATCACTCAGAAAAGTGTTTTTATAATGTCACAATAGTTTAAAAAAAGCCACAGTTTATAAAATGTGTATAATTAATTCTAAATTTAAGGTGATTTACGATGAAAATAAGTAACTGTAGTTTTCGTAAAACGTAATTTAAGCTGGTGGAAAAATTTTTCAAGATGTTGGTTTTCCGTCAGCAAATGCTGCATTGATTTTTTTGGATTTTCAGTACATTTTCAAAATTTGTATATAAAGCAGTAAATTTCATATTTTGAGTTTGCACATTTAATTCTTTTTACGGAGCTTTCATGAATAATACTGTTCACATAGCCATAGCCTTGGGCACTGCTGGTATATATGTTATTATGTATATGATATTATACATAACAATGTATTATATGATCTTCGATATCAATTTCTTTCATCAAAATATCTTTATGATTATTAAAGATAATTTGATTTCATTATCCAATTAGGAACATTCTGAAGTATTTTGTTTTCTTTACGATTTTTCAAGATGTTGGTTTTCCGTAAAAAACGGGCCAAGTGTGAGTCGGACTCGCGCACGTAGGATTTCGTACCATTATCGCAAAAAACGGCAAAAAAAACACGCTTGTTGTATGGGAGCCCCACTTAAATACTTATTTTATTCTTTTTTTTGTATTTGTTGTTATAGCGGCAACAGGAATACATCATCTGTGAAAATTTCAACTGTCTAGCTATCACGGTTCATGAGATACAGCCTGGTGACAGACCGCGAAGTCTTAGTAATAGGGTCCCGTTTTTACCCCTTGGGTACGAACCCTAAAAAAAACTGCGCCATACTGTGTGTCGTTCACACAGTATATTCTTCTTGACTCTTATGAAGATGTAACGTTTGTTAGTTTGCAAGTGGAGGCACTTAACAACTTACCCGAACAAAAAAACTGTCACTGTTAGAAAACTACTTCGTCGAGAGCCATAGACTAATTGAATCCCGGTAAAATGCATGGCACCTGTCACACATGTGCAACAGGCAACGGGGGCAGTTCAAAATAAGACATTAATTAATCTTAAGACGCCGATTCCCTAGAGTAGCTGATTTTAAAATGAGATTATTGGAAAAAAAATATGTTACATTATACCACTTTCTTAATAATTTGATCTCAGAAAATTTTCAGTTTTATTCGTGTAACATAGTGTTATTAATTTGTAAAGTTATGTCTAAAACGGACAAAAACACGACAATCACACCAAAACCGCTGGGCGTATTTAAATGAAATCGACACCATCTCAAAGACAATTTAATTATCTACATTTCGATCTGAGGCTTTTTTTAAGTTGTAAAATAATAAGGAAAGTACAAAAAACTACAAAATTTTGGGTCGCGCGGGTGTGAAACGAGAGCGCGTTTTGTTCCCTCAAGGTCGTTGGCGTTAGTCGTCGTCTTAAGGCGCCGATTCCCTTGAGTAGATGATTTTAAAATGAGAATCACGTCTAAACGGCTAGTCGTAATTTTTTGAAAAAAATATGTTATATTAGACTATTTTTTAATAATTTCATCTGAGCAAATTTTGAGTTTTATTCGTATAACATAGTGTAATTAATTTGTAAAGTTATGTCTAAAACGGACAAAAACAGGACAATCACACCAAAACCGCTGGGCATATTTAAATGAAATTGACACCATCTCAAAGACAATTTAATTATCTACATTTTGATCTGAGGGTTTTTTTTTTAAAGTCATAGAATAATAAGGAAAGTACAAAAAACTAAAAAATTTTGGGTGGCGCGGGTGTGAAACGGGTGCGCGTTTTGTTCCCTCAAGGTCGTTGGCGTCAGTCGTCGTCTTAAATATGGCATCATTAGGGAAGTACACAATACATGTATATCCAGACAAAAGCCGATATATATTAATACATGATGACTTGTAATATTATTGATAAATACGTACGCGACACATACTTCACTCCCCTTGATACAAATAAAACATTGATTATGACAACCGATCCTAAATTACGCCATCATTAGAGAGGTTCTATGAGAAGTTGGTCTCCAAATATACAACAAAATTGGGGACAAGGAGTATTATTTATATAAGCTGCGTCATTTTCGCGTCTTATCTTAGAAATTACATAATTATATTAATAGGCTTTTTTACCTGAGATCTGTTTCCGCTGATTCCATTTCCTACTCCTACTAATCTTATAAATATCTATTATAAATGCCGAAAGTTTGGATGTGTAACTCAATGACGCTACAGCTGAACGGATCGGGAGGCACAGAGATAGATTATAGTCAGGAATAGCACATAGGATACTTTTTATCTCAGGAATATGTTCCCTCGGGATAAACGACTATCACGTGGGCGAAACCGCTGGCAGAAAATATTTATAATAGGTACTAGACCTATTATAAATGTGAAAATCAATAGGTATGTTTGTCAATCAATCAGGCCTAAACGGCAGATCGGATTATGTAAGTTAACACGAGGTTACACTTTAAAAAGGGGGGTGACCATAAGCTCTTAGAGTAAGGTTATTTTGTGTGTGTGTCAGGGACAGATGTATATGACTTGTATACATCTGTCACTTACGCGATCTCAAAATAACTTTACTCTAAGAGCTTATGGTCACCCCCTTTTTTTGTATTAGTTCCTTTGTCTGACGACATGTCATAATCATAATCATCATTTATTGTATTCATATAGTTTAGAGAAATTGTGGCATAAGTTATAAAACCAAAGCCCGTTTAGTCAGAGCATTAATTTTCCCCATTTTCCTCTATGGAACTGAGACGTGGACAATCCGAGCAAGGGAAAGACAGAGGGTAGACGCATTCGAAATGTGGTGCTGGAGGCGGATGCTTCGAATACCATGGACAGCCAAACGCACAAATGTGTCTATCCTTTCCTAACTCGATATCAAGACCAGATTGTCTACAGTATGCTTACATCGTCATTGTTGGCAATACCGAAGGGAAAAGAGCACGAGGCCGGTCGCCAACACGATGGTCTGACCAAGTGAAGGATGCTACCTCCTTAAGCAAATTTCAGCAGGTGGTAATGGCAACTTTGGACCGGAATCGATGGAGGCAGATTGTCCACTCAAAGGGGTTCAGTGACCACGATCCTCAGTAATGAGGGACCGATTAAAGAAGAAGAAGATAGTTTAGAGGTTGTTACAAAATTTACTTATCGTCAAATAATTCCCTTAGAGTATTATATGATTTTAATATAAGGTATTTTTGGGGACTGTTTTATAAGTTTATTTTCGTACTCTATGTCCTTAATTGAATTTGGAAGCTTAATATATATTTTGAAACTATGATCTGTTCAGGCTAAAGGTCCTGAATGGAACATAGTCAACTTTGAGCTTGGAAAGGCTAATTCATTTTTGTTTTGGCGTCTAACACAATGTTGCGAGCGAAGGTCTTTGTCGAGGAGCGAAGTGTTAAGCTCATGATCGTTCGCGATGGAGGACTTCTATGGCGGTCTTTTTCTCCTTCTAGGGGACATAGGACATTAAGTAAAGAAAGTCATACTTTTATCTTGGTAGTAGATGCCCATGATATGGTTTCCAAATTACACGCCTGCGAAGCCGCTAGAAAAGCTGGTGCTTAGGTAATCAGAACAGCAAGTTCATTCCCGTACATTAGCAACAGGTCTCGTACATACAAAGTAGAGCGGGTTCAAGGTCCTCGAGGGGACCCAGTTCCATCTATCATCATTTCAGCCGAATTACTTCCACTGCTGGACATAACCTTCTCCAAGTGTCGTCATATCACCGGTCAATCCTGTGCGTCTCGCATCCAGCCGATTGCCGCAGCCTTAACCAGATCGTCGGTCTACCTAACGTTCCCGCTTAACTGGTCTAAATTGGTGGTCCTTTAGAAGTACTCCAAAGGATATTAAACCCAAGTCCCGACTGCTGCTCACATAGCAACAGGAAATAAACCTATCAATATCAAGTACTATTGACAAAGTTACATACATGTTACTGTTTCTGAAATTAAATGTTTTATTTATTGTGATATACGAAACAAACAAAGTCGATCGGAAGTATAGGGAGATTTCATTTCCTACGATCATGTACCATACCGTATTTCCTGTTGCCAGCGACCGATTTAGAATGATCTATTACATTCAGACGTATCTACTAAAGCTTTGGTCTCTTAATACTCGTTGGAACGCATAACAAACTAGTTTTGCCAAATGATATCGTGTTACTCAGCTCCTGGGTTGTGGAGGTCAGACAGGCTCTCGCCCCATGTAAAATACTGGCATCAAGTTATACTAAAGAGGCTCATCATCAATGAGGCACTGATCGAGTCAAAGCTCCAGAGCCTTGAACATCGTCGCCGATTTATCAGCTTGTATGTTTTTATTGGTTACATTTCGGGGAGTGTGCGATAGAATTGCATGATCTAATTCCGTTTAGTCGATTTCAGACTTATGACATGAACATGTTGAACATCCCACCTAAACGCACTAACGTTTTGGAAGTATGATGAAATTATGCGTACAGCTAAGAATTGGAATTCTCTGCCGGAGTTCCCGGTAGCTACAACCTAGGAGTTTTTAAGTCAAGAGTGAATGAGTTACTTCCAGGCAAGCGTGCTACACCGTCAGCCACATCATCGCTTACCATCCATCAGGCAAGACAGTGTTCAAGCGCGAACCTATCTAAAAAAAAAAAATGAAGCCGACCCAAACATGGTAGGTCCAAAGACTAGACACTTTGATATCCAAAAATAAACAAGATGTAAAAATAAAATACCTACAACAAGTTAATTTAATCCTAACCTTTGTAACACCTACATTCCCTCCCACAGAGGTTTTAATAGTAAAACCGTTTTCCAAGAAAAAGAAGAATAAATTAAAAACAAAAGACTGATTAATTTCCTTTTTTCCCAGAATAACTGACTATCTGTCTGCGTTTTGCGGGCAATCTGTAGACAGGATCTACGAGAGTTGAGAGGTAGTCACTATGACGTTAGTAACTTGTTGTCGAGAGGATTTCTAGACTTTAGTAAGACAATTCGGACTTTTGAATGAGTACTTAATTCAAACATGTTTGTATACTTCGTTACTGAGGCTCTATACAAAAGCGATGACAATGGTCGTAATACAAAAAAAAAACCAACCAAGTGCGAGTCTGACTAGCACACGGAGGGTTCCGTATAAACAGCTACATTCACCATAATAAATAGGTAACATTACTAACGTTCATAAACAATGACAGCACCGAACATTGCTACGAAGGTACAAAAATAACTGTGCCATTCGAAAGCTTTTGTCCCCATACATCAATTTACAATTTTTTTATTTCCAAGTACATTTTATAAAATGGTCAACTATTATTCGTAAACTTGTAAAGCCTACTTAGCTGTGATAGTTTTCCTTTTAATTTAATTAATATATACTCTTGCCGTGTTTTTTTTCACATATCCGTAAGCAACTACTTAGCTAGTAGGAGGGGGAAAACTAACAAAAATTTGCAATTTAAAGCTTAATTTTACGCAAACGGGTTCCTATATCGAAAAACTATTTTCACAGACCCGTAATATTTTTGAATGGTCTAACCAACGATACCGCATCATGGGTTAGACGAGAAAATAACACTTTACATGTACAAGTGGGACCAAAAATTTTTTTTACTTTGTTTTATTTTACCACTTCGGCGTGATTAATATGTAAATCCTATTTTTTACCAATTTGTCGGCGTGATTAATATGTATATCCATGCCAAATTATAGCTTTCTAGTACTAAGAGTCTCTGAGCTAAGCTGCGGTCAGACGGACGGAAAGACAGACATGGAGAAACTAGGGTTTCTTGTTAACTACGGAACCCTAAAATTAAAAGGAATTGATCACGTGATATTTTGATAGCCCTTACATTTTTTATTTTTTAGGGTTCCATACCCAAAGGGTAAAAACGGGACCCTATTACTAAGACTTCGCGGTCCGTCTGTCTATCTGTCTGTCTGTCTGTCACCAGGCTGTATCTCCTGAACCGTTACAGCTAAATAGTTGAAATTTTCACTGATGAGGAATTTCTGTTGACACTATAACAAAAAATACAAAAAACAGAATGAAATTAATATTTAAGTGGAGCTCTCATACAATAAACGTGATTTTTGTGCCGTTTTTTTGCGATAATAGTACGGAACCCTTCGTGCCCGAGTCTGACTCGCACTTGGCCGGTTTTTCCAATAGCTATGGCGACGCTTTTGTTGATGGAATATAACTTGTTTAGAGCCTCAGGACCGACAACCGGAAAATTATATATTAAGACATTTACTGTACGGCATTCATTTATTCATTGGTCTATCTACAACTGTTACACTATTTAGCCTAATAATACAAATAATATGATACAAGCATAGTGTACAATAAGATGCGATAGACCTTCACCATATTATTTTTGATACTTATTCGATTCTTGTTACCATTTCTTATTTACATTTAATTATGGAACGCAGAATAAATGAATTTGAATATTTTGTTTAGAAACGACTTAATCATCTGCCGATTTTTTTTTTTTTTTTTGATAGAACTTTGCCCCCACACTAGGAATTTCTTCCTGTATCGTGGGTGCATTTACAAACATATAAACTCACATACACAAACACCCAGAGCCGGAACAACTATCTGTAGGTCATACAAATATTTTGTTCCATGCGGGAATCGAACCCGCGACACGCAGCGCAGCAGTTAATCGCTCAACCACTGCGCCAACCGTGCGACCAAATGTACCTATAATATTGCTAAATACACACTAGACATTTTACATAATTTAAAAATGCACATTCAAAATTAACATGCCAGGAATTTTCAGTAACAAGATGCAATTATTAAATTCAACGACTGCTTGTTCCCTTAAGCAAAAAGTATCACAACTGGAAATTTGTCGAAAACGTCTTTAATGACTTATTCAACTCACCCAAACCAGCAAATTTGATTAGCAACAATTTACCCAAAAAGCCAGCAATCACCTGCTACATTTTAATAACAATAGCCCTAAGTTCCTTTTGAACAATTTCAATCATATTTATTGAAATTGTTTTCGTAAGAGTACCTATGAATGGACTGCGACTGGGTCTGCCTAATCTGTTGCTGATTGCACCTTTTTTTGGTGTTGGAAATCATCCAATCACTTCTCCCGCTCTGTGTGAAGCGGGAGGAACTGTAAGACTCTTACTGATTAAAACCCACCCATGTTCCTTCATTTTCTTGAGTCAGGGCCGCGGTAACTCTGTTTCAAACTTATCCGCGACCCAGACAGGGTCTCCGTTGCGTCTCCCTCACGCGTGCTGCCTCCTCCTTTGCGAGCATTACTGCTTCGCAGAAGGAGGTGACAGCTTTCCATGCCCGCTCGGTCCGTACCATGGTCTGAAACAGGACCGGACGCGAGCGGTCGCCACCGCCTATCGCCACCATGAGGATACGGCGATGCTGAAAAGTTTCTAGGGATCAAGTACGTTTTAGAATATCGCCGCAATTGAGGATTATTATTTTAACTTTATTGGATCGTTATTGATTCTTTTTAGTTAATTTCACTATTTGAATAAATAGTTTTCTTTAAATATTGATTAAAAATAGAAAATCAACCGTCAATCCTATTAAAGCGTTTTTATAAAACCATTACAATTTTTGCATCGGAACTGAAAAAAAAAATAACATCGATATGTAGCAACGACATCATTTGACACGAGAAGAGATGATGAGAGCCGTCGGAATGTTGCAAGCTGATTCTAGACAACGTACTGTGGCTGTCGCTCTTGGTACTACAAAGCCGCCTCTGGACACGCTATCGTATCACAGGCAGCGTGGCCGAGCGACATGGAGGACGAACTCGCATCACCACTCGCAGACAGGACCGGTACATCCAAAATACTGCTCGATCGTACCATGACAGACATGGCTACGAGACTCCACTGATCTTCAGGCTTGCTGATAAGCGACCAAACCATCCGAATTCGTTTACGTAAGGTACTCACCTTCTCAGCGGCCTTCGGAAACGAAGACCTTTAGCACCCGCAATCGTAGCGCCCGTTTATAATGGGCTCGCGAACACAGACATTTTTTTTTTTTTTATAAAAATCGGTGCCCCACACTAGGAATTTCTCCTGTATCGTGGGTGCGTTTACAAACATATAATTTCACATACACAAACACCCTCTCCTCACATTGGGAGGAAGAAGACTGCTTTTCCGATGAATCTCGTTTCAATATGTAGTCGTATACAAGACATACTTGAATTTGGAGGACCTCTGGACGTCGAGAACGTTTGATATTTTGTCAGGAAGTTCATTAATATGGAGGGCGAACAGTAATGGTTTGGGCCGGGGTTTGGATCAGTGGAAGAACTGCTCTCATTTGGATCAGGGGCAACCTCAATGCTCAGATTTATACGGAGAGGATTGTTTCAAACGTGATCATCCCATTGCGACGCCGGTTGGGTAATTCGGTTAGACTAATGCACAATGCACGTCCACACATGGCTAGACTCGTAACACGCACTCTTGCCGATGCTCGTATCAATGTTCTACCGTGGCCTGCTCAGTCGCCAGACATCTAACCAATTGAGCACGCATGAGATATGATCCAAAGATGAGCTCTGCTGAGTATGAATGACATGCATACCCCACAACAACTTTTAGTCTTGTTCGAAAGAACGTGGGCGGCTATTTCTTAGTGATTTTGATGAACTGATTTTAAGCATGCCAAATCACTGTGATTGTGTTATTCGTGTCAATGGTAGAATTATATATTTTTACAGAGATTAAAATATATATATATATACAGTAAAAAATAAAAAATATCCTCGTTTTTTTGGTATTTAATTGATGACATTAACCAAGGACAATTGCCCACAATTTGCAATAATTGCAATTTTTCTTAATTTTTATAAAATATTGGTATAAGTTGTTAGCTTAATCATAGGAATTAAAGTAAGAAACCAGTCTATTTGGTAAATATTAATTGGATATTTTTTATAGTTTAAATGTACTTGATGCCTCACTTTTGATGTGTGTAAAAACACTACAAAGTGAAAAGTAACTTCTTTTTCAGAAGTCGGTGTTTCTGTTTTCTTTTGTTCGTTTTTTGACACTGACTTCTGAGAAAGAAGTAATTTTTCACTTTGTAGTGTTTTTATTTGGAAGTCAATTTCTCTTCTTGTAAAAAAGGTTTTTATTTTCACTTTTTACTTGTGGTACCTAATAGCCAAGATTCTTTAGTAAGATACCAATAATGCCAGAATCGTAGATATCCGATATCCGTGGCCAGAATAGATTACCCGATTATCTCGAATCTTGAACATAACCGATGAAATGAGTGTACCAAGGTGAACTGTACACATCTGCGTACCCCGAGAGCGAACTGGCGTGATGTTATTTTATGAAATGGTATAAACAATAAACAGATATGCGATTGCAGCAATCCCGAGAGATTTGTAGTCATTTATTGAAGAGTTCTTATGTATATCTCCGGAGATCTTATCAAATAAAAAAAAGTAGCATACCTAATGTCGATCATAGAAGTTCCCCCTTTTTGGAAAGTTGTTTAAAAATAAAATAAGTGACTGCGACCACTTTCGCCACTACGAATTACAGAAAAGAGGCAGGCTCTTTTCTGTAGTTCGTAGTGGCGAAAGTGAGCAAGCCTATGACGTAGCCCCATTAGGCCATACGATCGCATTATCTACTACTCCCACAATACATACTATTTTTATAAACTAGCTGTTTCCCGCGGCGTCGCTCCCGAGGACCACCCCATAGGACCCTTTTTCGGGATTATAAAATAGCCTATGTTACTCAGGAATAATATAGCTTTCTATTGGTGAAAGATTTTTTTAAATCGGTGCAGTAGTTTCAGAGCTTATTCGGTACAAGCAAACAAAAAAATCTTTCCTCTATAAAATATTATTATTATATTATAGTGTAGATGGAAAAGTAACTGTCTACCTGTTTATGATGTTTCACTTCTTAACGGCTGATAGGATTTGTATAAAACTTGGCACACTAGTAGACGAAGTCTAGGACAAATTAAACTTTTTATCTCGGCAGTGTGGTTCTTTGGGATAATTTTCGAGGGAATCCGCTGGCAGAAACTAGTTTAGGGCAAGCTCAGTCCATTACCTTTAATCTTTGCAAATCTCGCAACAGACTGCTTTCACCAGCATTTTCATTAATATTGTCAATCAGCTGATTTAATATTTTTTCCAGCCAGTCAGTATTTTCTTAATATTTTTCCCAAAAACCTGTCTAGACGCAGTCAAATTAATGTTTCAATGAACATTCATATTTACAAACCTGGTTTATTGGCAAACTAGCTTCAGCCAGCAGTTTCGCCCGCGTGAAAAGTGTTTTTACATCCCAAGGGAACATTATACCGGGATAAAGCCTATGTGCTATTACAGACTATAATCTATCACTGTGCCAAATTTCATCCAGATCCGTTCAGACGTTCTAGCGTGATTGATTAACAAACATACATCCACACACACACCCATCCATCCAACTTTCACTACAATAATTTTAGTAATATTGAAGTTTACGTTAACGCAACCGAATACGTTTAAGAGGAAACGGGGGCAGAGAGCGCAAGGAAAACATAGGTACATAGTATATATCTTATTTTACCAGTTTAAGGAATATCTTTTAAATTGGTCCAATATTGGAGGAGAAAAGAGACGAGAGCCAAACCTCGAATTATGACTTTTTACTAAGGAAATTCAGTCGGCGCTCTCTGCCCATATTTCCTCTTAAAAACTCGCAGTAAGTCCACAGGACCTCATGCACGGCAGTAGCAAAGTCACTTTTATTCCAAAATTAGTCTTTCTAATAGACAGACAAACTCTAAAACCCATTTCGTTACTAAAATTAAACTTCACAAAATATTTACAAATAAGTTCGATCTTCTCCAGACAGTTACTAATTTGCTTGTATTTACGAAATTTAATTAGACTCGGAGTACAGACCGTCTAATTGAATGGCCAATAGAATCGAATTCTAATAAATTCTGTATTCATCAAGAATAATCCTTCTATTGGATCCGCTGTATTAAGGTAAAAAGGTATTTAAAACAGTTTTTTTGTGTAGATGATATCTTGTTTAACAAAATGAGAGTTATCTTATAAGGATTGTGTTATAACTGTAACTGGATTTTGGAGGCCAGATAGGGAGCGGCTCCATGACAAATACTGAAATTCAGCTACATCCGGTTACATTGGAAGCCGACCCTAATATACCTATATACAAACCAACAAATTCTATAGTTGTCTATAGGAGCTTAAAACCTTTACGGGTATAATTTTATCTAGATATAATCTTTACATAAGGAATGAAAAAATCTAAATGATAACGTATAAGCCAAGTCATTACTTGCCTTATAGGTACGCCATTGCATGTGTTATTATAGATAGACCCAAAGCCCAACCAAAGAGGAAACTTTTAAAGTAATTCCTTTGCATATGCACATTCATAACTTTTACAAAGTCTACGTAAAACATATGACTAATAAGTAATAACCAGTGGTTCTTCACTGTCTCAAAATACTGATCTGTATGGTTAAGTAATATATCTGATACATTATTTTCATTTAAAAAAAAATATATACATAAAGTAGAATAAGAAGTATGATAAAATTGCGTTTAGAAACAAATAGTTCTGTAACAACGCATTTTCTTCAAGATGCACCATGATGTCAGTCCGTAGGTCAAGGAAGCTAGTGTCAGCACAAACATAAAATTAAAACTGCTATCACGTACACTTTTCCAGAAATCAGACATGGCGAATATCGCTGCACAGATTTGATTGCCCCACTTTTAGTTAACTTAATTTTTTTATATGACGACACTGCTTTGCTTTGTACATCTAGATCTTGTTGCTTCAGTAGTTCTAAACAATACCAAATATTTTGAAACAAGAGGAAGCCTCTGCATCGGTATCCCAAAAGTAAGTTGGTAAGTTATATGTGTCGCTATCAGACGTGGAGAATTTCACTGCACGGATTTGAGAATTCACTTTTAGTTTACATTAAGTAAAGAATTGCTTGACATATAAGCATTGTTATGCTCTTAAACAGGAGTTGCTTCTGAAACAGTCGATCTATTAAGAGTTATAATGAATATCCCAACGCCACAGAACAAATGAATCAATGTACATATACTCGTATTTTACCACAATCAGTACTAATTTATTTTATTTAAAAAATCCGGTGTATTGCTTGTCTCTACCGGGCTCTTTCAAACTCTTGATGAATAGCAATATATGGTATGTATAGGTAATATAATAGTAAGTGCGATTTATGTTGGCGTCAAAACGTTTGGGTATTGCGTTTTAAATATACCCACAATGTTATAAAGTTTAGGAGACGTTTATATTATATTATAATATCTACAAATAAGGATGGATTTGAAACACCACCACCCATATGTTTTGTGATTTTAATAAATAGTATGACGTTGCGGCCATGTCGCGTTCTCATTGGTTCATTATATCTTTAGTAGAAGGTCGTAAGTGCGACTGGTTGGCTATGCTATAACTTCGTGGCGTTGTGACTGTACTTCACAACCTGCGCGCGGCGGGGCACTTTATTTTTAGCCGAATTTTTATAATATGTTGTGATAATACTTAGTCAGATGTTGAAAAATAAATCTAATACAAATATGAAATGAGTGAAGAAAATTCCTTTAATTTTTTTCTTTGTGAGGTCGGGTAAAAAGAAAAGCCATATTTATTTTCTATCATACACATATTTACCTTTCAGAAAATAGCTAAATTAAAATGAGTATCATATGAGTAATTCTTCTACTGTTTTTCAAAGGGCTTTTTCAATGATCTAAAAGTAGTGTCTGGTTTTAAGCACCCGCAACCTTTTCTCAAGGCTTTTGTTTTTCTACTTTATCCTAAAAATCCTTTGAAACATGAAACTGCTTTTTGACTATGTAAGAATCTTTCACTCCATGCAAAAAACTTAAATATTTACAGTTTAAAATGATTTACACTATGCTTATATTGTTCGAAGGGGTACACAGAGGACAAACATTAAGTTTGAGTGTCATGTGAGGTGGCGAGCCTATTGCTATTAACAAAACATTTGGCGCACGGTTGGCGCAGTGGTTGAGCGATTGACTGCTGCGCTGCGTGTCGCGGGTTCGATTCCCGCACGGAACAAATATTTGTATGATCTACAGATAAGTTGTTCCGGCTCTGGGTGTTTGTGTATGTGAATTTATATGTTTGTAAACGCACCCACGATACAGGAAGAAATTCCTAGTGTGGAAAAAAGTTAAAAAAAAAAAAAAAAAAATCTTAATGGTGAATCCTTATTACATACTTAGTGACAGATCTATAAACACACAACTAATATATTTAACGTAGATCTACACAATTATGAAATAGATAGATAGAGCAGTGGTGGCCCAGTGGTATCGGCCGCGATTTACAAGTTGTAGGTCATGGGTTCGAGCCCAGGCAGGCGCTTTACTTTGTGTTAATTATTTCATCACCACTGCTCTCAAAACGGTGAAGGAAAACATCGTGAGGAAACCGGTATGTCCTAGAACCAAAATTCCGATGACATGTGACATCCACCAACCCGCACTGGGCCCGCGTGGTGGATAACGGCCCATTCCCTCTCACAGAGAGGAGGCCTGTGTCCCAGCAGTGGGAACATTAATAGGCTGATGATGTGTTGTGATCTACACTGCGGCCCCCCGGTGAGTTCCCGCACTGTCGAGGCGAGGGGGGCTCAGTAGCTTGGTCACCCCCGGTAAAGCGAAGAGGAACCCGAGGAGGGGCCGCTCGTCAGGGCTTTTGTCGATAAGCCGACGACGTAATGGCCAACAAGTAGATTGCGGTGCCGGTTGGGCGACATTATTCGAGAGAGTTCATGGATTCTCATAGACCAATCCCAAACACAGTACCTACCAGTGCCCGCCCCTTTGCAGGATATGGACATGGCCCACCTCATTGTATGCCTTTCATCTCCAGTCGATTGCATCTTTGGCCAATGACAGAGCTGCCCAGCTAGCTACATACTGGTCGCACAAAATATGAACAGTTGAGACAAAATTTGAATAGTTAATTGATACGAAAAGAGGAAGAAGAACAAATACCCTTATCTACACAGCGAATAAAGCATTCAGTTAAGCAAAATCCTACACCACGTCATCTTATTTCACAAAACCGCATAAAAACACGCAACAAACCAACTAAGTAAAAGTGATTCACAGGACTCGAAGTCCATGATTGGAAAACTTCGGTTCTACAGTAAAATAATAAACGAACATCACATCTGAATTCCCCGAAGGACCAAACCATGGTTTACAAGTACCTACACACAAACAATGTTTACCACCGGGCGTAAATCAAACTTTGGGCTTTTATGGACAAATTCCCAATGGTAAAACCCGTTTACACTAAACCTGAGGAATCTTCTTGTTCTTTCAGGTCGATTAACTCAAACTATTACTTGCAGGATTCTTACAGGGTGCTTAAAATCAACCCCACTTGCTGCACTATACCCGATTGCAGGAACAGCCCCTCCGGATGTCTGAAGAAAAGTGGCATGTTACCCAGAAAAGCACAAGCAATAGACAGAAAAACGAAATAGATTGAAAAGTCAAAACAGCTTCCTGTCGTTCACAAAATCAATTAACGGCAACGAGTTTAGCGAAACAAAGAAAAATCTGTAGCTCCTCAGACACCTTCCAGCTGACTTTATTGAGTCTGCAGAAACGCTCCCTGCGGGCTACCAACTGCCTTGGCCCACCTGGAAATCTCTTAACTGAATACGAAGCCAGATGGGTCGCTGCAGGCACAACCTCGTCAGATGGGGGTACTCCAATGACGCGCAGTGCGATTGCGGACCAACGCCCTAAACAATGTCTCACCTTTTGTCGTGCTCTCTGAGCAACAACACCTGCACCTTGAAAGACCTTTGTGAGGCAAATGACAACGCTGTTGGCGTGCCTGAATTCTGATCAAAATATATTTAATTTTGGAATCATCAATGCAACGAATAAGAAGATGAACTCAAACTATATATAGTCTCAACCGTTCTGATTTTTTCCGAACAGTATGTAGCTACTCGGACAGCTCTGTCATGCGCTACGTTCAAATTCTGAAAGTTTCAGGTGGTCGGGCATGAAGTGCAGACCATGATGTGGGCCATATCTTGCGAAGGGCACTGGCTCTGTTTTTTTTGGGTCTATGATACTCCATTTGGCCAGGTTGTTTCTACAATGGCCAACCTGGACCCGCAATGGGTTTAGCAATTTCAAGATTGGCCACTGATATGCTATGTATATGATTGCTGAAGTGTGTATGTTTCTATAATTCACATCTCTCGTCATTTGAGCTGGCTTTCGAGGAGGTTGTATGTCCCAAGAAGCTTTTGCGACTGTCCATGTGCGCAGGTTAGATTTGATGCTCATATAGAGGGTGCCGACTGACCCGTTCCTGTTTGTCCTATTCAATGCGGCTAGTTACCGCGCTACGAATTTCTGGTGGAGCTATACCCGCTAGTTTATACAAAATCACAAAAGGGGTTGGTTTCAAACACCCAGTGATGTGACAGGTATTATTTAGCGATATGTCGACTTCTCTAGCTTGAGCCTACAAATATCTATAACGTAAACAAGACCGTCGGGTTCGATTCCCGTTTCGGGCAAAGTGTTATTTTTAATTGGGTTTTCACATCTGGAATTTCTAAGTAACAGCCCGGAGACTGGATTCGTGCCCGGTTGATGGCGATGGGCTTGCCTCCTATAACATGGGACTTAAACAGAACTGGCGAAATGCTAGTGTACTAAAGTTGCATATTTGCCCAATCTTTCGGGGAATACTCGTACACGCGTGATATTATGTATACAGCTACACCCTATAACCGCATAATCTCTAAACACACGAAACTAGATGATGCGGTTAAAACACATCATCATCAGCCTTTTAATGTTCTCACTGCTGGGACACAGGCCGCGTCTGTGTGAGAGGGAATGGGCAATCCACCAAGCGGGCCCTGTGCGGGGTGGTGGATGTCACGTGTCTTCGAATTTTTGGTTCTAGGACATACCGGTTTCCTCGCGATGTTTTCCTTCACCGTTTTGAGATCAGTAACGATAAAATAATGTACATAAATACCATACAAGCAAATTAAGTAAAGACTAGGCAACATTTGACACGAGACATTATTTACTACATGTTCCTCATCATTTTGATCTGCTGTGGAACTTTTGTTTAACGTTGTCTCGTCATAAATGTTGCACATCACCTGACAACGTCGCCGTACATGTTGAGCGTTACGTGTTACGCGTCAAATATTGCCTGTGGATACGAGGCTTAAAAGTTACACAGTGACAAGTGTAATAATTGGAAAAACTTCGGTTTCAAAGTAACATAACAAACATCATGTTTGAATTCCTCGAAGGTCCAAGCAAAGGTTTACAGTATACTTAAACAATGTTTGGGGTTATGTTGAGAGCAAGCCTGTTGCCATTAAGACGACGACAGTCACCAACGACCTTGTGGAAACAAAACGTGCACTCGTTTCACACCCGCGCGACCCAAAATTCAGTAGTTTTTTATAACTAAAAACAGTCTTAGATCAAAATATAGATAATTAAATTGTCTTTGAGATGGTGAAAATTTCATTAAAATACGCGGTTTAGGTGCGATTGACATTTTTTGTCTAATAACTTTACAAATGAATTACACTAAGTTATACGAATAAAACTCAAAATGTTCATAGATGAAATAATTACGCCATGTTACATTATGTCAATTTTTTTTTATGCAAATGGATAGTTAACCATAAGTTGAAACGTCTCGCGTTATGACACTCCTACAGCGGGAAAAGAATTTCAGCGCATTTTCATTGAAATAAGGTCTAAAATCATTTGTCCACGAAAAAAGCCATTGCCACGCCGTGCTGTGCCATGCCGTCAGTCTGCGCCGGCCTTAACCCACCAGGCAGGCCCAGAGCGGGTAGGTGGATGTCACGGTTTTGGTTCTGGGACATGCAGGTTTCCTCACGATGTTTTGTCGGGTAATATTGATGAGTAAATAAAAACTATTCACTCGTATTTGGAGTTATCGATCTTGCATTTACTTGAATACAAAACATTTAACAATCGGAGATTTTTGGGAATAGTTATCTATACTTCCTAGTACTATAAAAACCGGCCAAGTGCGAGTCGGACTCGCGCACGAAGGGTTCCGTACCATTATCGCAAAAAAAAAACAACAATAAATCACGTTTGTTGTATGGCAGCCCCACATAAATATTTATTTTATTCTGTTTTTAGTATTTGTTGTTATAGCGGCAACAGAAATACATCATCTGTGAGAATTTTAACTGTCTAGCTATCCCGGTTCATGAGATACAGCCTTTTGACAGACGGACAGACAGACAGACAGACGGATCGTGTAGTCTTAGTAATAGGGTCCCGTTTTTACCCTTTTGGGTACGGAACCCTAAAAAATGGTCTAATGTAACATAATATATTTTTTCCAATAAATTACGACTAGCCGTTCAGACGTGATACTCATTTTAAAATCAGCTACGGAGAGGTATCTGCGCCTTAACTAGGCGTAAATACAAACTTCGGGCAGAGAAATTCTTCCTGTAGGAAATTTTTACAGCTATGCATTCCATCAGCTTTTACGACAAATCTTTTACGGTTCAAGCGGTGCGGTTGTGGAATGCTTTGCCCGTGTCAATAAGGCGTGCTCAATCTCTGCCCATTTTTAAAACTATGGTAAAGAATCACTACCTCTCTCTTTAATAGTTGTATTTCTTGATTTCTATACTTTTGTTCCATACTTATTACTGTATATATTTGTCTATTATATATATATGTACGTATTTATTTTATATATAAATAGTACACCAAAGACTACCTACAGTACTGTCTTTCCTTCCATTTTTTTAAATCCATACAAAGGTTGTCTTGAAAAGATCGCTTTTAACGATAAGGCCACCCAGTGTAATGTTTTCTTCGTCTATACTTTCTGTAACTTATATGGTGTACATAATAAAGAGTATTCTATTCTATTCTATTTTTACGTACACACATGGGAAAAAAAAAATTGTGTATGTAAAAGTGTAGCTTTCAGTAAATCTCAACCATATAACCGCATCATGCAATCAAGCAACAAGCAAACTAAGTAAACATTATACACAGTGACTGGACTCAAAGTATACCATGTTACAGTTAAGTTAAATGATTGGAAAACTTCGACTTCAAAGTGACACAACAAACATCCCCCAAAAGACCAGGCAACGGTTGAACAACAAAACAATGTTTTACTTGCCCATTTTGGAGACGAGCTCATGGCCATTCACCAGGTGCAAATGAAAAACTCGGACTTTTATGGAGAAATTCCTAATATAAAAACCCGTTTACACTTAACCTGTCAAATATTTTTAACGCTAATATAGTTACAGCTAAACCCTACAACAGCTGAAAAAAAATGAAAATGTAAATAGTTTATTGGTAAAACAAGTTTAGGTATAAACAAAATTTTTGATTGGATCCTCCTTTTAGGAATATCATTACACAGAAGCTGTAAAAAAAACACGCAACAAGCAAACTAAGTAAAAGTTACACAGTGATTGGACCCAAAGTCTACCAAGTTAAGTTACAGTTAAGTTAAATGATTGGAAATGTTTAGTTTCAAAGTAACATAACAAACATCACGTTTGAATGCCCCGAAGGTCCAAGCAGAGGTTTACAGTACACTCAAACAATGTTTAGGGTTATTTTGAGGGGGGTTTTACACTAACAGGTCATAAATATAGACACTTCGCACGACTACATTTTTTTTAATAGCCGATAATGTCCCACAGCCTGGCTAAGGCCTACCCCAAGTCCGACTACTACTATCAATTAAGTATATTTTAAAACCCCGACAGAAAAAGAGGCGTGCTATAAGTTTGACATGTGTGGCATCAGAGACACACATTTGACATGAGAGAGCAGTGGTGGCCCAGTGGTATCGGCCGCGACAAGTTGTAGTTCGTGGGTTCGAACCCAGGCAGGCGTTTTACTTTCTGTAAATTATTTCATCACCACTGCTCTCAAAACGGTGAAGGAAAACATCGTGAGGAAACCGGCATGTCTTAGACCCAAACATTCGAAGACTTGTGACATCCACCAACCCGCACTGGGCCCGCGTGGTGGATTACGGCCCACCCCCTCTCACAGAGAGGAGGCCTGTGTCCCAGCAGTGGGAACATTAATAGGCTGATGATGTGTGGCATCATAGCTCCTAAACGAATGAAACGATTTTGATTTGGTTTTTTGTTGGAAAGGTGACTTTACCGAGAGTGCTCTTAGCTATATTTGATAAAAACGGGTTCAGTCGTTCATAAGTTATGGGCCGTTTTACTGTTTGAATTGGGGTGTTTTCGCAAGATATCGTGTCATAAATTATGTGTTCAATAGATTGTCGATCGAAGCGCGTCTACTATTAAATACTACAATAGTACATTGTGATACAAGGGTGGAAAGTAGGTTATTGCAAACGAGCTGTCATTAACAAGCCCGAGCCGAAGGCGAGGGTTTTTAATGACACGAGTTTGCAATAACCTACACACCCGTGTATCACACGACGTTTTTCAATACAGTTGTGAGAAACAGTAAAAACAAATCAAAGAATTAGATTTGTTTATTTACAAAAAATAAAATTTTCAACATGGCGCGTTTTTGCAACTGGACATATTTTTTACAAGGTAACACCCTATACAGCCTATTCGATTTTTGACAAACGTTGATGTGAAAATAAATTAACTTAAAACTGGTAATTAAATATATTAAACAACTATTTAAAAAAAAATGAGAATTCAATGCTAAAACGTACGGAATCATTAATTTTTCCTCTTATAAAATCGTATCCCATTTTATTCTATGTATGAAAACTCCTTGCTACTAAACTTTTTTAAATTGACTTATGGCGCGTTTCTGCAACTGGACATATTTTTTTTCAACGAAAACAGCCTATACAGCCTATTCGATTTTTGACAAATGTTGATGTGAAAATAATTAAATTAAAACTGGTAATTAAATATATTAAACAACCATTTAAAAGACTTTTGAGAATTCAATGCTAAAACGTTCGGAATCATTAATTTTTCCTTGTAGAAAATCTATCCCATTTTATTCTATGTTTGAAAACTCCTTGCAACTAAACTTTTTTAAATTGACTTATAAATTTAAAACTAAACTGCAAACATAATGATCGAGCTCGTAAACAAAATTCACGACCGCGTAACAGAAAGATGCCTATGCGTAAGATTTAACTTTCGAATCATAGTTATAGCCTCTGAAAGTACGCCATGTTTAACAACTGTATTGAAAAATGATGTAGCATGCAATAAAAATGTGACGGGGTTTTTTTTTAATTTTACTTCACACATCGTCTCATTTCACTCACAAAAGCTTTTAAAAAACACGCAACAGGCAAACTAAGTAAAAGTTACGTAGTGACTAGACTCGAAGTCTATCAAGTTAAGTTAAATGATTGGAAAACTTCGGTTTCAAAGTATCACAGCGCTTAACAATTTTAAACGGTACCTTCAATCAAATTGTAAAGTGGGCTGTAAAGTTATCCACTTAAGTTGTAACATGGTACCATTATTGTTTGGCTAAGTAAATGTTTAGTAAGTATATAGCATAAGGTTTGGTTTGTAACAATGTTTTCAAATTAGAGCTCGTTCACACAGAGGTCTGTTTTACAGGTCTGCTTTATCGTATACATTTTTATTCGGCGGATGTAGTTGAATGAGCGAGTTCACACACATGACATTATTCCAGATCCAGTAAAAAATACCGATCCTACAAAATATACAGCAGTCCGTTTTACAGGTCCGTTTTATCGTATACATTTTTATTCGGCAATGGCGTAAATAGTTTTATGAGCGAGTTCACACTCACAATACAAATACCGGTTCGTTTTGTTTGAAAGTTTGTGGTACACTGACTAAATTTGGTGTGAAAATTACCCACAGTAGCGACGGATCCGTTATAACAGTACTGTAAATGCGGTGTGAACGTACCCTTATAGTTAAGTTATATGACTTTTGATATGGGTATGAATTTGGAGCACCTAGAGAATGATGCTTGAGCATAAATACCGGTGATCATAATTAGTTATAAGACTTCAGCTCTATACGGGAATTTGAAACTTTTTATAATATAATATAGTACCTAGTTGTCATCATCTGCCTAGCCTTTTCCCAACTATATTGGGGTCGGCTTCCAGTCTTACCGGATTCAGCTAAGTACCAGTGTTTTACATGGAGCGACTGCCTATCTGACCTCCACAACCCAGTAACTGGGTAACACGGTACCCCTTGGTAAGACTGGTGTCAGATCTCAAGCTTCTGACTACCCGTAACGACTGTCAAAGATCTTCAAATGACAGCCGGGACTAACGGCTTAAAGTGCTTGCCGAGGCACGGAGGAAACTCGGTATGTTGAAATGGTCACCCATCCAAGGACCGACCTCGTCAAGCGTTGCTTAACCTTGAAGATCAACCAGTGCGGCTGTTATTATTTAGCCACGAGCTCCTCCATAATTAATAGTACCTAGTTGTAAAAAGAAATAAAACAATCAGTTCTGACAAGTTTTTTTTAAATAACTAACTCTTCTTCGTGGACACTTGGCACTCGGGTAGATAATGAGCTGCAACAGAACCTAAGATACTTTTTAATCCCAGTAATATTTTCAACACGGGCGAAGTCGGTGACAAAAGCTAGTTCTCATCTTATTTTTATTTTTTTTCTATAATTATTATTTTTTGTTTTTTTTTATAAATAAATAATTTAATATTCGTTACCAACGCTTTACCTACTTTGTTATACAAATAAGTCTAAGTTAATCAGCTCTCAGCTCCAGACTGCTAATTTTACTTTAATAAAACTTGTTAATAAACATCGTCTTGTATAAACACACAGCTGTATATGGAGACATTACCTTTTAACTTGAAATCACGTCATACGTTGAAGTAAGGCCAAACAGAACTTAGGTAATTTAGATTGCTTGCAGCCAAATGCGATATTATTTTAGTCTTAATAAATTATGATGGCTACAAACATACTCAATATATATAATAGACTAGGTACCTACCTGTAAAAGATGACATTAATATTGCTGATATTCACTATTTTTGACATTTAATTTTTGACATAACTATATTTTTCTCAATTTAATTAAAATAATGTTAAATAAAATAATTATTTAATAATAATGTTAAATGCTTGCGAATTTTGGATGATAAGGACATGAGAATGATAATTGCAATGCTTGTAAAAGGCTGCTAAGTCTTGCACTAATATAACAAAACAACAACTATACACTTAGTTCGCAATAAACGTTTTGATTTTGACTTATTATAAATGTTAAAGTCACTCTCTTTGTCGGTCTGCTTGTAACGTTTTCACGTTTAAAACACTGATCTAATAGTGATAAATTTTGGTTTAGAGACAGATTGTACCTTGGACAAGGACATATGCTACTCCCTCCCGTAGCCTATGTCCTGCGTAGGGTAATTCCTTAAGTATCCTACGCAAATGAAGTTGCGGGCACCAGCAATTTTTATTAGGAAAAGCCCGACACGCTATGTCCAATCATCGAAACCCCTGCAAGCCATAATCAACAGCGGCGACCACAAGAAAAGCGTTGAGGCCTGATGATTCAACATCCTTGGATCTTGTAATAAAACTAATAACAAAAAAACTGTTGAGGGGTAAGAATAAACCAATATCTACTTTCCTGCAAATCAAGCAGGAGCCAGAAGACGGCTAAGTCAATTGGCACAAACGGACGTTTGCAAATAGGTTAAGACCAATTACCAAGCATCACGACGGATTAAAATTTATGTGTCGCATCAAGGCTGGCCGATAGATGTAAACCATCGGGAAGTCAGGATGTATTCCCTTAGGTTAAGACATCGTGTGTGGGCAGGTCGGTGGGTACAATCGTGCAAATGAAACGGATCGACACTGATTCTACGACGTCTTAGCTCTACGGCTGTCAGTACTCAACTGCCATCTTCTGTGGCGGGGACCACGCAAGCGGTTAGAAATGCCAAGTTAAAAAGCGCCAATGCGTAGTTGCTATTGATTGCCGCTAGGGGCGTGCTTGTGATTTGTTTTGACGTCTGTACTATTGACTAAACCCGACATATATTAATGAATTTTAAATCGGGATTACATAAAATTATTATGTTTCACATTTATTATTCTATAAGTATTTTGTAAAATTTCCTTTAAAAAAAGTTTTCTGCGAATAGATTTCTGTATAATGTGGGCGAGCTGCACAGCACCTGTGCCTACGCCCACGTGAAAAGTTCAAGATTGTATACGATGAAAAGTGCTTCGGATACCAAAGTAGGTTGTTCAGTAGTAAGACTGTATCGTCGATCGCTCAAAACATTTACATAAACAGAAAAGGACCATTCTAAGCCCATCACAGAGAGGAGGCCTGTGTCCCAGCAGTGGGAACAAGGTAAAAGGATGATGATGAGAGGTAGGCCTAAAACTCATTCGGTCTGTAAAAATAATCAAAACTTCATCATCATCATCATATCAGCCGAAAGACGTCCACTGCTGGACATAGGCCTCCCCCAAGCGTCGCCACATTGACCGGTCTCGTGCGTCCCGCAACCAGCGGATCCCCGCAACCTTCATCAGGTCATCGGTCCACCTGGTGGGAGGCCTTCCAACGCAACGTCTTCCGGTTCGCGGTCGCCACTCCAGAACCTTTCTGCCCCATCGGCCATCCGTTCTGCGAGCACTGTGCCCTGCCCACTGCCACTTAAGTTTGGCAATTCTTCGGGCTATGTCGGTTACCCTGGTTCTCTTGTGGATCTCTAAAATCGAAACTTAATAATAAAAAAAAACCTTGTTTTTATTTGTTTTTTTTTGTCGATAGGCTCGCGTTTGACCACTATCTCGCCTGATGGTAAGCGATGATGTGGTCGACGGTGAAGCAAGCTTGCCTAGAAGTAACCTATTCACTCTTGACTTAAAGACCCCAAGGTTGTAGGTATCAGGAAACAAAGACTCCGGCAGGGAATTCCACTCCTTAGCTGTGCGTACAATAATTGTATTCGCAAAACGCTTTGTACGTATGCTTTGTATCTATTCGTATAAATCTTTATCTATAGTATATGTGGAACCTGTTCCAATCTAATTTTTGTATCCCATATCAATATTTCGAAATCTACAAAAATCCAGTCAAACTCACTAATATCCTGGCACACAATAGCACTCAACACGCTTTTACAACAGATTACTGTCTCCCTAGTATATGATGTTTTTAGTGGCACTTTTATTTCACACCTGAACCCACAATAACGGATAATGGCCGTCCTAAGAGAAATCACCTGGGAACGACTTGTTGCTTGTCGTGACACGAACGACGTAAAATAAATGTATGAAAATTGCCACGAGTGAGAGTTTTAAAGCTGTGTGTATTTCAATTTACGTGTGTTTCGTACTGTGTGTTTGCTTTCATACTGTGCAAAAATATATTTGCACTGTAGCTCACCTTTATGGGCTTCAGGCTCAGCGTATGTTTGAAAGACAGTTTACTGTTCAGTAAATGGCCTTTTACTAGCCTCGTGTACGAATACATTTGACATGGTCCAGTACTGACTTGAGTACCTAACCTAGTGATAGTCTGTGCCTGTAAATAGTACACTAAGATCAACATCATTTTTGTATCCCGTCTCAATATTTCGATGTCTACAAAAACGTACTCAAACTCAACTAATTTCCTGGCATACAATAGCACTCAACACGCTTTATAACGGATTACTGTCTCCCTAGTATATGATGTTTTTAGTGGCACTTTTATTTCACACCTGAACCCACAATAACGAGTAATGGCCGTCCTAAGAGACATCACTTGGGAACGACTTGTTGCTTGTCGTGACATGAACGACGTAAAACAAATGTGATAAAAATGGCACGAGTGAGGGTTTTGAAACAAATTTGAGGAAATGCGGTCGCAGGCATCTAACTGAATACTATAAATAAAAAGTCATAATTCGAGGTTTGGCTCTCGCCTCCAATATTAGACCAATTTAAAAGATATAACATAAACTGAATATTAAAAATATTTACTGTGTCCCTATGTTTACCTTTTTGATGATACATTATCTTTAGAAACACTAGAACCCGCAAATCATGCCCAAAATTGCGCTGTCTACAGAGTCCTAGTGTACAGATTTGACAACTATAAATGAATAAACAAAAACATAGAAGCACAACATATATCTTTATTATTCAATTTATGGAATATCTTTTAAATTTGTCCAATACTGGAGGAGGAAATAGGTGAGAGCCAAATCTCGAATTATGACTTTTTACTAAGGAAATTCAGTCGGAGCTCTGCCCGCATTTCAATCTGTGTGTGTTTTGTACTATACGAACATATTTGTTGGGAGTCCCGGTACCGTTCTGATTTTGTATGATTTTAATAATAATAATTTTGAAGTTATTTATTTATTTACGTGTAGTTCAAAAGTGGTCAGGCAGAGGACACTCCCATAGTTCTAGGCACCAATAAGGGATCATCCTTGAATGCACTTACATAGTGGATACAGGCATAACCGTTGGTTGGTGTCATTGGCTTCAGCCCCTGGCACAACTTTCAAACATGACCTGGCCAGGACCTGGGTCCTGAGCTTTATGGATCTAGAAGTAATTTTATTATAATTGCCACAAATCGGCTACTACAAACTAAGTAGATTTAACATTGTGTAATATATGATATTGAAATTTTAGAGAGCTTATACATACATGAAACTAATATCTACGATATAACTAGCGTAAGTAAGCGTTTTGAAGCATGTATTTCAATCTGTGTGTGTTTAGTACCGTGTGTTTGATTTCATTCGGTGCAAATACTCGTTTGCACTGGAGCTTAGCTTTATGGGCACAATCCGTGTTTATTTCGTACTGTGTCAATTTTATAAAGAAAGATCGTGCAAACGAGTATGTTGCACAGTCGACACGGGGCCCGTTTGCGAGTCAGTTTAGCGGCTAATGCCGAACACTGACCAGTGCTCGGCATTAGCCCCTGACCCGAAACTAGTCAGTACTGAGCAGTTTCATTTATGTCTTATAGTAAAGACTCTTGAATCTTGTTGCATTCTGAGGCAACAGACAAAATACCAGTTTGCTAGTCTATTTAAAGATATAGACTGGCAAACTGGCTT
The DNA here is from genome assembly GCA_948252205.1 of Orthosia incerta. NCBI lineage: Eukaryota > Metazoa > Arthropoda > Insecta > Lepidoptera > Noctuidae > Orthosia > Orthosia incerta. Next base: position 16,001,378 of record OX411758.1, on the reverse strand, counting down.
TTTGTCTGTTGCCCATTATAAATAAATAATCCCTCATACAAAGATACACAAACATGAGTGAAATAAAGACACCTCTATTTGCTGTCTCTCATTACACTAACTGACTCACACTCAATACACGATCACCCTCTCCTTACTCACCAAATCATCATTCATACACTATACATACACTTACATAGGCTCACTCACTAACACATATTATTACACTCAAACACATTTACTCACCGGCACAATTGTAATTAACCACCGTCTCGATATACATCCTGGCTGCAGCTATACCTACATGACTAACTGCCCTGTATGGCCTAATCACTGTCTCCTAAGATACAGGACTACCTAGTTTAGGAGACAGTGGTACTTGATCTGTGTAGATTTCTGTAGATACCTTCGTTATTTTGTACAACTGCTTTTGTGTATCATGAATCCTGTGTTATCATAATAAAGATTATTATTTGTTATATATTTATTATTAGGATGAGAATGACTAGTTGCTTTATACATCATCATCATCATCTTCCTGCCCCTATCCCATGTTACTTGGGGTCGGCGCAACACGTTTTCTTCTTCCTTACCGTCCTTTCCCAGTACCGTCCGTCATGCTATCACTGACTCCCTTTTCTTTCATATTTAGACTAGTTGCTTTATACAGAGCCATGAAACAGTGAAAAGCTCTATGTTTGACCTACATACGGTACCTAGGTATGTTTTAGAAAGTAAATCTGAGCTGTACAATTTGTTGCATTCTGATATAAAACAACTTGTAGTAGACAAGCTACGGCTCTCGAGTAATTCCGCATTTTAAAAACTTTTTAACAACAAAATCAAACCGACTTCCAAAACAAAACACTACAGAGCGAAAAATTACTTTCTTTTCCGAAGTCTTTTTGTTAAAAAGTTTTTTATTTATCTCTTTTTAGTTTTGGTAGGTACCTCCAATTACCATGAAAATCATTTATAGCCAAATTAGATCTCATGACGATTCCAATAAGCCCAAACACAACTAGGATACATTGTTTTATTTAGGAGTTACAGTGCCTACCTTCCGGCTTCATCATGTGAAGACCATGTAGACTGATGTCTGAAATGGTCTTTTGAGGCAAGAACCAGCCAGATTGAGTGGACCTGTTCAGTCAGTGCACGCATTTGTCAATAACCGACCAGCTCAATACAGAATTTAAGGAGCTCAACAATTCGACGAACAATACCAAAGAAAGGACATTCGGGTAGGCCGCATAAACTACTCAAACTGCCAGACCACGATTAGAAACTAAGATATATTAAAAATAAAAACAAAACAAAAGAATGATCCACATAGCCTTCACATTCACAATAATAAAAATAAAATTATATAATTTTTTTTAAAGTAAATATTCTGTCATTGCAAGAAAACCAAAAAAATAAAACAAGATTCACGGTTGAAAATATAAAAAATCAAAATTAATTTTTAATTGGAGGAGCTCATTCCAAGCCTTTTGTCCTCAACGTAATCTTTAATGGTATAAAACGCTTTCTGGCACAACTTACGTTTAATGAATGATTTGAATTTATTAAGACTTAGAACTTGTACGTGGCTTGGAAGCTTATTATAAAAGCGTACACATTGACATCTAAACGATCCACCTATTTTCTTGAGCCTTGTTGTTGGTACTACAAATTTGTGTTTGTTCCTAGTATTTATGTTATGGATATCACTGTATTTTTTAAACAATTTTATATTTTTATGGGCATACAAAAGATTTTCATAAATATACTGAGAAGGCACAGTCATTACATTAATCTCCTTAAAAGTCTCGGTCTTAATTTATAAATTGAACTAACAGCTCTTTTCTGCAAAACAAAGATAGTCTGGATGACGGCGGCATTTCCCCACAACAGAATACCGTACGACATTACAATATGCAAATAGCTAAAGTATACTAAACTTCTAGACTTCTATTTGAAAAATAATTCAATATATTTTACTTCAATCAAGAATATTTTCATTTCTCAAATCTCTCATTACGACAGTATCCTGCAACTGTACGACCAAAATTATCTCTACCTTCGAATTTTACAGTATAAATGTTTCAGTAACGAGATTCTCAGTAAAGATGTAATCCAATTTGAATCGTAAAGCTGATATTGATTTACATTCAAGAATGGTCTCATTTACATTAAGATATTCTTATCAATACTGATTTGTTTGTTCATTTTGTATTATTGTATCAAGTTATGAAAAGCCGATGTATCTTGGCGTACCTGCCAAGATAAATCGTATTTGCATAATTTTCGCAAACGGACAACCCCTAGGCTCTAGTCTAGACAAAATTTAATTTTATCAGCGATGGCGGTTGCCGAAATGCCAAATTGTATGGGATTGTTCACGTGACATCTCGATAGCGCTTGGCAACCCCATAATTTTTTGCCATTTTACCAATCGCTATTGTGACGCTTTTGTTGATAGAATGTCACTTGTCGAAAGCCTCAGGTAAGAGTGGAGTCCTCTAGGTTCGATTTCCAAGCCAAACTATATTTTATCTACACTCACAACGTAATGTTCCAAATATGAATTCAAAATATATTGTATAAACACGTACTTTATATTCGTGGATAGGTAAAATTAAAAAAAACCATTACAGTACCACATTTTCCTTCGATTTTCAAAAACTGCATAGTAAAATAACTTTTTAATTTTTATAGCACACTTTTACTTTTTAATTTACTGGCGCGTATGGGCTCATTGACTTAATGTAGAAAAGTAATGTCAATGTCTATGGATGCGCGCGCTGCGAAGTCATGCGCAATGAGAATCTAAATTGCCCGCCATACCACATATGTTTTCCGTTTCCATTTTTGTTTTATTTCAACTGTATGAGTGAAGATAAAGTAGTGTATGCAACGGCATATAATTAGGTATTAAAACACTCGCGTGTTATTATTAACGCTCGTGTTTTAATATCCACTATTATATGACCATTGCATAAACTACTATTACTGGGGTTTTTTAACACCTATACATTACATTACATACACCTGAAATTGACACACAATAATGAGAACAGTTACGGATTGATTGATTAGCTTCACCAAAGTAGATATTATGTTTGCTAGACGATTTCTTTTTCGACGAAGTCGACTAATTGAATCACAATAAATTTTGTGTTTTTTTTTCGTCATTTGATCTCATAATTTCGTTTTATAGTGTGTCATACATAGACATGACAACTTTTCAACATTTAAAATTCTCTGGGGAAAATCCTTACATATACCGTGTGATTTCTAGTCACAACCCGAAATTTCGTATTGTTCTAAATCATTTCGGATTTTTATCAATAAGATTTGGTAAATCTTAGATTTTACCGGAAAAACCTAGGTTCTACCGTAGTTCGGGCTTTTACAGTAACATATTATATATTACAAATCATATCTTCCGACTCGGCTACACCTAGCATCATCAAATTAACAATTGACAGCTTGTTATTTATTGTGAACGAGGGTTTTACCGTTGTCAAGCCGATTGAGTCGCATGGAGGTCCTTCAATCAAACTTTCTTGAAACATGGGTATTAAAGCAGCCCTGAGTCTGCCTTTGTGTCTTCCTGATATAAGGCAAAATAAACTCGCCCCCTTTTACATGAAATTATGAGTCTCTTTTATGGTTCATCCATCTATCAATATCTCATTAAACCTACTCAAAGATTAAACAGGACCTACATGATTCATGACAGTTAATACACGTTTTATCTCTCTTTAGCCCGTGTGAGTCACATAGCGTTATCTCACTTTATCACGCACATCGCTATTAAGAGCGCTTACAAAACATTATGCAAAAATATTCAACCAAAAACATGAGGCTCCATTTTCTATTTTACTCGGAAACTGATTAAAATCTAATGCAAAATTAACGAAGCCCGCATTAAGGATGAAAATGAATAATTAATCAGTTCGAATCAATGCTTACCCTCATCAAAGTCATATCGGGGCGTTCCCAGCTTTCGTTCATCGATCAAACTCCCAGAGATTAGATAAAGGTACTCACCAGGTAGCTCCAAAAAGTTTGAGGTCCTCCTTTGACGGCCTCTCATAGTGTTTTGAAAGTTCAGCGGTCCAATGTCTTCAACAGAGTCGCAGTTTGACATGGTAGATTCTCTTGAACCTCTTCTGCTTGCTAGATACGCCAAACCACCCTTCATGGACCCTCTACGCATCGGTGAGCATGGTCTACTGATGCTTGTTGATCGAGTATGAGGGGTATCATCGGTCATGTCAGTCAAATCTGAGGTCGATTTTCGACATATCTTTGAGGAAATTGTTGTGCACTCATCATCTGCGTCATGCAAGATTGCTGATGGCGTTCCTGGCATCGCGTCAGTGGAGTCATCAGTGTGACTGGATACTATGCTCGGTGACGTCGCAAGTCTCGGTGAGCTCACTGTGGAAGTAGACCCATATAGTTTCCTCGTATGCTTAGGGGAGACATAGCCAGGGTTCGTGTGAATGTGCACAGGGGGCGGTTTTGGCGATTTGGACTTCTCTCGTCGACTGTGCTTGAGAGACGCGGTATAGTGCAGGCTGGTTCGGTCCACGCAGGGACTGGATCTCCCTGATGGGGACTTTTGGGGGAAGGCAAAGTGTCTGGGAGACATTGGGCTTCTATGCCCATGGGCTAACGGGGACTTCGGCGGCTGGTTGTGTTTATCATAGCTGCAGCCAGACTGGGGCGTGTAATAGCCTGATGAAGAAGTGCTGGATGCAATGGAAGGACTTTTCTGGGGGAATACGAAGTGGCGAGGACTTTTTGGTGTGTGTGGTTTTGGAGAAAGTGGTGGGTAACCTCCGGGGCTGTTCACCGCCATGCTGTCACTTTGCAGTTTCACTTTGCATTAATTTCACTGATCATCTGGAAAGAAAGAAAAGTATATATTATTATTGGGCTTCAGCAACATAATCTTATCGAATATACAGCTGTCTAAATAAATTTTATTTTAGAAATAAGCTGTTGCTATTTCGTGTGTAATATTTATAAAAATGTGTTTCAGTTATGTTATTTTGTGATTGATATTTTTATATTAATGATACCTACACATATTTATGCCCCATATTTGTATGCTGACACAAACGTAGTAAAGTAAAACGTAAATCAAAACATAGAAGTATATAGGCAGTACCATAATATTCGAAAACCAAACATATTACACTCGCAAACCGTCCCCGTGTGTCTGTCAATACAAACAGAACTTGCCTGTCAAACCGTACCGAACCGTATTTAAACTTGTCCGGTCCGTCTTCAGAACACAGAATCGCCGCGTTCGGCACCGACTAGAGACGCCATTTCTTATAATATTATAATAAACATACCCGCGGTGAGGACAAATTTCTGCTGTCATGATGCTACATTCTGGGGGTCAAGAGTGAATAGGTTATTTCTAGGCAAGCGTGTTTCACCGTCGCACACTGGTCCCAAATTAAAAAAAAGTGGCCATTGATAGTAGACCGCTGATATATTTTTTTATTGTTGATACAGAGATAACAGATAAGGCAAAAAAATATTATTGTTCTACTTCAAATACTTTTCTGTATTTTTTTTTTTTTGTTTGGGCGTTATTACATTTATTTCAATTTCTCAAAAACCTTTTTCTCAAAAACAGGTTTTTAAGAAATTGAATAAAAAAATCTCTTACTATCAGGCAGGGGCGCCGACTCCGTGGGTGCTCGGGGGCTCGAGCACCCATAAGAAATAAAGAGTGGGTGCCGAGCATCCCTGAGAATAGACTCAAGAAAAGAATCAAGAAACAGATCAGTGATCGCCTTTTAGGGATTGCGTTTATTCATTACCCGACGACCCGTTTAGCGCAGTGGTTTAGGTACTGCAGACAATCTGTCTGTAGTACCTTCATTAGTTTAGTATCGTACAGTACAAGTATATATTGTGTTGTGTTCATTTAGTAGGTATAGGTAGGTTACGTATAAATTATAATATTTCTTGATAATAAAAACTAGTTTCATTTTATATTTTTTCAAACATAATTAGTAATTATGTACGCAGTATGCAAGTAGGACATTTATTTATTTTACAATGCATGTCCTCGAAAAGAGCGTTTTCCAAGCAGCCAAACTGTGCGGAAAGTGTCACTTTTTTTTACTAGTGCTTTTTACTTTCCTGTACTTTTTTAATTTTTAACTCCATCGTCAGCCCGACGCATAGAGTTTTTATTATTTGAGAAAAGTTTTAAAATTAGTTAAGTACAGATTATCATTCATATAAAAAGTAAAACAAAACTAATACGTCATTTAAGGCGTTTTTAATCACTCTAGATTTTGATTTTGATCAATAAATTAATTTTAATTATTCATTAAATATGTTTGGCAGAATTAATATTTTGCTCGTGCCTTTTTGCGTTATGACGTGACAGCTATTGCACATGCGCAGTAGAACTATGAACTATTAGTTAATCTGTGGATATGCTGAGCGCCTGAGCGCCCTTGAATAAGCGCCATTTTATTAATTTCTTGCTTGGTTCAGATATATTTTTTTATTTACTCGCACAATGCATAGTAAAGTGTTGTATGTTACACGTGCGTAAGATGATTTCCGACTCGTGTCGATTTATCCACTCATCGGAAATCACCTACTTCCCGCACTTGTAGCATAAATAACTATTTCGGTCGATCAGTGTGCATTTCTCTTCTCACACTTCGCCACTTCTTCGAGTCATCAAATGAGCATGAACACCCATGAGGTTTTCTGAAAGCCGGCGCCCCTGCCATCAGGTGAGATAGTGGTCAAGCGCGAGCTTAAAGAATATGAAAAAGTCACAACCATAAGCAGAAATTTCATTTGTCGTAAATTCATTAGCCAATCGTTTATTTTAATTGAACCATTAAATGGCACTTTTGAATATCAAGACGTATAATGATTCTAGTCGTCTATCGATCTTATGGAGAAGAATGCAAGAATATCTATAGTATCAACTCTTTAAAAAAAAGTATTTTACAATTTAATTAATTAATTACATAATAATATGTGTGTAGCTGTATGTTTTTAGGTAAACTAAAAACATACAGCTACACTTCAGCGTGGAGCTGCATCCACCTCTGCATCATCGCATAATCCCACCGGTCTGCGAACACACTGAGAATAGTGTTCGTACTGCCGCGAACACGCGTCATCAGAGAGGCACATCTTTTTCTAATAGTGGCGGCGAAACCATCAATGTTTGTGTCCGCAAACATCCCTGACGCACTGCAACGCCATGGCAGCCTCAACAGTACTCTCAGTGCATTATTATAATGTAGCTTTCCATAGGTGAAAGAAATCGGTGAAATAGTTTTTGAGTTTATCCATTACAAACAAACTTACAAACAATAAAATTAATAAATGAGGAGAAAAGTTACACCAAACTTAAATCTCGAAAAATTTGTGGTTAATACTTAGTTATACCGGTTGTAACTTTACTCTGAATTTATTAATAAGAGCGATAGCGAGTAAATGCTGACATCATAATATTAATTACTTAATTACTATTTACTTTGTCATTGATTGTATTAATCTTTCATCATCATCATTTCAGCCGAAAGACGTCCACTGCTGGACATAGGCCTCCCCCAGGCGTCGCCACAATGACCGATCCCGTGCGTCTCGCATCCAGCGCCTTCCCGCAACCTTAACCAGGTCATCGGTCCACCTAGTGGGAGGCCTTCCAACGTGTCGTGTTCCGGTTTGCGGTCGCCATTCCAGAACTTTTTGGCCCCATCGGACCGCCATCCGTTCTGCGAGCAATATGCCGTGCCAATTCTTCGGGCTATCTCGGTAACTGTGGTTCTCCTGCGGATATCCTCATTTCTGACATGATCACGCAAGCAAACGCCGAGCATAGCCATCTCCATTGCATCGTTAATCTTTAGAGCAACGAAATGGATTTCGTTTTTTATTTATTTTTTATTTTCGGTTTTGTCATCATGTAGTTTTTTTTTAGCCTATATGTATTCTATGTTAGCCTATATGTACTCTATGTAATATTATACAATTTTAAATATGTAAGTGACAAGTTCACTCTAGATTTAAGTTTTATTTGTTACAGTACCCCCAACGAATGTATTAGTGAGTAAGTCGTTGGAGTGCCATAATTAAATAAATAAATCCACTAGTGCAATTGGATTATATTGAAACTTTTATATTTTGATAATGTCGTGTCTAGCAGTGGCCGCCGAGGCGTTTCATTGCTCTGTGGTTCCGTCTCTCGGGGAATTACGGCCCAACTTCCGAAGGGACTCGAAGGATGAAATAAAACTTATTTCAAAGACAAACTTTACAAGATCATTGTTTTTTTGTTTTGTTTCTTGTTATCTTGTTTCTCTTTAAGCTGAGTTATTTGTTTACATTAGTTTTGTAAAAAATATGAAGAATTTTTCTTTACATTTTTATAGACTTGAAGTAAAAGTAATAAGTCTGAAGAGTTTGTGTACTTTGGTAATAGAGAATTTTATTCTCAACGTTTATTTTCTATTGTGGCAATACTGAAAGCCAATCTGATATTTAGACACGCATGATTGATCATCTGAGCTGATGGATTGGGCTAATAAATTGACTAGACATTTTATTTAAGGACGTCCTTTTTGAATTTTTTTTTTCTTAATTTGGATAACCTGTAGCTAAAATAATTGTAAATCTTTTTCATAAGAGGAAATATGGGCAGAGAGCGCCGACTGAATTTCCTTAGTAAAAAGTCATAATTCGAGGTTTGTTTCTCGTCTCTTTCCTCCTCCAATATTGGACCAATTTAAAAGATATTCCATAAACTGGTAAAGTAAGATATATACTATGTCTCTATGTTTTCCTTTTTTCATTTATATTTGTCAAATTTGTACACTAAGCCTCTGTTGACAGCGCATTTTTGAGCATCATAAAGAAAACATTGAGACATAGTATATATCTTTAATTTTCAGATTATGGTATATCTTTTAAATTGGTCCATTATTGGAGGAGGAAATAGATGAGAGCCAAACCTCGAATTATAACTTTTTACTTAGGAAATTCAGTCGGCGCTCTCTGTCCCCGTTTCCTCTTAAGTTTAGAGCCTTAAATAAGTCTAGCCAACTTTTAATTTTGTGTCTATTGACACAATCATTTTACAAATAAATATTTAGTTTACATAGCTAATGACAAGATCAGTAATCATAGAACACTGCCTCTCAATAATTTAAGGGGCAGTGTTCTATGGTGTACCTGTATTTTGAAAGACAAATAAAAGAAAAAATATTTATGACACGAGAACAAAACAATAATTCAAAAAAACTGGCCAAGTGCGAGTCGGACTCGCTCACGAAGGGTTCCGTACCGTAATCGCAAAAAAAAGCAAAAAAGTCACGTTTGTTGTATGGGAGCCCCACTCAAATATTTATTTAATTCTGTTTTTAGTATTTGTTGTTATAGCGGCAAATTTCAACTGTCTAGCTATCACGGTTCATGAGATACATCCTGGTGACAGACAGACAGACAGACAGACGGACCGCGGAGTAATAGGCTTAGTAATAGGGTCCCGTTTTTACCCTTTGGGTACGGAACCCTAAAAAGGACACCGTGCGAGACCAAAAAGGCTAACGCAAGTCCTGAAAGTTATTTGCTTATAATTTTCCATATTTGATGATTCTATTGATTAATGAAACTGCTGCAAATCAAAATATTAATATAGTCCATTAGTTTCATAGAAAACAGAGCCTTGTTTATTTTTATTATTACCCCTAATACATCCCATTAACACAAGCCCGCAGTAGTTTCCTCATTCTGATTAAATAAACGTCAGCTGTCGAGTGTTGCAGCTAATCTACGTGATAATCCCCACACATGCGGCTCGACCGTTCGCGCGCACGTCTTGGCAGTTAATGCCATTAATACGGTCACTACTCCCCCCACCACTTCGTCGTACGAGATAATTATCGTAAATACCCACATAAATGTTTGCTATATTTTTGTCTATATGGAGAGACTGTATCTTTGTTTTGTGAATGAAGAGGAAAATACATAAAATGGTTATAGGCTAAACAAAGAAGTTTTTAATATGATTCCTAGTACTGGCCACCTGACTGGACTGAAGCACGACTTTAGACAGATCGAAAAATGAAGACGTGACGAAAAAAGACTAACGACTATAACGTAATTTTTCATCCGATTTATGTTTAAGATTTTATCTTATTGTAAATATTTAGTACCCATAGCCTTGTCTTTGTAATAATTGCTGTGCACCTTCCATATTATCTACATAACACAATCGTGTTATGATTGTGATACCTCATAAGCCCTTATTCCAGATGCTCATACTCGACTCAAACTCAATATTGGCTACACCTACCAATCAACTGCCAACCAATCACAACTCTCGAGTGTTGTATAATATGATTCTTCAGCTTGACATAATTAGGTGTACTCAATAGGGCAAAATCCTAGAAACCCCAGACGATACTGAATTCTTTCTACACAAACTGTGTGGTAGGGGTTTACTGCTTGTTTCCGAATGTTATATCCCCGATGGCTAATTCCCCGAAGTCTTCAGATCGAACGTCCGGATCGCCGAAATTCCATAGCACCGATGTATCACAATTTCGAGTAGCCATTAGATCGAGCGTCCGTTTCGCCGAAAAGCCATTGCAACGATAGTCCATCGAATGTCTATTGGCTCGACGTGTCGGTAAGTCGAAAGCTATTGAACCTAAAATATTCAAGAAGGTATATAAAATGGGATAAAAATCAAACCAGCAGGGTTTAATCAACAGAATTTTATAGATTTCCTAGGCATTGTATAGAATTCCCGGTTTTCACAAATTGCCCATATCATATTATGTTGGTTAAACCCTGCTGGTTTGTTTTCTTTACATTTTATATTCCTTATTTTAGTATTCTTGAATATTTTAGGTTGAATAGCTTTCGACTTCCTGGCACGTCGAGCCAATAGACATTCGATGCATAGAACTATCTTTGCAATGGTTTTTCAGCGAAATTGACGCTCGATCTAATGGCTACTCGAAATTGTGATACATCGATGCTATGGAATTTCGGCGATTCGGAAGTACGATCTGATGACTTCGGGGAATTAGCCATCGGGGATATGACATTCGGAAACAAGTAGTTAACCCGTGTGTTAGGTATTGAATTAAAATGAAAGTCCAAGTTAGCAAGTACGAGTAGGTACGTTCCAAGTACATGCTAACACTACTCAATTCCACTTATTTTGTGTTACAAGTGTTCGATAACGTTTGGGGCGTCTAGTATCTTGAACTTGAGCACGTTAATGTCAAAAAAACAAGCCAACCTATCACAACCTGTCCATTGCCAGTTTGAGATGAGTTGGGCATGAGCGTCTGAAATACCACCCTTAGTGGAACTTAGTGGAAACTTTAATTTTCTACATACCATTTTTGCACCACGCAACCACATTGGTGACCCCTATTGAAGGTGGAGGGAGGATTCTTCACTACACCACAATAATAACAACATTGTCATCCAGTAGAAAACCTGAAGAAAATGTTTCAGATATTCTGCAAAAGGTTTGAAATACGCTTTTCTAGAAATAGGTAGATTTTATACTAATACCCCGACAGACAAAGTTTATAGGTACCTGGTACTTCTATGTGCAACAAAATTAAATGTAAGTAACGAAAATTTCGCAGAAATATCCTTGCTGGTTTTAAGCTTCAAAAGTATTAAAGTTCTTAGAATTTCGTGGCTGTATCGTTACACACATCTGATGTTTATGGAACATGTCCCCTAGTAGACGCTGTAAATCTTCTTTAGAAGATTACCTAGTTCTACGAAATGGTGCACATTCATACTTACTATTACAGTAGACATTCTGAGACTAATCCGTCAGCGAAGCGCTTTTATGATTCTTTCAGGCATGATATGCCACGATATTTCTTAGCGTCTACTAAGCGTAAAACCCATTCACTGACAATTTCATCATCATCCTTTTGTACCTGTCCCAATTTTCCGAATATTCCATACATCACTAATAATTGTCATCCAAGTAATCACACCCTTTGCCTAGCTATACCATCTTTCATAGAATCCATTTTCCATCGTTTCGTCTTCTTCTACGCTTATAGCCCGATTTTATCGAACAGTACTGGTGACCGTTGGCCGTTGATTGGTATGGAACATATAGGACAGTCAAGATAAGTTAGCACCCGAAATATCAATGTCACTCTGTCGTTCGACACGCGCTATTGGGTCACGAGGCGAACGCGGGGCGCACCGGGGTAACAGAGAGATAACTGAACACCCGAAATTTCAAACGACCCCCCGTTTGAAATTTCGGGTGCTCAGTTATCTTGACCGTGCTATATAAACGCAATGCCTAAAAAAGTGATGAATGTATGGATGGAGAAGGAGAAGAAGCCCAAAAGAAATTTATTGTGTAAGGAATTATGTGAACGCGATGCTTCATGTGAGAGAATGGAAGAAGAAAACGTGTTGCACCAACCCCCAGTAACATGGGACAAGTACAGGAAGATAATGATATTAATGACTTATGATTGAAAAACAATATATCACGGGAATTTAACACGATGATTTCGATTATTTATTTAACTATTTCACCCAACGTTTCGGCCGTGTTGCAACGACCGTGGGTCCGGGTAGACTGGTAAAAACATTAACTCGTTTTATGCAGTCGGCGAACTTACAGAATAAGGACACGGTCAGTGTTGTGTGTAGAAATGTGAGGGTAGAGGAAGAATTTTCTGCCCTAACGTAGCCAGTACACTGAGACACCAGTCTACCCGGGACCACGGACCCACGGTCGTTGCAACACGGCCGAAACGTTGGGTGAAATAGGTAAATAAATAATCGAAATCATCGCGTTAAATTCTCGTGATATATTGTTTTTCAATTATAAAACGCGAAAGTTTTAAAGTTAATATGACTTAGGATTGTTTACAGCCTCAGGCCCAACATTCAGCAAAAAACATCATCATCTTCCTGCCCCCATACCATGTTACTTAAGGGGTCGGCGCGACGCGTTTTCTTCTTCCATTCCGTCCTGTGCCCTGCTATTACTGACTTCCTTTTCTTTCATATAACTCCTCACAAAGTCCATAATATCTTTCCTATCTTTCCTTCCTCTCCCTCTCCATCTATGTTCAGCAAAAACTACTAATAAGGTAAAGTATAACCCCTTCAGTAACTTATATCGTGACAAGTACACGCCCTAGTTGACCAGTATCAGTCATCTTTACATCCGTTTATGTTTACGATTATGACGGTTGTCATTACTTCACACTACATTAAACTTGGTATTTACGATGTCTAGTGACCCATTGTAGTGAAGAGCTTCTAGTAGTTTCGGCCTTAAGAAAATTAGGCCGAAACTGAACAGCACCTGTAGCCAAGTTGACAATCTACAATCGATAATGCTAGTAGAAAACGAATTATTGAATGGGAATGACACATCTGAACGTTAAGTCATGTGGGCAGACCATACAAATAGAAGGCGTTAACGATTGTAGAAAGAAATTATTTGTATGATGACTGAGGACCGATTACTGATTTGAGTATTTTACGTTAAGGGTACACTAGTCGACGGCACGAACTATTTTGTGCGCGGGGTTAAAATGCATTTTATATCAACCGACAACACGTGCGGAAGAGATAGATGCTGTGATGAGCAGTAGGAAGCTAGTTCACGTACGAATACACACTTTTGCAAATTTGTAGCGAAATGGATAATGACTTAGGACGAAATCGAGCGCGTGAAATTTTATAAACAGACCTTTGGCAGTCTAGATATCATGAAAAAACGACTTAATCTATCTGTTCAAAATAAAATTATTTGCATTGTTGAACTACTAATCTATCCCTGTATGGAGGCCGTTTTGCAATTTTCCGTCTTCTTATGGTATTTATTCGCGCCCAAAAATGCGTTAAAATTAGTGTCGAAATGTGGAACTTTCGACGCTCATAACTTTCAAAAACATATATTTTGTGATTTTTTGGCTCCATACATGGCTAGATAATGATGAGACAAATTTATATCCCTTTTTATTTTGAACGTACATTGTCAAACAGTGGCATAATCCCTAGACTACGTTTGTATGGAAGAATTTTCGACTAGTGTAACCTTAAGAACGTGTCAAACCGTAAGAACGTGTACTTTGATGCCAAATTTTAACAGGTTTTCTGGCTTAACTATATTTTGAGTACTACTCAACTTCTAATGCTTAATTCAGAAATCGGGGGCGTCTCAATTTACTGTAATTGTAAATAATATTTGATTAGATTAGATCGAATTTCTTCGTAACCAATCACACCTCAAAAACTGAACGAACTAAGATGAAACCTGACCTCCAGGCCGACCATGACCTAGATTAGATCAAAGAATACTTTATTTATCCTGGTGGTATGAACGTTCCCTTGAGATAAATTAAATTGACATAAGTTAGATCAGAGCAGAACTGCAAATTAAAAAACCTACTCAACAATTATTTGTTTTAACAAACAGAACCATGACCCAATTCCATTCTCTGTATGAACTAGTAATAATAACCTATTCAATAACGAGAATTTGCTGGATCCTTTGCAAATAGAACACCCTCCATAATATTGTTAGGTTCATTTAGCGCAAAAACATACACGAAGTTTAGTTTCGGCCGAAACTAAAATATTGAGGTCAGCGGGTTTCGGCCTCGGCGCTCGGCAAAATGTTAACCTTGAGGCCAACACTAGCGAAGTTCGCATTCGCACTAAACTAGCGATTTTCATTTCACGCTTTGCTCATAATGGGCCCATCGTTATTTTCTAGTTGTCGCACCAGAAATAACCTTTTGCGGATAGTAAGAGATATTTACGGATATTTTGGTTGGGTTATTTCTGTTATGTAACGCCATATACACCACATACACAGCCACCTACACACCTACCAAACACGTAGGTTAGATATACATAGTATATTATTTATTGTATTGAAGAGGCTGTATTGTTGAGGCAAACCTAAATCAACAGTTAAACTTTGCCAAACCAGCCAAGTGCGAGTCGGACTTGCGCACGAAGGGTTCCGTACCATTATCGCAAAAAACGGCAAAAAATCACGTTTGTCGTATTTTATTCTGTTTTTAGTATTTTTTGTTATAGCGGCAACAGAAATACATCATCTGTGAAAATTTCAACTGTCTAGCTATCACGGTTCATGAGATACAGCCTGGTGACAGACGGACAGACAGACAGACGGATCGTGGAGTCTTAGTAATAGGGTCCCGTTTTTACCCTTTGGGTACGGAACCCTAAAACAAAATAGCAGATATTCAACTGCATACCGTAAGACTGGAACCCTACGCCAAAACGTTGAAAAAGACGATGAAAAAAAAATCGGTTAAATATACTGCATCATTTTCACGAACTCGTCATAAAATGATAGTAGTAGTGCTGCAAAGAAAGGTACAGCCACAGATAATATAATACTAGCATACAGATGCCTCATCCCATACAAAGAAACCGTGCCGACGTAACTAGCGTTTTTCATCTGATTTATCTTGTTATTTTTGTAAGTACGAGTACATCAATCGCGTTTGTTAGTATTGGAAGTACGTGTGACATCATTTAATCATGAACTTTCACTTTTTAAGCACAATGTTTTGCTACAAAATACATACTGTCATATTTATTAAGCATCTACCGACAAATGTCTAAGTACCTACCTAAATTATTATTGTGTTGTCAAATACCTACAATTGTTAGAGTACCCACCTGAGTAAATATTGTTGTGTGTACAGGAAATAACTCTAAACTTACATATAAACCATAGTGATGATATCCCAATAAAATATTACGTAATTTATAATGAACATTGTGATGTATCCTGGATTTTATGTTGCCATTTTAATATTATAAGTCCTTTGAGACAATTAGTACAAGACTGTCAGTTAGTATCAATATTCTTTCGAATATTGATTAAGAATGACTAAATAAGCGATATTCAATTCCTTAATTGTCTTGATACGTTTTAAAAATGTTTCATTACTCAAGAATTAAATAAGAATTGATTATTGACCTAATTGTGAGATTATTTATAGAAATGTAGAAAATGGTGGGGACATTTGACAGGTCGACTCGTTACTATAAATAGTGTGTAATTCGTAAGATTGACACACTTTATCGTGAACTACAAGCCAGTACAGACCAGTTGTTATATTATGATAGTGATATTATTTCCTAAATTGTTACATTTTGTGAAATATGGACTACACAAGCTTCACGTAAGTTATTTGATATTATAACTTGATTATTGCTAATGGTGGTGTTGAAACTCTATTTCATGTTGTGGCCTTTATTTATAATGATGTTAAATTGATTTAAGGGCTAGTCATGTTCTTTGCCTTATCCTTGTTGTTTTGATTATGTAACATTGTGGAATATTACAAAATTCATCATATAATGGCCATAATAGAATTAGACCTTTATTGTAATAAACGATATTTATATGGTTGTAAAAGATATGTATGGATACTTTTACAACCATAGTTGCTTCCGTGGAGTTTCTTGCCCTTCTCCACGAGAACTAGTTTAGCGAACGGGCAGTAAGCTCTCTGAGCCTCAATATGAATTAATTGACAAGCCTAATTGAAATAAATACCTAGTCTTGTCTTTCTGTGATTTTATTAATAAAACCTTTCCCTTATTTTCCACAAAGGAACTCTGATACACAGTAAATAACCAGCAACCATCTTGACATTCCAAGCTAAACTTGCTATCTTCGTAAATATCGATACTTTTATATGGGGTTCCTCTTTAAATCTAACATCAGAAGTGGGATCCAGCTCTAGCTTACACAAGATTTCTAATGAATTTAATTTTGTCATTTTCATAAACAACGTGTCGACGTGTGACTCCACTGCACCAAGACGATGTCCTCGCGATGCCGCCCCAGCCAACGGCACTGCGACTTGCCTAGCTTGCGGATCTAGAAGCTGTAAGACATGGATCGGCAAACTAAGGTCTGAGCATCAGATTCTGACTATGGACATCTAGCCGACAGCTGCAGCACGAAACGGCTAAAAGTGGTAAGGCCTTCAGAGGCTTTGTTTTTATTTACTGTTGAATATCTTTGGTATTATAAAGATACAAAATTATGTTTTAATAATCGTAAAACGATCATTCCTAAGGATTTCAGTTTATTTATCAAAAACTTGTCTAGAATTTTTATGAAAGTTTTTACCGGAGAGTACCCAACTTGGTGATAGAACAGTTAGTGGCCACATACATAACTTGAGAGTACAAGGATTTGCAAAGAATCGTTATTAGTTAATGGAGGCAGAATAGTAGTTTTTACCAATATTCTCACATAAACAGAGGTTTTTCTCTTGGCTATTTTTGAGTAAAACTAAAAAGGCAAAAGCTCTTGAGCAATTATTTTCAAGAAAATTCTGTATTAATTAATAAAATAAATATTCTAATCTTCAGAAATATTAGAATAAACAATTCAATTAATATTTTCTTACCTTGCTTTTCACGATCTGATAATACATTGAAGTGATTGGTTTTAGGGCTATTAGAGATTCAGATTTTGATATAAACCAATCGTGATCTAATGGTATACAAAGGTAGAATTACAATAATTTATTGCAAACTAAGCAAAAGTGCTAAAAAATTAGCACAGCTAGCTAATTTATTTTGTTAGGAACATAAAGATTAACGGACAAGAACACTACTGTGTGAATGTCTAATAATGTGTTTGTCTGTGAGCACACAGCTGACATAGTTCGGTTCTATCGGGACAGCTACATAATAAGTAACTTCTGATAATTGAGTCATGAATATATAAAAAAAAAACATTATAGAATAAAACAAATAAATGAAAAGTATATTTTTGATCAATAAAAACCATGTGGGTGTAACTTTCCAAGCAGTTGTTTGAAAAATGACATGACAGGAGAAACACAGACGAGTTCCAGGCCGTGCCATCAGCATGGTGAACTAGAATTTTATCGTTAGTGGTACCTGTTGAGATTATTTTGGTTTTATTTCTGGTAAAAAGGTCGTTAAAAGTTCGGTCATTACGATTCCTGATATTCTAGATAAATTTCAAAATTAATAGTTGGTACTTTTTAAGACCATGAAAGAATTTAAATATATACCCTTTATTGATCTGATTTTAGACAGAAGAAAATATCTACGTTCAGTAAAAATTGCAAAAGTTTTGTCAGATTGGCCGAGCGATAATATTAAAATAATGATGTATTGTTTAAGTTTGTATAAATAAAGAGAGAAACCACAAAAAAAAGAAGCCTGTGGCTGTTTGCCTGTGGCTCTGGCTGTTTGCCAGTGGTTGTGGCTGTGCCTATGGCAGTGTGCCTGTGGCTGTGCCTAAAAAACAGATGGCTGTGCCTGTGGCAGTGTGCCTGTGGCTGTGCCTAAAAAACAGATGGCTGTGCCTGTGGCTGTGTGCCTGTGGCTGTGCCTAGTAAACAGATGGCTGTGCCTGTGGCTGTGTGCCTGTGGCTGTGCCTAAAAAACAGATGGCTGTGCCTGTGGTTGTGTGCCTGTGGCTGTGCCTAAAAAACAGATGGCTGTGCCTGTGGCTGTGTGCCTGTGGCTGTGCCTAAAAAACAGATGGCTGTGCCTGTGGCTGTGCCTAAAAAACAGATGGCTGTGCCTGTGGCTGTGTGCCTGTGGCTGTGCCTAGTAAACAGATGGCTGTGCCTGTGGCTGTGTGCCTGTGGCTGTGCCTAAAAAACAGATGGCTGTGCCTGTGGCTGTGCCTAAAAAACAGATGGCTGTGCCTGTGGCTGTGTGCCTGTGGCCGTGCCTAAAAAAAGAAATGGCTTTGCCTGTGGCTGTGCCTAAAAAAAAATGTCTATGGCTATGCCTAAAAACAAAGAGAAAAGGCTGTGCCAATGGCTGTGCCTAAAAAAAAAGAAATGGCTGTGCCGTTAAAAACAAAGATGGCTGGCTGTGCCAAAAGTAATTTTCCTGCCCCCCTTTGTATTTGAATATAGGTTTTTATATAAATTTAAATATTCAATTGTACATTTGTTAGTATATTTGTTTCTTTATAGTAATTGATTACCAGAAATTAACTTCAAGCAGGATGACCAAGTTATATCTAAATTAATTTATGAAGATTAGTTATCAAAAGTGTACTTCGAGAACGAAGTACATGTCAGTATGGCCGTGTTAGTATTGGAAGTACGTGTGACATCATTTAATCATGAACTTTCACTTTTTAAGCACAATGTTTTGCTACAAAATACATACTGTCATATTTATTAAGCATCTACCGACAAATGTCTAAGTACCTACCTAAATTATTATTGTGTTGTCAAATACCTACAATTGTTAGAGTACCCACCTGAGTAAATATTGTTGTGTGTACAGGAAATGACTCTAAACTTACATATAAACCATAGTGATGATATCCCAATAAAATATTACGTAATTTATAATGAACATTGTGATGTATCCTGGATTTTATGTTGCCATTTTAATATTATAAGTCCTTTGAGACAATTAGTACAAGACTGTCAGTTAGTATCAATATTCTTTCGAATATTGATTAAGAATGACTAAATAGGCGATATTCAATTCCTTAATTGTCTTGATACGTTTTAAAAATGTTTCATTACTCAAGAATTAAATAAGAATTGATTATTGACCTAATTGTGAGATTATTTATAGAAATGTAGAAAATGGTGGGGACATTTGACAGGTCGACTCGTTACTATAAATAGTGTGTAATTCGTAAGATTGACACACTTTATCGTGAACTACAAGCCAGTACAGACCAGTTGTTATATTATGATAGTGATATTATTTCCTAAATTGTTACATTTTGTGAAATATGGACTACACAAGCTTCACGTAAGTTATTTGATATTATAACTTGATTATTGCTAATGGTGGTGTTGAAACTCTATTTCATGTTGTGGCCTTTATTTATAATGATGTTAAATTGATTTAAGGGCTAGTCATGTTCTTTGCCTTATCCTTGTTGTTTTGATTATGTAACATTGTGGAATATTACAAGATTCATCATATAATGGCCATAATAGAATTAGACCTTTATTGTAATAAACGATATTTATATGGTTGTAAAAGATATGTATGGATACTTTTACAACCATAGTTGCTTCCGTGGAGTTTCTTGCCCTTCTCCACGAGAACTAGTTTAACGAACGGGCAGTAAGCTCTCTGAGCCTCAATATGAATTAATTGACAAGCCTAATTGAAATAAATACCTAGTCTTGTCTTTCTGTGATTTTATTAATAAAACCTTTCCCTTATTTTCCACAAAGGAACTCTGATACACAGTAAATAACCAGCAACCATCTTGACATTCCAAGCTAAACTTGCTATCTTCGTAAATATCGATACTTTTATATGGGGTTCCTCTTTAAATCTAACACGTTCGATCCCGTTTCACGGCAATAGATGGTGTTAGCAGCAACTAGCAAGTAAAAGGGTTTACTAGGTTCGTGAATATTTTTTTCTTTAAATACAGTGAAGGTTCGTTTTATAGTATTTTTTTTTAACGTCTTTACAGTTTTTTGCACCAAAATGTGTTACAATGCAAATTTTAACAGCCGAGTGGAATGCCTCAGAAATTTAAAAATGCGCCATCTACTGGCATCAACTTTAAATGATCCGTTGAAATAATCTTTGAAATGTGAATTAAGAGCCCAATATTCCATAATTTTGTTTTTGGGAGAGTTGATTAAACAAGAACATACAATGTGAACATACAATTTTATGTTCAATTCCAGAAAATGTTAATTTTACACACAATTCTATTGAATTGTGTGTACATGTCGCGCCATCTAGTACGATTTATTTGAACCAAATTTTATTTGTTTGCAATGAGACCCCGTGGTACAGGTAAGGTAAACTCCATTCACTATAATATTGGACATTTAAAAAAGCCCATTTTACAGCCCGTTCAACCGATTTTGACTTCTATTGCGTTGGTGATACGACATATGGTAGCTGTAGTAAACAGTTGGTTTTGGTAACAGGTTTATGCTTTTTATGTCATCCTTATGTGTACGAGATAGAACTCAAAATCGGTTGAACGGACTCTGTAAAAAGAGTTGTAAAGAAGTCTAATGTTATTTCAAATGGAGTATAGGTTACTTTTAATATCATTATGATATAAGGTAACGCAAAAATACTGACCAAAATTAAGCTCATCTTTGGTATTTTAGCTAGTTAAATAAGCCACGATATACCCAAAATTTATACCAACACTATCCAATCCAGATTTCGTCGATACTCGTTAAAATGGCGTGCAAAAAAAAAACGACAGCAACGAAAAATGGAGCTTGCCCGCGGCTCTGTTCAAATCCGCTTGGCAGATTTGTACTGGTTGTAGAGTTTTCAGCTTTGCTTTTATAAAAAACCAAACTCGTGCGCCGAGGGTCCCGCACCTACTCATTAAAACGCCATAATAAAAGTGGTAAAATTTTTATTGATTGGCTAAGTTTTAAAGATATGGACAAATTTAGATACTTGCGAAAACTTATAAGAACCAAAATTTACCTTAATTATCAAAGTTTTTATTTTTTTTGAATTTTCTCTATTTTGGCTGTAAGATCTTACTTTTTGCCAAATTTCGTGATTCTGGGTCAATGGGAACTACCATTCTTCTTCTTCTTCTTCAGTCGGTCCCTCATTACTGAGGATCGTGGTCACTGGACCCCTTTAAGCGGACAATCTGCCTCCATCGACTCCGGTCCAAAGTTGCCATCACCACCTGCTGGAATTCGCTTGAGGACGTAGCTTCCTTCACTTGGTCTACTACCAGAACTACCATTACATAGGTTCATATTATATAGGTTTACTTACAAGTTTTCGCGAAAATCTAAATTTGCTTATATCTTTTTATCGTGTTGACTCAGGACCTTGATTTTTGTACACCTAATAGGGACTATAGACCTGAGTATGCCGGAACCCTAAAAATAACTCTATTATCTACTATAGTAGGTATAGATGCAAATGCAATAGGACAAGCCATCAGCCGTGTCGATTCGATGCTTTTCATGTGAAATGAATCCGCACGGCTGGCTGTGTAAATGTCTGTTTTTCCATCTCGATCATTTGGTTTTTCTACAGTCTGGTTTCACACATGTGTGGATGAAATGCTACTTTGATATGTAGTCTCAGAAATAAACCACAGTTTCGTGTTTCTAGTGAAGAAGGTTCAAGGAAACTTTAATTTACTACTTCTAAACTACTCAGTGGAGCACACAATATTATGAAGTTATGTTTGAGATGGCTCATCGAGGCGTAAAACATAATTTTGTAGCAACATCATCTACACAGATTTATTCGAGAAAAAGGAAGGTACCTACATCAATGGTTCAGGTAAGAAAGTTATTTAGTGAGGAACACATTTAGGTAATTACTTATTTAAAAGGGTTCGAGGCCATTCTCGGATTTTAGAAATATTCTTGGAATGGGTAGAGTACTCACTCACTCATCAGATGTTAAAGGCATCAGAATACTTGCTTTAATATGGTAGCTGCTGACAGGATTTATTTATTTATGGATGACCAACGAGTATTATAACAAAAAAACTGGCCAAGTGCGAGTCGGACTCGCGCACGAAGGGTTCCGCACCATTATCGCAAAAACGGCAAAAAAAACACGTTTGTTGTATGGGAGCCCCCCTTAATTTATTTTATTTTAATTTAATAATTATTATTTTTTGAAGTGAATATACAACTAAATATTCTGTGAATATTTCAAGCGTCTACCTGTTGCCGTTATTAAAATCGAGCAAAAAACGGCAAAAAAAAAACACGTTTGTTGTATGGGAGCCCCCCTTAAATATTAATTTTATTCTGTTTTTAGTATTTGTTATTGTTATAGCGGCAATAGAAATACATTATCTGTGAAAATTTCAACTGTCTAGCTATCACTGTTCATGAAATACAACCTGGTGACAGACGGACAGACAGACAGACGGATCGTGAAGTCTTAGTAATAGGGTCCCGTTTTTACCTTTTGGGTACGGAACCCTAAAAAAGCTAATATAGGCTTGCGCTTTGAACACTATCTCACCTGATGGTAAGCGATGATATGGTCGACGGTGGAGCACGCTTGCCTAAAAGTAGGGAAACACAGACTCCGACAGGGAATTCCACTCCTTAGCTGTACGCATAATAAACGTATTCTCAAAAAGTTTAGTGCGTATGGGTGGGGTGTCCACCATGTACCGATGGCGCATCGCCGTACGTCTGGTAGTCCGATGATGAAACGGGGATGAAACGGGAATATAAAAGTTGGTACAGATTTTCCGGTTATGCATATTCAATTATAGATAACCACAGCTTACACATTATTGAGTGATTCAATTAAATTGAGTAAAACTTCAAAGTACAGATACAGAGAGTTTTTTTTATTCAAAATTGGCTCGCGCTTGACCACTATGTCACCTGATGGTAAGTGATGATGTGGTTGACGGTGAAGCACGCTTGTCTAGAAGTGACCTATTCACTCTTGACTTAAAGAGCCCTAGATTGTAGCAAAAGATAGGATGAATAAAAGTAAAGCGTATTTTTTTTTGTTAATATTTCTTAAATATGGGCGTTTTGAAAATACTTTCATTGTGCGTACAGCTAAGGAGTGGAATTCCCTACCGACGTCTTTGTTTCCTGATAGCTACAATCTAGGGGTCTTCAAGTCAAGAGTGAATAGGTTGCTTCTAGGCAAGCGTGCTTCACCTTCGACCACATCATCACTTAACATCAGGCGAGATAGTGGTCAAACGCGAGCGTATAAAAAAAAAAAAAAAACTATACTATAAACTAGCTGACTTTCTTCGAAGGTTTATCTACACAAAGTCTTCAACTAAACGATAGAAACTTTACTTCCCGCTGTTAGCATTAAGTATCGCAACAAGCGCGAGAAAACTGATACTGTTTGAGCGTCTCTTCTTTCAGACTTCCATAATGAGGCTTAGATTATCTCTAACGATAAACCGTTCACTTCAAAATTCGAACATCGCTGAGTGAAATCCGCCATGTTTCTTTAAACGTCAAAATTTATGACAAGAGTTTGAAAGTCGAGTAATTTGTGACATAGAGACTTGCAAAACGTTAAAATGTATTTCACGACAAAATGTATTTTTGCGGCATTTAGGAAATAGAAGATAGGTAGTTGCCCGTGTTAAAGTAAAAAAGTTATTCTACGTGAAAATACCAGTCGGTGAAGAAGTGTTCTATGTCTCATCTTGTTCTTGTTCTTGTACTCCTAATCTATGCCAAGGTTTACCCGTCTTTCATATTCCATCCAAATCCATTCAGCCATCGAGGCGCGTTTCGCAATAAAATATTAAGTGGGCAAACATTAAACGTCAAAATGTATGTATTGTTATATCGTAAAACATTTGGGCAGTTTAATACATGCTTAATAATAATTGCTTTATGAAAACGTATTTTTTTTTTTGTAAATTGGTTCTCACAGTTAAATCAAAAGATTTACTTACTGCTTAAACTGAAAGACCAAGAGTTAATTTAGCTAGACTGTGACACGATTGGACATGGCTTGATGACTTGTGGGCCGTACAGAATACCCACGTCTCCTATCACAGAACTATGGCCACCCACGCACACAAATCTTGGCGTTGGGAACCAAAGATAAGTTCGCTATTGACTTTGGCCTTGATTTAGGGTATAATTTTTCAAAATGGTTATTCTGACTATAGACAAAGGCAAAAGCATACTTTTATTATATCGTTGGTCTAGTGATAGCTAGTACTACTGCTGAGTAGGAGGTCCTGGATTCGACTCCAGGGTCGGGCTTATTGTTAGTGTTATTGGATTTATCCATCTGGAATTTCGCAGCAGCTGCCCAGAGTCTAGATTTGTGCCCGGTTTATGGGTTGTATGGATGTGTGGGTTTCTTACTATAGGTACACCACTGCTCACCCCTTCGAAGAATACAGGCGCTATATTATGTTTATGTTAATAACAAGTATAAATATAAAAAACCGGCCAAGTGCAAGTCGGACTCGCGCACGAAAGGTTCCGTACCATTATCGCAAAAAACCGCACAAAAATCACGTTTGTTGTATTCCGAGCCCCACTTATATATTTATTATATTCTGTTTTAAGTATTTGTTGTTATAGCAGCAATAGAAATATATCATCTGTGAAAATTTCAACTGTCTAGCTCATGAGATACAGCCTGGTGACAGACGGACAGACAGACAGACGGACCGCTGTCGTTGGACGTTTTTACCTTTTGGTTACGGAACCCTAAAAAGCCCCGAGACATATTAACTCATGCTTTTTAAACTACATATTTATCTAGTTGTAGACACGCTTCGATCGACAATCCATGGAAACACGTAATTATAAAATGCGAGTAAACTACACAGAACTTTTGAACGGTTTAACCGATTTTCATCAAACATACCTAACTAAGAACACTCTTGATCAAGTCACCTTTCAAACAAAAAAAATACTAAATCAAAATCGCTTCATCTGTTTAAGAGCTACGATGCCACAGACAGACTCACAAACACACAGCAAAACACGTCAAACTTATAACACCCTTCTTATTCCGTCGGGGATAAAAATGCGAAAGTTTGTGAGGATGAATGAATGTTTCACGCAAAAACTACTAAACGGATTTTATATCCGAGAACTTTTCATCCCGGCGAAATGTACGAATCTTGTGAGATAGGTCCCTATGAATCGCGCCTTTGCTATCGAGGCCTATCATACCATAGAATCAGAATCAGAATCAGAATCAGAATTATTTATTTGTGAAACATAGGTGAAGAACATATATACATTAATCATACATGTCAAGGTCTTAAATAGATAAGTGTTGCACTATGCTTTGTCATTGTTGACATACAAATATTAAAGTCAGGTTCGTCAAAGTTAACAAAATTTTACGTTAACAAAATACATTAAAATAATCAATTTAATAATGTCCACTACAAGAAAGAAAAACAAAAAGCACACACAAGAAGATCATAACAAAAGAATATGCGAGAAATTATTCGTTACATTAATAATAATTATGAATTAATAAAATTACAGAATTTAATCAAATAGTCATCCAAAATTAAAATAGTCATCCAAGTCAACATTAATAATATAAATTTATAAAATTACAGAATTTAATCAAATAGTATTATCATTAAAATAGTCCTCCAGGGTATAATAACATTTCTCAACTAATAACTTGTGAAGACACTTTTTGAATCTCTTCAATGGCATACATTTTATAGCATCAGGTATTTTATTAAAAATTTTTGGTGCCACACCAAAGAAGCTCTTTTTCATTAACGCAGTATTACATTTCAACGTACATAGTTGATTTTCATATTGACTCCGAATGGGGGTCTTCTTAACTGTTGAAAATTTTGTAAATAAATGTGGATTTGATTTTACAAATAATGCAGTTTCTAGTATATATATAGCTGGTAATGTTAATATTTTTAATTTCTTAAAGTAGGGAACGCAACTATCTGTTGACTTTAAATTACACATGGATCTTACACACCTTCTTTGCATCCTGAATACCAGTTCCCTATTAGTTGATTGCCCCCAGAAAACAACACCATATCGGAGATTAGAGGCTACAAGTCCATGATAGGCTGTTAACAGTGTTTCAGAATTAACTCTCTTAGATAATTGAAACAATAGATACGCAGATTTACTCAGTCGTTTACAAACCACTTCCAGATGAGGTTTCCAAGTCAACTTATGGTCTACAGTTATGCCTAAGAATTTTGCACTCGTAACTTCTTCTATTTTACACTCATCGTAGGTAATATTAAGGGGTGGATTCTCACGTCGTTGATGAAACTGTACAATTTTAGTCTTACTCAAATTGATCACAAGATTATTATTATTTAGCCAATTAATGATGTTATTTAGCAAGTTATTGATCTCATTTCGATATTCGTTTGGATCAGTGCATTCTATGATAGCTGTACTGTCATCTGCAAAAAGTACCATTTTGTTTCTCAAATTTCTTGGGAGATCATTGATATATATCAAGAAAAGTGGGGGCCCGAGTACAGTGCCCTGAGGCACACCATACCTCACGGATCTCGCTTCAGAGACATATGTAGTCTCTAATTTGCTTATAGGACAAATTCTGGAAATCTCAGTACACTGTGTCCTATCACTTAGGTATGATTCTAGGAGTTTATGAATGTTTCCCCGAATGCCGTACCCGTGTAACTTTTGCAGCAAGATCTGATGATCTACGAAGTCAAAAGCTTTTGACATATCCGTGAAGATCGAGCACACAGGATTTTTTTTATCCACAGATGTCATTATACTTGACAGCAGGTCAAATAGTGCCATATTAATATTAGTATTTTTCCTAAATCCTTTTTGTTCATTGCAAAATAACTGAAACTTCTCGAAATACGTGTAAATGGAATTATATATTATTTTTTCAATAACTTTTGCAAATACTGGTATTTTTGCAATAGGCCTGTAATTTTTTACATCAGTCTTGTCATTATTTTTGTAAATGGGTTTAATAATTGCCTTCTTGAGACTAGTAGGGAATATACCATCAGAAATGCAAAGATTAATTATGTGCGATAACGGTGTCGCTATGACCTCCTTAACATCTTTTATTACTCTAGTTGAAATACCGTCGTATCCTACTGTACTAGTATTTTTTAAGCTACTTATCACTTTTATAATGTCAGTGTCTGAAACTGGTAGCATAAATAGAGACTGCGAAGTTGAGTTTTCAATAACATTTCTACACGAATTTGTTAACGGGGTATTATTAAGGTTTGTTTTTGAATTATTTTCTATAATCTCTATAAAATATTTATTGAATTCATTCGCAATGTCAAGGGGATGTGTAAGAGTTGATTTATCATTTTGTATGGTCAATATTGGTTCTTGCGGCAGACATACTTTGGATTTGTTAATAAATATAGAGAAAATCAATAATAGAGAAAATCTTTAACCGTTTTTTACTCAAAATAAGGATGTTTACTGAGTAGAAAAATCATAATTCTCTTTAGTATGTCAGCGTGATTATCAAATAATCGGCGGACACGTATTTTTTGCTTTATCAAATAAATAAAAATGCACATAAATAAAGCGCATCAAAGTTCAGGGGGTGACCATAAGCTGTTAGAGCGATATCAATTTGAGATCGAATAAGGGACAGATGTATCTGACGTGTATACATCGAAGTGTTGAACTCGCAACAAACAGTAAACATGGTAAATATCCCGCTTTTAATTTTAATGTTAGTGTATACATCTGTCACTTACTCGATATCAAATTGATACCGTTCTAAGAGCTTATAGCATCCCCCAGGGGTGGAGGCTTGTGACGTCACTTGTCAGTACAAAGTGTAGCAAGGCGTGACGTCACACGATATTTCAACGCACTGATTTGATTAAGAGTCCCTACAAGTTTCACGAGCTAAAAACAGAAAACAGCAACTTTTTCAGCGCAAATTTCTCAATAACTACAAGATATATGATAAATCTTGTAACGCAACTTTTTGCGTCACATAGTTATCTAGTAAATGTACATTACATATTTTTGATAACTGCTCAATTTAAATTAGAAAAACCAATAACCTAACCTAACACAGGTTTTTACGTAATCCCGAAACAACAGGTTTTTCAATTGCTTTTTCAGGTTATTGGTGGCGAATAACAACCTGCAAAAAATGGTGTGGACTAGACATATAGTATACTAGTAATCCACCAGTTTAGTTTTTTAAAGTTTAATGTATTTGTACTTAAAAAAAAATTGTCCACGCGGAAAAAAAGTCAATTTTATCATGTGCGAAAGCGTCGTCTACGTGTAAGAATATGTTGACTATAAAAATAACGAGTAAATAATTTTAAATTTGAGGTGTTTATCAATCTAATCCAATTTTTATATTCTATTTTTGAGTACTTATTTTATTTTTATAAATTGTCTATATATTGCCTTAAAAACCGTTGCGCTCGCGTGCCTGGCTGGAGGCTATATAGCTTAGTCTCCACAGGGAAGCCCGGTTAAGCAGTAGTCGGTCACTTTGACTGAACTGCGAGACGAAACGCAGAAAAAAAATTACTTGAAGTGACTTCACAAACTAGTAACTGGATAACACGATATCCCTGGACAAGACTGCTGCCTGATATTTTGGCTTCTGACTATACTTTTAGGACTGTCAACGACTACAAATAACAGCCGAGACCAACAGCTTAAAAAGCTTTCCGAAGCGCGGAGGAATCTCGGTATGTTGAGAGGAAATGCGGTCGCAAACATCCGACTGAATATCCAATCAAAGTAAAAAATCATAATTCGAGGTTTGGGTCTCGCCCATTTCCTCCTCCAATATTCATCATCATCAACCTATTAATGTTCCCACTGGTGGGACACTGGCCTTCTCTCTGTGAGAAGGGACCGGCCGTCCACGTGAGCCCAGTGCGGGTTGGTAGATGTCATATGACTTCGAATTTTTGGTTCTAGGACATGTCGGCTTCCTCACGGTGTTTTCCTTCACCGTTTTGAGAGCAGTGCTGATGAAATAATTTACACAAAGTAAAGCGCCTGCTTGGGTTCGAACTCACGACCTACAACTTGTAAGTCGGCCACGACTGCTCTTCAATATTCGATCAATTTAAAAGATATTCCACAATCTGAAAACAAAGATATATTCTGTATCCTTATGTTTTCCTTTTTGATATAACATTATCTTTAAAAGCACTAGTACCTTCAAATAATGTTCAAAATTGCGCTGTCAACAGAGGCCTGGTGTACAAATTTGACAACTCAATCTGCTCAGCCTTTTCCCAATTGTTGTTGGGGTCGGCTTTCTGTCTTACCGGATTCAGCTGAGTACCAGTGTTACATGGAGCGACTGCCTATCAGACCACCAGAACCCAGTAACTGGGTAACACCATACCCCTTGGCAAGACTGGTGTCAGATCTCAGGCTTCTGACTTCCCGTAACGACTGTCAAAGATCTTCAAATGACAGCTGGGAGCAACGACTTAACGTGCTTTCCGAGGCACGGAGAAAACTCGCTATGTTGAAATGGTCACCCATCCACAGACCAACCTCGTCAAGCCGTTGGTTAACCTTGAAGATCGACCCGTGCGGCTTCCTTTCGATGTACGGAACCCCTTATAGTATCACTTTGTTGTCCGTCCGTCCGTCTGTCAAGATCCTTTTTCTCAGGAACGTGTAGAGGTATCAAGCTGAAATTTAAATGAAATACTCAAGTCTACTGTCCATTAAAGCTGTGAAAATCAAACTTCTAAGCCAACGCAATCAAAAGCTACAGCCGTTTATACCGCAAATTTCCGCAAATTTTCGTCACTCGCAAGGGAATCAAAATCTACAGGGTACTTCCCGTCAACTCAGAATCTTGAAATTTGTTACGAAGCAACGTCTTATAGCACAGATAAAGGAAAAATTGCGAAAACCGTAAATTTTAGTAACATCATATAATAAAAATATTTTTAATCATTTTAAACTTACTGCTACCCCTAGGTTTTCCTTATGAACGCTTAGAGGTATTAAATTGAAATTCATATCAAATACTAGTTGTAGGTCTATAATACTTTTAAGCTGAGGTTTGTACGGAACCCTCGGTGCGCGAGTCCGACTCGCACTTGGTCGGTTTTTTTAACACAGCGTATGAAGACTTATTAATCGTTGACAATTGATTGATCTTTGAAAAATCTTAAATCGAATAAACGTGTACTTAAAGTGTATTTGTTTCGTATAAAGTTCAAGATTTTGAAACCATAAAAGTCAGTAATTAAAACAAAAACTTTAAAATTCGTCCCATGGTTGTGTACTGTAAGGACGTAGACAGAGGTGTACGGGGAAAATCAAAGATTCATTAGTTTTACTTATTATATTTTAGCAATAATGAGCCTGCCTTCAGGCGAACAATCTAGATCTGACATCAAGCTTAGCAAAAAACATCTTCACCTATTTTTATGTTCGAAATTTAATTACCTTTCAGAAGTTATCTGTTGCCAGTCTTAATATAGGCAAGTAGGTTGCCTTCTTAATATGCGAGTCCTCACATGAGCTACGCCCCTACGAATAGACGCGCAGAATCATATGAGTGCTTCTATTCCATCTTTTGAAAGGTAACATCAAACCTACCTTATCCTAACCCGAACGTTTACCTAACGGAGGAATCACATTTACAATCGAGGTACGACCCTTAAAAGGGGAAGGCTTAAGTCATGACAAACGAGTTATTGGATAATCCAATATAAATATTTAGCTGATATATGTATAAGCATTAATAAATCAACGCAGTCATGCCTGAACCTCCTTGACCAAAACCTCCGAAAAGGGATCAAGGCGTCCTCCCGACACTAACAAAATGATGCGTCAATTCACATCGACCCGGATGGGGTTTAAATTTCAAAAAATTCAGATATGATACAATTTTTCGATCTCGTGCGTTTATCAGGCCAGAGAAGGAAAGGCTGGATCGCATCGAATTCAAATCCTATTCATAGAACTTGCACCAGGATTTAAATTGATAAATATATTTATATTTTTTTTAATTAAACAACAGCCATCAACTGGACCAATGATGTCAACTCGACATCCTTTGCAAAGGCTATGCCCCGTTAGCAAAGTCGGTTTCAGTTATGACTAACCTTAAATAACCCACCGGGTTATACTATTATCCTGGTTTGAGCCTATGTAGCCCTACTTTCATAACAAATAATCACACATTTCTTCGATGCGTAGCTAATGTTGCCAGCCTCTTCTTCACCCAGCGGCATACAATCCATCAGCATATGCAAAAGAGAAAATTAATTGGAGATAATATCGATACTATTTTGAAAAGTCGACAAACTATCGATACATTTTCCTACTCCCCCATCCCTATTAGCTTTAGTGAATCAAATTGACAGTTGACATTCCTATTCCATCTTTTTTTATTCCTATTCCTCGGAAACCTGAATAACCTTAACCTATTCTTATCTATTTAAACCTATCTCTTATTCTACTGTAACATTAAAAAGGTTTTAATCTATTTACATGTACTATCTCTCTAACTCGTCTACTATTTTTTTATTACATAATTTACATCAGATAATCTATCTATTCGATACCGGCCTTTATATACATTTTTTTTTATTTTTTATTTCATTTTATAGTCTTTGTCATTCGGCATAATTATTCTCAATTTAGCTTTTCTATCATATCGCGTGTTTCTGTTTAATCTGTGCCTTTTTTTAATTATCTATGGCACAACGTGTCAAACTATTCCTTAGCTCATGACATTCTACATAATCAATCATGTCAGTATTATTTCTATCTATCTGTAATGGACCTTATAACTCCAAACTCTATTCTATATCTATGGTCCGGCCTAACTAATCTGTGGCTATAGAGTATAAATAAATCTAATTCTAATGTAATGAACACTGTGCTTCATTGTGTTGTTTATAGCACTATGTGACGAACCAATTTTTTAATGACCACTAAGCTTTACTTTTGACAAGGTTTTGACACTTGTGCTTTTTATATTATCTGTGGCACTATGTGTCAAACCATTTCTTAAACTGACAACTATGCTTTTTATCATATATTTGCCTTATGGGCTTATAAATAAATATTTCTTATTAACATTTTACTGTTTCAGACTTAGTCCTTATGGATTTGTATTTGAGACTTTGTCTGCTTTTTCAAAAGCTAATCCTATTTTACAAATAAAGACAAGACCGAAGAGTATTTAATTTCACCAACACATATACAGATAAATCATTAAAACAATAAATTGCATTAAGTTTCTATCGATGCTCAGCGCGCATCGCATATTCCTTCAAGGTTGGATTCTATTCATTTGCTCGACATGAAAAGAAAACATTGGTTAATAAAGCACAAAATATAAGACATCACAACAATCACATCATGTTACCTAACAAATTATTTACACAATAATAATGAATTGTTTACTACACTATATACCTAATCTTCTTTCTATAAAATTTCCAAAACTTGCATTTTACGAGTTCTATTTGTTTATCGTGAACATAATGCAAATATTCTAATGCTAAATTATATCTATGGTAAAACTGAATCGCATTTTTATTTACAACAAACATAGTCATCTTCTTTCTACGAAATCTTGCTCCCCAAGAAGTTTCATTATAAATTCTTTTATATTTAATTCGGATCATACCCTTTTTAACGATCGCCTTCTTTGAATGTATGTTGGCGCAATAAGAAACCTTATTAAAGACTCCTTTAAATTTCTTACGAATAACTTTCGGTTGAGAAAAACTTTTCTTAAATGCTGTCAAATCATTTCTTTTCAAAATGACATTTATAAATTTCTGTTTTATGTCAGATTGAATTTTTTCAATTTTATTTCCAATATTATGGTTGAAATCAATGTGATTCTGCATGTTAACATTCGAAACAAAACTTTGGCATTCAGATGGAAATGCAACGCGTTGTTCTGATGGAATCTGAACATGGTTCTCTGAAAGATAATCGGAATTATCGGAGCAAATTGGACTGGACCGATACAATACAATACCCTTGTCCGCACATACGCTGCTGGGTAGGGGCTCCAACACGTCGTCAGCTGGGCCGTCCGAGCGCTCGCCCTGGAACGTAGACTCCACCTCAAACTTGTCATCGACGGGGCTGTCGTCTCTGCTGGACTGGTCAACATCGTCCTCGAACAAGCAGCTCTCTCCGTCGGTGTGATCAACATCGCCAACAATTTCGTCGGCCTCTTCGTCAATGTGGTCAACGCTTTCCTCATCGCACTGAATATTGTTTTGTGTTTGTTCGTCCTTAATCACGATACTAGAAAATAAATGTACATCAACATCCTCACTCAATACATCAAGTTGTTTTTCTTCAGCTTTTGTTTCAGAGATTATTATGCGCTGTTCGCAATAATGACATCTGCGGTGAAATTTTAAAAATTCACTCCTCAAGCAATCGCACAACACTGCGAAGTCCATATCATACTTAAAAATAGTACGATAGTAATAATATGCGGCTCCGTGTAGAAATCCTCCTAAAATCAGGCTGTAGTCGCTCTTTCTCCATTCATTTGTTTCGGCCACAGACTTGAATTCGGTCAGGAATTCCTCCAGGCAGTAGCCGTCCGTACCTGAATAATACCTATTCATCATGCTTGCTTTACACTCAATCATACAAAATAACAAAACCACTTAGCTTTATTTTTCCTTCCATCCGCTTATGGGAGGGAATGAGAGGTAACGGCACTCTCTGATATCAGTTATCTCGCTTAATATACGCCGACAGGGCTTCGTGCACTGTATCGCCATGCACACGCGAACTATACCGTCTTCAATACACTTTTCTTCTAGGTTTTTTCTTATACGTATACTGTACGCCGTATACACGCGAAATATATTATATATTTTTTATTATTTCCCGGGATACTTTACCCGGCGCTTCCACCAATTGTAAGGACGTAGACAGAGGTGTACGGGGAAAATCAAAGATTCATTAGTTTTACTTATTATATTTTAGCAATAATGAGCCTGCCTTCAGGCGAACAATCTAGATCTGACATCAAGCTTAGCAAAAAACATCTTCACCTATTTTTATGTTCGAAATTTAATTACCTTTCAGAAGTTATCTGTTGCCAGTCTTAATATAGGCAAGTAGGTTGCCTTCTTAATATGCGAGTCCTCACAGTACCAAACTGGACGTCGCAGAAAAAACACACTAAACCTACTCCAACTACTACCTAACCTTCTGTACTTCCCCCCACACTACACCAAAAGAAGCAGTTTTGTCTATATCGTAAACTGAAGCCATTGAAGGCCAAAGGGTATCTCGTAATTTGTCCTTTGCACCGCGTCGTTACTTTTCAATGGAGTCACCCACATCAAAGTAATCGCCGGCTATTCAGTCGGCGTTGTGTGACGTCGGCGTCGGCATGTCACTCAATATGGATTGATATCATTTTCGTGATCAGATTAGGTTATGAATCTGTGTTCGAAATGGTATTGGTATAGGAATTTTGTTGGGTTATGTTTGACGATAATGGTTACCCTTAGTGGTGATGGAACCGTGGAATACAGTTACTAGTTATAAAGATAAACTCAGAGTTCCGGACGAGCTTTGAAGATAACTAAACGGCACCTTTGAAACAAAGGCTTATTCATAGAATGACAACCAGTGGATACAACTACATAAACAAACTAAGGGCCGATTATTCAATAGTCTGATAATTTTTAGCTGAGGAATAAAAATGGTCGTTTGACATATTGTCTATGAAAAAGCTGTCAAACCGCCATTTTAATTCCTCAGTTAAAATTTATCAGACTGTTGAAAAATCAGACCTAAGTAATTCAGAAAAAACTCATTCTTCTTCATAATTACATGTCGATTTGAATCAAATTTTACCCGATAAGAATGTAGCCACCTGAAGTTCTACACAAAGTGTAATTCTATCAGCGATGGAGATGGTCGAAATGCAATTGATTGATCACATAACATCTCGATAGCGCTTGCCAATCCTATAAATCTATATCTATGTTACCGTTAGAATATGGAATACGTTAATATGCGCATTAACTAGATAATCTGCAAATTACCGGGTACAATCGGGCTCCTAATTCTGTCTGCAGGGTTTAAAGTAACCTAACATGAAGGAGATGAAAGGAGCTGAGTTCGCTCACTTCAGCTCCCGTCATCCCCTTCGAACCCAACCTATCCGTGTCGGGATGTCCTAAGTTCCCGAGCTCGCTTCGCTCGCTCTGCACAGCGATGTCACCTCGTCGGTTGTTCTGCGAGAAAAACCGATTAGAACCAACCAAGAGATTACCGGATATTTGAGAATTCAAAAGTTTTATTCAAGCAAAGAACTTGTTTTATGAACTTAACCGTATGCTTAACCGTCAGTCTGCAGATTACGCAGGAAGTCTGCAGATTATCTAGTTAATATAGGAACTTAAACATTTTTTTTCCATTTTAACGGACTCAACCAGATAAACCAGATAATCTGCAGATTTACAAGTTAATCTGCACTCTAACTGATTTACGCAAATTAGCGGTAACATCTATACTAATATTATAAAGAGGTAAAATTTGTTAATTTGTGACGTTGTAAGGGGTAATCTCTGGATCTACTGAACCGCTTTTGAAAATTCTTTCACCAGTAGAAAGCTACATTATTCCTGAGTGTCATAGGCTATAATACATATTCAAAAAAATTAGAGATCCTTATGAAAATTGCAATAATGTAACCCAAGGTAGCAAAATGTTGCCTATAAAATTCATTCTTTGGCGTGCGCTGAGAAAGCTATTGATGATAGATACAAATTATTAGGTAGGCAATGTAGGCAGGGTAGGCACAGTAGGTACGCAGGGTAGGCAGGGTAGGCAGGGTGGGCAGGGTATGTAGGTAGGCAGCCAGTTGACAGGAGCGAAGCTGCGCGGGTCAGCTAGTTTTAAATATTTTGCAACCTTCCCCTTGACATAAAAAAAGCTGAGAGTAAATTTTCATTTAAGTTTAGGTTACGGAACTATTACTTATCCTCTCTTACATAGCTCGGCATTCGTCTTAGTTATTATATTAAAATTTCAATTTTATTTAGAATATGATATTTATTATAATATTTATTAGTATATTGTTTTAGAAATTATTTATGTATTTTATTAGTTAGATAGTTTATTAATATCCGCCTTAATTATTGCTCATATATCTGAGATCATACATATATCGGAGTACCTCAGGGGTCTGTTCTCTCTGCAACTCTTTTCCTGCTACACATCAATGACCTACTTCAGCCTGGTATTATTGGGTACGCAGATGACAGTACTGTTGCAGAGAGATACTTGTCCAGCGCAAGAACCAGCGTGGATGAAGTTCGTTCCTTGAGAGAGGCTATGGTGGAAAGGACAGATTTGACCTTAAGCCTTGTCTCCCAGTGGGGTGATGACAATCTGGTCTCCTTTAACGCCACCAAAACACAGGCGTGTCTTTTTACCGCAAAAAGGAGTATCTTCGATCAAACTCCTACTTTTCGGGGTGCGTCTGTTCCTGTGACTGATCGGCTCGAGCTCTTGGGCATGGAGTTGACATCCAGCCTCAATTTCGGCGCCTCCATTGAGTACAAAGCTCAAATTGCGGCCAAAAAGCTGGGCATCCTAAATAGAGTGAAGCGATACTTTACGCCTGGACAGCTTTTAACCCTTTACAAAGCGCAAGTCCGATCCTGCATGGAGTATTGCAGCCACCTTTGGGATGGCTCAGCTAAGTATCAGCTTGCCGCGCTTGACTCGGTGGAACGCAGAGCCAAGAGGCTCATTGGCGACGTTGAGCTGGCGGATGCCAAGCTACACAGCTTGGCTCATCGCCGCAAGGTTGCCTGCTTGTCGGTCTTTTACAGACTGTACTTCGGTGAGTGTGCTCAAGAACTCCACGACCTCATCCCACCAGCCCCCTTCTACCATCGGACATCTAGACGCACTGCAAGTTACCATCCTTACCTTGTTGCCATTCCACCAATACGCACCAAGCGCTTCCAATCATCCTTCATAATGCGCACAGCGAATGAGTGGAACTCACTACCTGCGTCTGTGTTTCCGAACGCATTCAACCCGAATCTCTTCAAAGTTAGAGTGAACAGGCTTCTTCTGGGTAAGCTCGCTCCATCGTCGACTCTGTCTCTGTCACCTTTGACCTAGACTAGAGTCAAGAGCAAACCCATCACAAATAAAAAAAAAAAAAAAAAAAAAAAAAATATATATATTTTTTTTTGTACCCCTTTTTTTGTTTTATAAAAAGGGGTTTTTTAAAGCCCCTACCACTGTTGTGTTCTTTTTTAACCCAAAGGTTGACTGGAAGAGAATGCCTTGCTGCATTCAGTCCGCCTATGTATCATCATTGTACATAAAGTTTAAATAAATAAATAAATCGATATCACATCGATTTCGTTTAAAGTTTTATCAACTGCAATAGCTTCGCTTTTCTGTTAGAATAACACTACACTAAGAACAACACTTTTCTAGAGCCTCTACATAGCTCTGTCGTTTGCTTCGTTTAAATCGTGGCAGGTCTGGGCCAATTCTGGACACAAAAGCTTACTAATAAAGAATTTTACAAGGCTTACAAACTTGCAGGCACCACAAAAAAACTGACGCCAACGTGTGTATCATTTATAAGGTACGTACGAGACTCAAATTTAATGCATAATCCGGCTGCAACTAGAATAGATAGGTATCGATCACGAAAAACTTTTATCACAAGCTTGAAGTGATAGAAGTGGCGTAGTAATTTATCCAAACTAATATGATAATTGCTAAAGTTACTGTGTTTGTCTGTCTGTTTGTTATGCTTGCACATTTAAACCGCTAAAACAACTTTATTGAATTATGGTCTAAAGATAGATTGGACCTTGGAGAATGAAAAAATTACACCTTTCACCCCTGAATTACGTTCCTGGTCAGAAAATAAGCCCCAAGTTTTTGAACCGTAGATAACTCTACCAATGGTTTCAAATGCCAGTAAAACGCGTTTATCCATCAATTGTTGGTCTAACTAATGATCGAATAATTAACTCAACTACTTATTTCACCATTTGTGATACTCATCATTTCAGCCGAAAGACGTCCATTGCTGGACATAGGCCTCCCCCAGGCGTCGCGACATTGACCGATCCCGTGCGTCTCGCATCCAGCGCCTTCCCGCAACCTTAACCAGGTCATCGGTCCACCTAGTGGGAAGCCTTCCAACGTATCGTCTTCCGGTTCGCGGTCGCCATTCCAGAACTTTTCGGCCCCATCGGCCATCCGTTCTGCGAGCAATGTGCCCTGCCCACTGCCACTTAAGTTTGGCAATTCTTCGGGCTATGTCGGTAACCCTGGTTCTCTTGCGGATCTCCACATTTCTGATTCGATCACGCAAGGAAACTCCGAGCATAGCCCTCTCCATTGCCCTTTGAGTGACTGTAAGCTTCCTGATAAGGCCCATTGTAAGCGACCACGTCTCAGAGCCATATGTCATCACTGGCAACACACACTGATCATAGACTTTCGTCTTGAGACACTGTGGTAAGTTGGACGAGAAGATACCGCGCAACTTCCCGAACGCTGCCCAGCCGAGTCGTTGTGATACTAATAATTGATAAATAAAAGCTTTTTACCAAAATTTGAAAGCATTGGTTAGCATATTTAACCATTGGTTGAGTTAACTACGGATCAAAGAACTGGGCCTAAGTCGTTCTAAGTAAAATACATACTCAACTTCATCCAATTTGACTGAAAACCGACCCCAACATTATGAGTTTGCACATAGTGAAGCTATATTTATTAAGAAAACGAAGAAGTTGGGAATAGGCTATGCAGGCTCATTTTGCTGCAAGGGCTTAAATGGGAAAAAAAAGAAGCAGAAAACAAAATACAGTTTTCTTATTTTTATTTTATTAATTTTTTACTGAAAGATCACGAGTTTGTAGCTATCTGGCAACACAGACTCCGGCAGGGAATTCTTCTCCTTAAACAGATGAAAGAAAGAAAGAAAAAACATTTACTTGTGAGATCAGTAATTGCTATAGATATAAGCTATTTTACGCCATTCGAACTGTCATCAAACAGTAAAGTTAAAAGCTGTGAAACGTGCCTCCATTGTTAAATTGTTTGCCTTGAATATTTCACATTTTAATTAATCTTTGAGTAAATTTCACATCCCCCTTTCTGTTTTCGTTTCAATGAGCAATATGTGAATGAACGAATGAATGAGATAGCCTAAGAGCCCGCTGCTAAAATCTGCAGGTATTTTTTTGGTTTTCGATCAAGAGATTAGGAGAAAGAAACTGGCCAAGTGCGAGTCGGACTCGCGGACGAAGGGTTCTGTACTACAATCGCAAAAAACGGCAAAAAAATACGTTTTTTGTATAGGAGCCCCACTTAAATATTTATTTTATTCTGTTTTTAGTATTTGTTCTTATAGCGGCAATAGAAATACATCATCTGTAAAATATTCAACTGTCTAGCTATCACGGTTCATGAGATACAGCCTGGTGACAGACGGACAGACAGACCGACAAACAGACAGACGGATCGTGGAGTCTTAGTAATAGGGTACCGTTGGGTATGGAACCCTAAAAAAAGGTTGCCAGCCCTCAATTATCCGCAGTCTTTGAGTTGCCAGTTTACCTGTTTACTCCTGGCAATCCATAAATTGTGGCTAACTGAGAGGTGGCTGGTGTTGCATACGCGCGATTCAGGAGAAATTCCTAGTAAAGGGCAAGGTTTAAAAAAAATACTAATTGTGGCCAGATATTGCCAGGCAACCCTGCTGTAATCTATTATTCTATCAAGTATCTTTCAAAAAAAAAAGTATGATCAAACACGATTGATTGCAGATTTTTGCGGTGGGACCTCGTACTAAGAGTAATTACTGTCTTTCGGTGCATGAAAACGGTTAAATATTGAGTCTTTATCATATATATCTACCCGCAAAATTAATTTGAACAAAATTATTCGGCTAATTAATAGCAATAAGCATTTTGCAAAACCGATATTTGATATAACCGATGAAGTGAATTTAATAACTTGCTATTAAATACCGGCTTTTAAAATATATTTTCACCGTTTCACGCTATTTTAATCTAATTTCACTTTACCCTGAAAAATTAAGTTGGTTTCCGTAACCGAAAAACATTCTCAAAAATCCGAAATGATGATGATGATGAAAGTAATTTTACCGGTAATTTATTAATTATGGTAGCAAAGATAGAACAACTCATCTTTGCGCGCGGCGCCATGTGTGCGTGCGCTGTGCGTCAATACACAGCTTTAATTTGTGTGGCAGTGACGCGGCAGTGCAAACAACCATCCTTACACATGCTTACCCACACATAGAGCCGCGCGCAAAGTTGATTAGAATAATTTATAATTCTTTAGTGTGTGTACTTTTAGTAGTAGTATTATGGTAGTATTGTGGACTTTTTTGTGCACGATTGAACAAGGAATAAACTTGCTCTGAGCACAAATTGCAGTAAAATAAAA
This sequence comes from Orthosia incerta, assembly GCA_948252205.1. NCBI lineage: Eukaryota > Metazoa > Arthropoda > Insecta > Lepidoptera > Noctuidae > Orthosia > Orthosia incerta. The sequence continues at coordinate 15,960,429 of OX411758.1, read as the reverse complement.
AAAAATACGAGAATAAAGCAAAAAACTGTTTTTTGGGCCTTTTGACAGTATTACTATTTTTTGGTGTGATGGGATTTTTATGGACTTTTCATGCAACATTACTACTGCCATAATAAACAGAATTCCGGAAAATGAAATGACATTACTAAACTAGGATATTTTCTGCAGCAAAAATGTCTTGGGCTAAATACCCTATCGTAATCTATCATATCTAACATAAGTATTATAATAAAAAATATATTAAAATTTTATTTTGATTTTTATTCACAGATACGTTTTTAGATAGTGGCTATATTTTGGCCACTAAAAACTTACCAAAAAGAAACAATTGTTTCCACGTAATATTCATATTCTATAATGTACACAAAACAAGCATATACAAATAAAACAACGTAGGCGAGCTTAACCCATAATTTTCACAAACCCAAATAAATATAAACTCGTTTAATCTGATCTCCGCCAAAGTGAAACCGATAACTATCAGATTTTGCAGCATCAAAGACCTTTGATCACAAATGAATGCAGCAGTATCGGGTATCACGAGAGTACTCCGATAGAGTACATTTGTTGATAGCAAGTGAATGAAATTGAATGTCAACGAGCTCTAATATCCAGCTGGAATAATGAAATGTAGTGTGCCGATCCGATACGAATAAATGCAAATTTCCTAGTTAATTTCCTAGTTGATTTACTAGGTTTTATTGTTGTAGCCCCCTAATCATTACCACTTTTTCACTTTGGCTGCAGTTTTTGGAGACAGAGGTTCACATCAGGTTCACACCCAAAAGGCAGTAAAAGACGATGCTCGACCATAAATCTCGATTTTGATCTAGATTTGAGTAGATATCGTGATTCATAACTGAACATCGTCCTAGAATACAAGCTTTAAATGTGAGAGTTAGTTTATTTGTTTGTCTAGAACTGACGCATCTACCAACGGGCATTGGTTCAACTAATTTTGTGGTGGTCGCACGGTACAAGTTGGCAACGAATGCCCGCTTGCACCTGCATTCGATCTACAGACGAATTTAAAACATCGTTTTACTTCTGTCAATTGTTCGAAGTTGACAGAGATAGAATGGAATAATGTTTTAAATATTATAATTAGCGCTTAATTTATTTTACGGTGACATTAAAGCCCGCTTGTGGTACAAGCGGGCCTTAATGTCATGTTTATTTTATTAATTATTTAGGACCTCCAACGGAAGATATACACCACAGCATGATAGTATATGTAGGTATTTGTGTTTCTAGTAAGTATTATTGTATCTATATTATATTCATTGTAGGTATTGTCGCACCACTGACAACCCCATGTCATGTCCAGGTAATCTCTGTCCATTCCAGGTTGCCTGGAAGAGTTCGCGGAATGCGATTAGGCCGCCCATTGTATGTTTTTAGTATTAAGTTTATTTTTCTTGTTTATTATGGTGTATATAAATAAATAAATTTATAAAAACTAAAATACAGATTGTTTGTTATATGAGCAGATGAACAGCCACGTTGAAGCAACAATTTCCAAACTTGAAAACCTGATTCTAACACAAAACTGAATACGGTTACCACCTAAAAGGCTAATTCAATTCACAGAAAATACGAGTATAGCTACATTCCTGCATTCCTGGTACCCAACGACCGTTCCTTTCAGCCGCGTGGTCCTGCCGTCCTTCTCTATAAATAGAAATACTGAGGCTATCCATCCTTCCCTCGGGTGTCATATGGGAAGTTCGCTTAGGGATTACGTCAGAGAAATGGTTGAAACATGTCCTTGAACTGGGAATGATAGAGCAATTTTTTAACGGATTGTGAAGGCTGCCACATTCCGAGGCGGGGTAATGGACATAGCCTTTTTCCCATTCAGTGTGTGTTTGTGTGTCTGTCTGTGGCATCATAGCTCCCGAACGGATGAAAACATTCATTAAAATCGGTTGACCCGCTCATAAGTTATCCGCATACTCTTTGAAGCCGGGTTTTTTTTCGCAATATATCATGTCACAATTACGTGTTTCAATAGATTGTTGATTGAAGCGTGTCTACTACAAGTCTACTAGGTATATTATATTTAGTTTAAAAAGTATGAAATAAAGATTAAGATTATTTTTTGCTTCGTAGAGGATTTTGTGTCGGTTTTTTTAAAATTAATTGTTTTTTATTTATTTATTTAAACTTCATGTACAATGGTGATACATAGGCGGAATTAATGCAGCAAGGCATTCTCTACCAGTCAACCTTTGGGTAAACAAGGACACAACAGTGGTAGGGGTACAAAAAAATATATATCAACAATAATTAAGGCGGATATTAATAAACTATATAACTAATAAAATACATAAATAATTTCTAAAACTAAATTCAAATATAATAACTATGACGAAGACCGAGCTATGTAAGAGAGAACAGGTAATAGTTGTTATACCAACATAATAGATTTCTAACCCAATTGTTATACCAATTAGGTTAGAAATACATTATATTTATTTAAATTTTGTTAATGAATCAAAGACTCAATAGAAGGTTAGTGGTCTGTAATAGTTGAACTAGTTGTGGCTGAACTTCAATGAGATATTTGAATTAGAGCGACTACCATCCGAGACCGCGAATCGGTAAACTTAAGGTCCTTCAGGCTAGATGGAGAAACAATCTTCGCGATATAAATGACATACGACTGAAGAATCCTATAAACACAATATTCCTCTACTGCCATGAAAACGGACGTCATTTAGAATAGTACAAAGAAACCAGTAAAAAAAACAAATGTCTAACGCTTAAAAACGTAAACAAAACAATCTAAGATCGAAAAAAAGCAAATACCATTCAACGTAACATCGACCTCAATTAACATTTTACGAGTATAAACAAAAATAAACGAAGCATGTATCTGAAAAACAAAAGTCAAACTACTTCGATCTTTCCAATAAAGCCAGATCTAAAATTGATTTTTTTTAAACGTTTCTCATATTCTAAAACTTTTTACAGTTTTGTTGGCGTACGACGTAAGAGCGTAGAGTAGGTACGCGGGTACGCCACCGCAATATGTGTGCAATGCACTTGACTCGGAGAGCGAACGGAGCACACTCACTGAAAGGTAATGGAGGTCAGGGTTGCCAGTATTTGTGTGATCGCTTTTATGAGGCTGCAAATCTTGTAAATGTTGTTGGCTTCTAAATTGATTTTAGAATGTGCTCTAAAGATAGACACATTTTCTAAGTCATTTTCACTACGGTTTCGCACTGACTGTATGAACAATAATTTTCACGCCGAATAGACGCTATTAAAGTGCCTCGTAAACGCACGTCCTATTCAAACGCCACATTGGCAATAGCAAACATTTTGGTATTTCGACAATCGTAACTGCCGCTAGAATATTTTGTAGTGCACCATGGCTCGTGCAATTTTGTAGAAAAGTAGCTGGGAAGTAGGAAAGTTGATGTTCCCCTTAATATGATTGGATGCAATGCACTTGACTCGGAGATCGAATAGAACACACTGAAAGGTAATGGAGGTCAGGGTTGCCAGTATTTGTCTATTTTCGTTTTAAACTTGGTTTTATGAGGCTGCATATCTTGTAAACGTTATGTTAGCGTCCAAATAGATTTTAGAGTTTGCTCCAAAGACAGACGCATTTTCGCAGTGATTTTCACTGTGATTGTGTGTAACAAAAGCGTTTACACCGAGTATACGCTATAAAATCCTCCCAGAATTGCAGCATATAAGCTACATTAGCGCCGAATAAAATAATGTTGTATCGAAAATAATACAAACATGATATTATGGGCTAATGATTAAACCATGGTGCAAGCATTTCAGGGCTGTTATGGTTGGGCTTAAAACGGATCGATTTTCTCAGTGATTTCATTAAGACTTGGTGCTAACGGTGTAGACGATTGCGTTGTTGAGTTAAAATAGTCTGCGTAGTAGACGAAATTGTTATGAGAATAACCTTGCGTATATGCAGCGTTAGCACGGCGTGTACGCAGCGTTAGTGTTACGTTTTAATACGTAGTATACGATCGCGCTTTCACTGGAGTAACGTCAGATGCGAAGGCACCCTAATAAAAAAGTGCCATCACCGTTGACCAATATTTGATAATAATGGTGCAATATTTTGAGGGATATTGCAATTTTATAGATAAGTCTATCTATTTGAGAGATAGGACAGTTGATGTTCACCTTAACTTGTGTGCATAGCACTTGACTGTGAAAGCATATCACGCACACTGAAAGACAACAGAGGTCAGTGTAGTTTGCTAAATTCACGTGCTTTCATGGCAACATTATTTTCAATATTTTAGTCGTACAGCTAAAGGTTGCAGGAATCCGCTGGTTGCGGGACGCACGGGACCGGTCAATGTGGCGACGCTTGGGGGAGGCCTATGTCCAGCAGTGGATGTCTTTCGGCTGATATGATGATGATGATGGACAGCTGAAGCATGTTAGAACATCATCATCTGCCTAGTCTTTTCCCAATTGTTGTTGGGGTCGGCTTCCAGTCTTACTGGATTCAGCTGAGTACCAGTGTTTTACATGGAGTGACTGCCTATCTGACCTCCACAACCCAGTAACTGGGTAACACGATACCTCTTGGCAAGACTGGTGTCAGATATCAAGCTCCTGACTACCCGTAACGACTGTCAAAGATCTTCAAATGACAGCCGGGAACGGCTTAACGTGCTTGCCGAGGCACGGAGGAATCTCGGTATATTGAAATGGTCACCCATCCTCGGACCGACCTCGTGAAGCGTTGCTTAACCTTGAAGATCCACCCATGCGGCTGTTATTGTTTAGCCACGAGCTCCTCCTGAAGCATTTTCTTGATGGACAAGTTTGAAGTTTCTTTCTATTTTTATTTGTGAAATGTTCTGAAGCATTTTAGAACATTTCACATAAATAGAACGAAACTTCAAACGAGTCCATCCAGTAGGAAATATAACTTGCACCATAATTTATCTGAATTAGGTAAAATTTTATGTTTTTAAAAGATAATATCGGGAAGAACTGGTCCGATTATTTCATTGACGGAAAGTTATCTTCCTTAGGCTTAACCCGGAAAAAAATCACGGTTCCTGTAAGATACGCCACCAGAACGATGCCTCGCTTAAAAGTGTAGTGTATACCTCCTAACACAAACAGTGACATGTTTTGTAGAATAACTGAATAAAAGTCGTCGTATTCTTGCGATTTGACTTGGATTACATTATCCTGTCCTCAGGGGATAAGGCTATTTATAGTGTAACCTTTTGTGGGCGATAGATGTCAAAAATATTACAATGAAAGGTATTGTTACCGAGAAGCCAGGAAGAACCATTTTATAGCTTGTCTATTTTTAGTTTAAACCCGTATTATCTGTCTTCAGCTTTAGTATGATTTCAGCAATGGTTTTTTACGGATTTTTAAAGCTACTTTAGATTTGGTACCTTTATTAGACCAACTACTTTTTATACCAACTATGGTTATGTTTCAGTTTAGTTAAGAAATTAATTTGAATGACTATCTACTGCTATAAAAACGGTGAGAGAAAAAATCGTGAGTAAACGTGTCTTAGAACAAAAAAATGCGTGGTGGATTAAGGCCCATTCCCTCTTACAGAGTGGATGCCTGTGTCCCAGCCTACCCTGCCTACCCTACCTACTCTACCTACCCAACCCTACCTACCTACTAATTTTTATCTATCATCAAAAGTTTTCTCAACGCACGCCAAAGAATGAATTTTATAGTTAAAATTTTGCTACCTTGGGTTACATTATTGCAATTTTCATAAGGATCTCTAATTTTTTTTAATAACCTTTGACACTCAAGAATAGTTTATTATAGCCTATGACACTCAGGAATAATGTCTAGCTTTCTACTGGTGAAAGAATTTTCAAAATCGGTTCAGTAGATCCAGAAATTACCCCTTACAACGTCACAAACTCACAAACTGTACCTCTTTATAATATTAGTTAAGATATAGACAACACCAAATGGTATGTTCTAAACTAACTTTAAACCAAGGTTCACTGTCAAAGCTAGTTTACCGCCCCTATGTTTAGTGGCAGCCCTAGATAAATAAATACATCGAACTGTAACTATTGCCATCTTATATGTATGAAGTACCAATGCCGCATGTGTTATTATGCACATAAGCATTTTGTTCGCTTTGAAGGTTTCTACTTAGATTTTGATGGAAGCTAGTAAATAAACGAATGTGCAGATTTGATTGAAGACTCGTGGATGAATGGGATTTTGTTAGGCTAGCAGAACAAAGCCATAACTGGTAGACCTTTATTATTTATTTTTAGCCTGTGCTGTTTCACAGCAGGGCAAAGGGCCTTCAGATTTTGGACATTTGTTTTTTTTATTTTTTTTTTATTTATCGATAGGCTCGCGTTTGACCACTATCTCACCTGATGGTAAGCGATGATGTGGTCGACGGTGAAGCACGCTTGCCTAGAAGTAACCTATTCACTCTTGACTTGAAGACCCCAAGGTTGTAGCTTGATAGCTAATGTCTTTTTTCCTGATGGAAACAAAGACTCCGGCAGGGAATTCCACTCCTTAGCTGTGCGTACAATGAAAGTATTCGCAAAACGGTTAGTACGTATGGGTGGTATGTCCACCATGTACCGGTGGCGCATTGCCGTATGTCTTGTTGTCCGGTGATGGAAAGGGCTAGGCGGAATCAAATTGTGCAGTTCCATCGCACACTCCCCGAAATGTAACCGATAAAAAACCGACAGACTGGCCACTTGGCGTCGATGTTCAATTGTGGACAAATGTCAGCGAAAATCAGCGTTAAACATCGAAGTATCCATGCTGCGCACTGGTCGGCATCGGCTGAGCCCGCTCCTTTTGCCATACTGGAAATACTGTGCTTTGAAACTATCTTGTGTTTTGTTTATGCTGTAACATATTTTGTTAGTGGCAATAAATGTTTTCTTTCTTTCTTTCTTATTGCCTCGGCGGTATTCCGATGGTCGCCATTTTAACCCCCGACGGAAAAGAGGGGTGTTATAAGTTTGACGAGTGTAGCTGTGTGTTTGTGTATTTATGTATCTATATGTGGCTCCTAAACGGATGAACCGAATTTAATATTTTTTTTGAAGTTGACATTATCGGGAGTGTTCTTAGCTATATTTGCTGAAAATCGTTTCAGTTTCATCATGATCATCATCATCAGCCTTTTTAATGATCCCACTGCTGGGAAACAGGCCTCCTCTCTGTGAGAGGGAATGGGGCATAATCCACCACGCGGGCCCAATGCGTGTTGGTTTACTGTTTGAATCGGGGTATTTGCGCAAGATATCGTCTCGTGTCGTCTTCAGTAAATTGTCGATCGACGGATATCTACTACTAGATAAATTATGTAGCATGGAATAAAATTATGTCGGGGGTTTTTAAATTTTGAAATTTTACTTGTTTGTTTTGACTTTCAGGCGTAGCAGAGAAAGGTTTGCAAGTAAAATCAAATAATTACATTTTCCTTCCAAGATTTCACAGTCACATGATAACATTACATAGGCCAAGCATGAAACACAAACAATAATAATACACAAGTGAAAATTTTCGGTTTATTTTTAAAAGGAAACAAAAGCAAAGACATCCAGAAGTTTGTCCTGGTATGGTCATGTGATGAGGAGGGATATAACGCATGTCACTAAAAGAGTCATATAAATGTGTCTGGATGGAGAGGGAGGTGACGGCCGTAGAAAAGATGAATGGGCTGTGTGAGGAGTGATATGAGAGAAAAGGGAGTCAGTGATAGCGTGACGGGGGACAGGACGATATGGAAGAGGAAAACGTGTTGCGCCGACCCCAAGTATCATGGGACAAGGGTAGGACGATGATGATCCAGAAGTAGGTAACTGATCCCAAAACCTTCAAAAAACGGCTTATTAGAGTTCTGTACCCAAAGGGTAAAAACGGGAGCCTATTACTAAGACGGTACGTCTGTCGTAATCACAAAATTTGCATGCCGAATTTAGTAGGCGGAATATCAAAAACTATTGTGTGTGTATTATAAGATCTGTACCATACCATATTTCAGGCAAATAAATGAATCTATCTTTCTATCAATTAACCCTTCGTGTGCGAGTCCGACTCGCACTTGGCCGGTTTAATAAATAGCTACTTGAACAGACTGTTGGAGCAAAAACGAGGGAAAAAGCTAGCATTTAGCAATGCACCAATCACAACGCGATTGCATAACATTTCATTTCTGTCCAATATCGAACACACGTCGCATCGGAATCCCATCCATAACGAAATGTCACCTGTAATCACATTCCTTTCATCACAAGTTTGACCTAAATATTCCGAATACCAGACAAATCCAATCGTATTAGATAGCCATACAAAATATACTGTGTCCCTTTTAAGTGTTACGAAATAGCCTGTCAATGAAGTCACCTAGTGGGCCAGAAAGTTGGGGGTAATCTGTCAAGATGGCGCCAATAAATCAGGAGAGAGATGGATAGGCATGATGTGAAGAATTTAGGGTAAAGACGCGGTCCCAACAAGAGTTATTAGCTAGTTTTTTGTATATCCTTGTAGATTTAATAGCAGTGTTGCTCTTCTTGAAATACAACACTTCTAGTTAATAGCCCTCAATGTTACCGAGCTTTAATGATGTAAGGAATGTAGGGTAAAAATGTGGCCAAATGGGGTAATTTAAAGCAATGATAGTTTGGTCAATAAATTGTTGCAAGTTTTAACACATTGTACAAGATGCAATGCGTCAAACCCAAAGTAAAATCATTAATAAAAGCCACTTTTGAATGAAAAAAACTACTGTTCAGAAGGTTAAGATTAATTTTAATATTTATTCTAATCAACTTGTAGCAAAGGTGAAAAGAACGGACACGATTGAGATTGAAATATCTATTTAAATAGTGGTAAATTATATAAAATGTTTTCCATTACTTGCTTTCAATTTTTCTGGTCAAAGAATCTACATTTTTCGCTGTTTAAGAAAGCCAGTGACCAACTTTGGAAAATTGTGATTTGACCTCATCAAAATCTATAGCATATTTGTATGTCTTTCAACCACATAAGTTGCCTAGCCTTGCACCAATTAATTTGAAAATAAATAGAATCAATGAACTACATATCGATATATATATTATGCACCAAGTGATTAATACGGCATTATTCATAACTAGCTATCTCCCGCGGCTTTGCTCCCGTCAACTGGTTACGTAAAGGACCTTTAAGAGTACACTACTGGTGGTAGGCTTCGGCCGAAGGCTTGCGACCACCCACCGGGCAAATACGTACCGCCAAGCGGCTTAGCCGTGTTCCGGTACGATGCTCGGTGTAGCCACAAGAGGAGTTGGGTCGAGATAGCTGTTCCACTGCAGGCTGACCAGCCTGACGCGCGCTGGTATGGGCGTATCGGGAGACTGGTCTCGGAGGGTAGCGGGATCCGAGGCACGGTGCGCCGCTGGCCGACCGCAAGTAGTTGGGGGCCCAAGTAGTGTGCCAGCCACACATGAAAGGCTGCCCCGCCAACTGTCGAAAAATCCCGGGATGCGCCATCGTGCTGGTTGGCGACCAGATGGGGAGGGCCCGATGGACATTCCGGGGGGGCTCGGGCGTCCCCGCAGTCTCCGGACTAGTGCCCCAATGATGCTGTCCTTTCAGTGCGTGTCTGAAGGTTAGCAGCGTGGAACCTCGTCTCACTTCCAACTCCTCTCCTCCATTCACTCTTTAAAAATATTATGCCAAGGTTAAGGAATAATACGAAATTTAAACAGCGGCTGCACTCCCTCCCCCACAAAGTGCACCTCACCAACATTCGAGGTCTGCACTCAAATCTCTCTGCAGTCCACTACCACCTGGAGACTGAGAAACCAGCGCTGCTTTTCCTTACGGAGACGCAGATAGCGAGTCCGTCAGACGTGTCGTACTTATCTTACCCAGGGTTTACCCTGGAGCACAATTTTAAACCGCGCGCGGGTGTGTGTATGTACGCCCGTGACGACACTTGCTATCGGCGTCTCCGTAACCTTGAGGACTCCAAATTCACAACGCTCTGGGTTCTGGTGGACACAGGTCTGGATAAAATTATCTACGCCTGTGTCTACCGTTCGCACAGCGGAGATCAGGAGACAACCAGGCTCACAGAGTACCTCAGTGAGGCGGCTGATGCGGCACAGCAGCGGTACCCTTCCGCCCAGTTAGTGTTACTGGGGGACTTTAATGCCCACCATCAGGAGTGGCTCTTCCCATACCAGTGCACTGACCATGCTGGACGGGAGATGCGTAAGCTTTCGCTAGCGCTAAACCTCACCCAGCTGGTCCAGGGGGCAACGAGGGTACCGGATGTTGATTCGCACACAGCAAATTGCTTGGACCTTCTGCTGACAACAGATCCAGACAGATACTCTGTGTCGATAGGTTCACCCTTAGGTAGTTCCGACCACTGTCTGGTGAAATCTGTATCCGTCTATTCCCCGCCCGATCCCAGCCCAAGAGGCACCCGGCGGGTTTGGCGGTACAAGTCAGCAGATTGGGATGGTATGCGATCTTTCTTCGCATGCTATCCTTGGCAGCCTACTTGCTTTTCTTCGACTGATCCATCGTCGTGCGCGGACGCCGTGACGGATGTGTTGCGTCAGGGAATGGAGTACTACATTCCGTTCTCTGACGTATCAATGTCTAGCGAAGACCGGCCATGGTTTGGCGCCGAATGTAAGCGCGCCGACGCGCTTAAACATGGGGCGTACCTGGCTTGGGTCGACGCTCGATCGCGTAAGGCGAGTGACGTGGGTCTGAAGAAGAGGGCCTTCAACAGGGCTGCCAAGTCCTGCAAGTTAGTGTTGCGAAGGGCTCGGTTCGACCACATTGGCCGAATAGGGACCAAACTTGCTTCTTACCCAGCAGGTAGTAAAGCGTTTTGGTCTCTGGCTAAGTCGGTCGAGTCGAACTTCTGCCGTCCCTCACTACCACCACTGCTAAAACCCGACGGGTCGCTGGCCCACTCCGCTAAGGATAAGGCAAATTTATTTGCCTCTCTTTTTGCGGAATCTTCACGTCTGAATCAAGGTGACGCGCGGCCCCCTCCTTCTCCTGATGGATGCGTGACGAGTATGTCGGACATTCGTATCCATCAAAAGGACGTCCGTAAAGTGCTGCGCAACCTCGACGTGAACAAGGCTAGCGGCCCTGACGGAATACCAGCAATTGTTCTTCGAACCTATGCGCCTGAACTGTCTTCGATCTTGACACGCCTATTCCGCCTTTCGTATAAGGCTGGAAAAGTGCCGAATGCTTGGAAGCAGGCTAACGTGCAGCCTGTGCCCAAGAAGGGCAGCCGAGCTGACCCGGCCAACTACAGACCCATATCTGTAACCTCCATACTCTGTAAGAGTATGGAACGCGTACTCAATATTAAGCTCCTGGCATACCTAGAAACTAACGATATCCTGAGTGACCGCCAATACGGCTTCCGCCGAAATCGGTCTACTGGGGATCTTCTAGCGTATGCCATTCACATCTGGAGTGAGGCCATCGAGAGGCATGGGGAAGCGCTTGCCGTCTCCCTCGACATCTCGAAGGCTTTTGATAGGGTCTGGCACGAAAGCCTTATTGGTAAGCTTCCTTCATTCGGTTTGCCCGGTGGTCTGTGTGATTGGATTGCAGACTTCCTGAGAGATCGGTCCATTCGAGTGGTTATCGATGGCTGCTCGTCGGACCACTTGGATATTAATGCCGGTGTCCCTCAGGGGTCAGTACTCTCAGCAACTTTATTCTTGCTGCACATTAACGATCTGCTAAAACCCGGTACCTCGGTACCTTTGGGTATGCAGACGACAGCACTGTTGCTGAGAGATACTTGTCCAACGCTCGTACTACCGGGCCTCAGGTCCAGTCTCTCCGGGAGGCCATGGTGGAGCGCTTAAACCTGTCCTTGCAGGCAGTCTCCGAATGGGGCGATGCCAATCTGGTCAGGTTTAATGCTGCTAAAACCCAGGCGTGTCTTTTTTCCGCAAAAAAGAGTCAATTTCACCCGGCTCCAACTTTCCGAGGTGTGACCGTGCCAATAACTGACCATCTTGAGCTGCTTGGCGTTACGTTGACATCGACTCTCAATTTTGGCCCATTCATTGAGGCAAAGGCTCAGCTGGCTGCCAAGAAGCTGGGGATCCTTGCAAAGGTGAGAAGGTACTTCACGCCAGAACAGCTGCTCAGCTTGTATCAAGCGCAAGTTCGATCATGCATGGAGTACTGTTCTCATCTCTGGGACGGCTCTGCCAAATACCAACTTGATGCACTAGAGTCGATCGAAAAGCGGGCCAAGAGGCTCATCGGCGATGAGGCATTGGTTAAGTCAAAGCTCCAGATCCTTGAACATCGTCGCCGAGTTGCCGGCTTGTCGGTTTTTTATCGATTACATTTCGGGGAATGTGCGATGGAATTGCATAATCTAATTCCGCCCAGCCCGTTTCATCATCGGACTACCAGACGTACGGCGATGCGCCATCGGTACATGGTGGACATCCCACCCATACGCACTAAACGTTTTGAAAATACTTTTATTATGCGTACAGCTAAGGAGTGGAATTCCCTGCCGGAGTTTGTGTTTCCCGATAGCTACAACCTAGGGGTCTTTAAGTCAAGAGTGAATAGGTTACTTCTAGGCAAGCGTGCTCCATCATCGGCCACATCATCGCTTACCATCAGGTGAGATGGTGGTCAAGCGCGAGCCTATATAAGATAAAAAAAAAAAAAAAAAAAACACTAGTCGACGGCACGAACTATTTTGTGCGCGGGGTTAAAATGCATTTTATATTAACCGACAACACGTGCGGAAGAGATAGATGCTGTGATGAGCAGTAGGAAGCTACTTCGCGTACGAATACACAGTTTTGCAAATTTGTAGCGAAATGGATAATGATTAAGGACGAAACCGAGCGCGCGAATTTTATGAACAGACCTTTGGCAGTCTAGATATCATGAAAAAACGACTAAATCTATCTGTTCAAAATAAAATTATTTGCATTGTTGAACTACTAATCTATCCCTATATGGAGGCCGTTTTGCAATTTTCCGTCTTCTTATGGTATTTATTCGCGCCCAAAAATGCGTTAAAATTAGTGTCGTAATGTGGAACTTTCGACGCTCATAACTTTCAAATACTTTCTATTTTTACTTGTTTGCTTCCATAGAGGGCTAGATAATGATGAGACAAATTGATATAACTTTTTATTTTTAACGCACTTCGTCAAACAGTGAAATAATCCCTAGACTACGTTTGTATGGAAGAATTTTCGAATAGTGTAACCGGTCCGTTTATATCTACAGACATTGAGAAAGTCAGACACGTTCCGGGGCAGACACCGACAGACACCGTTTATTTACACCTGAGCGTGCCAGACACGTGCCAGGGCAGATATCGTTTATTAACATCTGAGCGTGCCAGACACGTGCCAGGACATGCACCGACAGACAGCGTTTATTTACATCTGAGCGTGCCAGACACGTGCCAGGGCAGACACCCACAGACAGCGTTTATTTACATCTGAGCGTGCCGTGTTAGACATCGACAGACACCGTTGTCAGCGTCGGGGCCGCTCTATAAGCAGTTTATGAACAGCTTTCACTATGTTCAGACACTTCTCCGTGGAAGATTTATTCATAATTGCGTTGTTGCTAGAAGAGGAAGAGCAGGGTAAAACAAAAATAAATAAATTGTAGTTCTAAAAACTAAAAAACACGCTTTAATGGTAAATTGAACTAACAAGTCGCTAATCCTGAAGATCTTGGTAAGGCTTATGGGACAAACTATTTAAACGCGCACGGTAGAATCAACTTTCATTACTTGTAAATTTGAACCAAGTTGAAAAATAATTATTGCATTGTCATCGGTGCTTGATAAGTGTGCAAAGTTTTAAATCAATCCCACGTTTTGAAGGGGGTGCAAATCACGTTCAAAGATTCCGTTACATTGATACATAGATACATACCAAGCTAATAAAAGAGTGTTAAAAAAGAGCAAAACGCATGACCGTACATCCTATGCTCAAGAAAAGAAAATAAGAAGGCGAATATTGGACACTGTTTAATGAACTTCTTGTAAAAATATTTTTGTATGAGTCGGTATCAGTTTGACATTTTACTAAACAAAATAGAATTGCTGATAACCAAACAAGATACAGTTTTCAAGGAAGCATTGTCACCAAAAGAAAAACTAGCAGTATGCCTCAGGTAAAATTTAATACTGAATTTCTTAGTATCATAATGTTATTATGTTATAGCAAAATGGAATCATCATGATTTTTTTTATGTGCACATAAGATCGTAACTCTGAATCTGCATCTGCATTTAGTGTAAAATAGTTTTGGTAGAAGTCTTGCATTGTATCTGGCAAAGGAGTATTTTGGTGTGGAGTGGAAATTTGCCTTAATTTATTGCTGTTATTTTTTACCTTCTGTGTAACTTTACGTACTTCTCTTGAAAATCTGTGTACCTACGGGTGTAGCTACACAGATTTATTAAATACGTGTTTCTGCAGGTACACAAGAGGTACCAAATCTACTTATACGCTTACTTAGCTACATATATTGGTTAACAGTACACCCGCGGTTCTGACATCAGGATGGCCTGTGTGCCTAATTTTTAAAATATCATTGTACAGGTGCGGTACATAGATTTTCAAGAGAGGTACGTAAAGGTACACAGGAGGTATCAAATAACTGCAATAAATTTAGGCAAATCTCAAAAGTACATCCGCGATTCTGATATTTACATAGAATTACTTGTGGATGGTCTACTCAATATGTCAATTTCCATCCGAGAGACTATTTCAAAAATTTTGGCTTTTGCAATAACCTTGTCTCTTGCCGGGAAAGATCGCAAGGTAGTTGTAATTCCAGCCATGAATTGTTCCATGTCATCCAGTGGTTGAATATTTTTCATACTGTCTATTATATACTTCATCAGTACTGTGCTAGGCGTATCTTCAGTTCGTTTTTGACCTTGTTTAGTGCGCTTTGGCCGACGGCAGTTTTGAGTTGTAGCTGGTGATGATGTACTTGGCAATGTGGCAGCGGTTTGTTGACGAATGTCAGGTGTAGATGGAAATGTACCAGTCGTTTTTTGATGAACTTCAGGCGACTGAAATGTACCAGACGTTTGTTGACCATCTTCAGGTGACTGAGCAGTTTCCTCTTCTTCATTAGTGTTGTTATCACTATCACAATCTGGTACTGTTGGAATTGGACGTATAGTCGGGCTTTCCTTCATGTACGGTAACAAAAAACACATTTCATCTTCATACTTCCATTTTTTTTCAACAACACTAGCCTGTCCAGTTTTATTACCTTTCCTCTTTTTAATAGCACGTCTGTAGGCATCTCGCAGCAGTGCCCATGCTTTTTTACACTCTTTTCCTGAAAAAAAATCAAAATTAATATAAGGATAGGTAAAGTCGCCTTCTAGCTGTATCCTAGATTGTGTAAAATTTGTGTTATAATATACATATTACTATGTGCAATAAAATGCTTGAAATATGCATGAAAAAAGCGCAAAATATGCATGAATATTTGTAAAATATGCAACACAAGAAAACTATAAAAAGGAAAAATGTAGTAGGTTTTCATTATTTTATTTCTAAATCAGCATACAATTGGTGAATTATTCAATCATAAATTGTCAATACCAAAATGTAACAACTTTGTAGACGATAACAATGCACTAAAACGAAAAATTATTTAACATTTTTGTAAACGTAAACGTCAGGTAGGTAGGTGTTCTAAATGTATAGTCCTCAATTAATCAAAATATTTTTAAAAGTGAAAATTGTTAGTGTATAGGGCGAAATGTTGGTTAAAGAGTTTATTATTACACTTATTAATAGGGTAACCTACCGGAAAGTATAATAAATATAGCGAAAATATGCATCATCACTAGATATTAGATATAATATGCAATTTCCGCTGTGAATGGGGTAAATATGCAATTTCATTTGCAAATATATATAATCCGGTCTCTAACTACTACTAATGTATAATGTTTTTGCAGATTTTTGGCAACTGGGGATTCCTTTGTTTGAATAGCATTTAGTTATAGGCTAAAAGTAAGCACCTTACACAAGATAGTTAAAGAGGTTTGCAGTAAAATAATATAACGAATGATGATGGAAACAATGCTTGTCCCCACAAAAGAACAGTGGCTAAAAATCGCAGAGGAGTACTTGGAATTTTCCTAATTGTATTGGAGCCATTGATGGCAAGCACGTTGTAATAACTACTCCAGCAAACTCCGGATCTCAGTTCTTTAACTATAAAAAAAACTTTTTCAATCGTCTTAATTGCAATTGTGGATGCTGATTACAAGTTCATATGTGTCGATGTCGGTGCTTATGGAAAAAACTGTGACGGAGATATTTTTTTAAAATTCAAACATCGGGCAAGCATTACTGTTATAAAAACACATTGAACGTCCCGCAAAACAAAAATTTACCTGGCACTGAAATTTTTGCGCCTCATGTTATCATAGGAGATGAGGAGGAGCATTCCCTTTAAAAACCTACCTAATAAGACCATATCCTAGACCTCAACTATGTGTTCAAAGAAAAAACACATTCAATGATAGATTATCTCGTTCAAGAAAAGTTGTCGAAAATGCATTTGGGATATTAGCTCAAAAATTTCGTCGAATACAGCTAGATCCAGATAATGCTGACAAAGTTATTATGACAACGTGTATCTTACATCTTCTTCTATAATATAAAAATTAATCGCAAAATGTGTTGGTAAGCGCATAACTCAACAACGCCTGGACCAATTCGGCCAATTCTTTTTTTTTAATGTTCGTTGATGTTCAAAGATGGTTTTCACGGCGAGAAAAAATCGAATAATTGCCGGAAAAACCCTAAAAACAGCCCTTTTCTTTTTCCCATACAAACGTTTTCTAACTAAAACGACCTTTATTGCTATTGTATTCTATAATATAAAAATGAATCGCAAAATGTGTTGGTCAGCGCATAACTCAACAACGCCTGGACCAATTTGGCCAATTCTTTTTTTCAAATGTTTGTTGATGTTCAAAGATGGTTTTCACGGCGAGAAAAAATCGAATAATTGCCGGAAAAACCCTAAAAACAGTCCTTTTCTTTTTCCCATACAAACGTTTTCTAACTAAAACGAGCTTCATTGCTATTATGTAAAGTTCATATTGAATCACAAGCACTCACTATTGTTTAAACAATGTAGGTATGTTCCTAACGTCAAAGAGTCAATTTGCACTTTATTACCTCTGTACAAAGTTCAAATTGGTGTAGGGTAGGTGTAGGGTAGGTGTGGGGTAGGTGTAGGGTAGGTGTAGGGTAGGTGTAGGGTAGGTGTAGGGTAGGTGTAGGGTAGGTGTAGGGTAGATGAATGTTTGGTGTTTTTATGGCAAAACAAAGTTTGCCGGGTCAGCTAGTAATTATAGAAAATCTGGTCAAGCTCAGCATTCGAATAATGGAAATGAAAAAGAAGCATCACTTTCCTTATCAAACCTACCTAAACTCCATTTGAAATAACATTAGACATGTTTCCAAATCTTTTTACAGTCCGTTCAACCGATTTTGAGTGCTATCCCGTAAACATAAGGATGAAATAAACAGCATAAACCTGTTACCAAAACCAACTGCTTACTACAGCTACCTGTTGTCGTATTACCAACGCAATAGAAGTCAAAATCGGTTGAACGGGCTGTAAAATGGGCTTATTTAAACGTTTAATGTTATCGCAAATGGAGTATAGGTAGGGTGGCAACAACCAGGCTGCCGCATTGAATGTCAGAGAGAACTTTGCTAGATTGTTTGTTTCACCAGAGCATTCGTCTACTAATAGATATCTTTATATTATTTAATGCTAGGTACAGGTCGCGTCATATAAAAAAAAAACTGGCCAAGTGGGAGTCGGACTCGCGCACGAAGGGTTCCGCACCATCATCGCAAAAACTGCAAAAAAATCACGTTTGTTGTATGGGAGCCCCCCTTAATTTATTTTATTTTAATTTAATAATAAATATTTTTTGAAGTTAATATAAAACTAAATATTCCGTAAATATTTCAAGCGTCTGCCTGCTGCCGTTATTAATATCGAGCAAAAAACGGCAAAAAAATCACGTTTTTTGTATGGGAGCCCCCCTTAAATATTAATTTTATTTTGTTTTTAGTATTTGTTGTTATAGCGGCAATAGAAATACATCATCTGTGAAAATTTCAACTGTCTAGCTATCACGGTTCATGAGATACAGCCTGGAAAGTGACAGACGGACAGACAGACAGACAGACGGATCGTGAAGTCTCAGTAATAGGGTCCCGTTTTTACCCTTTGGGTACGGAACCCTAAAAACAGTGTATAGTGTCTGCGTGTGTAAAATAAAATACGTACTTACCATTCGTTTTTAATTTTATTCCTATTACGTTCCACGCCCGATCCTTTTTCTGATTGTCACTGTATTTTTTGTCACTCAAATCATAAAGATATTTATATTCTCTTACAATTTCTATCAGCTTTTCGTTGTCCATTGCAAAAAAAAAACACGGAAAAACAAGACGTCTGCACGGTTCCGATGCTCTGTTCACATTGCCCGGAACGTAGCCACAGACACGTACAGACAAAATATTCTATCCGCGAATACTGGCCGCGCACGGCCCGTGTCTGTTGGTGTCGGCGCGGCCGTGTAACGGTAGATATAAATACGTTAATATATGAGAATATTATTTTGTCTGCCACGGCACGTGTCTGGCACGCTCAATGTCTGTAAATATAAACGGACCAACCGTTTACGCAGCGCACTCAACGGAAGCTCTAAAAAACCGGCCAAGTGCGAGTCGAACTCGCGCACGAAGGTTTCCGTACCATTATCTCAAAAAAATCCAAAAAAATGACGTTTGTTGTATGGGAGCCCCACTCAAATATTTATTTTCTTCTGTTTTTAGTATTTGTTGTTATAGCGACAACAGAAATACATCATCTGTGGAAATTTCAACTGTCTAGCTATCACGGTTGATGAGATACAGCCTGGTGACAGACGGACAGACAGACAGACGGATCGCGAAGTCTTAGTAATAGGGTCCTGTTTCTACCCTTTGGGTACGGAACCCTAAAAAGGAATAATTTTGCCCGTTTTTGCAACATTTTTAATTTATGCTTCGCTCCATTTCGTCGTAGCGTGATGTTATATAGCCTATAACCTGCCTCGATAAATGGACTATCCAACACAAAAGAATTGTTTAATTCCAACCAGTAGACCACATCATCGCATACCATCAGGTGAGATAGTGGTTGAGCGCGAGCCTATCCACAAGAAAAAAAAAAAAAGTTCCTGAGATTATCGCGTTCAAATAAACAATCTCTTCAGCTTTATAATATTAGTATAGTATAGTATAGATACCCTTACAATTTGAAAAATGCCCAATATGTAGGCAATATGAAAAAAACTATTGAAATAATTAATTTGACCGGGCTTTCTGAATAATGCCCATCACTTGTTGGACCGGGTATAAAAAAGATGCATTTTTTATTATTTTAATGTTATCATTGATTTTAATATAGAATAGGTATGTACGATTACTATTTATTAGCTAGTCGACGGCACGAACTATTTTGTGCGCGGGGTTAAAATGCATTTTATATCAACCGACAACACGTGCGGAAGAGATAGATGCTGTGATGAGCAGTAGGAAGCTAGTTCGCGTACGAATACACACTTTTGCAAATTTGTAGCGAAATGGATAATGATTTAAGACGAAACCGAACGCTCGAAATTTTATAAACAGACCTTTGGCAGTCTAGATATCATGAAAAAAAGACTAAATCTATCTGTTCAAAATAAAATTATTTGCATTGTTGAACTACTAATATATGGAGGCCGTTTTGCAATTTTCCGTCTTCTTATGGTATTTATTCGCGCGCAAAAATGCGTTAAAATTAGTGTCGAAATGTGGAACTTTCGACGCTCATAACTTTCAAGTATTTTCTTTTTTTACTTTTTTGCTTCCATACAGGGCTAGATAATGATGAGACAAATTGATATCACTTTTTATTTTGAACGTACATCGTCAAACAGTGGAATAATCCCTAGACTACGTTTGTATGGAAGAATTTTCGACTAGTGTAACCTTAAGCAACAAAGTCGACGGAGCCCAACGTGGGACTCCTATTTCTGTCAGGGTCTAAAGGAAACTGAGTTCGTTCGCTTTGCTCACTCACTTCAACTCCCGTCATCTGCTTCGAACCTAACCTATCCGTTTCGGGGTGCCCTAAGCTGCCGAACACCCTGCGCTCGCTCTTGGACTAATTCATTGACCATAATTTACGAATTGCCCAACCATTACGTAGCAATATACTCCAGGCGAAGAGTTTGACCGCTATCTAATCGACCAATCACACAGACGGCAATCCACATCGCGTCATTCATCTCGCATGTGATTGGTTTATTCGGTCGATTGGATAGCGGTCAAACTCTTCGCGTTGCCGTATTCACTTACGCAATATGGCTGCAGGCGTATTGCACGCGTACGTTTTCAACCATTTCAACAAATGTCGCTGGCGTTCTCGCCATTCTTGTCGTACTGCATGTCGTATGACATGCAGTACGACAAGCGTCATCAAGACTGCGTGCAGCGACGCGAGCGCGACCTTGACGCTCCGTCGTCATAGATTTGTACGTAAGCTGCTAGCAGGCGTACACCAAGCGTACAATGATGAATACGCGTCTATGAAACTACACGTCCGTGGACAGTAACCCTAACGTGCTTTCCGAGGCACGGAGGAGACTCACCCATTCACGGATCGACAAGCGTTGCATTTCTTTGAAAATCGATCCATGAGGTTGTTATTACTTAGCCACGAATATTGAATTCACAGAGCACAGAATAACATCTCCTTGGAATACCCGTAATACAGAGATCTACTTTCATCTACAATTAATGCCTACCGTCCTAGGAAACGGAATGCTACAGAAGGAAATATAAAGACCGTCTACTCTCCCACCCAAATCCAAACATGAAAACAAACAAAAAATTTGAATACAGTCAATGAACTTCATGACTCCCTAGTACACTCTTCCCTAAGTTTGGACTGTTGCGTAAAATAGCGCAAATGTAGTGATTGATCGAAATCGACGCGTTTCACGGATCCGAAACGAACGCAGTTTATTTATATTCGATACAGTTCAGCACTGGCAACATTTATATACGGTTATAGAGAACTAGGATTTATTGAGCGTCATTTTGTGTATATTTGGATAACATTGGGCGTGATTTTTTTTAAGTCTTGAATATGCTTGGCTTTAAGCGAAGGAGAAGGCTAAATAAACGATGGATGAACTGTGTGAAAAATGGCTGAAAAAGACTAACAGAAGTATGGCAGAAGGGACATGGTACATCGTCTCCAAATGAATAGGATTTTAATAGTTTTTAAAAGAGTGGTAATGAGATATTTGTTAAACTCGAATATGTTACAATTGTTTTCAATGACGTAGAATCATTTTAGCCTACGTTTCCACTGCTGGGACACGGTGACACAGGCCTCCTCTTTGACAAAGAGTGTGGGACATAATAAAGTGCGGAAGGGTGGATGTTACATGTCTTCGAATTTTTTGGTCCTATTAGGGCAAACCAGTTTTCTCAAGATGTTTTCCTTTACCGAAGAAAGAAAGAAAGAAAGAAAACATTTATTACCAAACACTGTGTACAATCTTAAGGCGACATATACGCCCCAATTTTAACGCACTACTGACCGTGCGCCCGCTCGATGCCAAAATATCAATATTGTACCTCCTTTTGAGCAGTTTTGGTTGCAAAATATTATTTGATTTACATATGCTATGTTAGTTATGAAGACATTCCAGCCATCAATATATTGTGTAAAAATATTTTTAAACATCCAATTTGTTTTGGAGGAGTATCCAAAAGTAGCGAAAAAATAGCGTGTTGGTAATTATTTTTTTAAAGTAAATCTATTTGTTGTACGTAAAAACCATGTGTTATAAATTATATACATGAAACAATAATAAACATATATTTTTTTCAAACCTTTTAACGCAGCCGTTACTAAGGAGTATGCTTTAGAAAGTTACCGTTTTACGGCACTAAAGCGGATGTAGGCCCTTAATACTAAATAGTGTCAAACACAGATATGGCAATATGAGCACATTCAGTGTGGTAAAAGGAGCGGGCTCAGCAAATGCTGATCAGTGTGCAGCATAGCCACAACGCTGGTCAACGCTGATTTACAGCCCGCCCCCTCTCTCTCAACACTTAACACAAAAATATAAACATTAAAATATAACTAATCTTAAGATAGACGTAGAAGAAAATTTCAAATAAGGAAGAATATAGTATGGGTTGTTACAAGTAAAATTTCAAAATTTAAAAAACCCCCGACACATTTTAATTTCAAGCTACATAATGTGTCTAGTAGTAGACCCGCTTCGATCGACAATCTATTGAACACGTAATTATGACACGATATCTTGCGAAAACACCCTGATTCAAACAGTAAAACGCCCATAACTTTTGAACGGCTGAACCGATTTTATTCAAACATAGGTAAGACCACTTGACAAAATCACCTTTCAAACAAAACAAAAACAAAATCTGTTCATCCGTTTAGGACATATGATGCCACAGACAGACACACAGATACACATCAATACACGTTAAACTTATAACACCCTTATTTTTCCGTTGGGAGTTAAAAACGAAAACGACCTATACTCTGTTTTGTTTATTCTCTAAGGTTTGTATGCACACAAAAATCATTTTAGGTAAACCTGCATTTGTTACATAAATCTTCACAGTTATTTTTATCCTATTGGATTGGCCGCACGGCAAACCAATCCATCTACCCGAATCAAAACAAAGCTATTGTTGGAACCAGGTTCATAGGTAGGTCGGCGATCGCATTCAAATCGTTCATTCTTCATTCACTAGTTCAAGGGTTCGTACATGAACTTCTGCCAGCTCAAGAGCAAGTTGAAGTAGGTCCTTCTCAAATAGATTGTTCTGTGAGTCAACGATCGAGTTAGTGAGCTATTGTTATGTCGACATTGGGACGCAAATATTCGATTCATATTAGACAGGAGCCTGTGTCCCAGCAGAGGAATCATTAAAAAGCTGATGATGGTGTACATAATAAAGAGTATTCTATTCTATCCTATATCCTTATACATATTTCTCATGATTATGAGCAGAAAAATAAATAAAAAGCTGTTTGTTGAAAGTAGATAACTTTCAACTACACAGCTTTTATTGGTAGAATATATAAACCCTCAAGGGATAAAATGGGGGACGTTTGCTAAAAGCTTTATTTTTTTGCCAGGCAGTTTGTCGAAAATTGGGACAGTATGTAAGTTTTTCAATATGTCTTCAGTAAGCAGCTTGCACACGAATAACAGCCGATAGAGAGGGATGGCGTCGCATCGTTAAACATATTATGGCAACCCGAAGTCTCACTGCAACATGATGACCACGACCGCTCTGCCAAGAGTGTACCGACGAAGAAGAAGAAGAAGCAGCTTGGAGTCAAAATTTGTGCCTGGTTGTTGGCACTAGGATCGCCTTAGAATGAGACTTAACATAATATGTAACGGGCATAATGAGGGCGTAGGTATTACAAAAAGAAATCTAAACTTATGGGTATTACACACCTCAGCTCACGTCTTTTAGGTATGTTGTATTTCATCACAAACAAAATGCAACAACTAAAAAATAAAAAAACCCGATTTTTTTAAATTTAATTCTGTATAATTTATCTAGTATTAGACAAGCTTCGATTGACAATCTATTCACACTTAATTATGACACAAAATCTTGCGAATACAACCCGATTCAAACAGCAAAATGCCCATAGCTCTTGAACGGCTGAACCGGTTTTCATCAAACATAGCTAAGAGTGTTCACTCTTAATGAAAGTCACCTTTCAAAAAAAAACAAAATAAAATCAAAATCGGTTCATCCGTTTAGCAGCTATGACGCCACAGACATATACACAAACACATAGGTACACACGTCAAAGTTATAACACCCCTCGTTTTCCGTCGGGGATTAAAAATAAGTAAGTTTTTCAAAGATAATTTGATTTCCGAACTTAACTTTTTTATGGGACAACCCAGTCACACTATTCCACTATAACCACTGCAACTCCTGAAAGCCAGAATCAAATATGGCGATCACCAGAAAACCGCTACGGCCGAGTCAATGAAGCTTGGCGAGTCTATTGTCTATTATTAGTCTTGTGTTGGTTCCCGCAACGAATTTTTTCGGCAAAGGACAGCGGAGGAGTGAGACACTTAATTTCCACTTCCTTGTATATTAGAGTTTTAGAACAGATCTAGACAAATAAGTACAAAAGGAAGTTTTTGCCGAATTTAAATTAGTACTAAATACTTCAGCAGAATTGGCACTAGAGTTTGTAAACAGAATTTTCAGGCTCACTTTCATGAACTGGCAACTTGTACAAAAAGAGGGGAAAAAAATGTGACGTCATTCGCTGAAATCTCAACAAGAAAAGTTAACATTTGCTCAATTTGATATTTCTCTTTCTGTTTAACAAAGGAATTATTTTCATTCCCTAAACGCTATGAAAGAAATTTTGTTTGTTTAGTAAAGTTTGTGGAAAGGAATTCTTTCATTACTCTATGTTTGCAGCTATGTTCTATTTGCTGGTGTTTAATTTCTCTTTTTACCCGACTGCCGAAGGAGGGTAATGTGTTAATCAGTCTATGTATGTGTGTACATTAAATTTGGAAAATAGAAAAATGGCGGCTTTTGGGCGTCATAATGTGGCAGCTCATTTTTTTTGTCTTACAATTCCTTCGTGTGGGGTATCAAAATAAAGGATTTTAAGGGTACACTAGTCGAAAATTCTTCCATACAAACGTAGTCTAGGGATTATTCCACTGTTTGACAATGTACGTTCAAAATAAAAAGTGATATCAATTTGTCTCATCATTATCTAGTCCTGTATGGAGGCAAAAACGTAAAAAAATAATATATTTGAAAGTTATGAGCGTCGAAAGTTCCACATTTCGACACTAATTTTAACGCATTTTTGGGCGCAAATAATGCCATAAGAAGACGGGAAATTGAAAAACGGCCACCATACAGGGATAGATTAGTAGTTCAACAATGCACATAATTTAATTTTGAACAGATACGCTTAGTCGTTTTTTCATGATATCCAGACTCCCAAAGGTCTGATTATAAAATTTCGCGCGCTCGGTTTCGTCTTAAATCATTATCCATTTCGCTACAAATTTGCATAAGTGTGTATTCGTACGCGAACTAGCTTCCTAATGCTCATCACAGCATCAATCTCTTCCACACGTGTTGTCGGTTGATATAAAATGCATTTTAACCCCGCGCACAAAATAGTTCGTGCCGTTGACTAGTGTAACCTTAAGAGGTGCTTTCAAAAATACGTAATACAATGTTTAAATGTACCTAATTCGATAAAAATGTTGACTAAAAAGTTACAAATAAAAAAAGTTTATTCAAATAATCAAAAAAACCCGACTGCTTACTGCGTTGGAGGATACATCTGGTTTTGGTCAGCCAGCTAGCGAATATGTATCCTGACTGCACAACATGATTTTCTTCTTGTTTACGTCTTTTTAGTTCGCTTCTTAAGAGCCCATACAAGTTTCACGAGCCAAAAACAGAAAACAGCTACTTTTTCAGCCAAAATTTCTCAATAACTACAAGATATATGATAAAAAAATGACAAAAATAAAAGCGACACAGGTCCATCGTCTACAAGCCCTTGAGCGAGACTGAATGAGTGAATGCCTCGCGCGAGCGCAACGGCTTATAAGGCATTTTTATATTCAACATATTCTGACGCTCCAATCTCTCTAATTTCATACAGATCTGTTTAGCCGTTCTGGCGTTATTGAGTAACAAACATACATCCACACACACATCCATGCAAACTATCACTTTTATGATATACTAGCTTCTGCCAGCAGCTTCGCCCGCGTGAAAAATGTTTTCTTTTGCCAAAGGAACATTATACCGGGATGAAAAGTAGCCTATGGGCTATAACCTATCTCTGTTCCTCATTTGATCCAGATCCGTTCAGACATTCTGGCGTTATTGAGTAACAAACAGACATCCACACACACATCCATGCAAACTATCACTTTTATGATATACTAGCTTCTGCCAGCAGCTTCGCCCGCGTGAAAAATGTTTTCTTTTGCCAAAGGAACATTATACCGGGATGAAAAGTAGCCTATGGGCTATAACCTATCTCTGTGCCTCATTTGATCCAGATCCGTTCAGACATTCTGGCGTTATTGAGTAACAAACAGACATCCAAACTTTCGCATTTACAATATTAGTAAGTAATTTTAGTATTCCTTTTCTGCTGTACTTACCTAAACGACTGATTGCCAAGGCCCCTATTTGTCTTTCTCTCCTGTCTAGCGGTATTACTATTATTAGTAAAAAGCTTTTACCCCGTACTATAGTCGCTTGTTTTGCTGTGTAGGAATAATCCTTTTCACGTTTTTGTGTATATTTTGGACCCGAAAAAAAAAGATTTATTTAGGCTTAATAGTAGTGAAATGAGCATAAACACACTATGTCAATTAAGAGATGTTCTATGTTAAGGATTTAATTCCGCACTTAGTCCTTCAAAAAGACCATTGTGCGTGGGCCATGGCGGTCGTTTGGTGGTTATTTGAACCAGCCCACCTCACTCCAGAAGTTAATCAAAGGTCCTGGTTTGCTTAGAACATATGTGTAAGATCTGGGTGACCCGAGTGTTCGCGTTCTAATTTGGGTGACGCCAGTGCATTCAAAGAGTACGTGCGCAACGGTTTCCTCAGCCTCCATGCAGACCATGCACAGAGGGCTGTCCGTTATGCCTATTGTGTGGAAGTGTTTGTTTAGTAAGCAGTGTCTTGTGATGGTCCCCGTCACTAGGCGCAGGCCGTTCCTGTCTACTATCCAAGAATGGCATAGCTTCTTTGGACTGCCTGCAGGCCAGTGTCGAGATCCACTAGTTCTCCGCCGGTGTCTTGGTGAATTCCTGTAGCCACTTGTGTATTTGGTTGAAGGGGATGGGTACGACAGGCTCGGTTCCACAGACCGCCGTGCTGGTTCCAAGTCTAGCAAGCTCGTCAGCCGCGTCGTTACCTAGCGATCCGCTGTGTCCTTTTATCTATTGCAGTATCTATATATATATATATATACAGTTATTTTTTCTAGTGCGTTGTGACATTATTTAGTATTAGTTTCGAGGTAATATATATTTTTCCGTAAGGATCGGCGAACTGAGGCGCTGTCAGAAAGTATACGTTTGTGGGTATCCGTAACCCTCCTGGCTTCTAGGACTTGGACCGCTTGTACGATGCCCACACACTCCTCCTGGAAGACGCCGATGTTGAACACTCCTAGCGGGCTGGATATGCAATTTAGGAATATTATAAGCTGTAAAAAAATAAGAAAATCCGGAGATTTTTTTACGACTTAAAACATTAAAAGTATCACTTTTTACGTATTGAACCGCGTGCGCAATTTCTGGGCCCGACAATGATTTGTTACACTTCTTTGTCTGTAATTATATTTCCATTTGAATAAATACTAGTAACATGGCGGCGCGGCAGGAATGTTCCCGACGTTATGTCGATCGTTTCAAGTGACAGATTCGATTTATTGTGACCCATAAAAAAATCGTAAATCGAGGTGAATAGAATTTATTGGTCAAACCTAGTTTTCTGAGAATGGATTTTGATAATACATAGGCTCACCTCCCACCAGATGGACCGATGACCTGGTGAAGGTTGCGGGATCCGCTGGTTGCGGGACGCATGAGACCGGTCAATGTGGCGACGCTTGGGGGAGGCCTATGTCCAGCAGTGGACGTCTTTCGGCTGATATGATGATGATGATGATAGGCTCACGGCTAAGTTTTGAAGACGTGTATTTGCATATCCTTGCTTCATACGAAAACTAGTTCTAGAACCCAAGCTCTAGCTCTCCAGTTCTAAATACCCAGCAATAGTTCCCCAGCCCTAGATCCCCAGCTCTAGCTTACCTGCTCTATCTATATTGCACTAGCTCCCCATCTTTAGCTATATTCCTACAGCTCTTCATCTCTAGCAATTTTCTTTAGCTATATTGCTCTAGCTCACAAACTCTAGCTCTACTGCTCTAGCTTCCCAGCTCTAGCTCCCAAGCTCTAGCTCCCAAGCTCTAGCTCCCAAGCTCTAGCTCCCAAGCTCTAGCTCCCAAGCTCTAGCTCCAACTCTAGCACTTCCTGAAAGTCGAAATTTATCCCTCGGGAACGGAAATTAGGCCATAGTTTATCCGTGTTCCAAATTCCACCCAAATCAAATCAACGTTTGAGGCGTGATTAACAAACATATATCATCCAGCCGCAACTTGTTGAGTGTATTGAACATGGTCTAGCTCTCAGTTAGCCGCCATTTTTGAGTTGTCAGTTTTAACCTGTAAACTGGCAAACTAAGATTATTTGCGGCTAACTGAGAGCTGGCAACCTTATTTTTTTCAATTTTCTACACTACTTTCTTTCAAGTGACGTCGGAAAATATAAAAAAATACTTGCAGATTTTTGCACTGGAATTATAGGCTAATAGGAGTAGGATAGGAAAGGAACCCGCTTTATACATAAGTCTTATAATCAATAACATGTGACATTTAAAATTTCCAATAGTTTTAGCTGAGCGCAGTCTAACTTCTCTAATTATTCTGTACCATTTCAACTAACTTCAGAAGTATATAACTTTTAATACGAGTACTAGGAAACGAGTACTAGGAATACAGCACTAGAAAGAAGTTTTTTCTAAACAAAGTTGAAACACTTTAAATCAAATAAAATACAGTGTGTAGTGACCGCTAGACTTGTTTCAGAAAAGAAAGTGACCTTTTCTGCAACTAAACAGAACACTTTAAAAATAAGAGGATTTGGTAATAATGGAAGCAGAAACATTAACTTTGTTATTAAACTTAGGGCTTATAATGTCCTGGTGATATCGGGGTCTATAGAAATAAGAATGTAAGGGCATTGTGGC
The DNA here is from genome assembly GCA_948252205.1 of Orthosia incerta. Classification (NCBI taxonomy): domain Eukaryota; kingdom Metazoa; phylum Arthropoda; class Insecta; order Lepidoptera; family Noctuidae; genus Orthosia; species Orthosia incerta. The sequence continues at coordinate 15,931,410 of OX411758.1, read as the reverse complement.
TAATTAATAGTAGTACAAACGTACACAGGAACATGGGTAGACTATGGCCTGGATAAGGTCATGTCATACTTTTTAACATGCTATACGTTAGTACTTGAGAAAATTTTCGACTGTTTTGCAATGCATCCGATGCGAATTCGAGAAATAATATTGGTCCGAAGTAGCTTCTTTTAGGGGAGGTGACGCACTTTATCTGAACTCCGTCCGTCTGAAATCGGATACCAATTCGGATTAAAGTCGGATCTCGGATTTGGATACAGAGCGGATGCAATGAGTAACCGGGTTTTCGCGGGTAAAAAAGCGAGTAGAAAAATCAATAATATGTCCGCAGTAATAAATAGTGTTGAGACAACAACATCCTTACTAAATTATCGATAATCCCAAGGCAATCTTTGCAGTTTGTTAAAGTTTTCTGTTTTGGTATATATAAACAAAACGGTAAACTTGATCAAACTGCAACGAACAAGAAGAAACAACGCTTTTAAACGATCTCATTCAACCTTGATACTTCCTTCTTCTTGCGTCAAACTCACCCCCTTTTCACCCCCCTCGTACTTGTATCTCATCAAAGCCATTAGGGTGTAAACTTTTTATGACGTTAGTACAGTCAGGGGCAAAATTATGTTGATACTTAACACAATTCAAAAGACTCGTAGATTAATCGGTCGGTTCTTGGTTATCAGTGGTTGAAATGTAATGCGATTCGCAGAAGATACTGTGCAAGATGCTAGTAGAACTGCATAGAAATATAAACACACGAGATGAAGTTCAAGTCATTATGATGAAAGTTGTAGTCAGCTTGGACTTTAATGAGAAAAACAACAAAATGTCGGACTGTGCGTATAAAATATGAGTTATCGAAAAGAGAAGAACGATAACCTCCTTTTTTAAGTTATTTAAAAAGACCAATACTATACAAAATAATACTTATAGCGGAGATTGTTGTTGAATTTAGCAAAGTGCGAAAATATTTTGGCCCGTGACTGTACTTTTAACGTTTTATCATGACAGCCAAGTGTCGTGTTCGGGGACTTTTTGTTAGGGATTTTATTAACAAAATAATGGTGGTTTTCAGTAACCTATTTAATCGGCGTTTTAGGATACTTGTAGAAGATACTATCACAAGGTGAAGTGGGTTTTGTTTCTTTTCATACTACACCAATGGTCTTTACTGATTAAATTAACATTCCGAGATCCAAGACTTTCAGCTCATTTCACCAAACGCGTCGAACTTCACTGCCTTGGCGCTTTTCTGGTGGCAACCACTGTTGATTCTGGTTTCCAGAATTGCAGTGGTTAGGAATACGGGGCGGGCTTATCCCAAAGAAATACTGTAAGCTGAGACTCTAGACAAGTGAAAAGCGTTGAGATTCCAATTATATAGAGAAGAAAGTCGAAAGTCAAGCGCTATCGAAATGTCACATGACCAATCCCTTACATTTTGACATTCTGACCTTCTTGACCTTGATCTTGATTCTGTCCTTCGCTGATAGAATGACACTTTGTCTAAAGACTTCCATAAAGACAAATGCTCTTCAAAATCAAACTCATCAGAAATTTAAAGGTACAAGCTAAACCTTTCATCCAACATTAGTGAGTCATAGTCCCTTCGATAAAAGCCAGTATTAGTCACGAAGTCTAAAATTAGTCTAAGGCAGGGCGAGGTCCATTAATGTATTCTACCCATAGAGCGATGTCTTGCCGGCTACTGCTAGAGACGGCACTGTAAGAAGCAAAGACCTTATACTTTTTAAGAAGTATAACGTCTTTGGTCAGAAGTTCCCATTCCAGAGACATTGTAACTTGACTTGACTTAATTGTCCCATACATACCAAGAGTGTCAGTAACTGTCGCCTTCTGTCCCTGCTGTCATCGTTTATTCTTAAAAATTGACGGCCCTTGATAATTCTATAACTTTGACGGCCGAAACTTTTGCTTACGAGTAGCATACTTTGTGCTGGTAAGAATAGTATTATTAGTAAGTAGCTGTGCCCGCGGCTTCGCTCCCGTCATCTGTCTGTCAACCCTACCCTACTTACTCTCCTGCCTTACATACCTACCAATCAATTTTTTTTTCTATAGTCATCATTCTTTCGATCGAGAATCTTAACACCGCCATTCGGAAAATGACTTCAAATGCACAACGCCATCTATCGAATGTCGAGTTCAACTGTCCGAGTATCTGAATTGCGTGTGTTTTGATAATTTTACTTCTTGAACACTTTAAATTCATCTAACTTTTGATAGAGTGAACCGATTGCGATGAAACAAAAACTAAGTAATTCTTCAAATTACGCACAATTTTTATGTGTATAAGATATCTACATTGGTTTCGTACATTTCACGTGATGCGTGCACAAATAAACAGACAAACAGACAGAAATGCTGGAAATAGGTTCTGTTGATTATCCTTTAACACCCTGGCTATTTTTTTATATTTTCGATGTACAAAAATTACTTTTCTACAGATTTATTATATGTATATACATTGATGATTATGGTGTCTCTAATCGCTGAAGGCGTGTTATTTTATGCTTACTTCAAGGTTTTAGTCATGCTCAAGCGCTAATGTAAACGTCAATTTGTATTGAAACTGGATAAACACTGTCTGGTGACAGTAAGTGGCACCCTCTATTATGTATACAAATTGATATATGAGAAAGTTTACGCAAACGCGGTCGAGTACTCTAAAAAACTCGCACTAAGACCTCTGTAAGCCCCTTCGATAAAAGCCAGCATTAGTCACCTAGTCTAAAATTAGTCTAAGTCAGGGTGAGGTCCATTAATGTATTCCGCCTTAGGTATGTACTGTAATTACGCCTACGGCTACCCGACTATCTATCCGACATTTATTAAAGACCGGCTTATTTGCACCCTTTCAATTCACAAGGTTGTTTGATAAGGGGTTAATTTCGGTCCAGAATTAATATTGAATCAATGAAATATGATAAAGTTGCTTAATTTCCGGTATAAAATTGGAAACCCTTTTGCGGCTTTGCAGAATGCTGCAACGATAGATGTTGTAACTGGATTTATAAATTTAAGCGGTTTTAGTTTCTGATTCAAATAAATCGCCTCCGACGTCACTGGTTCCTGTTGCTCAGAATCCAATAACTCAACACGCCATCAGCCATACTTTGAAGTAGATGGCGTGACGAGTTACACTGCACCACCTAAAGGATTGGCCATAATTATGTAGTCAGAGTAAAATGGGTTTGAGTTTTGGCTAGTAAATTAAAAAAATATTTTTTGGTTTCTATCTTTTTTTAAGTTAAAAACATCACTATATAATGTACTAGCTGTTCCCCGCGGCTTCGCTCCCGTGGACCACCCCACAGGACCCGTTTTCGGTATAAAAAGATAGCCTATGTCCAGGAACAATGTAGCTTTCTATTGGTGAAATAACTTTTTAAATCGGTCCAGTTGTTTCGGAGCCTATTCGGTACAAACAAATAAACAAAAAACTATTTCCTCTTTATAATATTAGTATAGATAATAAACAGTAATGTAAGTTGATGAAATTTTCTGTAAAAAGTTTTTTATTTCAAAACTCTGACTTCTATAGTTTAGGAGAAATTGTAATTTCAAATTGTGGTACTACGTTTTAAATACCATAACAGGAAATCTATAAAGAAACCGCCTTATTTTGGCAAACGACACAACAGTGACAAGTTTACTTCCATCAATAAATTAATAGAATCCGTTTCTTCCGCAAATAGGCATAACTCACGTCATTGTCGTTTCCCGCCAACTCGGAGTTGTCACAAAGTGCCAAACTTTTATAATAAGTAGGTACGAATATGATTTACTTGTTTATTCCGGCTTGTTGGCATTATGCTGGCGGCTTTTGATTCATATTTTATGGATAAAAGGAATTAAATATTGGTTACTACGTGAAATCAGAGGCGGCTGTACTTTAAGTTCACTCGTGCACTGAACTGCCAGATTTAAAAAGGTTTAGAAATAAAATAAAAATGTTTAATAATATCTGATTAACGATCTATTCAATATATACGAAATTATGACGAACAAATTTAAGCTCTTTGCTAAAGTAATAAGACGTATATTGCTGTAAAAAATACTCCCCGTGCGCTAGGCTAAAGCGCACGGCGAGAGTTTATACAATTCTATGAGAAACAAGCGAAAACGCCTGGCGCGTGAGACAGAGATAGTTCAATAGAAAATGTACGGCGAAATATGACCATTCTCGTGCGCCGCACCAGAAAACCGAAGATTACCGAGAGCGGGCGAGGTTTGACGAACGAAATTTATCTTAGGGTCGAGTACCAACATTAAAAGTTGTACAACGACGTAACTAGATGGCGTTGACGTCGAATTAGAAGTCGCTAGCGAGATGGTTTGCCGATTTACATAGGCTCCTGTGAATTTTAGCATATCTAACACAATTACCCAGTGAGACGGCACGGGCAAAGTGCACTACCATTACTATGATCCACCAGCCGCCACTGCGTGAAATTAAACTAGGAAAGCAGGCACATACTATTTTACTGATTTCAAAAAAAGGAGGAATTCAAATCGATACGTATCCATGTAATATTGTTGGAACTGCACAATATTCACTAATGTTACTGGGCTTTTAAACACGGGTGACAATTTATTTTTAATCGTTGCCCCACACTAGGAATTTCCCCTGTTTCATGGGTGCGTTTACAAACATCAACTACACCTCACATACACAACACCCAGAGCCGGAATAACTATCTGTACATCATACAAATATTTGTTCCGTGCGGGAATCAAACCCACGACACACAGCACAGCAGTCAATCGCTCAACCACTGCTCCAACCGTGCGCCCAACAAAATTTCATAAGTGTATGTATGTTATGTATGCCTGGTTCGAGCCCAGGCAGGCGCTTTACTTTGTGTAAATTATTTCATCACCACTGCTCTCAAAACGGTGAAGGAAAACATCGTGAGGCCGGCTTGTCCTAGAACCAAAAATTCGAAGACATGTGACATCCACCAACCCGCACTGGGTCCGCGTGGTGGATTACGGCCCATTCCCTCTCACAGAGAGGAGGCCTGTGTCCCGGCAGTGGACACATTAATAGGCTGATGATGCGATGTGATGTGATGTGATGTATATTTGTCCACGCTGTTCTCCGAAACTACTTATCGGATCGTGATCATTAATCTTTCTGTTTTGCTCTGTTCTTTTTGTTTGATTGAATAACTCTCAACTAAGGGAATAGTGCAAGTTTCATCAAAATCGGTTTACTAGCTTGTTGCTAAAGTTCCAAGTCCCTTAGGTCCTATGTAGGTGGCTAAAGTAAAATATCGCCATGTTTTTATTTCTTTTTATTGAGCATGACGGAAACCGGCATGTCCTAGAACCAAAAATTCGAAGACATGTGACATCCACCAATTAGCACTGGGCCCGCGTGGTGGATTACGGCCCATTCCCTCCCAGCAGGCCTGTGTCCCAGCAGTGGGAACATTAATAGGCTGATGATGTGATGTGAGCATGACGTCTCTATGGGTAAATCTTTTTTTTGTATATCAATTGGCTTGCGCTTGACTCTATTTCACCTGATGGTAAGCGATGATGTGGTCGACGGTGAAGCACAATTGCCTAGAAAAAAACACATTCACTCTTGACTTAAAGACCCTAGGTTGTAGCTATCGGGAACACAGACTCCGGCAGGGAATTCCACTCCTTAGCTGTACGCATAGTAAAAGTGTCCCCAAAACGTTTTGTGCGTATGTCGTATAAATTTTATTGTTTATAGCTATTTATTTGCTAGCATTAATTGAGGATTGATTCCGTTGTCATGGCGAGTTCAGTGGAGTGGAGTAGAGGATGTTTCCTTCAAATGTACTTGGAATATAGGTTGGTGGGCTTGGGTATCATACGTCCGTTGTAATAAGATAAATAAATGTGGGCATTCAAGCAAAAAAGGTCCAGTTCTCGGCATTTAAAGAAATAAAGAAAAGAAAGTAATTTGTTTATTTGCGCTAGGCACGACGCATACCATGAAAATATAAAAAAAAACTTAAATACAATCAATACAAAACATGCGTCACAACTACGCAAAACGGTCATTGCTCAGCATAATGCTGGTACTCGTGTGCGAGACAGAGCCACAGCGCTGGATAGCCGATGTCGATTGGGTGACTCCGAACCAATGAAACCTTAGTGGCAAGTGACGGAGCGAACAGTTTTATTTAAGAATAAAAAAATAATAAATAAGTAAACATAAATAGGTAAATGAGCTTTTAAAAGTTCAGATACAAAAACAAAGGATTTACTTTTTGTTTAGTGTAGGTGGTATATTAGTGGATATAGTGAAAATATTCAAGCAAACGAAGGTATGATTGTAAAGAAGTTCAAGCTAGGTCCAATAAGAAATATTATGACACAAGTGCACCTCCGGACAGGGGGACACATATGGCAATAATAGTAAATATTTTGTGTGACATAGATGGAAAGGATAAGTAGGTACTGTGGGTATTTAGTTTTGCAGATAAAAGCAGTTTTTTTAATTTGCCCTCATACAAACACAAGTATAATGTTTCCTTATCTTCTTCTTATTATTATCGATTAAATAAAAAAAACGATGTCTGAACTATGTAGTATAAACTGTGTTACAGGCGGCGCCTTCCTCCTACAGCTAAAAGGTATAAGTCAATTTACACTATAATATATTGGATGCTAAAATTACAATAATACAGAATTTTACAGTTTGATAATTGACTATACTAGATACTGAATCTAGTATAAAATCAATACCGCACTACCGGACCCATTTTGCTTAGACGCTTACAAATATCTGTCTATGAGAAAATACTACAAACAATTAACGACATTTCATCACAGAAAACACACATCGCCAGTGACACACATAGCATCACGACTGTATACCCCGAAGAGTTAGACAGAGACACCTATAGTAAACCCACATTTCGACAGATATGTTTAAGTCCCATGTGAGCCTATTGCTATATGCAATTATTCATGCAAAATAATTTTCCCAATCCTATTACAACACATAACTCCTACCAATCCTCCCCGCATTATAATACTACCTGCGATCATAATACCTCGTCACGAGCTCTCACGGTGCCCCTGGGAAGCAGAAGGGTCGTCCTGTCAGCCAACAAGAACTACGGCCGTTCTGACGGTCTACCTTGATCGTTGTCATCGCTCCCGGGGGAGTACGGCTCCTCGAACCTCGGTATCGCCTGATGGAAAGCGATAAAGGAACGATTTCACATTGAAAACGAATCTTCTCTGATAAAAAAATAAAAAAAAACCTCCAGTAAAGCATTGCTCATTGTCACGATTAGACGTCTGATCTCCAGTCTAAGTAATATACTCCGCTCCATTCTAGCAAATTCAGTTATACTTAGGCTGTTATGTATTGACATCAATTGACCGTGGTTTTCCTTTCTCATCGCGCCTGATTTGAGTCGACTATATTTCCTTCAAAATACTGTTTTTTTTTACCTAATATAGGCTCGCATTTGACCACCATCTCACCTGATGGTAAACGATGATGTGGTCGACGATAGAGCACGCTTGCCTAGAAGTTACCTATTCACTCTTGACTTACACAGACTCCGGCAAGAAATTCCACTCCTTAGCTGTAACTTAATAAAAGTATTCTCAAAACGTTTAGTGCGTATGGGTGGGATGTCCACCATGTACCGATGGCGCATCGCCGTACGTCTGGCAGTCGGATGATGAAACGGGCTAGGCGGAAATAGATCATGCAATTCCATCGCACACTCCCCGAAATGTAATCGATAAAAAACCGACACGCTGGCAACTCGGCGACGATGTTCAAGGCTCTGGAGCTTTGACTTAACCAGTGCCTCTGACTTTAGAATAATGGCTTTAATGTTTCTGTCTATAAGCAAATACGGCTAATGTTGATTATTCAAAACACACATTCCCAATCCGTTTATCACAAAAACCTCCTACCAATCTATCCCATATTATATTACTACCTGCGACCTAATACCACGTCACGAGCTCTCACGAGACCCCTGGGAAACTGTAGGTTCGTCCTGTGAGGCAACAGGAACTACGGCCGTCCTGACCGTCTACCTTGATCGTTGTCATGGCTCCCAGGGGAAGTATGGCTGCTCTGTGCGTAGGTATTAGGTAAGTTAACACGAAAATATAAAAACAGGTAAGGTAGACATTGATGGTTGCGCGGTTGAGTATTGAGGGAAGTAGAGCGCTAGAGATTGGAATCATTTAAGAAATAATATCACCAATTCAAGTACTAATTTAAAAAAACCGGCCAAGTGCGAGTCGGACTCGCGCACGAAGGGTTCCGTACCATTATCGCAAAAAACTGCAAAAAAAAATCACGTTTGTTGTATGGAGCCCCACTTAAATATTTATTTTCTTCTGTTTTTAGTATTTGTTGTTATAGCGGCAACAGAAATACATCATCTGTGAAAATTTCAACTGTCTAGCTATCACTGTTCATGAGATACAGCCTGGTGACAGACGGACAGACAGACAGACAGAAAGATGGATCGCAGAGTCTTAGTAATAGGGTCCCGTTTTTACCCTTTGGGTACGGAACCCTTTTTTTTTTTTTTATAGTCTATAGGCTCGCGTTTGACCACTATCTCGCCTGATGTTAAGCGATGACGTGGTCTACGGTGAAGCACGCTTGCCTAGAAGAAACCTATTCACTCTTGACTTAAAGACCCCAAGGTTGTAGCTATCAGGGAACAAAGACCTCGGAAGGGAATTCCACTCCTTAGCTGTACGCACAATGAAAGTATTAGCAAAACGCTTTGTGCGTATGGGAGGGATGTCCACCATGTACCGATGGCGCATGGCCGTACGTCTTGTAGTCCGATGATGGAAAGGGCTAGGTGGAATCAAATTGTGCAGTTCCGTCGCGCACTCCCCGAAATGTAACCGAAAAATGATATATTATAATTTAGCTTAAAATTCAATATTTGATGGCAAGCAACTACAATACTTTTACTATAATACTTGTGACAATTGAGTCACCCTCTAGCCTAGCCTTTTATCAACTATATTGGGGTTGGCCTCCAATCTAACAGAATACAGCTGAAAATTAGTTTACATGGAGCAACTGTCTATCTTACCTCCACAAACTAATAACTGGATGGCATGATACCCCTTAGTAAGACTGGTTGAAAGATTTGTGGCTTCTTATTACCTGTAACGACTGTCAAAGATAGAAAAATGACAGCCTGACATTAAGTAATTTTGCGGGAACGGTACGGTTCAAATATCCATTTGCTGGAGTGACCCAAACGATCTGAACAACGCCTCAAACGCTACATAAAACGTGGACTGTTCCCAAACCGTATAATTTATGAAACGACGCGTCGACACGAAAAGAAGAAGAAATACATAAGTACAGCTTAGCTAATTCATACTGTGGGTCGTTCTATTAATAAGGTAGGAAAGTTCTTCAAGACAGGATACTAATATTCGTTACATTATTACTTATTATTATAATAAAATATAAGATAGCTATTCATTACCTAATGGACATATCCAATACATATGTTATTACCTTGGGTTCTTGGAAGTCAAAATAGATATTCGGTTGTACCCCTACCTACATAATATGTATATGTTGGTATCTTGTATTGGTTAATCACTAACCCATGTTTGGAAACGAACGAAAAAGGGTCGCATTTCAAAGAAGTATTATTATTCGATAGGATCTTTTAAAATTCGAGCCTGTTTTTGGTACCGACTTGATTGACTGTTCCTCTGCTTGTAAGAATTTCGGTGGGTCGATTTTTTTTCAGATTTTAGCTGAATGAGATTTACAGAAGCACTGGACATGCTGCACTGTCTCCATCTTAATTTGAGATAAGGACAAGAGGTAGATAAAGAATTGCAACGTTCATTTTTGAGACCACCTGATTTTTAGGGTTCTGTACCCAAAGGGTAAAAACGGGACCCTATTACTAAGACTTCGTGGTCCGTCTGTCTGTCTGTCTACCACAGATGATGTATTTTTGTTGCCGCTATAACAACAAATACTAAAAACAGAATAAAATAAATATTTAAGTGGGGCTCGCATATAACAAACGTGTTTTTTTTGCCGTTTTGCGATAATGTTACGGAACCCTTCGTGCGCGAGTCCGACTCGCACTTGGCCGGTTTATAAAAGTAGGTAAATCCAATCTTAGACCTATTTGCTCCATAAACAGCTAAATGCAATAGGGATGTTTCCTGGGTAGAAAAATGATAATTCTATTTAGTCCGTCTGTGAGATTATCAAATAATATTGGACCCAAATTTTTTGCTTTATCAAATAAACTAGCTACTGCCGGCGGCTTCGCCCGCGTGAATATCGAAAATTATCACAAGGGAACATATTCCCGGGATAAAAAGTATCTTATGTGCTATTCCAGACTATAATTGATCTCTGTGCCAAATTTCATCCAGCCCTTTGAGCGTGAAGAAGTAACAAACACACACACACACACAAACACACACACACACACAAATACACACACACACTCACACAAACACACACACTCACAAGCTTTCGCCTTTATAATATTAGTGTGATGATAAAAATTTACAAAGATAAAGCGCATCAAGGTTCAGGAGTGGTGGCTTGTGACGTCACAAGTTATTTCAACGCACTGTATCGTCATATTTTTTTACGTGGCAAAAGAAAAATACTTGTCCAACATTTTTAGGTTTTCTAACTGACGGACTGAATAGATATTTTTTGTCGTCATCCTGGAATGCGAGGCCGTGGCATCTCAACGCGAAGAAATCCTCGGAACAGTGAGGTCGCTCCGTGAAGCCTGTGAAGCTCCCAGGAAGCTTCTGTGCTTTTGGGCGGAGCTGGGCTGGCTATGTTAGCCAGTACAGCCCCCACGCACAACGAACCAAATGGGATTCTAAGTGCGGAAAAGGGAGTGTCTACCACTACCACTACTACTCTCATAATTTTTTCAGCTGTAAGTCGTCTAATGCTGGACATATGTAGGTCACTATGATTTAAAATAATTAATGCATTTAGTGGTTTGTTGTGCAGATCTAAAACAGAATGGCAGATCAAGTTTGGCCATCCAAATTATTTCACATATCACGTTTACATGTCGAATGACAAACCGTCAAACAACCCACAAAATATCGAATCGGAACATAATTCTGTGGTTTAAACTATCGAGTATCGACAATTGCTGTACTGTGGCCACAGACTAAATATATTGCATACGTAAAGTCTAGTGTCCAACCGAACCTTCGGCTTTGGCCGTCTTCGGCTAATCCTTCAAGCCTCATGGAAGGCTTGTGAGTGGGGGTGGGAAACAATGGAAACAGCACGGCTTTAGACATGTCAAAAATCACACTATATAATAATATTATATGATATAATATCACATCACACTAATATTATAAATGCGAAAGTATGTGAGGTAGTAGCGTTTGTATGAAGCATACATAATAATTCACTCATTCCGTTCATGTGAACGATCCTATATCAGTCATCATTCGCACCCTGCCTGTGTAACACGTACCTATATATCAATTTAATGTACCTTGTGCTTCAATTTAAATACAGTCCACTATATAATCTTATTTATGTGGTTTTATTACCAGCGTCTGCCACATAAAAATGGTCCTTCGAGCCGGAGAGGTTATAAAGAGTTCATTGACACTTACATTTCAATGGGTCATGCTAACTACATTGATATCCAAACTTATGATTTGAAAACTGGTCAGGTATATTTTCTGCCACACCATCCAGTATTAAACGAAAAATTACAAACTACAAAATTAAGAGTCGTTTTTGATGGCTCAATGGCTACAAATTTAGGTTTTTCTTTGAATGACATGTTACTCAACGGACCTTTCATCCAAAATGAGTTATTTAATATACTAATTTTGTTCAGATTACATAAATATGTGTTAATTACTGACATTCAAAAAATGATTAGAGAAGTTAAACTCAACCCAAAACACTGTGCTCTTCAAAATATACTGTGGAGAGATTCACCACAAAAGGAAATACAATGTGTGCAATTGCAAACCGTCACCTATGGTCTTAAAAGCTCAACATTTTTAGCTACAAGATGTTTAAATGAGTTAGCGTTTGGATTTGCACACATTTACCCTGAAGGTGCACACATATTATTGAATCATTGTTATGTGGATGACATTTGTACCGGTAGCAATGATTTACAAAAATTACTTGATATGAAAAACCAATTAATTAGCATTTTAAACCTTGGTGGTTTTAAACTTCATAAATGGAGTTCAAACAGTGAGCATATATTAGGTGACATTCCTAGTGCTTTACAGATTTCAAATGAAATTGATTTATGCAAAAGTGATGATCAATATGTGAAGACCTTGGGTATCAAATATAACACTCAAACTGACATATTGAACATTTCCTGTCCCCAAACTGAGTTGTTAGATGTTTACACCAAGCGTCAGACATTAAGTTTCATTAGCAAACTCTTTGATCCACTGGGTCTAGTAGGTCCAATTATTGTACTTGCAAAAATAATCATGCAACAAACATGGTTAGAGAAGGTTTCGTGGGACTCACCATTGCCACATAACTTAAATAAAAAATTTAGGAGTTTTGTTGAGAATTTATCAAGAACAGGTTGTATTCAAGTAAAAAGAAATATTGACACTCAAAACTCAAAATGTATTGAACTAATAGGTTTTGCAGATGCCTCTCAGAAGGCTTATGGTTGTTGTGTTTATTTAAGAACCATTAATAGCAATGGACAAGTAGATGTTGACTTGTTATGTGCAAAATCAAGGGTAAATCCCATAAAATCATTAACCATACCAAGATTAGAGTTAAATAGCGCTTTGATATTAGCAAAACTGTCTAAAAAGTTGTATGATCAACTAATTAAAAACAATTTTACCATTCAGGTACATTTATATGTAGATTCTCAAATTGTTCTTGCTTGGCTCAATACAGAGCCTATTAAATTGTCAGTATATGTTGCAAACAGAGTTAAAACTATCTGTGATCTCACACAAAATGCCTCATGGTCATATGTCAATACCGTTGAGAATCCTGCAGACTGTTTGTCTAGGGGCATAGAACCTCACTTACTTAAAAACAAAGAGTTATGGTGGCATGGACCACAATTTTTACATGATAAAAATTACACACATGAATCTACAAATATCAAAATTCCTAAGGAAATTCCTGAGCTTAAGCTTTGTAATATTACATTGACTTCTGAGTCAAATAAACATTTCAGTTTATATTCACATTATTCTGAAATTAACCAATTGAAAAGAATTATTGCCTATATTTACAGGTTTTTTAATAATTGCAAAATAAAGAAAGAAGATAGGGTCTTTGGACATTTGAAAATAAAAGAGCTTCAATTTGCACTCAAAATAATAATTAGACAAGATCAAAAACAACATTTTAATGAAGAAATGACTTGTATAATGTCCAAGAAGCCAATAAAATCCAATTTAAAATCTTTAAATCCATTTTTGGATGGAATAGGTATCCTCAGAGTAGGAGGTAGGTTACACAATGCTAACATACCTTATGATCAGAAATATCCTATCATATTACCCAAAAAATCATTCATTACACGTTTAATAATTAGTAATGAACACAAATGTTTGTTACATGCTGGCAAAAAGTTGACACTGGCCAGTTTATGTCAAAGGTTTTACCTAATTAATGGACTTAGAGAAGTCAAAGGGGTAATTCACAAATGTTTAATTTGTTTCAAGTTGAGAGCCAAGGCATCAGAGCAAATGATGGGATCTCTTCCTTCAGACAGGGTGAACCCCAGCAGACCTTTTGAAAAGGTAGGAATCGATTATGGTGGTCCATTTTCAATAAAATTACACCGTGTTAGAAAGCCACTGATTTTAAAGGCTTACATGGCATTATTTGTTTGTTTCACAACAAAGGCCATTCATATTGAGTTGGTATCAAGTCTAACAACTGACTGTTTCTTACAGGCATTAAAAAGATTTATTTTTCGTCGCAATAAACCTTCCATTATTTATTGTGACAATGGTTCTACCTTCAAAGGTGCCAATAATCAATTACATGAGTTATACTCATTACATTTTAATCAGGTACATCAGGACAAAATAATAAACTTTACTTCAGATCTCGGTATTGAATTCAGTTTTATTCCATCTTATTCACCAGTATTTGGAGGCCTATGGGAAGCAGGAATCAAGAGTGCTAAATATCACTTAAAAAGAGTAGTAGGCAAACAAATACTAACATATGAAGAGTTGAATACTGTAATAATTCAAATAGAGGGTCTATTGAACTCTAGACCTTTACTTTCTTTGCCAAGTATTGACCCAAATGAAATGTCTTATTTAACTCCTGCTCATTTCTTGACAGGTGCTTCTATTACATCATTTCCTGAACCTGATGTGACTAATGTGCCCACAAACCGTTTGTCATTCTGGCAGCAATGTACTTACATGGCTCAATCCTTTTGGAAAACTTGGTCAAAGGAATATTTGACTCAGTTACAAAATAGGCCAAAGTGGCACAAGAGTGTTCCAAATATTGAAAAAGGGGTCTTGGTGCTACTGAGAATTGATAACACTCCTCCATTAACATGGCCAGTGGCCAGAGTAGAACAAACTTTCCCCGGATCAGATGGCAAGGTCAGGGCATTATCTGTAAGAACTAATAGTGGTAAAATCATGCGTACTAGTGTGATGAAAGTTTGTGTACTTCCTATTTATGAATAGATTCTATTCACTCATTTACCTCTGTGTGGCTACGGAACTTGTCATGTGGACATGTTCATTTAATTTTAGTTTTGTTTATTAAAACTAATCATTTGTAACATTAAGCATGGGTATGTATCTAGTAGTAAAAGGATTAATTAAAAATTCTTAATATGTACCCATTCATAGATTATTATAGTCAAAACTGTTTTGTTATAACATTAATTTGGTATAAGTAAGACCATAATGACAAGCTATTGTTATCTAGGTTAAATACATAGTTATACTTTAAAATGTAAGTTACCTATAATATTGTGTAAACTTATTTTATAGAAAGCAATAGATAAATAATTATAGTTAAGCATAAACATGATGTAAACAGATTTATAGCATGCTTATTAGATACATAATTATACTTTATGAAGGTAAAATGTAATATATGTGAACATCTATTTTGTAATAGATACATGTAATGCATAGTGCATACTTAAATGAAAGTAACCTTAATGTATACAATAGGTTTATAATCACTAATCTCAGTGTGAATTAGTTACTTAACAATTTTGTAAGTAGTTTGACAGTTTATGATTCATTTAATTTAAAGTAACATTTACTTTGTTAGTTTATCTGTCAGTAATTCTGTATAATTTTAAATAAGTTTAAATTAATAACTTCTTTTGTTTATATTAAAACATAATAAATAATACCTAAGCTTTAACAGTTTATGAAGGTACCTATACCTATAAAAGGGACACAGTTTCCTGTTTGTTTAATATTAAGCAAATTTAAGATTAAGTTAAATTTTGGTTTGTATTCTGGACTTAGGTTTCTTAGTCGGCGTTGCCAATTTATGTATGAAGCATACATAATAATTCACTCATTCCGTTCATGTGAACGATCCTATATCAGTCATCATTCGCACCCTGCCTGTGTAACACGTACCTATATATCAATTTAATGTACCTTGTGTTTCAATTTAAATACAGTCCACTATATAATCTTATTTATGTGGTTTTATTACCAGCGTCTGCCACAGCGTTTGATATTATAAAGGTTTTTAAAAAAAAAATCGGCGTGATTAATATGTATATCCATGACAAATTATAGCTTTCTAGTACTAAGAGGCTCTGAGTTAAGACGACGACTAACGCCAACGACCTTGAGGGAACAAAACGCGCACTCGTTTCACACCCGCGCAACCCAAAATTTTGTAGTTTTTTGTACTTTCCTTATTATTCTATGACTTTAAAAAAAAAATGCTTCAGATCAAAATCTAGATAATTAAATTGTCTTTGAGATGGTGTCAATTTCATTAATATATACCCAGCGGTTTTGGTGTGATTGTCGTGTTTTTGTCCGTTTTAGACGTAACTTTACAAATTAATTACACTATGTTATACGAATAAAACTCAAAATTTTCTTAGATCAAATTATTAAGAAAATGGTCTTGGGTAACATGTGTTTTTTCCAAAAAATTACGACTCTCCGTTTAGTCGTGATTCTCGGTTTAAAATTAACTACTCAAGGGAATCGGCGCCTTAAGCTGCGGACGGACAGACGGACATGGCGAAACTATAAGGGTGCCTTGTTGACTACGGAGCTCTAAAAAGTGGTTTAATATTGAACTTAATATCTTAGGGTTATTCAACCTGCGGCCGAAGGTTGTGGCTACAGCCGATTAATCGGATTCGGCTTTTCAGTCGGACACTATTGAATTCTCTTCAAAGACCACATACTTACTATTACATACATAAGGTCTGTACACTGTGGCATAGCCTAACTATTACTTACGTGAACTCTCTCCAGTGGCGGCCTAAGCCTGTTGGGGGCCGGGGCCGCATTACAAAATGGGAGGCACTGGTACGCAGAAAGCTTTACTGACAGGTGAATATAAGATGCATGAACGAGCGAATGAATAATCTCGTAAATTTTAAATATTTCTAAGGGGTACAGCTGAAAATTAAGCTATTTAAATACATAGGAGAGATTTTGTTGAATTCTCTAGTTTTTGGGGCCACGGTATTGGGGGAGCATAGAGTTATGGCATTTTGACGCAGAGTCGAATCACACTAATATTATTAAGGTAACATTTTGTGAGTGTGTGTGTGTTTTTATGTTTGTTACTTTTTTACGTTCAAACGGATGGACGGATCTGGATGAAATTTGGCACAGAGATAGATTATAGTCAGGAATAGCACATAGGATAGCCCGGGCATATGTTCCCTTGGGATGATGCAAAACTTTTCACTCGGGTAAAGCCGCTGGCAATAGCTAGTTCCTAATAATGTACATAGTACGAGGAGGGATCAAAAAGTAGTGAGAATGAGATAGAATATAATGACTATTGATAACTTAACCATTTATTTTTCTACATAGTTTCCGAGTCTCTCTACACACCGAGTCCAGCGCTTTGCCAAGGCTTGAATCCTTTTCACAAAAAAAGTTTTGTCTTGGTCCTGCAAAAGCAGAACTTAAACCAAGAAAACTTAAACCAAGACAAAACAGCTCTCTACGGCATCCATCACCTCGTTATCGTCTTCGTACCTGTTTCCCCTTAAGTATTTTTTCAATTTAGGGAACAGATAAAAATCGCTAGCCGCCAGATCTGGTGAATAAGGGGGGTGGTCAACCAATTCGAAGCCAGCTTGTTGAATAGCAGCCATCGCAACTGCCGACCTGTGCGCGGGTGCGTTGTCGTGATGAAACAGCACGCCCCATCGAAGTTTCCCTCTCCTATTCTCTTTGATGGCATTCCTCAACTTGGGAATTAAAGCTGCATAATATTGGCCTGTAATAGTGGTTCCACGCTCCAGGTAATCAGTCAATAATATCCCTTCTGAGTCCCAAAATATTGAGGCCATAACCTTGCTAGCCGATGCCACGACACGAAACTTCTTCGGGGAATGAGTACATTCAGAAAAAAACAAAAGATACTCGAAGATTTTTCTTTATTAATATTTCAAATATGTATCTGAGCCATAGATATAGTATGTACAAGATACACAGAGTCAGATGGAAAACGAAACCAAGAATATAAAATCTATGTGTGAGGGAATTTGTCCATGTGTTAGTTAAAAAAGTGTTGATAAAAAGTCCATGTTCAATATCGATATCGATACTTGGTGAACACCATAAGAAACACGATTGCTGGGCAAAAGCCATGCTTTGCTTTAATTAAAATACAAATTACAAAATAATATCTCACATGTATTTAAAATACGAAATACAAAATATTTTTAAGTCGTGTATTTAAAATGTAAAATACAGTATTTTAACTATTTTTATTTAAAATACAAATAACAAAATACAGTCGGTCATTCATCGCGGCATTCGTACTAATAATCTTAATCAATACACAGAAGTTCGGTGAAAATAACCGTTTGAAATGAAAATGACAATTTACAAGGTACTTGACAATTTGACGTACGCGGTCGCCATTTTGCTTAAGAAAGCTATCAAGCGCTATTTTCTGCAGAACGCATCTATTAATAAAATCGCTAAATGTATTTTGAAGCCACAAGTATTTGAAGTACTAATAAAAAAATACCGCAGCGTCAGGTATTTGAAATTGACGACACGATTGGCGTAGTGGTTGAGCGATCGGCTGCTGCGCTGCGTGTCGCGAGTTCGATTCCCGCACGGAACAAATATTTGTATGGCCTGTAGATAGTTCAATGATAAATGATATTATTTCTGTAAGTTGGTTTTTACAAACACGTTTACATATTTTATAAAAGTAGATGAGGTCGGCGTTTCCTATCTGACTACTCCGAGAAGAAAGGCCGAAACAAACTTAGAGGTCACAGTCTCTTTTTAATTCCAGACAAAATCTTGGTTAGATCATGTGAAGACCATGTAGACTGATGTCTGAAATGGTCTTTTGAGGAATGAACCAGCCAGATTGAGTGAACCTGTCCAGTCAGTGCACGGATTTGTCAATAACCGTGCAGCTCTACTCAGAATTTAAGGAGCTCAACGATTCGACGAACAATACCAAAGAAAGGACATTCGGGTAGGCCGCATAAACTACTCAAACTGCCAGACCATGAAAAGTTTTCATACATATACTGAGAAGGCACAGTCATTACATTAATCTCCTTAAATTTCTCTCTGAGAGAGTGTCTTGCGCTTAATTTATAAATTGATCGAACAGCTCTTTTCTGTAAAACAAAGATAGTCTGGATGTCGGCGGCATTTTCCCACAACAGAATACCGTACGACATTACACTAATTACGATTTTTCTAACAGCATATGCTGCGGAGCTTAGCTTTTTTGACAATTTATCTATATGTTGGCCTCATTGTAGCTTAGCATCCAAAGTAAAGCCTAAGAATACTGTTGATAAGGCCTGGAATATAGTTGTTATTGTTTGTTAATATAATAAACATGCAACTTTAAGTACAGTTTCGATAAAAACATCTTCTCAATCGTAACTTAAATCTATTTTAACAAAACCTGACTAAATAAGTTTGTATTCATGTCACGATGTCACTAAAAACGATTAAGTTTTTATCGATACTCATGACGTCACCGCTTTGTCAAGCCCTAGCGTAAACAAACAATTTACTCCTTTACATAATATTTTCGCCAATTTTGTTTATATACACGAAATATACTTATATAAAACATTGGAAATCAATATACTATTGTAAGACTCTTTTTCTGAGCCGATTACTAGCAGAAATTCGTCAAAATATGGTTCAAAACAATCCAAGGACAAAATTGTATTTACCTGTGAAACGTGTATTTATTGGGGTTATTTCGTCTTGTAACGTCACATTCACTCACAGAACAAGTCACCATAATTGTATAATTAATATTATCAATTTAAATCTAAAGATTATTATTTAAATGCAAGAAATTCACCGCGGCGTAAAACAGATTGTCCGCTAGGGGTACTTATTTGCGAAAAAAATGACATATCGGTACGTCATTCACTCTCTCTTTTTCTCTTGGGCGGTTTGTACTTGAATAGGATTTCTCGCTCGCACGCTTCGTGTATCTTTTTGCGTAGCAAAAAAAATTCTAAATCTATGATCTGAGCTATGCCTGCCTTTTTTCTTACCAAGGAGTATGTCGTTCTCACTACTTTTTGATCCCTCCTAGTATATTGACCCCTATCTCCGCAACGTAATGCACTCATGTCTACTACGATGGTAGAAATGTGTGCATGTCACTTATGACGTGCAAATTCGAACTTCGCATTTTCAAATGCGACCGTCTTATTTATTTTTCCTGGATAGAATTGATGTGCAATACATTGTGGAAATAGGGGTCAATTTGCTGTTTATATTTTTAGAAACTCGTGACGACTCGGTCTCAGAGAGATTTGAGCCTGCCCCTGGCAGATACCAGACACGTCATCTAAAGTTATAAACTAATGCCTACATTAAACAGTGAAAGTTTAAGTTCCCTAAGGCTCTATTAGCCCGCCAGTGAGTCTTTATACTGTGGCTTAGGCCTAGTTTTTTCATCGGTAGTTAACTCAACCAATGGTTAAATATGCTAACCAATGTTTTAAAATTTCGGTAAAACGCGTTTATTCATCAATTTTTGAAATCACAAATGGTGAAATAAAATAAAAAGTTAAATATTTGATCATTTGTTAGACAAAAAATTTATGAATACACGGGTTTTATCGAAATTTGAAACCATTGTTTAGATTATTTAACTATTACTCTAGTCGGCTGTGGTTTTAATGACTGTGAACAGTTATCGACTATCTTGTCTTTCTACAAAACATGAAACAAGTTTTTAGCCATTATGTTCCGATATTATCGGCGAATAGTGCTCTAAATTGCTTTGCTTGTTTTGTGCTTGTATATTTTTTTTACGGCGTGAAACCTCCAAAAGGTGGAAGCCTGGACTTTTGAGGAAATAGTAGATTTTACAACGAGTGCAAAAACGAACCATTTTTATCCGAGACTATTAGCTGATAGTAATGTCGAGGATAAAATGGTTTTGTGGACGAGTTATAAACTCTGCTTTTCGTTTCGATTGCGAGGAAATAAAAAAGTAGTATAACATAACATTTCTTTAATTAATATTCAAAGTAAAATTAGTTTTAGCAAATTTGAAGAAATTAATAAATGCACGAAAAAACAAGACCTGTTTCCCGCCGTTTTTTTTTTAATCTTACGTCATTGATCTTAGGCTTGGGCTGCAGACCTATACAGCCTACTATTACATTAATTAAAAAAAAAATGTAATATATATATATTTTTTAAATTAATTAAATAACCTACCGTATTTTAATTTAAATTTTAATATCTTTTATGTTTTAAAAAACACATAAAAGGCAAATAAATGAAAGTAAATATTATAAAATAACAAATTCTATCTGTGAACTTTTTATTCTGTTTGGCTTTATGGCTCATTTTCTTTGCCTTAAAATAGATAAATTTATAAGTAGATACGTTAATGCACTTGTGCACAAAAATCGATTTTGTGCAGCCTATATCCTGCACAAATAAGCAATTTCAGAGCATGAGAAGTGAAAAAGACTTTTAAAGCTAGTTAACCTAAATAGAAAATATCGCTAGAAAGCGCATTACTGTGCTCATAGAGATAAATACTGAATTGTAAATGCTTGGGCCTGTAATGTCAAGAAATAAAAGTTAAAGTGTCTGTTTGTAATGTCAAAATAACAGGTTTTTACCAAATACTTATGAAAGTAAATACGATACTTACTACAAAAACTCAATTTTTGTCTGTCTGTCTGTGCCGAGTAGTCTCCGAAACGGCTGGACTGATTTTGACGCGACTTTCACTGAAAGATAGCTGATGTTATAAGGAATAACTTACTTTTATATTGAAAAAAGAATTAGGGATTCGCGTAAAAAAAGTAAAACCTTTTAAAAATATGTCTAGCTAGTATCAATTAAACTACTTCTTTTTAGGGATTACGATTAATGAAAAATTATAGGAGAAAACACCAATATTAAAAACAACCATTATTAAAAAAAAAATTAAATGTTTATTTCAATTACAAAGCACATTTTGATACATATTATTGGAGATCACCTTTTAAGCAAGGAATTGCTTGTATTAGGAGACTCCGCACTTCCACTTATCATAATTGTATGCAATTGAAATGTAGACAATGTAAACATGCAAGACTAAAAATAAAAGTAAAAATAAAAAGGGTAACTTAAAATTATACAAACAGCTAGCTCCGCAAATGAATGAGCGTTATGCGTAGGAAAAAGGCCCAGATCGCGTATGAACGTGTGGTATGTGTGTCACGAGTAAATGTGTGAGTGTTTGTGTGAGTGTATGGGTGTGAGTGTGAATAGTGGGGTTGTGTAGTGTGCGAGTTATAATTTAGTAAAGCTTAGTTCACCTGTCCTAATTAATGTTCTGTCTTCATAAATACGAAAGTATGTCTGTTTATTTATTTGTTTGTTTATGTTAACTCAAACAAATCCGAATGAGATATGGGACTTTGGTAGATCATATCCTGGGTTAGGACTCAAAATCCTTCCGACCCGACACTCTCGTGGAGACCTAGTTATGCGGGTGAAACCGGAATGCCATGCCAGTATAGCTAGGTGTAAGCGTAAGTCTAAAACTAAAATGTGGATTGTCGGATTAGATTGATATTATTAAATTATTTGGTTATTGCAAAGTAGATACAATAGATTCTATATCATTGTAGGTTTTAGTTTTAAGCCAATCAGTTACAGCTATTTTACAGTCTCGGAGCTTCATGGAATAAATACGTAATTCTTTATTCAGCAAGTTGTATAGGTGAGAAGATTGCCTTGAGTATTGCCTTTTAGCGAAAGTAGATCTAACTTTGACAGGTGGAGCGACTAAGTAGCTCCTTCTGCTTCTAGGCTTAGAGGGATCATACGGGAGGGATGTGTGTTTTCTTAGTATAAGTTGAAGCAAATAAAGCTTTCTTACAGACAATAGATCAGAAAACTGGTAGAGGCTTTGGGTTGGGTATCTATAGGGTTTAAAGAACATGACCTTGAGTAAGGTTCTCTGCGCCCTTTCAAGTTCTAAAAATTTCATTTTTGTCGTCCCTCCCCAGCAAGATAGACAGTACATGAGGATAGATTGGGCCAGCGATATGTATACTTGCTTTAGAAGTTGCTTTGAAGCCGCATGTCGCAGTGTTTTAAAAGTCCACACCAGCTTCCTAACCCTCTTCATAATAAGTTCGGTATGCATGTGCCAGGATAGGCGCTGGTCAATCATAACACCTAGATATTTAGTATGTTGTAACCTGTCAATTTTTAGACAAGAGCAGTCGGGGTTTAGGGGGTTGGGACAGTTGTGTATTTTTATTTGGAAATCTTGAGACGGTTGCGTGCTACTATACTTTGTAAAGCAGATGTAGTTGGATTTGGAGGCATTCAGTGTGAGGAGACTATGATTTAGCCAAGCTGCTATCTTCGCAAGGCCATCCTCAGCCAACCTTCTAACGTTAGTCCAAGTCCTAGCTGTGAAGACAATGGCAGTATCGTCAGCGTATGAGAATATGTGCCCGCCATCAATCTTCATGTTACAGAGGTTATTGATGTAGATAAGGAATAAGGTCGGCCCAAGGACACTGCCCTGGCCGACTCCGAAAGTTACTGTTGACTCAGAGCTACTACTATACTTCGCAATTTTAACCGTTTGTTTGCGATTATTTAGGTAGGATCTAAAAAGTTAAAGAGCGGTACCCCTTATACCGATGCGTTCTAGCCTATCTAAAAGTAAGGGGACAGACACTGTGTCAAAGGCCTTTTTGAGGTCTAGAAAAACAGCCAGACACTTGGCTCCACCATCCACTCCGTCCACTAGAGCAGAGGTTAGTGACAGAACTGCATCCTCAGTAGACTTTCCTTGTCTAAACCCAAATTGAGAAGGCGGCAGTATTTTATATTTAGAGAGGAAATTAATTAGACGTGAGTTTATAAGTCTCTCAAGGATTTTTTAAATGGACGGTAGGACCGAAATTGGTCTATAGTTGGACGGGTCAGTCTTGTCCCCAGACTTGTACACAGGCGTTATAAGGGCTACTTTCAAAGCATCCGGGAAAATTCCCTGCTCGAAGCATAGATTTATTAAGTGGGTTATGATTGGTACAATTTGTTCGTGTGCAGATTTTAGAAAGTTTACTTGAATTTTATCCCAACCGGGAGCGCTATCCGATTTCAAGCTCATTAAAGTGGCTCGAACTTCGTCGGGGTCTGTGTCGAGAAGAACAAGAGATGAGGCCAAAGGACTGTCTGCCAAGAATGAGTCAGGATTGATATTTCTCCCTGCTGAGCACTGAGAAGTTGTGATGTTTTCAGCAAGAATTTTGCCTATGCCACAGAAGTAATCATTAACCTTGTCAACAGAGTTTTGTGGGGTAGTGAGTAGCTCTAGAAGTTCCGAATTATTTGTTTTATTTGGTTTGCGTTGTGTGATGTTGTTTATGATATCCCATGTTTTTTTAGGATTCCTGTGTGCTTTAGAAAGCTGATCTCTGTCATGCTTACGTTTTTGTTTTCTAATAATGGTAAAACAGTAATTACGATACCTTTTGTAAGTGATTTTTAGAACCTCGTTGTATGGGTCAAGTCTAAGTCTCTTTTGCATACGATTTCTATTCAAGATACAGCGCAATAAGCCAATTGTCATCCACGGTTTTAGGATTCTATTTTTCAAGGGTATATTAAGTGTAATTGTGCTGAGTGTGACACAATTTTGTAATATTTCGATTAGGTTATTAGTAAGCGTGTTAGGGTTATCTAGTTTTAATAGGTCCGTTAGGTGACTGGCTTTGAGCAGCTCAAGCCCCTTTTCTAAATTAAAAACTGTTTTTGTTTTTGAGCATCTTATTAAGTTAGTATGGTTTGAGATATTTAAGAAAGTCATGAAATGGTCAGTAATAGTAGTGTGAATAATTGCGATAGTTGCAGTTTGGTTGCTAGGTTTCAGTTTTATTATGAAATGGTCAAGACAGGTTTTGTCTCTCGTGGGGAGCGAGTGACCAGGGAGTAGACCATGCATTGCCAACATATTAAGATAGTTAAGTCTGTTTGTACGCTCGTGTGACTGCTCATTTTGATTGTGTATTAGATTAATATTTATGTCTCCAGTGATTATAATGGTTTTAGTTGATGCAATGGTAGTTAGGTGATTGTTCAAGGAGTGAATAAATTGATCTGCGTTCGCAGTTGAGGGGGACCGATAGATCGCAATAACTATAAGGTCAGGCGTAATATGAATCTCTAAGCAAGATGCATGATCTAACTTTACTTCTCTTGTTTTATTTTTATGTGTGCTTTTAATATAGGCGACCACTCCGTCAGCCTTATTCAGATGGTTTGTAGTTTGGTACGAGTTATAATTTGTTATTTGAGGTATTGGCTTGTTCAAATTCAACCTACATTCGGTTAAGATTACCAGATCGATATCTGTTTTAAGATTAATTAAGTTTAATTGAAGATCATCAAAATTAGAGTGGACAGATCTGATATTCTGCGAAACAATGGTAAAGTCAGATAATTTAGGCGATATGTGCTTATTAAAGTCAGCAATTTCACAGTCAAACACTTTAGCTACTTCGGAATTATCTATGTCATTTAAAGTGAGTAGAGTATTATCCATTTAGATAAGTTTTACAAATGCAGGGTAACGTAATCATATTCGTATTATTATTTCGTGTGTGGGTGAGAGTGGATGTATGTGTGTGTGTGTGTATAGAGGTATATGTGGTTTGAAAGTTTGTGAATTTGGAACGTGGATTGAATGTAGGTTTGAGTGATGTAGAATGGGTGTTATAGCGCGATTGGTAAGCAAAGTATAACTTATTATTTAACTTGATTCCAACTAATTTTACGAGTTTAAAATACTTATGAAAGTTTAACAAATAAGTGTAACATAATAAGAAAAACAAGTCATAACAATAGGTTGCTTGTAAGATGAAGACTAGTCATTTAAGCTGTAAAAGATTATGTACCTGTGACTCACAATTTATAGCAATAGTAGGAGAATCATCATCCTTCTTAATATATACTTTCCCGTAGGCTGTCCAGCAGTATTTATATTCCTTAGATTTTGCCAGGTCACGTGCAAGAAAGTGTAGTCGAGATCCTTTTGTAGTTAACTGTTCCGAAACATATGTTGGTGTATTCTCATCTGTTTTAAATCCGAGATGCTTCGCACATAATTTCCCATTATGTTTTCTATTAAAGGCTTTAGTCGACTTCAAGAAGTTTGATTTTAGAATAGTCGACTTTAGCTCAACTATAATAGGGCTATTCTTTGTGTTAGTTCGTTTGGTTTTTACTCGATATATGTCACTAATATCCGGTTTTGTGATATTACAGCCTACTTCGTTGGATAAGCATATTGTCATTTTTATTAGGTCTTCTTTGGATTCTTTAGCTATTTTTGGAACATTTTTGATCTCTAAATTCGCCTTTCTGCTGCCTCTTTGCAGGTCTTCTATTTTGTCCTCTAATATTGTGATAAAGGTTCTATCTTTCTTTGATTGATCCTCGAGATGTTCAATTTTAGACCTTAGTTCTTCATTTTGTGCCGTGAGAAAAGCCATGGAGGATTCTATGTTGCTATTAGTGGTTTTGATTTCCATTAGAGTCGGGTAGATCTTCTTAATCTCTTCTTGTTGTGGTGACATTAAAGATGATATTAGTGCTTTGACTTCCTCTTTAAAAGCACGGAAGTCAGAGTCGTAGTCATAATGATCCTCTCGCGATCTCTTGTAACGTCGAGATACGAAGTTAGGAGGGGTTTTTTGTTCAAGTTGAACGGAAATGTTTGATTCAGATAGGGATTTGCCACTCAATTCCTCCATTCTGAGTACCTGGAGATAATAAATCAGTGAGGATACGCTACAGTTTATACTTGCTTGTCTTGTTGGTTGGTTCAGTTGTTTATACTACAACGAACTGCACAACTTTGACTGAGTAACGTCGGCTCATGTACCAGGAGAAGATAAAAACAAGGAGGTCCTGCGCGGGCTGACGTCCGCAGAGTAAAGATATTGTAGCAGTGTGATGTGCAGATTTGTTTACACCCACAGCGGTGGTCCACTCCGCACTGACTGCCCATCAGGACAAGCATTGTCTCACGTTCCTAATTAGCCCCAAGAAGCATAGATTCACCAAACTGGAACCAGTGTACTTATACCGAGTTTTTTAACGTACTCACTCGTGATAACGTAAACGATCTCTTAAGTCAAAATGTATTAAAAAAAAGATTTCTCCTTACCGTCCCCAGGCGGCGCGCGGCGGCGCTTATCCAGTTTCAATACAAGAGTGTTTGTGTGAGTGTATGGGTGTGAGTGTGAATAGTGGGGTTGTGTAGTGTGCGAGTTATAATTTAGTAAAGCTTAGTTCACCTGTCCTAATTAATGTTCTGTCTTCATAAATACGAAAGTATGTCTGTTTATTTATTTGTTTGTTTATGTTAACTCAAACAAATCCGAATGAGATATGGGACTTTGGTAGATCATATCCTGGGTTAGGACTCAAAATCCTTCCGACCCGACACTCTCGTGGAGACCTAGTTATGCGGGTGAAACCGGAATGCCATGCCAGTATAGCTAGGTGTAAGCGTAAGTCTAAAACTAAAATGTGGATTGTCGGATTAGATTGATATTATTAAATTATTTGGTTATTGCAAAGTAGATACAATAGATTCTATATCATTGTAGGTTTTAGTTTTAAGCCAATCAGTTACAGCTATTTTACAGTCTCGGAGCTTCATGGAATAAATACGTAATTCTTTATTCAGCAAGTTGTATAGGTGAGAAGATTGCCTTGAGTATTGCCTTTTAGCGAAAGTAGATCTAACTTTGACAGGTGGAGCGACTAAGTAGCTCCTTCTGCTTCTAGGCTTAGAGGGATCATACGGGAGGGATGTGTGTTTTCTTAGTATAAGTTGAAGCAAATAAAGCTTTCTTACAGACAATAGATCAGAAAACTGGTAGAGGCTTTGGGTTGGGTATCTATAGGGTTTAAAGAACATGACCTTGAGTAAGGTTCTCTGCGCCCTTTCAAGTTCTAAAAATTTCATTTTTGTCGTCCCTCCCCAGCAAGATAGACAGTACATGAGGATAGATTGGGCCAGCGATATGTATACTTGCTTTAGAAGTTGCTTTGAAGCCGCATGTCGCAGTGTTTTAAAAGTCCACACCAGCTTCCTAACCCTCTTCATAATAAGTTCGGTATGCATGTGCCAGGATAGGCGCTGGTCAATCATAACACCTAGATATTTAGTATGTTGTAACCTGTCAATTTTTAGACAAGAGCAGTCGGGGTTTAGGGGGTTGGGACAGTTGTGTATTTTTATTTGGACTCTCACCCACACATTTCGTGTGTGGGTGAGAGTGGATGTATGTGTGTGTGTGTGTATAGAGGTATATGTGGTTTGAAAGTTTGTGAATTTGGAACGTGGATTGAATGTAGGTTTGAGTGATGTAGAATGGGTGTTATAGCGCGATTGGCAAGCAAAGTATAACTTATTATTTAACTTGATTCCAACTAATTTTACGAGTTTAAAATACTTATGAAAGTTTAACAAATAAGTGTAACATAATAAGAAAAACAAGTCATAACAATAGGTTGCTTGTAAGATGAAGACTAGTCATTTAAGCTGTAAAAGATTATGTACCTGTGACTCACAATTTATAGCAATAGTAGGAGAATCATCATCCTTCTTAATATATACTTTCCCGTAGGCTGTCCAGCAGTATTTATATTCCTTAGATTTTGCCAGGTCACGTGCAAGAAAGTGTAGTCGAGATCCTTTTGTAGTTAACTGTTCCGAAACATATGTTGGTGTATTCTCATCTGTTTTAAATCCGAGATGCTTCGCACATAATTTCCCATTATGTTTTCTATTAAAGGCTTTAGTCGACTTCAAGAAGTTTGATTTTAGAATAGTCGACTTTAGCTCAACTATAATAGGGCTATTCTTTGTGTTAGTTCGTTTGGTTTTTACTCGATATATGTCACTAATATCCGGTTTTGTGATATTACAGCCTACTTCGTTGGATAAGCATATTGTCATTTTTATTAGGTCTTCTTTGGATTCTTTAGCTATTTTTGGAACATTTTTGATCTCTAAATTCGCCTTTCTGCTGCCTCTTTGCAGGTCTTCTATTTTGTCCTCTAATATTGTGATAAAGGTTCTATCTTTCTTTGATTGATCCTCGAGATGTTCAATTTTAGACCTTAGTTCTTCATTTTGTGCCGTGAGAAAAGCCATGGAGGATTCTATGTTGCTATTAGTGGTTTTGATTTCCATTAGAGTCGGGTAGATCTTCTTAATCTCTTCTTGTTGTGGTGACATTAAAGATGATATTAGTGCTTTGACTTCCTCTTTAAAAGCACGGAAGTCAGAGTCGTAGTCATAATGATCCTCTCGCGATCTCTTGTAACGTCGAGATACGAAGTTAGGAGGGGTTTTTTGTTCAAGTTGAACGGAAATGTTTGATTCAGATAGGGATTTGCCACTCAATTCCTCCATTCTGAGTACCTGGAGATAATAAATCAGTGAGGATACGCTACAGTTTATACTTGCTTGTCTTGTTGGTTGGTTCAGTTGTTTATACTACAACGAACTGCACAACTTTGACTGAGTAACGTCGGCTCATGTACCAGGAGAAGATAAAAACAAGGAGGTCCTGCGCGGGCTGACGTCCGCAGAGTAAAGATATTGTAGCAGTGTGATGTGCAGATTTGTTTACACCCACAGCGGTGGTCCACTCCGCACTGACTGCCCATCAGGACAAGCATTGTCTCACGTTCCTAATTAGCCCCAAGAAGCATAGATTCACCAAACTGGAACCAGTGTACTTATACCGAGTTTTTTAACGTACTCACTCGTGATAACGTAAACGATCTCTTAAGTCAAAATGTATTAAAAAAAAGATTTCTCCTTACCGTCCCCAGGCGGCGCGCGGCGGCGCTTATCCAGTTTCAATACAAATTGACATTGACGTTTACGATTACGCAATTGAGCGGAGTAAAAACTCGCACTAAGGCCTCAGAACGCCTAATAACCGTAAGTGTTTTGTATTTCTAATGTCCTAACGACCGGTGACTAACAATATAGAACCAGGGTTAGTACTTGGTCGATAAATTAATTCCAGTAATGGGTCTAGTAAGCGATTGTCCAGTAAGTGTCGCTGTTTCTTTACTTCATTAGATAGAGATGTCGTTGACGAGTAATAAGGTTAGGTGATTGATTAAGGCAAGACAATTTCTTGCCTATGTGTGATCGATTTTATTGATAGAGCTCGTGACTTAATTATAACAGCTGCATGGTACGAGTCGATCGAATGCTTGCTGGGGTCGGTCCGTGGATAGGTGACCATCTTAACATAGCAAGGTTCCTCCGTGCTTTGGTAAGCATGTTAAGCTGTTGGTCCCGGCTGTAACATAGCGAGGTTCCTTAGTACTTTGTTAAGTAAGTTAAGCTGTTGGTCCCGGCTGTAACATAGCGAGGTTCCTCCGTGCTTTGGTAAGTAAGTTAAGCTGTTGGTCCCGGCTGTAACATAGCGAGGTTCCTTCGTGCTTTGGTAAGCAAATTAAGCTGTTGGTCCTGGCTGTAACATAGCGAGGTTCCTCCGTGCTTTGGTAAGCAAATTAAGCTGTTGGTCCTGGCTGTAACATAGCGAGGTTCCTCCGTGCTTTGGTAAGCAAATTAAGCTGTTGGTCCTGACTGTAACATAGCGAGGTTCCTCCGTGCTTTGGTAAGCAAATTAAGCTGTTGGTCCAGGCTGTAACATAGCGAGATTTCTCCGTGCTTTGGTAAGCAAATTAAGCTGTTGGTCCAGGCTGTAACATAGCGAGATTCCTCCGTGCTTTGGTAAGCAAATTAAGCTGTTGGTCCAGGCTGTAACATAGCGAGGTTCCTCCGTGCTTTGGTAAGCAAATTAAGCTGTTGGTCCTGGCTGTAACATAGCGAGGTTCCTCCGTGCTTTGGTAAGCAAATTAAGCTGTTGGTCCTGGCTGTAACATAGCGAGGTTCCTCCGTGCTTTGGTAAGCAAATTAAGCTGTTGGTCCTGGCTGTAACATAGCGAGGTTCCTCCGTGCTTTGGTAAGCAAATTAAGCTGTTGGTCCTGGCTGTAACATAGCGAGGTTCCTCCGTGCTTTGGTAAGCAAATTAAGCTGTTGGTCCTGGCTGTAACATAGCGAGGTTCCTCCGTGCTTTGGTAAGCAAATTAAGCTGTTGGTCCTGGCTGTAACATAGCGAGGTTCCTCCGTGCTTTGGTAAGCAAATTAAGCTGTTGGTCCAGGCTGTAACATAGCGAGGTTCTTCCGTGCTTTGGTAAGCGAAGCGAAGTATTTCAGAATGTTCTCAGTTAAGCGGTCGGTCTATAGTAAGTGTCGCTATTTTTTTACTTCATTTCATGCAAGACAATTTCTTGCCTTAATTACGAACTAATGACATGACGTCACATAAATCCTGCATCGCGCAAGCAAAGTTTTCGGCCTGTACCTATACAACAGTCTGACATCAACCGTCAGGTAGTTTCCAGGACCAGACACAACACCTGTCTGGTCGGAGGATCCTCCCTTTTCTATGGAGGTTTGTGAAACTTTACACCATGTTCCGCCTACCTCAACAGGTATTCAAGTTTGGCTCTGCGAAATGGTGATGAAAGGCAACGAAAAACCCAACTGCTATACCTGGTTGCCGACAGACAAGTGCGAAGTGACAATGCGACAAAGCGTTTTCATTTATATTGTTTTTCAAACAATTTCATATTTTGTCACATTTTCGTACCACTTCGGGCACCTTGACAATTAACATAAAAGTAGACGAGTTCAAACCTTTGAATCAAAATATAATATGTTGTTTCAACTACGGAATCTTAATGAAATTTTGATTACCTACTAAAACATTAATACAGTTTATTTTTTGAAGATTGTTTGAAGCTATTTGAATTATTTCGGAATGGATTGTTGTCGACTCGTAATAATTTGACGGGATCTACATTTTGTAAATGATTAATATTTTAAACGCCAGAGATTTTTTTGTTTACAGTATTTTAAAAACTTAATTTAGTATGTATGAAAATTCTGTTACAGCAATTTAAAACTTACTAACTAAAGTAAATTTACTGCTGTATCGCATATAAGTTAGTCATTATCTGCCTGCCCTTGTCCCATGTTTCTTGAGATCGGTGCAACACGTTTTCTTCTTCCATTTAATTCATTTCAGCTATATCTGATAATATTTAAAAAATAATATTGGAATGCTTATTTGAGTGCATGCTGCCTACAGTAATGTGAGACCAGTGAATGCCTAACTAATTAAATTGTTTAAGATCGTAAAAATCTTACCAAATAATATTATTTCAGACAGAAAAATTGGGTAAATAACTCCAAAACCGGGCATTCTTATCAATCAAACATAGAACATGGTTGACAAAGACCTGCACACAAAACTGTCACCACACAAATTGTGCTCAAAGGAAAAGAAAGACAAGGTAGACTAAACCTTATTAAAGGAAACATACAAGAAGCATCCCTAAATTTGAGCAACCAAAGAACTAAATACATTCCACATTTTATTCAGAGCATCACATGATTTATTTAGTGGGTACTGGGAAGTACAGCGAACGCCTTAATTTCGCCCGTATCGCCAGCCAACTTATCTGCTGATAACATTATTGATTATTGCTAACGCGTGAAAGCTAAACGTATTTTTAGAATGGTTCCAGGGAAATTATAAAACTGTACTTTAGTAAAGTTTAGTATACTGATCCTTCCTTGGTTTATTTGTAAGCCAGTGAGTTCTACTTAATTTTCAGGATAGGTGATGTGCGTTGTAATTATTTTTAACTGACTTCACAAAGTTCGACTGTACATATTTTTTTATTGTGTTTTACCTCAGAACTTTTACTTGGTGAACCGATTTTGACGATTTTTTTTTATTTGGCCGCTGGTGCTTCTCATATAGTCCCATAATTTTGATCAGGATCGGATGAGTAGTTTTTGAGTTATCCTTAATAACTCAAAAACTCAAATTTTTATGGTAATATAAGGTACTTACTGGTACATGAACTTTACACATCTGCGTACCCCTTTAGAGCGTACTGACATGATGTTATGTTATGAAATGTTATAAACAATAAGCAGACATGCTATTGCAGCAATCCCGAGAGATTTGCTGTCATTTATTGAAGAGTTCAGTTGTATATCTCCGAAGTTCTTCATCAGATCTTCACCAAATTTAAATGGGTTCAATTTGGACACATACTCTTACAAACAAAGATTTTTTTTCATAGAATTATCGAAATTGGTCGACCATTGACGGAGAAATCGGTGACCATACAAAAAAAAACTGGCAAACGGCAAAAAAGTCACGTTTGTTGTAAGGGAGCCCCACTTAAATATTTATTTTATTCAGTTTTTAGTATTTGTTGCTATAGCGGCAACAGAAATTCATCATCTGTGACAATTTCAACTGTCTTACTATCACGGTTCATGAGATATAGCCTGGTGACAGACGGTCAGAGAGACAGACGGATCGTGGAGTCTTAGTAATAGGGCCCCGTTTTTACCCTTTGGGTACGGAACCCTAAAAAACAACAAACATAATGTCGAACATAGAACTTCCTCCTTCTTGGAAAGACGGTTAAAAAAGTCTGCACAGACCTAGGTATTAAACAACTCAATTTATTACATTTTTTAAAGTAAGTAAACGAGTACTAAGTTATGTTCTAGTTCTTGTTTGACACTTTGAGAGCGCCGAACAATGCTTTTATTTTGTACCAAAGTGCTCTTCGTAAGTTTGCTCTAGATAACTGCGTCAAAACTTTTACAGATCATCGTTTAAATAATTATCTCCTACTGTATTCTGAAACCCTAGTATTCCAAGTCTGTTGTAAAACTTTATCGACTTGCAAAATATTATGATTGGGAGATGTAGACCAAACAAACTGCTAATACGAGTTTTGAAAGTCGATTTACTCATTTCACTTTGATCAATAAGGTATTCAGATTATAGAACATTAAGTAGGTCATCACGTCAGCATCATCTCGTAACTGATCTCGATGGATTCTTGGCTCAAATACATAGCAGCACCTATCGAGTTAGAAAGATACTTGTTGGTAGCTGTGGCAAAATTTATATAATAATTATGCCGCTTAAAAAAATATTAAAAGAATTGAACTGTTTTATACCGCTTTACAAATATGTTAAAAGTACTATTCAAAAATTTTAACATATACAGTGCAGTAAATACTTTAATTTGTCAAAGTGTTATCCATCAAAAAGACTTGGCTTAAAGGTCTTAGTAACCAGGCCAAAAATTCAAAGAAAAAAAAAATTCAAGTCGGGCAAGGGCAACACTGATTGGTCTCGCTCATTGTGTCATTTATTCCATTCGAATTGTAAGAACTTTGTGACGTTTGTTCGATTCATTGAATTCATTCTTCATCTAACAATTGCGACAGTTGAAATTTTTAAATAGATTATTTATTTTTGTTGCCGCTATAACAACAAATACTAAAAACATTATAAAATAAATATTTAAGTGGGACTCCCATACAACAAACGTAATTTTTTAGCCGTTTTTTGCGATAATGGTACGGAACCCTTCGTGCGCGAGTCCTACTCGCACTTGGCCCGTTTTTTTTGTATGTTCACCGATTTCTCAGTCAATGGTGGACCGATTTTGAAAATTCTTAGGAAAAAAATCTTTGTTTGTAAGAGTATGTGCCCAAATTGAACTCATTTAAATTTGGTGAAGATCTGATGAAGAACTTTGGAGATATACAACTGAACTCTTCAATAAATGACAGCAAATCTCTCGGGATTGCTGCAATCGCACGTCTGCTTATTGTTTATAACATTTCATAACATAAAATCACATCAGTACGCTCTAAAGGAGTACGCAGATGTGTACAGTTCACCTTGGTACACTCTAATTTCACCGGTTATGTTCCAGTTTCATGATATTCGGGTAATCTTTTCTGGCATTATAGGTACCTTACTATAGAACTTGCCTATTTACCATAACTAAAAAGTGAAAAATAAAAACCTCAAAAATGTGCCACAACCACTTCATAAAATTTTACACTAACAAAACAAAATAACTTCCTATAAGGTTACTAACTAAAAGCTATCATTGTTCATAAGCCGTTCCCAACATGGCACCCGTCTTAAAACAATGTTCAAGTAATTAACAACGCTGTAAACACGAGCGGCGCCGTTCAGGTGGAATTATATTCACTTTGATGTTCTACAACTTGGCGAACACTATCTACTTTCAGAGTAAGTGCAAACTAGGGTGTAACGGAACCTTGTATATGTCTCGGAAATGCAGGTTTTTGCATGAAATCGTTAAGCCGCTTCCGCAAATGCGGAACTTTTGCAAAAAAACATAGTACTTATTCATCTTCCTTCTCCGCACCTCGTTGATCTCGTGGTTGTAATCGCTACTGCTGAGTATAAAGTCCTGGGTTTGATGCCCGGGTCGGGTAAGTGTTATCAGGTTTTCTATCAGGAATATATCAGTAGCAGTCCGAAGTCATATATATACCAGCTTGATGCACTAGAGTCGATCGAAAATCGGGCCAAGAAACTCATTGGCAAGGAGGCACTGGTCAAGTCAAAGCTCCAGAGCCTTGAACATCGTCGCCGAGTTGCCAGTTTGTCGGTATTTTATCGGTTACATTTCGGGGAGTGTACGATGGAATTACATGATTTAATTCCGCCCAGCCCGTTCTATCAACGGACTACCAGACGTACGGCGATGCGTCATCGGTACATGGTGGACATCCCACCCATACGCACAAAACGTTTTGGGGACACTTTTGGAATGCCCTGCCGGAATCTGTGTTACCCGATAGCTACAATCTAGGGGTCTTTAAGTCAAGAGTGAATGGGTTTCTTCTAGGCAAGCGTGCTCCATCGTCGACCACATCATGTGCCCGGTTGATGGCAATTATCTCGCCACTCATTCTTGAGTCACATTGAACACAAAGTCACATTGGTACTTGCCCGGAACCCACGACGGGTTCGAATCCGGGCAAGTACCAATGTGACTTTTTCAAATTCATATGTACTTTCTAAGTTTATCTTGGACATCACAGGCAACCATGAAGGACAACTTCGGAAACCTGGACTTATACAGTTAATGTAAGTGTGAAATAGCCTAGTCAGAGGCCTGTGGGATTTCAAGAGGCAGCTTAATTAACTGTGACACCAGGGGTTGCCACATCCTCACACGAAAAGAAGAAAAGTAGGGGACTAAAATATAACTGCCGAAATGTGAGTGTAACTACTATTGGTGCACCACTACCTTACCTGTCGGGGTATACATGCGTAATGTTATGTTATGTATACACACACCGACAAAATTAGCGGATCAAAATAAAAACGTTGATTCTTTTTTAAATACGGTTTTTTTTTACTTATATTATTACAGGATTCCTCACTTAAAAATACACCTTTTGAAATAATTGTGAGATCGCATTTAATACATTTTGTGTGAGTAACATGATTTTGTGTGAGTAACATGATTTTGTGTGAAAACTGCACATTGTTAGGCAAGTTATAAAAGTGCATTAAAAAACATTTTTACAATAAAATTAATATCACATAATATCGAATGTTTTCTCCACGTTTTTTTATAAAGATTTCACCCGCCTAAACTCCATTTGAAATAACATTAGACATGTTTCCAAATCTTTTTACAGTCCGTTCAACCGATTTTGAGTTCTATTCCGTAAACATAAAGATTGCCATAAAAAGCATAAACCTGTTACCAAAACCAGCTGTTTACTACAGCTACCATTATGTCATATCACCAACGCAATAGAAGTCAAAATCGGTTGAACGAGCTGTAAAATGGGCTAATTTAAACGTCTTATGTTATCGTAAATGGAGTTATAGACATGTTGAGAATAATGGTAGTCTCAATCATTCCTGTACTACGGCACTTCGCAGTGCATCCACATTGACAGGTGTAGGTATTATGAGTTTTGTTCTATAGGATGCATAACTGGTGTTATCGTAGGCTATTCCAAAAATGCGATATTGAAGTTTTTAACACAGATAGAAGTAAAAAAATTGGTATGTGTCCGAGCATGGTCCTGGTTCAAAACGAAGTGACACCTGATAAAAGGGCAAATTCTACAGCAATCTTTAATAAGATCTCCTATATCGATTACCACCAAGTCCGTACGAGCTCCAAAACATATCCCACCTGAATCCAATATTGTTCCTCTACCATATGCCACAGTACCTAGTTTAATAGTGTTACAAGATAGGGCAACGCCATCTAGTGACGAGTAGAAGAATTAAGTATTTACTAGTGGCGCCATCTAGTATCGAATAGCGGAACTAATCTTCTCGGTTCGAACATTCTGGAAGTTTCTAGTCGCTTCGGGAACAGTGAGATCGAAAGTCGATTGTTCTGGAAGTTTCACGAATTATCTAGAACAGTATGGAACGTTCTAGAAACATCTTCGGTGCTATATAAAGAGCGGTCGGGTTCGTCGTGAGTCAGTTTCGATTCGGAAGCGACACAGAGCGATCAGAAAAGGAAAATAGTGCGAAGTAATAGAATTGTTTAAGAAGTGTTTTTGTAATAAAGTGTGATTCATTGAAGTCTGCTGTTTAAATAATTTATCCCTGAGCCCCAGCTCGTAACAATAGCTTTACAGATTATGTTGTTCTTGTTCATGATAAAACATTTAATGCAGTCTGTTAATTCCATTTAACTGACTTCCCCACACATAACCAAGCAATATTTTACTCCATTAGTCCTTAGGCCAAAGTCGATGTATTCTAGCAAAAGTGATACTGTTTCTAAGGAGTGTGCCTCATGTTATGGACCTTTGGCGGGCACGAACGAACCAAAACCAGCTTCCTTCAACCTCGCCTCAACCGTAAGCTCACTTAATGTTGCACCTCGAACTTCCTCCAGCTCATATCTGGCTTGAACGGCCTTTAACCGCAGGTTTTTGCAAACGCGAAGCTGAATGAAACGATTATTCCTGTTAGAAGTACGGGTTTTCTGCCTTGTCCTGATTTTCGCACAAAAACATTAGTCTCTCTGAATCATTGAAAACTGTAATAAATGGTTGAAACAGGTAAACGATGAATTATGAACATCATCATCGCATTTACGGTGATGAATGGGAAGACGGAATACGGAGGTGAATTGTTTTATGAATTAGGCATTATTGGTTTTATTTATAAAACAAAATAAAACCAGCCCTTAACGGTAAAAAAAAAGTTTAATTTTATGTTTTTCTTGTTTCGCTAATTTTGCCAGATGTAGAAATGTCATGATTACGAATACCTAATTATTCGCCAAAAAGAATACGCCCGGCAAAGCTGATCCTTGCGAATTATTTTTGGAACAAGCCTATTGATTTACAGGCATGAGGCGATGTCGAACTTTACCATCACAACAATATTTAAAGTAAATGTATAAGAAACGTTAACTAAATGGATGTGTCAATTCATACCAGACCTTCAAATCAATCTGCCTAGCCTTTTCCCAACTACATTGG
Organism: Orthosia incerta; assembly: GCA_948252205.1. NCBI lineage: Eukaryota > Metazoa > Arthropoda > Insecta > Lepidoptera > Noctuidae > Orthosia > Orthosia incerta. Next base: position 15,893,218 of record OX411758.1, on the reverse strand, counting down.
GGTCGGCTTCCAGTCTTACCGGATTCAGCTAAGCACCAGTGTTTTACATGAAGCGACTGCCTATCTGACCTCCACAACCCAGTAACTGGGTAATACCCCCCCTTAACAACACCCCTTGGCAAGACTGGTGTCAGATCTCAGGCTTCTGACTAACCGTAACGACTGTCAAAGATCTTCAAATGACAGCCGGGACCAACGGCTTAACGTACTTTCCGAGGCACGGAGGAAACTCGCTATGTTGAAATGGTCACCCATCCACGGACCGACCTCGTTGCTTAACGTTGATGATCGACCCGTGCGGCTGTTATTATATACCCATAAACTTCACCGGAGCTTCAAATATCGAATTAAATTACCGTTCCGGAACTTACGAAATTTTAAATATTTTCAGTAGTCAATTTGTTCATTCGTCTTAGAAATTTGATTGAAAAATGTGACGCGTGGAATTTCATAGGTCTTACTGTTTCACGGACGAAGTTATTTTCAATTTGTGAGTTTAACACGTTCGCTGCCGTAATTGCTGAAACAGTTAAAAAGCCATTGAAAATATTAGATTTAAATGAATTGTATGAAACTTCACTGATCTTAACGTTCTCCAGCAATAGTGTATTGATAATAGGATGTTGCATTATGTAAAAAATGGCAATTAATAAAATTTACAAATAAAATAATAGTACAAGTGTGTAATGTTGGTGATTACCGCTGAAGTGCCATTGAGACCCAAGCCGTTAGGTGAGGGTCTTAAGAGAGCCGAGGACGGTAATCATCAATACACATGTGTATCATACGACGTTTTTCAACACACTTGTGAAGAAAATAATACTAAAATAACTGGGGCGTGTAAACTCGATATCAAATTGATACCGCTCTAAGAGCTTATGGTCACCCCCCTGTAATTTCAATAGTGAAAACGAGTTGAGAAAATTTTTCGCAATGGCGGGCAAAATTAATCAGTTTTCCTATGCGCGCGCATCTTACAATGGCGATCGGCCAAAGACTAAAATAATGAGGTTTCTTTTGTTTTGGCTTTTCGTGAATAGCGTTTTAGCCACGTACAAAATGGTGAATTTCAGGTTTTCTTTATTACAGAGAAAACAAAAGTTATATTTGAGTGAAAGTTTATTTATTAAACACGTACAATTTGAAATTGTGCAATTAACTACAAAATTGCATGAGATGAGCAAGCAATAGGTATATTAATTTATTTGTACTATTGAGCACGATATTTTTTGTATTGAAACTTTTATAGGAACAAAGCAGCTCAACCAATAAAAAAAACTGCATAACTCACTTGTGAATAATAGCAATGATAAAGTCACCGTTTGATTACAGGTGTCATTATATGCCTAATTGCGGTGAAATTAGAGCCACTTTATGAGCAAGTGTGTTGAAAACTATATTAATTTAAAATACAATAATTATATCCCACTCTTGGCAGACTTTCTGTCATTCGTGACTTAGGAGTCCTTTTTGATACATCTCTATTCTCTATCTTTTCGCGATCAATTAGATAGGCTTACTAAAGCTAAAATAATACTTAGCATTTTTGTCTAAGCCGCTTCGTAATAAAATCAGCTTTAATCTGCTTTATAATACATTGGTCAGGCTTTCCCCTAAATATTGTTCCACTATAATATGGTCGATATAGTGAAGAATCCGTTCAGCCCCGTTTTGTTCGGTATTTGTGCATTATAAATGGCATACGAAAAGCTATGCCGGAATACAATGATATACTTAATGGCCTAATTCAAATGGATAAGATTAAAAGAAAGGCGAAATAATTCTGACCTACTTATCATCATCATCAACACATATAATAAATCTGTAGAAAAATATTTTTTGTACATCGAAAAAAATTCCAAAAAAATAGCCAGGGTGTTAAAGGATAACCAACAGAACCCATTTCCAGCATTTTTGGTATTTTTGTCTGTTTATTTGTGCACGCATCACGTGAAATGTACGAAACCAATGTATATAACTTTTATACATAAAAATTGTGCGTAACTTGAAGCATTACTTAGTTTTTGTACATAGCAATCGGTTCACTCTTTCAAAAGTTAGATGAATTTGTTTCATCGCAATCGGTTCACTCTATCAAAAGTTAGATGAATTTAAAGTGTTCAAGAAGTAAAATTATCACAGCACACGCAATTTAGTTACTCGGACAGTTGAACTCGATATTCGACAGATGGCGTTGTGCATTTGAAGTCATTTTCTGAACGGCGGTGTTAAGATTATACGCGAAAGAATGACCCTATAAAAAAATGGTATGTAGGAATGTAGGGTAGGCAGGAAGGTAAGTAGGGTAGGGTTGGCAGGCAGATGACGGGAGCGAAGCCGCGGGCACAGCTAGTCCTACATAAAAATTTAAATGTTTCCATCGATGCACCATTGAAAAATTGTTATTTTAATTTCAGGATTAGCCAATATAGTATTTATGCGATAACATCATATATTGATAAATTTAGGTCGTTTAAATCCCGTGAATGGTCGATACGGTACAGTTGCATATGCCGTATCGACCATTCACGGGATCATCAATTTTTAATAATAAAACACTAAAATGTGCAAAATGACTTTCGTTTCGGAAGTCGGTGTTGCAAAATTATAAAACCAGAGACTTTTTCAGAGAGATATATAACAAAGACTTTTTTTCATTTATTTTATTTATTACACCAACAGTAATATTATTATTAGAGGTACCTATGGATGTATAACCATAATTGTTGCGTCGTGTTTGGAGCCATCTGGGGACGAAGCCAAAAATAAATCGTTCCCTGGTAATATTTTCAGCCCGACGACAGGCAGGCACAAATAAATATTCTAAATGCGGAAACAAAGATCGATTAAAACCTGTGATACAAAACAGTGATCCTACAAAAATAGATGCTACTAAAATAATTTGGGTTTAATACGAATCTCAAGTAAAACGGCTGTCCTATCATCATAATTATTAAGGGGCTAACGCTAACATTTTGAGTCGACAAAGTCTAGTTTATTTTTGTCTCTGTCGCTCTAAAGTCTATTGGAGTGACAGAAAGACTTATGGAATTATTAAACTCATTTCCGCTGAAAGACGTCCGCTGTTGGACATATTTTCCGCCAAGCCCGTTTCATCATCGGACTACAAGACGTCCGGCAATGCGCCATCAATACATGGTGGACATCCCACCCATAGGTACTCAATGTTTTGGAAATACTTTCATTATGCGTACATCTAAGGAGTGGAATTCCCCGCATGAGTCTGTGTTTCCCGATAGCTACAATCTCAGGGTCTTTAAGTCAAGAGTGAATATGCTACTTCTAGGCAAGCGTGCTACATCTTCGACCACATCATCGCTTACCATCAGGTGAGATAGTGGTCAAGCGCAAGCCCTATCTAAGATAAAAAAAATATATATATATATACTTGGGCCTTTCCAAGCGTTGCTAAATCGTCCTTAAACGATCCTGTGTGTCTCGCATCTAGTAGATTTCCGCGGTATTTAACGAATGGTACGCGTTCGCTATTATCCATATCATCCAACTATCGCCCCTATCGACTATCAGAAGTAGGTACTTTTTATATTCCGAGGTAAGTATGTGAAGAAATCAAGAAGATGGCCCTAAAGGCGGTTGTGATAGTCAAACCTTGTGGCGCAACTTGGAAGAAGACTATGTTCAGCATTGGACTGCGGTAAGCGGTGCTGAAATTATCGATGAGTAAAGAGATACATTGTTTCCTACTAAGCTACTAAGTGATTTAAACTGTCTGTTAAGCCAATGCTTAACAGACAGTTTAAATCACTTAGTAACAGTTCTTGCAGTAACAATTTACTGCAAGAACAACTCTCTTCCAGCAGTGTATGTCATAAAAGCCATTAAACATTAAAACCCAATGCAAAAAACACTAACATCAGATTAATTGGAAATAAAAATTGAAAATTCTGCAGTACATTCTTTTTATCTGTACATTTTTTATCTGACATATTTCCTAGAAAATTGAATAGTAAAAAATTCTACATCGTTGCTGGCTTGTGATGGTTTTTTTTTTTAAATTGACATGGTAAAAACAGCTTTTATAACCTTTTTTTCACGTTCCATCTGTTTCATCGTTTTCAATTTCAAAAGCCAGCGGTGCCACGTGCAGCGACTTATTGACATGCATTCGAATTTCAAACTATTGGATGACATTAAAAAAATGGCGTTGCGATTCTAAGCTTGCTATTGGCTGTCTCGTTGTTATTCGATTTTTGTAAAGATCGTATATTCTAGTTATTAAAATTAAAATCTTTACAAATACAGTCAATGAGTGTTTCCAGTAAAAGTTAGTTTTTGGAACTGAAATTCTCAACTGAACTCTGAAGGCATCTTTTTTTTGTTGGTTTGTGTAAAGTTAAAAAAGAAAAACTAAATCTACGCAAATCCTAGGTATCGTTTCCGTTTCTCTTTTAATTAGACTTTTTACAATATTTTTCAATCATCATTATAGCCCTTTGCTAAGAATAGTTACAGCACTGATTACAGTATTTGTGCCACATGTTAAATTTAGTGTTGTGTTTTTTTTTACCTTTGTATAGATTCTTTTACCTATTGTGAATGTGTGAACATTGTAGGCTTTCTAGATTTCTAGATGATTGTTAACATTTGTTAACTTTTTATTTCGTGCATTATTTTTTTTTGTTTGTTTTTTTGTTTCAATTTCGTACGACTTATTGTGGGGCCTACGTTGTCCCCCCATATCCAAGTACTAATGCTGTAACATGGAAATATTGTAAACAAAAAAATTTAAAAGAGTAACCATGGAGTTTCTTGCCGGTTCTTCTCCATAGGAAACGACTAACCCGAACCGTGCACCTTTTGTCGACGTTTTATAAGTGCCCATGTAGGCCTATGTAAAATAAAAATATTTGATTTTGATTTTGAGAAACCGGAAAATATTGAGTTCACTAGGATGCCACCATAAATGAAATACAAAATATTCCCAATTCTCCTGGGAACAACACTTCAGTGATAGCCCGTGTAATTACTGCGAATAGCTGTAAGTACACGGGCTATAACTGAAGTGTTTGTGTTTTTTGCGCGTGGCAATAATTGGAACTTATCTCGCCATTTTGTTTTTTCAGTAAAATTTTCTTAGATAACTTCAACTTCACAAATGTCTATTTTATTATATTTTTAACACGCTTTTTAACACGCTTTTATTAGCTTGGTATGTATGTATCTATGTATCTATGTATCAATGTAACAATGTATCAATGTATCAATGTAACGGAATCTTTGAACGTGATTTTCACCCACTTCAAAACGTTGGATTGATTTGAAACTTTGCACACTTATCAAGGACCGATGACAATGCAATAATTTAAACAGTTTGTCCCATTATCCTTACCATTAAAGCGTGTTTTTTAGTTTTTAGAACTACAATTTATTTCTCTGTCACTTGGTGATTGTTGCTGTTGTGTGGTGTCTGTGTCGAATAAATGTTTTCTTTTCTATGCGTGCTCCATCTTCGACCACATCATCGCTTGCCATTTGATGAGATTATGGTCGAACGCGAGCCTATCAATAACAATAAAATAATAATAAATATGAAATAAGTAGTACAGCACGAAATGCTTCTAGCAGCTTTTTAAGGCTGGTGCCAATTTGGAATAAAATTTAAATAAATAGACAGAACAGATTATCAGACAGCTGATATGCACCTCTTAATTCTAATGTAAAGTGAATTTAAATTAATATTCATAAATACCTTTATGAGTGAAAAAGCTTTTACTCAGTTTTCACAGCTGTACTCTAATTTCCAATTTGCAATCTGTTTCATTCTCCTCAATGAAACATCAATTTGAAAATATCTCTATAACAACTAAGTAATTTGATTCTGTAGTCAAATTGATTGTCTGTAGCGACCTGTAGTTATGTTGGGGCCCTTTTGAATTAACCCTTTGCGGACCCTAGTCGACCTCGTCCTACCATATCGACCCAACCATCCGTTGCTAAATTATTTCGCTGTGTAAGTATGTTTTACTTCATATGTACAACATGAGCGGGTCAATTTTGATGGATTGTAGTGTAATGAGGTGCTTTTCGGCTTTGGGTCTAATTCATATTTAATTTCAATATTAGTCTTTAGAATGGCCAGGTGCGCAGTTGTTGCATACTCATACCGGGCGTGCATGTATGACTAGATGTACGAGCGTAAATGGAGCTAAAGGAGTATGCAAAGATCGTAGCAGATGTCGTTCTTCAAAGTTCAATAGCGTGAGCATGTGTACCTATGCATGTCCCCATCACCACGAAACGACGTCGTCAACGTGCAACGATGCGATGTCGCACTTGCTAATTTAACTTACCGTTTCGCAATAAGGACGTCACGATGCCGCAACGTTACACGTTGTAGTGCCTTGTGAAATTCCAAACATTTAACAGCATTTCTGACAGAACAAAGCAACATTTAGTTTCGTTTCTTGTAGTTTCAGATAGTTACAGCATTTCTGACATCTTTTTTGCAGAACTAATCGCCAAGACATTGAGCGAGCGCATAGCCACGTACCGCTTCCGACGACGTAAGATGCAACGTTCCCCGTCTACATTGCTGTACCGTGCAATGGCACGTCACTTCAAAGCAGTACGCCACGACACCGCACCGTTTTACGTTGACGACATCGTGCGTTGGTGATCAAGCCTTTAGTGTTGAGATAACTTTTAAAATAGACTCACGTTGTAGTTAGCATAAATACAGACGCCGAAGTCTAGACTCTGCGTCGCGGCACACCAATATGTCCCCTCTAAGAATTCTCATTAAAAGCTAATGAACCAGTGATTACAAGATGCAGTGATTACTCGGTATGATTTGCTGCTTGTCATTGACACGAAGATTTATCATAAACAAATGTAGGCATCATCATCATCCTCTTCCTTCTGTCCTTGTATATCTATAAAACGTGTATCAGACTAAACGCAAAACCTGAAAAGAGAACACTGTACCAACCCTGAAATCGCCGAGTTATGCAAATATAAATGTATGAGGCAACTGATTTTATTTTTCGCGTTTATTCTGTGACACGTTCTGTCCTTCTACGTTTATCCCAATTGATTTTTGATCGATGCAGCTATTCTTCTACTACCATAGATTTATATTCGCTATCATCTCCGAGGACATACGAAATCATCATAAGTAGGTAATGAGTTCTATTTTGTAACTATTTTATCTAGCCTTTATTGTTCCTTTGCAGAGCAAACAATGAGAACCTCCCTTTACCATTATTTAAAGTTACAAAAAGTTTTTTCACAAGATGAACTTATTGCTCAAGGAATTCACCCTTCATTATTTTGACAACCGAAGCACCACTCCACTTAATCAAAAGATAAAAGGCAAACAAACAAAATATTAATTAAACATTCCTGCCCTTATTAGAGAAGCTGTAGGAGCATTCCTGAAGCATCCCAGAGCTCTCGAATCGAGCAACTATGGCGCGAACGGCTCTTGACCTTACGAAGACCCTTTAATGAGCATTTGTGAGTCCTCGATGGTACTTGGGTACCTACAGTGTCAAAGGGCACTTGACCGAGGCTTGGGGGTTGGAGAAAAATTATTATTTTTTTGTTTTTATGTAGCTAGAGTAGAATTGTAGTGGCACAGTGGTAACTGTCCCGTTACGAGTTGTAAGGTCCTGGTTTCAAACCCAAGCAGACGCCTTACTTTGCAGCATTTATATCATCACTACTGCGCTGACCTTATGAAGACCTTTTAATGAGCATTTGTGGGTCCTCGATGGTACTCGGGTACCTGCAGTGTCAGAGGACACTTGACCGGGGCGTGGGGTTAGAGAGAAAAAAAATATCATTATTATTTTTTGTTTTATGTCCTGGTAACCCAGTGGCTAAAGCCTTGCCTCTCGTGCTTGAGAGTTCAAATCCAACCATATTCAAATAAAAAGGAAATAATAATTGTGAGGATGAACGGTGATTAACATGCTAATTTTGAAATAATGCCGCGAATTGACGACTACGTTCTTTTTCATATTAACATTCGTTAGATTAGATACTGGCATAAATTAGCCTAAATCTCAATTAGGTATCTTAGTCCTAGTAAGCAAGGGTATATAGTGCCTACCAACCTAAAATAAGCAGGAAGGTACTCTATTATTTGAAGTTTAGAATTTGAAATGGATTAAAAACAAATAAAACACAACTCTCTGTGATGTAAGTGCAAATTCTGTTTTTCTACGTCTTTTACGATATCAAAGGCAGCTCTATCATACCTGCGGGCTATCTGCGTAAATTCATACACTCGATCTTAATACCTTTCATTTTCTCAATTCAACAGCTTTCATTTCCTGTACGTGTGACGTTGTCGAGCAGACGTATCCATACAATATTATAAATGCGAAAGCAACTCTGTCTATAACCTCACACATCACATACACACACACACATCACATCTTGTAAATGTTACGGACAGAATTGCTGAACGGATTTAGCTAACACTTCGCACATGGGTAGACGATGTCCTGGGTTAGAACACAGGATAATTTTTATCCCGACATAATGTTCCTTTGGGACATTATATCGGCGACCTTTTAACTTAGGCGAAGCCGCCAGTAGGAGCTACTTTTTAAATACATGAAGGAAATGCGGTTATATTTATTGGTTTTAGAATCGACGAACAATGAAGTTTTTCTGGAAAAAGAAACATTATCCGGAACACTATTATTTTATTAACCGACTCACCAAAAAGGAGGAGGTTCTATGTTCGACTTTACGTATGTCTTATTTTTTGTGTATGTTCACCGATATCTCTGTCAGTTATGGACTGATTTTGAAAATTCTTTTTTTGTTTGAAAGCGCATATTCCGAAATTGGTCCCATTTTAATTTGGTGAAGATCTGCTGAAGAACTTCGGAGATATGCAACAGAACTCTTCAATAAATAACGGCAAATCTCTCGGGATTGCCGCAATCGCATGTCTGTTTATTGTTTATACCATTTCATAACATAACATCACGCCAGTACGCTCGAAAGGGGTACGCAGATCTCTCATTTCACCGATTATGTTCAAGTTTCATGTTATTCGGGTAATCTATTCTGGCGTTATTGGTACTTACTAAACAACTTGCCCATTAGGTAGGCACAACTAAAAGGGGTAAAATAAAAAAAAAACCTTTTTGCAAAAAAAATACTACCGACTGCCAAATAAAAAACTACAAAGTGAAAAATAACTTTATTTTTGGAAGTCGGTGTCTATATCGCAAAAAATTGGTACGAAAGACACCGACTTCCAAAAATAAAGTTATTTTTCACTTTGTAGTTTTTTATTTGGCAGTCGGTAGTATTTTTTTGCAAAAAGGTTTTTTCCTTGAATAAGATAGAGAATACAAAAGAATAACGCGGTGTTTGCCACAGTATTCCTGTTGCAGTATTTTACTTTCTTGTGTTTTTCATTTCAGTTATGAAGAAATTCTAGCCATCAATTTTTCTTTGTAATAATATTTTTATAAATTTAAGTCATTTTGGAGGAGTATCCAAAGATAGCGAAAAAATATCGTGTTATTAATTTTTTTTTAAACAAAACTATTAGTAACACAAAAAAAACATGTTTCACAAATAATGTACAAGAATCAACTATAAATATATATATATACCTATATATTTTCAAACCTTTTAACCTAGCCGTTACTAAGGAGTATGCTTTAGAAAGTAACCGTTTTACGGCATTAATGCGGTGGAAGGCCTTTAACACTTATCTGAAAGATAAGTTGTCTTATCATTAGGCCACGCTTCCACCTGCTACTAGCTCGCATGCAAGTTGCACTACATTGCGGGCTACCGAGGTATAAAGTGATAAATCGCTCAATCGTGCCCCGCAAGTAATTAAACTTGCATGCGTGTTGCTTGCAGCGGGGCGAGCACAGCCTACCGTAACAGGCTTGAGTACACATTTTATCACATTTTGGGGCAAAAACCGTAATAACCGTGACTCAACCCTATCACAGAGGCCATGCTTGCCCGGCAGGTGGGAACGTGACCTATAGCCCAGTCATGAGTCAGGACCGTTTTGTTGGGAACTTAAAGTAGTAAACTGTTCTCTGACATTAGTACCCTTTCACAATGAATATTAAAATGACTGCAGAAGAAAAGCAAATATAAAAAAAATTCAGACTTAATCGTTCTCATAGAAAAAAAAAACCGGCCAAGTGCGAGTCGGACTCGCGCACAAAGGGTTCCGTACCATTATCGCAAAAAAACGGCAAAAAATCACTTTTGTTGTATGGCAGCCCCACTTAAATATTTATTTTATGCTGTTTTTAGTATTTGTTGTTATAGCGGCAACAGAAATACATCATCTGTGAAAATTTCATCCAAATAGTAAAATATGATTTCATCTGTCTAGCTATCACACGGTTCATGAGATACAGCCTGGTGACAGACGGACAGACAGACAGACAGACGGATCGCGGAGTCTTAGTAATAGGGTCCCGTTTTTACTCTTTGGGTACGGAACCCTGAAAAAACAAGCCAACTTTGCCTGACCTTTTGCCAAAAAAACAATGCTACAATTTCTAACTCTAGGATTTACTGTCAAACCAATGAGATGAAATCGGAATCCATTCTCAGAAAATAAGGTCCATGTCCAATCAATTCTGTTCACCTCGATTTACGTGTAATAGTTTGTGGGTCACAATAAATCGAATCTGTCACTTGAAACGATCGACATAACCTCGGGAACATTCCCCGCCGCCGCCATTTTTCTAGTATTTATTCAAATGGAAATATAATTTCAGACAAAGAAGTGTAACAAATCTTTTTCGTGGTCAGAAATCGCGTACGCGGTTGCCCGTGTAGGTAACTAACTGTGGGGTCACACACTGCTATGCTTGAACGCAATCTGCAAATCAGTTTTTAATGTAAGACTCCGTTGAACAGAAAATACTGAAGAGTTTAGGAAGAACATTTAAACTATGAGATCATATCAAGAAATCAAAAGTAATTTATTTAATGTAGGTTTATCAAAAAAGCAGGTATGCCGATAAGTTCTGGAATGGCCACTGCGTAACGGCAACAAATAAATGGTCACGTTAGGTATATCAGCAATTTTGAACGTCAAAATTTATGATACCGCCAAACCGTCACCACTTTTGTGTTTTAACCGATCTAGGGCGGCCGGAGCAAAGCGAATCTTCACGGTGGTGGTTCTCCAATGGTTACGGTCTTCGGTATTTGTGCGACGTCCCTCCACAGACCATGCACACACGTTTTATCTTGCGCCATATTTCTTGCCTGTTCTCGCGAGGACCTTACGGCTGCGTCAGCGAACGGGCGTTGCCGTGGTCGAATACTGGGCCAGGCAAATGATTAAGCTAAGTAGTTTGTCATGCACACGCTAAGAAGAAGAGCCGGGAAAAAGTTTAGATGCGTAACGAACTCCCCCAGCAACACATCTGTCTGTTATGTTAGAAGAACTTGAATCTATTCCAAAGTACGCAAAGTAAACAGTTACTCCATAGATTTATGTTCGCATAATTTGTCAAAATGCAGAAAACCAGGATGATTTTGCCGGCTGCTCTAAAGTTTATTGCGTTTAAATACTATTTCCTAATGTACTGAGTGGGGCACTAGTATGCTCATTTGCAATCATTAGTTTTATTCCATACCGCAACATAGAGCATTTGTGGCAGTCACCTACGTTTGCTACGCGGTATGCCCGTATGCGATGCTACAGATATGTAACTGATTCTCGCTTGTGCGCATTGAGAACCCAACTCCTCGCATTTCAGGATGACGTGGGCGACATGTTCGTGGAATAGCTGTGAGATATTTCCGCGGACCCTGTGAATCCTCAAGAAGCTTCTGTACTTCTTCTGGGCGAAGCTAGTCTGGCAGCCAGGACAACGGACTAAATGAGATTCCTATGGCGGAAAATGGAGTCCATACATATCTACTAACACCATAAAATTTAGTTTTTTACTATGGAGTAGAATTCCCTGCCCGAGTCTGTGTTTCCTAAAAGGTAAGTGTAGCTTGGTAAAAAGCCAGGTGGAAAAAGATACCTAGAATAATAAATCTCAGCAAAGCAGCTAAAGCAATCGATTGTCAAACAACCATTTGTAAGTTATGTTTAAAAAGAAAGTAAGAAAGAAAACTAGTTTATTTGGCACACACAGATACTCACAATGTAGGTACAAATAAAATTAAACTTAATTTCAAAACAATTATATAGTGTGGCCCGCGGCTGCGCCAAATCGGCGTAGTGCGCTTGTGTGGGCACGGTGTTTGACAACCGATTACTTCTGAATTAATTAAACTAAACAAAATCATAACTATTACATTAAAAATTGGTGAATAAGAAAGCAGGTACCTTTAACACAAGTGCAAAGTTTTATATAGTAAAGATACAGCCGTCCAAACGTTTGCTTATACGCCCCCGAAGATAGCCAATCACGTTACGAGTTCGCTTCGGATTTGTATGACATTTATGTACGACCTAACTGTAGTGACAGGTAAACATGCGGTCCGCCCAACCCTTACTATTTAAATCAAGCCCATGCCTGAATGTTTTTTTTACCGCTGAAGTTCATAGACCGATTCAAATGTATACAAATATATGTAAAACCCACCTGTTATCCACACATATTCGCGTCAAAGCGCTGCTATGAATAATTCGTTCTCCAAGCTCCCCTATTTAATTGTATGCCGATCGATACTGTAATCTGTATTCATTAAAACGAACCAATTTGCGAGGAGAATATGACTTGCTGAGATTAAAAATATCATAGAACATGGTATATAGAACTAATGTCAAAGAAATGTCTGTAAAATTGACGTGGCATGCTTTATTCCCATCCAAAATAAATTTACGAATTGGGAAGAGCAGCAATTTAAAAAATAAGTCTGACAATCTGACTTGCCGGTTGCCAAGTATCGTCATTGCCATCATCACATTCCTGCCTTTGTCCTATGTTTCTTGAGGACGGCGCAATACGTTGTCCGCTTCTATTCCATTCTATTAGCCGGGGTGGTTACGTACTACTTCCGATCCGTGTCCGTAAAATTTCGGTTCCGATGTAGCCGTAGTACTTCTTGTAGGGAAGCTTACGCACTACATCCGAACTCGTATCCGTCGTAATCTGTCATAGTTCATTCAAATTTGAACTTGGAAATCAAATCACGGACACGGATCACGAACACGGACGTGTAGTGCGTAACCGCCCGCTATCAAAGACTTCCGTTTCTTTCATGTCACTCCTCAATCAACCCATCCATCTGTTCCACTTTCCTCTCTACCCATTCATATCAATTTATTATTAACTATTTTATCCACATTCGTTCTTGGTATGTATCGTCATTGTTTTAGGTACTCAGTAACTTGATGGTGGAGGGAATATAATTGCCCCAGGTTAAAAATGTACGAGTATTCTGGTATTTAGTTGCAACCCGTTGATAGCTGAAAGGCGATCCCGATATATTTGGCTAAGGCTAGCCAGGTGATATGTAAACGAAAACAACCAGGGGTTTACGCTTATTTTTTTTTTAAATACGTTCCAAAAATATAGCTCAGTTACATTGTTATCAAAATAGTTGTACATTCTATGCAGAAAATAATATTATCACCTGATCTCATGAAGAGCAGTAAAGTCATCCCTCTATTTAAATCCGGTAGCAAAAATGATATTGGTAATTTCAGACCAATCTCTATTTTGCCTGCATTCAGCAAAATATTTGAAAAGTTAATTCTTAAGCAGTTACTCAGACATTTTAACTTACATAGCCTCCTTCACAATGACCAATATGGGTTTACGAAGGGTCGCTCGACTACAGATGCGGGTGTTGCTTTGTTGAAGCACATATTTGACGCATGGGAGAAGTCGCGAAATGCAATTGGTGTTTTCTGCGATCTTTCTAAAGCCTTCGATTGCGTTCACCATGATACGCTTTTGCGTAAACTACGCCATTACGGTGTTCAAAACGAAGCCCTAAATGTAATTGAGTCATATTTACTTAATAGATACCAATGCGTAGACGTTAATGGCGCTAAATCTTCCAGGTTACCTGTTGAGCTGGGTGTACCTCAAGGCTCAATACTGGGTCCGTTTTTATTCCTGGTTTATATTAACGATCTGCCATTCTATTTAAAGGATGTTTGCGACGTTGTACTGTTTGCAGATGATACTTCTCTGATCTTTAAAGTAGATAGGAATAGACAAGTTTTTGATGACGTGAATAACGCACTATCAATGGTCACAGATTGGTTCACAACAAATAATCTTGTTCTTAATGCCAAGAAGACTAAATGCATAAAGTTCGCTTTGCCCAATGTTAGAAATCTGGGTCCCAACATTGTGCTCGGCAATGAGAAGCTCGAAACTGTTGATTCAGCTGTGTTTCTGGGTATAACAGTAGACTCAAAAATTCAATGGGGGCCACATATATCAAGCCTAGCGGGTAGGCTTAGCTCGGCCGCCTACGCCGTCAGAAAGGTTAGACAGTACACTGACGTTGATACAGCGAGGTTGGTCTACTTTAGTTATTTTCACAGTATCATGTCCTACGGTATTCTACTGTGGGGCAGAGCCGCTGATATTCAAAATATATTTGTGCTTCAAAAACGAGCTGTTCGTGCCATTTACCAATTAGGTGCGCGTGTTTCTCTAAGAGATTTTTTTAAAGAGATTGGTATTCTCACAGCGGCTTCACAGTACATATTCGCCAACATTTTATATATTAGGCAGAACATTCATTTGTACAGTAACAATAGTGATATTCACAACTTTAACACCAGAAATAAGGACAAATTACGAGCTCCCTTTCATCGACTTCATAAGGTGCATAGTTCATTCGTTGGGGTTGGTATAACTTTTTACAACAAGTTACCGTCTTCTTTTCTAGATTTGCCATTTAAAGCAAAGGTAAAAGCTAATCTCTGTTCTAAGGCATACTATTCTATTAATGATTATTTAGATGATAAGCATAGTTGGTCGCTGTGTTGAACTCAAGACAATGTTCGTGTTCTTTTACCAAAATTAGCTTGCTGTCAGGTTAAATATTATTATTTTTTAATTTCGTTTTTATGTGTATTTTTTAAATTTTATTTTTTGGTAAGACTGTCGTAGGTATCGTTTACTGTTATTGTCGGAGCTGATGAAGATTGCTACTATCTTTGCATTATATAGAGTTAATCTTTCTAGTATTATATAGCAGCATAGCCAGCATTGTGTGAGTACCATGTACTTCAGAGCTATCATTGTCTAGATACCTACGTCTTCTATTGACTTGAATGACTCCGGTGGTTGAGAGTATGTCATGCCCACTCAAATGTCTCGCCGATGGTGGCGCGTGTGTCGGATCATTTAGCTCCCTTCAAAATGGTTGAGCTGAATGGTGCTGATACATGTGTCATGTTCGTGAACGGGCGCTGTCGGTTGGGACTGGTCATCTCTTAGCTGCCATGGTTTATTTTAATTGATTCTAATTTTATTTCTGAATTGTCTTTTTATATTTACTATGGACACTTTTAACGTTCTACATCGTTCTCACATAATGAGTAATCTCAACATGAATGATGTAACAAATGATTTGTAATAATTACCTAATTGAAAAAGAGTGTCCATGGAGTTTCTTGCCCGTTCTTCTCCATAGCCATCGCCATCGCCTTGGAATGGGCATCTACGGTACTTTCACAGTTATTATGTCTTGTGACTGGGACTGTAGCACCATAATTTTGTAATATTTTATTTTGTCTTTTGACAATTCAAAAGTGCCTGTAACTGGCCTACTTGAAATAAAGTGCTTTGACTTTGACTTTTGACCTCCTGTAGGATGTCTGCCAATCCCACATTATTGTGTTAATCATATTTATTTATCTAATCTATGAAGCCCACGATGACTTTTTCATTTGTTTAATTAATTTTGGTTCTATTTCACCGCCTGCAAGTAAGTTCCAGTGGAGTGAAATGGCAGATATGAGTAATATTGTACAGATTATGTTACATCTTCGAAGTTCTCCATTGAATAGTGTATTTCGGGGTGCTAAAAAACAGACTGTTATTTTTCTATGTATGACACATAACAGCCTTTAGGTCCTATGAGAGCGTTTTGTCTCACGTCTCAGTAAACGTCAATTTGTATTGAAACTGGCTAAGGGCTGTCCGGTGACTGTAAGGAAACACCTCTTTTTATGTACCTACTAGCTGTTGCCCACGACTTCATCTGCGTAAAATAAGTACTTTGAATAGCCTATTTGTTTATATCGTGCCATAATATTACAGGTAAGTGGGCAGCCTTATTTGAGAAATTATTAGTTCACCATACAAACTTTTACCCCTCCCTGCATGCCCCCTAAATGCCCCCTAAATGATGATTTCCGGAATAAAAAACTATTCTATGTGCTTCCTAGGGTCTCAGACTATCTCCATACCAAATTTGATCTAAATCGGCTCAGCGGTTTAAGCGTGAAAAGGTAACAGACAGACAGAGTTACTTTCGCATTTATAATGTTAATAAAAGTATGGATAGAAATTGACAAAAGAAAAAAAAAAAAAAAAGCTGTTTGTTTCAATTAAAATACAGTTTATACAATTCTTAACTTAATCTTAAACAAAAATAGAAAAGATTTTACAGTTAAGGAGTTGCTATTCGATTACAATTCATTAAATGTCGCTTGAATATGTTATAGGTCTGCCTTTTATTTTTGTTTTCCAGTTTACAAACTATGTGTTTTGGCAACTTGTTTAGTATTCGGGCGAGACTGATATTCCATACTCTCTCACCATAATCGTTATGACATTTTGGTATTTCAAAGGTCGGGAGGTGGTCTAGTTTACGTAATGTGATTAATCTTTTTGCCCTATTCAATTTACACATGTCACTACTGTACTGAGTTACAATTGCTAAATCTCTCTTATCAAATATACTCAAAACCTTACAATAATGAAACAAGTTGTGGTAATTATCTTTGTTCATGAATTTGACTTTTAAAGGAACAATTGTTTTTAAAATTCTAATCTGCAAATTATATATATCATTTAGATACGTTTTATACGTTCTTCCATAGCTACATAAGCCATAACTGATGACAGAATCAGCTAAAGACATATACATAAGTCTCAGTGTTCTATATGGCACTAAGAGATCGTTTACGTTAACGCGAGTGAGCACGAATAAAAACGCCTATCGGTCGGTGTCAGTGACCGGCTTTCAAATTAGGAAAACCTTTTGAAAACATATTTCGAAGATAGGTTTTCTGTTCAGTCTGTGCGCGAGTAACATAACCTACCTACCTATATTATTTTTAGGATATCACTATGCTAGGTTTAATATGTGAGGAGGAGCTCGCTGCTAAATAATAACAGCCGCACGGGTCGATCATCAAGGTTAAGCAACGCTTGACGAGGTCGGTCCGTGGATGGGTGACCATTTCAACATACCGAGTTTCCTCCGTGCCTCGGAAAGCACGTTAAGCCGTTGGTCCCGGCTGTTATTTGAAATTCTTTGACAGTCGTTACGGGTAGTCAGAAGCTTGAGATCTGACACCAGTCTTGCCAAGGGGTACCGTGTAACCCAGTTACTGGGTTGTTGAGGTCAGATAGGCAGTCGCTCCATGTAAAACACTGGTACTTAGCTGAATCCGGTAAGACTGGAAGCCGACCCCAATATAGTTGGGAAAAGGCTAGGCAGATGATGACTATGCTAGGTTTGGTAACAGTATGGGGATGGGAACTATAAGTACCAGGGATCCAGACTAAAGAACTACATGAAGTCCAATCCTGATCCTTTTTGGCGCAGCCGCGGAAGCACACTATGTATGTAATTGTTTTAAAATTAAGTTCTCGTTTATTTGTACCTACAATGTGTGTATCTGTTTGTGCCAAATAAACTTGTTTTCTTACTTTCTTTCTTTTGATATGACTGACTCGTTAATTTTATATCACCAGGCAAGTACTCTTTCTGTCTGTTTGTTTATTAACTTTTCACGCCTTATTGGCTGATCGGATTCTTATAAAACTTAGCATACTGCTAGACCACGCCACGCCATGAATCGAGGACATAGGAGACATTTTATCCGGGTAAAAAATGTTCCACGGGCGAAGCTCCTGGCTGGAAGCAAGTATAGCATTTGATATTGCAAAAAGCTATGACAGGTAACCAATTCTATCCCTATCCGCAAATCCCAACAGCCACTATAAATGCATGGGCTCGATATTACCACTGTAAATCACAGAACCTGACGCAACTAGCAGATATCGCAATATGTCCTGCTACGCTGCACGTGTGAACTGACGCGATGACAGTATATAAGAGGATTTTTTTAAATAAAAAAGAGTAGACAGAAATAAAAACGGTAAACATAAAAATACGCAAGAAGATTATACAGTGAGTGGCAATGTATCTACTGCAAGAGCTTCTCGCAAACTCGTTCCGAATTTCCATTTTGCAAGAACCAACTGACAACTTGTTGAAGTAACGGAACAAGCGCGAATGCAAGAAGTAGGTTCCAGAGGGGTGACCATAAGATCTTAGAGCGGTATCAATTTGAGATCGAATAAGGGACAGATGTACGTGTATGTGTGTATGTATGTGTGTGATGTATGTATGACTTGTATACATCTGTCACTTCATCATCATCATCAGCATATTAATGTTCCCACTGCTGGGACACAGGCCTCCTCTCTGTGAGTGGGGATGGGCCGTAATCCACCACTCGGGCCCAGTGCGTGTTGGTGGATGTCACATGTCTTCGAATTTTTGGGTCTAAGACATGCCGGTTTCCTCACGATATTTTCCTTCACCGTTTTTGAGAGCAGTGGTGATGAAATAATTTACACAAAGTAAAGCGCCTGCCTTGGTTCGAACCCACGAACTACAACTTGTAAGTCGCGGCCGATACCACTGGGCCACCACAACTCTGTCACTTACTCGATCTTAAATTGATACCGCTCTAAGAGCTTATGGTCACCCCCCAGGAATTCATTAATTAAATCACCTCTGAAATATGGGACTTTATAAGTTAGTTGGTGACACGTGTATGTACTTTACACCACCTCACCGAGAGAATAAAAGCTTAATGGTCTATCCACACATATCAGGGCCGTGCCCGGGACGTGCACGGGACGTGGACAGACCGTGCCCCATTAGGGGCTCAAAAAAATATCGGTGGGTACATTTTATATGAACTCGTTCACACACGTCCGTGCACAGGACGTGCACGGGCCCGTGCACGTCGAGCCCCTGACGGGCACGGTCCGTCCAGGTACCTGGCACGGCCCTGATATGTGTGGCCTTACTTATACCTTTAAGCCGCCTACCTTCATTTAATGTTATGTCTGTTGTAAACATAAACTTCAGTGTCACCAAACTGTCAACAGCTGCCAACATCAACTTTAACTCCAAGTTTCCTCACAAAGAGGGATCGTTTGCGATCAGAGTACCTCGTAGGTACAGTCAGGAGCATAAATATGTGACTATACAAAATTCTAAAGCGATTTCCTCCTATAGTATTGATAGTGTCACGAGTATAGTATTTTCTAAACCATACTTTTATTGTGAAATAGGTCTTTTGTCAAAGTTATGCTCGTTACTAGCTTCTGCCAGCAGCTTTGCCCGCTTGAAAGTCGATAATTATTCAGTGCATGCAAAATTTCCTATGTAGGTTGAATCTAACTCTATGCCAAAATTTATCAATTTCTTCAGCGGTTTAGGTATGAAAACATAACAGACCGACAGACAGACAGAGTCACTTTCGCAGTTATCATATTAAGTACAGATTTAACGAGTAAATTGCTTCTTAATGTTGCGAAAATGTAAGGTATTTATGCCTATGACTGTAGGTACGTTTTAACTTCGTATCTTTGACAATGACGTCACAGCTACCTGTGGCTTCTACCTGAGATGCGAGGGGGAGGCGAAGCGTGTAAGTGCCGTGGAATAAGATTACTGGATGGAAGTGAAGCTCATGTAGCTCATACCCTTGCTGTAGAAGTAATAAACAACTCTTAACCTAAACCAGAATAGGGTTCCCAATGTCCTTGATTAGACCCCGAACGCTTGACAAGCTTTTTAAAATGCAAAACAAACTCTATCTATTTGTCACCTTTCTCGTCTTAACGGCTGAACGAATTTAGATGAAACATGGGTCACGGGTATAACCTGTATTTGGATTTTATTAACTTCACTTTAGGAACTCTACGACCTCATCCCACTTATTCTACCATCGGACATCTAGACGCACTGCAAGTTATCATCCTTACCTTGTTGCCATTCCACCAATTCGCACCAAGCGCTTCCAAACATCCTTCATAATGCGCACAGCGAATGAATGGAACTCACTACCTGCGTCTGTGTTTCCGAACGCATTCAACCCGAATCTCTTCAAAGTTAGAGTGAACAGGCTTCTTCTGGTTAAGCTCACTCCATTGTCGACTCTGTCTCTGTCACCTATGACCTAGACTAGAGTCAAGAGCAAACCCATCACAAATAAAAATAATAAAAAAAAAACTTTAAAACTTTCGCGTTTCATAATCGAAAAACAATATATCACGGGAATTTAACGCGATTATTTCGATAATTAATTATCAAAATCATCGCATTATATTCCCGTGATATATTGTTTTTCGATTTGGATTTAATACCGGAAGTATGTTTCCTTGGAATCTTCTAGAAAGCTTCTGGCAGCCACGTGCGTTAAAGTCTAAAATTACTTTAACGCACGTGGCTGCCAGAAGCTAGTGACAGATATTTTTGTTGGGAACAGTTCGCTTCAATCTTCCTAACCACTGCAACCCTTAACAATCAAATTCCACAACGACCTATACAGGGCGAATAGCACTACCCATCCTTTTTTCACAACGGAATTATGATAGCTTTAGAACGTCATTCCCTAGGTACTCTGATACGATCACGAATTAAAAGTTTCACTTCCATTATTTCTTATTCTATGTAATATATAGCTAGGTAGTGCAGTACACGGCAGAAACATAGGGAGATAATTCAGTTTCGCTCAGGAGCTAATCGGCCGTTGACTGCAGAAACAACCACGTTGTTTTTCCAGCGTTAAATTACTTTTCATGCAAAGGGGTCTTTTAAATAACATTTCGTGTGATGTTTCTCATCTTTCAAAGACTACATCAATATGTAAAATCGCTTAAATGAACTAACTTCGACATTATCGCTGAAATGAACCTTTTCAGCGCAGAAACAAGTATCATTTATTGTCATTTATCTATACTGTAACTTTTTCCGTGAACTGTTACTAAAACATAAATTTTTTAATTCCTCTAATCTTGCCATCGGCTATTCCAGGATATACTTATCAACTTTTGGTAGAAAAGCAACCTTATGTTAGACTGTGCCATGTCCGGCGTAGAATATATTTTCATTTTTCAATTCAGTTGTTAAACATGGCGTACTTTCAGAGGCTATAATTATGATTCGAAAATTAAATCTTTTGCATAGGCATCTTTCTGTTACGCGGTCGTGACTTTTGTTTACGCGCTCGATCATTATGTTTGCAGTTTAGTTTAAAATTTATAAGTCAATTTATCACAAAAATCGAATAGGCTGTATAGGCTGTTTCCGTTGTAAAAAAAAACCAGTTGCAATAACGCGCCATTTTCGTTTTTTTTTTTTAATAAACGAATCTTATTCTTTGATTTGTTTTTACTATTTCCGACAACTGTATTGAAAAACGTCGTGTGATACACGGGTGTGTAGGTTATTGCAAACTCGTGTCATAAAAAACCCTCGCCCCGGCTCGGGCTTGTTAATGACAGCTCGTTTGCAATAACCTACTTTCCACTCTTGTATCACAATGTACTATTATGATGCAGTTGTTTGAAAATCGAAGGAAAATGTTGCACAGTATTTTTTTTTTAATTTTACCTATCCACGAATATAAAGTACGTGTTTATACAATACTTTTTGAATTCATATTTGGAACATTACTTTGTAAGTGTAGATAAACGTTTTTTTTTTGTGAAAGTAAAAACTTTGTTGCTAGTATTTTATTATCTGTGACTTTGTTTATTTTTTATTCGTTTAATTCATGCGTTGTCTCTGGCAGGATTAACAGTTTTCTTTCAAAGCCTTTGGTTTTTTCCAAATAGCCAACTTCATTTCAAATGCCACTCCATCAGACTCTACCAGTCTATCAAACGAAACAGTACCAAAAATAATAAATACAAAAAAGCCATAAAGTTGGATAAAGAGTCGATCATTCAAATATGACGGGCTATCTTATATAAGCCTCGTATCATGGCAGGCTATTATTAGAATATGAATAGTAAACAAAGGAGATAAGGAGATATGCAGTAAGCTTAGTCAATCTGGCTTTTAACGTAGTTGTGTGCGAGCTGGCAACACCCGGTTTCAGAAAAGCTTAATCAAGCTAGTCTCTCAGATTGGTCAACCCAATCCGCCTGATTATTCTCAATTATGCTGTAAGTTCAGAAAATTTCTAAATTTAATGAATATTCGCAACAACCCGTCGAATAAGCCGATGTGTCATTTATGTCAAAATCTTGCCGTGCAGTTTGGTTAAGAGGTGCTGGTAATCCCCCAGGCTGGCAGAAAATATTTCTGGCTGATATCATTCGAATTTAGAATGAGTTTGAAATATTTTAGAAAAAAGATAATTTTGTTTCGGCAGTCAGCTTTGTTATTACATAGTCGTGAAAGTTATTCGTTAATATTGTCCGAAAACTGCGTTAGCCCCTTATAATATTGACTTCTCCGGATACGCTCCTTCCCAAAGAGCTCCATTGCCTACTACAAAGTAAAAAATAGAGCAATAAAGCTAAGCCAGGTCCGTGAATTACTCCTCTAAATCACACTTTCCGCCAGCTTTCTTCCGTAAACATTGATTAGGCGAAATACTTTGTAACCCACACAATCTATGCAACTATTTAAGTGGTAACACTAACAACCAACGTCAAAGTTTACGTCAATTGCAATAAAAGCGGTAAATATAGACATTGTGATCCTATTACTGTATGTTTATGAAAGGCTATTAACGAACAATCGGACTGATTTAGCGGTGAATGGTAAACAGCTAAAGAATTTATGTTATAAACTCTATTTGCAAGAGCATTACCAAAAATGCGATGTACGTATTGTCATAATCCACTGCCTGACTTGACCCAGTGCTGAATAGGTCTCTTTTCTTGTCTCGATCTCCATGTTCCTATGCCTGTTTCATCCGGCAGAAGTATACGACATTTTCAAACCGCCTTAGTGTAATAGATCTGTGTAAACAGGATTGCGAATCATGAGAGTTCGAATAACCGCGAGTGCGAAAACCCGGACCGACCTCTGTTGTACGACGAACGGAAATTCGAGCAGGAAATACATAAGGTAGCTCGATCGCCTGGCTTCGCCAATTTATCGGATCAAAGAATTTTCATTTATCAATGACAGCCCGCTAGCCGCGTGGGTGTCGTTCAACTAAGAGGCGAAGATTACAATATGACAGGCATCCATTATTTATGTTTTAGTGTGATAATATTTCAGCTTCCTGAGACGCTAGCCAAAGTGACATTTTATCCGCGATAACGATTTCGAACAAATTAAGATTGATAGTGACATTTAAGGGCCGATTTCACCAATTTATTTTGAAATTATATTTGATTAATTCAATTGGTGTAATCGGCCCTAAGTAGCTCAAGTTTAAACCGTTTGAACTTTTTGAAAATTTTTGTCGCTAATAGAATGTCATTTTGTCTTTTGAGTAAGAGACAACTGGAATTCAATCGACGTAAGCGTCACGATGCCAAGTACTAATGCTGTAACATGGAAATATTGTAAAACCAAACAAATTTTTAAAAGAGTAACCATGGAGTTTCTTGCCGGTTCTTCTCCATATAAAACGACTAACCCTAACGTCGACAAAAGGTGCCACTTGCCCATGTAGGCCTACGTAAAATAAAATATTTATTTTATTTATACTTTTTTTATTTTATTTTTTTATTTTATTGATATCAGTTGGAAAATTGTATGGGAATGCCTACTGCTGTCGAAATGTCACGTGTAAGGGATTGATTCCGCATTTTCACATTTCGATCAACCCCATCGCTGATAGAGCTTATCCGAATAAAGAAAGAGTAAGTAGTTAATGAAGCTGTTTCAAAGGAAACCCAGTACGAAATATAAAAATAATAGTTTAAAAAACTAAAAATCACGCTTTAATAGAAAACCAAACGAAAATGTAGAAAATAATTTTCAATAAATTTAAATTAAGAATAGCGTGGTTACCAAAAAAGCCTGAGGTGTTTTTTAAGATATTTACAAAATTACTAATTTTTACCAATAACTGTACATCAACCACCCCGCGCTTTTTTTACAATTTTTTTTGTTACTCTCACTATTCTTAAATTAAATTTATTGAAAATTATTTTTTGCTTTTTAGTTCAATTGCTAATACTAAGATCCTGGTAAGGATAATGGGACAAACTATTTAAATTATTGCACAGTAATAGGTCCTTGATAAGAGTGCAAAGTTCCAAATTAATCTGATGAAAAGGGTTAAAATCACGTTCAAAGATTCCGTTACATAGATACATCAAATCATACCAAGCTAATAAAAGCGTGTCAAATAGTAGACGCGTCATACTTTCGAACGTTATGTGACAAAATTCATGGCCGTTGTCTTGTCACAGAGCAAGCAAAACTGTGAATCATGCCAGTCATGTAATTAAGAGATTTATAACAAAATTCACTAACGTTGCCTTGCCACACTGCGTAGAAAGTCAGCTGGTATTTAAAATCCTTTTTTACGCCCGCGGTTAACGTGTCAGGAAGAAAAGGCGCAGTGTTGCTCATAATGGCGTAGTATTGCTCAATTGGCATAGTATTTATAACTGGTAGGTAACTTTAGTACCGTGCCACGTGTTATAACTGCCGTATTTCAACGTGGCTAATAGAGATCTGTGACAGAAGATGACGTAGCAGAGACCTCAATTAAATTGTGTCGTCGTATTTACCAGATTTAAAGAGTTAGGCAGATAAAGTGTACGATTGTGATTGTGGAGACGCTAGGACTATCCGTACTATTATAGAAAATGCAAAAGTAACTTTGTATGTTTGATACGTTTTCACGCCTAAACCTCTGAAATAAATTTGATGAATTATGGTATAGGA
Source organism: Orthosia incerta (assembly GCA_948252205.1). Taxonomy (NCBI): domain Eukaryota; kingdom Metazoa; phylum Arthropoda; class Insecta; order Lepidoptera; family Noctuidae; genus Orthosia; species Orthosia incerta. The sequence continues at coordinate 15,868,114 of OX411758.1, read as the reverse complement.
GATTGATTGGATCGACCTTGTAGAAGGACATAAGATTTTATCCCGGGAGTAGGTTAAAAAATATATTAGAACTTGCTTCAAGAAGATAACAATCCGTACCTCAGAATTTTCAACTTTCACGTGAGCGAGGCGCGCGCTGGCAGAAGCCAGCTGGCAGAAATAAGATGGAGAAAAAAAAACATTTTCTGTCCTTTCTTAATATCGTTAACCTTTTTTTCAGAACAGACTGTTCATTATTTTCGCTTTCCGATATCAGAAAATTGGAAAATAACTGAAGCGCATTATACATTGAACTAAATGCGACCAATTTAAATCCAAGCGATACCTACAAACTTTTCACTTCACTACAAAACTCAGAACTCGCTAGTAACCTAGTAACTTCTCGCTTCCAAAGTTTGACGGTAAGTCAGTTGAATATACTTATTTCTCAAAATTTAGGTATGGAGATTGAGCAATTTCTAACATTTTTCCACTCACCGAATCGCAAAACTTGCTCCTCGTGATTTTCCAAAGACCTATGATTGCAGCCAGACCGAGTACAGATTACTGCGCTGCAAAAAAACTAGCAGGCCCAAAAAGGATTGGGTGGGTCACGTCAGCCGCATCCACAGTGACAACTGGGCAAGAGTTTCCACGCAATAGAAGCCTGTGAACAGAAGGTGCCCGTGGAGGTTGGCCCGAAAAGAGGTGGCAAGATGACAATAAACATGAGAGGTCCTTCAAAACGGAGTGGGCAAAGAGGGTCTGGAAGGACTTGGAAGTTTTTGCCCTGCAGTGAGAAAGTAAAGGTTCTAAGAACCCAAGTAGGAAGGTGTAACTCCAACCTCGAAAAGTGGGATTACCTTGACGGGCCTGCTAGGCCAGCAGCAAATTATGCTATACCTTCTGTCTTGCTCTCTGTCTCCCAAAACATGCAGCCAAGATGATTTCTACCGGGAGGTTCCTGTTCAGGATAAGGCGGGAGGAAACGCTCGGGTGTCACCATTGTGTGGACCGCTCGGAGGACACGGTGGAGCATACAGTGGAGATCTGCCCTGCTTGGGCGGAGCACCGCCGTGTCCTCATGGAGGCGATCGGCGGTGGCGACCTCTCGCGTCCGGCCCTGGTCCAGGCCATGGTACGGAGCGAGAGGGCATGGAAAGCTGTCTCCTCCTTCTGCGAAGCAGTAATGCTCGCAAAGGAGGAGGCGGAACGCGTGAGGGAGACGCAAAGGAGACGCCTCACGACCCTAGGCACCGCAGGAGACGCCCCGGGAGTCGGAAGTCGCGAGCCGATTCCCGGCCACCGTAGGCGCGGGCTTGCGGACGGAGAGTAATGGGTAGCTCGCCGTCCTATAAGGACCAAGCCCGAGTTTACGGCGCGTAGTGTTCCACGCGCGCCTCAAAGAGATGTCAGCAAAAGTGACGGGGTCCGATAGGGCCGATGCCTGTCTGAGTCGCGGATAAATTTGAAAGAGAGTTACCGCGGCCCTGGCACAAGCAACTGAAGGAACACGGGTGGGTTTTAGTCAGTAAAAGTCTGACATGCCCTCCCGCCTCACCCAGAGCGGGAGAAGTCATGGGATGATTTCACACCCAAAAAAAAAAAAATGATTATTTCTACACTGCCATCGACGACGTTGTTGTGGAAGTGGCAAAGATTTAGGCTAAACATATGTGAATTACTGTCGTGCCAGCGACACAAAAAAGATGAATGTATCAAAAACACTTTTCTGTATACCCTCTAATTGCTAACTCACTAAAATTAACAAGCCCTTTGTTTTATTGAACAAAGCCTGTCACAGATTATAAATGATGTTGCCAACAATATAAAACGCCTAATTAGTTACCTAATTTGTAAAATGACCGAGGGAACAAAGGGTGCACCTCTAGCGGCCGTGATTGGGATTGAATTAGTAATTACTCGTTAAATCGCTATAAATAGAGAATTTTGGAGGCAGATAATAAAATTATAGAGTTGGGAAAAAGTGTCGACATTGTTTTTAAACCCTGACGGAATAAGAGGGTTTTATAAGATTGACGTGTGTACCGTGTGTTGTGATGTTTTGTGTTGTGCTGTGTCTTTTGTGTGCACTGAATAAATAATGTATCTATCTTATCTATCTGTGTATTTGTGTATCTGTCTGCGGCGTCATAGCTCCTAAACGGATGAACCGATTTTGTTTGATTTTTTTATGTTTAAATGGTGACATTATCGGGCGTGTTCTTAGTTATGTTTAATGAAAATTGGTTTAGCCGTTCAAAAGATTTGGGAGTTTTACTGTTGCAATCGAAGAATTTTGCGCAAGATATCGTGTCGGGGGTTTATTTTTTTAAATTTTGTTTTACTTATTTGTTATTTACCAATGTTTTAGTCGATGTTCTATAAGAGCGGTTGCTTTTTTTATCGATGGTCCTATCTATCAGGGTACTGGTACTTTATTTGTACTTAACATCACGCCAGTATTCCGCAAAGGATGAGGCAGAAAGGGACCTAGTACAACCACATTTTTACAGTTATGTTTGTCCCATGTAGTATCGACGTGGAAAATGTGTATAAATCTCTGAAATGGAAATGGACAGGTCATATGATAAGACAGAAAAATGAAAAATGGACGAGATTATAAATAACCGAATGGTATCCAAGAGATGGGAAAAGAAATAGAGAGACGAAATAAAAAGAGTAGCTGGTCAAGTTTTTTTTTTTTATAATTGATAGGCTCGCGCTTGACCACTATCTCACCTAATGGTTAGCGATGATGTGGTCGATGATGTAGCACGCTTACCTAGAAGAAACCTATTCAGTCTTGACTTAAAGACCCCCAGGTTGTAGCTATCAGGAAATACAAATTCTGGCAGGGAATTATTAAAAAAAAGAATGCACAAAAATAGCAAAAGATAGATTTGAATGGATAGCTTTAGTGGAGGCCTTTGTCGAAAGACAAGCTAAACTGGTTGCGGATTAATTTAAAATAAATTTAAATTAATTTTTGAAGTTATTTAGTTTTAAGGCATGCAACAAACATTGTAAAAATTTAAAATATTTATGAAAAGCAATAAAGGCTATTTTTATTTTATAATATCGGCATCGACAAGGCCTATGTCTTATCAAACGGGCACAAGTCCAGTTTCCAAGTTACTGCTGAAAAATCTCGATACATATTTGTCCTTATTTACTTTGTTCGTACATTAGAATTTAACTATATTAATTAACTAGCAGATGCCTCGCGGTTTCACCTGCGTAGTTCCCGTTCCCGTGGGAATACAGGGATAAAAAGTATCCTATGTCACCCAGGGATAGTGAAGGTTCCCAACGGTGAAAGAATTTTTGAAATCAGTGCAGTAGTTTTGAAGTTTATTAGTTATATACTAAAATACAAATCTTTCCTCTTTATAATTTTAGTATATATGTTACCGTTAGAATACGGAATACGTTAATATGCGCATTAACTAGATAATCTGCAAATTACCGGGTACAATCCGTTAAAGTGTGAAATTTGACTGAAAGTAGCAGATATGTCTAATTTACCTAGTTAATCTGTATATTAATGGATGCTACATCGTTAAATCACGGAATACAGTACAGATAAAGTCGACGGAGCCCTGCTGCGTGAGGCTCCTAACCTAACCTATCCGTGTCGGGATGTCCTAAGTTCCCGAGCTCGCTTCGCTCACTCTGCACAGCAATGTCACCTCCAGACAATTGAGAATTCAAAAGTTTTATTCAAGCAAAGAACCTGTTTTATGAACTTAACCGTATGCTTAACCGTCAGTATGCAGATTACCTAGGAAGTCTGCAGATTATCTAGTTAATATAAGAACTAAAACATTTTTTTTCAATTTTAACGGACTCAACCAGATAATCTGCAGATTTACAAGTTAATCTGCTCTCTAACTGATTTACGCAAATTAGCGGTAACATAGATATAGATTTAAATACAGCACGAGTTGACTAACTGATTGTTTTGATCAATATTTAAGTTTCCAATTAATTACTGATCGTATTTACCGAACCTATATTAATTAATGTGATAATTGATAGGCCACATTGGTAATAGGTCAGGACAAGGCACACAGATGGAACAGATTTAAGGTTTTAAAGGATATCTTCACCTGAGAGACTAAGTTCTTGGTTCGTTTTGTAAAAGATTAAAACAACTTTGTTTCTATACAAGTAAATTATTTCAGGGTTTATATCTAATATATATAATATTATCTTGCGTCATCATTTCAGCAAGACGCCGATTCCCGCAGTCTATAATATTTTTGTCGATGTTTTAAGAAGACGCGCCTCTCTACCCCGAATTAATTGACTTTCCAAGAGTGTCAAAATGTCTGCTCTGTACCACTTCGGTTCGTTTCGCCGAAAATACCTCTCTTTGTCTTATTAGTAGATTAAATATTAAATTAAATGGCCTCTAGTCTTATTTCTTAGTTTTTTCTGTTTTATTTATCTGTTAAATAAAGGACAATTGCAGAAACCCATACATTGTTTTAGCTAAGATTAAATTATATAAGATTAAAAACTAGCTGTTGCCCGCGGCTTCGCTCCCGTGGACCACCCCACAGGATCCATTTTCGGGATTAAAGAATAGCCTATGTCACTTAGGAATAATGTAGCTTTCTATTGGTGAAAGAATTTTTCAAATCGGTCCAGTAGTTTCAGAGCCTATTCGGTACAAACAAACAAAAAAATCTTTCCTCTTTATAATATGAGTATAGAAATATCTGGTTTCACTCAGGGTCATCTTTTGAATTAGTTTGTGGAAAAATATTTGTTTAAGAATGCCGAGAATAATAGATGTCATGAACTTTTGTAGATTTACTTTTTGGTTTTCTGGTTTACTTTTAATAATAATAATTAATAAAAAATATGAAAGAAAAACAATCGCCTGCTAAACAGACCAGAGATTTTAACAAATAAGGCCCAGAAAATCACACACACTACATTTCACCCACATTATTTTTAGCAAAATGCGTTAGAGCTTACATAGTAAAGTGTATGACGATTGAACATTTTTGAAGGTTGAAGGATTGCTCACAAGATATTAAAAAAACCGGCCAAGTGCGTGTCGGTCTTCGCACATTTAGGGTTCCGTACCAAACCGCAAAATCAAGTTGCTTGTAACAGAAAAAAATTGGGAATTTTAAACAAAAAATCGGATTTATCAATATATTGGTATTTATTAGTAAAATATACGTAATAATAAACATTATCACCAAATTTTCATTCAAAAATTCACTAATGGCGCATCCACACATGCCCCGGCGGCACGGGCCGGGCGGCCGTGCCGCCGGCATTTGCGCATCTCAGCTCAAGCTCTCAAGCAAGCCGGCGGCATAAGCCGGCGGCATAAGCCGGCGGCATGTGTGGATGCGCCATAACAAAAATCTTCGCAACAAAATTTTGTGTAAAGACTGACTCCTTTGTTTACCAATATTTAAAAAAAAAACAGTATTTTTCTACTCAACGAGCTCTAAACAATGATTCCCCAAAAAATATTTTTTGACAATTTGTATCGCGTCAACAAGATGGTGATACTGTGATAATTTGAAGATTGTAGCTCCAACCGTTTGGCTGTAAAAACCTGTGTATCAGTCGATGGACAGACAGCCATACATTTGACATTATAAGGACTCCGTTTGGACCCTTCAGGTTGCACCCTAAAAATACAGTAAAAAAAAGTTAATTCAAAAAATAAAAAACCCCACCCACTGCTTAAGAAGCGAACTTAAAAGACGCAAACAGTAAGAAAATCATGTTGTGCAGTCGGAGGATACATATTCCGGCTGACCAAAACCAGATGTATCCTCTGACTGCACAGCATGATTACCTTTTGACAAACTTTTGACAAATCTTCTTCAAGTCTGCATTACTGCCTCTCCAGTTATCAAGATCGCCTTTCTTGTGCACAGTTGTTAGAAGTCCCTTGTACCAGTCGCCCGGGAGCTCTTCAGCGGTCCATATTTTTTCAAATTAAGGCGTCAACACTTCGACGACGGAGGCCTTATTTTGATGGGTTTGGGCCACACAAAAATAATTGGGCCCCCACAATATGGCGCCCAAAATCCGCAATTTTTCTATATTCCAATTTTAATGTAGCCAGTGACACACGCAAGGTTAACACGAATCGATTGACGTAAGCATCATCAAAATCGGCCAACGCGTTTGGTATCTTGGTCTCGGGAACGCCACATAGGAATAAACATACATGCAGACATAGACTGATAAACACATTACCCTCCTTCGGCAGTCGGGTATAAAGGACATAAATTTTGTAGATGAATTATGCCCATATCTTGTCAGCAAAAGAGACAAAAAGGACCTTTAAAGACCAGCTACATTTCAGTACTAAACTGCTCATTCACTCAATTTGTGCTCTCACACGAGTAGCAATTTCAGCCACTAACTGTCGACTGTCGGTAAGTTAAATAGTAACATTCAGCCACATAGAGTTACGAGGCACTTGTGGCGCAGTTATAAATGTCTAATAACATAGACTATATTTCTCTAGTATAACGTAACGAAGTATAACTTAATATGTGTTGCTATATATATCATTTATGTGTTTCTTATTATTGTGTACCATTTTAGTTCTAGTTTAAGGACTCAATGATTGAAAACTTACATGTAAGAAAAGTTGGATGGACTGTGTGAGTGTTATGATAGAAAAGGGAGTCAGTGATACCGTGCCGGGACACAAGACGACGACAGTTGTAAAGAAGAAAACGTGTTGCGCCGACCTCAAGTACGAGTAAGATGGGACAAGGGCAGTAGGATCCTACTGCCCTTGTCCCATGTTACTAGAACACTTTGTTTTTTTTTGGATTTTACGCCCGTCCATATTTAATATAAAACCAAAGTTAGCACTTATTCAAATAAACTTGCCATCTTGTCAAAACAAGATTAAATTTAAATTTAAAAACCTCCGACATAAAAACCTCTAAAATGCAAAAATTAAGCCTCGTACTTGCGTCGCGGAACCAGCAACGTTTATAGCAGTTTATTTTATTTACTTAGCCTAACTATATATAATATACCTAGTAGTGGACACGCTTCAATAGACAATCTATACACGTAATTCTGAAATGATATTTTGCGAAAAAACCCATATTCAAAGAGTAAAATAAACTTTTGAACGGTTGAACCGATTTCAATCAAATTTAGCTAAGAACACTCTCGCCCAAGTCACCTTTCAAACAAAAAAAAAACATAATCAAAATCAGTTTATCCGTTTAGGAGCTATGATGCCACAGACAGACACAAAGATACACAGCAACACACGACAAACTTATAACACCTAACTCCAAAAGCCTTCTTTTGCCGCCAGGGGTTAAAAAGCAAACAATTGATGGATCCAGGACAAACTATACTCCATTTGCGATAACACTAGACGTTTAAATTAGCCCATTTTACAGCCCGTACAACCGATTTTGACTTCTATTGTGTTGGTAATACGACATATGGCAGCTATAGTAAACAGTTGGTATTGGTAACAGGTTTATGCTTTTTATGTCATCCTTATGTTTACGGAATAGAAATCAAAATCGGTTGAACAGACTGTAAAAAGATTTGGAAACATGTCTAATGTTATTTCAAATAGAGTTTAAATAGACAAAATATATTTTTTCTGATTACATAAAGCCCAGGAAAATGACTATAATTAGAGGGCAATCTGGAAAAAAAGCCCTAGGTAAATTTTTCACCGAAATCAGGTTAATTAGAGTAGTACTAACGTTCCCTGAAAAGTCCGTAAAATCCCATCAAGGCAAAAAGAAATTGCCATTCAAATGTCCCAAAACTCCGTTTTTTTTCAATTCTCGTAAAGTTTTGATTTTATAGCATATACACAACAATTAAATTGTGCATAAAAAAGTCCCACATAAGATTCACTAATGGTCATTAGTTTTTAGGGTTCCGTACCCAAAGTGTAAAAACGGGACCCTATTACTAAGACTCCGCGGTCCGTCTGTCCGTCTGTCTGTCACCAGGCTGTATCTCATGAACCGTGATAGCTAGACAGTTAAAATTTTCACAGTTGATGTATTTATTTTGCCACTATAACAACAAATACTAAAAACAGAATAAAATAAATATTTAAATGGGGCTCCCATACAATTAACGTGTTTTTTGTGCCATTTTTGCGATAATGGTACGGAACCCTTCGTGCGCGAGTCCGACTCGCACTTAGCCAGTTTTTTCTAAATACACAGCCATTTTCTTATATTGTTTTATTGTCTTCTCTTAAATTATGTTTTTATGCTAAAGAGTGCCGTTTAACATTCAAGTTAACGTTTTCCGGTATGTTTTTTATGTTTTAACAGCAATATTATCTATTTCGGGTAATATAAAAACTTAACAAGGATTTTTATCGCAGCAATAGAACTGGAAGCCGACCCCAATATAGTTGGGAAAAGGCCAGGCAGATGATGATGAGTAAAAATACTGCAGCGGTCAGCAAAAGAGGCATTGATGGACCAACGTGTAAATGTGGGCCGAGGCGAAGCCGAGGCACTCATACGTAAGTCCATCAATGCCTAGTTGTGGCCAAGGCTTGTATAGTGCTATTCTCAAATAATGCGTGGAAATTAAAACTAAGTAGTACCTAGAACTCATTTTGTCAAATACGGTTACTTTTCAAAATCAATGACGAACAAAAATATTTTTTTTCCTTTCATTCCGTCCGTGTTCATTTGTTTTTATTTCAATAAACAGCTTTCAGTTTGCAAGCCAGTTCGATATTAATTTAAATGAAACCTTTGGTAAATTACCTCCTTGGTTGACATGTTTCGGAGTAAAAGATCGTTCCATTTTTAAATATACACGACAGATAATATGTGATTTATTTGGCCGCTAAACACGACAGATATGGATTTTCATTTTGCCGGCCGCTGCTCGCATGTCTATGGCCAGTACAGCAATTTCGATTTATCTCAAAGAAGGTTGTCAAAATAATGCTCAAATTTCCAACCATGTTTGAGAAAATGTCTTTAATTTTGTGTAACATTTTTCTATTTAAACAACAGAAAGAAAACGACAAAATATTTTCAAAAGCACTGAATCGTTAAAATGTCTTAGTGAAAAATAACTTACCTAGCAGCATTAAAAACTGTTTTAGCAAAAATTTTATATTTTTTCTGTCCCTTATGTAAAGGCTTAAGAGGAAAGGGCAATTCTAAAAGGATCAAGTAAGAAGGTTTATCTTTTAAGTAATCCCCTTATATTTAAGTGATAGGATCCAAAGAGAAAAGTAAAAAAAAACGGTCAAGTGCGAGTCGGACTCGCGCACGAAGGGTTCCGTACCATTATCCGCAAAAACGGCAAAAAACACGTTTGTTGTACCTTACTTAAATATTTATTTTATTCTTATTTTAGTATTTTTTGTTATACCGGCAACAGAAATATAATCTGTGACAATTTCAGCTGTCTAGCTATCACGGTTCATTAGATACAGCCTGGTGACAGACGGACAGACAGACAGACAGACGGATCACGGAGTCTTAGTAATAGGGTCCCGTTTTTACCCTTTGGGTACGGGACCCTAAAAAGAAGGATTCTAACAGATGTAAAATTCCCGCGCTTTTCATTTTATTTGAAAAAAAAAACCTAATTTGAATGGGATTTTTTCAGCGCTCAAGGCGACAGTCCCGATTTTTTTGAAAAGTATGTTTTTTTCGATTTTTAAATACTAGCTGTGTATGTGAGTTTAAATCATGCAACTGAAGGGCTGCTGATTCCTCAACTCTACCCCCATTCACACCCTCAAACACTCGTATACCTAAACTTACCCACACATACTAACTCACACTCACATACACCTACTTATATACATTCACTCACATATGTACACCTGTACACCTTCTTACATACCCTTACTCACATACACCTGTACACATATACATATAGTATCCATTCTAGAATCAGTATTCTTTTTTAATGTCATAAATTATGCATTGTAAACCTTATCATCATCAAACACCTAGGTCATACTTGATCTATTACATACAAAGTCTAACTGTAAGAATTGGGGAGCCTGGTGACCCATAACACGGGTATTCAATACCTTCTTCGGGCACCAGTCTCTCACAAATGTTCTCATATTTTTTGTATTAGTTTAAGCATTTTCTGTACCTTCCTGCAACATTTGTGATGAGAAAATATAATTTATTATAATTTTCTTTATTTATCTGTTTTCTTATTATTTACATTTTTAAATATTTTTATAAAATTAATTTATTAATTATTATTATTTCGTTTATTTATCTTTTTTCTTATTTTTAAATGTTTCTTAAAACCACAAAGAAAAAAATACATTTAAAATATAAAAAATAGAGGCCCACCGGTATCGGGACAGGGTCCAAGCTAGCGGCGGTCAGGGCAGGAACGTCCTAACAATACGAGCCGTGTCCAGCAGTACTGCTTTCTGGATCAGGCCCCTGACCCAGCTGCCTAACGAGAGCCTCCTAAGGTGTTGGTCGAAGCTCATGGCTAAAGCCATTGGCTGACACGACTATCGGTACAATGATCGCTGTGTCCACATCCCACATGTCGACAACCACGCGAGCCAAGTCAAGATACTTCGTTTTCGTTTAGCGTTTTTTCAGCCGTTTTAGTTTTTATCTGCTAAGGTTGTTGCGGTATTTTAAATAGCCTTCCTCAAGAATTGGGCTATCAAATGCATAAAGATGTTTTCAAATCTGAATGGTAGTTCTAGAGATTGGCGCGTCCATCAAACAAATTATTCAGCTTAACTGGATTAGTACTAGGAAGAATGGTAGGCTTCCTTCCTAAACATATAACTTAGTGTGAGGCCAAACGAACGTATTTTTATCAGCTGGGAGGGGCGATTTTTGAGTCGCGTAATTTACATTCTACTGGAATATTTCACTCATTTTGCGCCGCCGCCGCCGTGTGGTACAAACAGGACTTTAGTATGAAACCGAATGCAGCGTAAATTCCGCGACTCATTTTACGCGACTCACAGCTCAAAAAATTACGTTGGTTTGGCCTCACCTTTAAAACTCTTGTGGTGAATATTCATGTTAATAAATTTTGCCATAAGGTAGGTACATTTCCACATTACGAAGCTAATCACTGATGCCCTATCTATTTTTTCCGGCATGAGTCAGAGATAACCAGTGTTATCTAGATGTTTCCGGCAGCGAATATTTCGTGGAAGGCTCAATATTATTGGAATATTTTGTGCAGCAATCATAATCGTTCAGTTATCACTTTATCAGTGAAAGGATAACATCACGCCTGTATTCCTTAAAGAGTTAGGCAGAGGTATGTCAATAGTACACGCACATAAGTTGTTTTTATTACTTCTTCTGCTTTGCGTTGACGGCATAACAGTAGCACAGATAATATAACACTAGCATACAGATAGGCATCTGTATGCTAATGTATCCCATAGCGACTTGCAAGTTAAAGGGTTTAATCGGTTCGTGAATATTTCTTTAAATAAAGTGACATTTGTTTTATCGTATTTTTTTGCACGTTTTTACAATTTTGTTTTCTTTCTTTGATGAAAATAGAAATACATTGTGCAAAATTTGAAGCAGCAGCATTCAATAAAACACAATGAGTTATAGTACATTATCCAATTGCCAACCTCCTGCAAGACATCTGCAGTTATCTACCAATTTAAATAATCGCATCTACGATCGAGAAACGTCTTTCATACAATCAAATTTTATTTCATTCAACTCGTGATTTTTCCAACTCGTGATTGTCAAAAATTGTGCAACGGAAAAGTGGCACTACAAGGATAAAAAATACGTTTAAATAAAAACCCGGCAACACAAAAATCGCGCCCTGAAAAGTATGAAACAAGAAAATATTCTTATGGTGCTCCCACACTGCTGTTCAAAAATGTTTACAAACATTAGTAAACTTTTTCTAGACAGACATTTTCTTAACATTTGTCAGTAAATGTAGTGTTAGAAAATGTTTGTAAACATTTTTGAACAGCGGTGTGGGAGCACCATTAGAGTCTAGCTGTGGTCGTATGCCACCGTACTATAAAGATTTCTTACTATCTACTGTTAATATTATAATATATTGCTGTGTAAACAACCCGTAAGCATAAATACAATTACATACATACCGGTTAAAATCATAACCCTCTTTTTGGTTTCGCCGTAATCGCGTAAAAAGTATCAAATGCCCAAATCTAGGGATGGGTCCGATATATCAAAACGTAACTTATATCGGATATGGGGTTCGATATCATATCATATCGATATCCATATCAAAACAACCGATATCACAAAAACTGTATGTATCGAATAAAAACTACTTGCGACGAACGAACGAATAACTCAAAACTTAAAACCGTAACAATGCAAAAACGTACGAACAAAACGCAAACTTCACAACCGATAGGAACCATATCGCTGTACTACAGATATCGATATCTGAAAACCGTTTTCGATATCGATATGAAAACTGTATATCGGTTACATAACCGTTTGCGCAAAAAACCGAAAACGCCCATCTCTACCCAAATCCAAGTCATGGCCACGTGTACCACGCTACGATCGCCGAACCCGGCTAAAAGTTGATTGTAATGACACGACTCTCCAGGTCTGAAAGGACCAAAAAAGCCTTAACTACTTCAGAAAAAGACAGCTTCCCCGAAGGACCACTTACCCAATAACCAATTTTCTTGAATAAAATATCCTTCCCAGAATTCTGCTACCCTGGACGGACCAGGTTACGAAGTTTTTTGACCACGAAAATTGTTTTACATGTGTGTACGTTTATGGTAGGTAGGTATCAGGTGGTTGATGGTGAGAAATTTGTTGGTAGAGAAATCAATTAACCGAATGTCTGCAACTAACATTTTTGTTACAGAAAATATGGAGGGTTTTGGCTAGGATAGTGGCTGGGAAAAATTATGAAGGTATTGATGTTTATTCAATTTTGTTATTAAGTAAATGGCTGACTAAAATCATCTTTCTACTTAATGAGCTCTAAACAACGATACCCCACTCGGATGAGCTAGGTCAATTTTTTTTCACACCCCTCCTTTAAAAATTGAAACAATATATTTAAATGTTCATAAGAGGGCTCCCTCTTATGAACATTTTAATATATTTTTTGACAATTTGTATGGCTTTGGGTCAACAAAATGCTTATACTATAAGAATTTCAAGACTGCATCTCCAACCGTTTAGTGTAAAAACCTGTGTGACAGACGACGGACAGACAGACACGTCAGTACGGAAAACTAAAAATGAAAAAAAACTGACCTTAGGTAAAAAACACCAAAGTGCTGTGAGCATGCATGATGTAGTATTTACGTGTGAAAACGGGCTTCTGTGGGCATAATATTATTTTGTGAAACAAATTTTTAGTGTTTACATTATTTTTAATTTTAATTTAATTTTGATTAAATTATGATGTAATTTAATTGTTATTATATATATGTTTCTTTTTTATGCTTGCCTGCCTTGATTTTATTGGTATCACAAATTGAAAATGTGTTTAAATAGCTGGGGGATGGAATTCTGGTGACCTGTAATACAGGTTCTCATTACCTACCACGGGCACCAGAGTTTCAGGACCATTTGTTTTTGTGTAATTTGTTTTTGTGCCATATAAATTTATTTATTATTAACTTTTTTACAACATAGAAAAAATCATTTTTCCCGCAACTTTTTTATATTACGAAACATATTACAAAACTCTTATTGCAAAACTCTAAAAGCTGTAAGCTCTACCTAAGTAGGTAGCTTAATATATTTTTCCAGTTACAGAATTTATAAACGCCTCACTTTAATAAGGATTGAATAATATATAACGCTAATGCTTTCACCAATAAAATAATGGGTGAAACATTAATGTTCTGTAACAAATTCAGGATCGAATAATTGGTCTCGAAGGACCAAATTAGAGAGGCCAGGGTAGCTGAGAAATAGTGATCATAATGTATTGTTGTTGTTGTTATACATAACATCACGATTGTATCTCCCAAGGGATAGGCAGACATGTACTTATAACATTCCAACATTACGCCAGTTGCAGAGCCTTGCTTTTTGAAGCTAGACGGAGCTCTGAAGACGACGTTTTCGAATCCAAACGGTTGGTTCCCACTGCTGGGACACAGACCTCCTCTCTATGAGGGGGATGGGCCTTAACCTACCACACGGGCCCAGTACGGGTTGGTGGATGTCATTCGAATTTTTGGTTCTAGGACATGCCGGTTTCCTCACGATGTTTTCCTATAAAATATATATATTACAAACATTTTTTTATTGAAATTGATCCACAATTTGACGAAGAAATCGGTGAACATAAACAATAAAAACAAACAGCCAAACATAGAACCTCTTTCTTTTTGGAAAGTCGGTTAAAAACTATTTTTGCAGTGTGTCATAGTTTTTATCCTTAAAATATGCTCGGTTGCTACGGGATAGGCCACAGGAAAGAATCTGTGGAAAAAATTAGTCAGGACATGGCAATTATAACACTTCACACACAGTGGACATAACAATGTGTTTAGTCCTGCCATCTTAACCTCCTTCTTTTTGGAAAGTCGGTTAAAAACTATTTTTGCAGTGTGTCATAGTTTTTATCCTTAAAACATGCTCGGTTGCTACGGGATAGGCCACAGGAAAGAGTCTGTGGAAAAAATAGTCAGGACATGGCAATTATAACACTTCACACACAGTGGACATAACAATGTGTTTAGTCCTGCCATTTTAACGCTTGTTTGAGCATAGTCTAGCTAGGTTAACTTACCCAAAAGTACTGACACTCAGGGTATGACCATAAGCTCCTCGAGTAAAGTTATTTTAAGTATGTGTAAGGGACAGATGTATATTACTTGTATACATATGTCCCTTACGCACACTCAAAATAACCTTACTCTAATAGCTTATGGTCATCCCCCAGGTAGGTATTTGACATCAAAAGCTTTCATACATCGGCAAGTCTTATGAAAACATAGTGTGTCAATATTTGACTTGTTCTAACGCCAACAAATATTGAGCCAGCCTGGGAAGCTTTTCTATTGGATGTCACGTTAGCAGTACCGTTGTTGTAAATGATTCTAGTTTTAACAAAAGTCTTATGTCATAATTTTTGTTTTTTTTTCGGATCTATTAAAGAAGAAATTAATCATTTAAATTTTAATGTCTACTGTCAGCCTGCGATCCCGCACCAATGCAAAGGCTGCTGAGCAAAGGTCACCCCATGACTCCCTCGTTTACTACAGACTTCAAAAAAGCAGGTAATCAATTCGACACGTATTTGTGTAATATTGTTGGAACTGCACAATATTCAAAGCACTAAAAAAAAGGTTACATACATGTTCGCGAGCTGGCTGACCAAATCCAAAAAATCCGACTGCACATCATGATTTTCTTGTAGTTTCTTTTTAGTTCGCTTTTTAAGCAGTCGGGTTTTTTGATTTCTTTAATTTACTTTTTTTATTTATAACTTTTTGTATTTTTTTTTTAAATTAGGTACATCAATACATTATAATAAATCTGTAGAAAAATATTTTTTGTACATCGAAAAAAAATCCAAAAAAAATAGCCAGGGTGTTAAAGGATAACCAACAGAACCCATTTCTAGCATTTTTGGAATTTTTGTCTGTTTGTCTGTTTGTCTGTTTATTTGTGCACGCATCACGTGAAATGTACGAAACCAATGTAGATAACTTTTATACATAAAAATTGTACGTATCTTGAAGAATTACTTAGTTTTTCTTTCATCGCAATCGGTTCACTCTATCAAAAGTTAGATGAATTTAAAGTGTTCAAGAAGTAAAATTATCACAGCTCACGCAATTCGGTTACTCGGACAGTTGAACTCGCTATTCGATAGATGGCGTTGTGCATTTAAAGTCATTATCTGAATCGCGGTGTTAAGATTTTACGCGAAAGAATGAGGTTAGAAAAAAAAATTGGTATGTAGTACGTATATTTTTTAACCGACTTCCCAAAAAGGAGGAGGTTCTATGTTCGACATTATGTATGTTGTTTTTTTTTTTTTGTGTATGTTCAGTGTTCACCGATATCTCCGTCAGTTGTGGACCGATTTCAAAAAATCTTTTTTTGTTTGAAAGAGTATGTTCCGAAATTGGTCCCATTTTAATTTGACGAAGCAATTCGAAGATATACAACAGAACTCCTCAATAAATAAATAACGGCAAATCTCTCGGGATTGCTGCAATCGCATGTCTGTTTGTTGTTTATACCATTTCATAACATAACATCACGCCAGTACGCTCTTAAGGGGTACGCAGATCTCTTATTTCACCGGTTATGTTCAAGTTTCATGATATTAGGGTAATATATTCTGGCGTTATACGAGTAGGTAACTTACTAAACAACTTGCCTATTAGATAGGTACAACTAAAAAGTGAAAAATAAAAAAACTTTTTACAAAAAAATACTACTGACTTCCAAATAAAACTACAAAGTGAAAAATAACTTTATTTTTGGAATTCGGTGTCCATAACGCAATAAATTGGTACCTACGAAAGACACCGACTTCCAAAAATAAAGTTATTTTTCACTTTGTAGGTTTATTTGGAAGTCGGTAGTATTTTTTTGTAAAAAGTTTTTTTGAGTATGTGGAGTAGGCAGGCAGGCTGTTAAGTATGGTAGGGTTGGCAGGCAGATGACGGGAGCGAAGCCGCGGGCACAGCTAGTTTAAACATATAAGTGTTATATGTTTTTGAAACCACCCTTAATCTTAAAACCCTATATTTTGATACCCCACACGATGGGTTTGGAAGACAAAAACAATTTGGTGCCCCACAATATGGCACCCCAAATCCGCATTTTTTTAATTTTTCAATTATAATGTAGCCAGTGACACTCGCAGGGTTAACACGAATCGATTGATGTAAGAATCATCAAGATCGGCCAACGCGTTTGGTCTCTAGAACGCCACATAGGAACAAACATACTTAACATACATGCATTTGTCCTGTATGTTTTTTGTGGTGTACAATAAAGTATAAAATAAATAAATAATACATACATACCTACTTCAAAGCAAATTGGCTGTAATATTACAATTGCAAATGAAGTTCATACGCACAAATCTTGACAAATTTCCTATGTTACATTAAATACCATAGATATCTTATAGGGTTTCCCAATGATGTTATATATATACTGAGGTAGATACGTTTTACCGACGTCTGCGCTGCAATACAAACACAAGCTAAACAGCTTGAGTGAACTCAGTCCGTCCTGCGTCTAGTCGCGACACGGACGTACGTTTGAACAGTATGTTTATGTCTTTTTGTCAACAGGGTCATATTTATATATCTGTGATCTTTTAACCTACTCACCTATTTTTATAAATAATTTGAAAGCTATTTATTTCAAAATTAAAGATATTAAAATTATAGTTTCTCACAAAAACACATTACCCTCCTTCGGCAGTCGGGTAAAAAGGGCTTTCATTTGGAATATCACACGAAAGTTTGCATTTTTTTTTTAATTTTCTAATTTAGCTCCCAAAAGAGTTTAAAACTCATTTATTATTTACTTTACAAGTCCGTCTTTGAGTCACTTACTTACATGTGTGCACAAAACATTTTAACTCAATCGGTCCAGTAATTTCGGTGCAAAATGGCTGTGACAGACAGGCATATATAACAGAGTAAACCTATAATTAAAGTGTTCCGTTTTTTCTTTCTGAGGTACGGAACTCTAAAAATTGGATTTGAATTGAATTTGGAATTGTTGATACTTTTTGATCAGTATCGACAACGATTTTGCCACAAGGTAGGTACTTCCTAATTTTGAAATATCTGCCTACCCCCAACACAAAACCTTTATTTGTTATTTCTATTATATATTAGGTCTCGTTATTTTTATTAATTCCTCGTTTTCACTTTACTTGGTTAGTTCAGAATGTTTTGTTTTTCAATAAAGTAGCTATTTTTTTAAGTTTATTGCGTTAATTGATCCATAATTAATGTGGAATAAGTGAAAATTTCCTCTGACAAATTTCAAAAAATTTCAAATTACTTTTAAAACTAAAAAAAGAAATGTGAAACAATCCGTTTAAAAAAATAATGAACTTTATTTCGACTTTCTTGAATCTAAAATGAAAGTTAAAGGTCACACCGCCCTAGGCGTAACTGCGCGTCAGCGGAGCGACGCGTCAAAATATATTGTATGAGATAGTGTCGCGTCGCGTAGTTCCGCTTCCGCGTAGTGCGGTTTATCTCATACAATTTCATACAAAGTATATTTGGTCATATCGCGTCGCGTCGCTACGCTGACGCGTAGTGCGGTTTGACCTTAAGTATCCTGCACCTGTAGCCAAGTTGACAATCTACAATCGATAACACTAGTAGGAAACGAATCAATATATGGGAATGACACATTTGAACGTTAAGTCACGTGGTCTGACCATACAAATAGAAGGCGTTAACGATTTAAGAAAGAGACTCGATACGAAACGTTTGTAACTTGGCTAGGGAGACTGGCGTGCCATTTGCTAAAAACGCGATCCTTCACAATAAAAATCTACCTATGCTAGAACCACCTGAAAACTCCAGTTTTTACGAAAAACATATCTTCAATATTACAAAAAATCTGTACGTGTCAAACAACCTAAGAGCCGAAGTCAAAACTCTGCAGGAAACAGGGTTTTTTGATAAAACGTTTTATGAATTAACGGATAAAAATATAATACATTGCTACCGGGTTGCCTTCCGAAAGTTATCCGCAAGTACTATTATATATTTATAATATACTAGCTTCTGCCCGCGGCTTCGACCGCGTTCGTTACAAATAATGCTCCGATCGCCACCAAAATTTACAGGATTATCCGCTGGATCAATCTAGATTCACTGAAAACATCATTAAAATTGGTCCAGCCGTTTCGGCGTCTATACGGAACATACATACTTTCTCTTTTTACCCGTTGCAAGGAAATGGTTATGTTTTTCGCGCGTATCTTGTATGTTTGTATGATGGTAATATTCTTTATAACCTCGGTATCTTTCAAAAAACTTGACGGATTTTTATAATTAAGACATCGTTAGATAAGTCTTGGACGCCCAAGTGTTCTTAGATAAGTGCCGTTGAGAAAAAAGATACATGTGGCGGATTTTGGGCGCCATATTGTAGGGGTTGCAATTATTTCCTTATCCAAAACCCGTCGAGTGGGGTATCAAAATGAAGAGTTTTTAGAGGTGATTACGAAAATATATACCACTTACATTTCTTCTTGTTTACATATTTGCAGTCGGGTTTTTTGATTTTATTAACTTTTTTTATTTACAACTTTTTAGTTAGAACTTTTTTTTTGAATGACTTTAAACATATAAGGGGTATATATTTTCGGCGTCTATAAGCAACATACATACATACTTTCTCTTTTATATTTATTATATTGATGGATATATTTTTCGTTGCCAAATTGCACATAGAATGGTTTTGAATGAAATAAATGGCATGGAAATGACGAAATAAAAATTATGTGTAGAACTGTTTAAAAAAAAATCATTTGATATGTCAAATCTGATCTTTATAAGCATATGTATATATATATATTTAGTATCTATATATTTTAGAGTTATGTAGGTATTTATTTAAGTATATATCTCTTACCCTATATGCGTATGTTTTTATATCTTAGGTTAGTCGTTCACTTTTCTTCTCTTCCTGTTCTCACACACTATTTGTCTACATTTCTTCTTCATTTCTCTTTTTCGCGGGTCTGCTGGTAGAAATTTCTTAAGAAATAAGCAGTACCTTTGTACTCCCTTTTCATGATGTGTTTTCTGTATGTATTTTCTGTGTGTACATTAATAATAAAATAAATACTTACCACCAGGCGAGATAGTGGTCAAACGCGAGCCTATAGATAAATAAAAAAAATATAAGTTTTCATTTTCAATTAGCATTGCTCGTTTATTAATTTTCAGTAAAATTGGAAAAAGCAAACATGTCGACAACAGTTTTCGAGAGCGATAATCTGGTAACTGCCAAAAAAATATTGATACTGGGGAATGGTGGAAAAAGCTGCCTCTAAGTAAAAAAAAACACCAAATATGTTTTATCCTAAAAAAGCAAAGTTTGTAAATTTATTTAATTAATTTTTTTTTGTTTCCCATATTAAAATTTAATTAAATAATCATGGACAATAGTGTAGAACAATATTAACATTTGAACTAAAATATAAATAGCCTTTTTAGCAATAAGCTAAGTATCTATTTTCAATAGTCAATTCCTCTTTGGATACGGCTAAAAACAGATTTCATGAATTGACTTTGAAATATAATTCATCTTGTTCCAAGTCTTAAAAGGTTTGATATTTATACAAGGCCTAATCGGTCTTTCAATAAATTGACGTTAAGAGTTTAATGTTTTCAGTCAAGGACAATAGCGAAATATTACAAGGTTCCACACGTAAAATTCATTCGGTTTTTCACTTCAATTAAGTGTTTAGACAAAGTTTTAATAATTTCCTTTTCTCAATCGTCTTTCTTATGAGGGATGTGTACCGCGTCCCTACATGGGTAACAGAATCAGATCGATTGATGCTAAGTTTTATACGAATAAATCTATCTATTCTATACATGTATACTAATAATATAAATGTGAAAATAACTCTGTTTGTCTTTCTTTTGGTTTATAACAATATTACGTCTTAACGACTAAACGATTTGTAAGAATCTTGGCACACGGGTACATTAGGATACTTGTGTATGTGAGTAGGTAAAATACCGCCGGAATAGTACTATTCCGGCAGTATATCTGTACAGATACGTACATTATGTCCTGGATTAAAACATAGGATACTTGTGTATGTGAGTAGGTAAAATACCGCCGGAATAGTATTATTCCGGCAGTATATCTGTACAGATACGTACATTATGTCCTGGATTAAAACATAGGATACTTGAGTATGTGAGTAGGGAAAATATCTCCGGAATAGTACAGATTACTTTATTACGTCCTGGATTAAAACATAGGATACTTGTGTATGTGAGTAGTGAAAATACCTCCGAAATAGTACCGATACGTACATTACGTCCTGGATTAAAACATAGGATACTTGTGTATGTGAGTAGTGAAAATACCTCCGAAATAGTACCGATACGTACATTACGTCCTGGATTAAAACATAGGATACTTGTGTATGTGAGTAGTGAAAATTTTTTTTATTTTTTTTTATTTGTAATGGGTTTGCTCTTGACTCTAGTCTAGGTCATAGGTGACAGAGACAGAGTCTACGATGGAGTGAGCTTACCCAGAAGTAGCCTGTTCACTCTAACTTTGAAGAGATTCGGGTTGAATGCGTTCGGAAACACAGACGCAGGCAGTGAGTTCCACTCATTCGCTGTGCGCATTATAAAGGATGTTTGGAAGCGCTTGGTTCGAATTGGTGGAATGGCAACAAGGTAAGGATGATAACTTGCAGTGCGTCTAGATGTCCGATGGTAGAAGGGGGCTGGTGGGATGAGGTCGTGGAGTTCCTGAGCACACTCACCGAAGTACAGTCTCTAGAAGACCGACAAGCAGGCAACTTTGCGGCGATGAGCCAAGCTGTGAAGCTTGGCGTCCACCAGTTCCACGTTGCCAATGAGCCTCTTGGCTCTGCGTTCCACTGAGTCAAGCGCGGCAAGCTGATACTTAGCTGAACCATCCCAAAGGTGGCTGAAATACTCCATGCAGGATCGGACTTGTGCTTTGTATAGGGTTAAAAGCTGTCCAGGCGTAAAGTATCGCTTCACTTTATTTAGGATGCCCAGTTTTTTGGCCGCGATTTGGGCTTTGTTCTCAATGGAGGAGCCGAAGTTGAGACTGGATGTCAACTCCATGCCTAGGAGCTCGAGCCGATCAGTCACAGGAACAGACGCACCCCGAAAAGTAGGCGTTTGATCGAACAGACTCCTTTTGGCGGTAAAAAGACACGCCTGTGTTTTGGTGGCGTTAAAAGAGACCAGATTGTCATCACCCCACTGGGCGACAAGGCTTAAGGTCAAATCTGTCCGCTCCACCATAGTCTCTCTCAAGGAACGAACTTCATCCACGCTGGTTTTTGCGCTGGACAAGTATCTCTCTGAAACAGTACTGTCATCTGCGTACCCAACAATACCAGGTTGAAGAAGGTCATTGATGTGCAACAGGAAAAGAGTTGCAGAGAGAACAGACCCCTGAGGAACTCCGGCATCAATAGCCATAAGGTCTGAGGAGCAGCCGTCAATGACTACTCGGATCGACCGTTCGCTAAGGAAGTCTGATATCCAGCTACAAAAACCAGCGGGGATGCCATAAGCAGGAAGCTTACTGAGCAGACTCGCGTGCCAGACCCTGTCGAAGGCCTTCGAGATATCAAGCGATACAGCAAGTGCTTCGCCGTGTCTCTCGATGGCTTCGCCCCAGCAGTGCGTGACATACACAAGAAGATCGCCAGTTGACCGTCCCCGGCGAAAGCCATATTGACGGTCACTGAGGAGATTGTTGTCTTCAAAAATACCTCCGAAGTAATATCGATACGTACATTACGTCCTGGATTAAATCAAAGAATACTTGTGTATGTGAATGGTGAAAATACCTCCGAAATAGTACCGATACGTACATTACGTCCTGGATTAAAACATAGGATACTTGTCTGTGTGAATAGTGAAAATACCTCCAAAATAGTACCGTACAGTACGTCCTGGATTAAAACATAGGATACTTGTGTATGTGAGTAGGGAAAATACCTCCGGGATAAGTACAGATACCGGCATTACGACCCCTTGGGATAATTTTCACGTAGCTGAAAATTTTGATGTGATTTTATACCATCATGTGGAGAATTTGCAATAATAAATAAATCGGGGAAAACCATGCGAAGCTTCGCATTTTTTCACAAAATCAACTTGTAAAAAAACATATCTCATTTTCCGACCCTCTAAAATAAAGCGGGATAGGTAAAAACGCTGCCGTGGCAGAATGCATCGGTGTAGAAAGTGTTCTACGCTATTAACCTTACGAGTCCATAGCTTTAGGAGCACCTGTGGCACTTGACTAAGTGAGAATACGGTTTTCGCTTTTCTTTGTAAACTTAGCGATGAGAAACGCTCATCATTTCTGAATCATTCATGTTTAAGCTTGACTTCATTATTTTTTTTTATATGCATGATAATTAATAGTTATAATTAATGTTATTGTAATACATATTTGTACGCCGTTAAGGTAAAACATGACTGTGATCCTTTCTGAAATGTACTTAACATCTTGCATGCTTTGTGTGTGCATACTCATGTTTCGGACTAATAAATGATCTATCTCTCTCTCTCTCTCTCTCTCTATATCATTTTGTAATGATGCAGAACGTAAGTAGAATAAATAATTATTAATTTTCGTCGGTCATTCTTCCATACAAATGTAGTATGGCTATTACTCCACTATTTGACGATGTACGTTCAAAATAAAAATATATGTCAATTTGTCTCATCATTATCTAGCCCTGTATTGAAACAAAAAAGTAAAAACATGTATTTGAAAGTTATGAGCGTCGAAAGTTCCATATTTCAACACAAATTTTCACTAATTCCATTTTCATTAATTGTCACTAGCACATATAAAAAATGTAAATGTACTTTAAAAAAATATTATATAACTGGTGACATCACATTTTATGTTTTAAGTGTTAAGCTACAGCTGCAGTGCTTACCAACCAAATTAGGCTACTTGTTGCTGGTGAAAAACATTAAAAAATCGTAACACAACCACTCTGGAGTGCACCATTTTCTTTTGCTACTAAAATCGAAGACTAGTTTTATTGAGCATTCTTTTTCGTTATTATGTAGACAACAAAGTTATAAAATTTTGTTCATTTCGATCGAAAAGATATTCATTTTCCCATCCGATAAGGCATTACTCGTAAATATTGTCCCCCCTACAACAGTGTTCGGTTGCTACTCGTATAACAACATACTAATCCATTTCCCTGGGTTTTATGTCTTGTGTTGGACATAAAAAACACTCATCGATCGTTTACCTACCTACCTACTACCAACTTAGGACACACTTTTCCGTATTTATGTTTATCATTTGGCTTATTACTTACCATGTTTAAGGAGTAAATTACCAGGAATGGGCCTGGTATGAAAGGAAAGGGAGTAAATGATAGTACGAAGGGAGAATGAAAGAAAAAAACGTGTTGCGCTGACCTCGAGTAACAAGGGGCATGGGAAAGAAGATAGTGCGGTGCTAGACGATGGTGATGACCTGGCCACTATTTGGTCAAGCTTGACCAAATAGTGGCCAGGTCAGGCCAAAGAAACCAGAGACGTTCAAAAGTTCTGAAGTTGGCTGTAGATATTATCGCTAATGTCACAGGAATTATATGTATCAGGGACGCATGTAACCTAGGTGATATGGCAGAAAGTATACCCATATGTGTGACCAGTGATTCCGGGCTAAAATGACGTTGATTGTCTGCTTAAAGCGCGCAATGAACAATGCAAAAGAAATATAGGTGTCTACCAAATAACCATGTTAAGTCGCGTTTTTACTAACGCAAGATAAAATGCCTCAAGGATCAGCAATCAAGATACACCGAAATAACTAATGTTGTGTGTATTATATGTGGCTAATACATAAATAGCTATATATATCAAATGATGATCAGGAAATTTAAAAAAATAGTCTTCATCCATGCCAATATCTGGCCATAAAAAATGGGCAATGCTGTAACAAGTAACAAAACAAAAATAACCTACTATCTTTTTCTCATCAGCATCATCATCAGCCTTTAAGAGGAAACGAGGGCAGAGAGCGCCGACTGAATTTCCTTAGTAAAAAGTCATAATTCGAGGTTTGGGTCTCGTCTCTTTCCTCCTCCAATATTGGACCAATTTAAAAGATATTCCATAAAATGGTAAAGAAAGATATGTACTATGTTCCAATGTTTTCTTTTTTTCATTTATATTTGTCAAATTTGCACACTAAGCCTCTGTTGACAGCGCAATTTTGAGATTTTTTTGAGGGCTCTAGTGCTTCTAAAGATGTATCATCAAAAAGGAAAACATAGGGACATAGTAGATATCTTTAATTTAAGGAAAATTATAAGAAATTAGGCTGAAAGACCACTCTTTCTGCCTAATTTCTTATTGTTTTCCTCTATATTGTGCTCGTAAATAGACCCGAAAAAGGGCCTTCTTAAACAAAGCATATTAAACGAAGTTCAAACAATAACTTTGTCAATTTTGTCCTCGGATGACGATCTTTTGTTAAGAAGACCTATTTAAAATTATCGCGATAATTAATTATTAGGTAAGGAGCAAAAACAGTAGGTTTATGAGTAAAAATAGACATCATAATATGTTCATAAAAAATGTTAATGAGATCTAAAGTATAATATTATCTATGTAACGGTCTATCACTTAAAAGAATAACATAAAAATAAGCGGATCAATATCGGTAGATAATCTTGCAACGCTAAAATAAAAAAATATAACTTTTAACAAAACACAGATAAACAAAAACACTGCAACAATGTCAATCAATCTTTGTGTTTTACAGTTTTATCTTAATGTATTGTTTTCAATCCACTTTCTATGTTGCCTTCCGAAAATCAACAGGTACCGTCACAAAAACACGAAAATATCAAGAAAAATGACTAAAATTACACTCACCGATAAGAAAATCCAAAAAACAGCAATATGAATTCACAATAAACACAGTTATTTCACACAATATGTATGTTTCTTACACAATAATGTTTTTTGGTACACACGGGAACACGAAACACGACCGTTCAGCGAAACGGTCCGGGACCGACTGACGACTGGGAGAAAATGACGCGAAAACACGAAGGAAAAGTGAATCCTTTTGATTTTCATGCTGAGGCCATTGATAGCCGACGCGCGTCTCAAGACGTGGCCAGCAGACTAAATATCAATCTTTGTGAATTATTACTAGGGTTACAGCGACGATTTTCGAAAATGGTATTTCCATTTATTAAACTGCGAACATTTCATACAATGTTTGTTGTTTTTAGGGAAATGAGTGCTTCATTGCAATCGAATGCCAACATTGATGCTGTTTTGTTTATTCGCCTTTTATTTGTTTGCTAAACGAGTTCATGAATATTATGAAAGGAACTAAACAATAAGGCGACTTTCGTATAGGGGTAAATATTAATAGGTACTAGGACAATATGAATGGTAAGAGGGTAAAAGTAAACAATTTTTCTAAGATCCCAATGTAACATAGGACAAGAGGAAGCAGAAAATGTAGCTGCTAGGTTTTCCAAAGAAGTTAAATAAAGGACTTTTTGTTTTCAGTAGACAACCCAAGCTTTTGAGTCTAAAGCTTAGAATGTCTACTCAATCAAAAGTTTGGACACAATACACAACTCCAATTTAAGAAAGTACTCAGCCAGTACAAACTGAGAAGTCTCTGAAGATTGTGTCCGAAAAATTCAAACTTTTGAGACAGATGTAACAATAAAGATGTAGATAACAATAATTCCAAAACTCGAGACTGAAATTTTATTAGAAAAAAGGCGTTTGTAATAAACAAACTTATTAATCCTCTCTTATCTTTCAAACTTTGGTTTGAAAGTGTTTATCATCAGAGTATCAGACAGCCTTGATAAGTGGATCAAGGCTGTCGGCTGACTATTACAGGTTCATTGTATCTCATGCTTCTCTGGTATGTGCGAGTCTTACCCAAGGTCCTTTTGATGTACGAACTTGTATTTCTGACTGTGGCTTGAAAGAGTTCATCATTATCAAGCTGCTATCCAACCTACTGATTATAAGACTCCTTGTGTGTCATGCTTGGCTGGTACACCACGTTAACACTGCTGAAATACAGGTCTTCTCTTTGTTAGAGGAAGTGGGCCAAAAATTAAACCAAGCAGACCCTTTGCGGATTGCTTGTTTTGAATAAATGCAGTACAAAAATTAAAATGCCTGCCTGAGTCTAAACCCTAGTCTGGGTCGTTAACTCTTGGCCACTGCTCAAATGCCACTTCCAAACGCCTCGGCGATTGAGTTCAATTGTACTTGACCGATTTTCTGTGTCAAGGATGTTTGGGTGGATTTCTCACAATCTGCCACGCCGGCATTCAGTACCCTGTGAGACATAAAAACAACATCACGCAGGGCCTGTATTTCGCAAAGGGTTGGTAGATAGAGGTGTTAATTTAGTCATTACATCCGCTCGAATTTCCCCATAGGTACAATCGGCACAATTTAAACTACGGATACTACAAAATCTTTTTATTCGAAAAACTCCTGTTGAATAACCAAGCGAGGGAGTGTTGAGTGTGATGGCTGATAAGATTAATAAATTTACCATAAAAATGTCGCTATTATTAGAGGTTTGTCTACGCTGTTAGTTACATTGTTAAGGTGATCAATCTTTTGTATCAGTCATTGTTACCTGTTCTTCAATGTTATCTATGTATGGTTGTTCTAACAAGGCACAAGTGCTCACGCGAGCCTAAAGGCCTAAAGGTTACGGATATAGATAAAGATCATTTATTTGCAATAACATGTGATTACATACACTAGACATGTAGGATGTTCACTTAATCCCATAGACCTAAAGACTTTACGTAGGTACTTATCGATTTATCGTATAGATAGTTTTCGCGTTCCTTAGCTTTCGCCCGTGTGAAAGTTGGATCTCATCCCAAGGGAATATTGATTATACTCAGACTTAATGTAATTTGTTATTGAATAAATGGAATGAAATAATAGTATATTATGATACAAGTGAGCGCAGTGAGAGCAGTGGTGGCGTGTTAATTTACACAAAGTGTGTAGGAAAACATCGTGAGGAAACCGGCATGTCCTAGAACCAAAAATTCGAAGACATGTGACATCCGCCAACCCGCACTGGGCCCGCGTGGTGGATTACGGCCCATTCCCTCTCACAGAAAGGAGGCCTGTGTCCCGGCAGTGGGAACATTAATAGGCTGATGATGTGTGTGATGTGATACAAGTGAGCTAAGTTGTTCATTACACACGAGGCTGTGAATTTTTTTTCACGCGCCAAATTATGCGTGGTAAATAAGGTGTGTAAATACTTCAAAATTATAATTTTAAGTAATAAAATGTTAATATTTTTTTTAACACCCTTGCTCGTAAAGCTTATTTAATTCCACCGGTTTTAAATATGTAAAGCGGGTCATAAAAAACGCGTGTGTTACCAAAGCAAATAGTTAAGTTATAGTCCATACAAATTCCATAACAGTATTATTTGCCATTTCAAATATGGAACTGATCGCCGCCGCACGACTCCAGCTAGTCAGCAGTGCGCTGTTGCTATTCAAATTTCGAACTAATCGCCGCGCGGCGCCAGTCAGTAGGCAGCGCTAGCGCGCTGTTAAAATGGCGGGAAAGCAACAGTGTGCATTCACAGATTGAGTTTATTTAAAATAAAAATAAAAACAGTTTATTCGGTAATTTAAAAACTTGCCTGCATGCTCTAGCGTCTTTGCCAACATTTTCACGCAGCCACGGCAGAAAATAATCCTCGCGCCATTTTTCTCAAATTTTCATTTCTTTGTACTTGTTTTGTGAATATCTAAAAATTACAACTTTCAATAATGAAGATGAGCAATATATTACTTCAACTCCACCGGATATACTAACAGAAGCGCGAACCGCATGCGACAGCTTGCTGCCGTCAATATCCAAGGACAGATACATAACCACGTATGAAAATTTCTTGAAGTGGAAAAACATGAAAAATGCCAAGTCATTTTCCGAAAATGTAGTTTTGGCGTATTTTAATGAACTAGCTAGTAAATATAAGCCTAGCTCGTTGTGGACAACATATTCTATGCTGAAAAGTACCCTCAAGATGAAAAATGGTGACGATACTAATTTATATACAAATCTCATTGCATTTTTAAAGAGACGCTCTGATGGTTTTATAAAGAAAAAATCTAAGGTACTGTCATCAAATGACGTCGAAAAGTTTCTAAAAGATGCTCCAGATAGCCAGTACCTGGCAACAAAGGTCAGTTTGCCTCCTTATTTTATGTATTGATCTACCTACTGTACATACATACTCTTTTACATATTTTTTAACGACCGTCTGTAAGCTAAGTACCTATACCTTATCTAACACATTTTTATTTCTTTTCAGGTTGCATTAATATTTGATATCCATGGTGCATGTAGACGGCAAGAGCTTCACAATATTACCACAAAAGACATTGCAAATCAAGGCATAATGCTTTCAGTTAAAATCCCAAACACTAAAAACAAAATACCCCGATCTTTTATTATCGACGGCCCATTTTATGACGTGGTAAAAAAATATGAAGCTCTGCGTACGACTAAGACAAAAAATAATCATTTCTTTCAGAATTACCAAAAAGGTAAATGTACTGCGCAACCTATTGGCATAAATAAATTCGGTGCCATGCCAAAGGAAGTCGCCAAGTTTTTAGGATTGCCGGATGCTGATTGTTATACAGGGCACAGTTTCAGAAGAACGTCAGCTACATTACTTGCTGATTCGGGAGCTGATATATTGACTTTAAAGCGGCATGGCGGGTGGCGTTCTAACTCAGTAGCAGAATCTTATGTAGAAGATTCCATCCAAAACAAAGCAAATATAAGTGCCAAAATAACTCAGGCAATAAATTTGGAGCCACAAACGAAGAAGTTTTGCCCTGAGCCGCGCCCCTCTACTTCTACTGATGATACTTTTTTATTTACAACTAATGACGAATTACAATGCTCTTCTGCCGCCTTTCAAGAAGTTTTGTCGTCTCCAACATGACCACAATGAACACAAAACAATGACATGAATAGTAAAAATAATAATAACATAATTAAAAAACCAACTACAACTACGTATCATTTTAATAATTGTAACTTCACTAACTGTTTCAATAAAATTAAAATTCAAAATATATTTTTTTTTTCTGTTTCCTCGCAATTGTGTTAAAAAACGTCGTACGATATACGTGCGTATTGGTTATAACATGCTCGGCTCAATTACGCCCTCGCCTTCGCCTCGGGCTGAAATTCCGCCTCGCATGTTATAACCATCTTAACGCACTAATATCGTAATGTACTAATAACAAATTATTGTGAATAATAAATAATTTGGCGCGACTTATTAATAAATAATGTTTATTGACTTAATTAAGGATGTACATTTATTTATTCCAAAAAATGTATATGAATTTAAAGCGGCATAAAACGTCTTTTTTGTTACTAAAAAAAACTGTATTACCCGGTTAAATTGAAAATGCACTGTTTACTCGCATATAACTTGCAGAAAGGTACTAATTTAACTTTGTAGGGATAAATCTATTACGCACTAGTGTGTAATGTTACTACGCACGTGTGTGTTATAGCTCGATTTATGGCTCTAAAAGATATGTAATAAGGCTCACTTTACGAGCAAGTGTGTTTAAAATGAATGTACCTAATACCGGAACATAAAGTATTATATTTATATACCTATCTATCTAGTAATACTGGCAAGCGTCTCCCAAGTGTAAAGTTGAATCCAAATAGGTTCAATCGTTTATGCGTAATAGGGATGATTCCTGGGTAATAAATAATAATTAGGTACTTGCTTATATTTAGTCCGTCAGACAGATTATTATCAATCAATTGTGGACACGTATTTTCTTTATAAAAGTTCAGGAGGCTTGTGAGTTCACTTCTAAGTAAAAAGCGTACCGAGGCGTGACTTCACGAGAAACTTCAACGCACAGTATCTTCTTCTTTTTAGGTTTACGTGATCAAAGAAAAATATGTAAATATGTTCAAGCTGTCCAAGACGAAGACAGGCTTTATCCCAGAGAAGCATACTCCAATTGGGTAGGGCCAACTTCGAGAAAGAGGTCAACTGTCGAATCCGACTCGGACTCGGAGGCCTATGTCCAGCAGTGGACGACTTTCGGCTGATATGATTATGATAATGATGTTATGTCAATTGCCATTTTAATTCTTAAACGGTTATTTACATAACCTAACACCTGACTGTGATTCGTATTTTAAATGCGTGATAGTGTTTTGTAATTTGTATTTTAATTAAAGCAAATCTTGTATTTTGTCTAGCACTGTAAGTAGATACGAAGTAATTCTATTTCTTAATTCTTCCATTCATCGAACATAACAGCATCTATTGCCCTTACCCTTCGTATCGCAGTTCGTACGTAGATACAATACCTAGGTGTATGATCCTACCTTCTACGTATTTTCGAAGAGGAAGCAATACCAATGCCATCGTTACTTCAATTCTCTGTCGGACGCTTCGCAATCGAGATCACATTGAAGTTAATTTAATAAAGTGAAGCTCGACTGCATTCTTTAGAAAGGAACTGTGCTGTGCCGGTCAATAGGAGAATCTAATTTAATTTTGTGAGAAGACTTACTGAAATGCTTTTGGAAGTCAGTTATATAGCTTTAAAACATGTTTTTTTGAGGATTCAGGTATAGACTGTAAATCTACCGAGTTCTTTTGGGAATATTGTACTACTACTTTATGCATATACCTTTAGTAAATGAGATTATTAAACTAACTGTCGATAAGCTGACTCGATCGGGAATAGAACCCGCAGCGCCTGGGGAATCCTGCTACTTCACGCAGTAGCCTTGCAAAAAAAAAAAAAAAACTTCCAAAGTTCCATGTGCTATCTGGATAATAGGGAAGTTGCCAGGGTAGAAAAATGATAATTTTATTTAGGCCGTCAGTGAGATTATCAATTAATATTGGACACGTATTTTTTGCTTTATCAAATAAATAAAATATTACAAAGATAAAGCGCATCAAAGTTCAGGAGTGGGGGCTTGTGTCGTCACTTTGTCAGTTTAAAGTGTAGCACACTCTGACGTCACACAATATTTCAACGCACTGTATCGTCGTATTTTTTTGTATACGTGACAAAAGAAAAATTACGTGTGCTATATTTTAGGTTATCTAAATGACAGACTAAATAGATATTTTTGTCAACTACCCTATTTATAATGCCTTTCAGATAGTGTTTTTTGAGTGGAAAATAGTTTCATGAACCTTTTTAACTACTCTAATATCGTAATATTCGAGTTATAAACTTCAAACCGAGTTTATATTAACATACTTCATAAACACAATACCGAAATTTAAAAATACTCATCTCGAACAAAATAATTCTATAATACATTTTTTTCTATTACGATACAGGACAAATCCAAGAAGTTAATCACTAAGGAGTTTTCATCAATTATTTTTTGTAATGTCATTTTTATAGTACCTACTAGCTTTCCGTCCGCAGCTTTGCCTGCGTGGACTACACGATATTGGCTGTTTCGTTTTTTTTTTCAGTTCTGGTGGGATATTGCAAATTATTATCCAAACATAGTTTTCTGCCCGCGTCTTTGTTCGCGTAGACCACAAAATTTTCTCAACTTTATTATTTTATCGAATTATAAAAATTACGAGTAAATTGATATGAAATGTGCATAAACTGCACTGCCTTCCTTTTCTAATAGTTAGAGCGTCGGACTTTCATTCCGGAGGTGTCGTGGGATCGATTTCCACGGGGAAGACCACTTTGCTTTCAATTTCTGAATCCTACTACCGAAACAATAGAAAATTAATTCAGTGTGGCGCAAATGTTATCACTCGATGTTCTTTGGCTGTATTTTTTTTTATGAATTAGTAGCTTTGTTTCTGCTTTTGGATAATATTTATTTGATGTCTTCATTTATTTTGCATTTAGTGGAGCAAATGAAACGGCTAAGTGGCCGTCGCTTCGCCAGAATTGATAAACTCGGGCCCGTTTATGGCATTTGTCAGAACTTCCGGCGGACATTATCTTTGAGGGCTTCAAGAGTCTGGGACTTTAGACTCGTGACTTTAAAAAAAACCCAAAGAAAGAAGTCTGCAGTTTCATCGGGCGATCTTACTGGCCAGTGCAAGTCCGGCAGCCGAATTGCGTAAGTATATTATCCAAAGCAAAAGAATCGATTCCTTCCCAAAAACAACTTTTCGTATCAATATACACTACGTAAAGTCGGTTTTGGGAAAGAATCGATTCTTTTGCTTTGGATAATATACTTACGCAATTCGGCTGCGGGTAATGCCGCCCTCAGAATTTTTGTTGCGGCACGTGCAGTAATCGCCGTTGCATTATCCTGAGGGAACCATTATGTACTCTAGTTCAAATTTATTCCTTTTAAGGATAGAGAAATATGTTGATCATGGCTCTGTGACCTCGTCGACCACAGTAGTGGTTTGACGGCCCGATGACGCCTCCAGCGTAAAAAACACACCATTCAGTAACTTTGAGCGGGTGTAATTCTACGCGGATTTTCGGTGCAACAGAGTTGATTATTCACATGTTCACAGAGCTTGCTCATGATGATTTTCAATGAAAAGTTGTCCTCCTCGTGGTCGCGATTTAGTATGGCTTGACGTAGGTTACACCCGCTTGGAGGTTACCAGCTATATTTTGTATCTGTTAAATTCACAAATGTCAAAGCAGAATTGACATTTTCCGCCATTTGCAAAAATTAAAGCATCTTCCGATAGAGTGATGAGTTTTGAGCCATCCTGTACAGGCTAGATATGGGTACTCCAATTAGCTTACACTAAAGTAATTTTGTTAATAAACAATTTAATTTTCATATTTTTTTTTTTTTATATTATATATGTAACATGACAAAGTATATACAGAAACATCACAAAAACCTCCGGTTTGTCCGGATGTTGAAACACTTATAAGCAATCTTAATACTAATGAGATAACAATGATTATAGTTTTGAAAACATAGTTTATCAAAATACAAAAATAAAAAATTGTGAGGTAGTTATATAGTAAATAATAACTAAGATACTAACAAAAACTACGCCGGCGCGGGTCAGGCAGCCCGTCAACACAAAGATTGAATGAAATTTAAACAGGATGATGCATTTTCAAAGAGAATCAAAGAATTTCTTGTATTTATTTATATAATTACTATTTGTTATTTCTGCTTGAATTTTTGTGGGAACATCATTAATTAGAGTAGGTATTAAATAAGCGCATGTTCGTTTACCGTAATAGTTTTTGTATCTCGGTACTACCAGTTTTGATTGTGCTGCCATTCTTGTTGCTTTGCTATGATTGACTTTAGTTTGCAGTTCTTTGTTGGTGAATTGTTCTATTAATAGCCACTTTCGTATTTTAATGTGTATTGGCAAGATTTTACAATATTTAAAGAAGCATATGTTACGTCATCACCATCATAGTGTTTTTTTTTTTTTTTTGTTATTATTATTTTTAATAAACGCAGTTGTAGGTTATATATTTTATCTAGGTAGGTTTTAAATGTTCTGCCATAGCTAGTTATTCCATATGAAATAATTGACTCTGCAAGTGCAATATAAAGGTTAAGTAATATTTTCATTCAAACCTGAACACCCCTTTTTACCCATTTAAAGGATGAAATTCAAAAAATCCTTAAATACGCGTTTCTTTGATTGTATTGAAAACCATAAATACTTAATTCCAAGTAATTTTTATAATAAACAATTTAGTTTTCACACAATCTATAACACCCCTTTAAGGGAAGAATTTAAAAAATCCGTAACTTCATGTTTCTTTAATTGTATTGATGTATAAAAGATGTTTTTTACTGTGAATAGTACATTTGACTACGTATAAATATTAAAATAGTATTGCTAAGCTTTGTGGTTAACTCGTAGAAGCTAGTTAGAAAAAAAAAAGAGAATGTCACAACTGACCACATCCCAAGGGCGGTTGTGACAGAGGTTGGGGTCGGTAGTGACAAGTTCAAAATACACCAAAATTGTCATCAATCACTTTTATTTCAAATAACATCTTGAAAAAATACGTTTACGTTTTAATTTAAAATAAGATTTAATGTTTATAAGTAATATAGCACTGTAGCATCTATAGCTATTATAAGAAATAAAACAGTATATCTGAATAAAACAGTCTGGTTGCTTAAAACGTGTTCCAATCGATCCTACAGGCCCGTCTCTAACAAAATTATCATGATGATGAACCCGATGAAATATAAATAAAAGAAGGAATAGAATTGCCTAAGGCATTTACTGCAAATGTAACTGTGACCAATGTGCCTCGTTCAGCTGAAGTAAGAGCTTCCACTTGCCGCATGCCACGTTGACGTATGCCACGTTGTCGTTAAACTTCTATTTAAGTTTGTTCATATTTTCCTCTTTCCGTGTTCCTGAAGTGTTTCCTTGGCTTCTAAAAATAAAAAATAACATTTTAATTTTGTCACAACTGTACCCAAAAAAAATGTCACAACCGTACCCAAAGCAATCCTTCGCAAAAAAACTTTCACTATGGCAATATAAAATAATGTACGTACAAAGTAAGCACTGCTTTTTAACCACTAATGTTTAAGTAAAAACAAAATAAAACACTGATTACGGTATCTGTACAACAACAAACCTAAAAAGAAATCGAACAAAAATACTTACTTTTGCCTGTCAAAAGTAAAGAGCCTCTCTGCCAACGTCAACGTCGCGCGTCGGCTAACGCAACACTGTCAAACACGTTTAAACTCGCATGCCGATCCCATCTCCCCTTATACTAGTCTCCGTATTCCTTATAGTTTCGCTAATATTACGAATGTCACAACCGTAACCTGGCGCACAAACGTACCCAGTCTACCCTACGTGGATTCTGTGGCAAAACACGGCTTTCTTGCGGTATTATTTCTGCACGATTTTTTTACCGCAATGCGAGCAACTTCATACAATTCCATAGGTGAAAAAAAACGCAGAGTGGCAAAAAAAAAATTAACGCGAATAAAAATCGCAGTGCGTGCTAAACCTTAGGCTAAGCACGCACTGCGATTTTTATTCGCGCGAATTACATTCCCGCGTTTTTTTTTCCGCATACTGAATTTGACTAACACGCACTGCGGATAAAATTTCGCGCGATTTTTGTCTCCTTCTACCTGTTCATAGAGTTCAAAATATTCGCGCGAATTTAATTCGCGCCGCGGTGCGGTGGATTCTGTGGCAAAACACGGATTTCTTGCGACATTATTTCCGCGCGATTTTTTTTCCGCAATGCATGCTGCTTCATACAATTCCATAGGTCGCAGAATGTGCGAAAAAAAATCGCGCGAATAAAAATCGCAGTGCGTGTTAAGCCTTAGCGCATGCGTGGTTAATGCGGTGATGTGCTGGGTTTTGGCGCCATTCATACGTTTTGCTGTACTGAATTTCATAAGTTTTGTAATTCTTGCATAAAAATATCTGATAACAGTGAATGTAAAGAAAATTTGACGCCGCCCGATATTTTAGATACGGCGACGAAAATTACTCATAACCAGCAAAGTTGAGAAAATTATATGATAAATGCTATGACAATTTTATGGCATGGAAAATGCAAAAAAAAGGTATTTAGTAGTATTTTCGTCATGGGTGTTATTTTCATGGTTTTCGGGATCGCTATAGTATCTGATAGATGGGGTCAAATCTCAAATGGCGCCAATGAAAATTTGCCAACTATTCCTTACCTATGGGTATCGTTTTCATGGTTTTCGGGGTCGATAATTATGAATATGGTGTCTAAATCAAAAACTAAGATGGTGCCGACGAAATTTTCTAACATTTCGTTGTTCCCTTTCATGATTTTTGGGGTCGCTAATAACGAATATGGGGTCAAAACGAAAATCCAATATGGCGCCGATAAAAATTTGACAACTTTTCGTCATGGGTGTCTTTTTTATGGTTTTTGGGGTCGATAATAATGAATATGGGGTCAAAACCAAAATCCAACATGGTGCGGACGAAAATTTGACAACTTTTCCTTTTCGTCATGGGTGTAATTTTCATGGTTTTTGGGGTCGCTAATCACGAATATGGGATCAAAACCATAATCCAAGATGGCGTCGTCGAAAATTTAGCAACATTTCGTCATGGGTGTCATTTTCATGGTTTTTGGTGTCACTAATAACGAATATGGGGTGTATCTATATATTCATCAACTAAGGATCAGAACGTGTTCTGGCATTTCTTCACTACCACAATTCGTTGTGGCCGGTTTTCAAAGTGCTTCCACCAGAAATTCGCGTTATGGCTGATTGAAAGAAGCCACAACGCGTTCTGAGCTATTTTTGACTTTGATGAATTTGATTTATTTGCTGTCTGTCTATATAGGTGCGATAATTTACGAATACATGATATACAGTGGCCTAATCCAGGATTTCACACCACACGTCATAGGTCTTTCTCCTTTATTATTTGAGCAGTTAACTACCAGACAAATATCTCTATGTTGATATGGTATAAAGCGTACCTATCTAACTAAGCAGATATAAAAATACATTTACATTTCTTCCAC
The DNA here is from genome assembly GCA_948252205.1 of Orthosia incerta. Lineage (NCBI taxonomy): Eukaryota > Metazoa > Arthropoda > Insecta > Lepidoptera > Noctuidae > Orthosia > Orthosia incerta. Next base: position 15,830,854 of record OX411758.1, on the reverse strand, counting down.
GAGATTTCCTTAAACCAACTCAAGGTAATGAGCGGCAAACGTGCGGACGTCAATAGATTTGAGGTGTACCTACTACCTACCTTCATATATAGACATTGCTTGAAAAGGAACACTTTACAGCCGCCACGAGAGCCTCTCAAGCGTGTTCAAATTAATGAGTACGTACCTACACCTGCTTTGAGTTGAAAAGGCAGAAAAGGTAAGCTAAAATACTTACTATGAATATATTTTTTGGAGAGTAGATTGGAGTTAAGCTCGTGTGAAAAGGGATGAAAGCTGGGCTGATGTTATTTGGATTTAGTCATTTGAAATGGGAGCTGTACAGTAGGTGGATATATTAATAAAAGAAGGGGAACTCTGCAGATCTGATGGATATTACAGCAGCAATTACCCTAAGAAATGTTTGTTGTACCACAATCGAAAATGGACTGGCTATCAGTTTTTTTGTTTGATGGTCGTCTCGCAGTTCAATCAAAGTGATGGCTACTGCTTAACCGGGTGATACTGTGGATACTGAATTAGAGCCTCCAGGCCTGGCTATCATAGCGTGAGACGCGTTATTTAAAAGCGGTGGTTAACGATAGCGCCGCCGAAAGACAAGTTGCAGTCCATTTTTGTGGCAAGGCTAAAAAAAAATTGACACAAAATACCTTTGTTTAAAATACCAATACATTTAGCAATAGGTACATTGGATTATTTGGATTTTTGTAAAAGGCCGCAAAAATAGTGAAAATCTCTGCTTCCTAAACTAGGGGAACTCTGTGACCTAGGAGTCAGTGTTCTACTGTAACTTCGTTTACAAAAGAAACCTTTATAAATGTGTGATTAATAAACCTATAATGGCCCGATTCATTATTATTTTTATTTAACTACGATTATGAATATTGTGTTTCTGTATCCGTTTTTGTATAATGATAATGATTATTAGGTACGTGCCTACATTATATTACAAAATTTATAAATTATAAGGTCTTCTGTACTGGAATAGTCCTGATTATACAGCCAGTTTTGTAATTTGGTTTTGACTTTGTGTTTGTTTAAATTACTCATTTGGATATGTTTGTTGACCCTTCTGTAAATGAGAGAGCTTATTACATAAAACTGGCGTCTAGCGAGAGCCGTCACCTTGAGCACAGCCCTCTGGGCGCGTTCCAATCCAAGTATTTATTTAGTCTTAGAGGTGTCACCCCAAACCGGTATGCAATAACTGATGAAAGACTGGCAAAGTGCAAGATACACCATTTTTAATGTTTTGAAGTCAGCGCATTGCCTTAGAGACTTAAAGATATAAATAAGTTTCCTGACCTTGACGTTAGGCTTACAACTTAAGAGTACCACTTTAGTCCGTCATCAATTACTACACCCAGGTATTTGTTATGACTGACCCGAGATAGTGCAGAACATGAACATGAAGAGGTGTCCAAACAGGAATGAGCAAGAATATTTATATAAGATGGGGCTGTGGTCCTGTGACTAATGGAAAAAGGAATGTAGTTAATTGGTTTTAGCCAAATTAAGTGACAGAAGGTTATTCTGCAGCCATCTCAAAATCGTATGTAGCGATTGTTCTGCATGATATTTCATGACACACTATATATCCTCAGATACCACGATCGCAGTATCGTCAGCATATGTGAATATCTTGGTGTTGGGGAGTGCTAGTGTGCAAAGGTCATTTATATATATTAGGAAGAGCGTAGGCCCTAACACACTGCCTTGCGGAACTCCGTATGTGATAATTTCTTCATCATTAGTGTATGAATCGATCTTGACGCGGAGTTTCCGGTTTTGGAGATAACTCTTGAAAAGCTCAAGCGCTGCTCCACGAATGCCTACAGCTTCCAATTTCGACAGGAGAACAGGAACAGAGACTGTGTACAAATATATCACCAGAAAAATATCACAGTGTTTTTAATTAAATGTGAAAACCGCTAATAAACAAAATACAAGAATTAATTAATGCACAAAATTAAAAGGAGTATAAAAAATCTATTAAATTCTTAAACAGATCAAAACTAACGCCATCTAGTGTTTGTACGAAGTCGTTTTGTACGGGCCTTGAAATTGAGTTTAGATTTTTTGCTTTATTGTCATGTCATTAGTTGACCTGCCGGGCGAGCACGGCCTCTGTGATAAGCTTGAGTCACTCATTTTATCAGTTTTTGCTCCCAAACGGTGATAATAATGCGTGACTCAAGCCTGTCACAGTAGGCCGTGCTCGCCCGCCTGGTGTAGGTTGCGGGGATCCGCTGGATGCGAGACGCACGGGAACGGTCAATGTGTCGACGCTTGGGGGAGGCCTTTGTCCTAGCAGTGGACGTCTTTCGGCTGATATGATGATGATGATTACTTGTCTATACCCTAATCCTATGTCCTACGTCTGCGGAGTTTCGCTAGGTGCTTTAATTCAACCCCGTGTTATGGCCTTAGTTAGGCAGGTGGTCAACATGCCCTCTTGGCCTAAGGGTAATACGCTACTGTGTGTATCTGGTCTATGTTCAGCTGTGGAGGTAATTGATCGAAATATGAAGGAAGGTAAATAAAAACATACTATTGACATATTACTTTCTCTTATAATCCATTCACAATTTTCTTAAAAGTAACTTATAACTACTTCATTACATTAGATTAAAATGTACTTTAAAAAGTGAAAAATGTAGGTAATTGCCATTATGAGCAACATTTTTTTTGTAAATACAGTCAGCGCCAAAAATATGTTGTCACTATTATTGCATTTATAATAATACTAGCGATTTAGGATATTATTAATAGGAAATAAAAATTTGATAATTCTATCTAGCGTTTAATAGTTACTAGTGACTTGAGAGTATTGCCATATGGTCAAAATTAGCTAGGTTTTCCACTACTTGTGTTATACAGCGAACTTGATATTGATTTATAAGGTGGACGGGCTTAAGTAGGACAGGACAGATGGACCCTCTTTGCCGCAAATTACGTGCAGGCCTCCTCTCTATGAGAAGGAAAGGGCCGTAATCCACCACACGGGCCCAGTGCGGGTTGGTTGATGTCACATGTCTTCGAATGTTTGATTCTAAGACACGCCGGTTTCCTCACGATGTTTTCCTTCACCGTTTTGAGACCAGTAGTGATGAAATAATTTACACAAAGTAAAGCGCCCGCCTGGGTTCGAATCCACGATCACCACGACCTACAACTTGTAAGTCACAGCCGTTACCACTGGGCCACCTCTGCTCTGACGGCCATAGATATCTATGCATTTATTAAATACTGCACAACTAAGTTAGGTTTCAGTTCTCACCAACCTTCTTGGCCGCCCTGAAGTTGGATACAATGGCTGCGCAGTAGCTGTAAATGCCATATAAAAACGGCACCGCGCCGTGCCTTGCGCGTTGGTAAGCCAACTTCATGGCGACCAAGAAGTTTGACACTGTTGAGGTGGGATTGATTGACAAACACACAGACTTTCACATCTTTAATATTAGTAGGATAACTTAATATCCTTCAGTTATCTTGTGTAACATAGAAAATTTGCATTATTGTTCAGTTATTATTATTATTGAAACGAGTATGTTTTGTCCAAACTTATTCCTATTATTTAATTATATATTTGAGCAAAATTTGCATTCATTCTTATTGTTAACAGTAAAATGTGTCGGCATTTAACGCTATAATGGCATGAAATTGTCTCAAAATAATAATTTTTATTCGAATTTAACGGTTTTACCTCGGCAAATCGTTCTTCTTTCAAAAAGTGACTATAACTTTTCACGTTACATTTTTTTTACTAGCGACCTAAAAGAGCTCAATACCGAATATTAAAATTTTAATTGACACTTCATTCCGCTCAATAACATTTACCTAAGTATTTATCAAAACATTTACAATTTTCTACGTATATTTATTTCAACACTTATTATCATCATTTCGATCTAGACTGTCCACTAGATTCGCCTTCTTACACAAAGTTTTTTACCTATTAAATTAAATTCAACATGTAAATGGCGCTGACTGTACTATTATATTTTGTACATCGTATGCACATCACTAGCAGCATTTCTCGTCACTATAATGTCATTAATTAAGAGTCCGATTACACTAGCGGCGACTGAATTGCGCAACACTTCTTGTTGACATCACCGGCCTTTATTTCTTTATTTTTGCTCTGTAATAGAGGCATTTTCCAAAAAAGGAAGCAATATACTGTGCTCCATGGACTGTATTCCCTGAAGAGTTAGGTAGAGTTTCACCTGTAGTACAGCCACAGTTCGCTTATTGCCATCAACCGGACACAAATCTAGACTCTAGGCTGCTACTGAGATATTCCAGATATAACTTTTAAACTATGTTGAACGAAACGAAATATCGTAAGCGCCATGAACTTCATGGCGCTTACGGCATTTTGATCGCGAGTAAACTAAACTCTATAAGCGATCTAGTGTAATGGTTTGATTAGACAACATAAATATTTTAGCGCTGCAGCGAACTTTAGTTCTAACTCACCAGCGTTTGAAAATTTTTAGGGTTCCGTACCCAATGGGTAATAACGGGACCCTATTACTAAGACTTCGCGGTCCGTCTGTCTGTCTGTCACCAGGCTGTATCTCATGAACCGTGATAGCTAAACAGTTGAAATGTTCACAGATGATGTATTTCTGTGACCGCTATAACAACAAATACAACAGAATAAAATAAATATTTAAGTGGGGCTCCCAAACAACAAGCGTGAGTTTGTGCCGTTTTTTGCGATAATGGTACGGAACCCTTCGTGCGCGAATGCGACTTGCAGTTGGCCGGTTTTTTTTTATGTTTTTGTCTATCGGTAGAATGTTTGTCAATGGAAAAACCTAATAACACATGGGACCAGTTTTTTGATCCGTAGTTAACTCAAACAATAGTTAAAAATGCTAACCAATGGTTTTAATTTTCGGTGAAATGTATTTTTAATTAATTTTTATAATTGAAATGTATTTAGCCTCACAAATGGTGAGTATAAGTTGGAGTGTTAATTATTTGACTATTTGTTAAGACTAACAATTGATGAATAAACGTGTTTTGCCGAAATTTAAAACCATTGGTTAGCATATTAAACCATTGGTTGAGTTAACTATGGATAAAAAAACTGGGCCTTAGCCCGACCCGGGCACCGAACCCAAGACCTCATGCTTAGCAATACCTCTTGTTTGAATTGTAAATTGTATTAAAGAACAAGATTAACCAGTATATAAGAAAAAAATAAAATCAGTTAGTCAAAGAGAGTGATAATAATAATTATTGGTTCCGCTTTGAACTATGCTTTGTAGAATTGTCAAAATGCACAGAATCATTTCTGAGTGTCACGCAATTGGGATGAGAATGACCACCAGGCCACAGTATTTTAAATATTAGACTTTCTAAGCCTGACATAACCAACATTGTCGCTTGTCTGGCCGCCAGTATAATTGGACGCTTAAAACAAATCTCATACGCCCGGTATGAGGCCTGGTTTGCGGCCCGGCCAGGCTTCTTTGGCATACTTCTTCTTTTTTGGCTCGCTTGACGGTCCCGCCTCTTCTGGAGCTGGAAAATGAGAATATTGAGTATAAGATTTTTATATACTTGGACAAAAATTAAAAAGAGTATGCCTAGATGGTTTGGCAGTGCCGAGAGGATGAAGAAAGGTGACAAAAAAGAGGTGTTAACAAAGCAGACGTGACTGAAAACGCCCGGAGGGAACCCTAGGACATACACTGATTTTATTGGTGATACATAACTCACGCCTTTTTCCCATGGGGGTAGGCAGAAATTACAGAACGCCACCTGCTAAGATCCTTACGGTACATACTGATCTGCTTCACTCACGTTAATACATCTAGTCACACACGCACGCCGGTTATGAGTACTATGCAACTGGCCTTTCTGAAGAGCATCACCAATAAGGCCCACTCTGCAGAGCATGCATGGTGGCAGATGAGACAGCATCACATTTACTCCTAAGCTGCCCTGTAATCGCTAGTTACAGGGCCAAATACTTCGGTGACCCAGGTACCCTATAGGACAAGAGATAGTCGGCAACACCAAGTCGGTGCTGGCACCACTCGAGGAGCTGGGATGGATCGAATAAAGAAATTGATACGCAAAATACGGGCTTGGTCGTGGAGTTACAACAGCCCGTCGAAACTAAATTAAGGTTACACTAGTCGATAATTCTTCCATACAAACGTAGTCTAGGGATTACTCCACTGTTTGACGATGTAAAAATTATATCAATATGTCTCATCATTATCTAGCCCTGTATGGAGTGTAACGTTGTACGTGGTTGCTAACACATCAGAACCTGGGTAGCATTAATAGAAAAATAATTGAAACCTATTTGCGCTTGCGGCTGATATTTTAAACTGGCAACACTATAATGAACAAGCAAATACTGTCGCAAACTCCGCGCACGGAACTGGTTTGTTGAATGTTGGTAGTTGATTTCCCTCTGAGTACGGTATCACTAACGCTCGCGGACTTCCTGCGGTTCGTGGAACAGTCTCGACCGGCAGTCACTTGGCACTACGTAGCAGCGGAGAGACAGTGTCTGCATAGTGTGACATGTACCTCTGTCACCTTCACATAGTGACCTTGTACGACACATTTTTATTATTACTACTTTTATTATGCACACGCTACCGTGAACAATAAATTTAGACTCAGTTAACCCCAGATTGGGTGAGTGTTGCAAAACTTATATTATCTAGAATTAAGTGATCATTGCATGACTTGTTAAAATCTCGCTATTTGTAAGTTTTGTAATAATGTCTACTTTGGACGCTTGAACCGTTGATTCACATAATCACGTTTTTGTATCAACGGTGATTATTAAATTCAAACCATATTTTAACTTTTATGTTTCACCGAATGACCGTAACATAGGTGTAACGGGTCATGACGGTTACTTTTAAATGATCTTCATTCCTTTCATTCATTATTTTCATTATTCAATGTAGTATTGGTGAGTGGTAGTAAGTCAATGGAAATAATTGTTTTGAAAAATTCTTAAATTCATTGTGTTATTTTTTTCATCTACCTCACATTACTAGATGTTATAATTATGTTTCATCATGCTTTTAAATTGTACCACGCTGCTTAGACTGCTTCATCTTGATGGCTAATTGATGCTAGATCACCGCTTTCCACCGTAGATTCCATGTTCGACGGTTGTCAGGATGTTGCAGTCAGTGGTACGAATTCGGTCATTTTCTTAAATGCCTAATTCGGGATATTCCAGGGTTCACCTATACCGGACACCTTTCGGTGTTGCTACAAGGCTGTGGCTGGACAACCTGCGTGCTACCCACCGACAGGAAGATCGACCTACCTACCTGGCTGCCACCAGTCACCTACGTTCTGGAAACTACCAGGATAGTGGTTTTCTTACGGCGGTCTTGAACCTAACACGCGCTCGATATTAAGAACTCACACCAGTCTCCGGCTGGGTTTCTGGTTAATTTTATATAATAATTATTTTTAATAAATTGTTATATCTACCCTCTCTTCGAGACTTTAATTTACCTGCCTGGCACCTAACCGTTACAGGAGCCAAATAATTAAAACATATATATATTTGAAAGTTATGAGCGTTGAAAGTTCCACATTTCGACACTAATTTTAATGCATTTTTGGGCGCAAATAAATGCCATAAGAAGACGGAAGGCAAAACGGCCACCATACAGGGATAGATTATTAGTTCAACAATGCAAATAATTTTATTTTGAACAGACAGATTTAGTCGTTTTTTCATGATATCCAGACTCCCAAAGGTCTGTTTATAAAATTTCGCGCATTCGGTTTCGTCGTAAATCATTATCCATTCTGCTACAAATTTGCAAAAGTGTGTATTCGTACGCGAACTAGCTTCCTTTTGGCACAGATAAGATAATACTAGCATACAGATGCCTCATCCCATACAAAGAAACCGTGCCGACTTAAATAGCGTTTTTCATCTGATTAATCTTGTTATTTTTGTAAGTACATCAATCGCGTTCGATCCCGTTTCACGGCAATAGATGGTGTTAGCAGCGACTTGCAAGTAAAAGGGTTTACTAGGTTCGTGAATATTTTTTTCTTTAAATACAGTGAAGGTTCGTTTTATAGTATTTTTTTGCACGCTTTTACAGTCTTTTTGCACCAAAGTGTGTTACAATGCAAATTTAAAAAATCGGGTGGAATGCCTCAGAAATTTAAAAATGCGCCATCTACTGGCATCAATTTTAAATGATACGTTAAAATAATCTTTGAAATGTGAATTAAGAGCCCAATATTCCATAATTTTGTACTTAGGAGAGTTGATTAAACAAGAACATACAATTTTTATGTTCAATTCCAGAAAATGTTAATTTTGCACAATTCTATTGAATTGTGTGTACATGTTGCGCCATCTAGTGAGATTTATTTGAACCAAAGTTTCTTTCTTAGCAATGAGACCCCGTGCTTCTGGTCATCATAGCATCTATCTCTTCCGCACGTGTTGTCGGTTGATATAAAATGCATTTCAACCCCGCGCACAAAATAGTTCGTGCCGTCGACTAGTGTACCCTTACAGTGTTATTAATAAAAATGGCGTATTACCAGCTTACTCCGAAGTTACTCTTGGACTAGCTAATCCCGGAGTAAGTAAGGATTAACATAGGCTTAGCAATGTTATTAATAAACATGGAATAACATCGGACTAACTATTCATTTGTAACTCTTGGATTTACGCGTAAGCTATGGCAAACCAGCAGCCGAATTGCGTAAGTATATTATCCAAAGCAAAGGAATCGATTCTTTCCCAAAACCGACTTTACGTATGTCACATCCACAATATAATTAGTGCGAGATTAAAAATAGGCTATTAGGAGTACTATTGCTACGCAGACGAAGTCACGGGCAACAGCTAGTATTTAATATTCGTAGTGCTCTGATACATCTGATGACGAGTGTATTTCTCATACTAATGTTAGTAAAATACCTATATATTAAACAGATTTTCATGCCAATTCCTGAAAAAATGTTTCCTGTCTAGTACAATATATTTATATTAAACTAAAAATTTTCATCATCAAATCACAACGAACAAAATGTCAATCAAAAATAATAAATGTAGTCGCCATGGATACACTCTTAATCCAACCTTACTCCGACCTTAAACTAGCTAGCACCATGGAATAACTTTTAGTCCAAGACTAAAGTCAGATTAGTATAATCTCTCCTTATTCCGTGTTTATTAATACGGAAATTTGTTAGTACCAACCTAATGCTTGGATTAAAGTTAATCTTACCTTAGTCTACGTTTATTAATAAGACGGTTAAGGTCTATGTATGTCTTTCTAGGGCGCCTCCTCCCGGCATTTCCATTCACATTTTCTGACTGCCTTTTAAGTACCTTTTGGTTATGTTTTTCAGAAAAGCCAGGTGCGTAGTACTCGCAACCGGCGTGTGTGTATGACCAGATCACCAGATGTATGAAGGTAAACAGAGCAAAAAGAATATGTAGAAGGAAGGAACGCAAAATCGAACAGGTGGAGTTCTGTAGTTTTCGCCTATAGGGTTCATGGGGGTTGAGATAAAAAGCCGTAATATAAATTAAATGTTCACGTTCAATAAAAAAAGGTTAATTCAAAAAGTCAAAAAACCCGACCGCTTAGGAAGCAAAATAAAAAGACGTAAATTAGAAGAAAATCATGCTGTGCAGTGGAAGGATACATATTCGCGTGCTTAGATTTTTTGTTTTTTAGGGTTCCGTACCCAAAGGGTAAAAACGGGACCCTATTACTAAGACTCCGCGGTCCGTCTGTCTGTCTGTCTGTCTGTCACCAGGCTGTATCTCATGAACCGTGATAGCAAGACAGTTGAAATTTTGACAGATGATGTATTTCTGTTGCCGCTATAACAACAAATACTAAAACAGAATATAACAAATATTTAAGTGGGGCTCCCATACAAAAACTATCCCATAAAACAAAAATTGCCATTTTTTTGCGATAATGGTACGGAACCTTCGTGCGCGAGTCCGACTTGCACTTGGCCGGTTTATTTTTATTTTTATTTAGTTATAACTTTTTAGTTAACATTTTTTTTTCGAATTAGGTACATTTAAACGTATAAGTGTTATATATTTCCCCTTATTACCGTCACCTCTTAAAACCCTTTAGATACACCACACGAGGACTTTGAAAAAAAAAATTGGCCATCACAATTTTGTGCCCAAAAACCGCCATTTTTCTATTTTCCAATTTCAATCTAGCCAGTGACACTCGCAAATCGACTGACGTAAGAATAAACAAAATGGGCCAACGCGGTTGGTCTCTAGAAGGCCACATAGGAACTAACATACATACATAGACAAACACATTACCCTCCTTCGGCAGTCGGGTAAAAAGTGACTTGAAAGTTTTACCTGTAGGTGGTAGAGGTGGATGTATGTTGAGGTGTGGTTCCGGACCCTCTAATTCCACGTCAGGCGCAGGATTCGGTAGCGATAGACCCAGTCTGAAATGACAACAGTAGTATTAGATACACATAGTATAAAACAAATAGAAAATTTGAATAAAGAATGAACTAAGCAATCGCTAAACAGTATCGAGATTTTTCTAAATAGGTAAAGGTGAACTGTTGGGTATGGTGGTCTGTTTCTCCACATACTACGAGGGCTGCACTAAAAGTATCGGGAATGACATATTTCCACTGTTTCTGTCATATTAAAATCTATTTAATTGAAAACTCCTTGGTATTAAAAATCGAATACCATTTATTTATTTAAAAAAAGATTATCGGTCTTGTCACAAGGTTTTGTCAAACTTGTTTAGTCGTTGAGAAAATGGAATTGACTCGAGAAAATTCAAGAGCGATGATTTATTATGACTTTCGAAGTGGTTTAACACAAAAACAGTGTGTTGACCGGATGATTTCTGCATTTGGTGAATAAGCCCCATCCAAAACCACAATTTATCGCTGGTTTGCTGAATTTCAACGTAGACGTGTCAAGCTAAGTGATGATCCCCGTCAAGGTCGTCCAAAAACTGCAGTCACCCAAGAAAACGTTGATGCTGTCCGTAAGCTGATTGAGGAAGATCGGCATGTGACATACCGCGAAATTCAGGCAACTTTAGACATTGGCATGAGTCAAATACAAATAATCTTGCATGAGCAATTAGGTGTAAAAAAGTTGTTTTCACTTGGTGCGTCAGAACTCTCGAAAGATTCCACGCAGGATCCTCAAATGCTGTATACAACATCGTATCAGGTGTCGAATCCTGGATATACGCGTACGAACCCGAAACAAAAACCAGTCACGAGTTTGGGTGTTTGAAAATGAGTTAAAGCCAACAAAAATTGTTCGTTCACGGAGTGTTGCAAAAAAAATGGTGGCCACGTTTGTCTCCAAAACCGGCCATGTTGCGACTATTTCTCTTGAGGGACAAAGAACGGTTAATGCAGAATGGTATGCTAGCATTTGTTTGCCACAGGTCGTTTCTTAACTCCGTAAAGAGAACTGCAACCGCCGCATCATCCTCCATCACGACAATGCGAGTTCTCACATCGCGCACAGAACAAAAGACTTTTTAAAGCAAGAAAACATAGAATTATTAGACCATCCGCCGTACAGCCCCGACCTAAGCCCTAATGATTTCTATACTTTCCCTAAAATAAAGAATAAATTGCGTGGTCAGAGATTTTCATCACCTTTTAGAAGCTGCCGCCTACAAAACGGCCATTTTGGCGACCCCAACTTCCGAATGGAATGGTTGCTTCAATGATTGGTTCCATCGTATGGAAAAATGTGTCAAATTTCGCAGAGAATACTTACGAAAAGCAATAAATACATTTTTAAATAGTAATGTTGTGTCACTTCCTTGATTCCCGAAATTTTCAGTGCCGCCCTGCCAATGGATTTTGATGTGGTCTTCACTAACAAAAAGAGTGATAAACGAGGAAGGTTTGTGTCGCAGAGACCACAAAATTTAATAAACCTTTTAAAACACTCATTATAATTTCTCATAACTTAACATTTCATGTGTATACTAACATAGAATCTTGTTAGGATTCTAATCTCAGTAAGATTTGGATCATCGAGGTAAGACTCAGAATAGTTTCAGTAGAACTCATGAGGACTATACTGATCCAAAGGCATTGTTTTAGTTGCAAACCTGGCTCCAATAAGACAAAGGTGTGAGCTAGGCGCCGGCAGGTCTGAGTACAAGTTGCTGCCTCTTGATATCTCCTGCCGACCTAGTGAATGGTGGTGGTGCCCTGTACAATTTAGATACAAACCTGACTCCAATAAAACTAAGGTGTGAGCTAGGCGCCGGCAGGTCTGAGTACAAGTTGCTGCCTCTTGATATCTCCTGCCGACCTAGTGAATGGTGGTGGTGCCCTGTACAATTTAGATACAAACCTGACTCCAATAAAACTAAGGTGTGATCTAGACGCCGGCAGGTCTGAGTACAAGTTGCTAGCTCTTGATATCTCCTGCAGTCTTAGTGAATGGTGGTGGTGCCCTGTACAAGTTAGATACAAACCTGACTCCAATAAGACTAAGGTGTGAGCTAGGCGCCGGCAGGTCTAAGTACAAGTTGCTAGCTCTTGATATCTCCTGCAGTCTTAGTGAATGAAAGTTATCTGTACAAGTTGGGTACAAACCTGGCTCCAATTAGACTAAGGTGTGAGCTAGGCGCCGGCAGGTCTGAATACAAGTTGCTGCCTCTTGATATCTCCTGCAGTCTTAGTGAATGGTGGTGGTTACCTGTAGAAGTAAAGATTTATTTTAGTAGTCCTTTTACATCAACCTTTTGGGTAATGCAACCAAAACAAACTACCAAACCGTTTGGAAACGCATCCACGATACAGGAAGAAATTCCTAGTGTGGGGCAACGTCTTATCAAGTAATTTGAAGCAGCGAGGGCAAGCAAAACAAGACGATGAATTTGTTGCTTTCGGAAGATCGATAAAATGGCTGATAGAAAAATGGTTAACAAAAAGATCGCGATAACGCATAGACACCGCAAAAAGCTATCAAGCACTCTTAAAATCACTCAATTAACAAAACTTGATGAATAGCCTTTTTTAAAGACCTTTGGTGATCAACGCTTTTAAATTATTGCCTATATCTTAGTCATCACTGGGTTACTACTTACTATCATCAGCAATCTGTAACTTCAATTTCTTCGGCTGACTGTTAGCATTCGGCACTATAGTAGACTTCACCAGGTTCCTGAACCTGCCAATTGACGGGTCAATATCCTCAGGATTGATGATGTCCACCTCTTCATTGAATGAGACATTACGCTTCATCTTCTTGGCAATTCCACCAGGCATAGACGCTGACCGTTTTGTGCCAGTTGGGGGCTAAAAAGGCAGGTGTTTAGTAAATAATAGGTTTTATTGTCAGCCAGTGTTAAAACCTCTTTGGTAAAAGAATATACCTTCATGACATCACTGCCATCTTCAGTTGATATTCCCAACATGGAAATTCTTCTGTTGTGTGCTGTGTTGAATTCTGTTAGATTCTGAAAGCATGTAAAGATAAGAGTTAATTTTCTTAGATTTTTTTTTGTAGTGTCTGTGACCCTTCTTTTGTTTTTGGTTTGACATCAATTTGTCTCATATGATTAGGAGGTATCACCTAGCTCCAGAGCTTGGTGAGAACTTTGCATTAAGTTTCTTATTCCATTCTGACATTTTTTTTTTGTGTGAAGAGTCTAAAAGATAGTTTATTTGTAAAGGAGTATGTAGTACAAATTGTAGTTTCTATTGCAAGGTGTTGAATTAAAACAATGGTCTGCATTTTTGCATTTAACAAAAATGCAATCTGCATATCTGTATGCAGATTGCATTTTACTTTAACCTAAGTCTGATTTGAGGCTCCCTCTCTTTTATGCCATGATACATAGTTTGTGTGAGTTAGTTTGTACAATAAAGAGTATAAATAAATAAACCTGTAATACTCACATCTAATTCAGTTTGAGTTTCAGGCAGACCAAGTAAGGCACCTTCTTGTTCTGTATTTGGTAAGTCCTCCATTATGCCTCTTGAATTGCCTGTGGGACGCTCTCTGTGTGAAAAATATTTATTAATGCTTTAGTAAGATTGTTTATTAATGTTTTAGTGAGATTATGGTGAGATTTTGTACCAGAATTAGGAAGATACTTTAACACATTGAGTTTATATTTTCTTCAGAAATCTGGTCTTTCTAGCAAAAGATCTGAATCTCAATTTTTCCAAAATAATTAAAATATCCAACTTACTTTCTAGAGATGACAAGTGTATTCAAATTAGTGGGCTTATTTTGCATTCATGGTTGTTTTACTATTAACTATGATTACTTGCTGATACATACACACCAGATTTGTTTTCATTTATTACCTTATAATGTAATTTCTAGTAGAGGCTCCAAAATGGAAATTGGAATCTATTGGTAGCTGCGTCGGCTTGTTAGACTCCAAACGCATTTGTCCAATAAAAGTCCCATGAGCTAGAAAATATCAATTTATAACCACACTTATGTTTCATTTTGGCCAAAACAGAGAATTATATGGACCTTATTATTCATACTCACTGCTGCCTAAGTCAACCAAGAAGGCCCTGTTCAAGTGTTTGTGATAAACAAACGCAGCATGCACCCGAGAACAGCTCGCATGGTCAATGCAAAAATCATTCATCTGCGGGTTTCTACCAAACAAATAACACTTTTTCTCATCAATCATCAGTTTCTGAATCAATTTATCGCCCTTTAAAACGTCCAAGTGAAGCCCAGTAGGAGGTTTTCCAGCCCTAAAAGAAAATTTAAATTTATGACCGGCGAACTAAACCTTGCCCGTTCCACAAGAAAGGAGATATTTCTTACCAATTCGGTACCTCGTAGTGATTAGCCATGTCTGATATTAGAGGCTCAGCTGTAATTAAATACAGTAAATTGGCATTAAGATTTGATTTAAAAATTCAACACATCGAATGAAAGAACAACGCTAAGTTTTATCGTTGTCAAGTCAATGGTTGTCAATTTTGACACTTTTAATTATTATTATTTTTTTTATTTTTTTTTTACTTCTTTTTTTTTTTTTTTTTTTTGTTCCTTACGGAACAGGCTAAGGTCTGAGACCATGCTGCCTAGTCATCAGTATTTTTCATGAATTCTTTAGTATGCATTAGAATGCGGATGTAACGTATTCTAATGTTTTTTGGAGTATTTGGCAGCAAATTGTATCGAGTCAGCCTTCCCAGTAAGCTTAGCGGAGGTAGTAAATACTACAATAAAATTCTCCGCTCCACTATCCTGAGATCGCTTCTGTCAATGATTTCACATATTGTCCAGTTGCGTAGACAGTTGAGACACAAAACTACACCAATTTTATATCACAATATCCACTAGGAATCAATTTGCAAGTAATATTAACAGCCGCTGAACTTCACTCGAAAAAATCCCGCCAAAAACTCCTTATTATTATTTTTACCTTCGCCCTACTCGGGCAGGCTTAGGTCTTGGACCATCCCGCCTCGTCTTCAGTGCAATTTTAACATTCTTTAGTATGCATTAGAATGCGGATGTAACAGATTCTAATGTTTTTTGGAGTATTTGGCAGCAAATTGTATCGAGTCAGCCTTCCCAGTAAGCTTTGCGGAAGTAGTCAATACTACAATAAAATTCGCCGCTCACTATTCTGAGATCGCTTCTGTCAATGATTGCGTAGACAGTTGAGACACAAAACTAGAATACACCAATTTTATAACACAAAAAACAATTTGCAACCGCTGAACTTCACTCGAAAAAATCCCGCCAAAAACACCGACACATTTAAAATCATATTCAATTTGGTTCTGTCTTTAGCATGTATTCAATACTAGCTGACCCGCACTTTTAAAGAGGAACAATTCCATCATCTATACTTCTATACTATATATAATATTATAAAGCTGAAGAGTTTGTTTTTTTATATTATATTATTAGGCTATTTCGGCTATTATATAGCCTATAACTTTCCTCGATAAATGGACTATCCAACACAAAAATAATTTTTCAATTCCAACCAGTAGTTCCTGAAATTAGCGCGTTCAAACAAACAATCAAACTCTTCAGCTTTATAATATTAGTATAGATAAATAGTGTAGAATTAATGTTGTGTTCCTCCAGTCTCTGACACGACGCTCTCGAGGTACGTGAATTTGTGGACAGGTTCCACAAGCTCGGTGTCGATTAACATCGGTGAAGAAAACGTACGTATCTCCTGGGTCTTCCGGATGTTAATTTTGAGCCCAGTTTTTGCCGCCTCCTGGCGCAGGTCGTTCAGTTTCGCTTGCATGTCGGCGTGTGTCTGACTCAGCAGACATAGATCATCAGCATAGTCCAGGTCTTCCAAGACGTTGGTCAATCTCCACGACGCCTGCTATCGTAAATGCGCAACATGATTCTATCGAGAACGATTATTTAAAAAAAGTTAGTTAAAATAATAAAAAAAAACCCGACTGCTTAAAAAGCGAACTAAAAAGATGTAAACAAGAAGAAAATCATGCTGTGCAGTCGGAGGATACGTATTCGCGAGCTAGCTGACCAAAACCAGAAATATCCTCCGACTGCACCGTCCGCCGTAATCCGTTGAGGCGTAGACAGCTAAAAGCTGGTTCTGTATTTCTATCTGCTATTCTCTGATTTCTCTGTCTAAAGGTTCAGGTCAGTCAGTCCAGAGCATTATACCTAGACGGGACGTACTTAAGGCGCAATTTCAATATCGGTATTCACTTTCGCACTAACAGATAACGTCTTAAGTAAACAGAGATATAATCAACACCTTCCTGCCATTCAAGGCAGCGGGGATGGACGGTATCTTTCCAGCTCTGCTCAGATGGAGCGGTGGTCTGCTGGCTGATTACCTCGTCAAGGTCTTTCGTGCCTGCCTGGCTCACCGCTATATCCCCTTGAAGTGGCGCGAAGTAAAAATTATATTTATTCCGAAACCAGGTAGGGGCGACTACACCCAGCCCAAATCTTTTAGACCTATAAGCCTCTCCTCTTTCTTTCTGAAGACACTAGAGAGGCTGGGGGACAGGAAGATAAGAAACCAGGTTTCGATACAAAAACCTCTGCATCCCAACCAACACGCCTACTGTGCAGGCAAATCAACTGAATCAGCGCTCCACAGCCTAGTCTCACGCGTAGGAAACGCTCTCAAAAACAAAAACCTAACCCTAGGCGCTTTCATTGATATCGAAGGTGCATTCGACAAAACCAACTACACTAGCATCGGTCAGGCACTCAACACGCACGGCGTTGCGCCGACACTCGTAGAGTGGATTAACAACATGCTAAAAAACCGTGCTATTCAATTTACTGTGAACACTACCACACGAGGAATCGTGAGTAGGGGCTGCCCACGTACAAGGTGGGGTGCTGTCACCACTTCTGTGGAATCTAGTCGTAAATGAGCTCATTGCAGAGCTCAACGCCAGCAGTCTTAACTCGGTAGGATACGCAGATGACATAGCAATTCTAATCTCGGGGAAATTTGAGGGCATCTTATGCGATCTCATGAGAAAGGCCTTCAAAATAATCGAGAGCTGGTGCACAAAGCACGAACTGTCGGTTAACCCCTTAAAAACGGAACTAATAATGTTCACTAACAAACGAAGATTGTGACTGCATAGGCTTCCCAAACTGTTCAACACAGAATTAACACTTATAGAGGAGGTCAAGTACTTGGGGGTAATCCTTGATAGCAAATTGCTCTGGAACAAGCATCTTGACTACAAACTCAACAAATGCACAATCGCACTATACCAGTGTGAAAAATGTTAGGGAAAACATGGGGGCTATCTCCAAGGATTACTCTGTGGCTGTACACAGCAGTAATCAGGCCAATGTTAGCTTATGGTGCTCTGGTCTGGTGGACGAGGACAGAACTCTCAACCACCATCACCCGACTCCAACGATTCCAGCGACAGGCCTGTTTAGCTATCACCGGCTGCATGAGAACCACCCCAACAGCAGCCATGGAGATAGCCCTACACATAACTCCCCTGGACTCTACCTCTCATCGATGCTCCGTGTGATAGAATACAGAAACAACCTATGTTCAACAAAAACTATAACATACGAACAATAGAGGAAGAAAGGGATCAGTCAGGAGCCAACGAAGTGCGAATCTACACAGATGGCTCAAAAACTAATAACGGTTCAGGTGCTGGCGTACTCTCCCTTGACCTCAACATTAACTTTCACATACCGCTAGGCACACGTAGTTCGATATTTCAATGTGAATGTGTCGCCTTAACACAAGCCGCAAAAACCGTAAAGCGTTTAGGTATCCAGAACTACGGAATCAGATTCCTATCTGATAGTCTGGCTGTGCTCAAAGCTTTAGAAAACAAACTAACTAACAACAAATTAATCTTTGAGTGCCACCTCGCCCTATATCAAAATACTCTCCGTATATCAAAATCCAATCGAATCACCCTCCAGTGGATTAAGGGGCACAGTGGATCCCTAGGCAATGACGCCGCTGATGAACTTGCGAAAAGGGGCTCCGAGATGTTAGTGCTAGGCCCGTACCCACTTATCCCATTGCCCTTCTCGCAATTTCGTGCGTGGATTCGTCAAAGATCAACAGAACTACACAATAACAGATGTTCACGGGCAACAGACTGTAGACAGTCAAAAATGGCTTTGCCGAAAGTACACCCGCGTCTCACTAAAAAATTACTCAGCCTGAGTAGAAATAACCTCAAATTAATTATAGGGACAATAACGGGCCACACCCTTCTTAACAAACATTTATTCAACATAGGTGTCACGGCAGCCCAATTTGCAGGGGCTGTTTTAACGCCGAAGAAACAGCCACCCACGTAATCCTGGAATGCGAGGCCGTGGCTTCTCAACGCGAAGAAATCCTCGGAACAGTGAGGTCGCTCCGTGAAGCCTGTGAAGCTCCCAGGAAGCTTCTGTGCTTTTGGGCGGAGCTGGGCAATTCAATTCAATTCAATTCAATTTATTCACAAACAATTTACATTGTATTTGAAATCATAAAAATAATAACAAGTAATAAATAATGGCATAAGTATAAAAAACACATTCATAAAATCATAAGTCATAATTAAACATTAACAAAAAAAAAAAAAAAATATATATATATTATCACACATAAAATACAAATTAAAATCATGATTGAAAAAGAATTATAAAAGAAAATGAAATATACAATTAAATTATTAAATTGGTGTAAAAATTCATGTCAGCTTTCTACGAAGGTCATTTAAAAATTAAAAACTGACAAACAAAACGGACAAAAAATATCAGTCGGCGCATTATCACAATTATATAGGTATATTACATGTCGTCAACGGAGTAGAGACATTTATCCAGTAGGAATGCTTGAAGCTTCGTTTTAAATGAAGACGTATAGATTAAGCTTTTTAATTCTAATGGTAACCTATTGAATAATTGCACTGCTTGATATTGTGAACTATGTTTCACAATGTTAAAATGAGGACTTATCTTATTTTTCAAATCTTTCCTACGTGTACTCTCCCTAACTCGTCTTTCCTCATCCGTCTCATACTCATGTATGTACTTTTTTAAATTAGTCAGAAGGACTAGAACGTAGAGACTGGGAACTGTAAGGATCTTTAAATTTAAGAAATGTGGACGACAACTCTCAATTTGTGAAATACGGACAATGGTACGTATAGGGGCTAATGGGCTGGCTATGTCAGCCAGTACCCACACGCACAACGGACCAAATGAGAGTCTAAGTGCGGAAAAGGGAGTCCCTACTACTACTACTACTACAGAGATATATGTACCTTTAAACATTTGTCATACATCTTTTGAACCAGTATGAAAGATGTATCTACTTCTTCAGTACTAGATATGTGCCACTGCAATATTGTATCAAGTGTAGGTTTTGCCCCGATCCACACCTTTACGATACCACCTTTTTTACGTTTTCTTTAGAGATTCTTTATAATTAAAGAGTAGACATGTAGGTACAAAGAGTGAATTTATCACTCATTCTACAAGTACATTTCCACTCTTTTGTAACTTTTCTGTGCATTATACATGTTGTCTAACTCATACCTTTAAACGAGCAATTCTTGTATATATGTATGTACGAGTATATAAATAATCTGAAGCATGCAGGGCCTTTCGGGGGTGATAAATCGATATAGCTAGTTTTAATTTTTAGAGCAGTGCTCTGCTGTTTAATAATAACTAGCACAAATACTAAATCACGATATTGAAGTGAAAGTTTTTGTTATACTCTCGTACGACTATTGAGTCTGTGCGTAAAATGAAACTAACATTATGATTCTTATAAAAAATACACTGAAAACATCTTAGATAAAAAATTGTAATAATATTTCTAACATAGTTTCAAAATAACAAGAAGTTAAAGTCGCACTATAATGACGTAACAGTGCTGTCAGCATAACAAACACGGTAAAGGCGGACCCACACTTACGTGTCGTGGCGTGGCGTGGCGCGGCACCCACCAATCAAACGACTCTGTTTCAGCCTACGTCATAACACAACGAGTTTTGTAGCCAATCAAATGCATCAGAAGGGGCCACAACACGCCACGACACGTAAGTGTGTTTCCGTCTTAACTCAGCACGGTAATTAAACACAGCAGCGCCCTCAAATCTTAAGTACAAATAGAAATCGATGACATCTATAACATCAAAACGTAAGTACGTAAACTGTCATAGCTATAACAGCGAACGCATAAAGTTTATTATTTCTGTAAATAGAATGGTTTAAATGGTTCGTCGACGTATTTAGAACTAAGATTACTATATTCTAGACAGCCTATGGAATGAATTCCCTGAACGTTTTCAGAATACTTTTATTATGCGTACAGCTAAGGAGTGGAATTCCTTATCGGAGTCTGTGTTTCCCGATAGCTACAATCTAGGGATCTTTAAGTCAAGAGTGAAAAGGTTACTTCTAGGCAAGCATGCTCCACCGTCGACCACATCATCGCTTACCATCAGGTGAGATAGTGGTCAAGCGCGAGCCTATACGAAATAATAAAAATAAAAAAACAATAATTTCAGTATGCTAGACGATAACTCACCTGTGGAAAGTTATCCTTTGATTAATGCCCGATAACACGCCCATTCTACTTAAGCAACCGATAGCCATACAAGCCATGGATCATGAAGATAATTATTCAACAAATTTCTTCTTGGTAAAAACGA
The DNA here is from genome assembly GCA_948252205.1 of Orthosia incerta. NCBI lineage: Eukaryota > Metazoa > Arthropoda > Insecta > Lepidoptera > Noctuidae > Orthosia > Orthosia incerta. The sequence goes on along the minus strand of OX411758.1, from coordinate 15,809,683 downwards.
AACAAAGGCGTGAAAATAGCCTATAAATTTAATTACAGCTGGTATCCGAAAGACTACGAAAGTGACTGTCAGCATTTGTCTGTCGACAGTCGGAGGATACATCTGGTTTTGGTCAGCCAGCTCGCGAATATGTATCCTCCGACTGCACAGCATGATTATCTCCTTGTTTACGCCTTTTTACTTCGCTTTTTAAGCAGTCGGGATTTTTGTTTTTTTTTTTTTTTTTTTTTTTATAATCGTTCTCGATAGAATCATGTTGCGCATTTACATTTACGATAGCAGGCGTCGCGGGATAGAGTGGAGATTGACCAACGTCTTGGAAGACTTGGACTTGTGACTTGGCCCTGTCCTTGAAATTAGTGCCTACAAGCGCGCGTCACATAAACACGCGTTAGGGCCGCCCGCCTCTACCTCCTTGAGTTTCTTTCTAGTTTTGTGATTGTAAATGTCTCAGATTCTTTTCTGTAATCTGACGTAAATAATATATATTTTTATTATACTTATTTTTAATCTTACTACAATACCTACCATGGCTACCATTTATTAATCTCATAGATAATCATTTAATAATGATATTTTGTCTAATTAAATAATATAATTATGTAAGTAGTTAAGTAAGCCTAGGAAACTATATACCTACTAGTTTTTTTTTAACCCGAGCGTAGGTAGGTCACTCGCGTGTGGCTATCACTCTATCCACTTATTTATTTATTAATCCAGATATTTTACTCGGTGGAAAAAGCGAAATACCTACCTACCTATTAAAAAAAGAAACAAATTACGTACTAGTAGGTTAGGTATATAATATTTTTTATAGTCTTGCCTTTCGGAGGTTCCAGGTAATTTAAAAATGTTATCTCTGGGTGCGTTATAGAAGAATTCAAGCAACCAAAAACAGCACAATATCTAAACTAATAATATAAAGAGGAAAGATTTGATTGTTTGTTTGCATTGAATAGGCTCCGAAGCTACTTAACCGATTTGAAAAATTCTTTCACTTTTGGGAAGCTACACCATCCCCGGATGATATAGGCTATATTATAATCAAAAAAATTAGGGATCTTTACTAAAACTCCAATAATGTAACCCAAGGTGTAAAAAAAATACCTAAAAGACTCTTTGCATCGCGTGCGCTGCGAAAACTATTGATAATAGAATAAAATAATGTCCTACGACTTTGCAGAACACATAATTATTTACAAAAGGTGTCGCGACAGCATATATCTAACTATTATTTATGCCACAATAAGTGTTCTTTTATTCTAAAAATTTAATTGAAATGTCGCCGCTAGAAAAGGCTCTTTATTTGTATCTTGGTAATAATCCTCATCAAAATAAATTACTTCATATAAGATACATTCAAGACTGCATCGATACCTTTATATAACTTTTTGAATTATTCAATTCAGACATTCCATTCAAAAGATATCACGAGTTTAATAAATTGCTCTCTGCCATATTAAGTACAATTTACAAAAAAAAGGTGTAAGTACTTGTACGTATTTCAATCAAATATTCACAAATCGCACGCTTACTGCTTACAAAACCATCACACCGTTCGTGACTGTTTGTGACTGTAGTGTATCGAGTGCTGGCCACAGAGGACTTTTTTATATATGAAATAGAGGTCTATCTCAGCGACAAAATTGAGAAACAGAAAGTGTCGCCCTCTGGACACAGGTTTTGGAACTATTGCCCATACTTGTTTTAATATAGGAAACAAAAAGAGGCACAATTCGCGAGAATCGAACCATTGCTCAGTTGCACGACAGTCTGACTCAATATGTATTGGCTACTCAGACGTTGCAAGCGAGAATGAAAATTAAGATTACTTGCTGGTACTTAATTCAAATTGTACTTTATGAATACCGCCATCTCTGCGCTAGTTCTCTATTTAACTTGCGATACAATGACAACAAATTAAAATGTCATTTAAATGTATGGAGTGGCAATACTTTTGCTGTCCAACCTAATTTTATACACTTATATTAGAACAATTACTCGTTTGCCACTATTAAGATTGTCACCCCTGGTGCTGGCTGAACTCAACGCGCGTAGGTATGACTTGCGTTCCGTATTCTACCCTGGACACTGACCTCTATCATACAAGTACGCTGGACTACATATATTAGATGAAATGACAGTTGATTTTTGTGCCGAATCAAAGCGCCCCACTCGAGGTTCTCAGGAACTAAAATTGACACATTTAGAGATAGGTTAATACCGATATTTCTCAAGATTAGGTAATACTAATATATTCGACAGGAAATATTATATTATTTTAACTAATACGAGTATATGAGTATTAGTAATATTTTTAAATTACACTAATATCAAAATAGTAGACTTGGCAAGGCGTATCACTCATCTACTGTATTGACTTCTCATATTATTTTGCAACTAAATATCTCATATTGTTATTAGTGATGAATGTTATACGAATGCCTAATAATATGTTAAAAAGCAATGTGTAATACTAAATTCTGGAATCATCATCATGATCATCCACAGTCCGATTTCGCCCACTGCTGAGCACAGGCCTCTCTCTTCTTGTATCAATCACCTCGTTCCTGTCTGGAATTAATTCTGGAATAATATCATGATAATTATAATTGTATTAACAAATGTTTTTAAGTCAAACAATTTATATCTGCATCTGAAACAGAGTTGAAAACTGATATAAGTCTTCACGTCGCGGGAATGCGATGTCACTCTTATTTGCACCTTAACACTACAGAGACAGGATCTCAGCGATGAGAGCGAGAAATATGTCCGTTTTAAATTATTATCCATCTCATTCGTACGCAAATATTTGTATGAATGATGTTCCAACCGAGTGAATCCAAACTATTGTAAATGCAAGTATTAACTAACTAGTATACTTGAGCGAGCAGATACTCGCTCAAATGTACTAGTTTTATTGATAAGTTGTTAGCCTATCCCCATATTTAAATCTCACTGATCTGACAGTAATGCGCTATAACTTTAGTAGCACGCTATCCACTAGTTTATAGCTTGCAATCTGATTGAAAGTATTTTTCAGTTTACCTTTATAGCAAGTTTTCTATTACTTAGAAATGAATCTCAATTAAAATAATTGGGATTTTCTTGTTCTCCTAAGTATTAAATTATTGTCACGTATTTTTATACCGAAGGCCATGTCCCATCTCTAATATTAGTTCCATGGAATCTCACGTTAAGTCACGTTGCTATCAGCGCCAAAATGGCGAAAATCAAATGTCTTAATTTTGTCATCGATAATCTCAGATCAAATAAAAAAAGGTAGATAGCGCACGGCCTATAGTTTAGGTGAAGCCAACAAAACCCAGCCGATTCAATAAACACACGCGCTCACGCACACACAAGCAATAAAACCACGCTGATTTTTGTTTGTATCTCACGGACCGTCGTGCAATAACATTGCCTAAAAAATGCCGTCCTGTGTTGTCAAGTGGTGCAAAAACAACACTATATTGAACAAAAAGTCTTTAGGAGTATCGTTTCCCACGTAATTACACACAAAACTATTTGTTTTTTGGTTTTCCAACATAATTTTGAGGTTATTCGGAACAGATAATGTTATTTTCCCGAAATTGACATATTGGGAGAGTGTTGCCAGTAATTCTTATTTCTAATTACCCAAAATGTGGGTAATTAAATTGTAGGCAAAGTCAAAGAAAAGTAATTGAGTAGAGAGTTGATCTAATTAATGTTTATTTTCTATTAAATCACATGATTTTATGTATGTTACATAAATCAAAGTCAAGGTAAACACTTAGTTCTTAACTAATTTATTTTTGTTTAAATTCATGAGTACCTTCTATTTTGCTATCAAATATTATGGTTTTAGGTTTCCACCGAAAACTTTAATAAGAAACGAATGGGTAAATGCTATAAGACTAATCCGAAATGAACCATAATGGCAGCCATCGTCGTCTATTGTGGTTAAAAAATAATAATTTTCATTATGTTAAGAATACACAAAAATTACAACCTATTTCTGACATCCGACTGCATGTCAGAAATAGGTCACCTTGTTTCAATCTTTTTTAGGGTTCCGTACCCAAAGGGTAAAAACGGGACCCTATTACTGAGACTCCGCGACCCGTCTGTCTGTCTGTCTGTCCGTCTGTCACCAGGCTGTATCTCATGAACCGTGATAGCTAGAAAGTTGAAATTTTCACAGATGATGTATTTCTGTTGCCGCTATAACAACAAATACTAAAAACAGAATAAATAAATATTTAAGGGGGGCTCCCATACAACAAACGTGATTTTTTGGCCTTTTTTGCGATAATGGTGCGGAGATCACGGTATGCGATAAGGCCGCCCGTTGTATGTATTTTAGTTTTAAGTTTCCTTTTCTTTGTTTTAACTTGGTGTACCTACAATAAAGCATATATAAATAAATAACCCTTCGTGCGCGAGTCCGACTCGCACTTGGCCGGTTTTTAAAGTTCACTAAGTTTGTTAGCATTCTGTTATAAGTTAATGCTCTATTTTGTACTTACTTAAATACTTATACATTTCATCTGAAAAAGTATATTTTTAATTCCATGGAATGGTTGTATTTGTGATATGTTTGTAATAAACCTGTTTCACATAATCTTTGTTGTATGTTTAAGTAAAATAACTTTTTCTGAGCTGCTCGGTGCTCTTACACACGAGCGACACATGTCAACGACAGGGGCGACTGCACGCGTTTAATAAAAACAAAGAGACAGATTTCCTTTCACATTCGCATAATAAGTACTTACCCATAATTATGAAATTAATATTTAAACCCATTTAAATAAGTTGAGGGACTTTTTTTAAAAAGTGGCAACACCGCAGTGACTCACACATAGTTCAAAAAGTGGTTACATTTTTCTGTTCTAAGTGCGCTATCTACCTTTTTTTATTTGATCTGAGTCGATAATATGAAGTCCAGCGTACTTGTATATTAGAGGTCAGTGACCCTGGACTATGCTGATTATTAAATTTTTTGAATTAACTTTTTTTTTCATAGTTTTTCTGTAAGCTAGAACGAAACAACTGACAGTTTCTTCTTCGTCTTAAATACGTTGTCTAGATTAAGGTGGCAACAAACTATTAAAACCCAACGCGACATGTCATGTCGACATTCGATGCAAACCGTGCACATATACAACACGCCACTTGATGCTACAACACGCTTCGCTAGTATCATAGCTTCGTATATAGTATTAGTTCTAATATTATGATCACGGTATTGGCCTAAACTTATATCATATAATACTGAGTACCGTTTTACAAATTAAAAAAAAATTGTTCATCCGATATTTTAAATAAAAACTAACAAAATATATATTTAAACCAGGAATGTTCTCGACTGACTGACGCGTGGCGTCGGGTGTTATCTAGAAACACACTGCGAGTGACAACACGCTGATCCAGACCGAATGGATGTTACCGCGTGGGAATGCGTGTTATCACATGGCGTGTTGTCTATGTGTTTCTGACCATACTAAATATATGGGATTGATTTGTACTGCAATGCGTCGGATGGCGTCGCGTCACGTCGGATTTTAATAGTATGTTTCCACCTTTAAGCATACAAAGTCTTTGAGTCAGTCAGTGACCAAAGACAAAAAAAAAAGAAATAAATATGAATTAGCATGAATGTCAGTGAGACTGACATGACACCAAAACTGACACTAGTGACAGTTTTTGTGTAAAATCGTAAAAACATTAAACAGCGTTGTTTGTACAATTGAAATCCACTACTTTCACATGTGAATGTGATTGGTGTGGAGAAATAAAATGGTTTCAAGCGAGGAAGAGCCGGAAGTGAAAACCGGCGAACCATTAACTTGGGACGTCGATATGGAGATTCAATTATTTTACGCCATGGCTAACCACAAGCCGGTTGGTATAAACAAACATTTTCACATGGCTTGCATTTGGGAGAAGCTTTCCAACTCTATCACTAAAGAGATTTCTACCCAAGATATATGGAAGCACATAGGGAGTCTGTATGATTTAAACATGTTGGAAGAGACGGAGGGAATTCCGTTTCCAAACCATGAAATGCCGTTCTGTTTACCTGACAGCGAGTTCGGTTCGCTCATGAAACAGAAGTGTAAGGAGGCAATATTAGGGGATGATAGTGAAGGTAATCTATGGTGTTCTAATTTTAAAATACTACTTTGCCATCAGTTCTTGATATTTTCAGTAGCATGGCCATCATGTTTACGCTTATAATGCATTCAAATGTTAACATCTAGATGGGAGGAGCCCTTCACCTAAGCCTTCGACACCTAGAAGCAGTTCTAGGGGCACTGCATCTAAAGATAATACACCCAAAGGTAGAACTTGTCTATTACAAATGTATTTTTAATGTTGTGGTTTATGGTGTTCATAGCTAATAATATGGTAAGGATATTTTAAAATCAATTTGTTCTGTACAGTGGTGTAACTATATCATCTGAAGCCTGTGGGGAATTCATCAAATGTGGCCCTGCTATAATATAAAAAAGCTTGACGTACAGTAGGGCCTTGCTAATTCAGACAGGCAAATACAAGGATTTTACTTGATTATCGAGGCATCCAGATTATAGTTCATAAAATCTCATTTCTTTCCATCCTTCCTGACAAACAAGACAGTAAGATGTACATTCAATTGTACATAAGGACAAGTATTGTGACATGTAAGAAATCTGCACTTATGACATGTATTAAAATAAGCAGAAGCTTAATTCTTCTTGAAAAAGTGTTGTAATCTCCTGCTTAAAATTTTTGTCTTTTATATCAATTGCTCTGCCACCATCGCACGTCTGGATTACAGCCATCACCAAATAAGCAGGGGTCCTGATTAATGAAGCCCTGCTGTAGTTCCAGTGCCCATTTTTCAAAATTTTGTAATAAATGTAACACCTCCTGTGATCATGGGCTCTTGGACTACGCACCCAAGCAGGCATTCTGCCCGCTATTCTATCTACCACCCTATTGTTACGCCACTGGTTCTGTATTTCTTCATTCACTGTCATTGATATATTTAATGTTTCATTGAATAACAATTTCTTAATTTTCTGCAGAAAATTACTTTCAAGAGAAGATAAGGCTAGGATTGACCTCCCGCAATCACTGTACTGAGATGTTTTAGTTACCAAAATGTAAAATATTTATAAAACATGCTGTTATAAGGGAAGATAGTTTAGCAACATAAAAGGTCAGTCCTGTTCTTATTTTGTTGTAAAATCATAATAGCCATTTCTGCCATCCATTCTTTAAACAAAATAGTAATAATGTTTTGTATATTTTTCTACAAGCTTTCCGTGCATGAGGGTGCATTAGAGAAAAGTCTTATCTTTGATGATACTTCTTCCACTTTGGGTTTTGTTCAGACTCATCCTTTTGCTTAAATATGGAAACAGCATTACATGTCATCATTTACATACTTCATCTTTTTGTGACTCAATAATTGTATATTTTTCAAACTAGTATTTCATTCAGATTAATTGTCTATAGTTATAAACAGTGTTGACAAAAAGTTAATCTGATTAAAATTAAATGCATAGTTTTTAAATCTTGGTCAATGATAATTTTATTAATCTCGATTTAAATTATTATATTAATTGTGATTCATTTAATCTGATGATGATAGGATAGGATAGATTGACCTCTTTTCCGCATTTAGTAGTCTGATAATTAGAAAAAAATTACGATTAAGAAATTAATCATGATTGACAATAAAAATTTAATTTTTTTAAATCTTGTATAATGTTTTATGATTATTTTTATAATTCGCGATTACGATTATTATATTAATCGTGATTAATTTAATAAAGATTAATAAAATTAACTAATCAATTACAAAAAAATATTGATTACACTGCATAAAAATATATTAATACACATTTAACATGTTAGTTACTCTGACCAGGCAGCCGCAAGGATAGTGTAAGCGCACTGGCCACTAAGACTCGCAAGGAGAGTGGCAGCTCCCATGCATCCACCGACACACCCAGCATCAAGTCTGAAAAAGATTATGGTAAGGAAACATTGGAACTCAAATGGAGTTGGGCAGGATATTATAATGGCAAGGAGTAAGGCAGTAACTGAGTGGTGATCACTGACAGATAGAAAGAATGTAAGCCGACCGGCAGCAAGATGGGCAGACTATATTGTTGCCATTGCAGGTAGAACCTGGATAAAGGAAGCAGAGAAGAGTGGGGATTGGCGCAAGAAAAGAGAGGCCTATGCCCAGCAGTGGGCGAAGTCAGGCTGCTGATGATGATGATGATGAAGGAAATATTGTTTATGATGTTTATTTATGACACTTATAAATTGGGTATTTGTTTGTTCAATAACAATGTGGGCGGTTCATTGCGCCAATACTTCTAGAATGCTCCAAAAAATAGATAAACTTCCCATAGGGGTAGGCAAAAACCTACTACCTAACCTACTCAAAGTTACATAGAATTTGCCCCAAAAAAGAATAAAACACGTAAAGGTAGATTCATACCTACCTAACGGCAGTTTGGAACACGAAACTAGTTGCTCACGTTGCGGCGAAAAGTGGGGCATTGCTCAGCGAAAAGAGCACTTTATTTTTTGTTTATGATTCGCAGACCGAAGAAGAGACTCTCGCGACTCCAACGCGTCTGGCCCTCGAGACAGCTCCAGCAGTAGAAAGTCTACATCACAGAGGGATAAAGCGTCAAAATCAAAAGTTAGCTCAGTGGCAGGTAAGGAAATTATTTAAATACTCTTCATTTTTCTCCAGCTACAACAACATTACATTAGCATTGGGCCTACTATAACAAAAGAAGCTCGTTTGAAATGTGAGTAGTGCGGTAGATAGGGATTTTGTAGTACTATCCTTCTGGGAGTACACCTAAAGAATCGCCAATATAATTCAGCCTGGTGGGAACTGGCCTCCTCGAAGATGTGGGACATTAGGCCTATTAGCATTGCTGTGGAATAAACTCGTACTTCATTTAGCCATACTACTCCTACCATACACCATTTTTTATTTATTTATTATATAATTTATTGCACACGACTTAAATAATTACAGGACAAACTTATATAAAGATAAGTGTACAATGGGCGGTCTTATCGCACAGGGCAATATCTTACAGACAATCTTAGGATTGACTGAAACGCTTATTATACTACAAGGTATTCAGCCCTAAAGTCTGATTTAGGGTGGTGTATAATAACTGTTAGGGATTTAGGGTTCCCATAATATCGACGGTAGCGATCCGGAATGGTGGAGCGACACAGTATTCAGGGCCCTGAATACCGTGTAGTGTAATAAGCGCTTGAACGAGATGAGATCGACATAGGGCTGTCAGTGTACAAAAATATCTTAAATAATATTACTTAGATATAATAAACAAACAAAACAGTCGAACCTATCGATAGCATACTTATCAGCGAGAGAGGACAAAAAACAGAGCAAAAACTGAAGCAGACGTTGTAAAGGAAACATCATAATGGTACATTTCGTGTCGAGCATAAAAAGTCGAAATTATAACACGAGCGATGTAGCCAATTTCGAAAGCTACATACGAGTGTTAAAATAAGCCTTTTTGTGCGAGACACGAACGATACGTTTTCCACTACGTGATGAGCTTACTTAATTAAATGCAAATAAGTTCCAACAACAATTTATTAGAAACGTTCAGACTAAAAACCCAGACTATATACACACAATCGACGCGAGCTTTTTCGAGACGTAACAGGTTCAGTATCATTCTGCCAATTGCATAATGATATCAAAACTCCATACAATAGTAGTTTATGATACTGTTGCATAATGAGGGGTATTAAAACATGAGTGTGAGTTTAAAAACCGAGCCGTAGGCGAGGTTTTTAATAGTATTCACACGAATGTTTTAATACCTAGTTATGTGCAGTTTCATACACTACTTTATCTACACTCATACATTTTGGGATTGAACCTACTTAATCTTATTTTTTGTATTTTCCATGCCATAAAGTCGTGATAAATGCATCATATAATAATCTCGACTTTGCTGGTAAGAGATTATGAGTAATTTCCTTCGCCGCATATATTTGGCGGCGTCAATTGTTCTTCACATTCACTAATATCAGATATTTTAAGCAAGAATTTTAAAAAGTCATGAAATTCAGTACAACGAAACCTGCAAAACATATGAATGGCGCCAAATCCCAGCACATCACCGCATTAAATTACGGTAAAAAAATCGTACGGCAATAATACCGCATGAAATCCGTGTTTTGCAACAGAATCCACCGCATCGTCGCGCGAATATTTTGAGCTCCATGAACAGGTGGAAAGAGACAAAAGTTCGCGCAAATAAAAATGGCAGTGCGTAATATGCCTAAAGCGGGCATTGTTACAAACAAGTTAAAATTGGAATATTTTTTTTTTTATTTTGTATAATGGCATTTCAAAAAATTTAAATGATTGATGGAATCTCCTTAGTGATTAACTTCTTGGATTTGTCCTGTATCATAATAGAAAAATAGTACATTGTGATACAAGGGTGGAAAGTAGGTTATTGCAAACGAGCTGTCATTAACAAGCCCGAGCCGAAGGCGAGGGTTTTTAATGACACGAGTTTGCAATAACCTACACACCCGTGTATCACACGACGTTTTTCAATACAGTTGCGATAAACAGTAAAAACAAATCAAAGAATTAGATTTGTTTATACACAAAAAATAAAATTTTCAATATGGCGCGTTTTTGCAACTGGACCTATTTTTTTACAAAGAAAACAGCCTATACAGCCTATTCGATTTTTGACAAACGTTGATGTGAAAATAATTAACTTAAAACTGGTAATTAAATATATTAAACAACTATTAAAAAAAAATGAGAATTCATTGCTAAAACGTACGGAATCATTAATTTTTGCTTGTATAAAATCGCATCCCATTTTATTCTATGTATGAAAACTCCTTGCTGTTAAACTTTTTAAATTGACTTATGGCGCGTTTTTGCAACTGGGCATTTTTTTTTTTCAACGAAAACAGCCTATACAGCCTATTCGATTTTTGACAAATGTTGATGTGAAAATAATTAAATTAACACTGGTAATGAAATATATTAAACAACCATTTAAAAGACTTTTGAGAATTCAATGCTAAAACGTACGGAATCATTAATTTTTCCTCGTAGAAAATCAATCCCATTTTATTCTATGTTTGAAAACTCCTTGCTACTAAATTTTTTTTATTGACTTATAAATTTAAAACTAAACTGCAAACATAATGATCGAGCTCGTAAACAAAAGTCACGACCGCGTAACAGAAAGATGCCTATGCGTAAGATTTAACTTTCGAATCATAATTATAGCCCCTGAAAGTACGCCATGTTTAACAACTGTATTGAAAAAGTTATTTTATGATGCAGTTGTTTGAAAATCGAAGGAAAATGTTGAACTATAATAGTTTTATATTTGGGGGCTGAGTCACCCTCGTCCGTAGGAGAGAACCCCATACGAATCCCTACACGTGGCCCCCGGGTGGTGCAAATCAGGTGACATCAATTAACTGGTGGTAGGTTACGGCCGAAGGCTTGCGACCACCCACCGGGCAAAGACGTACCGCCAAGCGGCCTAGCCGTGTTCCGGTACGATGCCCGGTGTAGCCAACTAGAGGAGTTGGGTCGAGATAGCTGTTGCACTGCAGGCGTTCCAGCCTGACGCGCGCTGTTATGGGCCTATCGGGAGACTGGTCGCGGAGGGTAGCGGGATCCGAGGCACGGTGCGCCGCTGGCCGACCGCAGGTAGTTGGGGGCCCAAGTAGTGTGCCAGCCACACACGAAAGGCTGCCCCGCCAACTGTCGAAAAATCCCGGAATGCACCATCGTGCTGGTTGGCGACCAGAAGACAGGGCCCGATGGACATTCCCGGGGGGGCTCGGGCGTCCCCGCGGTCTCCAGATCAGTCCCCCATTGATAGCGTCCTGTCAGTGCGTGTCTGTAGGTTGCCAGCGTGGAGCCTCATCTCACTGCCTTCTCCTCACCTTTTTTCACTCAAGTATGCAAAGGAAAAATAAAATAAAAGCTGTACAGCGGCAGCACTCCCTGTCACTCAAAGTGCACCTCAGCAACATAAGAGGGCTGCACTCTAATCTCGAAGCAGTCCATCACCACCTGGAGACTGATAGACCAGCTCTTCTTTTCCTTTCGGAGACGCAGATCGGATGTCCGTCAGACGTGTCGTACTTATCATACCCAGGGTTTACCCTGGAGCACAATTTTAAACCACGCGCGGGTGTATGCATGTACGCCCGAGACGACATCTGTTATCGGCGTCTCCGTCACCTTGAGGACTCCAGGTTTTCTGTGCTCTGGTCACTGGTGGACACAGGCCTGGATAAAATTATCTACGCCTGTGTCTACCGATCGCACAGTGGAGATCAGGAGACAACCAGGCTCACGGAACATCTGTGTGAGGCGGCTGATATGGCACAGCAGCGGTACCCTTCTGCCCAATTAGTGATACTGGGGGATTTCAATGCCCACCACCAGGAGTGGCTCTTCCCATACCAGTGCACTGATCATGCTGGGCGAGAGACGCGAAAGCTTGCGCTTGCGTTAAATCTCGCCCAGCTGGTCCAGGGAGCAACAAGGGTGCCGGATGTTCATTCGCACACTGCCAATTGCTTGGACCTTCTGCTGACAACAGATCCAGACCGCTACTCTGTGTCGGTATCTTCACCTTTGGGTAGCTCCGACCATTGTCTGGTGAAGTCTGTATCCGTCTACTCCCCGCCCGATCCCAGCCCAAGAGGCACTCGGCGGGTTTGGCGGTACAGGTCAGCAGATTGGGATGGGATGCGTTCTTTCTTCGCATCTTATCCTTGGCAGCCCATTTGCTTTTCTTCGGCTGATCCTTCGTCGTGCGCGGACGCCGTGACGGACGTGTTGCGTCAGGGAATGGAGTACTTCATTCCATTCTCTGACGTAGCAATGTCTAGTGTTGACCGGCCATGGTTTGGCGCCGAGTGCAATCGTGCCAACACGCTGAAACATGAGGCGTACCTGGCTTGGGTCGACGCTCGGACGCGCAAAGCTAGCGACGTGAGCCAGTGGAAGAGAGCCTTCAATAGGGCTGCCAAGTCCTGCAAGAGGGTATTGCGAAGGGCTCGGTTCGACCACATAAGCCGTATTGGGTCCAAACTTGCTTCCTTTCCAGCCGGTAGTAAAGCGTTCTGGTCCCTGGCTAAGTCGGTCGAATCGAACTTCTGCCGGCCCTCACTACCACCACTGCTGAAACCCGACGGAACGCTGGCCCACTCCGCTGAGGAGAAAGCAAACTTGTTTGCCTCTCTTTTTGCGGAATCCTCACGCCTGGATTCTGGTAACGCGCGGCCCCCTCCATCTCCTGATGGATGCGAGACGAGTATGTCGGACATTCGCATCCATCAAAAAGACGTCCGTAGGGTGCTGCGGAATCTTGACGTGAACAAGGCTAGTGGCCCCGACAGGGTACCGGCAATTGTTCTAAGAACTTGTGCGCCTGAACTGTCTCCGATCCTGACTCGCCTGTTTTGCCTTTCATATGAGACTGGAAAAGTACCGAACGCTTGGAAGCAAGCTAACGTTCAGCCTGTGCCCAAGAAGGGCAGTCGGGCTGACCCGGCCAACTATAGACCCATCTCAGTAACGTCCATCCTCTGTAAGAGTATGGAACGGGTGCTCAACTCCAAGCTCCTGGCATACCTAGAAGCTAACGACATCCTCAGTGACCGCCAATATGGCTTCCGCCGAAATCGGTCAACTGGGGATCTTCTAGCGTATGCCATTCACATATGGAGTGAAGCCATCGAGAGGCACGGGGAAGCGCTTGCCGTCTCCCTCGACATCTCGAAGGCTTTTGACAGGGTCTGGCATGAGAGCCTTATTGGTAAGCTTCCGTCATTCGGTCTGCCCGGTGGTCTGTGCGATTGGATCGCAGACTTCCTGAGGGACCGGTCTATACGAGTGGTTATTGATGGCCGCTCGTCTGACCAACTGGATATCAACGCCGGGGTCCCTCAGGGGTCGGTACTCTCAGCAACATTGTTCTTGTTGCACATAAATGATCTGCTAAAACCCGGCACTTTTGGGTATGCAGACGACAGCACTGTTGCTGAGAGATACTTGTCCAACGCGCGTGCTACCGGGCCTCAGGTCCAGTCTCTCCGGGAGGCCATGGTGGAGCGCTTGAACTTGTCCTTGCAGGCAGTCTCCGAATGGGGCGATGCCAATCTGGTCAGGTTTAATGCTGCTAAAACCCAGGCGTGTCTTTTTTCCGCTAAAAGGAGTCAATTCCACCCGGCTCCTACTTTCCGCGGTGTGACCGTGCCGATAACGGACCATCTCGAGCTTCTTGGCGTTACGTTGCAAAAGCTCAACTGGCTGCCAAAAAGTTGGGGATCCTTGCAAAGGTGAGACGGTACTTCACGCCAGAACAGCTGCTCAACTTGTATCAAGCGTAAGTTCGGTCATGCATGGAGTACTGCTCTCACCTCTGGGACGGATCTGCCAAGTACCAGCTGGATGCACTAGAGTCGATCGAAAAGCGGGCCAAGAGGCTCATCGGCAATGAGATATTGGTCGAGTCTAGGCTCCAGAGCCTTGAACATCGGCGCCAAGTTGCCAGTCTGTCGGTTTTTTATCGGTTACATTTCGGGGAGTGTGCGTTGGAATTGCATGAACTAATTCCTCCTAGCCCTTTCCATCATCGGACTACAAGACGTACGGCGATGTGTCATCGGTACATGGTGGACATCCCACCCATACGCACCAAACGTTTTGGGAATACTTTCATTATGCGTACAGCTAAGGAGTGGAATTCCCTGCCGGAGTCTGTATTTCCTGAGAGCTACAACCTGGGAGTCTTTAAGTCAAGAGTGAATAGGTTTCTTCTAGGTAAGCGCGCTACATCGTCGACCACATCATCACTTACCATCAGGTGAGATAGTGGTCAAGCGCGAGCCTATCAATAATAAAAAAAAAAAAAAAAAAAAAAAAAATTTAATTTTACCTATCCACGAATATAAAGTACGTGTTTATGCAATATTTTTTGAATTCATAATTGGAACATTACGTTGTGAGTGTAGATAAAAGTCATTTCGTAACTGTTGTGTAATTGGTTATGTAATTTGTTTTTTTTATTATTTTTGTTTGTTAATCTTGTGTCTAAATGTTCATATTTCGAAACGAATTCCTTAGGCAATGTGTTACATAATAGACAAGGTAGTGGAAAAATACATACATACAATACAAAATAATATACTAACAAATATCAAATACAGAGAAAGGAGAAGAATAGTTACAGTGAAAGGAAATGCTCCTTCACCATTTTTTTAAATGTAGGTAATTACTAATTAAGCATCGTATTCATGGTAAACATTTGTTTAGTAACATGGTTGCATAAACATGTTGCCGAGTTGCTGTCAAGATATTGCGGGCAACACTTGTGTTGTGGAGTTGATCACGCCATGTTGCAGGAGTTGACGCCTGGCGAGCGAAAACATCAGTTTATCAACAAATGTTGACGTGTGTGGACGTGTTTGCAACTGTTTATAAACTTGGCGGTAGTGTGGAGCAACGATAAAATTATGCAATTAATAGAATTATATATATCAAAATCGTTGCTATGGGTTTCTTTTATCAAAGAATATAACGATAGAAACAAAAAGATTTTTATTAGAAATCTTACATCAGATACAGAGAACACAACAACACTACTTCGTCGGGCAACATTTTAACGCAGACTGGCGTGTATGGACAACCCATATTGATTTAAACAAAGTTTCCAGCAGCATTCTCGCCGTTCATCAACAACGTTGATCAACTGTTGCTAAACAAATGTTTACCATGAATATGAATGAGGCTTTATTAGCGTCGGACTGGGACCCAAAAAAGTATCGGGATTTTTTTTAAACCACGATCCAAACTAAGGCAAAAATAGGGTTAAGTAATTATTATACACTTACGAGTAAACACTTTATTGACATGAAATCAAATCAATCAATCAATCTGCCTAGCCTTTTTACCAACTAGTATTGCGTTCGGCTTCCAGTATTTTACATGAAACGACTACCTATCTGATCTCCACAACCCAGTAACTGGGTAATACGATAACCCTTTAGCAAAACTGATTTCCCTGGCTTCTGACTATTCGTAACGACTGTCAAAGACTTAGGTACTTGATCTTATTTTCTATGTACCCTAGATGGGACAGACGGCGTCCACAGATGTTCTCCATCGTGATCGGTCTTGAGCTTTACTCTTCAACTTGCTCCACGTCATTCCGATGCTTGCCGCTTCTGCCAACATGGTGTGACGCCAAGTTTGACGGGGACGGCCACGCTTTCTTTTCCCTTGAAGAGGAGGAAACCATGTTCAACATTTCGGAACTGAGTAAAACAAATCTTTTCTACACCTATGGCTCAAATTGAGAGGTTTTTTGGGTTGCAGAAAAAATATTTTTTTAATAACGAATTGCCTAACAGCAGCTAAGCACTGACATATCTTTAAGAAAGGTCTAAGTAGAATATCGTCTAAAATTAATAATTTTCAAAACCAAGAATTGCGCTCTCTCTAATTATTTTGGCGAGAGCGCAATTCTTAGTTCGCTTCTTAAGCATTCGGGTTTTATGATAATTTTTTCACAACGTAATCACGACGATATTGACAAGTATTAGTAGTACTACATAGTAGGCTGGACATCCCACATTCCAAAGTATTATGGAAGTAGGCTGAACAGGAAGTTAAGTCCCACAAATCACAATCCCCCGTTGGAAAGAGGAGGGCGGGTGTTGTATCTGATCAAGGCAACTGCCCGACGGTTGTTGTCGGACTGTTGTATATGTTCAAATCACGCCGAAAACACTGCATACGGGATGCAGGCTTTTGAGTGATATCGGTTCATTACTTTGTATGTGCCTTCCTAGATGTCACTACAGTATAACCATTTCTCAAAGATTAATTAAACGAATTTTATCCACAGCATGGGACTCTCCTTTGATAGACGAAGATGGCGGTTCCCGTCGCGGGCGCCGCAGGGCAAACACATCGACTCCTCCAGCGACAACACCTGCTAAGCGTCGTCGCACCTGACACAAACATAAGCACTCATACCACCACTTCTTCTGACAATCACAGCCGCGAGCCTGGGGCTCCCATTCAAGCCGGGGAAGAAGGGTGGGCCCTTCTGCCGCTGTCAGTAAATTTTTCTTGTAAGGCCTTGTATAGAGTGGGAAGCGCGCGGGTGGGTACGGGCGCCATTTGGTGGTCATAGTGCATCGCGAGTTATTGTAATAGTACGTGATCCCACTGAACAAAAGTCTGCATATATATTTTTTTTCAGGGTTCCGTACCTGAAGGGTCCAGCTAAACCGCTGTCCACACATTGCCGAGTCAGGACTATCCGAGTTGTACGTTTCAGTGTTCTGGGCTGGGCACTTAGGGACGAGCCATCCGTCACCCTTGTTCACCCATATCAGAGAAAAATCGGTATTAGTGTAGTTTGTTTCGATGGCTGATAAGCACACAACCCGATTCAAATAATGTGGATTAGAAAGATCCTAAAGTATATTATTCTGTAGTACAAGTTCTATCAACCTTTCTGTGTTCATGATGCACAAAATGTCGTCCAATAAAAATCGGATAGCACTGTCAGGGCGTCCGTGCGTGCCGGAATATTGACGATCCGAATCCTCCTGATACGGAGATGTGAACAAGTTCGTAAAAATCGTATGTAACAGATTTTCTCCGTCCATGCCGTGTTCCATCAGGGACGGGAACCCGGCAATGTGTGGATAGCGCTTAAAGGGGGCCCGAAAAAAAAATTGGCCTTCCCCATCGAGTAGGGTATCGTTGTGAATAAATACTGTATCTTTTGTTTAAAAAAGCATTGCCATAGAGTCTATGGCATAGACTATAACATCTAGCTCTCAGATAGCCGCAATCTGTGGGCTGCCAGTTTACCTGCTAAACCTGGCAATATTTTTTTTTCTATTTTCTATACTACTTTCTTTCAAATGACGTTGGATTCACTTGAATTACTTATGTTTTTTATTAAGGCAGTTGCACCTAGTTATTTCCAGGAAACCCTGCAGCAATCTAGTCTACTATCAAGAGTATCATTCATTATTAAAAAAATAATTAACCTGCAGATTTTTGCAGTGGTATCAGACTATAGTAGGCAGAGGAGGCTAGACGTGTTTCCTCACGGTAAAATAGTAGACGATCGCTCGCTGGCGAGGCCATTCTGTCACGTCGTGCTAGCCGCATACGGCATGCCGCAGTTACTTCAGTATGGACACAAACTGCGGTTTCATATGCTTGCTACGTCGCGCCCCCCTTAGTAACCGCACAAGCGTCTCACTCTGGCCGGGGCCTTAACGGTGGTTCTACATTTGTAAATGGACATTTCCGAATTAATGCATTTTAACTTTATTGTGAACTTTGTGGTGATTCTTGAACATTGTATGACTTGAGATTGTGTTTGTGTAATCTGTATTAGTCTTAAGAAAATAAATAGTTAATAATACGACTCTGAAGTTTCTCTTTAGTTTGGCAATAATTGCGAGATGCAACCAGATAAATGGATCAGACAGCTGAAGTAAATACATGCGCAAGCCCTTGCATAGCATGCGCAAGCATTCCATCGCACGGTGGGCTGAAAATCGGCTTTCATAGACCTAGGGATTTTATTTTCCAAGTGCCAGATTTTTCGCTGGTTAACGCTTCTATTATTATATAGAAAACATATAAATATAACATATATATATTAATACTTATACAAAAATTATACCCGAGTTAATTCTGCACAGAAACGAAGAAATTATATTTTTTTAAATTGTATTTTTTTTTTATTTATTTAAATATATTTTAATACAGAGGTGTTACTTAATTCTAAACTCGCCAAACTTTTTACGTTTGATGGCTAGAGGCGCTCTTTTACATCACAATGCACCACCATACCTACTTACAAATCTACTAGGTACTTATATATAATATTATATTGTTATGGTTTAATCTTACGTACATATTTAGTTCTGTTTGCTATCCTGTATAATGTTTTTCAATTTGGTCTTGATTGCTACTTTACAAATTTTATATTTGTATGAAAAATCTAATCTCATAGAATAGAATAGAATATACTTTATTGTACACCATCAAATTATACACATTTTCAAGAAAAACTTATTTCTACGGGTACAAAGGCGGTCTTATCGCTGACAGCTCATAAACGGCAAGGAAAACCGTAATATCCTTACAGGTGGTAATAATAATACTAATTATTTATTATTTTTTGTCATACTCCAACCGGATATCGCTGGCTTTGATTTTTTAACCGACTTACCAAAAAGTAGGAGGTTCTATGTTCGACTTTGTTTATTTTTACCGATTTCCGTCAATTGTGGACCGATTTTGTAAATTCTTTTTTTATTTGAAAATGTATGTTCCCGAAATTGGTCCCATTTTAATTTGGTGAAGATCTGATGAAGAACTTCGAAGATATACAACAGTACTCTTCAATAAATAACGGCAAATCTCTCGGGATTGCTGCAATCGCATGCCTGTTTATTGTGTATACAATTTCATAACATCACGCCAGTACGCTCTAAAGGGGTACGCAGATGTGTACAGTTCACCTTGGTACACACTCACGACACCGGTTATGTTCAGTTTTATGATATTCGGGTAATTTATTCAGGCATTATAGGTACCTTACTTAACTAGGTATAACTAAAAAGTAAAAAAAAAATACCATTGTCCTTAACGCAAACAATTGGTACCTACAAAGTCACCGACTTCCAAAAATAAAGTTATTTTTCGCTTTGTAGTTTTCTTATTTGGAAGTCGGTAACTAGTAGGTATTATAATGTGAAAACATTTTTTTAATCCTCAAATTATTTTTATTTAATATGAAACGGTTCCTTTTAGTGATTACGTTGAGGAACACACCTAAATAAAGAAATTGTAAATAAATTAACATGATCACAGTGGACAAACAATATCGTTTAGTAGGTACCTACATACCTTTGCAAAAAATGCAAATAGAATTGGAATTGAAATTTAGAGAAATTTAATACTATACCTTTAAATTATGTGTTCAAAACTTTACTAATATAGATGACCCAAATGAGTTCTATGCCGAGTTTTTTAAAGTACCTACCTACCCAACACTCAATTTGATGACACTTTTCCACTGAAAGCGAAAAGTGTGCGAAAAGTACAGTCCTACCAACTTATCTGTGAGCTGAAATAGGACGACACCGTCGATTCAGTGTTGCTAATTAATAGAAGGTGCCCAAAATTGAGTAAGTTTTCAAGAAGAACATTTCACATTAGACATAATCGTTTAACAAGAATTACAGTTTTTACAAATTAAAAACAATGATACCTATATAAAAATAATAAAATAAATAAAAATAATTTGATAATTTACAGTTACGTAGGTACGCTAACAGTTAAGTCTCTCAGCAATAAACAATGGCTTTATCTAATAGGTACCTTACTTAACTAGGTATAACTAAAAAGTAAAAAAAAAAACCATTGTCCATAACGCAAACAATTGGTACCTACAAAGTCACCGACTTCCAAAAATAAAGTTATTTTTCGCTTTGTAGTTTTCTTATTTGAAAGTCGGTAGTATTTTTTTGCAAAAAAGTTTTTTATTTTCACTTTTTAGTTGTACCAAATATGCAAGTAGCCTATAATGCCAGAATAGATTACCCGAATATCATGAAACTGAACATAACCGGTGAAATGAAGTGTACCAGGGTGAACTGTACACATCTGCATACCCCTTTAGAGCGTGCTGGCGTGATGTTATGTTATGAAATGGTATATATATACAATATACAGACATGCGATTGCAGCAATCCCGAGAGATTTACCGTTATTTATTGAAGAGTTATGTTGTATATCTCCAAAGTTCTTCATCAGATCTTCACCTAATTAAAATGGGACCAATTTCGGAACATACTCTTTCAAACAAAAAAATAATTTTCAAAATTGGTCCACAATTGACGGAGTTATCAGTGACCATAAACAAAAAAAAAACATACATGAAGTCGAACATAGAACCTTCTCCTTTTTGGTAAGTCGGTTAAAAAGTAATCCAATGAAGTGGAAATTCAGCAGATAAAATGTTCTACGGGGGGGTTACAACTTTCATTTAATGCGAAGTTAAGTAGGTACCTACTGGATGTCTAGCATTTAGTTATGACCGTACCTAACCCTTAACACCAGATTTGACTAATTATAATTAGCAGTGGTACCTAGTGGTAGTGTAGCGTAATAAAAAAAAACAAATTGCTTTACAATGATTTATTGTAAACCAGGTTTACAGTAATTGTGATCTTTAGATGAACGTGCATACACAACTTCATCCTGGTTGTGAGGCCATAGGTACTCCGCTTATTGCCGTACCACTATCATCATTATCACTATCGCTTTCGGTTTCAGTGTCACTTACCACTTCTATAATAAAAGGTTTATCTAAATACAAATCATGTTTTAAGTATTCTCCTTCTAACCTGCGAACGTGTTTACAATGCTGTGCCCACTCATGAACTGTAATAGCGTCAGAAGCTTCTCTAACTAGGCGGGGAATTTCAGCATTTTTGTGCTCAATATTTACATCAGCAACTTTTCTTTTCATTGTGCTCCATATAGCGATGTCCTGGGAAAAATTAAATGAAGGTTACCCTGCTTAAACAGAGAGGGGCTGCCCACAGAGAGCGAGATAGTGATACATAGGTTTTGCTTCAAGTAGGTATTCGAAGTGTGTTCTCCATATTTATCTATTACCTTCATGGGCAGACCCAGGCGAAAATGGGGAGACGATCCTTACACCTACAGAAAGGACTGGTCTACACTTGCTCACAACCAGGAGAAATGGAAAGAAGAAAGGCAGGCTTTTGCCCTACAATGGGACAGTTCATGCTGAAAATAAATAAAGATTTTTCTGCTGGATAAATATTAGAAAAAAAGATTTGAAGAATAATTATTTTTCTGTGTAAACCTTTAGAATATAAATTGAATGAACCAGAGACGTGGTAATACCTAGACGGAACGTATTTACGACGAAAAAGATACTGTCAATTCTTTCGTTCTTGCTTATAGAGAAACTCTATGAAAAAGAAAGAGACAAACATAGACAAACGCTACCGTCCTAAACGTCAAAGAGACCACTTTTTGGTCACTATTGTAACCCATCGGTTAGCAGCTCTAATTAAAGTTTTTCGCTGTTTTCAAGCCTTTGTATCGTTTATATCAGGAAGAATTTTTTTGTTTAATTATCTGCATGAACCATGTCGTGTGTGGCTATCGGTTGCAAGAGTAGAATGAGTGTATTAACAGAACATAATCAAAGGATATCTTTCAACAGGTGAGTTATCGACTAGCATACTGAAATTATTGTGCAGGGAATACATTTCATAGGCTGTCCGGAATAATGGTATCTAAGTTCTAAATACGTCGAGGACGTATAGTATCATTTAAACCATTCTATTTAGTGAAATAATTAACTTTTATACGTTCGCTGATAGAGCTATGACAGTTTACGTACTTACGTTCTGATGTTAGAGATGTGACAAAAGTCACGAGAAAGATTTATCGATACTGTATTTTTATTTTACTTACTTTAATTTATTTCATAAAGTTTATTTGCTATTTGTGATTATTAATCTAATATCGATTGTGCACAGGTTTCCTAAGAGTACTTATTTAAGAAATAAGTGGATCAAGAATATAAAACGAGCTAACTGGACACCTTCACTATATTCTCGCTTGTGTTCACTGCAATGAATCATGTTAATTTTTACATATTACTGTTTTAAATGAAATTACTATATTTAAACAATATTGTTATTATTATTTTTTTTACTTTTATATACATACTCGTCTGTAAACTTTCTTTTCAGTCTTCATCAGTTTATCGATCAGTACATGTCTGTACAGTCGTACGAGTGTACCAAAAACTGTCACTTTGATCTCATGATGTACCTCGTTTTTGCGCAAGGTATGAATAAACATTATTATACAACTCTTATAATGCGCAGAAAAATTACGAAAGAATGGAATTGTACTCTTACAATGACTGATAAGTTCACTCTTTGTACGAGTACACATTCACTCTTTAAATAATTATAAAGTTTCCTACAAAAAAAACCTAAAATTAGCCGCAGTCAGGGACGATTCTTACAGACATTTGACCAAATTTGTATATCGCTCCAAAACTAAACTCAATAATATCGATATGACAGTGGCACAGATCTAGTACTGATATATGTCTATAGATAAGTATCTATAGCATACTCGGCCACACTAGCACAAAAGATGGCATAGACAAAAGTATATCTATCTCTTTTTGCTTATGACGTTATCTGTGAGTGCGAAAGTGAATACCGATATTGAAATTGCGTCTTAAACACGTTCCGTCTAGGTATTACAATGTCTCTGGAATGAACTGTATGACTGTAGGGCTGATGGTATGCCAATGCCCGTACTAATAAAAAAAAACAATGGTTGACAGCCACAAAATGACATATGTCAAATCATGTCAAAAATGAATGACAAGAAGGCAAGAAGGACAACAAAACCAAACAAAACTCAAAAGCTTGTTGACGAAAATTCGCGATTTGCCGATTCTTTTTAGCCAGTCAGTCCGAAATTATTATCTTACTGTGTCACGAGTGTTTTTTAATAGAAATCATGGCTTTACCAACTGCCCAACCCGCTGAAGTTCTCCGAGCGTGGCAAAAAGATGATCTTTACGAAAAGCAGCTGGCGGAATCTTTATCTAAACTTATGTCAGCGAGGAATGCCTCCAAGGCTATTCCATTATCTTCTGTGATGTACAGATCCCTGACAACACTAAAGGATCTTCAAACCCTAGGAGAAGAGTACTCGGGTATCGTGCAAGTGGACGAGAGTTACAATAAGTTACCATCATATTACAGCCGATTATTCAGCATCATTTTATCAATTTTTGGAGAGAACATCACAAGGCACCTTCTTCAGTGTATAGAAAAGCGTGTTGAACAAAATCCATCACTGACTGTAGAAGCACAGAATTTATTGTTAATTGGACTGAAAACTTTGGGCAGTATTGTGCCTCAGATTCAAAGTATTCACAGAGGAATAGCTTACATCAATGGAGGGCCACTGCAGATAGGTAAAACAGTGACTGGAATAGATTATGTGCATGTCAGACCAGCTGCTGCAGCTTACTATGCACATTTGAGACTCCTTGGTGTAGTCACTCTGCTACATGCCTTTGTATCTTGCGGCCAGAGTTTATACAGAGCAAAAAGTCACATGGATCAAATGAAAGATATCCCAAATGAAGTAGACAGCAGTAAGTCCTGTGTGGCCTGCTTAGAAGAGATTCTTCAGCCCTGTGTTTTGCCCTGTGGTCATATATTTTGTATGAATTGCTCCTATGGAGCACTGGAAAGTTGTGCATTATGCCGGACACCTTTTACCAAAAATTGTGTTGTTCCATTGATGAATTATTTTCCAGAGGGATCATAGAAAATTTGTGTTTTTGTTGAGAATTTAGGCTAAGGTTGATACGGGAAAGATGTATTACATTGCATATGTTTAATTTGTGACTTGTTTTTGTCTAGCTAGAGTAATTATTTTGGTAAGGTAATACTTAAGCTAGGAAATGTTGAACCAAAGAAAAGAACTTAGTAGATTAGAATAATTACTTTGACAGTGACCAAATAAATATTTTCTACTTTTTTATGTAGCTTAATACTGAAAAATTTAGAGTTTTGCCTTGTAAATATGGCTATTATATCTGTGAAAATAAAATAACTATGTGTAATTTTATTTATTACTTGCTTCTGCCAGCGGCTTTGCCCGCGTGAACATCGAAAATTATCCCGAGGGAACATATTCCCAGGACAAAAAGTATTCTATGTGCTATTCCTGACTGTAATCTATATCTGTGCCAACTTTCATCCAGATCCATCCAGCCATTTGAGCGTGAAGAAGTAACAAACACACATACTCAAACTTTTGCCTTTCTATAATAATATTATAAAGAGGCAAGATTTTTTGGTTTGTACCGAATAGGCTCCGAATCTACTGGATTGATTTAAAGAATTCTTTCACCAATAGAAAGCTACATTATTCCTGAGTGACATTAGGCTATTTTTTAACCCTGAAAATGGGTCCTGTGGGGTGGTCCACGGGAGCGAAGCCTCAGGCAACAGCTAGTATAATATTAGTGTCATGTGAATATTCTAATCTTAGAACCTACACAAAATCAATCAATTATTTACTATCTAGATAGTAGATAATTGTATTGGTGGTGGGAGATTGGCTACCAGGATAGCGATAGATGTTGAGGTAATAATAAATATATTTTCCAGTTAAATAAAATCTTTTATTACATTTAATATTAATAAATTAACATTTACAATGTCAGCAAAGGAGAAGAATAATCTAGCGATACAAGAGATGGCAAATTATTTCCTTTAGGTATTCGCACAATATCAGATTCTCAAAATATTAGATTCACTAAATATTATTTCTGTATACAAGGAACTTTTGTGCTTAAACATAAATGCATTATAACAAGGTCGGTATTCACATTTACTTAGAACATAAATCTTTTTCAATACTCACAAATTTTACTTTTACTCAAGTCCCCATATGTATGGCCCATTGAGTTGAAAATCTGGTAAACAGCTCTAAAAATTTTATAATTAAGGCAGAATATTTGGGTAATCACGTTTAGCTTATTATTATTAAGATGGAGCTTGAACAACTCTCTATATACAGTTGAAACAATCCTGTGTGCCTACTTTTTATCAAGTTTGATTTGATGTTTTTAATGCATTTTGTTATAAAAAAATCAATATCGAGAAAGAATAATACCTCTATTATAATGTCTTAATTAAACATAATTAAGGCCATACCCTGACCAAAAAATCAGCATGAGATATGAGCATTCCTAATGGTCTAGCGGCACTGGTGGCGCATGAATTACGGTAATGAATACGCCCAGATTTTAGAATAAAATCGAATGTTGGTCTTTTGAAAAAAATAAAACTTTCAAATTGTTTGTTATCAAATTGTCTATCCATTAGTGTTAGTATAAAAAAATAATTATTGAACACTTTACGAGGAAATGCATGCTATCAATAATTATTTCACATTTTTATGGTTTTGTTGGAAGGAGATTAGTAAAACATAATATACCTCTTTAAAAAAAAAGTGTACTACCATTTTAAAATCAACATTATGTAGAAATTTTATGTATTTTTATTAATTGATATATCTTTTTAAATAAAGAGTAGATAGCTCTTAAAAACTGCACAAAACGACTAGCGCGGCGTTTTGCTCGGGGAGGCGCCTTAAGCTAATCAACCAATAAGCAGCATCAAGATTTTTATATAAACCTAAGGCAAAAAATTTCAATGATTTTACAAACTTTTTTTCTACTGATTTATATGATTTTATATTTTAAATACGCCTCTTGTGACTTTCAAGCACAAAGTAAATTTGTAATAAAAAAAAAAAATAGGTACAGTTATGCACATCATTTTAACGATACAAGATTAATTAATTATTATTATCCAGCCAGATCTTAAAATTAATCACTTCATGATGTGGCCAACCATTTCATGAAATGGTTGTAAGTAGGTATTTCATGATATGGCCAACTAAAACTGACAATTATTGATTATACGTTAACGTTTGATGGTATGTAATCCACGTTTGGCCATATCATTATTATAGGGTTTCCACCATGATTCAAGGTTTTCGTGCTCGTTTTTTGAGTGACTTTCGTAAAATTCAAGTAGGTAGTTTTACGTGGTAGTGACATTTCACTTTTTAAATTGGAGCATCATAATTAAATTAAATAATTGTCCGCCGCCATGATGCATCACAAAAACAAAACGATATCAGAGACTAACAGTGTGCTTAATGTACCTTACTATTTTACAAAATGATCACTAATGTTTAAACATATTATGAAGTAGCTTTTAGCTGTTAATAGAAACGCGAGTGTTCATTGATTTGGCCAGACCATAAATATCATGTTATGGTCAGTTTTAGTTGGCCATTTTCATGAAATAGTCGTCCACTTCATTAAGTGATCAATTCTAAGATCTGGCCACGAAATAGACATGAAACAACAAATAGTATTACTATTTAAGTATTACTTATCACTTTAAAGTGAGCAAGCTTGGTAAACGCTTGTTCCTTCTCTATAAGAGATTCCTTTTTGCTGCAGAATAGATTTATAGGCCATTATAAACATTTTATTAAAACCGAAACTAAAAGCATGACCAACCAAATAGAAGCATCTATTTTATTCATATTTAAAAAACAGGTGGGCAGCTGGCTAAATTTGCCATAAAAAAACAACAAAAAGAAACAGGCTATGACAATAACGATATCAATATAGAATCTTTTCCAATAATGATTTCAGACTTAACTTGAATAATATTACTAATATTCTAGCAGTTGAAATCTGACTTTCAAATCTATGCTTGTGCCTTCATCATGATTCAAAACACCTTGCCTGAAGGGGTACAAAATAGATCTCCCTTTGGTCGAAATAACACCTCTAACCCATCCGACTTAACTGTACACCTCGCACTGAGATTTTAAATCACGGTAAACACGAGGCGAACGAGGGATGGCAGACTGAGGTTGCATTCCAGCGAGGTTAAGTCACAATTGCTGTTTGGCTCAACCTCTAAATTGAAGGCTGGTTTCACATTTTTATCTCAATATCTTCTCATACCATGTTCTCTAATCCATTCCTACTTAAGCCATCATTCCATCACCAAATTGCATAATCTTAAATACTCTAGCTAACTATGCTTAAAAAATCCTTATAAGCAGAGTATTTGTACAAGTTTCCAATATAAACATCACAAGTAAGTCACAAAATCAATACTGTTATAAACAATTATTATAAACATTTAATGAGATTTTTTTCAACAATATTATGAAATACATGACTATCAAACATGTGAGGATTCATATCCACTAGGTAACATTTGACGTGCAACATGTTACGCTCAACCAGTTCAGCAAATTTGCAAGCTGGCATGCAACTTGACTTGAACAATACTAATCAAAAGTTCCTCGTTGCCGTTTTACTGCTGTTAAACATTGCCTTTTGGATATGAAGCTTAAAGCTCTTTTGTAAACTCTATTCAACTCGTATCAGTTCAACGTCAAATATTAAGATAGCGTTTGGTGGTATTACTCCGGGGTGGCCTCTGGAACCGTATGCAAAGTCAGGCGAGCAGGTTAGTCTTGCGCGCTCACCGACAGACATCTGTAAATTGAATTAACATTCATAATGATTAGGTGTTTTCATTTAATTTAAAGTGCATTTTACATAGCAGATAGGAAAATTTTTATACATGTAGGTGTCATGGTTGAAGTGATCATTGATATAGGTAGAAAGCCATCAAATGACCAATCATGTCTGCTGATTTTGAATACTGTGACTTTTTGGCTAGGTAAATAATGCAATGCAGTTGTAAATAGGCCATAAAAAAACGTTCATGAACAACAAACAGCGCAATTTATCATGTGTATTCAATGATGTGCTTACCCTACAAATACCTTGGTCCCATCCTTGTATAACATCGCCTCTTCCCAGAGTAAATTTAAATGGCTGTCCTCTATCTCTCGATGAATCAAACTTCGAGCCATTCTGTAGAGTCCCAGTATAGTGAACCACTACAGTTTGACCTGGCTTCGGGAATGTAGTGCCTGTATAAATTAATGTTAGTAAGCAATCTTTACAGGTTATACGAAGGGTGGATACGAGTTATTGATAAATTACGAACCATCGCCAGGTGAAATAGTTTCTACATCTACTCCCATGTTAGCTTAGAATAGTTATTCTAATACAGAAAATGTACGACAATGTTTAAATAAAGATTATTTGTAGAAAACTATAAAGAAAACAACAACAACACAATCGAAAACGTCAAGGCTACTAATACAATAGTGAAGCGACGTGCTCTATAACCACGATACTCCATGATTTAAAATTCATACCTGAATCGAATTATGTATCAGTAAAAAAAGTAGTAAAAATTTAATAATTTAATTTGTTTATCATAAAACATAGTAACCTAATTATCAATAAGATATGTAAGTACCTAAAGTTAAATATTGAAAAAAGTAATCATTAAGTGTGAAATATAATTTAGATAAAATCACACAAAATGTATCAGTTCATTTGAATACATAAAACATGGTCATTTAAACGCCTGGGTTGGTCTATAAAACAACACAAATGTTTTAATGCTTTATAAACATACCAATTTGTGCCTGAAACGCAATTAATTTCTAAATGCTAAATATTGCAAATTGTACTTTAAGGCTTAATTATTGTCTACATGCAAAATAATGTAATTGCAATTGAAAACTAAATAATCTTATTAAAAGGAAGATGTGGTATACCAATGAATGCAGTCAGCTGAGCAAAAATAAAATACGAATGTGTTAAATCGATTAAAATTTCTTCGTAAATAAAGTCGATTGTTAATGAAATCGAATTGGTGACATACTTATTAGCACTACATGATAAGTTTTTAAGCATAGACTAATTTAAATATGACTGAGTTTTTGAGCTGTCAAAAGTAAAATTACCGGCTGCTGGAAGGAAATAGGAATAAACCGTAGACCAGAGTTTGTATTACTAGAGGGAGCTTATTCGTATTTACGACGAATATGAAACTGTCTTTCGTTTTTGCATACAGAAAAACTCTATGACAAAAATTGGTTGTCTGTAAAGTCGGTTTACGGACTATAGTTAAACGTGACAACGTCATAACAAAACGTTGATAACGATTAACGTTACAATGAGCGTAACGTTCCTATAAGTCAGTGCGTTCCATTGAATCATACTTTTTCGTGCGTGCAGCCGGCGTTCATCAATTCATTAGACGTTGTCATGTCAAAAAGAGACAAACATAGACAAACGCTGCCAACCTGAACGTCAAAGAGATATCTCTAAATACTTAGTCTGTGCTTACAACAGTGTCACAGTGACTAAAAAACCCATCGGTTAGCAGCTCTAATTAAAGTTTTTCGCTGTTTTCACGCCTTTGTTCCGTTTATATCAGGAAGCATCTGACTAGTATGTAGTTATCTGTGGAAAGAATTTTGTTGTTTAATTAAAATAAAATAAATTTTTATTTGGCACAAAAACAAATTATTTATTTATTTCATAAAGTTTATTTGCTATTTGTTATTATTAATCTAATATTGATTGTGCACAGATATTCTAAGAGTACTTATTTAAGAAATAAGTGGATCAAGAATATAAAACCAGCTAACTACCTAACCTTTACCGTATTCTCGCTTGTGTTCACTGCAGTTTAACGAATCATGCTATCGCTTTTCCTCGACCCATCTATGGATACAGGAGAATCATGTTTATTTTCACATTTTACTTTTAAAATTAAATTATTATATTTAAACCATTTTGTTATTATTCATGTTATTACTTTTATATACATACTCGTCTGTAAACTTTATTTTCAGTCTTGCACAAGATCTAGCAATAGCATACTATATATCAGTATATTTGTTCGGGGATGCTAGCTACCATTTGAAAAGGATGAAATAATACTCGAAAGTATGCCAACGAAAAGGTTTTTCACTAAACAAAATATCACTAAGGTCATTGAATTTTTGGGGGCCGAGGCACCCACGTCCGTAGGAGTATACCCTTTGATTCCCTACACGTGGTCCCCGGGTGGTGCAAATCAGGTGACAAACTGGTGGTAGGCTTCGGCCGAAGGCTTGCGACCACCCACCGGGCAAAACGTACCGCCAAGCGGCCTAGTCGTGTTCCGGTATGATGCTCGGTGCAGTCACTAGAAGAGTTGGGTCGAGATAGTTGTTTCACTGCAAGCAGGCCGGCCTGACTCGCGCTGTTATGGACGTATCGGGAGACTGGTCGTAGAGGGTAGCGAGATATAAGCGCCAGGCACGGTGCGCCGCTGGCCGACCGCAGGTAGTTGGGGGCCCAAGTAGTGTGCCAGCCACACATGAAAGGCTGCCCCACCAACTGTCGAAAAATCCCGGAATGCACCATCGTGCTGGTTGGCGACCAGATGGGGAGGGCCCGATGGACATTCCGGTGGGGCTCGGGCGACCCCGCAGTCTCCGGACTTGTGCCCCAATGATGTCGTCTTTGCAGTGCGTGTCTGCGTAGAACCTCGTCTCACTTCCTTCTCCTCACCTCCATTCACTCTACTACAATTTTGCCAAGGAAAAAGAATATTAGACTAAAACAGCGGCTGCACCCCCTCCCCCACAAAGTGCACCTCACCAACATTCGAGGTCTGCACTCAAATCTCTCTGCAGTCCACTACCACCTGGAGGCTGAGAAACCAGAGCTGTTTTTCCTTACGGAGACGCAGATAGCGAGTCCGTCAGACGTGTCGTACTTATCTTACCCAGGGTTTACCCTGGAGTACAATTTTAAACCGCGCGCGGGTGTGTGTATGTACGCCCGTGACGATACTTGCTATCGGCGTCTCGGTAACTTTGAGGACTCCAGATTCTCAAAGCTGTGGGCTTTAGTGGACACAGGTCTGGATAAAATTATCTACGCCTGTGTCTACCGTTCGCATAGCGGAGATCAGGAGACAACCAGGCTCACAGAGTACCTCAGTGAGGCTGCTGACGCGGCACAGCAGCGGTACCCTTCCGCCCAATTGGTGTTACTGGGGGACTTTAATGCCCACCACCAGGAGTAGCTCTTCCCATACCAGAGCACTGACCATGCTGGACGGGAGATGCGTAAACTTTCGCTTGCGCTAAACCAATTTCACCCGGCTCCAACTTGCCGAGATCTGACCGTGCCAATAACGGACCATCTTGAGCTTCTTGGCGTTCCTTTGACATCGACTCTCAATTTTGGCCCATACATTGAGGCAAAGGCTCAGCTGGCTGCCAAAAAGTTGGGGATCCTTGCGAAGGTGAGAAAGTACTTCACGCCGTAACAGCTGCTCAACTTGTATCAAGCGCAAGTTCGATCATGCATGGAGTAATGTTCTCATCTCTGGGATGGATCTGCCACTAGCACTGTATAGCTTCATGCACTGGAGTCGATCGAAAAGCGGGCCAAGAGGCTCATCGGCGATGAAGCACTGGTCAAGACAAAGCTCCAGAGCCTTGAACATCGTCGTCGAGTTGCCAGTTTGTCGGTTTTTTATCGGTTACACTTCGGCGAGTGTGCGATGGAATTGCATGTTCTAATTCCACCTAGCCCGTTTCATCATCGGACTACCAGACGTACGGCGATGCGTCATCGGTACATGGTGAAGATTTCACCCATACGCACCAAACGTTTTCGAAACACTTTTATTGTGCGTACAGCTAAGGAGTGGAATTCCCTGCCGGAGTCTGTGTTTCCCGATTGCTACAATCTACTTTAAGTCAAGAGTGAATAGGTTTTTTCTAGGTAAGCGTGATTCACCGTCGACCACATCATCGCTTACCATCAGGTAGTGGTCAAGCGCGAGCCTATAGGATATAATTATAAAAAAAATTGAACGATGTATTCAATGACCTTAGTCATATTTTGTTTAATAAAATCATAACACCGCGATTTAACTTTAAAGGAATCCGGTACAGCGCCACCTATCGGCCATAATCTTAACTAAATTTACACATCGTTTTAAACTACTTTAAACAATATTGATCAGGGGGGTGACCATAAGCTCTTAGAGTAAGGTTATTTTGAGATCCAGTAAATGACAGATGTATACAAGTCATATACATCTGTCCCTTACTCGATCTCAAAATAACCTTACTCTAAGAGCTTATGGTCACCTCTCTGTATCTGTTTGTACAGTCGTACGAGTGTACCAAAAACTGTCACTTTGATCTCATGATGTACCTCGTTTTTGCGCAAGGTATGAATAAACATTTTTATACAATGCGTATAATGCGCAAAAAAATTACGAAAGTGTGGAATTGTACTCTTACAATGACTGATAAGTTCACTCTTTGTACGAGTACACATTCACTTTTTAAATAATTATAAAGAATCCCTAAAAAAACGTAGAAAAATTAGCCGCAGTCAGGGACGATTCTTACAGACCAAATTTGTAGAACGCTCTTACACTAAACTCGATAATATCGATATGACAGTGGCATGGTACTGATATATGTCTATAAATAAGTATCTATAGCATACTCGGCCGTCGGCCCATAGAAATATCCTATCTCAATGACTCTGCCACACTGGCACACGGACTAACCCCGCCTACAAATCCGTGGTCCGGCCGTACCAAATTCAAACGTGTGTTAACACTATAAGGCTGTCGGCTGGTTTGGCCGGACCAACTACGACTAATTGTTTGTGTTGCCGATGTCCATGGTCTGGATTACCCAAAAACCTGACTGAAAAAAATATAAATAATAAAAAAAATGTATCTCGTTTTACTAGGATAAATAAAATATAACTAAGTTTTAATTACTTTATATTAGACCTTATTATAACGAATTAAATATTTATATTGTTAACAAATCCTTTTAGTTCCGACTAGACATTTCGTTTGAGCTTTTGGAATTCTTGAGGTCATACACGTCTTCAATAAACAACTTTCGGAAATGGGGTAAATATAACAAATGATCTATTATCTCGTTTTAGAATGATTACTGTCATCACTAAACAGCATTTTTTTTAGGTCCTAAGAATAGCCCAACATGGTTATTTTTACCATAGATATATTTTTTGCGTAGCAAAAAAAATTCTAAATCTATGATTTTTACCTTAAATTTGGAGTTAAAAGCCCTAAGTTGGCAAGCCTGCGTGAAGCAACTGTCGTCCGGTCGGTCCGGCGAACCTGGTTCGAGCGTGTGTAATAGTGCTTACACACGTTCGGATTTGGTCCGGCCGGACTACGGATTTGTGGGCGGGGTTAGGCCGGCCGGACCAAATCCACACGTGTGATAGCACTTTTACTTTTCTCATGAAAATTTAACTTCTTGAGATGTCTCATGTAATATTTGACTATCTGCCACTGGCAACACTGATTTCAATTGCGTTGCATTTGCGATATTGCATACGCCCCAGGCTAGAGATGGGCGTTTTCGGTTTTTTGCGCAAACGGTTATGTAACCTATATACAGTTTTCATATCGATATCGAAAACGGATTTCAGATATCGATATCAGTAGTACAGTTTGCAAAAGTTAAAATGTTATTTAGATGAGCAAACTAACAACAAACGCGAAATAATACTTAGAAAGAGAGGTAGCGAATATGGTTCCTATAGTTTGTGAAGTTTGCGTTTTGTTCGTAGTTCGTACGTTTTCGCATTGTTACGGTTTTAAGTTTTAACTTATTCGTTCTCGCACGCTAGTAAGGTTTTTATTAGATACAGTTTTTGTAATATCGGTTATTTTTATATAGATGTCGATATGATATCTAACACCTATCCCATATAAGTTACGTTTTGATATTTCGGACCCTTCCCTACCCGGCCCAGACTATTTACACTAAGTACAGTTACAGTAGTATTTACCAGCGTTGCCAGAATGTAACTTTTGTTACATTTTACGTTACTTTTGACCTTCTCATGTAACCTCCATGTAACCTCCATGTAACACTACTCAGAATGTAACTCTTACATAACTTTTAGTACTTAATAAAATATATCGAAATATTTTCCAGCAAACAACAAAGAATCGTGGCTTTCGTTCGTCATGTTGTCGCATCTGATTTTGTGACACACAGATTGACGTATTGCATATTCACTCACTCACTCACGTGTATTTCTAAATCTTCCATCCCGCTTACTCCGGCGAGCGAGTGAGCGTATTATTATCATTTTCCACATAAAATAATGTAATGTAAGTTTTCTCATTAAAATGTAACTTTTTGAGACGTGTCATGTAATATTTTACTATCTGCCACTGGCAACACTGGTGTTTACTTTGAATTATATAAGTACCTACTAGAAAATGAGGTGAGACGTACTAGGTAAAATGCGTACTGAGTCTTGGAAGTACGCGTCCGCTTAAATACTTTTTCCAAAAACTAGGTCCACGAGTATTTAGGCGACTCTAGTTTATAGAAGTTTACATAGCGAGTCCGAGTCCGAGTCTTCGTAATATCGAGATCGAGTAGTCCCTAGTCGGTGTAATGTAATTGAGTATTTTCGGTTTACGGATTATTAACGTATATTAGACTACGCGTTGGTAGTTGGTTTATTAAGCGTGTACAATTATAATATGTAAAAAGATGCTTTTTTTAAATTTTAAAATTGTACACGCTTTTGTAAATTAACTATTGACTGGTATTGGTGGAGAGAGTGAAACATTTTGTTTGCTTGGCTTAACTTAATTAGCTATGTAAAATTACAAACAAGTTACACATCAAAGTTACTTAAATATAACTTACTTAAAAAAAATACTTAAATAAAATCTTATTAAAAACTTCATACTTTGTTAAGTATGAAGTTTTTAATAAGATTTTATTTAAGTATTTTAAGCCTGTTGGCTTAGGACTGTCAGCTTATTTATAAACGTGATATTAAACATACGTTCACGTAAACAATATGTACCGTTCCTATGACGTTTTGTGACGTACTGATTTAAAAAACAAACTTTGCTAAACATTTTCAACTCTGCCTACCAAAGTAACAGTGATTCTATAAGTATAGACATTAGGTTTAGAAACGCGAAACAAATAAATCGACTCGAAAACTTTGAGTGCCGAACCGAATGTCTCCGAATGTCACCGGAACTCTCCGAGCCTGTGGATCGCCCGCCGCCAGAGACATTGTAATACCTAGACGGAACGTATTTACGACGAAAAAGAAACTGTCAATTCTTTCGTTCTTGCTTATAGAGAAACTCTATGAAAAAGAAAGAGACAAACATAGACAAACGCTACCATCCTAAACGTCAGAGACCACTTTTTAGTCACTGTTGTAACCCATCGGTTAGCAGCTCTAATCAAAGTTTTTCGCTGTTTTCAAGCCTTTGTATCGTTTATATCAGGAAGAATTTTGTTGTTTAATTATCTGCATGAACCATGTCGTGTGTGGCTATCGGTTGCAAGAGTAGAATGATTGTTTTAACAGAATATAATCAAAGGATATCTTTCCACAGGTGTGTTATCGACTAGCATACTGAAATTATTGTGCAGGGAATACATTTCATAGGCTGTCTGGAATAAAGGTATCTAAGTTCTAAATACGTCAAGGACGTATAGTATCATTTAAACCATTCTATTTAGTGAAATAATTAACTTTTATACGTTCGCTGCTATCAGCGAACGTATAAAAGTTAATTATTTCACTAAATAACTATGACATAGCTCTATAGCTATGACAGTTTACGTACTTACGTTCTGATGTTAGAGATGTGACAAAAGTCACGAGAAAGATTTATCGATACTGTATTTTTATTTTACTTACTTTAATTTATTTCATAAAATTTATTTGCTATTGTGATTATTAATCTAATATCGATTGTGCACAGGTTTCCTAAGAGTACTTATTTAAGAAATAAGTGGATCAAGAATATAAAACGAGCTAACTGGACACCTTCACTATATTCTCGCTTGTGTTCACTGCATTGTAATGAATCAATCTATCGCTATCCCTTGACCCATTTATGGACACAGGTTGATGAATCATGTTAATTTTTACATATTACTGTTTTAAATTAAATTATTATATTTAAACAATATTGTTATTTTTGTTTTCCTTTTATATACATACTCGTCTGTAAACTTTCTTTTCAGTCTTCATCAGTATATCGATCAGTACATGTCTGTACAGTCGTACGAGTGTACCAAAATCTGTCACTTTGATCTCATGATGTACCTCGTTTTTGCGCAAGGTATGAATAAACATTATTATACAACTCGTATAATGCGCAGAAAAAATACGAAAGAATGGAATTGTACTCTTACAATGACTGATAAGTTCACTCTTTGTACGAGTACACATTCACTCTTTAAATAATTATAAAGATTCCCTACAAAAAAAAACGTAAAATTAGCCGCAGTCAGGGACGATTCTTACAGACATTTGACCAAATTTGTAGATCGCTCCAAAACTAAACTCAATAATATCGATATGACAGTGGCACAGATCTAGTACTGATATATGTCTATAGATAAGTATCTATAGCATACTCGGCCACACTGGCACAAAAGATGGCATAGACAAAAGTATATCTATCTCTTTTTGCTTATGACGTTATCTGTGAGTGCGAAAGTGAATACCGATATTAAAATTGCGTCTTAAACACGTTCCGTCTAGGTATTACAATGTCTCTGCCCGCCGCTAACACGAGACGCGAGTATGTTAGTACGTGACTACGTTTCAAACGCCATACGCTTAAATACTCGAGACGCGTTTATGTGGTGCGCACGGAATAAGTATTTACACATCCGGCCAAAAACCTATTCCAGTATATACATCTCACCTTTACTAGAAATGGATGTATATTAAATATATCCCACCAACTTTACTTTGAGTTGAGAACTTGAGATATTATATTTTGATCTGTGATTGTGTGATTTTGATTGATAATAGCGTAGCGTCTGTTCTGTTCACACTTCACAGAAAATTTGGTTCTGATTCCTTCGTCAGCGGGTCAGCGTCACTGTAATTTGAGTTTCTAAGTTATCATCATTCATTATGTATATTTCGAGTTTAAAATAAATTGAATGTGGTGATTCATACGTGGTTTCAAGTGTTGGTTGGAGACTGGTCGCCTTTTCCAGAAAATGTTTTAGTTTCAAATGCCAGTTTCAATCTCAAATGATCTCGAGAGTGAAAATGTAGAGTGAAATTTCTCCTGGATCGTACCTAGCTTTAAAAAATATTGTTCGGATTATAAATTATCGGTCGGTCAGTCATCTTCGTGGTGGTTGTTCTTTCTACTTAACTTTCCAGTCGTTTTCTC
The DNA here is from genome assembly GCA_948252205.1 of Orthosia incerta. NCBI lineage: Eukaryota > Metazoa > Arthropoda > Insecta > Lepidoptera > Noctuidae > Orthosia > Orthosia incerta. The sequence continues at coordinate 15,771,769 of OX411758.1, read as the reverse complement.
ATTGTGGGTGTCTGAGTTGACTTTGTGTCTTGGGTTTCGTCTTGGTGTCATATTTTGTCGACCGTGTTGCTTCGTTTCATTGTTTGTTCGTTTGTTAATTGATCGCATACCAAAGTTCGTCTCCTTTGAACGGACATTTGAAAACGTTTATTCGTGATACCTAGTTCTCTAGCAAAATGTTTATGTTTAGTGAAACGTAAAATCCGCTTTTTAGGCAGCTTGTCAGAACTAAAAAGTTTAGGTACTTACCTAACTTAAATTATGTGATTTATTATTTAGTATAATATTCACAATGGATCTTTGTGTCTCTGAAGTTGAACCATAGCACATGAATATTATTTTTCAGATCGAGACGTAGTGGTGACGAGTTATTGGACCCAGATCAAAATAAATAAAAAGTCAAGATGGAATGTTGCAAACAACAAAGTGAAGCCGGTTCAAACTATGCCTTGCCATATAAATACACAATTACACGCGCACATGTACAACAAAACTACCCCTTAGCTTGTCAGTTGAGCTTTATTATTTGATCTGTGAGCTCGAATGTCAAGCTATGGCATAATTTCGTTGTCCGTGAGTGTGTGTAATTGTGTATAATTTGTATGGCAAGGCATAGTTTGAACCGGCGTCACTGTTGTTTGCAACATTCCATCTTGACTTTTATTTGATCTGAGCCTCATGACCAGTTATTGTAAATCTTCATCATCATGATGATTGTGAATAAACACTTCTTATTTTGAATTTGCATTGTGTCTAAAAGCTTTAAAATATTGGAGTGCTAGTTCTATTGTTGTTTTTTTAAAAAAAATGTATTTATATTTGTGGTCCTAAGTTACAAGTAATTAGCTAAATAGAAAAAACATATTTAAAGAAAAAAAATACAGGGTCAAAAATTCATATAACCAGCCTTGTATAACTAAATTTGTTGTAATAGTCATGTGTAACATGGAACACAATATTTGGTTTATTCGACTTGTGTAGTAGTACCAGACATAAATTGTTGTCTTATATATTTTCTATTTTACAATTGCTTGATGTTACAATAAAGAAGGAAAAATATTAATCTAATAGTCAAAAAAATTGTCTACTACAATTTCAAGTATGGTTTGTGGTTGTTGAGGCTTGGTCTTGACTTGAAACATCGGAGTTTTTGTGTGTCCATTGGATTGTGTAACTGGACTTTGACGAACTGACTCCAACGAAATTTCATTCATTTTGGGTATTGGATGTTGAGCATGTCAGTCGTTAACAGATAGTTAATATGATTAATACAAATTGGTTTGAGGTTCACCATATAAAAAAAAAAATACAAACACTTCAGATATGAGTTTTACAACATGGTTTGTGGTTAAGTAAAGGTCAACAACATTTTCAAACTATATGGTTTGTGGTAAACTAAAAGTCAACAAAATTGTCATAAAACTTCAGATGTTCAGCATGTCAGTCGTCAACAGTTATGATCAGGGCCGTCTTTAACCTATGGGAGGCTGTTGCGGAATTTTAGGTGACTGTTCAAGGAAACTCCAAAAATGCAGATATTTTTAACTAAATATCTGCATGTATTCTCTCGATGACAAACAAAAATGGAAGAGGCTTAAAGACAAGCAAGTACAAAAATCCTTACATCTAATTACAACTAATTAACACGCAACATTGATTTGCTCATTCTAAACGAGCAGGCATAGGCTCGAACAGAGGCCCTGGGCATATTAGGATAATGGGGCCCTTAAAAGTAAAAGCCCTAAAAAGTATACTAAATCGCACTCATATTGATCTGACAACAAGGGTGATCACGTTGAATATTATCATAATTATTGTGAATTTTGGATCCCAAGTATTTTATGAATTCCTTTGGAGGTTTAAGATTTCCATAACTATCAAAATACTCAACATAATTATTGTATTTTGTATAGGCTACCTAATGAGAGCCAGGATTTTTAGAACTATCTAAACTTATTACTCCACATTCTTTTTTGGTAGGGTGCTTAGGGAGTTTATCTCTCATAAAGTGCACCTCTAAAATAGGGAATATTAGTCCCATACTTCAAAATGTGTAAAATAACTCAAGGCTCGTTTGGGTAGCCGATATCTTAGTTTTTTTGATACGAAAATTCCGAGCCCATCTTTATGTGGTTTAAGGTGTAGTCCTTTTCCAATGCAAAGAACCTCCATCTTTTCATTGTGTCTCTGCGATTCAGCATACAATTTTTTTTGCAATTTTGAATTCATTTATGGTTTTAGCAATACCAGCTGCACCGCCTGCTAGGGCGCCCGCTGCAGATAAGCCCGCAAAAATCATGATTCACATCCACATCACATCACATCATCAGCCTATTAATGTTCCCACTGCTGAGACACAGGCCTCCTCTCTGTGAGAGGGAATGGGCCGATGAGCTAGTATTAATGTCATCTAATTCGATTTCTTCAGAATTAGCAAAAAACAATTGCAATTAATTAATTTAATTGTAATTGTTGTTGTTGGTGTTGTTTATTTGTTTAATTTTTGCAATTAGCAATATGCATTTTCTAAATTTTGCATTGTTTTATTCGTATCTACTAGGATTTTAAGTGGATCTGTGACAGGTTTTAACATTTTATCAAGTGACAAATTCATTGAGTGTTCCTGGTTTTTCATTTGTTTTATTTTAGTCTTTATGGTGTCTACAGACTTCATCAATTATATTTTAATATTTTTTTTTATAACAACTGCGTTCAGTTAAAGAACTCATTATACTGAATTTGATTTTGCATGTTAATTACTTATATATTTATACATCTAAATAGTCAGCCAAATTTAAAAAACAAATCAAAATTATGTCTGTACCTTCCGTTATTTAATGACGATTCTTTATTAATAAGTATAAAATTATAAGGTTTACTCCAAATAGTTTAACAAATATTTCTGAACTCTTTCCATTGTAAATCAGAACTAACATGCTCTTCATAAATATGTTTTAAATTCACATCATCTTGTTTGGATATAATAATAATGAAGTGGACTGTATTTGTTGTGCGTTGGAAGAATGAAAATAGTGTCGTGATTCGTATCTTCAATTTTATTCCTTATTGTTATTACAACTGTATGTTATTACAATTGTAGAGCTGAAGACTGACTGTGTCCGACTGTGTCTCTGCCTCCAAACGGTCCGACCTTTATACTCAGACCGCTAGGCGCGAACAATGGCGCCCCTCTCTCTCAATGGCGCTCGGGTATGGCGTCATAGAAATGCCGTAATTATCAATATTATCTTACTTAAATCTACACAAATTATACATTTCCTTAATCTACATACTTAATTCTACCTAGGAAACATATAAAGCTGTAAAAAGGTCAACACAAAAATCTTATCTAACCTAGATTCCTCCCTACTTATGCTGCTCCAGCTATCAAAACATGCATAATCTTACCTAATTATCTACGTTTTCTCTAGTTCTTATATGTATTACAAGTGTACGTAGTCTTACTTTAAAACTCACATGGAACCTACATCAATTATATTTGAAACATCCACGTGGGATTTTTATAACAGTAAAAAGAGAAATTTACAGATAATTCTAACGGTTATTTTCTCACGCCGAACCCCGGTAATTACATAATGTGTTTTGGGATACAACAATAGGCCATTCAATGTTTTAGTACGGTCGCGTTACAAAGCGGTATCTTTGAGAACAGTTCTATGACACACAAGGCGTTCACAGTTCTGAAGCCATTAAACATTGATTGTTACTTTATTTTTACAAAACGCCGACAATATTGCTTACCACCGTTAAAAAGGCCCAAACACATGTATGCTTTAAACAACAGTTAAAGGTACACCGTGGGAATTTTCCTTGCTAAAATCACCATGCAACGTACACAGTCATGTGTCCGTTACAGTTCTCCCCCCGGCGCAGCTCGCGTAGCCTCCTTCGTTGACACGACGACGAGCTTGCTCACGGGGCGTCGGAAGGTGCCAGTCCTGGTGCGTACATCGACGACTCTGATGCCGCCATGCGTTCCGTGATGCGTGTGCTCGACGATTTCCATCGGCCATGTGTTCATGTGTTCCGTGGCTCGCCGCGAGGTACCCGTGTGGGCGGATACTCGCGTAGCCACCGTCGCCAACTCGCATGGGTCGCACGTCCTCATACTTCGAGAAGCGGGCCGGGTTCGGTAGCCAGCTGTCTCGCTCCGTTTCTTCCCTCGTGTGAAGGACCTCCTCGTCCTCTGGTTCATCCGTCGACGTCGTGGGCCACTGCTCTTCTGGCAGGAGCAAGAAGTCCGGTCCTCGAAACCATCTATCCGTGGCGCATATGGGCGTGTCGACGAGCCGAGTGGCGTCGTCCGCTACGTTGCTTGCAGTAGGCAGCCAACGCCACTCTTCTTTCTGGGACAACTCTGCGATCTCTCCCAGCCGATGCGCAACGAATGGCGTGTAGCGTCGCACGTCGTGATGGATCCAGTGCACCACGGTAGATGAATCGGTCCAGTAGGTCGTCTGGCCGATGATGACTCGGTGCTCCCTTCTTATCGTCTCAGCGAGTCTTGCTCCAATCACTGCGGCTTGTAGCTCCAGGCGCGGTATAGTTTGCGCCCGACGAGGCGCCACCTTAGCTTTGGCGGCCACCAACACGACGTTCAGGCTCCCATCGACGTTTCTTATTCGCCAATAGGCCACAGCTGCGTAGGCTTGCTCGCTGGCGTCGCACAGTATGTGTAAGTCGACGCGTTCATACTTTTGCGTCACGTAACAGCGCGGTAGTCGCAGCTGAGCGAGTTCAGTCAGGCGAGCGAGCCAGGAGGCGAAGAGCTCGTTCTCTTCCTCGGGGATTTGCTCGTCCCACGTCGTCTGAAGGCCACAAGCTCTGCAGTATGATCTTCGATCGTATTGTGTAGTGGCTCAGCAACCCAAGCGGGTCGTATATGGACATCACGGCGCTGAGGGCTTCACGCTTAGTCGGGGCGCGCGTTCTCGCTCGTACTTCAGCCGGGACTCGGTTCATAGATGTGTTGAACCCCAGCTCATCGCGCTCCGCGTCCCAATGCAGCCCCAGAATCTTGCTCTCAGGCTGCTCACCCCCCAATTGTGTAGGAGAGGTGGCGTGCAGCTCGGTGGGCACGTCGCGTAGCACCGTCTTGTTGCTGGAGCTCCAACCTCGCAGCGTGAACCCTGCGTGCGCGTGCACTGCTCTCGTTTCCTCTACTGCCTTCCGTGCTTCTTCAGCGTCTTCATAGCTGGCCACCAAATCGTCCATATAATGACTTCCTTTGATGGCCTCCAGCGCCCGCGGGTACTCCTGCCCATGTACGTCTGCGTTGTGGTTGCGAACGTAATGGGCCATGTACGGGGAGTTCGCGGCGCCGAATAGCATACTGGTCATCTTGTATTTCCTCGGCGGCTCTTGTCGGTCGTCACCTCTCCACAGGAACTGTTGCCCTGGTTGGTCCTCCGGCCTTATCCTGATTCTCAGGAACATCTCCTGCACGTCTGCTGTAATCGCTACCACCTTCTCTCGGAACCTAAATAGGATTCCTGGCAGCGACAGCAGTAGGTCGGGTCCCTCCAACAGTTCGTCGTTTAGGCAGACGCCGTTGCTCTTCGCTGCTGCGTCGAACACTAGCCTATGTTTGCCGGGCTTGTTCGGGTTCTGCACGGCGAAATGTGGCAGATACCAACAGATGGCACTCGCTCGCTCCGACCCGTCGCATGGCGTCGCGTACCCTTTGTCCAATAGGTTGTTAACCTGCTTGGAGTACTCAGCCGCGAACTGTGGGTTGGCGTCCATCTTCTGCTCGATCTTCTTCAGCCGGCGGAACGCTTGATTGTAGCTAGGCGGCATAGTGACCTCGTCTCGTCGCCATGGCAGCCCAACCTCGTACCCGGTGTCAATCTTCCTGATTGTCCTTCCGACTATGTCGATGGCCCGTTGATCGCTCGCCTTGACTCTCGGCCTTCCTTGTATGCCGAGCGCGTCGATCCTGAAGTGGGCTTCGACTAAGTCGTGGAGTTCCTGGCTGCATGCACCCGTAGTTCGGTTGGGCTCGTATACATGCAGCACGTTCCCTTCTTTGATGATGGTCTTGCGTGGTGCGGTTCCGTGCACCACCCATCCAAGTTGCGTTCTTGATGCTGCCGGTTGGTTAGGGCCGCCGATTCGGAGCTCGCGGGACACGATGCACTCCCAGTGGTCTGTACCCACTAGAAGCCCGGGGCGCGCCAGTTCGTAGCACACCTCTTCTGGGGTCAGGTCCCTCAGGTGCTCGTAATCCAGCAGCGTGTCGGGAATGGACTGTTGGTGAAGCCGGAGATCCTTCATGGTCCTCGCTCTGACCCTGTAGCTTTCGTCACTCTTCAGTCCCTTCACGTTGATATTCACTACTTGGCTGCCCATATCTCGCTGCGACATGTTGACCCCGCTCAGGTGGAGCGGCCGTGATGGCCCTTCTGCCCCGACGCTCGCCGCCAGTGCTTCGTCCACTAGGGTGATCGTGGCCCCTTCGTCTAGGAGTGCGTAGGTCTTGACCTCCCCCCGTGGTCCGGACACGATGACAGGGCACATCTTGAGCAAGACTGCCCGTGGCCCGGTAGCGGGTTGGGTAGCCACAGACAGGACCGCTTCCTTCTTCCGTGGTTCAGCCTTCCCCATGTCTTCCGTCTGCGCTTCGCGTACCGCTTGATGGAGCGTCGCGTGATGCGGGCGGCGACATTGATCCACGCCGCACAGCTGCGCCTTGCAACTTATGCGCCTGTGTTGCTTCTGGGCGCATTTGAAGCAAATCTTATTAGATTTAAGAAAGCTCCATAGCTGCTCTACCGTTAGCGCCTTGTACTGCGGACACCGCGTCAACAGGTGGGCTTGCTCGCACTTAGGGCACTTGTCCTTTTCTTCTTCCCTTCCCTCGGTCGTAGTGAACACGCTCGCCTTCTTCTTGAGTGTCACGATGGGTCGAGTTTCCTTTCTCGGTGCGGCGGCGCTTGTAGACGGAGCGTACGTATATCGTAACGCTCGGTCCACCTCTCGCATTAGAAACCGTGACAGCACGACGATTTCCGGATCCGTTGTCCCTTCTTGATCGTAGGCGTAGTCACACCAGCGGGATCGGAGATGCGGGCTGAGCTTGTCCAGTACTTCCCGGGTCATAAAAGGGTTGAACAAGTAACCTCTTCGATCGATTGTTTGCAGTACGCAAATTATGTTCTGTAGCTTGACAGCGAAACTGTTGAGTTCTGTGGCCGATGTACCAGGTTTTGGAAGCTTCTTGAGGTCATCCAGTGCCCGGTCGATGATGACTTCCGGTCGTCCGAAGCACTGCTCAAGAGTCTTCATAATGACGCCTGGATCAGTGGCCGTATGTAGAAGGGCGGCCACGGCGTCTCTTGCTTCTCCTTTGAGGCAGCTTCTCTGCCTTTGTACGTTCTCGGCTGCTGTAACCTGGTACATATCTGTCGAATCTCGTACAGCCGCCTTGAATGGCAGCCACTCGTTGGCCGCTCCGGAGAATGTAGGTAGCTCCGTGTGCCTAGGCCTAGGTCGGGCCATTTTTTCTAGTGTTGCTGCCAAGTGCTCAATGCTGTCCTTTGCTCTTATGGGGGTCGGCGATCTCGTTCTAGACACGAAGCGTATCTGTTTGGATTATCTTGGTCCCTCCTCCCCCCGTGAGTTGAGGGGGTTCGTCCTCAGCCATTCATCCACCATTCGATGAGGCTCTTCGCGTGGACGAGAGGGCTCTTGTTCCTTTTGTACGCTTTCTTCATCGTTGATCGCTGACACCTCCACTGCTAGTCTCTTCTTGACTAGCTCTTCTTCCAGTGCCAGTTGCTGGGTCCGGATGGCTGCTAGCTTCTCTGCAGCCTCCAGTTCCGCTATCCGTAGCCTTGTTGTGACGCTTGTCGTCGACCGTTGCGACCTCATTGTCCTGGTCGGTGACGTCATTCGCTGTCGGATCGCGGTGTTTGTCGTCTGTGCACTGGAAGGCCCCGCTCCGCTGTTGCTCCAATGGACTGGTGATGGTAAGCTGTTGAGGATAACTTTTCTATATTAAGAAGTTTACATACCTGTTCCATAGTTGCTGATATGAACTCTGCTCCACGGTCAGTCGCTATGATCTCAGGAATGCCAAAAATTAAAATAAAATATCTTACAAATGCATCTGCAATGGACACAGTTTCCTTATTTTTTATGGGAACAGCTTGCACATATTTAGTTAATTCACATTGTATAGTCAATATATAGCAATTACCGTCAATGTCTCTATCCAAAGGTCCCACTAAATCTAAATAAATTTTCTGAAATGCCGAGGAAGCCGTTGTGGTTAGTTCCATCGGCTGTTTAATATATCGAAAATATTTCGATTTCTGACATTTCGTGCATTTTTTGACATAATTCTGGACGTCCTTATCGATACTTGGCCAGTAGTATCGTTTTTTAATCGTATTTACCATTCTACGGACTCCAGCATGACCACTGGATGGTAGCAAATGGAAATCGTTCATAATAATTGTCTTTTCCTTGTCGTCATTTATTTTCTTAACTCCTCGCAATATACATACTCGTGGTCCGGACCAATGCGTGAGTGAAGATATCTCATCGCATATACTCTTTATAAAATCAATATTCTCTTCGTTTTTAATTATACAAACTTCATCGATACGTATCTTTTTACAAATATCATTTAATTTCTGTACAAATTCGGCTCGCGAGAAATGTACCTTGAAATCAAGATTTATAAACAATTCCTTTTTATTTGCAATAAACGCAAAACATTCAATTTCCTCTGATATCTGGTTTTTTACTCTCAGCTTTTTTAATTCATTACCTTTAATTAAACACATTTCTACGGAGTCTATCGGTTTTCTTAATATATCCACAACTCTTGGTTGATCAGACCTATTGTTAGTGAATTTACTAGGATCCGTTGCCTCAGTTTCATCCTTATTATCATCACACAGATCGTTCATTCTCTTCTTCTGAGCTCTAGTCATCACAGCTACAACTTGTTCATGCATACTCTTTAGTTCATCTGATGTCATATACATTCTAGACAAAGCATCCGCTATTACGTTATTTTTTCCTTTTACATAAACAATTTTAAAATTATATTCTTCCATAGTTAATCGAAATTTGAGTAATCTACTAGAAGGATCTTTCAAACTAAAAAGGTAAACCAAAGGTTTGTGATCCGTCATTATGGTAAATTTTCTTGCATATAAATACGGCCTAAAATACTTTAAGGACCATACTATCGCTAGAAGCTCTTTTTGAATAGTAGGATAATTCTTTTCTGCTTTATTTAGCGGTCTACTTGCATAAGCAACTGGTCGAAGATCTTTATTACACAGCACTGCACCAATACATGTGCCTGATGCATCTGTTTGTAGCACAAATTCATTGTTATCAGAAAAATCTGGATATTGCAAAATAGGTGAAGAGATTAACGCATTTCTCAAAAACTCAAAAGCACTTTGACACTCATTACTCCAAACGAATGGTTCATTTTTCCTACATAATTTATTCAATGGCATTGCTATATCTGAAAATGACCTTATAAATTTCCGATAATAGTTACAAAAAGCTACAAAGCGTTTAACTTCGTCTGAACTTTTAGGTGTTGGATAATTAACTAATACTTTAGTTTTGTCTGGATCAGGCAAAACTCCTTTTTCAGATACAACATGGCCTAAATACAAAATCTCTTTCTTTAAAAATTGACACTTTTGAGGATTCTATTTTAAATTGACTTTTCTTAATCTCTCCATGACATTAACTAAATTTTGATTGTGATTATATAGATTTCTTCCAAATATTATCAAATCGTCTTGATAAACTAAACATTTCTCATTGGTTAGACCAGACATTGCTACAGACATCATACGGCTGAAAGCACTAGGGCTTGTCTTAAGGCCCATAGGTAGGCGTTTCATCTGATATTGACCTGAATTCGTAGTAAATGCTGTAATTTTACGACTCTCGGGTTCCAAGGTCACTTGATAATAACCTTGGTGAAGGTCAAGATGACTGAAGTAAATAGCACCAGATAGGGAATCTAAAATTTCTGTTATATTGGGTAACGGGAATTTATCATCACAAATAGTTTCATTTAATTTTCTGTAATCTATCACTAACCTCCATTTCTTTTCACTTCCTTCGCTACTTCTTTTTGGTACTAATAAAATTGGACTTGACCATTCACTATTCGACTCTTCTATAATATCATTTTCTATCATTTTACTAATTTGCTTATCTATTTCTGGTTTCAATGCATGTGGCAACCTATAAGGTTTAACATAAACAGGTGTTGAATTTGGCTTTAAAATTATAGATTGTTCATAAATGTTTGTTGTAGTTAATTTATCTCCATTTACATAGAATTCATCCGCATATTTCGTACATATCGCCTCTATAGATTCTTTTTCTTCTCCATTTAAATGACTTAAATTCAATTCCGATAATAACGATTGAACTCTAGGAACATTAATGTTGTTATGACTAAATTCACAAACGTCATACTCACTCAAAGATTTTAAATCAGGAGTAAAGAATGGTAAGGTAATGTCTTCCTCACAAACGTTTAGTATTTTAACAGGCATTCTATTATTTATTACTTTTGCTATCGTATTTGCTAAAAATACATTGTTCGTTAACTCTCTTCCGCAAACAATCACATCTTCATTCATAATCTGATCCACAAAAATAAAATGTATTGACTCTGACCTAGCTGGTATAGTTAAAGTATTCCTTATCCTATCACTTTCATCCACTAAACTAAAATGATATAATTTCTCATTCTTAACCAATGATAAAATATTCGAATTTAAATTAATATTTGCTTGAAACTTTTTTAGAAAATCTAATCCTATGATTCCATCAGCTTTTAATGGTAAGGAATCAAAAATAAAAAAATTGTGTGAAAACGTTTCGTTGCCATTTCTCAGAATTAAATCTACTGAACCTTTAGATCTACGCTGTCCTCCTATTCCATTTATTAAAGTGTTGTCTCCATGAGTAATACAATTTTTCGGTACTGTTTCATATTTTATAATAGACAATGTAGCGCCAGTATCTATTAGCCAATAATATTTAACATTATTAATATTAAACGCTACGTATTTAGCATTGCCATTACAAGATAGAATTAAATTTTTAAAATCGAAAAAACTGCTTTGGATTTTCTAAATCTGGCTTGGGTTTATTATCACCTTGTGATTGTGCCTGTGGTATATTATTGTCAATATGAACACGTTGGCGTTCAGGGTCATGTTCAACAGTATTCTGTTGAACATGACCCTGAACGCCAACGTGTACACTTGGACCTTGTCTTTGATTTCTAAAATATCTTGGACCTCTATTACCTCTTTGACCGTTTGGTGACCCACGGTAGTAACCTCTAAAATTACCACGAAATGCTTGTGGATAAGCACCACTATATTGGTGACGAGAACCACGGTTATAATAGCTATATTGACCACGCATTCTACCTCTTTGATTTGGGTTACGGGAACCATGACCTTGACCATTTGGTCGTCTAATATTTTGATAACCATGTCCATTTTTAAACACATGCATGACGTTACCTGATGAAGACTGGCAGGATGTAGTAGCCTCCTCATCTTTTGCAGCTTGGATGGCGTCTTTCAGGCTAGTGTAGTTTCGGGCGGAGATAATTGTGCCTAATTTGGAACTTCGCAGACCACCTGAAAAACGTTGTAGGGCAAGTTTTTCATTCAATGGCTTTAAAACTTTGAACGTTTCCGAATTTCCGTCTGCTTGGGAAATTGTTAATTCGGTGAATAATTTTTCCACTTCGGAGCCATATACTTCGACAGACCTTGAACCTTGTTGCACATTCTGCAATTGAGTCTGTACGGCAACAAAAGATTTTTTGGGCAATAGATGTTGTCTCAAATCGGTAATTAATTCTTTAACAGATGTATATGATGTAGAAATTCTCAATTTAGCACTTTCAGAGAGTCTATTTTTTAAAACAAATATAATTAATAAAACCTCACCTGATTTATCCAGCATGTCCGCGTACATCTCTACTGAGTCTATCAACCGTTTAGTGGTGTCCTCAACACCGTCCATAACTGGAATTAAACTACAAGCCACTCTTAGGTCAAACTCCATTTTTTCTAAATTTACCTGAATAGGGATAACACACAATTTATTTATCTCTTCCTATAATTTCTTAATATCGTTAAAAATCTCTACTGCCGATGACAACTTATCATTCTTACTACTCTTTAACAATAAAATTATTTGAGTACTTTTATCGAAAATATTTTTAGCTTCCGTTAACTTTATCTCAATTACGTTACCTTTATACCTACTTTGTCCCTTTTTAATCAAATATTTCCGAATAGTTAACAATGTTTGACAATTATTTATTAAACTATCAGTCATATTCTAAAAATAGCATATCTACGTAAGTAGTTACACACGTAAGTCACAAACAAAGAATCAAGTTCAACATTATAAGGAAACGACACACAGGTTATCACTACGTTGCAGTTTTGCGCGCGGAGTATCAAGTTCACGTATAATCACTGCACTATCGAAGCTCGTTTAAGTTATTGCGTTATGAAATGTGACACTTGTCTATAAAAATAATGAAACGCTTTCTTTATCTCGCGATGACGCTGAAATGTGATGTGGGCGGGCCAATTTCAATTGGCAGGTGAAGATTAATAATAATAATAAATAATAAATTTATTCAAATCAATAAAAGCATGTTAACATAAATCAATTACACTGGACAGCAAATAAACCGGGCCACTCGCTACCTTGGAACTCTGATTCGATTTTCTCAAAAAGTGTAAAACTTACAACTATCAAAGTTATACCTACGGAAAGTGCATTTCATGATGATTAAAATGAATGGAAATTCATTGGGATGAATCAATTTATTAATTGTTTATTAAGAATTTTACAAAGAAGAGTCGTTATCCAGTCGTGTTAATCCTTATTAATCAAAAATTAAAAAAATAAATAAAGCCAGAAACAAAGAAAAAATAAAAAAAAAGTGTGTGGTCAGTATTCAGTATTCCCTCCCCTTGATCTTATAACTGCCAGCATCCTCGTATTCATCGACCTCACGAGCCTGACGATGAAATCTTGAGGAATTGCATTCCACTCCTCTTCAATTGCGATTCGCAACTCTGGAAGCCTTGTTGGAACAGGTACCCGGGCTCGAACCCGACGTTTCAGCTCATCCCATAAGTGTTCTATCGGATTCAAGTCCGGGCTTCGAGCTGGCCAGTTCATCGTACGAATGCCGACGTCGTGTAGAAACTGGGTCACCACATGAGCAACATGAGGCCGTGCATTATCATGCATCAACTGCATATCCTGCCCGATATATCCTACATAAGGTACCACATGGTCTGCGAGGATTTCAGTGATGTAGCGATGAGAAGTCAATCCACGTGTACGGCCCGTAGGTTCGATGAAAACTAACGCTGTATGTGCGGTTAACGAGATGCCGCCCCAGACCATTACCGATCCTCCTCCATAAGCAACAGTTTCCTCAATGCAACACTGAGAATAACGTTCTCCAGGGCGACGATATACTCTCTGACGTCGATCACTTCCATGTAGACTCACTCTGCTTTCATCAGTGAAGAGTACATTACCCCACTGCTCTAACGTCCAATCCCTATGCTCTCGAGCAAATTCAAGTCGTGCTCGACGGTGGGCTACCGTTAATGCTGGGCCTGTTGCAGCTCTTTTTGGAGTCAGATTCCGTTCAGCAAGTCTTCTTCTGACGGTATCCGAGCTTATGACCAGTTGGCGATCGTCACGCAGACTTTGTTGGACTTGAACTGCGTTGAGGCGGCGATTTCGCAGAACAGTAAGTTGGATATAACGATCATCTGCTGCTGATGTAGCCCTAGGTCTGCCCGTACCCGGACGGCGATCGAATGCTCCAGTCTCTAGGTACCGTCTGTAAACTCGTTGCACCGAAGATCTGCTGATTTGAAGTCTTCGAGCGACCTCATGTTGCGAAACGCCTGCTTGAAGTAGTGCCACAGCTTGAGCTGCTTCCTGAGGTGTCGTATCCATTATTAACCAAAAAAAGTAGCACAAATACACGCGTCTGAGTAAACGATGCACAAAAACTAAAGAAATGATAAGAAATATCAGACAACCCTCATTGTAGAAAAAAAGAACGCTAATCGCGAACTCTAGTCAAAACAGAGCAAATCGTTAGAATTGTGTTTGTTGCTTGATTACAATGCGAGTTGGCGGTACTTTAGAAAAAGATTATAGTCGTTTTAATGAGCATGAAACGCACTTTCTGTAGGTATAACTTTGATAGTTGTAAGTTTTACACTTTTTGAGAAAATCGAATCAGAGTTCCAAGGTAGCGAGTGGCCCGGTTTATTTGCTGTCCAGTGTATATCATTTGAGGGTTACAATTAGTTAACAAAACAGATAGGTGTTGCGACCAGCACCCTTGCTAAGTTATAAAATAACTCGTATTAAGGGCAATGGTACAAGCCCATACACAATAATTTAACCTTTTAATAAATTGCAGGTAGATCAAGCGTTTGTTGAGATAAAGTTAACAAGCAGAGTTTACAAATAAATTCAGAAAATAAATGAAATCAAAAATTTAAATTAGATTAAATTAAATTAAATTTGATTAAATTAAATTAAATTAAATTTGATTAAATTAAATTAAATTAGATTAAATCAAAACAAAATAAGAATGAAATAGGTACATTGTTTAAATTAGCATCAGAGTCAAAAGTGTGTGTGGTGAGTGGGTCCGAGTGTGCGTATGTGTGTGTATTATGTTCGTGTGCAAGATGTGTTGTGTTATGTTTTCGGTGGAGAGGTTTAGTAGGGATTATTCTCGGAAATAAGGAGGCGTTCTGTATCGGTATAGTTAGTTGCTAGGAGAAAGTTTGTTATGGCTTTCTTTAAGGACAAGGCAGAAAGAGAGTAAATTTTTAATTTCTTATTAAGTTTATTATATAATTGTGGCCCTTGGAAGCAAAAGAAACGTTTGGTAAAAGAGTACTTGCATCTGTAGTGCTGACAAACATTATCCCTACGTCTTTTGGTGATTATAGCGTAAGGGGTATTTTTATGTTGTATTTGTACTGTACTAAGGATAAAAAGTTGTCTGACAGAAAGTACTCTGCAACACTTATACAATTCATCCGTTGGGAAAAGTATTGGACGAAAGGTACTGACCTTTAACACGGCTCTTTGAGCTCTCTCCAATCTCAACATTATGGTCTTAGGGGCACCACCCCAGGCCGAAACACAATATGACAAGAGCGATTGGCAAAGGGCAAGGTACACCCTTTTGACAATCGCTGCATCTGCCACTTGTCGAAGAGTCTTAAATACGAATATTAGCTTTCTAATCCTTCCAGTCAGTAGATCTATGTGGGCCGAGAAGCTCAAATTGCCATCAAGAGTCACTCCGAGGTATTTCATTGTGGAGGTACGCGTGAGCTTGGGGCAAGAGCAGGCAACGGTTTTTGGACAGTCGTTTGAGTGAGCGATTAGGGAGAATGAATTTGGTGGTTGCGCAGACTGGCGTAGGGTAAAGCAGATATTTTTTGTTTTATCCGTGTTGAGGGTAAGGTGATTACCATGAAGCCAACCTAAGACCCGATTTAGACCCCTCTGCGCCGCATCAAAAACTTCATGCCAGGTATCACCAATAAAGGTGAGTGCAGTGTCATCAGCAAAGGCGGTGATTTTTCCATTTTGGAGAAGAAGATTACACAGCTGATTGACATAAACTAGGAAGAGTGTGGGACCAACCACACTTCCCTGAGGAACGCCAAAAGTAACAGGAAGATCACCACTCAGGTAATTGCCAATTTTTACGCACTGAGTCCTGTCACTTAGGTAATCCACAAATATTTTTAGTGGTAGGCCTCGAATTCCCAGTCCCTCCAGCTTCAACACTAAGTTAGGAACAGAAACTGTGTCGAAGGCTTTTTTCAGATCCAGGAAAACCGTTACTACTTTCCTTTTTGCATCTATATTCTTGACAATATGACCCGTTAGATCTAGAACAGCATCACTTGTCGATTTATTTCGTCGGAAGCCAAATTGGTTGGGAGATAAAAGCATTTTTTCTTCAAGATATTGAATAAGCCTCTTGTTTATAATGCGTTCTAGAATTTTAGAGATTGAAGGTAGGATAGCAATCGGTCGGTAGTTGTTAACACAGTTTCTATTTCCTGCCTTGTGTATAGGATGTACAATAGCTTTTTTCAAGTACAGGGGGAATACACCGGTGCTAAGGCAAAGGTTAAACAAGTATGTCAATGGAGCGACAAGCAGCCTCTTATAACGCTTAAGAAACGTGGTGGAGATGGTGTCCCATCCAGATGCAGCATCAGTTTTTAGAGACATGAGCAGCGATTCAACCTCGTTTTCGTCAGTTTCAATCATTACAAACGAGTGTAATGGCGAAGTTGTGGCATTAGTGACAGGTGGTGGGCCTCCGATATCACCGGGGTGAGTAAAAGCGTTCGCAAGATTTTTGCCTATATTAACAAAAAACTCGTTAACAGTGTCTACCGAGTGTTGCGGAGAGGTAGAAGAGACAAGTAAGTCTGTGGAGGGGTTTTTTGGGGATTTGGTGTTCGTAACTCTCTTTACAATTTGCCAAATCTTTTTGCTATCATTTCCAGCACTGCTCAATTCCGCCCTATCGTAATCCCGCCTAAGTTTTTTAATAATCTTAGTACAGTAGTTCCTGTATCTTTTGTATGTAATTTTTAGTATAGCGTTATCTGGTGATACCTTCAGTTTTTTGTGCATAGCATCTCTGTTACGTAAGCAACGAAGCATGCCAGTAGTCATCCATGGTTTAAGTAAACGTTTATGATTTGAAAGCCTAACTATAGTAGTGTGGGTGCGTATAATATTCAGAATTGAGTTAATAAAATAGTTAGTGGCTTCATTAGCGTCAGTATATTTATAAATCGGATGGAAATTTATATTATTCATTTCGGAGTCCAGACTAATGTAATTGACTTTTGAGATAGTTTTGACTCTAGTATCTGATAGTTTACTTTGTCTAAGGCAAAGCAAGACCGAGTTATGATCTGTCACTGAAGAGTCAATAACCATTGTGAGTGCTAATGAGTTCGTCTTTAGCATGACATGGTCTAGACAAGCAGACTCCCGAGTTGGAAAAGTATGAGCAGGGAGAAGACCATGAAAAGTTATCAAATTGAGGTAATCGGAAATGTGATTAGGGGTTGAGGTACTAGCGATGTCAAGGTTTATATCACCAACAATAACTACGCTTTTATATGATGAGAGATCTGTAAGAAGAGTATTTAAAGACTGTAAAAAGTTACTAATGTCCAAAATAGAGGGTGAGCGGTAAATACATATAACGGCTTTCTCTGTACCGATCTTCAGCACCAGGCAACTGGCGTCCATAAAATCAGGCTCTGCGATCGAGTAGCTGCCGACATTTCCAACATATAAAATAACTCCGTCATTCTGGTTTTTAAGTTTTGTAGTATAGTAGCATGAATAATTTTCAATTGACGGTAGAGCATAGTTAGATTTTAGCCAACACTCTGTCAACACGATAACTTCACAGTTAAGGTTAATTCTACAGAGGAGTGTTAGAAATGAATCGAAGTTAGCGTTCACCGACCTGATGTTCTGGGTTATAATCTTAAGCTGCTTAGCAGCGTCGGTAACATAAGTGGAACATTCTTCGGGTTCGCAACACAACGAATCAGATACTGACAATTGATCAATATTATAATTTAAATCGCGTGTGTTATCCATTAGTAACTATTAATAATGGTAGGTCACTAATAAGGTGTTCATGTCGAGTTTTTTTGAAGGTATTCTGCTAGGATTTTTAAATAGGTGTATATTTTTACATTATCTATACTTAAGTGGAAATCAAAATATATAATCATATTTATAGGAATCTTTGTGAATGATTTTTCCGAGGGAGTGATATATGTGATTGTTGTAAGTGTTGTTGTGTAGGTGACATGTGTTACCGATTGAAGACATTCAAGAAAGCCTTCAAACAATGTAATTAACCATGAATTATAATAACAAACTATGATATTAGAATAAAAATTTAAATTAAAGCATGCATAAATTGAAAACAATTCTTTGTTTACAGAAAAACAAAATAATAAAAAAGTACTTAAAAATAGTCAGTCTACCATTTTTATGTTCTTCAAATCCAGTTCACTATTTATAGTATAAACCGTGGCGCCCTCTTTCTTGCGGATTAATACTTTTCCGTTCGCAGTCCAACAAAACTTAAAATTATTTGTTTTTGAAAAGTCTCGAGCGAGATAATGCAGTCGCTTCGCCTTAACAGTTAGACTCTCTGATAAGTAAACCGGTTTAACAGGGCCGCCTAATTGTAGGGTAGCTGTAGAAAATTTGTTGTTTTGGTTCGATCTATTGTAGGTTTTTAAGGATTGAATCATCTTTGCTCTCATAATTGTTGATGTGAGGTTGATTAAAATAGGTTTGTTGGATTCCGACTTTGTCTTCAAACGATAAACATCTCGGATGTCAGAATCATTAATTGGAACATTTAGAGCCTTGCCTGTATTGATAGCGATTTTAATCAAATCTTGTTTAGATTCCTGGGTTGAGGGTGGTAAGTTTCTTAATTCGAGACAAGTAGCCTTTTGGTGTCTTTCTAAGTGCTCCACCTTTTCTTCCAGGACCTGAATATATGCCAGGTGATTGCTACGTTCAGCCGATAACTTATTGAATTCCACCATTAGATCATCGTACTTTTTTGAAACAAAATCAGCCGAATCTTTTAAGGCAATATTTAGTAATTTTATTTCGGCCACTGACGCCTCGAGAGACGCATGTTTTTCATTCTGCCCTTTTTCAAAATTCGAGATTAAGTTTCTCATTTCAGCCATAAAGATGTCAACGTCATCCACCCGATTGAATTTCCTTTTATCTTTTCGTAGTGTTACGTTAGGATCCTCTTGCTCAGGCAATTGTGCAGAGAACTCGGGCTCCAAGTCAGTACACACTGCTGGTGATGACGGGGGTGGCGTAGGTTTTAATGGCATAATGAAAGCTGGTAAAAGAAATACGAAAAAGAAATATCCAGAGATCAAATTGGTGATTTCAAAAAATAAGTTCCTATGTGAGATTCGAACTTGGACTCTTCAAGCGTGTGAAGGCAAGGCGCTTAACGATTGAGCCACTCAGTCGACAGTAGCTGAGGTAAAATAGTGGATCAGTATAGAGTACTAATGAGCCTCTAGTGTGTCTGTAGCCCTGGTACTTTTTTGCTGCTTAGTGGTTAAAAGCAAAGCAAATTATATGTCTATCTTGCTCACTCACATTAGGTGTTTCTTCCGTGCGAAAAAGTCCGTGTCTGCAGCGGTTATAATACCCTGGTAGTTGGTGAGCGTTCGAATTTGTTCCTGCGGCGTCCAGAGTGGTCCAGAGCAAGTGATGTCAGAATTTACTGCTCTCCTTCTTCGTCGTCAAGATAATATTGGGGCTCCAAGCTCCACACAAAACAATACCCAAATTGAATTTAATTTTGAATTAAAATTAAAATTTGGGACTTCGCAAATTAGTACAAGAAACCAAAAACACGCCTGCTCTCGTGCAATGTTCAAACGCGGATTGAATTGACTCGTCCTCGTATGGATGCTCTAATCCTCTGCATCGTGCTGAGCCCAATTTCCTCCTGCATCCATCTGCGATGGCACTTCTTGTACACACGTATCCAGATGTAGATGGCCAGTACCAGTATACCAGCAAGAATGATGTAGGTCACGATGCTTAAGTGCTCAAGGTTGCTTCCCATGGTCTTCAATGTTCCGTCATTTTGTCCTCCAGCAGCATTCTGGTTAAGGAAAACCTCTTCTTTCTCCACATTTGATCGACACATCGTAAAAATTTACTTGAGAAGAACTGTCCGAAAATAACGCCGAAAACTTCTAAATGAAAACGCGACAGTCTAAAAAATTTAGAGCCCCTTGGCAGGCCTTGATGGCAGGGTCGCCATGTAATGTTGGGGTTTCGCAAAGCAGACAACCAGTAGGTCTAAGTAGGATTTATTGAATGTCTCATTAAAACATACAGTACAGTTACAATAATGCGCGTTACGTAAAGTACATATTAAGCATTAATATGATACCGTTTTGTTAAGGGTAATACTAAGTAGATTTACTTAAGGCTAATACACTTCAGTGTGCCATTCTCGGAAATGGTGATGCTGGTGGGTCCGGTGAGAGTCTTCTTCTTCGCTCCCGTTCGATCAGCTCCGCTTCCTGGCGGCGCGCCTCCTCTTCTTGGACGCGTCGCGCTTCCTGTTCTTGGATGCGTAGCTGTTCTTCTATCTCGGTTGCGTCTCCCTGGCTCCTTGTGAACACCATCTTGAGTATAGCCGCACATTCAGTTTGGCAAGGCGGGTTAGTACCTCTTCGGTTCGGTACTTCAGGTGAAACCGGTCGGCTCGGTTCGGTAAGCCGGTCGGGTTCAGTTGTGTTGAAGCCGGTCAGGTTCAAGACCGGTTAGGTTCGAAACCGGCCCTGTTCCGTACAGCTTTGTTCTTACCGCAGATCTTCTAACTTCGTCTGCGGCTCGGTGACAGCCGGGTTCCTTTCTTCGCTCTTGCTGCAGATCTTCGTACTTCGTCTGCAGCTCAGTGGTTCTGGTTGCAGCGGGTTCTTCGTTCTTGTATCCGCTGCTTGATGGACCAGACTATAGTGGGCCTGGTTGCCGCTGGTTCTTGGTTCTTTATCCGGGCTCGTAGGACCAGACTGAAGTGGACTGTATTTGTTGTGCGTTGGAAGAATGAAAATACTGTCGTGATTCGTATCTTCAATTTTATTCCTTATTGTTATTACAACTGTATGTTATTACAATTGTAGAGCTGAAGACTGACTGTGTCCGACTGTGTCTCTGCCTCCAAACGGTCCGACCTTTATACTCAGACCGCTAGGCGCGAACAATGGCGCCCCTCTCTCTCAATGGCGCTCGGGTATGGCGTCATAGAAATGCCGTAATTATCAATATTATCTTACTTAAATCTACACAAATTATACATTTCCTTAATCTACATACTTAATTCTACCTAGGAAACATATAAAGCTGTAAAAAGGTCAACACAAAAATCTTATCTAACCTAGATGCCTCCCTACTTATGAGCTATCAAAACATGCATAATCTTACCTAATTATCTACGTTTTCTCTAGTTCTTATATGTATTACAAGTGTACGTAGTCTTACTTTAAAACTCACATGGAACCTACATCAATTATATTTGAAACATCCACGTGGGATTTTTATAACACAAAAAAGAGAAATTTACAGATAATTCTAACGGTTATTTTCTCACGCCGAACCCCGGTAATTACATAATGTGTTTTGGGATACAACAATAGGCCATTCAATGTTTTAGTACGGTCGCGTTACAAAGCTGTATCTTTGAGAACAGTTCTATGACACACAAGGCGTTCACCGTTCTGAAGCCATTAAACATTGATTGTTACTTTATTTTTACAAAACGCCGACAATATTGCTTACCACCGTTAAAAAGGCCCAAACACATGTATGCTTTAACACGTTCATTGCCAAGCCAAAATGCTGAACTTACATAGATGGCCAAATTAAAAAAAATCGTTGGATGTGGATTTTATTGTGCCAGTAATGCTTTTATATAAGGAATCTACCATTATATAATATATAAGTTCATAAATATATGTGTATATTTTTATCACGCGAAGACGTGTGACCGGCCATACGGGACGCATTTATTATATATGTCACGTCGAGGTACCTATGAATTATAGGACCACCATCATCAACTCCAATTCTAGAGGCAATTCCTTCATTCTTCATAGGAACGGGTAAACTTCAATAACACACATCACTGGATTGAAACTCGAAAGTATTTATTTGACTTTGTTACAGGCACTTTGAGTTTTCATTCGAACTTGAAGTTAAAACCACATGGTGGCTCGCTAGGTCGCAATCCCTCGTCGATCTCTAGAGAAGACCTAGCAAGAAACTCTAGGATACTCTTTTAAATCTTTTTATAGTTTACACAATCACTTTAAGACAATTGGTGTTACATGTTTATTAGGTTTTCAAACATCTAATGAATCAGATTTATGAAACAGTTATTATTTTACACACGGCATAGCGCGATGCGCGTTGCGAGTGTGCGGGACTTCCATATTGTTTTTGTTTAGACACTAATTACTTGGACAGTTGTATAAAGCTAACAAACAATACTAAAATGCTGCTCAGTTAATTATTTTAACATTAAGGGTCGGTTCATATCTGACGGATGATGCGTCGAGCGTATCATCGGTCGCGTCTATTCGGTCGAATGGGTCGGTTCATATCAAACGGAAAATGCGTCGAGCGTCTAGTCAGTTTCTACGTTTAGCATCTACAGAGTGGTTGTGTTGTGTGATATTGAATTTTAAAATGAAGCCTATCGAAATAATTGCTATTTGGGAGGCTTTAGAACAAGACCGAAAAAGGAAACGTCGATATTGGGTGCATCCTTTAAATACTAAAAGAATATCAAGTGGCCAATTTAATTGTCTATATGCAACGTTAAGAAACTATCCTACAAAATTTATTCAGTATTACCGCATGTCCATAGAATCTTTTGATGAACTCCTTACGATTGTGAAATGTTTTATAACTAAATATGATACGAAATTTCGATGTGCCATTACTCCTGAAGAAAGACTGACTATTACATTGAGGTAAGATATTATAGGTAGATACAGGTAAGTTGTATAATAATAACTGCTTTTGTTCTTGACATTAGTATTTTAATATTATTGACATGTATATTAAAATGATACAAAAATCCAAAATCAACCAATTTTTAAATAAACGTAACGGATTAACTCTGCATTAATGCTTCAATATCTTCTTCAATTGAAACCTGCGAGGTCGCTGATTGTGGTGAGTCCGTATAGTAGTCAGTTGTATAGTAACCGGTGTGTTCAAACTGAGAAGTCTGCGGCAATGACAGACGACCTTGTTCGTAATTACCTTGATCGGACTGGATGTTACATTGTTGCACTGTACTTGTTGTAGCAAATCTATATTTTTTTACCAAATTCATAATATCTAAACGGAAGTCAAAATTTTGTGCTTCAGACATTTTTTTCATCTGTGGAAGTAACGACAGCAAAAACTGTTTATCTGAATCACTATCATCTTGTGAAGATTTCTCCATACTGTTAATTAATGACCTCTGAAACATTGTCATACTCTGGTCTTTGCGACTGGCACGCTTGGAACTGAAATTTGACGATTCGCTTCCAGTCTCTTGTAGTTGGTTCTCTTCACCACTTGTTTCATAAAATTCAGCTTCTATATTACTAGTTGTAGGGCGCATTTCTCTTAACACATCTAAGAAACGAAGCATTTCTACGTATGGCGTTTTCCTCTTCTTTGCAGCAGCAGAACTTCCACTGCGAACATTGTTCTCTTTTTTTTTCTCTCTAACATAGTAGTCACGGAGATGTTTCCATTTTTTCTGGAGGTCAATAACTGAAATAGAAATGGTACATGATTATTAAAAAACGGAATAATTATTTAATTTAGTAGGTTATAGATTAGTTAATGATTAATTAAGTTTAATTTATTTTCAGATATTTATCAACTGGAATGAGTTTTAAAACATTATCCCTGGACTTCCTGACGGGAGTATCTACAATATCCGGAATAATTAAAGAATGTTGCAAAGTGATATGGATGATGCTGCGAGAAACAGAAATGCCTTGCCCGAATGAAGAAATGTGGTTAAATATAGCTGATCAATTTTATGAAAAAACAAATTTCCCAAACTGTGTTGGAGCAGTAGATGGGAAACATATTCGCATAAGAGCTCCGAATCTTAGTGGTTCCCAATATTTTAACTATAAAAAATTCTTTTCTATTGTCCTTATGGCTATTTCAGATGCAAATTACTATTTTGTAGCCATTGACGTTGGTGCTTATGGCAAAGAAGCTGATAGCAACGTTTTTAAACAATCAATTATGGGTAAAAAACTTTTAGAAAATGACTTCAATATTCCAGGAAACAAAACTTTACCAAATTCTAATGGACCCCCAAAACCATTTGTATTAGTTGGAGATGAAGCGTTTCCTTTACAGAAAAATATAATGCGGCCGTATCCTAGTGGCAATATTGATAGAGAAAAACGAATTTTTAATTATAGACTCAGTCGAGCGCGTAGATGTGTTGAGTGTTCATTTGGATTATTGTGCAATAAGTGGAGAGTACTTCACACTGCCATTCTTACCGAACCCGATTTCGCTATGGAGATAGTGAAGGCTGCTTGTATACTTCATAATTTTGTTCTTCGACGAAGAGACAGCTATCTTAATGAAATTCAAATATGCCACTTACAGACTTTACCCACAGCAACATCAACTAGAATAACGACTGCCACCGATAATAGGGATTTTTTTAAACAATATTTTTGTAACGAAGGAATATTGCAGTACCAAGACCAATATATATAAGAATACTAATAATAAAATAAACATTAACTTACGTGATTCATTTTTCTTTTTTGTATCATATGTCTCCCACTCAACTATTAATATTTCTCCAATTTCCTCCCAAGCCCGTCTCTTAGCTTGTCGGTCGCTATAAGATTTTTCTTTTATGTTCCATAGACATATTCTATTTTGCACTTCCGTGATAAATCGTTCTGTATCAAACATTTTCAAAAAAACTTGGAACGGCCTGTACACAAACGATCTCTGCTGATGTTACGCCTAGTCAGAATGCATCAATCAAAATACACGTAGCGCGTGGCGCGCGCGACGTTGCCGCTCTTACGTCGACCGATAATGCGTTGACGGAAACGGAATAGACGCTGTACGCTCGACGCACTAACGTATCATCGGTTGAGTGTGAACGGTCGAGTGTTTTTCTATACATTTGTCTGTTCTGGCGTTACGCGACCGATAATACGCGACGCATGTTCCGTCAGATATGAACCGACCCTAAACAATCCCAATACTCACAAATACAAAGTTGTTTTTAGATTATTACTAAAATAATCACCTCAACTCAAAACTATCCAAGTTTCCGGTGATCTGAATATCTTACTAACCAGAAGGTTTCTCATTATTACATAGCTGTGTAAAATAGTCTTATTACTTTATAGTATTTAATCAATTACTCAAATTTGTTTAGTTCTCGTATTAAATTATTAAATCTAGTTATTGGTCATTAAAATTATAACATCCGCCATTGTTGACAACTTTTCGTAGGGCCATAATAAAACATATTTACTTAGTCAAGTGTGCAATAGTTAAAATGAGAACAAATCTAAAAGTCCTACAATAAGTGTTCCCGTTTTATTTAAACATCTCGTATTAATTAAACATTGAAAATTAACTTATCAAATGATCTTCATTCAAACGAATCAATAACTAATTCCACAATAAGCCAATAGATGGCGCTGAACCATAAACCAACATAAACAGACATTTAATAGTTCTAGCGAAATCTCAGAGATGACAGGATTATAGAGTTTGTGTTAATTGACAATTGAAATTATTAATTTGGATAACGAATTAGCAAATCTACGCCTCCGCGGCGACACGGCCGTTCTGAACATCAGACGCGTGCTCTGCGTCTTCCTGTATCCTCAGTCTCTGTTTCTTGGTTGTTATCTGTAATAGCAGACAGAAATTTGTCGGCAGATTATTGTTGTTTATCATCCTACAATATAAATTAAATTTGTGATCTGATAACAACTAGTTTTAATCATCATTGATAGCTTGTAAGAAATCTATGCTTAGTATGCCTTATTTTTGAAATTTTGAATGCATTTTAACACCCACAGCTATATGCTTTAGGTATTCAAATTGCAATATGGTAAAGATCAATGTTGTTAGAAAACAACGAATTGCTACATGTCATGCCAATGAAGGCATACAATTTGTATTTCAGATTTTTGTTATTGAATAATCAGTTGCTAGCTTAATAGTCCATTTTGAATCTTGTTTGCAGAATGTTGTTGTTTGTATTATTTTACAATATTTATTGATTTGCAATAGGTAAGAGTCAGTTTAAGTTATCAGTTTATAACTGAATACTTATTAGATTAGGTAACTACAAAGTTTATCTTAAATAAGAATATTTGATGCATTAATGAGCACACACCTACTTATAAGGCTTACACAGCACTCTTGTATTTGGTAAGTATAGTGTAGGTAGTGTAGGAGTATTGTGATCAGCTGTTTTTTGTTTAGTTTCATTCTCACGGGATGGTAATGCTCTGTGATAGACACAAAGTCTTTGATTTGACAGGTTTAAAGGATAGGATCAGGAACACCGCTCTGTGATAGACACAAAGTCTTTGATTTGACAGGATTAAATGTTAAGGAGTTTAGGACCATTGCTCCGTGACAGGCACGAAGTCTTTGATTTGACAGGATATAAGGAACCAGGCTCTGGGTGGTCTTGTACACCGTGGACCCAGCAGGATAACATGAGAGATTGTTCATTAGCGGCCTCCACGCCTAACCAATGGATATTAAATCATTCTTAGTTGCTTCCACAGCAAACTAAGAGATTGTTTGTTGTATTATCACTATTAGTTTCCTCCACGGATTACTAACAGACAGCTTATTGTGTTATCATTATTAGTTGCTTCCACAGCATACCAACAGTATAGTTTATTGTGTTATCATTATTAGTTGCTTCCACAGCATACCAACAGTATAGTTTATTGTGTTATCATTATTAGTTGCTTCCACAGCATACAACAGGAAAGTTTATTGTGTTCTCATTATTACCTCAAATGCACCTCCATGGATGCTGATAGAATGGTGTTGATATAAATGATTGTGTTATTAACTGCCTCCAGAGCTCTAGGTTATGGGACAACTCTATAATTAGAGCTTGTTTCATTATTCATTTTTATAATTGCCTAAATTTGACAATAGAATACCATGAACTGTTACGAGTTACAAAAATATAATAATAACAGTAATCCTCCTGATTGAATTCGGCCATGACAGCCAATCTGATGAGCCATCTACATAGGAAGATACTATAGCGCACAAGGCCAATGGCTTAACATGCTTTCCGAAGCATGGGGTTTAGCACCAATTTCAAAACTCTAGGCTGTCACAGAGGAATTCCTATTGGAAAAATCCCATAAACACATTTTGCCCGACCTAGGAATTGAACCCAGGGATAATAATTTAAAAGTACTGTGTTGCTTGGTAGTACCATGCACAAGCATCATGTAGAGTTATTTGGCATGGCTATTGAGTTGAGCCTTCTGATACAACAGCACTGTATCAGTTAGCGAGGTGAGTAGAAGATAGTTAGAAAACATCTCACCTTTTACTTTTGTTATGTTGTGCTTGAAGTCTTTACTAGCTGACCTCTATTTGGTGGCATGTATGTTGGTAGCATATAAGGTCCTGACCCGGCGACACGGTCACTTGCACCACCAGGTATTTTTTGTTTTGTTTTCATATCGTAGATAACCATTTTGATTTTTGATATGACAATTAACAGGAATCTGGAATGTGAGAAGATATGCAGCTAAATAATAATGTCTGTGACAAATTATCGTAAAACAAACCTGTCTTTTGATTGTTTTTATTCTGTGCAAATGCACCCAATAACAAGCTTTGAAATTTGTCAGAAATGACTAATCTATTTACACCCATGTACCACCATAACAAGTAAAATTCAACTAAACACATTGTGAGATTTAATTCATCAGGAAGGTTCTCAAATATTGAATGATTAAAGAAATTTTGTTATAACAAACTTAACTTGAATAAGTTTAAACTTAAGAGCTTATAGGAGGCCCTCCTATCAGTATCCAACTGACAGTCTGTACCAAGAATGTAGGGTCAGACAATTTATCATTAGGTCTAACTTATAGCGCTATCACTGACAAGATCTCCATACTCAAAACAAAGCTACCAGATCATGTAGACAGATAAGATGGAACACAGTAATCACATTAAATTCACTCAAAGATGTCTTACATACACATGACCATTAATTTACCAAGAATTCACAAGGTCCATACATAATTGGTTACTCAAAGCTTAGGTACTTGTAAATTAAAAGTTACCAAGTGGCTATGAGCTTATGACCATGCACGGACCTAAGCTCTCCTGATAATTATTATAAAGTCCTCGTAATGAGTCACCCAGGTGTATCACATCCCTTTCATTCATACAAACACATTTATACTAGATGCACACTACACTCTAAACAAACCTCTTAATAATATTTAAAATGTTGTTAAGTCTTGTAACTAAACTATTTATCTCACCCCTAAGTGCACTTAAAAACTAGATCTTGACACAGGGTATCCTAGTGTGTGGCTACTTAAATGCAAATCATTGTACCTAGGTATTTTCTTAAGCATGTAATAATTTTAATTTTATTTGTTGTGCTTTTCATGTTTTCAGGAATGTGTTAATACATTTTCTTATCTTACTTTATTTAGTAAGTATGACATGCAACAGGTTCCACATTATTCAATAATAAGCCTTGTTGGCAGTTGGGTAAAAACCATAACTCATTGTAAAAATAACAACTACAGCGTCAACATGAACATATCATGGCACTTTTGCCAAATGTTTACTAATTCTGTTGCACATACATTCTGTTACTTACTTAACGTAGCTACCTACTAAACTATTGTTTTGTGTAAGCTACCTAAATGTAACAAATGCTATAAAAATAAGTTGAATTACCTTTTGTCCGGCACTAAACTCAAATTAAGTACTTTGAATTGTTTATCATTCATACACTCACACCTTGTCCCCATGGGGATAGGCAGCAACCACAGATCGCCACTTGCTACGATCCTTACATACTCCTCAAATAAAATTAAGTTTCTCAAATAATAACTGAGCCATTGTAATTCTTAAGAGAAAAGAAAGAACCATATTTAACACATATAATGCCTCGTCAGCCACATATGGCTGACATTTTCCAAACCAATTGGGCCGTGTCAGCCATATGTGGCTGACGGAATATGCTTGTTTTGAAAGCGCGATTTTTCGTCGTCAGCCACGTTTTTGATGTTAAACTGTATGTAGTATGGTTGACAAGGCCTGGTAAATTATAACTATAATGATGGCATTGATACTTTTACTTACATTTTGAGAAATATCAAGTTTGTTAGTGGAAGTTTCGAAAACAAAAGAGTGATTACAAAAATAGTTGGTTTTTGCAAATAAAATTTATAGGTAAATGTTTTAATTGCTTTTATTCATATTTAAGTTGGCATTGGCAAAATAATAAATCAAATCTACATCAATCATCATGTTCAAACACGTTTAAACTCAAACATATCTATGGTCTAAATTGAAACAGCTGATACAATAGTGTGGCTCATTCGGGCAATCTTCGCAGTATGTTACCACTCTTTTAGTTTTATTTCGAGCATGAACTCTTCCAAATTGGGCACAGTGTTCTTTATAACACCTCACACAATATTTACGACAGGCAGAGGCCAATCCTTGTCTTTTCTTCAATTCATGCTTTACTCGCCTAGGTCTAGAGGAGGCACTAGTTTCCGAGACTCCTGTATGCACGAGGTAGTCAACCAACGCAGTTCTAAACTGGACGACAGAGAGCTTCTTCTTGGTTGTTAATTTATATAAAATATATGAATTTACAATCGCTGTATTCAATAATAACTCCATCGCCAATCTTTTGGGCCATTTCGTTGTCTTCCGAAGAGGGGTCGTGTAAGAGGACATTTGGTCTGACAGATCAACCGCTGATTTTGCATGATTATAATCTACCACAATCTTCGGTTTAATTTTTTCTTTTCCTTTTTTAGTTATTCTTCTGAAACTTACGGAGTGCTTAGTAGACAGCAGCAGTACATCCCGCTTGTCTTTCCATTTCATAATTGTTATTCCATCGTCATTTTCTTGAGCTGAGAATTCTCCTGTCTTCAGTTTGGTTTGGACAACTGTTTGAGGTAAACCTCGTCTATTTTTTCTAAGTGTGCCTATGAGATGAGTTTGTCCTGCTAGTAGTTTTCGTGCCAGATCCAAACTGGTATACCAATTATCTGTGCAAACCGTATGTCCTTTATTTAGATAATCGTCACACAAGGCAAGGACAACATTAGTCGGTGTAGTATTGACATTGTCATAATTTTTGCCAGCATAAACTTGCACTTTTACAGTGTATCCTGGGTTTGAGCACAGCTTAAAAAGTTTTATCCCGTATTTGTGTCGCTTATTTTTATTGTATTGCCTAAAAATAACGCGGCCACGAAATGGGATTAGACTTTCGTCAACACACATTTCTTGATTAGGTGTATAATGACATTTAAAATTAGCATTTAGCATATCTAATAAGTGTCTAACTTTAAACAATCGGTCGTCCTTATTGTGATTTATTTCATTATTGGCAAAGTGCAACATCCTCAAAATGAGTTCAAATCGATTTCGGCTCATAATGGACTTGACAAATTGCTGTTCAAAACATTTGTTAGTGCTCCAGTACAAAGATAGTTGAGGTAGTTTCACTATCCCCATCCAAATTAAAATGCCAAAGAACCGTTTAATTTCATGGCAATTTGTTGGCATCCATTTCTGCATTCGGTATGATTTTGTTGCACTTTTGTTCAAGGTTTGTAAAGCAAAGCGATTTGTTTCTTCGGCTATGTACTCGAATATACTATCAGGTACTAGCAATGAATAAAATTCTGCTGGTTTAGCTGAACTCATGCTGGATCGCAATGAAA
The DNA here is from genome assembly GCA_948252205.1 of Orthosia incerta. Lineage (NCBI taxonomy): Eukaryota > Metazoa > Arthropoda > Insecta > Lepidoptera > Noctuidae > Orthosia > Orthosia incerta. Next base: position 15,741,038 of record OX411758.1, on the reverse strand, counting down.
ATGGCTTAAGCCCAGGACATTCAGTATATGGAATAATACTTGGTTGCTTACCCAACGGATTGAACCATACTTCAGTATTTCGTGAGGTTGGTAACACGGGAATCTGATCATCTTCACTGTCGGATAAAATCTGCCATCGATGATGATTTTTGGTCCGTGCGATTGATACTGTATCATCGAGATCAACGTCAAATACTTGTGTAGCATCACTATTTGATAATGTGTTACATTCTTGATTATACTCTGTTAAATCTAATTGCGATAGTTCGTAGTCCAAATCATCATCAAAATCTTCCATTTTTTGTTGAAAATCACAAATCAGTAACAAATAACTTGCTAAATCACTAACGGAACAACTATTTACTGCAGTCTTCTTCGATGTACAGCGACAAATGACGCGCGGGGGGCAAACACACGCTGCTAAACAATCAAAATGGCGCCGGCGGCGGCGAGCGACGCGTTCGTTTCGCGCGCTTTTGAAATCATATGGCTGACAAAATGACTGACGCGGCCCCATTGAGAATTTTATTACAGTGGCGCCGCGTCAGCCATATATGGCAGCCACCATTATTTATTTATTTATTTCACTATTACATTATGTAAAATGTAACGAAAATAGTGAATTAAGACATTCCTCACATTCCATGGCCGTATTTTACAAAAAAAAAAATACAGTTAGTTCATTTGTTAGTACGGCATTATATGTGTTAAGCGTACACATAGAACATCCGTTTTACAGGATCCTTTTTAACTGATCCGTCGCTACTGGAGGTAATATTCACACAGCATTTACAGGACCGATTTTAACAGATCCGACGCTACTGGAGGTAATATTCACACAGCATTTACAGGACCGATTTTAACAGATCCGACGCTACTGGACTTTCGTTCTTCAGTGTATCGCCTACTTTCTACGAGAATGGACGTTGTCGTGTTGTATTGGTACTATCGTCGTCTGCGGCGGAGGAAGCCCCGGCGTTATTGGATACATCCACTATTAAGGCAAAGATTTTGTCGTGGTGCTGTTGTGCGTCAGCTGAAAGAAGACGAATCTAAATTTTTTACTTATTTCCGAATGACGACGTCTACTTTTGATGACCTTCTTAAACGATTAGAAAAGGATTTAAAAAAGAAAGACACAAACTGGAGGAAAAGCTTGTGCCCTGAAGTAAAACTAGCGATATTTTTAAGGTAAGAACTTTAATTTTTGTTATTATCAATTAAAATTTAAAATGACAAAAAGGTTTACAAAAATGAAGATTTATTTCAAAACATAGACAGATCTGGCAAGTCTGACTCCTGGCTGAATGTAGATTCTACTGATGGCGAACCTTCTACTGATGGTGTAGAGTCAAGATGATGTGGCCTACTAAAACCTTGGGTGTGGTAGTGAGGAGTGCTAGAACTTTGTGAATATGGAGGCCACTCGTAGTTTGACTGACCATATCTTCTACTTTTAATATTTTGTAAAAGGTTTATCACTCCAGACTGAAATTCTAAAATTTGATCGCCATTAAGTGAAGCCAGTTGCGGCAAAATACCTTTGAAGAACGATAAATTGGGATCTTCAAACTCATTTTTACTTTTTTTTAACTGATCATTCATGTATTCAATCATTTTGGCGTCTACTTCATTCACATTTCTTTTGATTGCCTTGCGTTGCGGCGGGGCTAAATTTTGTCTTTCCTTTTGTCTGTCACTACCACTTTGTTCCGTAATCTGATCAGGTTCATCTTCGTTGTCTTTATTACTTTCTACTGTTTCCGTGATGTTGTCATTAGCAGGGACGTTCTCGTGTGTATCACCTGGGGTGACAACTTTTTTCAAAAATAACATTTGATTGTGATATTTGTAAGGCTTGGTATTTGAGGCAGCAGCTCCAGATTTCTTCAATTTCTTTTTCTCACTCAATGTTCGTATCCAGGCATCTCTAGTCGAATTCCATTTTTTATAACATATTTTCCTGAAGCAAGTAAATAATAATATAAGATGGTTGTCAATAGCTTAGTAAGTGAAAGGCGAATAAGAAGGTAGAATAGACTTGTCAGTAATTAATTACCATATTGGTCAGTGGATAAGTCAAATTGACAGTGCAAGAACTAATCGGTCAGTAAATAATGGGAAGCAAAAAAGTATTACTAATGTTTAAATCAATTTATTTTAATTAGGTAATTTTATAATTTAGTTCAGTTCAGTTTAATTTTATTTTATTTATGTAATATATATATAAGTATGAGTTTTGATTTACGACTTTGCTAAAAACTCTCATAAAAATTTCGACTTTCCATACAAAATTTGTTGGTCACTATAATATTTTATAGTTTTATAATAAAACAAGACTTATTCATCAAGCCATCTTTAATAGTCTGACCATAGAGAAGTACCTCTACGAAACATAGACATATACATAATCAGTAATAGACAAAATTAACTAAAACTAAACCCTTACAGTCACTAACGTTACTTTGTATGGGAAGTCAATATATGTGTAATAATATAGTAATTGATTAATTTATTTTTTTTAGGTATGCAGCGTCTGGGTGTACATTTCAAGAACTTTATTACGTCTTTCGTGTCGGTGTGTCAACTATAAGCAACATTATTAAGGAAGTTACACGATGCATATGGAACAACTTGAATGACGAGTTTATGCGACTTCCTACAACAGTGAGTGAATGGGAGCATATATCAAATGGATTCGACACAAAAGCAAATTTTCCCCACTGTTTAGGAGCAGTGGACGGTAAACACATCAGACTTCGAAAACCAGCAAAAAGTGGCTCAATGTACCTAAATTACAAAGACTTTTTTTCCATCATATTATTAGCGATCGTAGACTCTGACTATCGTTTTCTATATGTTAGTATTGGGTCGTATGGAAAAGAATGCGATTCATCAATATTCAAGGAGTCGACATTTTGGAAAATGATGCTAGATGGCAGTTTACAAATACCAGAACCTTGCCCATTAATAACAGGCTCAGAAACGAGAGTTCCCTACGTCATAATCGGCGATGAAGGTTTCGGTTTACACGAAAATTTAATGAGGCCATTTAGCGGGACGCATTTAGACGTAAATAAGCGAATATATAACTATCGTTTGACCAGAGCTAGACGATACGTTGAATGTGCATTTGGTATTCTTGCTAATAAGTGGAGAGTATTCCACCGGCCTCTAGACGTCAACAAAACAACAGCTATATGGATAGTTAAGGCATGTACCGTTCTACACAACTTTGTAAGGGAAAAAGAGGGCTTAAAGGATGGCAACACATCCGAATCTGAAGCATTTCATTTCAATAGCCTACCTGATGATGAAACGCTACGAGGTGGTCGAACTGCAAATTCAGTTCGAACGGAATTCGAAAACTATTTCGTGTCCGAATCTGGGTCAGTTTCTTGGCAGAATGAAGCTATTTAAAATAAAAAACAATGTCTCCATTACAATATAAAATAAATACTTACCAAATTCTTGTCTTTCTTTTTGTTCCATAGCTTCAAAATCCTCCTTTAGAATACCGCATATTTCGCGCCAAGCTGCGGTTTTTGCAATTTTATCTTTATAAATCTCCAGTGTTTTGTCCCAAAGAACTGGTCTACTTTCAACACAATTTATCAAAACTTCTTGCTCAACATATTTTTCAAACGCCTTGCTTGCCATGATTATGATAGCACTGGACACGTGCACTACTCTAGGAATGAAACCGGCAAATGGCGGCTGTGTGTAGCACATGGCTACTTCCCATTTGGTAAACTTCCCATTTCGTAAACCTCAAACTGTACCTACTAAAAAGTTGCGTTTGGTAAACATTATACATTTCATACATTTAGTCCCATTTCGAAAACATTTCAATATTTTTTTGTGTTATATCCCATTTGGTAAACTTTCAGATGAAATGGGTACAGTCAAGTAAAAAAAGAAAAACGAAACTAATGATAACATTGTCATTTATTTTGTTAAATATTTTTAATCACAGGTACAATAGTCGGATTATGTGTACGTATGCCATTTACACATATTGATATTTAAAAACAGAAATAAAAAGTGGGGTGTACTAGGGCATGGATCCCGGAATTCCGAGATTTCGTAACTCCGGAATTTCGGACTGTTTTTTTTCGATATTAGAATTCCGGAATTGAAGTTAATATCGCAATCCGATACTCATTTAATTATGCATTATTACTGAGAAAAAATACCACAATCAGAAACAGAATTTGCTTATTTTTACTATTGCGAAATGTTACCGCGCGCGAAGTTTGATTTGAATTTGCCGCCATCGACGCCTGCGTTTGTTTGTTACCCCGCCACGCCAGTCGCTAACCAGTTCGCACCGTTCTCGCTCGGGAGTCGGGAGTATATTGCAGTGCAGCGGCGGTGTTTCGCAAACTAAATCAAAATCCATAGAAAATATGTAAGTTTTGGCTTTCTTAGTACTGTATTTTGAATTCATTAACAATTAATGGAAGTCGGACATTTCATTTTCAGAAGCCGAAGTACAGACGCTGTCTGATATTCATCAGAGTCTAAATGTAGTGAAATTGACTGTTCTGTCTTTGTGTAGACGCGACGCAACTCTTTACACTGCTGATATTGCATTAAGATTTATGCTGAAAAAGCTTGATGAACAAAGCAGTTTCTTGAGTGCTAAACTTGCAACAAATTTAAGGATTCGGATCAAACAAAGACGTCTGCTGTTAGCTGGTGTACTTCACTATTTGCATGATCCAGAAGACTTCTTCAAACAAACCGATGATGACATTTTTCGTAAACCTAATAATGAAGAAATTGAGAAGACGATCATTACTTTGCTGCAACAATTAAAGTACAAGGATAATAGCATTTCTAGTGCTATTAACGAAGAAGGTGATGCAGAAGAAAGTGATAAAGACGGCGGCGTTGAAGAAGTAGCAGTCACTGAATCGACATCGACACTGCAAGAACAGCTAGATAAGGCACTTTGTAAATGCAAAGGAACTCGCACGAATCAGAAACGATATTTTGATCTTTCTGGATGTATAAAAGTTGAGAAAGCCATGTACGATAATGGCGGAGAACGTGGTATTTATTTGACACAAGCGTTCAATTACATTTTAGGTGTTCTTCCCACGAGTGTTGAGAGCGAAAGAGTATTTTCAAGTGCCGGGTACTTTTGTAACCGCATAAGAAGCTCGCTCTCTGACAAAATGTTAGATGCTCTGATAATCTTGAGAACACATTATCAAGAAGAGCGATCCTTTTTGAAAAAGTGATTTATGTCTCATTATATTTCTTTTTAGTTTTGTAAATAAGTGTGATTTAATTGATCTCCATTTCCAAAAAATACGATAGCGCTAGTTTTGTGCAATTTAATTTAATAAGAACTTTTATTTTTTTCTTAAGTATATTGATCTCAAAATAGGATAAGTTGTTGATTTAGTTTATTGAGACTTGTTGATTGTTATATTCATCATAATTTTATTAGATACCTATTTAGTTATTGGATAAGCTATATTTTAGATAGAAAGCACATGTTGTTTTTGATAAATATTTTTGAAAAGTTGATTATTTTTTATAATAAGACTGTTTTTGGAAACAAAATTCCAAATAAGATTTGATTTAATAAAACATTTTAATCCTGATTTATTGTTATTTTTTCTTAATTCTTGTACCTTTTTCTAATTCCGGTACTGACTCCGGAATTCCGGAATTGAACCAGTAGTATCGTAACTCAGTTCCGGAATCGAACATCATCCGATATTACATGCCCTAGGGTGTACAAATAACTTTCAAAAAATTTAAGAAAAATCACAGTTCGATTTGACTATTTCGATGACAAGTTTTATTTTTTTAATAACATAAGTCAATCTAGATGCGAAATCAACTTATATAAAAAAACAATAATCACAGATTTGGTACTATCTTTTTATGTTAATGTACATTAACATAAAAAAATACATACGAAATCAACTACTTATAAAATATAAAAATAAACAGTCACTGATTTGGTACGTTAACGTAAAAAAATACATACTAAATCAACTATAAAATATAAAAACAATAATAATCACAGATTTGGTACAATAACATAAAAAATACATGCAAAATCAACTTTTAAATATAAAAACAAATAATAATCACAGATTTGGTACATTAACATTAAAAATTACACACAAAATCAACTATAAAATATAATCACAGATTTGGAATATTAACATAAAAAATTTACTACCTACACTACAAAGTTAAAAATCAATAAATAAATTATAAAGTGATACAAGCAATTCTTGATAATTCGTTCAAACAATTTTCCAATGATATTTTTCCACTTTTGTAATCGCCGAGAATATTGTTAATTCGTATATCATTTTGGATAGATTTTTTTCTTCGTTTTGATATACTTTCTCCATTATTATAAAAGCTGTAAAAAATTGTTATGATTAATTAAAGTAATAATGTATAATTTTTATCATATGTGTCGCCTAAAAATACAGGTCATTGAAACAAAAATATGTACCTTTTCAGAAGATTTTCATAATGTTTAATATTGCCTGATATCGTTTCGAAAAATAAAAGAATTGATGGAATTTTTCCAATTTCACTATTGAAACTCCAATTCCAAGATTCCATGAGGTTTGTAGTGCGGTGTCTTTGTGCGTAGCAGCACCAAATATTCATCATATCTTCATTTTCCAACCACTGATCCACAAAGTAATCATTGAATTCAGTTATAGCTTTTTCTTCAAAACTGTAACAGAATTAATTCGTTGAAGATTATGATACGAAAAACCATATATTACCTAGTTTCTAACGCATAAAAATGGCTGTAGAAAATGGCGGTAGAAGAAATATCCAGAACTAAACGCGTTCATTTCAATACTGCAAAATTAATTTACCTTTGACTCATAACGTATAGCCATCCATCGTTTATGTCTTCTTTTGGTAAATGTGCCAGAGCCATACATAGTTTGACGTGATAGTGAGATTCTTCATGTTGTAATAAGCCAAGAGATTTTGCCTTTCTTAATAGCGCTCTGCCAAAGTGAACAAAACACCCCTTAACAATTATGTTTGGAAATGTCTTTTTAATTGCATTTATTGGAGCTTTTTCGAAATCCAAGGTAATAATATCGGCTGTCCACTCTGGTAAATGAAATTTTAGTTTGTAAAACAGTCTTTCATATGTAGTTTCTTCTTTGTTTGTCAACACTGCATAAAAAAATGGTACAATATTTGTCCCAGTTTCTGTACTTCCTATGTCTCCGTGTACAACGTATAGTTGAAGAAACGGCTTTGCACAACATTTGAACGTTCCGTCCGCAAAGTAGTGACGGACGTCATTTAAATGTGCAATTGCACTCTTTGAACCAAACACAATCATTCTATTTTCACCGTCAATCTCATCAAACAATAAATTGTCTTTAAAACGGTCAGGAATCACGATTTCTGTAGAGTTAGAGTGCTGAGATTTTGTGATTCCTAGTTGTCTATTTCTGTGTCTATACAAACTGCTTTTAACTTTGTCAAAATTTGGTAATTCTTTAATAATTTCATAACCATTATCTTTCAGCTTTTTAGTACATTTCCTGTATGTAGCTGGAATCGGCTTCAGATCTTCACATATAGTTTGTTTACATTTTTCGATGGCTACTTTCACTTCATTTTTTTCAAAATTCGGAATACAAGAACTGCAGTGAGCATTTTCTCTTAATACATGGCTTCGATTTGAATTCAAAGTTACACTTGCTGAACATCCATCTTTTCTATTAACACAGCGCCACCAACTTGAGTCCTTATTATTTTTCTGTTTATAATATTGATGCCCAGCGCGTAATAAAATTTCACCGCCTCGTGTACTATTAATAATTTTTAAATTCACTGCACCACTAGAAGATCCCTCACCCGACATTGCAACGACCTTGCACTATGCATAAAACGAGTGAACTGATAAGTTAAACCCGGTAATAGATATAATTTACGTATACTTACTTATGTCTATCTCATTCACACCTTTTGTTTAAAACGATGGTAAGGACAATAAATCCCTACCTGAGAACCCGCTCGGTGCTTCTTTTGCGGGAAAAGCACGTGGTATTTTTAGTAGCATCGTGGTATTTTTACAGACTTTAATACGTTTTTTTTACTTCTTCTTGATCAGCCATTCTTTTTGATGGTCGAGATACTATCTCAAGACTGAAGCATTTAAAAATATATACATCTCTAATTTAATACTAATTTGACACTGACTGTACCGTACAAAAATAACAATACTAACAAAGTTTACCAAATGGGATTAAATGTATGAAGTAACGAAATGTTTACCAAACGCAACTTTTTAGTAGGTACAGTTTGAGGTTTACGAAATGGGAAGTTCACCAAATGGGAAGTAGCCAGCACATCGCACCCCGCGCACCCCCGTGCAAAGCCTCGTGCGGTTTCAATCCGATAAAACGGATTAGTATAGTATTACTGGATCCGGAATACTGTGTGAACTGGCTCATACAACTACATACGCTAATAACATATACGTTTAAACGGACCTGTAAAACGGATTGCTGCTTATTTTGTCGGATCAGTATTTTTTACTGGATCCGGAATACTGTATTCTGTATGAACTCGCTCATACAACTACATACGCTAATAACATATACGTTTAAACGGACCTGTAAAACGGATGTTCTATGTGTACGCGCCCTTAGTTGGGAAAAGTCTAGGCAGATTGATTAAAATTGTCACACAAAAGGTCACTGACCTTGCCTTGTATGATGAAAATAATTAAGAATGTTGGGTTACATAAATAAATAAAACAGAATACTCCCCTTAATGATGATGGAATCTATCAATGGACAGATCAAGTCTTTGTTTATTTAGCTGCTTCGGTCATTCTGTACTGTACAAAGTTTTGGTTCACTTCAATGATATTGTCTGCAGCTAGTTATGATCATAATGATGTAGGTCAGCATCCTCCCAGCATTATGCTGAGCGATGAACGTTTTGCGTAGTTGTGACGCATACTTTGTGATGATCTTATTATTATTATTTTTATTTATTTATTTTTTGTTTTTTATGGTATGCGTCGTGCCTGGCGCAAATAAACAATTTTTTCTTTCTTTCTTTCTTTCTTCATCAGCAGCTTAGACGAGACCATAGCCAATTCTTAGCTTCTTCTGACGTTTCAATAAAGTTCTATGCGTTCTTAAAAATTATCATAGGAAAATATTTTGCTATGCTCTCGGCGGTGGCGGTGATGTACGAAATTCTTCGGATGGCTTTCATAGCATAGGCAGAAGGCGGGAGCTGATCTCAATTCTGATGTCACGTCGAGGTACCTATGAATTATAGGACCACCATCATCAACTCCAATTCTAGAGGCAATTCCTTCATTCTTCATAGGAACGGGTAAACTTCAATAACACACATCACTGGATTGAAACTCGAAAGTATTTATTACAGGCACTTTGAGTTTTCATTCGAACTTGAAGTTAAAACCACATGGTGGCTCGCTAGGTCGCAATCCCTCGTCGATCTCTAGAGAAGACCTAGCAAGAAACTCTAGGATACTCTTTTAAATCTTTTTATAGTTTACACAATCACTTTAAGACAATTGGTGTTACATGTTTATTAGGTTTTCAAACATCTAATCAATCAGATTTATTAAACAGTTATTATTTTACACACGGCATAGCGCGATGCGCGTTGCGAGTGTGCGGGACTTCCATATTGTTTTTGTTTAGACACTAATTACTTGGACAGTTGTATAAAGCTAACAAACAATACTAAAATGCTGCTCAGTTAATTATTTTAACATTAAACAATCCCAATACTCACAAATACAAAGTTGTTTTTAGATTATTACTAAAATAATCACCTCAACTCAAAACTATCCAAGTTTCCGGTGATCTGAATATCTTACTAACCAGAAGGTTTCTCATTATTACATAGCTGTGTAAAATAGTCTTATTACTTTATAGTATTTAATCAATTACTCAAATTTGTTTAGTTCTCGTATTAAATTATTAAATCTAGTTATTGGTCATTAAAATTATAACATCCGCCATTGTTGACAACTTTTCGTAGGGCCATAATAAAACATATTTACTTAGTCAAGTGTGCAATAGTTAAAATGAGAACAAATCTAAAAGTCCTACAATAAGTGTTCCCGTTTTATTTAAACATCTCGTATTAATTAAACATTGAAAATTAACTTATCAAATGATCTTCATTCAAACGAATCAATAACTAATTCCACAATAAGCCAATAGATGGCGCTGAACCATAAACCAACATAAACAGACATTTAATAGTTCTAGCGAAATCTCAGAGATGACAGGATTATAGAGTTTGTGTTAATTGACAATTGAAATTATTAATTTGGATAACGAATTAGCAAATCTACGCCTCCGCGGCGACATATACATATTGCCCACATGGCCGGTAACGCGAATTCGTGATTTGTATTTACATGGCAAAATAGGCTTTTATTAGTAAAAAAAACATTCAAATGCATTTTGTAATAAACTTTTATTAGAGATCAAAATCACTTCTTATAATAATGTAGAAACATGTAACTTATAGGTAACAATGAACTTATAGATAGACTAAGAAAAACAAAAATTACACTTTGGTAGGTGATTTTACTTATTAGAAAAACCAGTAAACTTGTGCAGGTCAAAAAAACAATCAATACAAAACGGGGGGGAATCAGGGCATTGCTTACATTCCATAGTAGTATTTACCCTTTTTTTATTCGAATAACAATTTCGACAATCCTTTCTGGCCGTTACAGTAGCTTTTCTACCAGTACTGAAAAGACGCTCTTTAGATTTCTCTATTTTAGTCAATCTGTGGTATATAGATTGCTGCGACGCTTGCGACACTTGTGGCTCAACTTGACGTTCAGGCAAAAATGACTCAATGACTTTTTCTCTAAAATCATATAACGATAAGCTAGGCTTGCCTGAGAATTTGTTGTAGAGTTGTCGAGCATTTATCATGCTCATCATTATACCATGTATGAAAATTTTCACATACCACCTTAGAGTTTTTCTTTCACAGGGGTAATAGCTGAGCATTTGATCTTGTAAGTCTACGCCTGACATGTTTTGATTATATTGTAGGACAGCTAATGGTTTTAATACAACAATGCCGCGTTTGTTGGTAATTTCCTGCATTTGATCCGCGAATTGCGATGAGATATAATTTAGTTCTCTTTTGTCCTTCCATTTTCCTATATGAACACCGTTACGATAGCGTGAAATATTTTCACCTTTTTTTAGTTTTTTGGAAATCACTTCTGATGGATTATCTTTGCGTTTCTTGTTCAATGTGCCAGTGCAGTAGGTATTCCTGTTTAATAATTTGGTAGCTAAGCTATAGCTGTTATAGAAATTGTCCATAAAGACAGCGTGGCCGGAATCTAAATTATTTTGCAATAACTTTTCTACAATTTTTTCTGTGTGTCCTGTGCCAGAAGTTTCGTCCATTGTACTGGCAAAAACATGAACTCTTATAATAGTTCCATTTGGTTCTGCCAATATATAAAGTTTTATTCCGTATTTGTGTCTTTTTCCTTTTATGTATTGCCGAAATATCAGGCGGCCACGAAATAAAACCATAGATTCGTCCAAGGACAAATTTCTACCGGGATAATAAATCCTGTCCATTGTTTCATTGAAAGTATTTATTATCATTTTGCATTTATTCATGCGGGCAGGATCTTCACCTTCTTCAACAAAATGTAGGCATCGCAAAATAAGTTGGAACCTGTTTCTCGACATATGTTCAGAGAAAACTGACTTATACAATCGATGCGATTTCCAGTAATCAACCAAGCGGTTCATTTTCGCTGTGCCAGTGTGATAAAGTAAACCAATAAATATTCTCAATTCTTCTATAGTTAGTGGTTTCCAATTCGTAATACGAGACCTGCGAAACTGCGTAGAATTCCTTATGTTTTCTGCATTTCTATTAGTACAATCGACGATTTTTTGTAGATAGTCATCAGTAAGAAATAAATCAACATACCCTCTAGGACTGTCTGGCGGTGGCACAAGCAGTTCATTTGTCTTCGTGAAAGAAATATCTCTCATCGAACTAGAATCGGTGGTCCAACGTGTCGTAGATGCTGTTCTGGATGGCTGCTGAAGGTCAGTCGGTAGCGACGATGGAGTCTGATCACTAGAGGTATCGAAACGTTGTTCAGGCACAGCCTCCACGTTTTCCTCCTCCTCCTCGTTTCCTGCAGATTCTGAACTTGCATCACCTTCGTCGGCTATGTAGTCTAAATCATCTACATCACTCCCTGCATAAACATCTTCGTCTGAGTCCCGTAAAAGTTCTTCCATTTCCGAACTTTTGAGTCGTTTTCTTCTTGCAACTCGCGATGTACTAGGCTCTGATGACCTTTTTGTCGCATTATTACTCATTATAAATACAAAGTTTTGATGTAAACAAAACGAAAACAGCCGAGAAATAACAAAAACACTCCTGCCCACGTGGCTGCACAGAGCAAACTAGTGCGCGGCTAGCTGCACGCGAAACAAAAAATTCAAGATGGCTGACCGCAGGCCACGCCCACAAATAGATAGGTAATTTCCTTCCCTAGTGGCCAAAACAAATACCAGAATCCAATACGCTGCGGCCGCTATTTTGTGGCTCATATACAATTGTAAGGCACCATCACGCGACGTCGCGTGAACAGCCACAGCGTAATAGGCCGCTTCGCGCGACGTCGCGTGATGTGGCAATGAACGTGTTAAACAACAGTTAAAGGTACACCGTGGGAATTTTCCTTGCTAAAATCACCATGCAACGTACACAGTCATGTGTCCGTTACAAATAAAATGAACATTGTCACGTAACAATCAAAATTAGCTTATTTTCAATAACGAATTACCGTCACAAACAATTATTTCAAAGAGGCCAAGCGCGACGCGTAAGCGACGCCGTATAGAGAGGACTTACGACCTTCTTCTCGCGAGTTCGCGTACACATCGATGACAACTATCCCGAGAGGCGGCATAAGGTTGGATTGTTACTGTGAGGCATTTAATTAGCTTTTACGACAATCATCATCATCTGCCTTTTCCCTGCCTAGCTTTTACGACGATACCAAGTATAAAAGTTCTTCACTTCATATTATCAAACAGTGCAGTGAAATGGATGACAAATGAATCGATTATTTGAGAAACCCCATAAGTCAACAGACCCTAACTTTACAGGAAACGAAAAAAACCTCTACGTGAAAAAAATATATATGGAAGTGGATGTGTTTTGTATTTAGTTTAAATGGTTGAAGTAATATCTATATAAATTGATGCTTTTTTCTTAAAATTTTGTCCATATCATGGAATAAATAGCGCCGGAATGTCGTTGACTTAAGGGCTTTCTCCAATAAACAAAATGAAACACGTTTCATAGGTTTAAATATCATGAAATTTTAATCAGACAACATTATAAAGCAATAATTATCTTCTGAATAATTGAATTATTAATTGCTTAGGCCAAAGTCTCATCTGTATCGCGATCTGTGACCGGCCATGCGTATATTTTTTCGTAAAAGTCCTGTACTTCTTTATCTTGAGGCAAGTAACTTTTAAGTTTATTTAAGTCTTCCATTTTCTTTTTGTTAATTGGTATTTGACCCTCTGGATACGCTTTGTTGGTTGGCAAAACAAGTCTCTCTTTATTTGCATTCCTAAGATTGAAAGAATGTTCAATCAGACCATCAATAAAGTCCCTTACGACCACTACTCCATCTCTTTCGTGAAAATAGCGAAAGTAGCAATATTGGCTGATCTTGAATGACACTTTCTGTTCTTTGGGTATGTGTCTACCAGCTGATTCAACCGCGAGCATATTCTTTTTGTAAAATTTTGGCCACCACTTTTTGTAGTCTATTATATCATGGGACGAAGGCAATGAGACCAAGAAAATGTTTTTCGCCGTTGAACTTAGAATCAATGCTGCAACTTCCTTCACTGTGTAGATCCGATCAGTTCGTCTTATTTTTCTTTTCAAGACGGCGAAGTCTCGATCGCAAGGTAAAAACGAGTGACCTCGAATCGGAAAATACTGCTCGATGGTCTTAAACATTCCGAGCGACACCAACGCCGATAAAACTCTTACGATCGTGTGGTTTTTATTTTGTCCACCACAGCCATCAGTAAACACATGCAAGTGCTCAACATCACCCATATTTTCTTTCAAATATTGATGAAGAAATGTGCTTACTTCGTTAGGCCCTTTACCTCCAACTCCTTCGTGATACACTATGAAGTGGGCACTGTTATCTTTTAGGTTGTGAATGCAGCAAACACTTACAGTTAGTTGCCTTAGGTAAAAGGTCTCTTGCACTGGTATAAAGGGAAGGCTAATATTTTGCATGTAATCTATGCAAATGGCTCCATTCTTTCCGGATTCATTTCGTACTAGCTCCGTAACAGATTTAATTTTTTTATAAAATTTGTTTGCACGTCGTAAATGTACCATTTTTTCTGCCACTGCCACACGTTTAGCAGAGTCATTTAAAAATTTACTTTTTATTTTCACTTCCAACTCTTCACAAGTACAGCAGGTATCTACTTGGGGTCGCCCAAAACGAAGCGAAAATTGTTCCTTAAAAATTTTTATGTAAAAGGAATATTTTACATCCAAATATGGATGTTTCGCTCGAAACATTGAGTGCATAATTTTAACATTAAGTCTAGCATCCAAATAATGGCACTCTTGACTAGCGTAATGTGATATCTTTTGGGGAAATGACTCAATATGTTGCTTCACAGCTTGTATTAGGGCTCCGTCTTTCGCGTTCCCGGGTGTATTCAGTCCTCGTTTATCAATAGGTGCCTTTCCTTGTGACAGTAGGGAGCATAATCGTCTTATACGGTCGATGGTAATGCCGTGAATATTAGCAAATGCTAATTTGCAAACTTGATATTTACCAGAACATGTCGATATATTATACTCGTAACTTGAACCACGTGACGGCCTTGTAGTATCCGACACAGGCCTTCGTGGTCTTCTCTGTTTTATTTTAACAACTGAAATTTGGCCCTGTAGGTAACCATCTTGTTCGTTTTTTGTGTTAAAACTGATAAATTTATTAAAAATTAATAACCGTTCTTCTTCACTGATTTTATCGTAACACTTTCTTTTGCAACTGGAACAAACGTAGAAAATCTTGTACCTAATGAAATTAGAATTAATATTCGCTAATATGTATAAACTGAACCTTACCGGCAATCTTCCTTGGGTGTTAAAGGGTTAACAATTCGCCCCTTCGAGTTTGTGTATTGAAGTCCTTTTACTCGAGCATGTTTTATTATTTCCGATTTATAGGCAGATTTATTGATAACGCCTCTTTTTCTCTTCTTCGTACTGTCACAATAACTGCTTGAATCACTACTATCGGCCATTCTTACACTTTTTTAATTTTAACAAAATCAACAACGACTAGAAGCCGTTACAAATACCTAATTAAAACAAAACAACGAGTGACACACAGACTATATTATAAAGATTGACTGACAGTGACAGTTGACGACAGTTGATTCGGTGTTGCCACTCATTTGTTTGAGAAACACCATTAGTCACTGACTTAAGGGGTTACTCAAATAAACCAAATATTCAGCATGTTATAATTTCCATACTAATGCATTGACTTGTGGGATTTCTCTCTGTAATGTGTATTTACTGCCAAAGAATGCATATTACAAAAAAAGTAATTTTGCCAAAAAAGCTGACTTATGGGGTTTCTCAAATAATCGATTCATGGTGTAACCGGTGAATGTTGATCAATATTAGTTTGTTTTCAATAACGAATTACCCTCCCAAACAATTATTCTAAAGTGGTCAAGCGAAACGCGTAAGCGACGCCTTATAGAGAGGACTTACGACCTTCTTCTCGCGAGCTCACTTACACATCGGTGACAACTATCACGAGAGGCGGAAAAAGTTGGATTTCATTAATTATTGTAAAGCATTGGTGTGTATAAATTGAATATACGTTTGGAAATTGTTTGTAAATTGATTACAATGGCATCAACTTCATTATCATGGGGATGCTGCACCAGCGAGAACAGAAAAGATGGACAACAGTTTGTTGTTTGCAGGAGATGTAACTTGAATTTTCACTTTCTTTGCATTTCGATACCAGTTATTCCTGCTGAATCCGATGAATTTTGTAAATGGGTGTGTTCAGTCTGCACGAATATGGTTTCTAATCCTACTATTATGAACAGCACACCTGCTCGCAATGTATCCACCGCAAGGGGTAATAAAAGACCTGCCCTAAACTCTCCTCCCGAGAACAAATCTGTAACTAGCGATGACGTACGAGAAATTGTGCAGGATGTTATAAAAAGGGAGCTCGCTGCTATGGTACAACAATTAAAGAACTCGATTGTTAGTATCGTCAAAAAGGAGTTGGAGCCAATTGGAAAAGAGGTGAGTGAGCTGAAAGTTTCACTGAATTTCCATACTAAACAATTTGAAGACTTTCAATCTGATCACGCTGCCTTGAAGAGTACTGTGAAAGAATTAAAGGAAGAGAATACGCAACTGAAAACATCTTATTCAGAAATTAGTCACCGTCTCAATTACTTGGAGCAGCAAGCGCGGGCCAACAACCTAGAGATGCAATGTCTTCCGGAAAATAAACAGGAGAAATTATACACCGTAGTTAAGCAACTGGGATCTGTAGTCAGATGTGAATTGAGAGACAGCGACATTCTGCACTGCACCCGTACTGCTAAGCTCCAAACCAATAGTACTCGTCCTCGTTCTGTTGTGGTTCAGCTGGCCTCGCCGAGAATTAGGGATCAGCTTCTGGCCGCCGTCATAGAATATAACAAAAATAATAAAAACGACAAGCTCAATAGCGCCGATTTTGGACTCGCTGGTAACAAAACCCCAGTGTATATTGTGGAACACTTATCCTCCTCTAATAAATCTCTTCATGCTGCCGCAAGGCTCACAGCCCTTTCACACGGCAGTCCAGTTTTGCAGGATCGGCTTTTTACGGTATCCTGCTAAACTGGACGCTGTGTTCACATGGCAGTTCAGTTTTGCAGGATTCAGTAAAAAGCTGCTCCCGCAAAACTAGACTGCCGTATGAACACGGTTGCATCCTGTTTTTTTTACCATTCCTACGCCGGTTATCAAGTGAAATGGACGTGAATACTTTCCTAATTTTCTATTGGTATTATCGGCGTC
This sequence comes from Orthosia incerta, assembly GCA_948252205.1. NCBI lineage: Eukaryota > Metazoa > Arthropoda > Insecta > Lepidoptera > Noctuidae > Orthosia > Orthosia incerta. The sequence continues at coordinate 15,723,848 of OX411758.1, read as the reverse complement.
GGCAGCGAAATAGAAGATTATGGGTTCATCCTATTTTGACACAACGTTTGAATTTGGGTATTTTTCGGAATCTTATGAGCGATTTGAGAAGAGATGAGTCAAAATTTTTCAATTATTTTAGAATGAGTATGTCCACATTTGACGACCTTTTAAAAAGGGTGAATGAAGATTTAAAAAAACGTGATACAAATATGAGAAAAAGCATCACACCTGAAGAAAAGTTAGCAATATGTTTAAGGTAAGAATGAAACTCATATTAAAAGTTTAATATTTATTACCAAACACAATAAGTTATGTATGTATGATATTTTCACAAGATAATCGTTAATATTAATTAAATATTAGTGAAATCCGGAAAATCAGAGCTCTGCGATTCAACTGATTGTGCAGATGGCGATGACTGAACACTGTAATGCGGTGTGAAATAACCTACTGATTGAGAGTAGTTATTAGAAGTAGATTGTTGTTGAGAGGACCATTGGTTAATGTTGGAGCTTTTTATATTTTGCAACAAACTTATAACACCTGCTTGAAATTGTAATATTTGATCATCGTTGAGTGAAGCTAGTGTAGGAAGTAAACTTTAAAAAAATGACAAGTTACGATCTTCATTCTGCGTATTCGGCTGACTTTTCATCTGGTGATCAATAAAACTCGCCATTTTTTGATCTATTACAGAAAGCCTCTGCCTTGGTAGTACACTTCTCTTAAGTCGTTTAGCGCCACCTGCGGGATTTTCTTGTCCTGGACTTCCATGTTCGATAGTAGGTTCATTTTCACTTCCTTCATTTTGGATAGGATTTTCCGTATCACCCTCTTCAATATTTGTAGCTTTGTTACCGCCACTGTCTTGTGTTTCAGCCGGATCCATATTTTTTTTTTAAAATAACAACTGGTCGTGATAACAGTATTTTTTGGTATTAACTGCAGCAGATCCAGATTTATTTATTTTCTTTTTCGCATTTAAACTCCTCTTCCAGCTGTCTCTTATCTGATTCCATTTTTTAACGACCATTTTAGCTGAAAAAGAAAACATAAATTATGAATAAGGGCGGAGAAAGAACCAACAACAGGCTCCAGTATTAGGTATTCTGCTATTTGTTAAACATGTGTTAAACGTCTGTTTAACTTTTTTGTAATAACACTAGGTACTTATGTTTTCAATTTGCAGGTACTTGGCATCTGGGTGTTCATACATGGATTTACATTACACATATCGAGTGGGAGTCTCAACAATCAACTCAATAATAATAGAAGTAACAAATGTTATATGGAATAAGTTGCATCAGGAGTTTATGAAATTGCCCGACACAAAATATGAGTGGGAACAAATTGCTGACGCATTTTATAATAAAGCTAATTTTCCTCACTGCATTGGTGCAGTTGATGGGAAGCACATAAGAATGAAGAAACCAAGTCACAGCGGTTCTATGTACATGAATTACAAGTTTTTTTTTTCCATTGTATTGCTAGCGGTAGTGGATTCGAATTATAGATTCACCTATATCAGCGTAGGCTCTTATGGCAAAGAATGTGACTCCTCTATATTCAAAGAATGTACTTTCTGGAAAAGATTGAATGATGGCAGCTTAGATTTACCAGAAGCTCGTCCTCTCTCTACAGGTTTGGAATCACGTGTTCCATTTGTGATAGTGGGTGATGAAGCATTTGGTTTGCATTATAATCTGTTGAGACCCTATGGAGGAACTCATTTAGATAAAAATAAAAGGATATTTAACTATCGATTAACAAGAGCCAGACGTTATGTGGAGTGCGCGTTTGGAATATTGGCAAATAAATGGCGAATATTTCATCGTCCATTGGACGTAAGCACCAGTACAGCTATCTCGATAGTTAAAACTTGCGTTGTGCTTCATAACTATATCATGCACAATGAAAGTTCATATGCGAACATTGACATCAACAGTTCAACGATATCTTTGGAAAACGTACGTAATGAGCCAAATACACGAGGTGGACGCTGTGCTAACACAATACGAACAGAGTTCACAAATTATTTTGTTTCTGATGTGGGAGCTGTACCTTGGCAAGAAGAAGCAATACAAGGATAAACGAAATAAATATAAAAACTTACCATAGCTTTGTCTTTCTTTTTCCTCAAGTTCTTGAAAGTCTTCTCTCAAAACAATGCAAACTTCGCGCCATGCTGCAGTTCGCAAGTTGTTATCTTTATAATTTTCCAGCGTTTTGTCCCATAATATAGGCCTAATTTCAATTAGTGTAATAAGAAGTTCGGGATCAATATTTGTTTGCGACATTTTTCGACGAAACACAACCTTCTCGGCGCCGCGCAAAAGAGCAATGCGCGAGCGCTACACACGCGCGGGTGGCGCGGCGGGCGCGGGGCGGGGGCTGCCACCACTCCACTATCCCGCAAAAAACAGTGTCCAGCAAAAAACCGCACGCAGGAAGCCGTGTGAACACTGCTATTGAAATATATGTGTGATTAAACGGGATCCCGCTTTTTACTGGACTTCGGATCCAGTTTCTAGTGACAAAACCGAACGGCACAATTCGACCGGATCGGTTTTTTGCAGGATCCCGCATGCGGGATGCTCGTGTGAACGCTAGCATATAAACACATTCGCCATCAAACGGGATCCTGCAGAAAACGGGATCCTGTTAAAAACTGGACTGCCGTGTGAAAGGGCTGTCAAGGCCCAAGAAAAGAGATATAAGTATGTCTGGGTGAGAAACGGTAGGATCTTCGTAAGAAAGGATGATGGCGAGGGACATATTTTTATTAAAAATTTGGATTCTCTGAATAAGATAATTTAGCTTATATATTTAGCACAGTATCTTGTCTTTTTTTTTTTTGTTTAAATTATTACTAAAATACATTTTGCATGCTATGCGGAATACTATTAAAATCAAATTCAACTGCTTAAAATTATATTACCAAAATAGTCGAGGCTTACGAACAAAGACCCATGTTTTCTATAGGAATATATGTTGTAATGACTTTGATGTAGTAGTGTTGTCAGAGACTTGGCTTAATAGTTCTGTCCTGAGCGGAGAGTTGTTCGATGACAGATACGTTGTCTATAGAAGGGACAGAGAAAGTACCCATTCAGCGGGTGTAAAAAAGGATGGTGGAGGGGTTCTAATTGCCATTAAGAAAAGTATTGAGTCAAAACGTGTAAAGGAGTGGGAAACTAATAACGAGGATCTCTGGGTTACCATAGAATTGCCATGGACACGCACTGTCAGACGGATAGCTCTCTGCGCAGTATACCTAGCTCCGCCAGTACGTCGCACTACTTTGGAATACTTTGTAAACTCTTGTGGTGCGATTTTTGAACAGATTGTTGACTGTGACGTTTGCATTGTGGGTGATTTTAACGTGAGCGGCATCAATTGGAAAGATGTGTATCCCTCCACGAATAAGGTTGGACAGTGTACTATCAGCGAACTTTTAATAGATTTTACTTGTGTTAATATGTTGAAACAATGTAACTTTATAACGAATGCTGCTGGTCGCATACTGGATCTTGTGCTCTCTACAATACCGCTATGTTGTGTAAGTGAAAATTTAACTCCTATTAGTAATGTGGATCAGCAGCATCCTCCTTTGGATATTGTTATTTCATTTGATGGGGAAGCTAGGCTCCCTTATAACACTGCAAGAGTGACTCCCAATTTTCGTGGGGCGGATTATCAACCAATTCGTGATTTCCTAAAAGAATTAGACTGGGACTTGTTATTCAGTGATCAATGTGATGTGAATGGAATGGTGAAGGTCTTCTACGATACGCTGGATACCGCGATAAATCAATTCTTACCGTCACGTAAACCTAAAAACCGTAAATTTCCGCCATGGTTTAGTCGTAAATTAATTAAAATTCTAAAAGAAAAGAATAAGATTAGAAAACGATTCAAGAAATATAGAAACCCATTAGATGCAATAGAGTTAAAACTAATTACTAAACGGTGTGAAAATCTTGCTACTACCTGTTACAATAGCTATACTAAATATATGGAAGACGAATTAGCATCAAACCCAAAGTTATTTTGGTCTTATCTGAAGGCAAAGCGAGGAGGTTCAAGTGCGTACCCATTAACAATGACAGACGGAACGACCGCTACTTCGGACGGGTCAAAAGTTTGCGAGATGTTTGCCGATTATTTTTCATCCGTTTATAGCCCCGACGATAGTGGTGGTGTTGGCCACGAGTCAGAATTCTTGCTGTCTATAGACAAAAATAGTTTGTGCCTATCTGCACCAGTTATTTCTCCTGAAAATCTTTACAGGAAATTGAAAAGCCTAGATCCAAATAAGGGAGCAGGGCCGGATGGAATACCTCCCGTGTTCATCACAGTGTGTTCATCTGAGCTTGTTTACCCTTTAATGTTGATTTATAACAAATCACTAACAACAGGTTTATTTCCTTCAAAATGGAAAATTGCTAAAGTGGTTCCTATTCACAAATCGGAAGACACTGACGTGGTTGCTAATTACAGGCCTATTTCAATTTTATCTTCATTCGCTAAAGTTTTTGAGTCATTGATCTGTCCATATATACAGGATCACTTAAATATGTACTTAAGCGATCACCAGCATGGATTTGTTAAAACCCGTTCAACAAGCACTAATTTGGTCCCCTTTACAGAACTTCTTATAAAAGCTGTTGATGCAGGCCATCAAGCTGATGTTATATATACGGACTTCAGCAAGGCTTTTGACAAAGTATCCCACAAAATCTTAATAGCCAAGTTGCGCTCCTATGGCATCTCTGGATCTTTGTTAGAGTGGCTGGGCTCGTATTTAAAGGATAGGTTTTTCTATGTCGTTGTTAACGGCTATGAATCGACCCTCCAGTGTGTTTCTTCCGGTGTTCCTCAGGGTTCGCACTTGGCGCCGATTTTGTTTATTTACTTTATAAATGATATACCGCAGTGTTTTTTGCAATCGGATTTTTTTTATGTTCGCTGACGATTTAAAGTTTTTGAGGATAATCAGGAATGAGGAAGATCCTTTACATCTACAAGGTGATCTCAATCGTCTCGTTCAATGGTGTAATAGTAACAGAATGGAGCTGAATGCAAAAAAATGCTACCACGTGAAATTTTCAAGAAAAAATAACCCATTGCACAGTAATTACTATATTTCTGGTGACAATATTAAGGAAGTAGAAACCATAAAGGACCTTGGTGTTCTTTTTGATAAGAAGTTGACTTTTACGCCACACCTAGACAATATAATTAAACGAGCTTCGAGAATGTTAGGGTTCGTCCTAAGGAATTGTAAGTCCTTTCGTCATAATAGGACAAAAATAATGCTTTATAATAGTCTTATTCGTAGCATTCTGGAATATAACAGTGTGGTTTGGCGTCCTCACTACGCCTCACATTCGCTGCGTCTCGAACGTGTCCAGAAACGTTTCGCTTGGCATCTTGCATTTTCTAACGGTATCGCCAAAAAGATACGTTCTTATAACAAAAGATTACAGCATTTTAACATGAGATCACTGGAAAGGCGTAGGCAACTGATCGACGCGATATTTGCCTATAAAATCATTAAGAACAAAATAGACAGTCCTTGTCTGCTTGCGCTTTTCAATTTTCGGGCTCCTGCTAGGATCCCGCGTAGTGCCATCACACCTCTTTGTCCGCCGTCGAGGAGAACCGTTTTGGGAGCTAATTCGCCCTATGCAAGAATGTGTAAGGAAGTAAATAGCTATAGTGGTGTTGTCGGTCTACACTTTCACTCTTTGGCTAGACTGAAATCCATCCTCATGGGTTTATCGTGTAGCCCTTAATCATGTCCATTGTAATTTTTACCACATTTATTAAATGCATGTATTTTCTTTTATAGATCTTCACGAGCTCATTGTTGTGTCAATTTTGTCAAATTTTATATTTTAATTATTTTTTTTGCGATGTTGTATATTTTATTAACTTAATCAATTTTATTAATTTAATCAATTGTATATTTTTACCTTTTTTTAAATTATGTTTTCTTATTTATTAATTGTATACATTTTAACAATTTTTTCTTTTGTTACCAATTTTTGATTGATTTTACCAATGTTTACTAATTTTTACCAATTTTTGCCAATTTTTACCAATTATATCAATTTTATTAATGTAATTAATTGTATTTAGTCACTTGTATTAATAATTAGCGGTTATTACTATGTAAGTTAGCTTTGAGATTCCTTAAAATTGTGAATGTGGTGTTTGCCTCTAAGTAATTGTTGCATTTAAGATTAGTTTGAGCATGTATTTTTTGTTATTATTAAGTGTAAACAATTGTTGGTGAACCTAATCATATAAATAAATAAATAAATAAACAATTGCTTCGGAATTTTAGAATAGGTTTGAGATAATGGAGCACGCTTGCCTAGAAGTAACCTATTCACTCTTGACTTAAAGACCCCTAAGTTGTAGCTATCGGGAAACACAGACTCCGGCAGGGAATTCCACTCCTTAGCTGTACGCATAATGAAAGTATTTTCAAAACGTTTAGTCCGTATGGGTGGGATGTCCACCATGTACCGATGGCGCATCGCCGTACGTCTGGTAGTCCGATGATGAAACGGGCTGGGCGGAATTAGATTATGCAATTCCATCGCACATTCCCCGAAATGTAATCGATAAAAAACCGACAAGCCGGCAACTCGGCGACGATGTTCAAGGCTCTGGAGCTTTGACTTAACCAATGCCTCATCGCCGATGAGCCTCTTGGCCCGCTTTTCGATCGACTCTAGTGCATCAAGTTGGTATTTGGCAGAGCCGTCCCAGAGATGAGAACAGTACTCCATGCATGATCGAACTTGCGCTTGATACAAGCTGAGCAGCTGTTCTGGCGTGAAGTACCTTCTCACCTTTGCAAGGATCCCCAGCTTCTTGGCAGCCAACTGAGCCTTTGCCTCAATGAATGGGCCAAAATTGAGAGTCGATGTCACCGTAACGCCAAGCAGCTCAAGATGGTCAGTTATTGGCACGGTCACACTTCGGAAAGTTGGAGCCGGGTGAAATTGACTCTTTTTTGCGGAAAAAAGACACGCCTGGGTTTTAGCAGCATTAACACGTTAGCTGCCATGGGGGGTCCAAATGACCGGCACTTGGTAGAAGCGTTTGGGCCATGGGGGGCTTAAATGACCGGCACAACTAAGGTGAACATGAACACCTTTTGCTCGCTGACGGCCATACGTGTAACGCAAAATACCATTACAAGTGGCCGGCGCGGCCCCAATGATCACTTTAGATAACTTGGCCTCAAAATATTTTTATAATTTTTTGGTTGTATGAATGTTTTTGTAGCGAGTCAAACAAAATTATGATGTAAATTAAAGACAGTATACTTTTTAAAATATTTTTATTATTACAAATCAAGGACTAGTGTTATTTAGAGACACATTATGTTGTGTTGAGATCAAAGTAATTTAAAATTAAAAAACAAACAGAAAATTAATGATTTTTATCAAAACACGGTCTGCACAAATATGGCTTGTCTGGGCAAACTGAACAAAATGTCGTAACCTTTTTGGTTTTGTTTTTGGCAATTTTTCTTCCATGCGTTTGTGAATTATTTTTGTAACAACCTACACAAAATTTTCTTGTCGTCACAGCCTTTCCGTCTGCTTTTACAAGAGAATGTTTTATTCTCTTTGGCCTACATGGAATGTTAGCTCCATCACGTGGGTTTGAGTCAATCATTTGTTGTGACAGTTTTCGTCTAAATTCAATAATAGGTATCTTCTTTTTTGTGGTAGCTTCATATAAAACCCGAGCATTTACTACAGCTGTGTTTAGAAGCAGTTCTAAGGCCAACTTCTTGTACCACTTGATAGATTTTCGAAGCGGAGAAGAATACGCTGTCATTTGATCCGAGAGGTCTACTGCTGCCTTAGCTTTATTATAATCCATAATTATCTTCGGCTTAATCACCTCTATTCCTCTCTTATTTTTAGTTTTTATAAATCCTATAGAGTGTTTAGTTGACAGTAGACAAACGTCACGTTTGTCCTTCCATTTCATAACTGTAATTCCCTTGCTGTTTTCTTTGGCTGCAAACTCACCAGGGTTTAATTTGGCTTCCATCACCTGTTTCGGCAAGTACTTTCTGTTTTTACGTAAAGTACCAATAAGATGTGTCTCATTGTCAATTAACTTTTCTGCCAAATCCAAACTTGTGTACCAATTGTCTACAAATACAGAATAGCCCTTTCCTAGTAAATCCTCACACAGCCTGAGCACCACATTTGTCGGTGTAGAAAAAGCAGAATCGAGCTGTTTTCCAGAATAAACCTCAATTTTCCAAGTGTATCCGGGAACAGTACATAATTTAAATAGTTTGATACCATATTTATGGCGTTTTTGCTTATTATATTGTCTAAAGATTACTCTACCACGAAATGGAATCATGCTCTCATCCACACAAAGAAATTCACTAGGTGTATAGTGGTTTAGCTTTTAGAATGCTATATTATTATTGTATGTATAACTTTATGTGCTCCACCTTTTGTGTTGAGGTGACAGGTTAAATAGAAACGACCAATTAGGACTGTAGTTTATTTGCGACTAAACTTCTCTGTCTCACGGGCGCAGCCGTGCGTCACCAACTATATTATATTTGCTGAGTTAGCTTGTACATATAATGTGTCCCTACAGTAGCCCCCTCCTTAAAGAAGGAAAAAAAAAAAAATAGGAACTTACACTAAGTATACTTTTTAAGAACAATACAAAAAAAAATTTTTTTTTTAACTACATGGTTTTTTATTTTTATGTCCAAACACTACTTTATCTTCATAATCCTATTTCTTCATGAAGAAGAAAACGACACATGTGACACCACACTATGCTTATAATTAATACACATCTGGATTACGGGGTATGGTCGGCGGTGGCACTGCTTGCACCTTAACGACTGGCAGACTCCAACCGGCCGCGACTGCTTCCTTTTGAAACCAGCCTCGTACTCGTTTTTTACATTGGCCTCTGATTAAATACAGAATCAACACTCCCATGAGCACAGCGCACACAATCACCATAATTTCCAATACACCCACTCTTTGCCCCATCGTTTCGTTAGACACCGACTGTGCTAACGCGACATTGTTCTGTTGTGGTTTACTTTGTCCCCAACCCATTATTATTTACAGAGATTTTTATTCTATTAACAAAACAAACACGTTCGTAAGGACTTATTCCAACAATGGATAAATTACGTTTAATGTTAAAAATGCTATTTGTTACACTACCAGAACATTTTGTCTTAGTTATAATTTAATCTTAGTCAGCACTTCTTTATGAAACTTCGCATTTGGCTGGCCTAAATAAACATCCTTCAATATGCTAGAGTTGCATTAATTCATTGTTTATTACGAAATGCTTCTACGTTGACACAATATTAACCAATTTACATGCTAACTACTTATTGAATATCACCTGTAACTTATATTATTAACTTATTTACTTAATTACATGAATACAATACAATTATGGTAGAGTACACTTTTTTTTAAAAACCGGGAATCGAACCCATTTCCCGTAATGCTCTGGCTTACTGTGCCATAAGGTATAACATACATAGTTTTCATTCTGCAAACCTTATCGGCTGCTTAACCGTTCTACCGCTGTGGGTGGTATAAGTTACACGCTTAGTACTACAAGTCTTATCATTAACCCCTAATTTGATAAAGTCCGGTGTGACGGACGTCAACAAAAATTAAATCCTACTAGTTTTTTATCCGATTCTCATCGATTACAAATCGACTAAATATTTCTTAAATTCATAAACTAATAGTAGAAAATATATTTTGTGTGTGGCAACACTGAATTATGTCATTCGTGACACAAAATGTCAGCGCAAAGACGACCACCTGTTTTGCTCAAGGTATTTATATTCTTTTTTCCTCCTTTTTGCCTATGAATGTCTTGAAATCTCGACTCAATTATTAGAAAAACATTCTATAAATAATTATAACCTACAAATCAATACGTTCTTTTACATTTTCATGCTGTTTTTTGTTGCTAAAGTGCTTTGTCCGTCACAGCGAACATTGCTAATTGCATAGAGATGTAGTACTTTATTACTATGTCCGCTGTGGCGGACAACGCCAAAAAGGTTAATATTTTTTTTTTGGTATGGTTCTCAGTTTTGTTTATTTTTCTTTGTCATCAGCCTAACCGTGCTAGTAAAATTATCGCTTTAGTTCCAAATGAGCATGCACCTTCCGATGCTAGTGAGAATTCTGAAACAGAAATGCATGATGACCCGCGTGCTTATGCTTCTTCCCCACTTTCTTCTTCTGCACCATCAATTACATCTTCCCTTGCAAACCTAACAATCAGTACATCTGAAGACGAAGAACCGAACATTGATAATAATGATGTTATATCAGATTCTATTGGAGAGTCTAATTATGAGAATGTTCCATCCCTATCTGCTATTCCCTCACTGCCATCAACGCCTATGGCACCTATAGCTTTTTCTTCTCCACTTGCATCACGAAACACAAGGTCCAGGAAACAGCCATCTACACTACCAGCAAAGAAAGCGAAGAAGGGTAAAAAGTTTCAGCTGTCTTATAAATGGAAAGTAGCACAATTCCGCCACAGAGCGACAGTAGAAGAGGATGAAAATGGAGATTATATTGGAGATTATATAGTTATTTTTCATTCTTCGGGAACATTATGGCATCTTTGCTTTAGGTACTATCCGAGGCAATCGCCTTAGAGGAGCAGAAACTGTTCTGCTTACTGATAAGGCTATGAAAAAGAAGCCTATAGGACATTTTGTACAAGCCGTTTGTAACCAAAATCGCTTAGCAATAGTTCGTTGGAATGACAATAAGGCTGTCACATTAATTAGTTCTTTTGTGGCAAGTGAGCCTGTAGAAAAAATCCGCAGATATTGCAAGGATGCAAAATGCAAGATCGACGTCCAATGTCCACAGATTGTACGCCAATATAATAAACATATGGGAGGTGTTGATCTTGCTGACATGCTCATCTCACTATATAAAACACCATTTAAAAGTAGGAGATGGTATTTAGCTATATTCTCTCAAATGTTGGATATATGTGTGAATAACGCTTGGTTACTCTACCGCCGTAAGCATTCAAGTAACGCGAAAGGTAAAAATCCCTCCAAAAGTATTCAGATACGATATTTATGAAATATTGTTGAAGGCAAACAGATGTGCCAAAAGAAGTAAAACTAAGACAGCAAAAGTAAGCAAACCACACGTCGCCCGCCCATCGAGTCCAGTCAAATATGACAACATAGGCCATTTCCCCTCAACGATGGAAGAAGGTCGTTGCAGATACTGCCAAAAGAAGACCGTCGTATATTGCATAAAATGCAATACTAGATTATGTTTTGTAACAGGCAAAACCCCGAGAAATTGTTTTCTAAATTTCCATACCAAATAAATAACATTTTCAGGTCAATTTCTGCGTTTTTTGTTTTGAATTTTCTTATTTTAATAAAATAAACATAATAATATTAACGTTCCATAATTTGGCACTGCCCACCACAGCGGACATGCAAATCTACGCGTTCATCGTTAAGTTATTGGTAATGTCCGCTGTGTTGGACATGATTTTTCCCAACAGTGGGCAACTCAGGATTTATTTCAACATTTTTTCGGGGCTCTTTAGCACACCCCCAAAGGCCTCCAATAATTAAATTTATGTATTTCTTACTTTTTTTTCGTTGCCAAATTAAGGGTTAAACAGTTTGTTATTAGGTTTAGTTACTACGCAATCCTTTTCTTGTTGTATTAGTGGAAAGGTTCCGTCATTAACTACGTACGCCGGTTTTAACCTATCGATTGATATTTTCACACGCTTATCTGCTATTTGTAACATGAAATACTTCTCTTTTCTCTCTAAAACCTGATATGGACCGTCATAGGGAGGTTGTAAGGATCTTTTAACCAGATCTACTCTCACAAAAACATGTGAACAAGTTTTTAAATCAGAATGAACAAATATATTCCTCGCGTCTCTCTGTTTAGTCGGTCTTGGCCTAAGGTTTTCGATAATATTTCTAATTTTGTTTACATATTCGTTTGAATCGCTAACGCTTATGCTATTGCCCCCGTAAAAATCCCCGGGTAACCGTAATGTCTTTCCAAATGCTAATTCCGCGGCACTGACACCAGTGTCACTCCGCGGTGTTGCGCGTAACCCAAACAGAACTGTCGGCAATTCTTCCACCCACGCGCCACTGTCCCTCCTGGCCATCAGTGCTGCTTTTAACACGCGATGAAACCTTTCTACAGTGCCATTCGCCTGCGGGTGGTACGCTGTAGTTCTTAATTTATCTATCCCTAAACATTTCATTAATTCATTGAACAAGCTGCTCTCGAATTGTCTGCCCTGGTCTGTAGTAACCCTTACCGGACAACCGTACCTTGAAATCCAACCTTCGTACAACGTCTTGGCTACCGTACTAGCATACATGTTTCTGATTGCAAAAGCTTCTGGCCATCCTGTCGCCCTATCAACCACCGTAAGGCAATATCTATACTCCTCTGGTGACGTAGGTAATGGTCCTACTAGATCGACATGTATATGTTCAAAGCGGCCACTACTTTCGTATTGACCCAGTCCGGATACAGTATGACGTATAACCTTCGACTTCTGGCATTGAACGCAGGTTTTGGCCCACTGTCCTACGTCTGTGTTCATACCTGGCCAAAAATACTTAGACGTCACTAATTTCCGGGTAGTACGCACTCCAGGATGGCACAAACCGTGTACTGCCTGAAATGCCCTTTTCCTAAAAGCTACTGGTAGATATGGCCTTGCAACCGAAGTAGATAGTTCACACATCACCTCGCTTTGACAGTCGGGTAAATTAATTCGCTTAAATTGCATCACTTTGTTTTCTTTCAATAAAAGCGACGTCAGCTCGTCATCCATCCGTTGCGCCAACGCTAATTCGCTGAAATCGAGCGTTGTTGGACATGTGATAGTTTCAACCCGAGACAGTGCATCCGCTGCCGTATTTTCATTACCGTTAATGTACTGTATATTTGTTGTGAATTCACTGATAAACATAAGTTGTCTAACGCGTCTAGTTGTTTCTTTGTCACTAGGTTTTTGTGTGAACGCATAAGTTAATGGTTTATGATCCGTGTAAATCACAAAAGATCTGCCTTCTACCATATAACGAAAATACTGAACCGCCGAATAAATAGCTAATAGCTCCCTGTCGTACGTACTATATTTAAGCTGCACGTCACTGAGTTTCTTAGAATAATAACCTAAGGGGCCCCAGTGTGAGCCAACCTTAACTTGTAACACGGCACCGATACAGTCGTTCGACGCGTCCGCCCATATTGCAAGCTCGGCGTTTAGCACCGGATACGATAACATGGTCGCATTCTGTAGGCTAGTTTTACATTTTGCAAACGCAACGTTTGCTTCTGGCGACCAGTTAATTATAGACTTATCTTTTTTCTTAGCCTTCTGTAAATACGCATTCAACACAGATTGATATTCCGCTGCCCTAGGTAAACTGGACCTATAAAAATTTATCATTCCCAAAAAACGCCGTAACTGATCTACCGTTTCGGGCTTTGGGAAATCAATGATTGCCTGAACTTTATCTGGTAATGGACTGATTCCTGATGACGTGACCTCGTAACCTAAAAATTCTAGTTTCTCTTTTCCAAAACTACATTTTGCCATATTGATAGTTATGCCGAATCGGCTTAATCGCTCAAATATCGCCTTTACGTGTAACTTATGAAGCTCGGGCGTCTCGCTAGCTACGATGATGTCATCTATGTAACAAAAGTAGAAATTAGACTCGGTTTGGCCTTCTGAACCTATTTTGCATCGTGCATCTAAGCCTTGTAATACCACGTTATTCATATATCGCTGAAATGTTTGCGCGGCGTTCCGTAAACCGAAGGTCATGCGCGTAAACTCATATAACCCAAAGGGTGTGGTTATCGCGGTTTTTTCTACGTCTTCAGGTGCAATCACAATATTATGATACGCTCTGTTTAAATCTAAACGCGAGAATATACACTTATTCCCTAAAATATACGTAAAGTCATTTATCCGCGGAATGGGGTACCTATCCGGTATTGTTATTGCATTTAAGGCTCTATAATCACCGCAGGGACGAATCTGCCCGTCCTTTTTGGGTACCACATGCAACGGACTGGCCCAAGGACTTTTCGACGGCCTACAAATACCCATTTCCTGCATGCGTCTAAACTCCTCCTTTACCTTTACATATTTCTCTGGGGCTAATGGTCTAGCTCGAGCGAATACGGGAGGGCCGTGTGTTTCAATGTAATGTAACACCGCATGCGGGGGTTCCCCATTAAAAGACACAGGTTTAGTGATCTCGGGAAACTCGGCTAGAATATCCGAATAAATGCAAGCGTTATCAATCGTAGTTAAGGATGGTCCCTTCCACTTTACAATTAAACCTACTGCACTTAAACTCGTTACTTCATCTATGAGTCGTCGGCCGCTTACATCTACTAGCAATTTATACCTTGTTAAAAAATCTGCGCCTATTATGGGCTGATTCACATCTGCTACAATGAAATGCCAAGTATACGGCCGTCTTAATCCTAGGCTTAAAGTTAATGTTTCAATACCGTAAGTTTTTATTATTGTACCGTTAGCGGCATATAAAGTAAAGTTAGACCTATTACTATCATAATAACTACGCGAACGATTTTTCCTCACGGGTATTACGGATACATTAGCTCCCGTATCTATCAAAAATCTCATACCTGTTTTCTTATCACATACAATTAGGCGGTTGTAAACCGTGCAACGTCCCGCCGTCGGCTGCACCATGTCTAGTTTCCCGCCGACTTCTCCTGGTCCTTGCTCCAATTACAGGGTTTCACACACTTTGTTGCCTTCTCCCTGTAACGATAGTGGTAAAAACACAACCAATTAGCACTTTTTCTCTCGCCACCCGCATCACCATGTCTCGATGCCGATCTCGAACCTCGGCTGCCGCCGTCCCAACGCTCCCTGCCTCTGCCACGCTCCAGACTTGCGAGACGCAGGTTGATTTTCGCTAGCTCCCCCAGGATTTGGCTGGTGCTTGATGATCCATCACTCCTGGTCTGGACCTCCACTGCCTTGACCTCTGCTACCATTGCTGAGCCCTCTCCTATGCTTTCCAGCACCTTGTCTGCTATGGTTGCGAGCACGTCCAATTTCTTCGAGTCGGACACTGCCAGCACAGCACGCACTGATTTCGGTAGGTGTGATTGCCACATCAACTTCAGGGTATCGTCTGCCACCTTCTCCCTGGCCAACTCGCGCATCCGACGTAGCAAATGTGATGGGCGCTGGTCTCCCAACTCCATTTCACTGATCAGCTTCTGCAATTTCCTCGTCTCCGACTCCTCGAACACTTCCAACAGCCTTTCTTTCAGCGTCTGATATTTCCGAGACTCAGGCGGAGCCAATAACAAATCGCTCACCTGCTGTATAGCGACCTTGTTTAGCTTTGTAACCACCAGATTTTGTTTGGCTGCATCACTCAGCCTTTGATTCTCCACCGCGGCCTCGAACTGGACAAACCAGAGTCGTGTTTGGTCTGTCCAAAACTCAGGAATGCGCGAAGAGACAGTTATGCTGGCCAGCGCCTTTTCGCTGGCATCTCCGGACATGTCCTCCTTCACACCTTGCGCCCGCGGCGCAACTCCTTGCGGTGGATTAATTTTTCCGTCCATTTTTCAGTCTATACGTGTACCTCACCCAAAATAAAATGATCACGTCGGGGTCACCACTTTAGCTTTTAGAATGCTATATTATTATTGTATGTATAACTTTATGTGCTCCACCTTTTGTGTTGAGGTGACAGGTTAAATAGAAACGACCAATTAGGACTGTAGTTTATTTGCGACTAAACTTCTCTGTCTCACGGGCGCAGCCGTGCGTCACCAACTATATTATATTTGCTGAGTTAGCTTGTACATATAATGTGTCCCTACAGTGGTAAGCAAAATTAGCATTCAAGGCACAAAGAAGATTGCTTATTTTCGATAAACGATCATTTTCTCGAGCCTCCTCGTTATTAGAAAAATGCAACATCCTCAGTAATATTTCAAACCTGTTGCGGCTCATAATATTTTTAGCGAACGGTTGAGCGTACATTGGGTCATTAGACCAATAAAGTGCCAGTTTTGGTAATTTTACCAAACCCATCCAAATTATAAGACCAAAAAACTTCTTGATTTCAGTTTTATCAGTGTCCTTCCACAAGTGTAGCCTGGATTGGCGCGATAATCGACTTTTAGATAAAACTTGCGCGGCAAAAATATTGGTCTGTCTAGCTATATCTTCTAACAGAGCCTCTGGTACCATCAAATTATAAAAATCTGCAGGTTGACCGCCAGCTAAAGCGTGTCGCAAATGCATCGGCTTCAAACCAGAAATTTCAGTGTAAGGTATTATATTAGGTTGTTTACCTTGTGGTTCGTGCCATTCCGTATTTGGAGTGTAACCAGACTCTGACGGTGAGGGTACAAGGATTTCTTCGTCTTCAGTATCAGATGGCACTATGCAGCGCTTCCTTGCACGGCGATTAGAAAACCGAATAACCTCTTCATTATCACTTGAAAGACTCTCCGTCTCACGAAATTGGGATTCAATATATTCTATTTCACGAAAATCATCTAAAGTTAGATCCAATTCGTCAAATAACATGTTCAATAGCTTTGACATATAATAATAACAATAAACTAGAATGTTAGGTGACCATTTAGCGCGCACTCCGATCTGTGACAAATAAAACTTTGCACTGAGTTGTTTACCTACAATTACAAAAACATTCGCACAGGACGCGGAAGAAATGTAATGCGGGGCAGCGGGGAAGGGACGCAGCATGCACTATCCTAATATTTCTTTATTTTTCACTCATCAGTAGCGCGCTCGCTCGGGCGCAGGATGGACGTTCTGGCGGGGATTTTTACGCGACTAACAAGGATGACCGGCGATTTGACCGGCGTGGCTCCAATGAAAAAAATATTACATTTGCGCCGCGCCGCACACAGGGCCAGATTGCCAATTTAAGATGACAAAAATAAAGTGTAGGTTTTTACTTACTTTCTGACTTGTTAGTTATGTATTATAATTGTTACAAGGTAGAAACAAAATTTGGAGATGGTACTATCAACAAAAAAAAAAAATTAAAATGAAAATAAGCTTTATTTAAAGTATTATGTAAAAAGGTCCTTAAATTAAGTTCTATTGCTACCTACAACTCATCGTCATCCATATTACTATCGGAATCTTCATTATCTCTGTTTAAAAACGAAAAAAACGTTCATCTCTTAACAACAAAAATAGTTCATTTCTATACAACTTCCTCTGCTGTGAAACGGGATCAATTCGACTACCTGGAAATAAAGGGCATAATTTACAAAGGGAGCGATACGGGGACGAGTTCTTTGCATGTTTTGAATCCTCACGGGTCGTAGTTTCTAAGGAATTATAAAATATAATGGAACTATGTGGAACATTTGTTAAATGTCTATAAACTCAAGTGAATCTTAAAGATTTACGTATAAAATTAGGCTTCCACGTGAAGTTATATTACTCCTCGATTTATAAAGAAAATTGAAAAGTAAACGATAATAATTAGAGTACACACCTGACGCTTCAATATCCATGTTAAAAACTCACAATTTTTATACACTGGGGCACAAAACAAACGTGTTGACTTAGTCAAGCTTTCGGGCGCAACTGACTCACGTTTGCCCTGCGAAAAAAGGGATACAAAGCGCGCTTACACAGGCTTTTGTGTTACTTTAGTCAATGTTATTGTTTTATGATCCTATTGTTCGTTTATTGAAGGAGCTAAACAAAGTATTTTTTTTAAGTTTCTCGACATCACAAAACTATATTTTTGTCATTGTAAATTAGAAAACCGGCCTTGTGTGCGCCGGGTGTAAATGACCGGCGGATTAAAAACAGCACATAATATACAAAAAAATATATAAAAACATATATTATATATAGAAATCTTATAAATAAGTCATTTCACGTCATTTAAGCGACTGATGAAAAACGCAAATGTATTCGGATTTCCATATGGCAGGCAACGTGTTAAACCTGACCAGATTGGCATCGCCCCATTCGGAGACTGCCTGCAAGGACAGGTTTAAGCGCTCCACCATGGCCTCCCGGAGAGACTGGACCTGAGGCCCGGTGGTACGAGCGTTGGACAAGTATCTCTCAGCAACAGTGCTGTCGTCTGCATACCCAAAGGTACCGGGTTTTAGCAGATCGTTAATGTGCAGCAAGAATAAAGTTGCTGAGAGTACTGACCCCTGAGGGACACCGGCATTTATATCCAAGTGGTCCGACGAGCAGCCATCGATAACCACTCGAATGGACCGATCTCTCAGAAAGTCTGCAATCCAATCACACAGACCACCGGGCAAACCGAATGAAGGAAGCTTACCAATAAGGCTTTCGTGCCAGACCCTATCAAAAGCCTTCGAGATGTCGAGGGAGACGGCAAGCGCTTCCCCATGCCTCTCGATGGCCTCACTCCAGATGTGAATGGCATACGCTAGAAGATCCCCAGTAGACCGATTTCGGCGGAAGCCGTATTGGCGGTCACTCAGGATATCGTTAGTTTCTAGGTATGCCAGGAGCTTACTATTGAGTACGCGTTCCATACTCTTACAGAGTATGGAGGTTACAGATATGGGTCTGTAGTTGGCCGGGTCAGCTCTGCTGCCCTTCTTGGGCACAGGCTGCACGTTAGCCTGCTTCCAAGCATTCGGCACTTTTCCAGCCTTATACGAAAGGCGGAATAGGCGTGTCAAGATCGGAGACAGTTCAGGCGCACAGGTTCTAAGAACAATTGCTGGTATTCCGTCAGGGCCGCTAGCCTTGTTCACGTCGAGGTTGCGCAGCACCCTACGGACGTCCTTTTGATGGATACGAATGTCCGACATACTCGTCACGCATCCATCAGGAGAAGGAGGGGGCCGCGCGTCACCAGGATTCAGACGTGAAGATTCCGCAAAAAGAGAGGCAAATAAATTTGCCTTATCCTTAGCGGAGTGGGCCAGCGACCCGTCGGGTTTTAGCAGTGGTGGTAGTGAGGGACGGCAGAAGTTCGACTCGACCGACTTAGCCAGAGACCAAAACGCTTTACTACCTGCTGGGTAAGAAGCAAGTTTGGTCCCTATTCGGCCAATGTGGTCGAACCGAGCCCTTCGCAACACTAACTTGCAGGACTTGGCAGCCCTGTTGAAGGCCCTCTTCTTCAGACCCACGTCACTCGCCTTACGCGATCGAGCGTCGACCCAAGCCAGGTACGCCCCATGTTTAAGCGCGTCGGCGCGCTTACATTCGGCGCCAAACCATGGCCGGTCTTCGCTAGACATTGATACGTCAGAGAACGGAATGTAGTACTCCATTCCCTGACGCAACACATCCGTCACGGCGTCCGCGCACGACGATGGATCAGTCGAAGAAAAGCAAGTAGGCTGCCAAGGATAGCATGCGAAGAAAGATCGCATACCATCCCAATCTGCTGACTTGTACCGCCAAACCCGCCGGGTGCCTCTTGGGCTGGGATCGGGCGGGGAATAGACGGATACAGACTTCACCAGACAGTGGTCGGAACTACCTAAGGGTGAACCTATCGACACAGAGTATCTGTCTGGATCTGTTGTCAGCAGAAGGTCCAAGCAATTTGCTGTGTGCGAATCAACATCCGGTACCCTCGTTGCCCCCTGGACCAGCTGGGTGAGGTTTAGCGCTAGCGAAAGCTTACGCATCTCCCGTCCAGCATGGTCAGTGCACTGGTATGGGAAGAGCCACTCCTGATGGTGGGCATTAAAGTCTCCCAGTAACACTAATTGGGCGGAAGGGTACCGCTGCTGTGCCGCATCAGCCGCCTCACTGAGGTACTCTGTGAGCCTGGTTGTCTCCTGATCTCCGCTGTGCGAACGGTAGACACAGGCGTAGATAATTTTATCCAGACCTGTGTCCACCAGAACCCAGAGCGTTGTGAATTTGGAGTCCTCAAGGTTACGGAGACGCCGATAGCAAGTGTCGTCACGGGCGTACATACACACACCCGCGCGCGGTTTAAAATTGTGCTCCAGGGTAAACCCTGGGTAAGATAAGTACGACACGTCTGACGGACTCGCTATCTGCGTCTCCGTAAGGAAAAGCAGCGCTGGTTTCTCAGTCTCCAGGTGGTAGTGGACTGCAGAGAGATTTGAGTGCAGACCTCGAATGTTGGTGAGGTGCACTTTGTGGGGGAGGGAGTGCAGCCGCTGTTTAAATTTTGTATGTTTCCTTTTCCTTGGCATTATAGAGAGTGAATGGAGGAGAGGAGTTGGAAGTGAGACGAGGTTCCACGCTGCTAACCTTCAGACACGCACTGAAAGGACAGCATCATTGGGGCACTAGTCCGGAGACTGCGGGGACGCCCGAGCCCCCCCGGAATGTCCATCGGGCCCTCCCCATCTGGTCGCCAACCAGCACGATGGCGCATCCCGGGATTTTTCGACAGTTGGCGGGGCAGCCTTTCATGTGTGGCTGGCACACTACTTGGGCCCCCAACTACCTGCGGTCGGCCAGCGGCGCACCGTGCCTCGGATCCCGCTACCCTCCGAGACCAGTCTCCCGATACGCCCATACCAGCGCGCGTCAGGCTGGTCAGCCTGCAGTGGAACAGCTATCTCGACCCAACTCCTCTTGTGGCTACACCGAGCATCGTACCGGAACACGGCTAAGCCGCTTGGCGGTACGTCTTTGCCCGGTGGGTGGTCGCAAGCCTTCGGCCGAAGCCTACCACCAGTTTTTGTCACCTGATTTGCACCACCCGGGGACCACGTGTAGGGTATCGGAATAGGGTACACTCCTACGGACGTGGGTGACTCAGCCCCCAAATAATTGCGGATATTTACTTGCTTTTCACACGCAACATCATCAAAAATAAATACAGAATTTGTTAAAGCTTCACTCGGAGAAATTACATCTTTATCATTATTGAACTCGTAAAAATTAATTTGTGGCACTCTTTTTAATACTTCGGTTAAGAAACGGTATTTCGGTTGAAAAATAGTTTTAGAGTAAAGATAAAGATTTTTATATTTGAGCCCATTTTCATGCAGCAATAAACTAATCATAACATTCGTTTTACCACAGTTTGATGGACCACATATTATAGAGCGAATGGTATTTGGTAATAAAGTGCTATGTCTGATGTGGTGAACAGAATTCATCAACAATCACTTAATCTTATATCCTTATCGTATCTGAGAGATATGGGTTGTTTGATCAACTTCATAGTGTATATTAATCTAATTACCGCCTAACGTACACTTATATAGAGATAAACTACGATAACATGGCGCGCCCCTCCAAAATTCAAAACGTTTGAAAGTATTTGTGAAAGTATTTACAATGCACCACCAAGATTCACAACGCATGTGTGCGTAATGAGACGGCCGTCAAACAAAAACAAATCCACGGATTTGTTGCTCGACTAGTCACGCTCTAATCGCTCATTATTATTAGTAATGGCGCTGCACTGACGTATTCTATGAAAACGACACGTGCGTTGTCTTGGGCGCTCGGCAACTTATGATTAGTTGACCAACAAATCTGGTAATAAGTGAGATATTACGAGTACTGATTGCAAAAAAACTATGAATTAATTTTATTGTGTTCAAATAATGAAATGTAATTTACTCTATATCTTGCATGTTTAATGTTTTCAATAAAATGAAACCTTTATAATGTATTTATAACACATTTATTTTTAGTGACTAAGACATCAAAATCATTTACAAAAATACGTAATCATAATTTATTTTTTATTATAAGAAAGTTTATAATATGTTACGAGCCAAGTGATAACAAAGGCATTATTCATACTGCCCGGGCATTAATAATAATATCCTCACTAATCACTTGGCCCACAACATTAATAAAACATAAATCAAACAAACTTAAATCTTATTGATCTCTATTGGCACTGGAACTAAAATTTTCTTCATCGCTGTCAAAGAAGCTTGATGTGTCATTTTCAGAATCGGATTCTCCTACGTGAATAATAAATTCTTGCTCGTCGTCGTAGTTTTTCCAGTATTTGGATTCAGTCTCCTCCACATGTCTGCAAGTGTTGGTCCACATCGTGCAATCGATCATGTCTAGACGTTCATGAAGTAATTTCATGATGGATGTGTAGTTTTGGTCTACATTTTTGTTTGCGACATAGTTTTTTAACACTCCCCAAATTTTCTCAATCGGGTTTAAGTCGGGATGATATGGAGGAAGTCTTAAAATATCGCAATTATATTTTTTTGCTTCGCCATCAACGGCGTAATTTCTAGAATTATCTTTATTTTTTAGAATGAGATCATTTTCGAACGAGTTCGATTTTCTTCATGTCTTCCTCGAAGTCGATGTGTTTATTCACCAGCCAATTTTTCATGGCTGCTTTGTTGCTGTTGGAGGTGGGAACTTTTTCTGTATATGTGTTATGGTAGGAGGCGTTATCCATAACAATTACGGACTTTTCTGGTAGGTTAGGCAGTAGTTGTGTTATGAACCACTTTTTGTAATTGTCATGGTTCATATTGTCGTGGTAGTCGCCTGTCTTCGAACTGGCCTTGTAAATTAAACAAGCATTGGGGACAAAACCATTTCTTCCACCAGCGTGGACTATTATGACGCGTAACCCTTTAGAATTTTTTTTCTTTGCTACAGTTCCTTGTTGAGTACCCCATGACTTATTTTGTACATGTGTGGTGTGTGAATGTAGCTTTCGTCAGTATAAACAATATTCCTCCCTTCTTCTCTAAATTTCTTCAATTGTTTTAAATATTTATAGCGAAGGAACTGCACATCATGTTTTTCAACAAGTGCTTGACGATTGTCTTCAGTAGTTTTCCACTCATAACCTAAATCAAGAAGTATACGCCGTAATGTCTCCAAACATCCGTCATAATTTATCTTTTCAGTAAGCACCCTTTTCAGAGCTTTTAATGTTGGATATTGTTTATACTCTCTATAAAAGTTACTGACAGTACGCCTTATTACTCCCTTGTCAAATTCACCAATGTTACGCTTTAAACGTTTGCGAGGATTTTTGTTTTTACGCGGTGAACTCATTTGTGTGCCAGTTGCATCACATTTTGCTTTTTCTTTGAGAATTCTTATTACAGTCCTTTCACTAACCCCCACAGCTCTTGAAGTTCTCCATCTAGCGTCTGTCAAGCGCTCCACTCCATTTTCAGCCTCGTACTTCATATGTTGGTATACTGTAGCTATCACTTCTCGTGCCTAAAATATATAGAAAAGATTTTACATTATATAATTAATAGACATAAAAGTCAATCAAAACATTACATAAACTTATTTCACAAACAAACAAAATTACCTGACTCCGCATCATTTTTTTTCTTGAATTTGCCATGACTAACTTGTTTTGCAATCAGTACTTTCGTATTACTGAGCGACGTAGAATTAACCTTTTGAACGCCAGAGCGTAAACACATCGGCGCCCCTTCTACGCCAAGCCACAAATTCAGTACAAAAACCTACAAAAAAAAATAGTGATTCCAACATCTTAACGAAAAGTTATCGATAACCAATGAATCCGTGCTTTTCGTTCTATATTTTTTAAATAAATATTATTCGTTGCATTGGTCTTTTATTTAACTTGACCCTATTTGGTATCATACTATCATTAAACAGCAGTTACTAAGTTCTAAGCAACCTAAAAGCAAACATTAGAACTACAAACGAATAAATCAATAATAAGGTACATCACTAATCTGGTTCGTGACGTCATCCGCCGACGTGAAGACACGTCTCTGGCGTGGCTGGCACGACTTTTGACAACTTTCTCGCATGCGAGTAGGGATGTGATCATGTGATATTGTGGTACATAAAAAATAATAATATTTTATTATTTAAAACAATTTAATCATTTTACATATAATTATTAGTCGGATTCTTCGAAACTTGGCAAACTTATGTCATCCAAGTCCTTTTGCTGTCTTACTTTTCTTATTACGTTCAGTATATTGACATAATTATGTGACTGACCGTTTTTCTTCTGGCACTCGATCCAATTCAAAAGCGACCAGTCTTGCGAACGCCGCATTTCGTGGGTCGCTAGGTCCTGGTTGGGCAAAATCCAACGGAGGTAAATTAGAAACGTCACACCTTAATTCATTTGCGTCCCATACGCTCCGTTGATAAGTGTTTGCACTCGTTATATCTTCTGCAGAAACTTGTATTTTTATAGTTCTCTTTGTCGTTTCTTCATTTGAAGATGCCTTCCTTTTGCGACTTAGGTCACTTATTATGCTTGGTGAGGAAGGTCCAGCTATATCCTCAGGAGAAGACATAATTATCACTTTTATAAACTTAACAAACTTTTTAACTTGTCGTAACTTGTAATTACGGCAACTACCTACTTTATGATTACTCTATGATCAAAACTTTTCTAGTATTCTATCTTTTTTAGTGTTGCCAACCAAAATGAAAAAAATATAATGAACGAATGAAATCACTACATAATATAATTTATGGAAAGGATCTGCTGCACTGCAGATGTAAGCTAGTATGCAATAAGTTTCATTCAATTAAGATTTTCCTGAATCTGAAATTAAACTAGTTAGTAAACGAAAAAAAAAAAATACAAGTAAATAAACAGTCTTTTAATTGTGTTATTCTCGGAATTACTAATAATATTATTTAAAAAAATAAAGCATCAGTAGTGAGTGCTAATCTCTATGGATACTGTTTTGTGCCAGCACGACCTCAGCGTCGAAACTAGTCACAGGTAATCAAAACACTTAAGGTGATAACGTCAGGGTAGCCCGCGAAATTCAAATTTTCTTTGTTTTTTTTGTAATTTGCCGGTCAGTGTTAGGATATATATTAACCAAAATATGATTCGCGATCGTAACACGTATGCCTTTATATGATTATAACATTAGAATCTTCAAAACAACCTTCTTAACCCAATGATGGTCCGATTCATAATATTTTCATGAATCGGACTATCATTGGGCTTAAGAACTAGGAGGGTTGTATTTATGATTTTAATTCTTTAAATGCGTACGTGTTACGCTCGCGAATCATATTTTGGTTAATAAATAGACTGACATTGTCCGGCAAATTACAAAAAACGTAGAAAATTTGAATTTCGCGGGCTACAACTGAGTGTTCACCTTAATATTATACTGTAATATTGTAAATTATACAGGGTGTAACACCAACGCGAAAACGCTTACCACATACTCAGTCCATTAGCGTTGTAACGATATATGAATTTGCCGATACGATACCGATACCGATTATCGAGGAAAATAATCGGCGATATCGATACCGATATCGATGGCTTAGTAGTAAATAAGGAATGATGTACTTTATATGCATAAAACTTACTTATGTTACACAGAATAAATAGGTACTCCATTCTGTAAAGTGTGGTAAAAATGGCAATTAAAAATAATGAAAAAAAAAGGTAAAATATCGTATCAACATTTATTTGGGTAACATTTATCAAGGAATCAAATCAAAATTAAATCAATATTAATAATCAAAGTTCACTTTAGGAAGATTTTTGTTAAGGAAACAAAGTTTATTCAAATTACTAGCAGATAATCTGTTGCGCAAATCATTTTGTATGAGGCCTGCAGTTGAAAAAAGACGTTCTGAGGCAACTGAGCTCATTGGGTAAGATAAATATTTTTGTGCAAGCATTTTCAATTTTGGGTATTTATCTTCATTGCTCCAATAGTTCTTTGGATCTTGTTTCATTGGAATATTTGGACATCTCGTATAAGAGTCCACCTCTTCTTGCTCAGGATGACTGGACATGTTTGATAAAGGTTCCTCCTCTTCTGCTTCTTTAATCAAACTGTCACAAGCACTCCAGATACCTGAGAAAGTTTCATCTTGCTTTTTTTGTGACTCTACACGCTCTACAGGAACATGTGTATCCCCGTTTGTAATTAAGGAGATAAGTATTCTTTTCGCCTCAATGCTTGTGGATTGTAGAAAGAACGTACGCAATTTATAGCGCGGATCTAGTGTTGTTGATAAAATAAAAGTTTCCTCACTCTCTAGATAATCAAATCTGTCATTTATTCCAGCGATCAAAATCTCTAAAAAATTATGATATTCTGGGCTGCTGTAACTGTCGTCCGCGGTCTCTTGATTATTTTTGATCTGTTTTAAAACTTTTCGCAAACTGTTAATGAGAGGTATAGCGTCAGATAAGCAAGCAGATTCTTTACTTATAGATTTTGTAGCTTCTTCAAAATAATTCAAAGTCGAAACAACTTGTTCCATCAATAGCCATTCTTCTGTAGACAATTCAGTTCTACATTTCACATGAGGCAAAGAAGCTTGAATTGCAACTCGTTGCTCTAAAAGTCTTCTAAGTGCATGAAGGGTTGAATCCCAGCGAGTAACGACATCCTGAATAAGAACGTGACAAGGAACGTTATGAGATTTTTGCATTTCTGTTAGGATTTTGCGACCTGACGTTGAATGACTGAAGTGGCCAATAATAGATCTCGCCTTTGTAATCATGGCATTTATTTTCTCTTCAAAAAACGCATCCTTCAGCACTAATTGTAAAGAGTGCGCCATACATCTGATACGTTGAACTCCCACTAGTGTTACAGCAAGCCCCATATTCGGTGCATTATCTGTTACTACAGCACGTACCTGTTCGCTGATGTGCCAATCTTGAAGTAATTGACGTAAGTTTTGAGCTATGTTTTCAGCGCTATGATTTTCGCCTTCAAAAGGAAATACTTCTAGGCAGTAGTTCTTCAACTCAAAATTTTTATCAAGTCCGTGAGCAGTCACACTTATAAAGTCGTTAACGGACGAAGAAGCATCGCTAGTCCATAAGTCAGTCGTGATAGTGATGTGCGGAAGTTCATGCAAAAGTTCCATTATTTTGGTTCTTACACGGCAGTACATGTCTGGTATTACATTTTCCGAAATATGGGGACGGGAAACCATTTTGTATTTCGGGCAAAACTGCTTAATAGTGCGTTGAAACCCCAGTTTATTTACCAAGTCAAACGGTTCCATGTCTACACATATTTGTTCAGCTATTGTTTTCGTGATCGCTTTTGCCCTAGGGTCATCGGTATCATACATGACACTTTTTTGCAGAATGTGCTCCAAAGTAGCTTGTTTTTTAGGCGGCGGACCACCGTCGGCGCTTGAGGTACCTGGGATGTCTTTTTCCAACTCCTTTTCGTGATAGCGCTTCACGTGTGTCCACATGTTAGTTGTCGTGAAGCCCTTCGATGAAACTGCTTTGCTACCACGAGAAACGCTGACATTGCAATATAAACAAGTCGCTTTTGTGTCATCATCCTGTTTTATTTGAAAATGATTCCATATACTACTTCTATGTTTTAAAGGAGTCGCCATTTTATTTATCGTACGTAACTGTATTACAGTCCTCACTTCACCCAAAAACAGACAAAATCACGAATAGCGGTGACGAGACAAGGTAAATTCGCCGAAAAACAATGCAAGTATTATTACATTATTATATTACAACGCTGTGCCAAAACTAAGTAAACACTGACGAGCGACGACCGTTAACCGCGTGCGTTGACATTTCACTGGCGGGCGCGTCCTTCGCCCCACCGCCCTCTAAGACGGGGTGGCAACATGGCCGTCGCCTTCGTTCTTTTCGCGCGCTTTTCAAACTGTATCGGCTGTATTTAAATCGGCGATGCCGATGTATCGGCCTGCCGATTATATCGGCCGATATATCGGTATCGGTATCGGTATCGTTACATCGCTAGTCCATAATAATTCTGAACCCCACATAATAAATTTAAAAAAAAAACAGCTTTTCCCTACAAAACTGCAAAACAACATTTAGGTATGGTCAAAATTTATGGGACAGCTGTTTTTTTTTAAATTGCTGACGACAATTTTCTGTTGTTCGGGTTGATGGACTGAGTATGTGGTAAGCGTTTTCGCATCGGTGTCCCTTACATCCTATATGACGACAGTTTTTATAATTGAGTAGATAAGTATACAAACATCATTAGTCTTAAAATATCACAATAAAGTCAACAACTCTTCAAAATTATAATACTTAAAACGGTTTTAATAATAATTATAATATGCACCTACGTAATTGTTAATTAGTCTTAAAATATCACAGCAAAATCAAAAACTCTTCAAAATTATAATAATTAAAACAAAGGTTTTTATAATATAATATTTACTTACGTAATTGGTCTTTAAATATCACAGCAAATCAACAAAACATTGGTAAATATAAAATGTAACATTGATATAAACATACAATTTTGTAATATACCTACAAACTTAAAATAAAAATATAAAAAAGTATTGAAAAAATTGTCATTTATAAATAAAAAAATCATATGAAAAAAAATCAACACCATTATTTAAATTAACAGTGATATTTTACAAATGTACTTTTTACTACAAAAAGTACATTGGTCAATTATCACTCGAGTGATATTTTTCAAAACATGGCGCAGCACACAAATAGACCTTGCATATTTTACAAGCGTACTTTGTTTCTTTTCTTTTTTTTATAACTGCGCATTGTCTACAACGTCGGTATTTGCCCATAAGGGTCGGCATGTGATCATTGTTATTTTTCGACAGTATACGAAGTGGGTTATGACTACTGCTTATGGACTGAGGTAGTGTATTGTGACTATGAAAATTTTCTATAATTTGGCGAATAAGAGACAGATGAAATTTTGCAAAATGTAAATTTGGCATGTTATTTATTTCCTTATAACAGAAAAAAGAATTTAATACGTGCATATCAATTATGTGGAGAAACAACTTTTTATACCATTTTATGGTTTTTCTTATGCACTGTATTGAAGACAGTAACATGTCAGCCGTATCAACGCTTCCCATATTTTTGGAATAGTCCAAAACTGCTTGTGGCTTCATAACTGGTAGCCCCGTCGCTCTATCCTCTTTCAACGATGGCGCCATGATATCACTATGAATTGTTGACAAAATAAATATATCTTTTTTGTCTCGCCATTTTAGAGCTGTCATTGGAGGATAATATTTAGCTTGGATTTCACCACGCTTAATAGTATTATTAAAGCGTGGCATACCGACTCTGTTTTTTTTTACAGTACCACACGCGTATATATTATTCCTGTGCAGGTAATCCAACAATACCGGGCTAGTGTACCAGTTGTCAACATATAAATGACGGTTTGAACCGAAAAAATCCCTAATTAAAGTTGAAACAACAGCGCCTCCGACACCTAAATTACAAGGATCTATTATTTCAGTAGCTGCGCCACAGTAAACAATAAAATCTATGATAATGCCGGTTTGTACATCACACATTACAAATAACTTTATTCCAAAACGATTCCTTTTCTTTGGCAAATATTGCCTTATTGATAATCGCCCCTTGAAGGGAACGATGCTCTCGTCTATGCACAGATTTTTATAGGGTGTCATAAGCTTTTTATACTTTTCCCTAGCGTGATTAATGCAAGTGTCGACTTTTGATAATACGTTAGTCTCTTCACTATGCCGAGAAAAATGTAGCATGCTTAGAATTGTGCAAAAGCGATTTCTAGGCATTAGTTTGGAAAAAATCGGCGATGATAACAACACATCCGTACTCCAGTGCTCTTCTAAAGTCAAATGTCGATTTCGAGTCATTAACATTAATAAAGCAAAAAATATGTACAATTCTGGAATGGATACATCGTGCCACCGTTGTAGGCGAGAATGCATACGAAGGTCTACGTTTAGTACAAAGCGTGAGTGAAATAAATTTGTCATATCTACAATGAACGACATAAAGTCTAAATCTAAAAATTTTTGAAATATATCGAATTCAGTAATATTTTCTGTTACTTCTAAATGGAGACCTGACGTAAACTCATCAAAGCTAGTTAATGCAGGCACGTGTGGTACTGAAGTCCACTGGTAGGACGGCTCCGTTTGTCTTCGACGGGGGTCACGGCGGGATGTTGATGCTGATGCAGATGTCGAGGCCCAATTGTTGTCAGGTGTTTCTTGAGTAGTGTGAGATGTTGAGGGCAAAACAGGTGAGTCATTGACTTGTTCTTGACGATCTGTGATAGACTGTAAACAAAAGCGAAGTGCTTATTACTATTTACGACGACAGAGGCACATAATATAATATTTTGGCTAAATTTATTTACAAATAGGTACTTATACTTGTTATAGTTATCGCTCATTACAAGCTCTCTAGTCCAACTCAATAAATAACTATTATAACATGATTAAAATAAAAATAATAAAACGTGTCAGCTGCCTCCCCACGGCTTAGGTAGCGGTTTCTGTGTTACAATAAACATATACCTACTAAAATGTACATACCTACCATATCAGATGTGTTTGAAACAAGCAATAGTTAAACTTAGTTTTTGTAATTTTTTTGAGTTGACAGTATTCATTGTTCTAAATGAAAAAAAAATACATGCATATTCCCCTTTTTACTGTGCCTTAGGTGCCGGTTTCATATTTATTATTGTACCTACCTATAATACTTACTTTGTATAAGTATACCTACTTTTTTTAGCTAAATTCGAAATGGAATTAAAAGAGAAAATATACAAAATAAATGTAAGTAGGTATAATAATTTGTATCGTTAAAAGTAATAGACGGAACCATTTACCTTTTTAATATTTTATATTCGCTTTTGTTTTCCTAACGCATCATTTAATATTAAACAAAAACTACGTACCTATCTATATATGAAAAGTTTGATCATAAATAAAACTTACCTCTAAATCGTCCTCGTATAGAGATATTGCTTCGGAAAATTCGTCATCCTCTTCTACATTTCCTAACACACGAAGGAGTTCTTCAGTAGTCATTTGACTGTCAGCCATTTTTAATATAGCCTCGCACAATAATAATGCTTCAAATTTTAATATTACCACCGATCATAATAATAAATGTAGTAAAGCACTAGCAGACTCCCGTAGCGCTAATGACGTCACCGCTTGACGTCCATTCCCGTCTGTGGCGTACAGGTAACTGTCTATGAGCTCTTACATAGGGATGCGCGAGAGTGGACTGTAAACTATCGATTTAAGGATATCAATTATAAGTTCTTTTCCACATTTTTTTAAATATTATACATTAGGAATATTCAGATACGAATATTTGTCAGTAAAAAGTAATTGTCAAAGTAATAGTAAGCTACTTTCAATAAAATATTTCATAAATTTGGAATATAAGTTACCTTACCTACCCATCACTAGCTGACGTGTCTTGACGTCTGTGGCGTGGGGAAATACACAATTTTACGGATTTCGATTAGCAATATTTGACGATTGTTTTTTCTTGTGAATTCAAATAATTTTTTTTTTTTTTTTTATGCCTTATCTTAGTGTTCATCGAAATGATGGACCCTAATCTTATTACAATCTAGCCTTATATAGACTAATAAGTAATTTTATTTTAACTTAAACTATAAAATTGTCTTTACGTACTAAGAATGTGTCCATTGGCACTTTTCTTATTGTCTCTATTAAGGCGAATACACTTTTTGTTGTGTTTATTTGGTAACACTTGTGCTACATTACACTATTCACTAACACTAGCACTAAACACTAACTCGAACGGTTTTGTTCTTTTTAGTCTTCTCACTATGTCCGTGTGGTCGAGTAGCTGGATCGCCTCGACGTTCACATGCTGATGAAGTCTCTTGTCATGAGCTTCTGCAGATTTTTGGATTACTTTATCGATGCACTCAACGTTTAGGTCCCGATGGAGGTCATCATTTCTTACGTACCAGGGTGCATTAACAATTTCCCGCAGTACTTTGTTCTGGAATCGTTGGATGATTAATGCATTTGTCTGTTTGGTGCAGCCCCACAGCTGAATACCATAAGTCCAAACTGGCATCAGGACTTGTCTGTATAATAATAGTTTGTTCGGCACGGACAGCACGGAGTTTCTTCCAAGCAGCCAATACATTCTTTTGAATCGTAGGTCGAGTTCATCTTTTTTCTTCTTAACGTGAGCTTTCCAGCGTAGCTTTGCATCAAGAGTCATACCGAGATACTTGGCTGTATTCTCATAAGGGATTTGGTTGTTATTAATATAAACTGGAAAATACTGTTGCTTTTTGTTGGTAAAGTCTATATGTATGGATTTGGATTCATTTAATTTAATCCTCCATTTTTTGGTCCAGTCATAAACTTGATTAACAGCCATTTGAACCTTTTCTACTGCTTCTTCGTGGCTGTTTCCAACAGCCATTATGGCTGTATCATCAGCAAAGGTCCCAATGGTATTGTTTTCAGGATCAGGAATATCACAAGTGTATAGTAGGTACAGGACCGGACCTAACACACTTCCTTGCGGTACGCCAGCTTTTATTGGTTTAAGTTCTGAGTAGGTATCTTCTTGTCTTATTCTAAAGACTCTGTTTAAAATATATGATTCTAATATGTCTGCAAACGGTTTCGGTAGCAAGCTCTTCAGTTTATGAATGAGACCTTCATGCCAAACTTTGTCAAATGCTTGGGCTACGTCTAGAAAAACAGTAGAACAGACTTTCTTGTTTTCCAATGCGTTTTCTATTACGTTTGTAATTCTGTGCACTTGATCGATCGTTGAGTGTTTTTCTCGAAAACCAAACTGGTGCTCAGGTATAATGTTCCTGTTATCTATGATTGGTTTAAGGCGTTTGAGTAGCAGCTTTTCAAACAGCTTTGACATTATTGGTAGCAGGGAAATGGGTCTGTATGATGTTGTTTCGTGAGCCGGTTTCCCAGGCTTTGCTATCATTATTACTTCAGCAACTTTCCATAAGTCTGGTACAAATTTAAGCCTCAGTGCGGCATTAATAAGGGTTGTTAACTTAACCAGACCCTTTCTTGGTAGATTATGAAGGATTTCTCCTGTTATTAGATCGTAACCTGGTGATTTCCTTGGGTTAATCTTCTGCTTTATTTCTCGCGCAACTTCTCTCGGTGTTACTAGTTTTATGGCATCAACATGATCTGGCATCACTATATTAACCAGAGTGTGGTCTTCAATGGTTTCCCCCTCATTTGGTTGAAAGATGTTTTCTAGATGATCTGCAAACCTCATAGCTTTTTGCTCATTAGTACGTGCCCATTGCCCGTTTTCACACCTGATGGGAGGGATTTGAGCTATCGGCCTCTTTAGATTTTTAGTAGCCTTCCAAAGGGAGTAGTTTGTCCCTTGGTCGTTACTTAGTTTCTGAAGGTAGGTTTTGGTTGAGTCGTCTTTGTAGTCCTGGATTAATCTTCTTACTTTTTTTGTAAGTCTGTTTAGCTTTTGTTTGTCATCAGGACACCTAGTTTGATGCCACATTTTTCTCTGCCTTCTTTTTTCCATGATTACCTGCTTGATTCTGTGAGGGTATATGTTTCCCTTCGTTCTTTTGTTAAAGTCGGGTGTATTTTCCCACGCTGTTTGTTGGATGAGCATAATAAACTTTTCAATTTCGAAGTTTAAATGTTCAGGGGTTTTTAAAGGAACTTTAAGATCTATTTGATCATTCAATCTGTCTTTAAAGCTCTCCCAATCCGTAAATTTACTAACTAGAGTGGGACTATTTTCTTTATATAAACAACTCTCGCTAATTTCTAAATAAATTGCTGAGTGATCTGAGTTTAAGTCATAGCTTTGTTCCGTTTTGATATAACTAGTTGGTAGATCCTTGGTTATGAAAAAATCAATTAAATCTGGAATTTTATTTGGATCTGTTGGCCAATAAGTGGGCTTTCCAGTAGACAAAACGTCACATTTTAGCTCTTTTATGGCACTCAGTAGTTCTTTGCCTTTCGTAGTTGTTAATCTGGAACCCCAATACGTATTTTTAGCATTGAAGTCACCTCCTAAGATAAATCTATTACCAAGGCGGGCTAGGAAACACATATAGTGATCTTTTTTAATCATGTATCGTGGTGGACAGTAGATGGCACTCACTGTTAAGGGGTATTTTTTGGTTTGTAGACAAATTGCCACTGCTTGAATATCTTTTTCTTCGTATTTAAACACTTCGTAGTGTCGCAAATTATCTTTGACAATAACGGCACTTCCGCCTCTTGCAGTATTGTCTGGGTGTAGTGCATGGTATACTTTGTATCCTTTGAATTTAATATGGCATTGCCTTGTGAAGTGCGTTTCTGATACAAGGCAAACATCAATTTTTTCCATTTCTAATAAAACTTGCAACTCATTCTGGTGTTTTTGTAATCCATTTGAGTTCCACGCCATAAGTTTGAGTGTATTATCCATTTCTTGTTTTAGAAGTAGCAGTTATGTTGCTATTTTCAATTTGTTTTAATCTATCGTCGAATGATGACATTAACTTTAAGATTTCATCCAACTTTTTGTTGCTGTTCATATCAGCCAAAGGTGCTTTCACTATGCCTCGTGTAGTTACTTGAGCGTATGAAATATTTTTACTTGTAGTTTGCATCGTGCTTTGACTTGGTTTGGACTTGCCAGGGTCTTCACCTCTTCCGACAGGTGCACTTTGTTGAGCATTCACATTACTTCCTTTCGACTTTTTCAATCTTAGCTGCTGTATTTCTTTGGCTACAATACATCCCCTGTAGTTAGCCGGATGTGGGGCTCCGCAGTGGACGCATTTTGGCTTCTCTTCTTTTGATTTTCTGCAATCCTTGGTGAGATGTTTACCTGTGCATTTTACACACCTCGGTTCTTTGGAGCAGTACTTTTGCGTATGGCCGTATGCCTGACACCTTTTGCATTGAGGTACCAGTTTTGTGGATTTTAAAGGTTGTATCTCCACGTTACATCCCAAAATATGTTTTATGTTGAATATTTTGTTGGTTTCCTCATCATTTGAGAATGTCAGCATAAACATATTGAGTGGCTCTTTAGTTTTCCAACTCAATTTGTTGACTGCTTCTAGAATCTTGAAGCCTTTGCTGCGCAAGTCTTCGACTACTCTTTCCGGGATACATGTGAAATGCAATTTTTTTGCCATAACTCTTATTGGCCTTTCTTGCTTGTTTTCATAGGAGTGCCAAAGGCAATTGTTGTCTGAAAGGGCTTTTGAAATTGCTCTATACGACTCTTCGTTTTTGGCATTTACTTTCACGGTATCTCCATTCATCATTTTGATGCTGAACGCGTCAGCTGATTGACTCTCACAAAGAAAGTCAAAGAATTTTTGGTAATTCTGAATACCATCTACAACCATGGGTGGTGGCAGAGGAATTTTGGTGACCTTTTCATTACCTCTATTCACGTCTCTTCCGTGTTCATTTTGAGTGAGTTGGGCAGGAGAGGTGTTCAATTTTCTTTTCTTCCTGCTCTTT
The DNA here is from genome assembly GCA_948252205.1 of Orthosia incerta. Taxonomy (NCBI): domain Eukaryota; kingdom Metazoa; phylum Arthropoda; class Insecta; order Lepidoptera; family Noctuidae; genus Orthosia; species Orthosia incerta. The sequence continues at coordinate 15,688,517 of OX411758.1, read as the reverse complement.
TGCCGTATCCACCCTGTTTCTCGAGCGAGTTCTTCCTCGTCCGTTGCATATTCAACAGGCGCTGATGAGATCTCGGTGGCAGCTGTTGCTGATTTGGATGCGTTTTCCGCTTGAAGTTTTAGCTGTTGCTGGAGGTTTTCTATTTGACTTTTCAAGTCATTAAGGTTCTTTTGGAGCTTTAGGCGCTCATTCTTTTCTTCACAATAGAACTTATACAACAGATGTTCCGTCTCTGTTTTTAGGTCCACTCTGGTATTACCCAGTGTATCCATTTTCGATTCCATTGTTAGATTTAAGCCGGTATTAACTTGGCCTTAACAATATTATTTGCCGTCAGCCGTCAGCATTACGCAATAACTAGGTCATTACGATGCAGCCGACTTGACGGCGTTGTTTTGATTCGTAAGCACTTTACACTGTGGTACGCGCGCGATCGCATGCAACACAACTGCTCTCAGCGAAAATCGAACGCGACTAATTCAAATAATGAATATATCTTTGTGTCAATTTACAATATTTCACTAAAGTAGTTTGAAATAATAGGAAAAAGAAACACAGAAAACTTAATTTAGTATATTTATTTTGTATTTAAAAAATGTCGTTTTCTTGACGGTCTATAGACGTCGGTGGCGTGTTTGGCACGATTTCGTTAGACGTCTATAAACGTCCGTGGCGTTCAAAAGGTTAAGTAAAGAATTATCATTTGATGCCATGACTTTTAATAAAAATCTCTCAGTCAACAACAATCTTCGTAGTGTCAAGGTAGGTATACATGTCTCAACTTCTAACGAATTAATAGGCGTGGAGCGCATAGCACCACAAATAAGTCTCAGTCCCATATTTTGAATTACATCTAATTTTCGTAACAAGGTGCTATTGGCATTCATATAAGCTAAACTGCTGTAATCAAAATGGCTTCTCACTATACTTTTGTACAGCATACTCATAACTTTGGGGTCAGAACCCCAAAAACTGCCTGCTAAATGCCTCAAAAGATTAATACCACTCAGTGCTTTGTTACTTATATGTTTAATATGTTCATCAAACTTTAATTTATCATCAATAATGACGCCTAGGAATTTATTTTGCTTAACAACACGAATTTCTGCATTATTGTATGATATTTTAACATTGCTATGTTTTAGGAATGAAATAAAATAACGATCCGAAGTTGACAAAAGTAATCTAATCTAATCAAATTAATAAAACATAAATACAAAGTTAACAAATTTAGGTACGTTACAAAATGAATCAAGAGAACAGAATCAAGGGGAACAATTAGCTAAGTGCGAGCCGCCGGATGCTGGAATGAGCCCTTGGCCACGGTACGCGTTGGCTTATATAGGCTCGATGACATGCTCCAGGCTTTCTGGAGGTGTGTAGGTTGGTGACGCAGCTAACACGGCCTCTCCTGACGTGCCAGCGTCCTCGCAGGCCTCGGCAACCACCGGAGCATCTTCATCGGGAGCAACCTCCGACTCGGCATTACTGGGTGTCGCCGACGAGGTGCACGGCTGTTCATCTACTTCATTCTCCTCATCATCAGAACCTGCACATCATAAATCAAGAATGAGCATCTAAATGTTAGATGTGACAGCAGACAACTTTTTTTTTTATTCTTGATGTATTTCCTGGATGAGAGAGATTATTCGATCAAATGCTAATGAGACGTGAATTGCTTCTTAATATTAAAATCCACCCTGACAATGACTACACAGCAGCTGCACGAAACACATAGCCTTACGAACTCAAAACCTCATAAAGGCCATCAATGAGCTCACTTGTCCTCAGGATTTACACAGTACTTTGCCAGTCACGCCCCGAATGTCATAGATGGACACGTGTACTTTCTGGGTCACGACTGATACCAATTGGTAGGAGCTAAGCTAGTCCTCAGGATTTACACAGTACTTTGCCAGTCACGCCCCGAATGTCGAGATGGACACGGGTACTTTCTGGGTCACGACTGAAACCATTGGGTAGGAGCTAAGCTAGTCCTCAGGATTTACACAGTACTTTGCCAGTCACGCCCCGAATGTCGTAGATGGACACGGGTACTTTCTGGGTCACGACTGAAACCATTGGGTAGGAGCAAAGCTAAAGGCGTAGGATAAAGTGCAACTACCATGAGAACCCGCTATTTAAGTGGATCACGTCTCAGAAACAAAACAAAGATCTACACTCAAGCAAAGTTCTTGAAACGTAATCTTAGATAAATAATTATCAATAACGACAGCTCGGTTCATAAATTTTACAAATGTTTAACACTTGTGAGGTTTGTTTAGTTAATTAGTTATGAATTTATGAACAGCACACTTAAGACTCAAGTTCACTGTGACACTTAGCCGCTTAGCGATAAGTGCCGTGCGCTTTAAGCTGTGTCACTCACTTAACAATTCAATCAGTGAATATTTATGTCAACTTAAATGAATGTCAACAAAGAGGCTAAACGTAACTACGAAAAAAGTGCATGAAATGATCAACACAATGTACAGTTCTCATTTAGAACACTAAAACTTAAATTCGAAGAATGCAGCACAGCACTCAGGCGTCCATTCACCATGCCATGGCAGAACATATTTGGCGGCAGCTTGTGTAGTTTTGCCATATGATCCCAGTTAAGTAATGATAAGTTGGTGGCGACCAACTGGAGCTCGTACCGACCATTTGGTAGGACTTTAATGTTACGATACGGTCCTCGCATACCACTGTCTAGTTTTTTTCCTGTTCGATACCCCAAACAAACTTAACTTAGCTAGCTTAGCGAAAGGTGTTGTCAGTCAAAGTAGCTTACTACGGGTATGTACTGTCTAAAATACCAGGCAAGGCTAAGTCATTGACGCACTTATTTTATTGTCTTCGGCGTCGGCGATTTAGTTAAGGCTTCTATTTTATTAGTGCTCGGCCTAACCTGACCATTGCTTATGGTTCTCCCAAGGTACACCAGACAGAACTTCGGGTGTCACGTCACGGTTTGCCGTATCACCCTTAATTTCACGACAAAAACTTACATTGGATTTATTGTGCGACTCCGATCGTTGTTTAGTAAAACTCTTTTCTTCTATATGCCCCATTTTTTTTTTTACATAAGATGCACTTAAAGTTTTTTTATGTTCGGAGAATTTGAATTGAAATCAGTGTTCCGACTATCGCTTACGGCTTTAGAATTTGAAGTGCTATTACTATTTTTAAATCTTTTGGGACAAGCGTTGCTCTTACTGGTATGGCCGTGAGCGCCGCACGAAAAACACTTAATAGTTTTTTTTACAGACTCTATAGCACTACGGCTCCTACGGTAATAATTGTTATCGCGACAGCTAGTATTTCTATTAGAATGGGCATCAACATTGTTTTTATTCATATTTGCAGTGGTTTTACTTGGCATGACATAAATTGATAAAAATTCCACAATGGTTTCGTTAGTTAATTTTGCATTCATAGCTGCAGCACGAATCTGGGGATCCTTAATACCGCGCACAATGATTGCACACAAAAGTTCATTACTAAGTCCTTTAACAATACGCAAACGCAACAAGGATTTGCGCGCGTATTCCGCGTATGTGGAATATTTATCTGACTCAGTGCACATGACGTCATACAGGATATTAGCGACATCGACACGTCGTTTACAAAGTGATTTTAATTGTAATTTAAATGTAGACCAAGTACGATCCGTTGAGTGAGATTCACCACTTCAGACACAAACCGATACGGGCCAGACATTCATTGTCGTCCCGCCTATTTTGTGTCTTAGCACGGTCAACTTTCTCACACGATGCTATGACGTCATGAACATTAGGGTCGAAGTCAGAGACGTAATAATGGTTTGATCTCACCGGATTTAGGCTCCTTAGCGCATCGATGAGACGCTCTGCAACGTCCCCTGTAGCCGACGTTGAAGGCGAGGGCGACAGCGACAGCGCCGGTGCCAGTGGCGTCGGGACAGGTCGCGTGGCAGCAGGAGGGCTGGCCATGCCAGTGATGGTAGGGCACGGCTGCTGCTCCACACTCGATCTTGGTTCTGAAATTGAACTTCGCTCCAAGGCTGAGACCCTATTAAGTATTGCGTCTAAGGTGATACTAAGATGAGTTAGGTCGGGCGGCGGCGGCGTGCACTCACGTTTACTTCTTTTTCTAGGGCTAGTACTACACTTGGGAGCAAATAAATCGAGCCACTACCTTTTTTCACGTAAAATGGTAAATATTTTTGGTAATATGGAACGTATCAATTCGAACTATATATCGCCTAAAAGTTTAGTTAATAACCTTTACAATGAGGGTAAATTATTGAATAATAACCTTATTGAATGATAAATTATTGGCTCTGCAAGAAAAATGGTAATTTTGATAGAAAATTTAGTAGGGCTAAAACAGTCCATAAAAACAATAAAAAACAAAATTATTGCAAAAAAAATATTCTTAATAACTGGTATAACCCCCCCGGGCCCTGATACATTCTTGTAGCCTATTAGTCATCGATCTGATCAGCGTTACGATGACATATTGTGGTATGTTCTCCCACTCTTCAAGCACAGCGACTTTAAGCTCGGGAATGGATGAAACAGCGGGAACCCTGGCTCGGACTCTCCGTTTTAGCTCGTCCCATAGGTGTTCGATCGGGTTCAAATCAGGACTTCGTGCTGGCCATACCATTTGTTGAATCCCGATCGCAGACAAGTAATCCGTAACGATCTGCGCGGTATGAGGTCTCGCATTGTCATGCATAAACAAGAAATTTTCTCCGACAAAACCAGCATACGGCATTACGTGGTTTTCAAGAATGTCAGTTATGTATCGGTCAGCTGTTAATCCACGTCTACCATTGCCATCGTTGGCGGGGTCGACGAAGACAAGTTCCGTTTTTCCGTCTAGAGAAATTCCTCCCCACACCATACAAGAACCACCACCAAAACTCACCGTTTCTCGAATGCAACATTGGGCAAATCTTTCACCAGGACGTCTATACACTCGGTTTCTCCCGTCATTGCTAAAAAGACAGATTCTTGACTCGTCAGAAAACAAAACTGACCTCCAGTCTTCTAACGTCCAATTAATGTGTTCTCGAGCAAACTCCAAGCGAGATCGGCGATGAGCTACAGTCAATTTTGGGCCAGTTGCTGGTTTGTGTGATGTTAAATTTCGTTCTTTTAGTCTTCGTCTCACTGTCCACCTACTGATTGCGACTCCTCGAACGTCACGTAACGCTTGCTGTAGCTGAACAGCATTAAGTCCACGGTCGCGCAACGAATTGGTTGCAATAAAGCGGTCGTCACGTTCTGTTGTTGCCCGTGGTCGGCCAGTTCCAGGTCGCCGAACAAAAGCACCAGTCTCCAGATACCTGCGGTATACCCGCTGTACCTTTGAACGACTCAAATGAAGTCTGCGTGCCACTTCACGTTGTCCGTGTCCAACCTCAAGTAAAGCTACAACTTGGGCAGCTTCCGTCGGTGTAGTATCCATTTTATCAGGTTATTTTGATTACACAGACACAGATAAAGACAACAATAACAAGTAATATGGGTATGATTAACAAAAACCTCAAATTTAATCTTTTCTTAACAGAGTACAATAAAAATGTCATAAGCAAATTAAATGCGATAATTTTATTCTACCCTTTAAACTTTAATAAAAATGAAATTTTGACAACTAACTACCCTCATTGTAAAGGTTATTAAATACCCTTTTAGGCGATATATGTTTCGAATCGATGCGTTCCTTAATACCAAAAATAATTACCATAATGCGTGAAAAAGGAAGTGGCTCGATTTATTTGCTCCCAAGTGTATTTGACATTTTTATTTTAGTTAAGTGGGCAAATGAGAGACGTCCCGCTTCTGATTTTAGGAATGAAATAAAATAACGATCCGAAGTTGACAAAAGTAATCTAATCTAATCAAATTAATAAAACACAAATACAAAGTTAACAAATTTAGGTACGTTACAAAATGAATCAAGAGAACAGAATCAAGGGGAACAATTAGCTAAGTGCGAGCCGCCGGATGCTGGAATGAGCCCTTGGCCACGGTACGCGTTGGCTTATATAGGCTCGATGACATGCTCCGGGCTTTCTGGAGGGGTGTAGGTTGGTGACGCAGCTAACATATCGATACCTCTGGGCTCAAAGGTCGTAAAGGACAAAATGCGACTTTTCAGGAGAAGCAAAAAACGAAAAAAAAAACATTATTTTTACTCTAACTTTTTTGTTTCTTGAGCTATTTAAATGAAACCTAGGAAAAAAGTGTTTACAATTTCTAGTATTATCTAGTGCAGTGTTAAAAAATTACCCTAGTGCTGTATTTACCGAGATAGATTTCCTTTACGACCATAAATTTAAAAATAAAAGTCCTTTACACCCTTCAAATTTTCACCCTATGATATAACCTAAGGTCGTAAATCCACTTTACTGCACAAAACTAAACAAAATAAGGAAATAATCGACAAGTGTAATATTTTTTAGGTTCTTAAGGATCACCCGCTAAGGTATTCTGAAAGGATAAATTCTTCTCAAACGCTAAGAAGAAGGATAAATTAATAATTGAACTTAAGTATTAAATGGATTATGTAATTTTGTGTATATTACTGTATTTTCTTTACGAATATTCATGAAATAACATAATTATACAAATAAAACGTACATTTGTGTAATCAAATTGAGATCGTTTATTTGTACTTACTTAATGGGGATAAATATAATGACCACCTAAAATTACTTTGTGACCATAACCTCTATTACCTAAAATTGTACTATGAAACCCAAATTTAGTAAATTGATCACCAAATTTAGTAAATTGATCACCAAATTTTAATAGCAAATTATTGCGCTATTTAATGTTGTAAAATAGGTTAGGTTAGGTTAGAACATTGGACATTTCCAACGCCTTCAACACCCTGCCCTGGAGTTGTGTTCGGGAGGCACTGCGGTATCATCGAGTGCCTCCCTACCTCCGCCGCATTGTCGGGGCTTATTTGGCGGAGAGGTGTGTCACCTATGTGGGACGTGATGGCGTCGAAAACCAGCACCGCATGTCGTGCGGTGTTCCACAGGGCTCAGTCTTGGGCCCGCCCCTGTGGAACATCGGGTACGACTGGGTGCTGAGGGGCGAACTCCAACCGGGCGTAGACCTGACGTGTTACGCGGACGACACACTGGTCACCGCCCGGGGGAGTTCGTACAGGGAGGCAGCGTTGCTGGCGACGGCTGCGGTCTCACAGGTGGTGAGCCGCATACAGCGTCTTGGCCTGGAGGTGGCCCTCAACAAGTCGGAGGCCATGGTCTTTCATGGCCCCCGGCGGGCGCCACCGCCCGATGCCCACATCGTCGTCGGGGGGGCTCGAATCGCTGTCGAGTCAACCATGAAGTACCTGGGATTGGTGCTCGACAGCCGGTGGGATTTCGGCCCCCACTTCCGGCGGCTAGCGCCCAAGTTGTTAGGCGCGGCGGGGGCGCTGTCAACGCTGCTTCCCAATCTGGGGGGCCCGAGCGCTGCCTGTAGGCGGCTCTACGTGGGGATCGTGCGATCGATGGCCCTGTATGGGGCCCCGATCTGGGCGGCTGACCTGACGGCCGGCAGCATCGCTGTTCTGCGAAAGCCGCAGAGAGCGATGGCCGTCAGAGTCATCAGGGGGTATCGCACGATCTCCTACGAGGCGGCTTGCGTACTGGCCGGATCCCCGCCCTGGGACCTGGAGGCGAAGGTACTCGCGTCACTGTATCGGTGGCGCGAGGAAGCGCGGGCGCGGGGCGAAGGGCTGATGCAGCGACATATGGAGTTGCGTCAGTCTCAGCTTCGCGAGGTCCTGGTGGCGGAATGGCGGGACAGACTTTCACGCCCTACCGCCGGCCTCATTACCATCGAGGCGGTCCGGCCAGTGCTGGAGCGCTGGCTCGGGAGGAGGCACGGTTCCCTGTCGTTTCGGGTGACGCAGGTACTCTCGGGGCATGGTTGCTTCGGGAAGTACCTGTGTCGCATAAACAGGGAGCCGGACGCCCGGTGTCACCACTGCGTCCACTGCCGGGAGGACACGGCGCGGCATACGCTGGCAGAGTGTGCCGCTTGGGAGGAGCCACGCCGTGCCCTCATCTCAGAAGTAGGCAGTGACCTATCGCTGCCGGCTGTAGTAGAGTCTATGGTCGGCAGCGAGGAGTCCTGGAACTTGGTGGTATCCTTCTGCGAAACAGTCGTCTCGCAGAAGGAGGCTGCGGAGAGGGAGAGGGAGATTTCATCCGCTCACCCGATCCGCAGAAGACGCGCCGGCCGTCGGCGGAGGGCGGACAACGCCCTCTTCCAGCCCCCCTAAATGGGTCCAGGGGTGACGGACCCGGGGACGTCCGTCGCCACACATCAGGATCCGAGGTGGCGGCGCGTTGTGTTCCACGCGCGCCCCTCTTAGATGTCGCGGGGGAAGTCTAACACCTCACTTCCCCCCCAACTCGAGATCGAGGCCCGCAATGGCGGGCCGGCACTAGCCGGGGGTTGCGGAAGTATCGTTGTTCCCGCGACCCCCAGCGTAGGTGTGAGATGGAACACCGGGGTGGTTTTTAGTCAGTAGGAGTCTGACAGACCCCTCCGCCACCCCAGGGCGGAGGACATCCAATGAGGATTTTCCACCCCGGAAAAAAAAAAAAAAAGAAAAAAAAAAAAAAAAAAAAAAAAAAAAAAAGTTTAGAACTGTGACCAACCGCGCGCGAGCCGAGCGAGCAAAGCGAGCGGTGCCGCGGCAGCGGCCGGCGAGCGCTACTTCCAAGTTGCTCCCAGAAATTTTATAATCTTTTTGGTCATTGGTTTAATTTTGGTGATCATTTACTACTTTTGGGTTAACAATGATTTATTTGGAGTCATTTTGCCTAAACAGGATAGCGAGATGTTAAAACTTTGGTTATAATTTTACAATAAGATGCGGGTTTAATTTTGGTGATCATTTACTATTTTTGTCTGTTATATGTTACTATATCTGGTGGTAAGTTAAACATAAGCCTTACTTAATTGAACACAAACAAAGCTATAAATCTTTAAAAATAAAAAATAATATTTTGGTAATTAACATAATTTTTCTTGCTTGCCTTTTCTCTACTCTCTTCTTTACTCTTTTAATTAGTTTCACTTCCTTAATCAACTTTATTCTTTTAAACTAACTTTCTTCTTTATACTAACATTATTCTGTTTGATGAGATGATGAGTAAATAAATCATCATCACCTGATAATTTATTTAGTCATCTTCTTTCTCACTTTTTTCATCGTCCTCTTCGTCTGTTTCGTTCAAAGTCTCGCGTAGCTCAGAATCGCATGGAAACTCTCTGTATTCTTTATGAAATCTTTTAGGTATTGTTCCATTTTCACACAGGTTTATCAGGTCTTTATATTTCGCAGCGGCTATTGGTAATCTACTATTGTATAGCTGCTTCACTGCATCCATACCAATTACTGGTTCATTGTTAATCTGGCTTTTTTTCCCTTTGGACTTTCCCTTCCCCTTTCCTTTTGTTTTTCCTTTCGCTTGCTCGCATAATGTTACAGAATGGGTCTCTGCTTTGTCTTCCATGGAGTATTTGACAAACATTTGGTCATTATGCTTTTTTTTTAATGTGGCGACTCTGATGTTTTTAAACTTAATATTTTTTAATGTCTTTGGTGTGAATGTATTTAAAGATAATTGATCAAATTGTAAAAAGTCAGTACATTCCATGACATTCACTTTATAAGGTCTTGGTCTTTTGCGGGCCGACTCGAAATATGTAGACCACTGTGAGGGACTCCATACAATAATTTTACGCACTTCCCTTTCGATAACTGCATGAACTGTATCGACAGGCATGTATGTATGGCCCGGGAGTAAATAGTTAATTTGAATGACCTCCAAATTAATTGCTGATTTTAGGAAATGGTTCATGGCAGCCAATACGATTTTATTTTTATTTTGACCACAACACGAATCACAGTACATCAGTAAATGTTTTACGCCTGTTTTGTCCTTTTCCTCAAGATATTTCACTAAACAAGTTGCAATTTCGTTACTCCCTCTTTTGCCATCACATTCCCCCCATGTATAACAATTAACATCCTGTGTGCGACTTTCATAAATGGTGAAATTAAACACTGAATATTTTCTAGAATAGTACAATATCATACTTTGTCCATGTGGCGTATTCAGGACCTTTTGTAGGTCAAAGCTGCAGGTGATTGTTTCATTGTTGGGTGAATTAAGGGTTTGATGAATCTTAAATCTCTTATAAGTAAATATCTTCTCTTTGAGATGAGAGTTCAGCAGCTCTTTGTCGATGTCGTTCATTTGGTCTTTATTATTCTCTGCTTTGACGCAAGTTAGGCATTTATCTTTTTTAGGAATATGAAAGCTTATATTATACTCTTTAAAAATAGTTCGAAAAGCGTTCTCACTTAATGCCTGCTGTTCCTGTTCAGTACAATATTTTAAATACATTTGATATAAGTTATATATGTTTTTCATTTCCTGAGGAAGATAAGTTCTACTACTTTTTTGTCTATTGTAGTGCGATGGGACTGCTGGCAGCTTCTCAATAAAGTTCTTTGTAAACACTTTAGCCTCTTCGGTATATTTTTTAAGTACGTTAGGTTTTCGAAAATCTTCTTGGGCCATATCCTCTTTGGCATGTTCTAAGGTGTAAATAATAAATTTTTGAGTAATAGCCAGGGTATCAATCAAGAATTTCTGGCATACTTGCTTGTGGCCTTCACCGTTATTAATATAATACTCATAAGTAATATTTCTTCGGCTGAAATCATTATTCGTTTTTTTTCTCTTTATTGGAGTCCTATGAGCACTGCGCACTATCCAATCTTTTCTACGCTGAGAGTCTAGATTCAAATAATATTCGAATAAAGAAGTTCGCCTTTCTTCAGAAATATCATAGCACCCTCTGGCACACTTACCAGGGATACATGGATTACTTTTCATTGTTTTTTCAGGTACGATTTCTCCTTTTCTATTTTCGTAAGCTTTTCCTTCATTCTTTGCTTTTTTATTTACATTGCGGTTGTTAATCGGTTTCTCTTTTTTTTTTATAACTGTATTAGTATTAGTCTCACTTTTCTTCTTTTTCTTCTTCTTTTTCTTATTGATATCTTGTACCTCATCATCATTATTGAACTCTGACTCATTACATGACCAAAGATCTGAGCTACCTGATGAGTAGTCTTCCTTATCCTCATCTGACAAAAAGTCAATATAAGCTTTCTTTGTCGATAAATTGCGCCTCTTCCTTTTCGATGGTATTTTACCAGTATTATTGTCAGTATAATCAGATATATTTGAGTCAATATTGCTAGTAAATAAAGCCACCGAAGGTGATAAGATTGCGGGTGGCTGAAAAGAAGTACCAGCGAGAGTGGCATACAAGATATTATCTTCGAGTGTCTCGGAAGGAGTAAGATCAGTGCAACAAAATTCAGCTACCGTAGAAGGTGAGATTGAGGGCTGCTGCGGAGAATCGCAAAAAGTGGCATCAGATTTATATTCCAGATTTTCGGGTTCCGAGTTCACAATCGTACCAGTGTTAGGAAACTTAGCTACCGTAGGTAATGTCATTGCAGCTTGCTGGAGAGATATAATATTATGAAAAGTAGGATCCAAGTCGTCATTGTGTGTCTCAAAACAATTCTTGTCTTCTTGGGTAATGTCAGTAAACTTAGCTACCGTAGGTAATGTCATTGCAGGTTGCTGGAGAGATATAATAGCGCCCTGCACACGTACAGTTCGGACCGCGCATCTTGGACTGCGTTCCAAACAGCAGTTAGATCTGTACGGTTTGGACTGCGGATCAAACTGTAGTGCTAATTACGATTAAAAATGCATTCACGGTTTGGATTGCCGACGAAACTTACATAATCTAGACAAACGTTCCGAACTGTGCGTGTAAATTGATTTTCAAGAGTTTGGACTGCAGTTTGGACTGGCGCGTGGAACGTTATAGCTTTTAAAAGTTTTTTACACAGTAGTAAGAAAAATGGACGATCGGTTGGTCATCGCGTTAGCTGGATTTGTAGTTAGCTTAAACAGCCGAAAAAAACGACGAGTGTGGGTAAAGGAATACAGACAAAGATATGGACATTTACCGATGTTAAGGGAATTACGACAGTGTCATCCGGAAGATTTTAAAAATTACCTAAGAATGGACAGTGACGATTTTGATTGTTTATTAGCACTGATACGTCCCAAATTAACTAAGCAAGATACAGTTATGAGAAAATGTATAACAGCAGAAGAACGATTGGTTGCCACGTTAAGGTTTTTAGCGACCGGACGGTCCTATGAAGATCTTAAATTTAGTACAGGCGTGTCTACATCGGCGTTAAGTAAATTAATACCGGAAACGTGTAGAGTAATTTATGAAACGCTTCGGGAAGATTATATGAGGGTAAGTAAAACATTTTGTAAATCAGTTATATACTTATATAATTTTTATCAGTCACAACAATCACAGTACAATCAGTTAAAATGAATAATTAGTTATTATAATTAGTTAAAATGCTTATAGTAATCTCTTAATAAACACTGAGATTCATTTACGAGAGTTACATCAGTGTTTTGGGTTTCCAATGTAGGTTGAAGAGACGAATGTTGAGCAGCGTCCGTGTGTACAGAAGTAGATGATGATGGTGAAGATAAAATAACAGTTTTATTGCACTGCTTATCACAAATATCAGTTGAATCAGTTAATTGATTTAGTATACCCCTGCGTAAAACTGAATGTATAATTGTTTCAGCATGTAAGGCTTGAATACTATTCATTTTCTCCAATTTTTTGGAAATGGTTATGGCCAAAGCATCATATTCTGTCACTTCCTTTTTTTTTAATGCTTCTGTACATACAGTCATGAATTTAATCTGAGTATCTATCACACTTGGTTTCGTTTTCCTCTTCATACCTCTTGAGGCTGATCCTAAAGATGAAGATGATTCCTGAAACAATACAATTTATAATAAAAGTTGACGAAACATAATTTTATTGGTTTTATTTTTCAGTTTCCTACGAGCAAAGAAGAATGGTTGGAAATTGCTAAAGGCTTTCAAAATCAGTGGAATTTCATTAATTGTGGTGGAGCTCTCGACGGAAAGCATATTCGAATTGTACCACCTGCAAATTCTGGTGCAAAATATTATAATTACAAGAACTTTTACAGCATGGTTTTATTAGCTTTGGTCAATTCAAACTATGAGTTCATTTTTGTAGATATTGGTAAAAACGGCAGAATGTCCGATGGAGGTGTCCTCGAACACACGGAATTTTACAAAAAAATTATAAGAAATCAATTAGAACTACCCGACAAAAGTGAGAACGTTAACAATTTAAACTATGTTTTCATTGGTGATGAAGGTTTTGCTCTCAAAGAAAATCTCTTAACGCCCTATGCACAAAGAGAACTTGATCATGACAGACGGATTTATAATTATAGACTCTCGCGCGCTCGCAATGTTGTCGAAAATGCATTCGGTATAATAGCCTCTAGATTCCAGATATTACGTACACCCATTAACATGAAACCCGAAAACATATGTTACATAGTACTAGCAATATGTAGCATCCACAATTTTCTAAGAAAGAGAAGTAATATGTACCTGTCGGCAACGACAGTAGACAGAGAAAGTATTGAATCTGGACGCGTTAGTGAAGGAGACTGGCGAAGAGACAACTTCGACCTAACTAGATTGGACAGACCTTCAGTCAGGAATGTCTCAACTTTGGCTAAACAGAGCAGAGATGAATACAAAACATATTTTAATTCAATAGGTCGTGTCCCTTGGCAAGAAATTATGATTAACGCTGGTAGAGCATAACTTTATTCAGTGCACCTATAGGTTTATGGACGTAAGTTGAGCGCTGATTAAAGAGGCAGAAACAATTGCGCGCAGTGACCAATAAAGTTGCCGCTACCTATACATATTTTTTTTTATCTGTACAGTAAAAAAATTACAATATATTGTGTTTTTATTTACCACTTACCTCTACAATTGTGTGGTCAGAGTTTGGCAGTGACGTTATATTCGAAGGCTGCTGAGATGTTGGCATGTCGTCGTTGGTATAATGTTGTGGGGATGGTGTGTGGTTTGCAAAATAGTCTAAAGTTTCAGCTGTAGACTCGTCCGTCGGCATGTTAGACACGCTTGGGGTTGGTAATTCTTGGTCTTTTGTGAATAAAAGTAAGTCAAAGTACCAAAGAGTCGGTTTATAAACATCTTCTTGGGAGCTTCCACTTTTGTTCCGTGTCTCCGTTACTTTCTTCAATTCTTTGCGAAATGCACCTCTTATATTCTGTATTTTTTTGCTGACGAAATCGCGATCAGCTGAAACAAAACCTACTGACTTGCAAAAATCAACGAGCTCGTCATATGCTTTGTTTCTCATATTCCTGTTACTATACTCCTTACTTTTTATCTTCCAGAGACACGGATGTTCACGGTACAAACGAATGAACTCTGTGATAGCTTCGACGCTCCAAACCGCCATTTTTGTAATTTACGTTTATACGTGATGCGCGCGTAAAACTGTGAGACATGCACTCGCGTCGAGCTGCCAGATCGGACTGTTAGAGCCCTCGCAGACCACAGACTTTTTATCGGCCGATAGTTTAGTCGGGTTGGCCTGCTAGTACGCACACCGAGCCAACTAAACAGTTCAGTCGGTGATGAGTGCGCAAACTATCCAACAGTCTGCCGACTATTCTCTATTTGCTAGTTTCTAACCAACTGGTGAAATCTACCGCACAATGAAAATTAATAAAACATTGTATAGAATTGTTATTATTGCTCTCATACACCGGAGGAGGAAAATTAAAAAGAGAGCCCGAGAGTATTGGGTGCATCCTATCTTTAGTGATAGATTATTAAATGGAAAATTTTACACTATGCATTCCAAATTACTCGATTACCCGAAAAAAATTTTCGCCTTTTATCGAATGAGCATAACTAGCTTCAACCAACTTGTCAAATTAATTGGACCAGGAATAGCGAAGGAGGATACAAATTTAAGACTATCTATACCTGTGGAGGAGAGATTGAGCGTTACGATAAGGTAAGATAAACCACAAAACATACTTTAAATTTTTTATTATAATTCAAATGCCAAGTTTACAAGTCGTATATTTGGGAATCTTCTGAAAAATTTGAATAATATGACTGGGTTGACATGTTGGAATCAGCTGGTGATGAAACATTTTGAATGGTTGTTTGTGGTAAAGTGGGGGATGGTGTAGAACCGGATGTATAAGCCTGTGATTGTTGTTGTGGCGGCAAGATGTTAGTCCCTCGTTGGTAAACAGGAAAAGAGTTCATGGGTTGTTGCAGTATGGTGTATGTTGGTTGAGAATGAGGCTGAACACTCCTACCAAGTCTTATCTGTTTAAATACGTTAAGAATACTAATCTTAGCATCGAGTTTTTCATCTGCGGTTAAATTTTTGAGTGATGGGACAAGAGACAATGCAAAGTTTACATCTTCATCAACATTAGTCTCATTTAATGCTTTTAATATTGCTTCATCCAAATCCGTATTCTTCGAAACACGAGTTTTCTTCTGGCGAGGAGGTGCGGAAGCGGATGGAGCAGTTTCTTCATCATCTTCCTCATTTTCTGTAGTATCCTGGGCCAGGTTCAGGTTACCTTCCGTTTGACGATTTTCCATGCATGGAAGTAAAAATAATAATTGTTCAAAGTATACGTATTTACGCCTCTTGACCGAAGCCTGCCCCGACTTTGTGTTCTTTTGTGCATTTAATTCTCGGCGAAAGCAAGTCCGTAAATTGGCCCATTTTTTTTGTATATCGCGGCCTGAAAAATAATAAAATATAATTAATTCATTACAGGTATCTGGCTACTGGAGCTAGTTTCAATTCATTATCTTTTGATTATCTGATGGGAGCTTCTACAATACGAGATATTACAAAAAGTACATGTGAGCAAATATGGAATATGCTTCAACCGTTATATATGCCAACCAAACAAGAAGATGACTGGATTGAAATAGCAGACGAATTCTACAGTCGCACAAATTTTCCAAACATCATTGGAGCGATCGATGGCAAACATATACGAATGATACAGCCAGAACATTCCGGTTCATCATATTTTAACTACAAAAAGTTCTTCTCCTGCGTTTTGATGGCTTGGACAGATGCCGATTATAAATTTGTGTACATTGATGTTGGTTCTTATGGAACAGCTAGTGATTCGGAAATATTTAAAACATCAGAAATGGGTAAACGGCTTTCCGAGAATCGACTAAATATTCCTTCTGGAAGGCAATTGCCTAATGATGATGTTGGAGATGTTATTCCATTCTCTGTCGTAGGCGATGAAGCGTTTGGACTTGGAAATAATATATGACGCCCTTATGCAAAAAGAAATTTAAACTACACCAAGCGAATTTTCAACTATAGACATACAAGAGCTCGACGCATGGTTGAATGTACTTTCGGGATTCTAGCTAACAAATGGCGCATTTTTCACCGTCCAATTGACGTAAATATTAATTTTTGTGTTAAAATTATTAAAGCTTGCTGTGTCCTACATAATTATGTACGAATCAAAGATGGAATACATTTTAAAGACACTCTCTACAGTTGTACCATGAATAACTTCAATACAAATGGAAATAACCGAGGAAGAAATAATATGAATAATGTGCGGCAATACATGTCGTCATACTTTATATCTCCTGCAGGCTCAATTCCGTGTCAATATAATAAAGTGTAATGTAAATAAATAAAAATGTATCGTACCTTGATTTGTTTTTTCTTGGGCACTAAGCTCATTCCAATCAGGAACAACAGCTTCACAAACTTCCTCCCACAGTTTTTTCTTCACATTTACGTCAGAGTACTCTTTTAAGTTTTTCTTATAAAGTGCAGGGCGTTTTTCGACTTCCTCGATCAAGTTTACGATCAAAGATTCCGAAATAAGCGACTGAGAATTGGGCGACGCCATTTTACAAAACACGCGCGGCCGACCATTCGCTGTCAAAGCTCGGAGCGAACTGAACTATCGGCTTAGTCGGCCGACTAAAAAAACGTCGTGTGTGCGCGTGTGGTAGGGAGCCAATACTGATTATACGGTCGGCCGATAGTTTGCCGACAGTATAGTTTGAATTGAATCGGGAAGCCCATCAAACTTGTTTATCGGCCGATACCAAATCGTCATAGTGTGCGCACTTGCTTACATCTGCGTACTGATTAAGAGCCCGACCAAACTATCGGCCGATAAAAAGTCTGTGGTCTGCGAGGGCTCTTAGATCCGCACATCTACACGTACAGTTCGGAGCGAGGGATGGAACGGCGCGTGGTATTTCCCGCGGTCCGAACTGTACGTGTGCAGGGCGCTAATATTGTTAAAAGTAGGATCCGAGTCGTCATTGTGTGCCTCAGAACAGGTCTTGTCTTCTTGGCTAATGGTTTCTTTTTCATTTTGCGTCAACTGCTGATTTGGATTAGCAACATGTACTGATTGCAGACTACTGCAACAAAAAGAAAAAAAAGAAAACTTAAATATTTTCTATTTATTTATAAAAAGTATTGACCTAATCTATACCTATTTCCTACTTTTAAGTACATATAACAATATACAAATATTAACTTACATCTCATTTTTCTGCTGTATTATATTAGAAGAGCTTGAATTGTTTCCTTTAGATCCCAAATCATTTGGCTTTTGCAAAATTACTGTTGACAAAACTTTTATCATTTTGTTTGGGTCACGCTGTTGAACTTTCACTTGGCTCATTTGAGAGTTATACTCAAGTGTTTCATTATTTGAAAACAAAGAGGTATTGCTTTCGTGTTCACTACTGGAATTTATGGTCAATTTGGGTCTACTCTTTTCATTCAGAGACGTTTCTTCGTCAGTGTCCTCTATAATATCGCTACTAATACTATGCTTCGGTTGAACTATTTCATTTTGAGAGGTCATATTTACTTCAGAAGTAGTTACATTAGTATATTTCGCAAGATGCAGATTTTCCTTAGCATCTTCTCTTGGCGACAACACGTTAGAAACTCTGAAAAAAAAAAACGTAAATGCACTTCAGCAAAAGCCTAGCATGAACTTCAACATAATGACAACACTTAAGTACGTACTAACATAATAAATCAATAGGCGGGGACATCTCACACACGTGGCCATCTGACCGCAAAATAGGCAGAGCCAATACTAAGTGTACAAACACAGTGGGAGCGGCGCGGGTAGCGGAATCCGCAAGCGGGTATCGTGAACACATAATTCCTTTTGTGTAATTCCTTTTGTGTATGAACAAAGTGCGGGCAGCGGAATCCGCCGCGGGAAGTCTATGAGCATCCGCTCCCGCCACCCGCGCCGCTCTCACTGTGTTTGTACACTAAGTGTTCAAATACAGTGGTAGATGCGCGGGCGGCGGAATCCGCAAGCGGGTGTCGTTAACACACAGCTTCTTCCGCGTGTTTACATAGTTACAGCGGCGTGGGTGCGCGGTATCCGCAGCGGGTTTAAGCGCACGGCCTGGCGCGCAACCGCTCCTTCCGCCCGCGCCGCTCCCACTGTGTTTGAACACTACGGGTGTCAGGCAGCTGATACACATACATCCGTCAGTAGATAAATAAAAACTTGTATTGGCAAACAGCAACTAGACACAAGGAAACCACAAATGTTCATCACACACACAACTGTTTGCCCTGGGCGAGAGACATCCAACCTCGCAACCCTGTGCTTCGCAGGCCAGCGGGGCCGACGAGCGAGTAGTTCGACAGGAACTATGTGAAACATTATAATTAGGTAAAAGAAAAGTTTAGTAGGTAAGCATATCAGGTACTTACCTCATAATATTATTTTTTCGTGCAGCTAACATAGCAAGTAATTGATTACGGCGTTTTAGTAAAGGCTCAAGGATGTTATTGTCTTCATCGGCACTGCTTTCCATCGTGTCCCACTAGTGTAATGACTTACATACACCAATAATTGAATAAAAAAGCCGCTATACCGCACTGTTTACTTGTTTTCAATAACAAACAATGGCGCGTGCACGAAACAAGTGCCGAAATGAATCGGCAAAACAGAAATGGGCAAAGTATTGTGATCTTTATGTCAAAGCCATAAAACATATTTTACAGTAAAGCAAAGCGCCTCTGTTTCATTGCAATCTATCACTCGCACAGCCGGATCTATTATCTCGCTCTAACTACAGTGGATCACTATGCAGACAAGATAAGAAACAGTCGTAAAGAATTATTATTACAGCTCAAGTGTATCGGGTTGTAGATTTAAGTCAAACTTTATTGTAAATTAATATCATTTTGTAGGGAGTAAAGTTCATATTGATTTACAAATGTAGGATGTAAAGGACCTACAATACATTTTCATAGATTATTTGGGTAGTAAAGGACAAGTTTGTTTTCGTTCCGTTATTTTTTCTGGGTTATAAAGGACATTTTATTTAAGTGTCGTAGATACACTTCGTACTTTATAGAATACTAGTTATTTACAACCTAGCCAATACAGAAGGCTATTTGAATATAAGTAATGTATAACGAGTATTAGAAACAATTTAATAAGGTAGGGGTTGAAAGTTTGTGTACAGAAATCAAATTCTACGATAATAAAGTGGATACCTAAACTTGAACATCTTGTAATTTCGATAATCGTTATAATAGGTACATTTCACAAAATTGCGAGTTAATAGTTTTGTGTAAATGATTTAATTTTTATTAAGTTAGGTAGTAAGTTTAGATTAAATTCGTTGTTTTTTGAATATTTTAGGATTTATGGGACAATTCCTCACTTACGTTTATATACGCCCTTAGTGGAAGCAAATAATTAAAATGAAACTAGGTCGTAAAGGACACTTGTATTTTTTTATTTTAAATTGTAAGGGTGTACAGGACAATTTGCAAAGACGATGTCCTTTACATCCAAATTTTTGCGGTGAATTATATTAACCACCTAAGGTGGTATAAGACAATTGATATTTTTTATGTATTTTACACCCAAAAGTTGTTTTATACTTTGCTTTACTACCAAAATGAGTTCACTCTGGTAACTAAGTGTTATTTACATCCATATTTTCACGGTAAACTATGTTTAACGTCTCAAATTATGTGGGTCGTAAAGGCATTTTTTTGCGAATTTCGTAAAACGGAATATACAGATCGATAGAGAATTAAAAACTGAGTAAAACTGTATCAAAAGGTCATTTTCGCCCAAATGTCCTTTACGACCTTTGAGCCCAGAGGTATCGAATGAGTATTT